>OX297853.1:164958281-166208281 GCA_946477585.1 Cheilosia urbana
CCACTCCTCCCCATTTAATCTTGACAATCGGGATCGTACCGCGATATACTGTCCGCCAAACACAGAGAGACAAGAGATATGCTACGCTTTTCGGAGATCCAAAAGCTACCGGTACACACTGCCTACGATGCGACGATGGGCCCAGATAAATCCGCACGACAGCCATCGCAGCCGCACTGCACCGAAGGCCAGCAGCACCGTATAGATATACACATGGCATATGGCTAAAGGAAGGAATCGCGGGAGCCTGTCGTATCGAAACAACACTAACCGCACCTGCAGCTGGAAATTTTGCGATTTGTCCATCTTTCCTCTCTCAGTTCAAAATAATTAGTGGAGAAGTCCTTCTTAATTAGCTTGACGAGCGCCATATATGTCGCATATGTAGGTACGCCATCAGGTAGATTGGGAGCGACCGACGAGTTTGATATTTTGTTGGTAGGCACTTCTTGCGAAGTCCTTTGGAAATGAGGATGACGGTGGTGGGCACCACCGCATGCCAATTCTCGTATTTTGATTACCGTTGTCATTGGGAAGCAAATGGGTTGGGTTGGGTCCACGAAGTCACTGGATGAGTTTGGTCCGCGATGACAATTACGACAGTGACGACAGAGCGAATGGCGGAGCGCTCCCAGGATGTACGCCTCATGTCCATTGTCACAAGAAATACGTATTTCTACAGATTCCATTGGCTTTGTGTCAGATGTCAATTCGATTGTTCTGAGTACTAGATGTCAGATCTCGATTCAATTGTTCGAGAGACCGCCACCAGCAGAGAGATTGGGGCAAGTACGGCTTGTATAATGGTATCGTTTGGATGATTGCGTTGGACTTTGAAGAATGTCATCGATAAAGTTCCATTGAGGAATTAGGTACGCTGCCTGTAATGAGACGTATATACATTATACAGTTCTTATTTATTCACGAATGCTTTCTGATGGCGTAGACGCCTATTTGAAATGCGCATCAATACCACATACGTCCTTTACTTAATTGGCGGATTCAATTAGCTAAACACGCCGAAAGTCCGCGGAAGAGTTTGATGGGTACACAGGTGTGAAGCACTGACATGCACTCACAAGCCACAAGCTAGCGTAGCAGTCCTCAAAGTCAGCAGCTGATAGATGCCGAATTACCACAACAGTATTCGAATGATCGACAAATATTTTGTTCACAGTAAATGTGGTCATAAAATGAATGCATTCTCAAAATTGTACTAAAATTGCACAGCATTCAATTGAAGTAACTGTCAGAGTGTCAGCGGTAAGAACTTAGTTACAAACACTGAAAATGCTTCTTGGTTAGAATGACACCGTTTGGTTGCCAAAGAGTACGGAAACGCAACAGTAAAGAAATAAATAGTTGGCGCAACACTTCCGAATTGACACTCTACCCTGCTTCTCACAACCATTCATTTTGTATTAGTTTGAAAATTTGTATCAAATGGATTAGATTAGTTTTTAATTTTGTATCAATTGGAAGAGACTTACAATTTAATGGCGAGTCCGAACGGCTAAATTAACAGGCTTTCTCAGGACTGTAATTCTCTTAGATATTTGTCAGATATTCGCAAGGAGTACCGCAGTCCTCCGAAGATAGAACCTGATACCTGAGAACCCTCGCTTAGTTGTCTAGTAATTAAAAACTGGTCCGCACATATTCATCGAAAAACGCGTTCAAAAATCCGTCCAAAAACGGTGAAAACTCGTTTGAAAACGCGTTTAAAAAAAACTGAAGAGCCGCGTCAGAAAACTTGTAAAAAAACGCATCTGAAATAATTCAAACAAGGATTCCAATAAGGAGTCTATAACGCGTAAAAAATAAACTTCAAAAATGAATCGAAAACGCTTCCGATAACCCGTCAAAAACTTCAAAAATGCGTGAAAAAATCTACCGCAAAAACCCTTCGGAGAGAACTCCAACAACGTATTAAAAAAGCGTCAGAAATCTAGTCCAATAAGGCTTGAAAAGGCCTTTAAAATGAGTCCAACAGCGGGTCGAAAATGCATCGAAAAACGCTTCCAAAAATCCGTCGAAAACGTTGAAAACCCGTTCAAAAAGCTTTCAAAATAACTTCAAAAGGGCGTTTAAAAAAAGATTAAAAATCGCATCAGAGAACGAAAGACGCAAACGGGTCCAATGAGGAGTCTATAACACGTAAAAAATAAACTTCAAAATTGAGTCGAAAACGCTTATGAATTCCCGTCGAAAAACTTCAAAATGCGTCAAAAAAAATTCGACTCCAAAAACGCGTCCAAAAGAGCTCCAACAAGGCATCCAGAAAAGAGTCAGAGACCTAGTCCATAGAGGCTTAAAAAAGGCCTTCAAAAACGCATCAAAAAACTTTAAAAAAAAAAAGATTCTCAAAAAAACGCGCTCAAAAAAACTTAAAAAAAAAAGTCGCGTTTTTTTATTTAAAAAAAATCAAAAAACACGACCAAAAATATGCCAAGAGCAAGTTTTAAATTCCCTCATCACCCACTATTCTGAGTGACGTTTTGTCCAGACCAGTTTTTTCAAATTTAGTTCAACAGACGAAATACGTTCCACATACCTCATCTGAATGTTAAGCCCACTGAAGTAGATTAAGTAAATGCACCACAGACACCCAAGCCTTTCACAGCATTGATTACCCTTATACTCATACCACAACTTTTTCGATATTTTAACATCCTTTCCATAAAACTAGAAGAACTGAATATCTCCTTACGCCACTACAAATCACCACACAAACCGTTCCAACTAAATGGAAAATATCCACATAGATCTCCAGCATCTCGTCCAGGATATCCTCTAAAAACTCACATTACACGTTGACAACATATACGGAAGGGAGGAAAGAAAGCACCACAGAAATTCAAATTCTGTCACTCATCGCGCATAAATCCAGGACATTCAAGTGGACCGTCCCATTTTGGCGCTACATTCAGATTATCCCATTCAATCTCGCACATCGCATTTGAGTTTCACCCTTTTTTCGCAACGACTCTCTGCTACTCTCGTCCTTGGTGTATTTTTGCATATCCTGGAGATCTATCTCGCCAACACAAATGAATTGTAAAATTGACTCGGGAATCGGGATTTGCATTTGTATAGTGGCACACGGTTGACTGGCGATTTGACGCGATGACGGCATTGCCGGAATGGGGGGCTATGAGTGTCTGCTTTTGATGCAGATATCCGTGCGGATGTGTCCGCCCACAAAACCGGAGATATATTTTTAATTTCCGTTCTTTGGGTGGCACCGTTGGACTTGATTCATTCAGTAGATGCATGGTGGATTGACAATGTTGTCATTTGTGACCTGGAATGGGCAGAAAGGGATTTTTTATAAATGAGTGGGCGATTGATAAGAGGAGTCACATAATGCTACCCTTCATTTCAGCTTCTCATTGACCATTTCTTGAAAATTAGTGAAGTCAATTTGGTTGATGTCATACTAGACCACTAGACAGAGTCGCTGATAAATCTTCTCACTAAAAGATCGTGGTATGGTACCTTTAGGACATAAAAGGAGAACATTTTGAGCTTCAGCTGGAAAATCGATCCCTTCGGAACTAGGTAAGGGCTAACTCTTGAATTTAACCACCGTGGCTAACCCTCACGACTGCACTTCGGAATGTGGCTGGTGGAATTGATAATGGGCTTGGTAGTAAATATTTGTGCACAAGGAATAGGGATGTACCTAATTTTAGTGAATATTTTCAAGAATGAAGGCGACTTTTTACAAAAAGAGGGAAGCAGACAGGTCTGACAGAGCCATTGTATAAGGGTACCTCCAACGAAGCCAAATATTTCGAAGTTATGATTGACAGAATGCTATTTTGGTGGTTTGAATCTTTTGAGTCATCAGAAACCTCACCAAATCTGGTGAAAGAGTGCTCTTAGGCCTAACTGAACAAGAGGCTTATCTGCAAATAAATTCCTTTGAATTAATACGCCGATGAAAAGTCACTCGTTTGGTGGAGTATGCTTGCTCGTCAATGTGGTGCTAGATCTTTTGGCAAAATTTCAAAGAAAAATCTGTGTCAGCTGTTAGTGTCCTTCCCAGAACGATAACCAGAAAAGCAAAAGCTAAAAAAAATTTTATCACAAACCAAAGTACAAAGGACAATGAAATTTTTTTAAAACCAGATGCAGCCTTATACTGCACTGCGTCTAAAACACTTTTGAAAAGAAAGGAGAAAACGGTATAGGAGTTACGTGATGAAAATTTTCGTCTTCGTTTTTTGAAATGGGAAAGTTATTTTCGTTTCGCTTTTTACAAAAGCCCCTCGCAGCTCATTTGTGATGTGTGCTCTTAAGAGTTCAACTTAATTAGAGCTGCGAATACCATGATGCTATGCATGTCGCGTAGATACCAGGGCTACCAACTTACTTCATATTTAGTAGATCTACTCAATCTGCTACTAGGCATACAGCAACTTATTTCTACTTTGTTTGACTCATTTTTATATAAAGATCAAAATTTAATTTAATATGAGTTTTATTGATTCATTTTGCACTCATCGAAAAATCTACTACAATTTTCCTTCTGGAAGAAGATATGTTTAAGGTGTTTCCTGACTGAATGTTTACACTAGCCGAAAGACGATTTTTAGATCTTAACAATGTAAAAATAAAAAAATAAAAATCTTGATTTAAGTACCGTTTAAAACTATTCTATCTTCCAAGATGCAACCAACCATACACAACCACAAAATTTCATTGAAATCAGCTGAGTAGTATCGGAGATCGACAACAGCGCCACCTATCGCGACAGGCCAATTTCCGCCGTCGCCACGGAATTTCCATTTCGGTAGAGTCGATTTTACTCCCAAGTCGCGCCTGCGCCTATAGATATTTCACATCACATAAATACACGTAGAATTTTTGAAAAAACACGATCTCACTGTATATTGCGATTAAAACTTTAAAAAAAAAAATCCCAGTAAAAAATGTATGGAAAATTAATTTTTTAATTTCCTTTTAAAATTTTTCAATTTTCTCGACGTATAAACCATCCTCAGGCTGAGACAGACACAACAAAGAAAAGATAGCTCAAATTGGACGATCCGTTCTCGAGTGATGGGCGTTCTTACGGGTGCAACTTTGTTTTATATATATTGAATTGAGTTGAATGAAATAAAAAGTTCCTACTTATTAAAAAAACAAAAACGAATGTACTATGTACCTCTTAATTTGTGGAACTTATTCTGTAAAAGATGTAATTGTTAAACAAAAAACAAGTCATTGTTATGCTTTCTATTTGAATATGAAATAAATTTGTTTTTTTCTATATAAATTTGATTTTTTTATATAGATTTTTCTTCTGTCATTATCTGCTACACTTTTTTTCAAATCTAATTAGTTTTTTTGTTTTTTGCGATTTGCTACACTTTCTGGGCTCAGGATTGGCAGCCCTGGTAATACCATCCGTCGTGTTATTTAGCTGTCTTTTTTTTTTATTTATTTAAAAAAAAAGTGAATTTCAAATACTGGAGCACTGCGACCAATATACTTCAAACAGAAACCCCTTTTTTTGGTGTAGTGGGAGAGGAACTCCTATATTATCCGTTTCCCATATTTTTGAGCGAACGGTGACAAGCAACAACCCTATCCACTATACCACACCATTGCCACCCCCTACAAAAATGTTGGTTTTCCTTGTCTTCAATCAACCTATGCAACAGCTGTCAGCTGTCAGTGATACAAGCCGGGACAAAGAAATATTTTTCATTCGCCTAAAAGAAATTTGTGGGAGGTGGTTTTAGTGAATAAAAATCTCACACTACTATGAGCACGCGCCGACTGTCCTCATAGTCTCTTCTAGAAGGTTTCCACCTACCTCGGAGGAAAAAAACTAACTTCCGCTAGACCACATCTCGTCTTCAAGCCGTTGAAGAGGTTCACGAATTCATTCCCCATTTCATCAGTCGATATCTTGTATTTATATCATTTATTTATTTCATTTATTTTTATTTTGTAATGCCTATACACTTTAAGATATAATATCTTATAAACTAGTGATAAGCTATATTCTGCAGGAAAAAGCTACTGAGGAAGACGAAATAATTCAAAAATATTATGTATTTAAACTAAGTGGTCAATACTTAAAACTAATAATTATAACAATTAAGATAAATTCGAGAATGCAAGATATTTTCTTAATTCATTTTTAAACCTTCTTGTGTTATTAATTCTTCTAATAGTACGCGGTAAAGAGTTCCAAAGACGAATAGAGTAAATGAAAAATTGACGCTCAGAGGTAAGGGAAAAGTAACGCGGGGGAATCAACTGACTAGACCTCATTGAGGAAGGCATGACCAGTTTCTCGTACAGACCGGGAGGTTGTCGTGTTATCAGGATGTTTGAGAGAAAGGTTAAAGTGCGGAACTGAAGCAGGCTGTCAAACGTCATGTTGAAAAGACGCTTTGAGAAGTGCGACACGCTGTCGTACCTTCTTAGTCCAAAAACATAGCGAACGGTATTATTGTAAGCGACCTGCAGTTTTCTTTTGCTGACAAAACTGCAATTGGCAAAAACTTCGCACCCGTACAACAATTTTGGTATAACCAGCGTTTTTGCTAGCATGAGACGAGTTTTTAAGGGGGTGAAAGCTTTAGTTGCCCATAATGTTCGAAGAACCGCATAGGTTTTACCGGTCGCAACATTTATGTGGTTATCCCAGGTTAATTTCCGGTTAAAGATCATACCAAGGTTTTTGGCCGTCTCAACATATTCAATAGGAGAATTGTCTAAAATCACGGAAGGAAAGTATGATAAGTCCAAAGAATTTCTTGAGATGACAAGACATTTAGATTTTGCAGGGTTTAACAAAAGACCATTCCTTTCAGACCAGCGCGCAATATTTTCAAGATCCTCATTAACACAGGCAGCACCATGTTCAATAAGACCGAGATCAGAACTCAAGTACAACTGCACGTCATCGGCATACATCTGAACCTTACTCTGGTTAATGATAGATGGCAGATCATTGACATACATTGAAAATAGCAGTGGGCCCAAAATGGATCCCTGTGGGACACCATTTGGGATCGAAATGACATCCGATCGAACGTCACCCACTTGAACAATTTGCCTTCTACCTGAAAGGTACGAAGCAACTAGTTTGACTGCATCGTGTGAGAAGTTAAATAGCTGACGCAGCTTATCACACAGGTTTGCATGAACCACAGTGTCAAATGCCTTCGAAAAATCTAGCAACACTAAAAAGGTCACCTTGTCTTCATCCATCTTTTGCCGTAAATCTTCGATGACGTTCACTAAGGAGGTTATACAACTATGGCCCTTCCTAAAACCCGATTGTAGTGTTGTCATCAGATTGTTGTGGTCAAGAAATAGGTTCATTTGTTTCTGCAAAATCCTTTCAAACGATTTCGAAAGAAAAGGTATTATTGAAATGGGTCTAAATTCGGTACCCTTTGCATTTTTTGGTATAGGTACTACCTTAGCCAACTTCCATTGTGACGGATATTCACCAGATGTAAGAATCGAGTTGAAAATATGGGTAATGTACGGGATAAGGATTGGTAATATGAGCTTTAAGAATCGAGGATTTATATCGTCGAGTCCAGTTGCGGAAGATTTGATAGAGAGGAGGCTTTCAACGACCTCAGCACAGTTGACATTTCTAAAACCGAAAAAGGGATATATAGTTTCTGCTTGGTTTGATAAAAACCTCTGTGAGTCTCTTCCTGAGTTCAACAGATTAGAGGTAAAGGATGCAAACTGCCGATTAAGAGCATTACAATCAACATTTTCAAAGCGGCTCGACTTTGGCTTAGCGATGCCAAAGCTACGAAGATTACTCCACACTTTACGGCAGCCAAGAGAGGGATTGAGTTGGTTCAGACATACTTGGGACTTTGAATTTCTAATTTCCATTACAACTTGGTTTCGAAGAGAACGGTAAGTTTGCCGCAACTCCTCAAGGCGGAAACGCTTCCAACGGTTATAAGCCTGATCTCGTAGGTTAATGAGTTGGCGAATATGTGCAGTGAACCACGGCTGTTCTTTAGGCTTAAAGATTTTGGTTCTCAAAGGAACGTGATGATTGAAAAGTCTTTTGATGTTTTCGTTGAGAAATTCGACCTGTTGATTTGGTGATGTTAAGCAATAAACAAAGTCCCAGCGTATGCCTATTGCATGTTCTTCTAGTGAAGGGTAGTTAATGATACGAAAATCTCGATATGTAAACGTATTAACGATCGTAACAGCAAAGTCGTAGGTTAAGTAAATTAAATCATGCTTCGAGAAAACAGAAGCCGATAATTGATCATAAAAAGAAGCCTTTTGAAAGTCACTCACCCAAAACACATCTAAAAGGGTGGGTATAGCACCCCCGAAATGAGTTGGTGAAGTAACATTAACAGCCCGCAAATTAAAAATGCTCATACTTTCAATGAGACTTTTATCTAATAGAAGGTTGCAGTTAAAGTCACCACAAACGATAATATTAGAACATGTACAAGCAATTTCTTCCTTCACAAATTTCCAAAGGTTGCTAAAGACTCAAAAACCGCTGTAATTTATAATACCGGAGGACAAACGCCCTCGGATGCAATTCAACAAGTTTCTATATCCAGTTTCCCACTTACATTGGTAAACAACATCAGATGTCTTGGCCGTGTCGTCAATGACCCCATGTGTCAATTTTAATCGCACCAACTATCACATTATGTTCACTCACACATAAACTTGTGCAAAGCGAAAATTTATTCCAATTAAATCGCCAAACAAATGGTCACTTGGTCGCTAATGATACCAAACTAATCGACCGATTCTGTTAATGGGACTGGCCGAGAGGATGGGTATAGACAGCCTACCCTCAAGCCTCAACGTATTCGCCTACTCCATTTCAAAAGTTGACTAAAATAATGAAGCACGCCAAGTGGTTCAGAGAAATGAGCAACAAAGGCTCTAGCACCGCAGAGGAATATGCTGCCCACTAGCCAACCGCAGACGAAGGACCCCAGTAATCAGGAGCGGCGGCGTATGCATTCCTTTTAACACGGCGCATAAATATTCGATATTATGTCGTGTATATAAATGCGGATTGAATGCGTATAATTGCCCGCGACCACTTTAGGCATCGTGCACAACTAGACTCATTTGACACTCGGATATTAATCTTAGTCCGGCGCAGTACACACGCTGTACATCGTGCCAATTGGGCATGGGCTTCGGCTTGGGCTCGGGCTTGAGCATGGACATGCGGCCAATCCTGGCAATAATGCTAGAAGCGAATCGAATCGATTTCAACTACCGAGCGGGTTTGTTGTCTTAGCCAAATGGAAATCCAATTGCTGGCTCCTTAAATGATGCCGGCTACGATGACGGCACGACGACTATACGACGACTATACGACGACGATGATGACGATGACGGGAACGCTGATGATGATGATGCGAATGGCGGTGATGGTGATTGTGATGAGGACGATGCGGCGATGCCAATGGAAAGGCAGGCTACAACTACGGCCCGTCTCCTTTCGCTATAATATAACTGGCAACATGAAAGAAACATTTCAGGCAATTAACGCAATGTAATAAATTAATCAGAATGGCATCGTATATGGTTCGAGGGGCAAAGTGGGCCTGCGTCAGTCCCTTCGATCGCTGCACTCTGCGATCATTCGATTTGCGCGGATCTGTGCGGAATTTTTATAATTTATTTGGCTAATTTGAGCCAATCGACATGAGATCTTGTTTATTAAACGTTGCGCAAATTCTACATGAAAATGCGTTCCAGCGCCTCGCTTTGGGTGCGTGAGAGTGGCGCGAGAGGGACGCTGCTGCTGCTCGCAAATGATGCGATTAAGTTGGCTTTTAGGCTCGATCCGAAGATTTATGACCGTGTCCTGGTGGGAAGGGAATAGATAGATTGTTGGAGGTTTTAATTACTGCCTCTTGGCAGTGTTAAAGGCGATTGTTCGGGATAATGAGTGTCACCGGGTGTCATGTGATACATGTGGAATGGCCTGAGTGCGGAATGGAAGTGTTTTAATGCGGTTGTAACTGGTCGCGGTCGGCGATTTGGGGCGGGGAATGCTTTTAATTTTTCGATGCGTTTCGCGGTGATAATTAAAAGATATTTCATATATCCACTGAGAGGTTGTCTGCGAGTGTCTATGAGGAGCAAACAAAGTATTGCAGTTGTTACTTGTAAGAGGTGGTATCTGTTGAGATGGCAAATGGTTTTGCCAGAGTGGTTTTACTTTTCTTGCGTGAGATGATAAGTGTCTGCTCTCAGCTGACATCTGAGCGTTTGTTTTAAGCTGGTGTTGGGCAGCGTTACCGCTTAAAAAAAAAAGAGAAGTAGATTTGAACCAAAGAGTTTAGTAGATTCAATAAAAGGGAAGTAGATTTCAAAATCATAGTTTTCATAGCGTTTGTAATAATTTTGTTCACATATTTCGCTGAACTTTTCAGAACAAACAGACGGGGACCAAAACCAAAACAAACGTATCACCTCCTTGACAGAAATTTAAAAGTAAAACGTCAGAAAATTGTAATAGTTGTGTCTAAAGTGAAGTTTGATTCAATTTATTCTCTTGGAATGTGAATCTGGGCTTACATGAAAGCTGAGCTATACCAATTTTCTTCATAATGTAGTAGATCTACTTCATTTATTTTTTTGTATGCATCTGCTACGTAGCAATTTTTTTATACTTCGTTTGACTCATCTTATACTCGTATAACGATCAAAATTTAATATTAATAAATATATGCAAATTAAAACTTTCATTTGCTTGATCTGAATGCATTCATCGCAAAAATCTACTACAATTTGCCTCCAGTTTTTACAAGCTGTCAAACTTCTTGTCATAGAGGGCATTCACTTGAATTGAATTGAGTTAAATGAAACAAAAATTTCCTATTTATATTTAAATAAAGTATTTTACTATGTACCTGTTAATTTTTGGAACTTATTCCTTAAAAACTGTAATTTTGTTAAGCGAAAAACGAGTCAAGTTTATGTTTTCGTTCTGAATACCTATGAATTAATTTGTTTGCATTACTGCTAGACTTTTTTTCAAATCTACTTCGTTTTTTTTTTGAGGGATTTGCTACACTTTCTGGGATCAAGATTGGCACCCCTGATCGCAAATATATCCAAATATGGTGTTATGTGTAAATCGTAACTCGTGCAGTCAGTGCATGGTCGCCACCTTCAAACAGTGGCGTACGCATCAGTCGGGAGGATTCTCAGGGGCTTGCCCCCAAACTTATAACCCAACAGCTGTGATATTTTTTCTGTGGATTCCATTGGCAAATATTTTATCTCACAATTAAGTCTTTTACATTCTGAATTGAATGGAGCCAAGACGTGTGAGTATCTAAAATTCGGGTTCAGGACCTGGGAACCTCTCATTTTATTATTTTGTCTTAAAATTTAGAACTCTATTCAACAGATTATCACTCTAAAATGGACGATGTAAGTTCTTCTTGCAAATAAAAATTGCTCTTGTTTATTTTGTGATTTATTTTTTCACTTTACCTAAATATTATTATTATTATGTATTTGGGAATTATTTTATTGAAAAGGCATCTTTTTGTTTTTGCAAGTTGAGAATTTTTTCGTCAAAAGTGGTTGGCACTGCTGCTTACTTACTTACTTACTTAAGGTGCCGCTACAGTCCGGGGTGAACCTGGGCCTTAACCAATACGCCTCTCCAGTTAGCGCGATCTTTGGCTAACTGCGTCCAGTTGCGCACTCCAAGTTGGTTGAGGTCCCTTTCCACTTGAGCGCGCCACCTAAGGCGAGGTCTTCCTCTACTGCGTTGTCCCTCCGGGTTGGAATCGAAGACTCTCCGGGCCGGAGCGTTGGTGTCCATTCGCTTTACATGTCCTAACCATCTTAGACGACTAATGCGTACTTTTCTGACTAGGTCGATGTCGCTGTACAGCTCGTAGAGTTCGCTGTTAAATCTTCTCCTCCAAATCCCAAAAACCACTCGAAGAATTTTGCGTTCGAAGCGACCAAGAAGATCCTCATCCATTTTTGCTAGGGTCCATGCTTCTGCGCCATAGAGCAGGACAGGGATGATGAGAGTCTTATATAGAATCTCCTTAGTGCTTCTTGACAAGGCCTTACTAATCAATTGCCGTCTTAGGCCAAAGAAACAGCGGTTGGCAAGTGTGATTCTTCGTTTGATTTCTGATGTGATGTCGTTATCAGAGTTTATAGCGGAGCCGAGGTAGACAAAGTCCCTAACTACCTCAAAGTTATAGCTGTCTATCGTGACGTTCTGTCCGATTCGTCGATGTTGTGTGTCCCTTCTTGTTGACAGCATATATTTTGTTTTACCCTCATTCACCACTAAACCCATTTTTGCCGCTTCTGTACTAATACTTGCAAACGCACCAGTGACAGCTCGCTGCTCAAGTGCAGAAAGTTCATCACAGGGTGGAGTTCAATCACTCCCTAAGGTGGATGGTTTTGAACTCTCATTTACATCCTATTCACACCGCACCGAAACCCGTGTTTTCGTCGAAGACTCGAAATTGCATTCACACCGATCGGTAACTAGTTTTAGTTTGACGTTTCAATCAAAACTTCTATGTGAACTATTTTGTTTACAAATTTCGAACGCATTAATTAACAAGTAAAATTATTTCAGAGCATTTAAAAATAATATTAGCCCATCAATTGTGTGGAAAATGATTTTAAGTTGTGAGTTGTGACATTCGTTCGGTCAGCTGCTCTGCTAAATGTTGCAAAAGGTGTGTTTGTTTCAACAACCCAACGATTGGAAGTCGTTTTCGTTGTGTTGTTGTGTGAAAAATGTATGGGAAAACTTTTGTTATCTGTGAAGTTTTCAAGTGTTTTCGCGAAAATCCGGTTTTCGGCTTGGTGTGAATATATTGAATAGGGTATATTAGGCGTAGATATTGAGTTTTTTACACTGTGCCACTTCTTGGGAGTCTCTAAACAAACACCCGAGAGTATAACTGTCATGCAAGACCTTTTCAATTGTGCATTTGGACTCGGCATAAAATTGTCGATCCCTTCCATTCGTCCCTAGGGACCCTACGCACCTTTTGCGCTATCTGTTTATTTATTTTTACTTGAGAATTTTATCATTTTTGGAATTGACGATATTCTACAGTGATATAGATATCATAAAGGAATTCACCTACTCCGATTGACAGAGCAAGCTGCCTTTGACCAAGTCTATTATTTAAAAATAAAGTGAAAAGACAAGGTATTAAGTAAACCGAAAAGGCACAAATTCTTTGAAAATATCAACTCAGCCTCGACATTTTTTAGTCTGGAGCCGTTGTTAGATGGACAGATGAACACAGTCAAAGCTAATGGGGATTAAGAAGTCAAAAAATGAAACCAGCGACATGTTCAAAGCCTCAGTAACACTCAAATATAGCTGCCCAAAAAGGTGGCTTTATTTGGGTTCCTGCCATTTAAATATACAAAAAGCATACCTCAACTATTCGACTATTTGATAGCCCCAATTGCCTCAGGTTCTTCACACATCTTTCTAACACAGAAGACCCGCCAATCCAGTCCTTTGAAAGTATGCCATACCCAATTGCTGCTCATCACCAACTACTGTTTTCCAATTAAAAACTGTCAGTCGAAACGGGGTAAAATAACACTGCCAGCTGGCCACTCTGGCTGCCCACCTCTAAATAACAGTATCTTCGCCTTTGGCCACACGTAGATATCTGACCGGGCGCACCTGCAAGATCATATTTGCAATTGGCCGTCCACTAACTAACGACTATACGTCGCTGGCAACTTCTGGGGACCGCCCGTAAATCCTCATTAAATCCTTTCCAAAACGGTCACATTTGCACAATTTATTGCCGCAATAACAATATTAAAGTCACATTTCAATCACATGCAAAGTGCGCACACGATTCACAGATGAAAATTTATGAAAACCTCCGAATCATGTAATAAATTTATTTACCAATCCGGCCGTCTCTGCAGCATGGGGTGCTCAGTGCTCACCTCTTAGACGCTATGCACTGCACAGGCTGTCCTATCCTCTGTTCGGGTCTATATGGTCACAAGGAACGGATTGCGAAATGAATTCCGCGAATGCGACTGTGCGCGCACATCTCTCACTGATGCGGATGCCCCCCTTTCACGTTCGAGATGTGATGCTGAATGCTGATCTTTCGCAAATCCAAGAGCCGAGACTGGGCGAGACTTGAAAGGAAGCGCCTCGCTCGCTTTCTATATATGCGCAGAAGCTGCGAACATCCTTAAAATCGATCGATGTACGATATGAATGTTGTTGAGCAACAACACCGGCCGCCCGACTGAATTTATGTTTTTCGGGTTCCGTTTGCGGTTGCTGTTTGCGACTGCTGTTTGCGACTGTTGTTTGCGCCTTTTTGGTCCTTCGGCTTCGGCAACAGATCGATCTCACTCTCGACTGATGCTACTTGGTTGGGTCGTTCGTCGTTCCCGTCTGTCTAGACCTAATTTGCATGCCACGACGTTGTTTGCGGGAGCATATTTCGGATTTTACGCACTGATTCCACGAAAATTTGGCGTTTGCTCCTTAATAATGATGAGGCGAAGAAAATAGGCTGCGTCGCGCCGAAAATGTCCACTCAATCCGAGGGATACCAGACTTTATGGTCATTTGAATATTTCAACAGAAAATAGCGCGACCGCAGCCAAAAGGAGTTGTAACTCGCGCAATTGGCAAACGAAATTCAATCATAAAAGTGGGTTCCTTGATCCCATGCATGCACACAGTCAAGTTGTGCTAGGATGATGAGGAAAAAGAAGAAAAAAAAAAAACGCTTTCTGCCCCCAAGGACTATTGTATGCAAATGCCAAAGAAATTACTTTGGAACGCGCGCAGTGTATATGCAAAGCCTTTGACGGTGAAAAGTTGATATGCAAATAAATTTTCAGCTTTGGTGGATTTATATCTCTTCCTCTGACCAGGATAGGCGAGTTGCAGCGAATTTTGCCTTGCAAATGGCTTTCGGGTAACAAATTCAATGGGCGAGTATAGTTTGTTTGCTCATGTGACGGAATCAAATGAATGCTAGGAAGTCATGAGATGTTGTGGTATATATTGAGCTAAGGAAGCACCCATGTAAATAACTCGAAAAGGCTGATTGATGTTTTGGGATTCATATTTTCGACCCCTAAACAGGAAAAGGTCGACAGTTCAAGTTGGGATGCATTCAATTTGACAGAATTTGTAAGCCTATCATCGGTAAGCATGCTGGCTCTTAAAAAACTGTGAAAAGGAAAAGAACCTCTGCAGCTGAGGAGTAAGAGACCTTTTCAGCCAATTTTGTCGGATATTTCAAAGTGACAAAAAGAGTACCGTATACTCCGTGGGGTGTGTTCATTCCTCGAGAAGACTCTTGATGTTTTCAACGACCGTCTATTCGAAGCCAGTCTTAAGAGCAGAAAGTTGACAGAAGATTTTATAATGCTGGACTTTAAGACGCACCCTATCTTTCAGACGCGACATTTTACAGTGCAACCATGAAAACCAGAGTCAATTTCAGCTTATAGTCAGCTTTTATACCTTTGAAATAGCGTATAGTCAGAAGAGGTACACTGTAGACCGACCTCTCCAGGAAAATACCTGAAATGGCACTGACTTCGTCAACAACGGTACCTAACCTATACCTATTAAAAAAGATAGCAAATCAGTAGTTTAAGGCTGTTTTTATGCAGCTATGCGGGGTAAAGTCCAGGGCGTAGGTATTTTAAAGAAGACAATTAAGACGCCGGTCTTCAGGGAAGTTGATACCAGCTTAGATCCAAGCACCTATCGTAATGCAAACCACCTGCCTTGCAAAAAGTTAGGCTTCAATTCCGTAAAACTGTGCGCAAACCAATCAAGTATATACTATACCAGAAACGATCTTTGTCGAAGTACGAAAGGGAAAGGAACCCGAAATAGTTGGTGGAATTTGTGCAAACATTTTTTGCTAAGGCCCAAGCAATTGGGCTAAGGCCAAAAATGTTCGCGAAGAGTTTTCAGCCTAGAGCTGATTTCCGGATCATCTCCGAAATAATTTTTTTTTTTTTTTCAGGATTTGGCAGATGGAGGAGAAGCGGAAACTCCATGCGCTGAGCTCTACCAATGTCAATCTGTTTGCAGAATGTATAGGCAGAGGACTAGCTCGGATATACCGAACGATGGGACAAAAATACTGCACACAGTCGATTTGTGTGTTCCGAATAATAAAGAAGTCCAAAAATCAAGTTTTAACTGATATGACGTGTCAAGTGTGATCCCTGAAAGGCGGTCCCTAACAATTTGTCGAGCTTAAAAGTAGGTTCCTCGCAAAAGGGCCTCATAACAGTAGAGAGTAGACCAACAAGTAAACCCCCATTCGCAAGCTTATTTCAAATTGCCGAGACAGCCGCGTCGCCTGTCAAAAGCGTTAAAAAAAATTCTGTTTTGCATGCCATGCAAAGGATAAGTAGTTACCTTTCGTACCTTGGACTACTCATCACTAGCACTGACAATGAGATAAAAAGTTGAAAATAAATCAGTTTTTTTTTTTCGCAACTATACAGATGGCATCAAGTTCCCAAATCACCAGAGGCGGTTCACAATACTGATGCGCACTTATTTAAAATTATAGTCGCCCAAACAGGAAAACAGGATGCCCTGTGTCTAAAGAGTCATCCGATTTGCATTTGCCAATTTCATAGGTACCCATCTCGAAGCTATACCTATACCTCCGCTTATTTACACCTCCCCGCCTCAGTGGTAATTAAGTCATTTCCGATTGACAGCACATCGAAGAGACATCGAACATCAAGACGAACAGACACGACACGCTTGCTAACCTCATCATCGTCATCGTCACATCCATCCATCTCGCCTGTGCACTGCATTCCATCATTCCTTCGCACAATCATTCCCCAGTTGATCGTCCTTACCCCAGCATCACATTCACCTGACAAATAAGGCGAAATGACGTGAGTCAATCAAAAAATCACTTAAGCCATCATGCGAGCAACCTGACAAATGTCAATGTAACGCAGGTCGTACAATCCACACGGGATAGCGTCGACGATGACGGACCGTAGATATACACAAAGTTGAGGAATGTTCCCGATTGATAGGGACATTGCTGATAAATTGAAATTACGCAAAACTTATCCGCGCAAATCCGGCTGTCGATTACCTGTGTGTAGGTGTGTGGGTTGGATTTTTCCAAGGAGAGCCTCACAATCTTGTCAGCTTTCCCTGAGTGACTTTGCCAATTCTCTATCAGCAAACGCAACATTAGATATGGCCACCATCGAGGTGACACAAATTGAATGCGACAGAGTCCCTTCCGTCTAAACATCAGGGATCCATCCATCCATCTTACCGATGTCAACTTACTTTTCGGGGACATGCAGAGACTCACCCATCCATCCGCATAATGGTACGTCTAATCGATTCGAAAATCGCTCGTGGACCACTTTCGGAACCCAAAGGTGGACGCAAGGCAAGAGACACTTTGATTGAGTTACAGATGGGAATTTATTGGTGGCACTTGAAAATCGCGTGTGCCACTCAGTGGTGGGAAGGAGATTGAATAAAAATCTGAAAGGCCCCATCACCAAGTCAAATTTTATGCTCAAATTATTCAAATTGAATTTTTCGGACAAGAAAATCCCTTTTGAACCAATAAGTGTGTTCATGTGACGTTGCAAGGAAGGACGGTTAGTTCAAGGCGGTGGTGGATGCTGTACAATAGATAGAAGAGGTTGTGCTACCCGTCAGGCAATAATAGTGACTTCCAAATGGATTTACGTTGAGAGAAGGGCACTCGTCGATAAGGCAGGCGTTCTAGGCCAGGATAAGAGGTCTTAAAATATTTATTCACCAGTTTAAAACATGTGCTCAGCTTCGAAGGACACTCGCATAGGCTAGAATGAATGAGAAAGTATGAGTGAATAAGCTTTTAATCGTCCAAACGCAATAAGTGTGTATTTTCAAATGGCATTGCCGAGGGAGTAACCTCCAAGCTTCGTAATAGAGACAGATGAAGACCTCCTCCCAGCTATTGGTAGATGGTGGTACATTTGTACAACCAAAACAGCCTAAATCCCCCTTAGTCCTTGAGTGCCACTTAACTGGAATATCACTAGGTTAGGTGGCTGTGATTGTTTGTAAGATCCCAGTACAGTCGCCGTCACTTGCTGACTGTAAACAGTAGAACCCAAAAAAATTTAACGACTTAGCCTTAATTCACAATGGGCCTCAATGGCTTCTGGGTAAAATTGCTTATAATGCAAACTGCCCCTCTATAACCTAACGTAGCCTAAGCCATCTCCATGAATAGTGTTGAAACTTCTTTATGACAAAAAAAAAAAAAAATAAATAAATAAATAGTTATCGCAACAGGTCCGTAGGGACTTGGGTCTAGTTTCTCGTTTTGTGTGATTACGAATGCAAGGGATCTACAATTTCATGCCGATTCCAAACGGCTAATTGAGAAGCTCTGTTAAGACACTTATACTCTCGGATGTTTGTCAGACGTTCGAGAAAGGGTGGCGCAGTGGAGAAAACTCAAGTCGGAACTTGTGTTTTTGCGAGATTCGAACCTGGGACCCCTCGCATAGTAGTCCAACACACTAACCACTAAGCCACTGCCCTTCTTTTTCTTCATGACATCACACGCTGGCGATATTGAAAGAAGATAGTGTACACATTCTCTCGTGTACACAGTAAAAGACTACAAATTTAATGCCGTAAGGCAATAATTTTAAGGATATTGTTAAGTTTAGAGCGCTCGCTAAGAGCCAGTGAGCTATAATAATATAAATGTTAGCTTTCAATTAGATTTAATCAATTTTGTCTAGTATGTAAGTTTAATTAACGATACAAATAAAAATGAAGTCACTCTTGAGGAGTCATGCAGCTTTACTTTTTTTAATTTGTTGCTGTTCACCACAAACTGGCACAATTGGCAACTCGTGGAAGCAAATGCATACTTAGGTAATCGTATTCAGTATGTTCGTAATAATAGCCGTATTTTATTATCAGCCATGATCTATATAGATCATCGATTTACATGCAATTACAACAACAGCACATGATCCTGCTTCTCATCGAGATCATCAATCATGATCTGAAAATTATTTCTACTATTTCTCGCTGCGTTGTTTGGCGCTGTTTGTTTCATTTTTAAATGTTGGTGTGCCTGTAAACGATAGCCAAGCCGCACGTTGCCAGACTAAAATATTCAACACCATTCATAACACAAACATGCGAATAAATTTCCCGTCCGTTTTTCGAGATGTTGCTTTTTCATTCTATAAAGGTACGCCCAGACCAGCGAAATATTTCATAAACATTTAAATAAATGTTTCATAACCATTTATTTAACAAAAAAATGTTTATGAAATATTTCGCATTTTCCCAATCGTAAACAATTTATTGTTTCACAAGTTTCCCTGTAGAAAGGTGAGAGTTGTTGTTTAAAAAATCTTGGAATAGTGAAAAATGGAAACTAGCAGGCTGTATAGATTTAAATTATTTTCAAATCTAATTATTGGGAAGCACATTTCGTTTTTATCACAAAATAGTACAAAGAAATAATGTAATTGCAACTGTTTTCGCCGTTTTTTTTTTTTTTTTTGTTATTAATTTCAGTATGCTCTTTTAGATTTCGTGTTTAAACCGCTGCCATTTACTTCGTCTCAGAATTCCATTTACGGACGAGAAGTGCAAACTGCGGTAAGATTTTCATTACCTACATTTCGAACTGATTGTAAACAATTTCCTTTTAAAAACAAAACGCATAAGGTATAACGGAAGCGGTGTTGTTGTTTTCGAGCCCCTGGCCGTGATAATAATTAAAAATATTTTCATAAATGGTATTTAATAAATACTTCATCGGCGTTTTCAACGGCAAAAACATTTCCGAAATGTTTGACAAAAAAATTATTCTGAACAAAGCCAAGAAAAACCCAAATATGTACTAGCCGTGAAATATTCTTTATATGTTGCATATTTCAACATAAGATTTTAAATTAGTTTTTAAAAAACAATATCGAAAATCAAAACTACTCAAATTTGATTCAAACGGTAACACCTTCGACAAGCAAGTGAAATGTCATGTCCATTGAAATCATGTTGTGACGTCACGCTGCACCGAATGCTTGCAATATGGCTGGTGGCAAAATGAGGTTTGCCATACTCATAGCAACTTTAGCCACAACTTAAAAATAAAATTCTTCAATGATCCGTATTGTTTTATTATCGTGATCTGATCCGGATCAGATCACGCTGATAATAAAATACGGCTAATAACATTCTCTCTTCAACTATTAATGTTACCTAGGGCGCACCTCAAGAAAGCCATCTTGGCCCCCTCCTTTTCCTGTTATTTATAAATGACAAACCCAACGTATTTTTGAATTCTAATAGCCTTATGTATGCGAAAGATTTGAAAGTCTTTCGGTGTATAAAAACTGAACAAGATTGCATGTTATTACAAGAAGATCTTGTCAGATTATCGAATTGGTATTTGAATAATACCTTACATCTAAATATTAAAAAATGGCAAAGTTTAACATTTTATCGAGACCGTTCATTTGTCAACTTCTCTTATAAAATAAACGGGGCGTTACTTTCAATTGTAACCTTTAAAAAAAGACCTTGGGAAATTTTCAATAAAAAACTTCATTTCTGAAAATGCGCAATTCAAAGGATCTTCACAATTTGAAATGTATGTTTTTGCATTTGTTAGATCTACTCCTGAATACTGTGATACTATTTGGTGCGCTTTGAATCAAGTTCACTCATTTAGAATAGAGAGAATACAAAAATGTTTTACAAGAGTGTAATGGAAATAAATCGGCTGGTTGTGGGTGTTTAGCCACCTTCAGTTGCCTGGGCACCAATGTCGAACCATAGCCGCCAAAATAGGAAAGCTCTAAAAGAGCTGATATAGAGTCGAACAATTTTCCATACAGCCTTCCGGTTCAAGTGCCACCGTTATGATTTAAGGTCACTGACGTCAGTCCGAGCAGCGAAGTCAGAAGGGTGTTCGAATCACTGCAGCGTCAGAATGCTTGCTCCAAGCACGACCTAGCTCGTCGTGGGGTGGGATCTTTTTGCAGTAACCCAAACGTTGTTACGTACAAATTCCATGCCAAAATTAGAAACAGCTGCAATGTTCCAACAAAATTCTTTATCGGAGCCCGTTTTGTACTTTCGCAGATCTACGAAACATATACATGTTCCCCTTGAGCTGGCCCACCCCTGCACTATTTCTTCCTACGTCGAAATAATGCGTCCTTGGCTTTCAAGAGTATTAGTGAAAAGACTTCACTGGGATATAGATATACCTTCCTATGAAACAAGATGTGAATTATTTAGTATCTTGCCTCTTAACATTCGAAGAAAATTCTCTGAGGTTATGTTCTTTCGTGATGTATTGGCTAATCATTTTGATTGTTCCGATATTTCGGCCTAAATTTACTTTAATGTTCCTGCGAGGATACTTAGAAACCGATTGTTTTTTTATATTCCGTATTACAGAACAAATTATGCTTCAAATGAGCCTTTATGTAGGACTCTAGGTGCTTAGGAGAAACCAATACCGTTTGGGATATGATCGACTTTAGCCTGGTTTCCTTTTAAAAATAATTTCCTATTAATTTAAAGTAAATGATGGCAATGTTTAATGTATTTTTCGTTATTGTGTTTAATTATTGTCAAGTAATCACTATAAAGTATTGTAACTTTGATGAAGAAATAAACTAAACTAAACTATTTGTGGTTAAGTCCGAAGACTGCCTAACCATACTTGAACTGAAAAAGCACTGGTGAATTTGTACTCAAACGACTATAAAACTACCGACAGTTTTGGACACGATAGTTGAATGGTAGGAATGCGCTTTTAGTCGATCCTCTGACGACGGAGGTCGCTATTTTTACAATGAGGAGGTCCTTGACTGTTCTGAAGCAGTTCTAAAAGGTACCATTTTGAAGTAATCCTATAGATAGGGGGCTACTTTGCTTTAGACATGTCGAGCTAGAAACCTTAAAATCCCTGTCTGTCTTTAAACAGAATGCTTTTGGCAAAACATGCCGCCGTTACAAAAAAAAGGACAAAAAGGTCTCTTATACATCGGTTGTTTGGTAGAATAGGCTTGCCAGTTTTTAAGAATCTATCTAATTCAGCTTTCTAAGACATTTCTTGGTATGTCTGGATTGGTTCTCGATGCTCGTCATATATATTTATCATGAACTCAACTATATCTCTTGATTTAGGAAAAGGTATAGCTATCGTCTGTATCCGCGTGAGAAATATCCAACGATCCCCTGTGTCCTTGATATACCTACCCGAAAATTCTATTGCGAAAAACAAGACAATTAATTTTCCTTGCACTCACGAACGGCTCCAGAACTAGTATAGTGGTCCGGTATGTGGGGATCTGCGTGGAAACGTAAAATATCACGCAGGATTTTTGACAGTCTTTTGAGTAATTTGTATGGTCATGTATGACATGTGAAATCTGATGCAGGGAAAGTAGCACAGGCGTCACTAGTGATCGCGCTCAAGGCATAACCTCTCTAACCGCACTTTGAAACTACTGCACGAACGTTAAGAGCACCCTTGCCTTCCTCGCATGATGCTCGACTTGGTTAGAGTTCCATATCAGACTGATGGCTCATAGCATCCTTCACCGAATCTTGGATATCACCAAATTATAGATCCAACTACTTGATAAAAGAGCAAGCTTGCGAGACCACACCAACACCCAGTCCTTCCGCAATTGCCGCCCATTTTTCATTTTCCATTTATCGTCCATCATCAATTTCAGTTGTTACCGGCGATCCCAGCCATGGAAATCTCCTCATACCTACACAAACTGCACTCCATCGCCATCAACGAACGACTAAACGTCTTCAAATACTTACACACACAAAAGGACAAAAACCTTCAAACCAAGATGAATCGCACTAGATGAAGGATAATGATATAATTAATGCAGCTTCTCCGCTGATGTTGCCATATTGCTTCTGTTCTTGTTCTGTATGTGTACACAGTATTGGCGAGTGTATTGTGGCGAACGAGACCGCATCTCGATCGATTCCGCATCTGCAGCGAGTTGAACATTTCCAATGTCTTCAATGTTTAGGCACATCTTGTGCGCCTTTCTGTGTGGAGGATCAAAACGCCGCCAAAAATGGGAGGAGGCGAAGGGTGGACATAAAAATTATCTGATTAAAAAACGGTTTGTTACTGTTTTGCCATGAGATGCACCTTCACCACACACACCGTTGATGGTGTACAGAGAGCCCATATCCAGATCCACTATTGTCCCGCTGCAACATATATCGATGGCATTGATGATGCGCGCTGTGCCGGTGCGCTGTTTCCATTGTGGAGGATGTTGGTGCGCCCTGCGCCGTCACTACCGTATTCAATAGTGCATCCCACTGGGAGCTCGGTGATGGTGGAGTAGGTAGGTCTGCCACTCAATAGGCTACAGATACACCACCGAAACAAGCTCGTACTTCTTCGCTGGTTGTTTTTTTTTTTTTTTTTTTCGCTGGCCATTGACTACTGGTTCTTACTGCTGCTTGTTGGGGATCCGTGGAGTTTGATTGCCGTCGCCGTCGCCATTTTTTGTTTATGTGATCCTCTCCTCGCCGAGATCTACACAATTACATCGCCGAAAAGGATTTGTCCCCAAAGCGAGAGATGGTGCGCTCCGTGCGCTGTTCCTCTGGTTAATGACTGCCAAACGAAGGAGCAGGATTTAATCAGGAGGTCTTCGCCTCCTAATTTGTTGTTTATCCAATTTGGTGTTTGGCTTTTTTGCTTGTTGCCGGTTGTCCTGATGCTCCGGTAGCCATTCGCTTTGGAATTCCAGCTCCGCGGACGCTTGCATTTTCCACATTCGTGTTAGGTATCTTGTCCTCTTGGCCTCACACAGTATGTAAACATGGAGGCAAATTTCCGCTGCGATGTGTGCTCTTAATATGTTTCGCCTTACATAATATGGCCCATGAGTCGGAGTCCCCCTATACAGAGTAACGCACGTAGGTACTCGAATGGATCGTCCTCCCGTGTACGGCATATATATACGGCTGGCATCTTGTAAAGCGGAATGATGGGCACAATCAACAGAGCAGGAGAACAAACTGAAATTGTTTTCTGTCCGAAATAACAAGATGATGGTGTAAACTGAGATTCTGCTTATTTTCTGTGTCCTTCCTCTCTCTCTCTCTGGCAGCGATAAGATATTTTATTTTGGCAATGGATCAGGGATCATGCATCATCGTGGTCGCTATCTGCGAGTTGGATCTCCTCAAATTCGGATAATAATTTGTTTGAAAAATGGACGAAGCTGTTTTGGGGAAGGATAAAACTTTATTAATTAGTCAAGGTGTCTTGCTGGTGTCCGTTGGCGTATCGATGTCGTCATTGCGACACACAGTGGAATGATGATGGCTGCGGCAAGTGGACAGCTCAACTGTCAACTCGGAGTAATTGGATAGCAATCAAGGGAGTAGAGGAAATGTCGTCCTTTAAAGTTGATTTATTGCGTACGAATTTCCCGGACAAGGAGCAGTTTCATTTGTGCATTGCGACAGTCGTGTGAAATTTCGCAATCTTCTCAGTCTGCAAGATTTTTGCTGCAAGGACCGTGTCATGTTAGTCGTGCATGAGAACTTGGAAGCCATAAAGCTAATGAGGCGGTTAAGAAAATGCACCGATATGGCAAGGCGGTAGTATTGATCTACTTGTTCCGTCAGATGTTGACGCATGGTTGATAAATTGAGTACAGGACTTTGAAACCATGGTAATAACTTTATTAGAAAGTCAATTTTATGCCATTACTACTTAAGTACGATTTTCGGTATGATATGTATCTACTATTTTGTTCCACTTAAGCTTTCTACATGTGTGACCCTAAATAGAAGACGTGGGTGTTGGATTTGATCGAGTTTCAAATCCTTTGCATATACCGATTCATAGTTCACGTGGAAAATGTCAATGTGAATATCCTTGTTTGTCCTGCTTGCAGACCTCAACGACTCAACCGATTGTCGTAAAATTATACAAAAGGTTATAGCCTGTAACACAGCGGTGGACATAGACTACATTTTATTGCAGTAGCATGCATGGGAGAGTTCTAGTCATCGAAAAGAGTCACCCATGCATACGAGAATTTCACAAACCGAAGCCATACACTAATATTACCAATATGCGTAAAAAATAAGAGGCGCTAAAGAAATGCTCGCTTTAGACGCCCAACTGGCTAAGGTCGGTCCATGCATTGACTTCTGATTTTCAACTTATGCAATTCAATGCCACTGGACTTTTTGTGTCGGAGTTTTTTAAGAATCGTATTTCCCGCAACGTTAAACTTTGGAGCAGGTCGAAACTATAAGCCGCCAAATAATGAGATAAGTCATAAGACTTTCGAAAAATTCACCGAAAACTACCTGAAATGTATCAACTTCTGCAAATGGTCTAAAAGGGTCTATCGCCTTAAATCATTTTTCAAAATTAATGAAAAATGTGAAATATGCGAAAAGTGACAGTGTGTGTGTGTGTGTTTTTTTTTTATTATTTATTAAAGTAAGATGAGTAGGTAAAATTGGATCACTTTTTGGTAATCTTGAAAAAATGTGTTTTGAGCTTTTGGCAACACTTTTTCCAGTGACAACCAATTTGATAGCTGATTTGTAATTTTGGTTGACATTATTTGACCATGAGCAAATACTTCGGGTAAATAGTCGAACAGTACCTACACTACCAGCCGTAGCCGGTGATTAAATCACCCAAATCGTCTCGTTCCTCCTCGGAATTTCCACTGTTAGGGATGAAACGAAAATGTGCGCTCAACTGTAATAACTCGGTCCGTGAAATTCTCGATGAAACAAATTTATTGCGGCGTCTACAATGAACTAAACCTTCGGAATTAGCCCGATAATTATAAACCGCGTTAAAATTGCAGAACGAGCAGGAACGTTCGCCGGAACGTGTATAACTTCGCGATAAAAAAAAAATACAAAGGCACTCCGGGAGTGCCGACAGAAGTGATAACTTGAACAATTTCGTGCGTATTTTTCGAATTGTCAGAAAATATATTATTGTGTAAGAAGTACTTTTGAATAAAGTGTTTTTTTTTTTATTCATTATTATAAACTACTACTACAAAAATGATATTACAATTATCATTTTCATTTACTGCGGTAATGCATAATTCATATTATTTTATATACAAAATTGAAATCTATTGCTTAACCTTAACCTGTTTCCGATGGAACACCTCATTTACATATTTTTTCGATATCTAGATGTCGCTCCTTTCGTTGGATAGAATCATTTACCCATAAAGGTATGCAAACATTTTTCTTTCGAACAAACTTCTACCAATTTCTGTCAATGTATTTGTTTGTTTACACAGAGCAAAAGTTGTGCAAAACTTCAAGCTGCGAGTGGGAATGGGAATGGGAGGGAACGAGAAAAGACAACAATATTTTTCTGTCTCGCCGCGTCGCCGTTGACATTAATGTGTTACACCTCGTGGTAAATAAAATTCGTGAAATAGAAATTGAAATCTACTTCGATGGTCAGTAATATTGTTTCTTTTTTTGTTTTTTTTTTTTAATTGTTAAACACAAAATGGACATGGACAGTTAGGTCAATAAAGAGCTATTTTTTTAAATGTGATGAAGAGCTCCTAATAAAGATTTCTTTCAGTTGAAAAACGATGAATTTATTATTTAAATTTGTTCCAGTTTGTTAAATTTTGTTCCATTTGTTACACTTTTTGAAAAAAATTGTTGCACTTTTAAAAAAATAATCTCCGGCAACGCTGACAACTAGGCGTTACCTGGACAAGAACCTTTCAGAGATTTAGTGTTGGGTGATTTTTTAAGAGGTTAAGAACTTTAAAAAAAAAAAAAAAACACAAAAAATTCGAAAAAATGAGTGAAATATTTATTTGAATCGATAGTTTGAACCTTGCAATTTAATGTTTAAAGATAATTTCATGCAAATGTTGACCGCGGCTGCGTCTCAGGTAGTCCATCCGCTGAGTCCAATTTTGGCATACTCTTTCACACATATCGGCCGGTATCTCACGAATGAATGCATGGATGTTGGCTTCCAGTGCGTCAATCGAAGCGGGCTTGTCCCTATACACATAAGCCTTGACATACCCCCACAAAAAATAATCTAATGGTGTCAAATCGCACGATCTAGGCGGCCAATTGACCGGCCCGAAACGTGAAATTAACTGTTCACCAAACTCGCCTCGCAATTGCGCCATTGTTTCGCGTGCTGTGTGGCATGTGGCACCGTCTTGTTGAAACCACATATCATGCAAGTCAAGAACTTCCATTTCGGGTAAAAAAAAGTTTGTTATCATCGCTCGGTAGCGTTCACCATTGACAGTAACGCTGCGATTCGCATCATCTTTGAAGAAATATGGCCCAATAATGCCGCCGGCCCATAAACCGCACCAAACAGTGGCTTTTTCGGGATGCATTGGTAGCTGTTGCAATGCTTCTGGTTGATCTTCACTCCAAATGCGGCAATTTTGCTTATTTACGTACCCATTCAACCAAAAATGAGCTTCATCGCTGAACACAATTTTTCGATAAAAAAGCGGATCCTCGGCCAGCTTTCCAAGAGCCCATTCACCAAAAATTCGGCGTTGTGGTAGGTCGCCTGGCTTTAGTTCTTGCACAAGCTGTATCTTAAAAGGCTTTACGCACAAATCCTTCCGCAAAATTTTCCACGTAGTGCTGTAACAAAGGCCTTACTGCTGGGAACGGCGCCGAATCGACATTTCGCGGTCTTCTGTCACACTAGCTGATACGGCCGCAATATTTTCTTCACTACGCACAGTACGTAAACGTGTTGGTGGTTTAATGTCCAACAAAGTAAATTTGGTGCGAAATTTGGTCACAATCTTCCGAATAGACTACTCAGAAGGTCGAGAATGCCGATCATAAAATGGAAGCAGCGCGCGATGAACATTTCGAACCGAGCACGAATTTTGATAGTAAAATTCAATAATTTGCAAGCGTTGTTCATTTGTAAGACGATCCATGGTTAAATTGCAAACCAAACTGAAGCTGTTTGACAGTGACACAGGGTACTAAACACACGTCAGCTGTCAAAACCAGTGTTGCCAAAACCAAACCAGCTAAAAAATCACCCGTTACATGTGGAATGTCGCTGTTATACATGTCGGTGTCGCTGTTATTCATGTCGGTGTCGCTGTTATACATGTCGGTGTCGCGAGTTTGCTAGTTTTTGCCCATCCAAATAGTGCCCAACGCGCTAAAGAAGTTATCACTTCAAAAATGCTTGATAAGTCATAACATAGTTGCAGTACCTCGGAGAAAAAAAATCGTTTCTGATGGCGGTCACTCATTTAAAACTTTCCTATGTTCATTATCAGTGAACTTTGCATATTCCCACTCAACCATCGTCTGCCACTTCCATTGCTGATAACCCACCAAACCGCCTAGTTTTCAACTGCAATAATATGAACAAAATGATCCACCCCCTACCCTCACTAAAAACATGTTTGTAAAAAGAATGCATCCTTTCAGTGACATCTAACACAACAATATACAACCTCTCGCACCTCATCAACCAGCAACCACCTCGTTATCAATATTCCCCCTAGTCACTGCACAAATTTATTAACAAGCTACAAGAAGTAGGTGTCTAAGAACTAACTGCTGCACACGATCCAAAAGGACACCATTTGCCCGCGTCTAACATTCTAAACGTGTGCGCTCGCTCGAGTTAAAAGGGTCATCTAATAAATTCCCTGTCCGAGCTTGGTGGGAATTGATTCCTCCAGTTGTCCGCGTCTATTTTAAAATTCAAACGATCAGTCCGTGGCAGGATGATGGATAGCATTAATTCTAGGACACATTCATTCCACACGATCAAAGGGGATCGCAAAACGAACGCCAGACAAGGGTCACTTAATGTGTGTCATAGTCGCGCTGCCTGTGTATCTTACCTTGGAGAGCAGGTGAATTCTCATTTGTGTTATCTATAACACCTGATGTCGCAGCAGAGAACAATAACAAATGTGAAAAGGAGTTTGGCACTGCACATGCTATATAACGCATGTTGCCAGTGCACATTTGTTTCGATTACGATAAAAGGATCGAGATCGAGATGTTGTGTCGGTGTCAGGAGAATGGCGAAGAATAATTGTGTCAACCGAAGACATATTGCGATACGAGGATATTCCGACGTGGAATACCTTAAAGGTTAAATACTTTATTGAAGTCAATGAGGTGACTTGGAAAGGGCATTGAAGGGGACTGTCGGACTGTGGACTGCCCGTTTGCAGTTGGTGAAGCACATGCTACTATATGTGATGTGGGGAAAGTGTACTTGTTCTTTGTTTTACCGCTTGAGTGCGAAATCATTTTGCAATTTATTCTATACTTTTTTTTGTTGGAATAAAAGTTGCAATTCAATATAGACGGTAAAATACTCTTGACCTATTGAAAATGCAAAAGAAAAATGTGATAAATGTCCTTACTAAGCATCAGCAACAGGTGGCGTAAGCAGAGAAGGCTGTTACCCATTATAAATCTGCCCAGCGATAGATGGCGCAATCGAATACAGTATATATCACAACCACTTTGAAGCTCCCTGTAGAGGGCATTGGGAACTTGCTTTGTCAGTAAAAAATACTTGAAATGTTTTATTCACTGGAAAGTAGAGGGCGATGGTGCATGAATAAATGGCAGCACTTCGTAATGGTGGTGGCATCGCATAAGCACTTGGTTTTGCCGTTCAGGTTTTCAGTAAGGTATTCATTCTTTCGTTGAAAAGTGTTGGTTTGTAGGCAAAATTATTAAAGGAATAATCACAACTAGTAGTTGTTATTGTACGTTTCATAATTGTCGCATTTTTCTTTTGTGAAAATAATGGCAGGTTTTTTTTGGTAGGAGGGGATAAGCTTTCGATTTTACTTTCAGCTTTCTTTCTTTCTGTTGGTATCAAAGTAAATGAATGCGGAGAACTTTAGGTATATTATCATTTTGGAGGAGATATAAATTGGATAATGTTGCGATCATGCTATTACCATAAATGGCGTTTTATGGGTCCAAAAAACGAATATAATTATGAAAATCGGACCTATTCGGCAAAATCGGTTGTGGTTTGTTATTCTTTTAATAATTTCCATAAAAATTTCGAACTGTCAAGAAATCTTTTACGGTCTCTAGAATTGGTATTCTGTGTGGAAAAATCTTTTATGAATTCTGTTAAAAATCATAACAGAATAAGAGATAGAATTTTGTAACTTTTATTATAAAAGATTTTTATTAAATAGAAAGTTTTGGATTGAAATGGATTTCTATATAATTTTTCGTCACCGAAATGCTTAAAAAACGAGACGAATGTAATAAATGTGTGTAAAGAAAAGTATAATAATTGAAAATAATTTATAAAAATATATTTTTGTTCAGCCGAAAACACCGATCACTTTTGCTGGAACTGAGATTTAATAGTAATCCACTTGATCTTCCTGATGTGCGTAGTAATTCAAAATATACTCTTTTCAGTCGGTTTTTTTCTTAATATACCTACCCCTCGAGCCCAAACCCCCCTCCAATAGTAAATAATGTTTGTATTTAACCCTTCTATAAAAAACCGTTATCAATTTTTGGTGCCAAAGCTGCCGTACTCTCTCCCAGATTTAAGTTTTCAAAGTTTCATAAAAGTTCGATACCCAGAATACGAATTATTCAAAATTCAAATTCAATTCAAAAAGCGAGAGAAAAGAACGGTATTCATAGGAATACTCTAATAAATAAAGGATAAGATGCTCATTCAAATGTTGACGGACGTCAAACCATTTTCAGTGCCGAAGAAGAGTTGTTACTACATCCGCTTATGGTTTTCCAGTCACTTTTCTTGATCCAAGACTAATTGACAAAAGCTATTACCATAGATAAATTAATATACAGATGTCTCATCCTAATGTAAAAGAATGCTCTACTTTTTGCGATCGTCCAACAAAGATCGTCCAACAAATGGAAGGTGAAAACCAAAACCCACCACACCTCATTTGAGAAGGATTGATTTTCTGTTTCAATGAATGCTACTTTCAGTTGAATTATGACCACAGGCAGAAAAGTATGTATGGGGCGTGCTGCCGTATGGGGTATGGGGCAGGTAAATTTCCTTCCACACTGATAGTGGGTTAAATGGTAAGGAGACAAGGTAATAAGAAAAGGGGAAAGAAAAAAATCGCCTTTATTTCTTTAATCTTTCTTTCTTTCTTTGGTATTGTCAATGCCTTAAGATTACGCCGGCGGGGGTGTGTGCCGTGAGGAGATCTTCGGTTATGTAATGCATGATGGTTTTTGTTGGGAAGAACAGCCGATTTACTTTTGGTTTTTTTTTGCTGAAAAAAGTATCTCTTTGCGATATGAAGAATTTATTTCATTTTGGCGATATAATTTTAATGTTTTTGTTTGGGTATGTGCATTCGCATCAATTTTACGGTTTTCAATTTTCGATAATTTGTATCGTATGTAAAATTTTATGCTTTTATAATTTTCTTTTGAAATTAATTAGGTAATTCATTAATAGGTACCCTATTATAGGTATCAACAATAATATTTAAACTGAAAACTGTTCTAGGTATATCACTTAGATACTTATCTTATTTTTCAAAGACATGCTGTTGGGTTTTCTTCTCTGTTAATAAATAAAGACGAATAACGAGACAAGAATTCAAACTTTTCAAATTTACATGTCTGTCAAAACGCTCTGAGTTGACTGGGTCTGACTTTGTATTATGAATACATTTTAACATTAATAATAAAACAATCAGTACTTTTAGTTTTCTCGATTAGGTATGTAGTAGGTAAGAGAAAATACATACAAAATTTTGAACTCGCGATGTTAATCAATTCTGACATTACGATGATCGAGTAACTCAAAGAAGTGGGTCGTAAAATGCTGTCCATCTGTCTATCTGTCTGCTTGCCTGTCTGTGCGTACGCTCTCGAGGCCTAGAGCCTAAGTGGCTGCCATAATTTTAGCTTCAGACTGGAGTTTAAGTTCGGGGCGGTTTTTATCATACTACAAAAATCGAATAACGTGTAAAGCGGCAACACTTCATTATAAATACAAAGCCAAATCCAATGAATATAGACAGGGGAATCCCTCCTATCTATTAGTTAGTGTTAGTGCAGGACTGCAAACGCAGCTCGGTGGGTGGGTCAGTGATTTTGAGGTATCTTCCCGAGTTCGCGATCGCGACCGCGTCGTTTATAAAGACTAATGTTGTTGTGTAGTTATTGTAGTTTAACAAACGATACTTTTGAATTTTGGACATTTGTATCTCGAAAACGGTATACCTATACGACTGTTACAAAAATTAATTTCTAAGTAAATACATGTAATCATTTCTAACTTAATAGAAAACTCATACAATAGATTTTTGAAAAAATACACTTTTTTTAAATTTTCTTTAGTTTACCGGAAAACGGCGATACTTAACGATTTTAACTAAAATGCATACTTAGAGTAAAATTGATGTTTTCAAAATTATTGTGTCCCTGTTAATAGAAAAACTTATATTTCGAACAATTTCGATTAAAAAAAAGCTTTAAAAACAAAGTAGGTACCTAGGTAATGCTTACATCTCGAACAATAACTTTTTCAGCAAAATAGTTAAGCAATATCATTTTTCAAACTAAACATTGCAATATTTGGTCTGCCAAATTTTACAAACACCGATCTAACTATTTTGATTTAAATATATATTAAAGATAATATTACTATTCTTAATAAGATCCCGTAATTAGTTTTTCTCAAAAAATTCGAATAATACAGTTTTTTAATCATTTCTCCAAAATGACTACCCAAAAGCCGATCTGTGTCGATATAATAGATAGATATATTTTTAAAACTCAATACCGCACTTTAAAATTAAAATTGTAACAGCCTTTAAAAATACAACAACAGCAACGTAAAACTTATCTTTAGCAAATATTAGCAAGTTCTTCTTTTTTTCAAGCATATTCAAAATGCACCTTAAATAATACCAACCAGCCAGAAAATCTTACTTTATTTGCACCCCATCGGGATATTCAGTTTATAACTGCTAATGCAAATTCGTCACAAATCTATTTCAGCCAAAAATAAAATCATGCATGATAAAAAAACAGAAATTCCTATTACGATTTTCCTCATCCTCAAAAACTTGTAAAATGTGAGAGTTATAAAATAATTCAGTAAGCGCTTATAACTCTCTAACCAGAACTTGCGACAGTTGCCGGATTTTATCGATTTGGCAGCAGATATCTGAAATCTCGGATCAGTCTGAAAAGGTAAATCAAAAACGACATAAGGTAGGTTCCTAACGTTAAAAAATCATAAATGTACTCCTTTTGGGTATGTCATCTATCAAGCCAATCTTGCGTATCTATTACCTACAAAAGTAACTTGAAAAGTTTGAATTCTTGTCTCGTTATTCGTCTTTATTTATTATTAACAGAGAAGAAAACCCAACAGCATGCCTTTGAAAAATAAGATAAGTAAGTGATATACCTAGAACAGTTTTCAGTTTAAATATTATTGTTGATACCTATAATAGGGTACCTATTAATGAATTACCTAATTAATTTCAAAAGAAAATTATAAAAGCATAAAATTTTACATACGATACAAATTATCGAAAATTGAAAACCGTAAAATTGATGCGAATGCACATACCCAAACAAAAACATTAAAATTATATCGCCAAAATGAAATAAATTCTTCATATCGCAAAGAGATACTTTTTTCAGCAAAAAAAAACCAAAAGTAAATCGGCTGTTCTTCCCAACAAAAACCATCATGCATTACATAACCGAAGATCTCCTCACGGCACACACCCCCGCCGGCGTAATCTTAAGGCATTGACAATACCAAAGAAAGAAAGAAAGATTAAAGAAATAAAGGCGATTTTTTTCTTTCCCCTTTTCTTATTACCTTGTCTCCTTACCATTTAACCCACTATCAGTGTGGAAGGAAATTTACCTGCCCCATACCCCATACGGCAGCACGCCCCATACATACTTTTCTGCCTGTGGTCATAATTCAACTAGTGTTCCTTAAACATCGATAGTCTATCGATAGTATCGATAGTTTTTTACTATCGATACTATCGATTGTTCAAAAAAACTATCGATACTATCGAAACGCATTATATGAGGACATATTCAAAGCAAACGTAAAAGTACTGATAAAAGATAAAACCGGTGAAACATCTACGTAAAGGAAGTACTTCGTTTCCACTGACAAAGGATAAGAATACGTGAAGCTACCATCTCTTTCCTACTTATTAAAAATGTAGCGCCTTTACACTCAAGTAAAGTTCGGATATTCATATTTCGAAATTAGATACTTTTGTAATAGGAGTACTACTTTTCTACGTATAAAAATAGGCGCCTTTAAGTAGATAAAGTTAAGATTAGACTGTATGCCAAGTGGTCATAAAATGCCAATTTCTGACAGTTCTCCTGTCAAAAAATGGTCATACCATCGGCCCTAGCGAGGTTTCCTTCGGAACGGAAAATTCTCCGATCTTATAGGTACGATTCGGAGGATTTTTGCTTCGAGGTTTTCTTCGAAACAACTGTTCGGAGAATTATTCTGATATTTTGTAACGTATATTGAATTACGTTGAAGTACGATGAAGTCCATTTTATTGATAAATTTTTGACAGCTAAGTTTCTCGAATGGAATTTGAGTCTCCGAAAGAGTATGCGTTGCGGAGAATTATCCGTTCCGAAGCATACCTCGCTAGGGCCGAATGTAATGGACTTGGGCATATCTCATAATGCTGTAATGACCTAAATGCCACATATGACCAGGCTGATTTTGACAGCTAAAAATGCCCAAATAGCATATAGTGTAATCGGACAATAGGCACGAATGCCAGCATAAAGCCTTATATGCCCATATGCACTTTATTGAAATTTCGTTATGGCATTGCTGGCATTTTTGATGGAACAAGAATTATTTTGTTGTCATCGGCGTTCATTTCGTTCTCTTTTTTTGTGGAACCCTACTACAACTTTTGGTAATAAATAAAAAATGTCTTAAATGACCTTATTGGTAATTTTGATCTCTAATATACAAATTTGAAAATCCTGACATTTTGGTCATTTGAGAGCTAATCTGGTCATTTGCTTGTCATTCATATATGCGTGAATGACATGCAGTCTTATCTTAACTTAAACAATAATAAAATATAAATGCGAGTCCTTTTAAAACATTTCTTGACCACAGCTGTTGTTATTAAATGTTTTTTTATTAATAAACTATGGACAAATTTACAACCCCGTCCTTAGAAAATCGTAAGCATATAAAACTATCGATACTATCGATACTATCGATAGTTTTATTCCGAAACTATCGATACTATCGAAATGTAAAACTATCGATGTTTAAGGAACACTAAATTCAACTGAAAGTAGCATTCATTGAAACAGAAAATCAATCCTTCTCAAATGAGGTGTGGTGGGTTTTGGTTTTCACCTTCCATTTGTTGGACGATCTTTGTTGGACGATCGCAAAAAGTAGAGCATTCTTTTACATTAGGATGAGACATCTGTATATTAATTTATCTATGCTATTACGACATAATTATGGAGGAAATAAACTCCTTTCCAGAACAATATGCCTGGCCCTGAATGCAGAATATCATTTCTGGTCCGACACAAAGCCTTATAGTCTTTATAGCGTCCCCGAAATATCTTTTTAAAATTTTTATTTTTAACGCTTTTATTTTTTTTTTATATGTAATAGATATAAAAGAAATCCTTCACTTGTTTCTTAAAATAATTGTGTTATTATGTGTTTTAATGGTATATGGGGTAAGATTCAACCAAACTTACATTTTGACAAAATTAGCGAAGGATTTCGTCAGTGGCACAAAGTTACCCCAAACGTGTGGCAACTTTGTGCCACATTTTAAAGGCTTACATGTTTAAAATCCGAAGCCCTTTCGAGAATATGAGAACGTTGCCTTTATTGCTTAATGCTTAAGATCAAAATGGTATATCTTATTTTGTTTAATTCATACAGAAATATAAGTTTTTTTTACAAAAACCTCAAAAACTGGCACAAAGTAACCCCAGTTTACGGATTTTCAAATTTAGAAAAAGGTCTACTGAATTTTTTTTAAGGACTTAGTCTAGTTCTGTATTGTAGCGACGAAGTGACGTTTTTATGTTCGATTAGCCACACCGGGTAGCTTATCTTTATTTTGCTGACGTTTTTGTCGTCTATGGTGTCAGCGCATCGGTAATAATGTGCTATTTATTATTCATTTTGAAAACTGTTCTGACTTAGAATACAAGTATAGTGCTGTAGTCACTAATTAACGTAGTTTCAATTTGGCCCAACAACCGTTACTTGTGTTCTAACGAACACCAAGAACTTAAAATGTGAAAGCAACTTTTTTATCATAAAAATACCCAAGCTGCTGTGAAGGTGCCTTTTTTTAGTCACGACACGAAGTAGTGCGGCGCAAAAGATAGACAGCTTTCGCAAATTGAACTTTTTGTCTGTTTACGTCTCTTATCTCTGCACACGGCTTTAGCGTCACCAATTAATCATATCTCAAGTGAGGTACCGTACGCCGTACGCCAAACATACAAAAAATGAAAATAACAATAAAAAAATGGAATCGTTAAATGAGCAACGGAAAGTGGGCGGGGGGCTGGGCAAACAACAGTAGATTGCACACCGCACGAAAAAGAGTTCCATATAAAAGCTTGGCGCGCACTTAAACGTGACATCATTCGTTTCAAGAACGTTCCCGGTTTCAAATCGCGTTAGAAAAGCTTTGACAAAGTCATACTTAATCTACTAAACAAAATGCCTTGTTGTTGTTGTTGTTGTTGTTGTAAAAATGGTAAGTACTACTAATCAGTACTCTTATGATAAAGTGAAAATATTTTGGCTGTACGTTGAAATTGATTGTGAACTTTTTTCTACTTCAGACTGCAAATGCACTGGCCAAAAGTGTGGAGATGCCTGCTGTAGTAAGGAGTGCAAATGCGCCCCCAGCAAGCCCGAAACCAAAGACTCTGGAAGCTGTTGCAAAGGAAAAGGCGGTTGTCATTAATCATTAGGTGATAATTCCAACTACTTATTAGGTAAAGGGGAAGGGGCTATTGTGTAGAGCTATAAAATTTGAACCTCAATAATTCGAATAATATTGTTCGATCTGAAGTAAATAAATTATTTGTTAACTGAAACAATGTGCGTAACTTTTGTTTTTGCGGCTTTTTTCGCTTTGCATTTTACTTACATTTCGTTCTTAAAAAGTTCGTCAAGATCGCAGAGTGATTAGCTTGGTGAGTAAAATTTATAGTTTAGATATTATCTGCGCAAAATATTTTTTCTGAATTCTTGACAGTTACCGCATCAAGGGCACTAAAATTTACTTATGATAATTGGAATGCATACAATGCATAAAATAAGTCAAATAGTCGTTTTAAACACTTTAGCAACATTTAGCCACTGTTTTGTTTAATATTTTAGAATTTGGATTTTTGAGAACGACTTTACTTATACTGACTTAAGATGGCCCTACATTCCGATCTGGACCTGGACGTCAACCAACAGGCGTCTCCAGCCAGCACGATCTTTAGTCAGCTGTCTCCAGTTTCGGACGCTAAGTTGCTTAAGGTTCCCTTCCACTTGCGTGCGCCACCTGAGTCGAGATCTTCCTCTACTGCGCCGTCCCTCGGGTATGGATTCGAATATTTTCCGGACCGGAGCATTCGTGTCCATTCGTTCAACATGACCCAGCCACCTCAGTCGTTGGACCGTTATTTTTTTTGACTAGGTCAATGTCACTGTATAGCCCGTACAGTTCGTCGTTGTATTTCCTCCTCCTCCGTCTATGCAAACAGGACCAAACATCACTCAAAGAGTTTTCCTCTCAAAACAACCAAGAGTAACCTCATCCGCTTTTGTAAGTGTCCATGCCTCTGCGCCATAGAGATAGAGCACGAATGGGATGATTGTGGTCTTATAAAGAGTCACTTTAGTTATTTGAGAGAGGGCTTTGCTACTCAATTGCCTTCTTATCCCAAAGAAACAGCGATTGGCAAGAGTTATTCTTCGTTTAATCTCAGTGCTGGTGTCATTGTCAGAGCCACCTCAAAGTTATATCCAGAGACAATACTGAGACCCCCAACTTCGGCCGATTTTCCGTTACTTGCCTACAAGCTATATATATATGGGCTGGTACACGCTAAGTGCGTTAGTATTGTTACATAGAAATTCGTATTGACAAATGTCACGTAACTTCACTCACCAACACACTCGCACCTTGCGTGTCCCACTTCCGCTTCCGGCAAAGCTACTGCCAGCGTTCATAGAATTTTGTCCGTTAAATTTGAAATTTTTCGTTACGTGTAAATAGTATTTTATTTTAGGAATAAGTACAATTTTGCTGAAAATATTTATGAAAAATGATTAATGCAGAATGGTTGTAGGAAAATAAAAACATTTTGAGCAATATTTCTTCAGTTATTTAAGAAAAATTTACTCATGAAATCGAAGTTAATGATATTCAAAAGCGGAAAACACACAACAATATTAGTCCTAATATGTTTCTAGTATGTAAAACATCTCACTTAGATAGCATTATTAACTAAACAAATTATATTAATCGTCTTTTAAAAATTTATAATAACCAACCAATAGCATTCAATTATGTTAAAATGTCGTATTCCCGAACTCTATCACATTCCCCATGGTTGGTAGCAGTTGGCAGCATTGATTTTATATTTTTTGTATGTTTTTGCATGTCACACGGATTTTAAATTGACAGAACACCGATAGGAAAACAAAATGGCGAATTTGAAAAAAAAACTGAGGGGGCCAGCGGCAAGAGGATTGTGAGTTGGGGGTCTCAGTATTGTCTCTGGTTATATCTGTCTATGGTGACGTCCTGTTCGAGACGTTGGTGATGGGTGTCCTTTTTAGTTGACAGCATATACTTTGTCTTGCCCTCATTTACCGTCAAACCCATCTTCGCTGTCACAGTCTCAATACTTACAAACACGCCATTTACATCACGCTTAGTTCTGCCAATTATGTCAATGCCGTCGGCGTACGCGAGTAATTGGATGGACTTTTAAAAGATCGTGCTTCTGGTGTTAGCATTTGAGGTTAGCAGTAGCACTATTTTTTTCCAGTTGAAGAAGTCACATGGCAGCGCATCGCCTTGTCTAAATCCTTTTTTTGAACGACTACCGATATAAAAATAAAGTGCTACTTCCTGCATGTCATTGAATAAACTTTGGCATTAAATATTAAACAGCTGAATGATGTAGTTACCTACACATAATTTCGAATCGCTTTAACATAAACATTTTGAGGAGTTGGGACAGAGTAGAAATCAATCCACAAGAATAACTTATAGCTTATCTTGACCAGCTCGCAGTTCCCTAATCAATAAAAATGATCGTGGTATTTCTAAGTCAATTCCTGGAGGCATCATATACCTATGTAAGAGAAATAACAGTACGAGTTAAGTGGTAATAAATCGAAGAAGAGATAAAATCCATTGAAACTAATGTACCAAATTGCGAAATCAATTTGACCTTGTGGTAAAAACAAGTTAAAATCGACCACATCCAGAAACCTGTACCTGATGTGATACGATGATGTGATGCGATGTAATGTAAATCAACTCCTTTTACTTTGCAACATTATTTTGTGTGCGGATAGGTAGGTATTGTGGTAAATTAAAACGTTCACCTTCCTGTTATGATGGAGCAAAAAATACATTAAAACTAGACGATGTCATCGACTTGAACTGTTGAACGCTGAAGCCGCGGACCTCTACCATAAGCACCTTTTGGAATTTTTTTATGTTTACGGTGAGTGAGAAAAGCCAATTTTGAAGGCTAATAACTTTGGTTGCAAGTCGAGTTTTATCGAACCGAATATGAATGTATTTGGAGCAGATGAAATCATCGTAAAGAGGTCAACATTGTTTAATGGTTGTGCCCTTATTGAGATATTATTTTATTAATATCACAGGCTTAGTATAAGTTAATCTTGGCATTGGCAACACAATTTCACAGTACATTTCTCTTCTCATCGTTGTTGTCGGTCTTGTGGACTGGTTAATTGACAACATAGCCTGCAGTCTGGAGAAACAACCATAAATTACATTGGGTCGCTGGTTATATACATTTTCTTTTATCATTTGTCGATGTGTTAAGAGAACAATTTCCGTTGGAGACAGTATTGGGCTAGAATGTGTTTTTTAATTTGCACTACAGTAGTAGTTTCAAAAGCCGCCTTTACATTTTTCGGTAAAACATGTTCTGACATAAAAAGAGGTTTTCGAGATATAAGGAGTTTTTAAAACTAGCGTTTTCGGTGATTCGAATTTAAAATTAATCTCACAATAATCTTGAAAACATCAATTTTACTTTGAGTATGTATTTTGGTCAAAATCGTTATCGCCGTTTTCCGGTAAACTAAAGAAATCCAAATTTTTAAAAAAATACATTTTTTCAAAAATCTATTATACAATTATAAAGACAAAAACTGAGCCTTCAGTTAGAAATGATCATATTACCTTAGAGACGCATTTTCATTACAATCGTAAGGACCGTTTTCGAGATATTTCAAAATTTCAAAAATACCGTTATTCGATTCGAGAAATTTTACCATGTTTATTGACATACATAAATGACTAGGTATAACTGGTTGAAATCGTAGACAATTTTTGTTTAGTATGTGAAAAAATTACTATAAATTGGGTCTGCCCCGGGCGCCCCAACCCACGCTACGCCACTGTCTGATAAGGAAATTTGTTTGTTTAAATAGAAAATTTCATAATTAAAACAAAAGCTGTTTTAACAATGTACAGAAACCTTTCAGTACCTACCTATAGTGTGTAGTTCGGACACAAATTTCAAACTCAGTTCCTGTATAAGATTCCCTCAAGCTTCTCCGCACTTTTTTGAAGAATTTTTTGAAAATTTAAATGGATTAAATTCAAGATAGCAAACACGTCTTCGAAATGCTCTTCGATTTGAATCTACCTAAAAGCAATGTAGGTATCTACAAATGACGCATATCTTTTTACGAAATCCCATATGCGAAGCCACAAATTTCATAATGGAACGATAACCTTTCTTCGAACCAACACATATAAAAAACTTAATAAAATTTGTTCGGTGTACCTTAAACTCCTCACCTCGATAACTGGCGTATTTATGTAACACCTATACACCATAAAAATACTCGCATTCCAATTCCATAGTTGCTAACTGCTGGCACTCTCGCATAGTACGCCTTCATCTTGTATGTTGTATATCCTCAGCCTCACCACAGAGCTTGATTGCATAATTGCATAAGTAAACCGGACTTCCACTGCCAAATAAGTGTAATAAAAATAAAATTGCGTATCTATTATTAGAGGAAGAGCATTAAAAACGTCTTCCTTGCACAGCCTCGCGGAAGGTTACTGCAACTCCAGTCACTCTTCGGTATAACATATCTCTATTCCAGACAGCTAAAGAGAACCATAAGCAGAGCTTCAGCTTCAGGAGTGCATCCAAAAGCTCAAAAAAAAAAGTTAAACGCAAAAGAAATTGCCCAGCTGAACTGTAGCGGTAAGTAATGTTGCTCGCAAGGTCTTGCCACAGTCTCCTCAGGTGTAAAGACTCCAAAGCACATAGATTGGCGTCACTAGTTGAAGACTGCAATAGTAACACTAGTCTCTGTGGATAAAGCCAGATCAGTTGAGCAACTCTGGCATCAACTTCAATCGACATTAACAGTTCGACGCGAATTCAAGTGTGCACCGGAGCTCTACGAATTTGTACACTACACCTACCTGGTGTCCAAGATACCTATAATAAAAATAGTTGAAAGCCAGTGACTTGGTTTACTTGCCAAAACCGTACAAGACTCTGTTGTGCAGCCTACCAGCTGACCATTGTGCGCTCATACAGTGCCCGACAAAGGTCAATGAAATCTCCATCTTGCGAAGAAAAATGAAAGTGAACAGTGTGCTATGGCTGTACATAGTGAGTGTAGTGATTATGTGTATTTTTGAATTCGTGAGCCCGGCAGCGCCATCTGCTAGGCGACCTACAACATCAGCCCCAAAAAGCAACGCGACCAATGTGACACAGGTCAAATCAAGGCGCAGCAGAAAACAGCCTACCACCGAGGTCACAGGGTCAAGAAAAAATATCAGTTCAAGTAGAACTGGTGTTAGTAGGTCACAATCCTCACCACCACCGCCGGAGGTTACAACCGGTAAGTCATAACTACTTGCTCTCAAATAGCTCTGCACTTATGCGTCGTAATTGGACGAGGTAATTTTATTTGCGGGGCGACCTTATAAGCGCAACTTAAACGATTTTAATAAGAATCTGGAATCGAATAGCAGCAACAAATTCTGCCAATAGTTGGTTGTTAGTTATTTTCGACCATGACCCAGATCGGTCCAGAGGGACCAAGATTACGTTTGTCTTTGTTAGTTCTTGTGACTCGATACTCGCAAGCCTTGTGTTACTTAACTCGATTACGAAAAGTGCATTTTCGCTAAGCGTATAAGTTGATGAAAACTCGAGCTCATTGTTGGTCGGTTCAATTGGTTAATGGTAATAATAATTGTCACAGTGTAGCGCGCTTTTGTGGTGAATGTTGTTTCGCTGCTGTTTGTGTCTTGTCGTTGTGTGCATAAGAAATATTACACATTGGACTCTGAGCGAACAGTGTTTATGTTTCGATTTTGAGGTTGGATTAAATGACTCGTTATCGTGGTATGATGAACTCGTTGTTGTTTATGTATTTGTCGTATAGAAGTCGCTTCAAATATTAAAAGGGTTATTTATGACGACCCGTATCCCAACTATAATGGGATGCGGGCTGCTATAGTCTACTGATTTACCTACCTACTTGTAACTGCATAGGTAGACAAGTGTCTGCAATTATTGCAATTGCACGCATATAAAATGAGGGCATAGAGTTTTATAGAGTTAACTTCTAGAAACCAGAGAAGACACTAGGACATAAGTTATGTCACATGTCACATAGCCTGAGAAAAGATTGAGCAGCTGAAAGTCAAGGGGTGTAGAAGTCCCCAGACAGAGACAAAAGCGAGGCCCCCAAGCCCCAACTCACAATCCTCTTGCCGCTGGTCCCTCAATTTTATTTTTCAAATTCACCATTTGGTTTTCGTTTCGGTGTTCTGTCAATTTAGAATCCGTTTGACATGCAAAAACATGCAAAAAATATAAATTCAATGCTGCCAATCGCTGCCAACCATGGGGGAATGTGATAGAGTTCGGGATCAACATATTTGAATGCTATTGGCTATTGGACAAACATGTTGTGTAGGCATCTTCCGTTTTTGAATATCATTGGGGACGTTCGGATTCATAGTTTAGTAAGTTGACAGGCTTTCTGACTAGATGTATTTCAGTTTTGATTGGCCCAGAGTGGTCACGTGATTAGTTTTTACAGTTGACGTTTATGGAGGGGAAGCCGACAAATCTAGTCAAGAAAATCCTGCCTGCATACTCAGTTGACATTTCGAAGAGTCAGATTTAAAATAAACAGAGTGGCCGTGGCAGAATTCTGAGGTGTCGAAAAAAGGGCCAGTGAGAGAAAAGGGTGCCATTTCTAAAGGTACTCTGCAAATTTCGAATTTTCGCACGATATTTAACAACCATTAGTTCGCATATCAGTGTAATATAGTTGTGATAGGCAACCGTGTTACATTTTAAATGTACTTATTTGAAAATATTAATTTTTGAAAAAATTATGAGGGGTCTTTTCCGAATAAAAAAGGGCAAATCAAACAAAGGCAACGCTGACCGCGAGAATACAAAAACAATTCAAGTTGCTCAGTCAACGCGTTCGGATTCCTAGTCACGATGAATCTAGTTGACGTTTTACGTAAACTATGAATCCGAACGTCCCCATTAACTTTGTTTTCATGTGTACCTACATTTTTCTAAATATAACTGATGAAAGTTTGCTTAAAATGTTTTCATTTTCCTATAACCAAACTACATTGTTGATTTTTCATAAATATTTTCAGCGAAAGTACACTTATTCCTAAAATAAAATGGTATTCACACGTAACGAATAATTTCAAATTTAACGGACAAAATTTTATGAATGCTGGTAGAAACTTTTCCCACAGCGGAAGTTGTTCATATTTTTTGAGGGTGTGTTTGTGAATCGGATTTTTTGAACTTTCGTGACATTTTTTGTCAATACGTATCAATACTAGCGCACAAAAACGAGGACACTCCGTAAAAATATAGCTTGTAGGCAAAGTAACGGGAAATCGTCCGAAGTTGGTGGTCTCTGGTCCCAGATACGCATAGAAACTGAATTAGTGGACCTACTGCGTCCGCATATGCAGATCTTGAAGGAAACGGGCGAATTTTAAAAATAACACTTTTATTTCTCATTATTTCGAACTCTTCATCTTTGAGATTGTAAAACGCTTCTGCGATGGGGTCCACAATGAATCTGCATCCAATTTGATGCAATCCTAAGGCAAAGCCGTAATAAATACGTCTTATCCTATTAATAATTGTATCTCCAGATTGCGGTCTGCCTTATGCCGGTTAAGTGGCAGGCAAAAGCGTTCATACATCCCAGGTACCAATATACTTCTACTTGCAATGTCGCTGTTCGATGACATTCCAAGTCTAGTTGGGAAGATTAATGTTCCAAAGCTCCTAGCGTGTCTCTTATAAATATAGTTGGAACATTTTTTCGACCCACTGAACATAAAAGAAGGCTAACAATCCACTGTTAAGTTTATCCCCTTTGTCATATAAATCGTATGAAGTCATCAATACTCCTGGAGAAGAATTTGCATATAAATAGAGGTCCTAATGCTGGTGGTAAGCGCGAACGAAACAACGAATTTCTGATCTAACAAAAGTTTACTCAGGCCAAAGCTCCCATTTTAACACTTAAACATTTCAATTGTTTGATTTGTTTTAATTGCCTTCCTGAGAGCTACTTATATGCATTATCCATTTATCCCATATGCAGATAAAGACAGACCTACTAACAGCTCATAAATTAAAAAAAAATGCAACACATGAAAAAAAAAAACTGCTACACTACAGCGACAGGTAAATTATTGGGAGAGGTGTTTAATAAATCATCGCTCCATTAAAGTCTGCGATCTGTATAGGCTTGGGTGATTATGATGAGACCTCCAGAGTCCAGACCAACAATTAGCACGCCAATGTGACTTTGGTCAGTATGTACATATTATATGAATTTGTTGAAGAAAACCCGCTCAACCGTATCACACACGCTACAATCCACATGCCCGATCGAAACAATTTTAATTTCAATTTATTTTCACTGCAGCAATAAAGCAGACTATTTCTTCATGAGAAATACTTTACTTACATTCGGATTGTGAAAATAGTTTCGAAAACAAGTCTTGAGATCCATGTGGTGTCTGTAGCGGAAATCCGTTCAAATAACTTCAACATGAAATATAATAGTCTGCAGTTCAACCATTCCAATTCCAGCGTTCAAACACATCGCAGATTATAAGGATCAGGGGAAGCACGTTTATTCACTTGTAGGCCATTTAGAGATGATTTCAAATTTCAACGTCACATTGAGTTGTGCCCTATGAGGCACATAAATGAATGTCACGACCTTACTTTTGAGCTAACGTGACTTACGATTCATTTACTTTCAGAGCCCAATCGGAAAAGCATACGACAATTGGATATTCCCAAAAACCGGAAGAAGAACACGAATCCCAAGAAGTACACTCTCGAGCGCGATATTGAATTTGAAGAGAACCTCACTGTACCAACTAAGGTGGATTTGCTCAGATCGACGTTGCAGAATGGGAAACGTTCTGCAAAAAGACCCAGAGACCAGCTCATTTGTCCACAAGAGAACGAAGTCAAATTCGATTTGTTTCCCATAAAATGTAACCGAGACAAGGATTGCAAATCGTGGAACACAAATGAGATATGTTGCGACATATTTGGCGCTAAAAGTTGTGTAGCTGGCTTACCGAAACCACTCGAGGAAACTTCGCACAATCGTAAAGAGGACAATTGTTTACTTTTTCCAATCAATCTATAGAAAGTCATTCTAGCTATTTTTGGAATCATTCCTCAACGATGTCCTCAACGCCCGTTAGCGGAACTATGGTGGGAAGTGAAGGTGTGTCAAACGGATTCAGATTGCTGGCCTGGAGTCTGTTGTCCAGACGGCCGGAAGAGATATTGCAGGACGTCTCAACCAGAATTGAAAATTCTTCCAGTACCAGTGAAGAGATCCCTTAACTATTGTGAGTTATATATAAATTTGCTATTTAATTTTTTTCAACTTTGATTTTATTATTAGTGTCGGAATATTTGGAATGTACGCCAGCACCTCCGCCAATATTTGATCTGCATCCAAAGACCTGCAACTCAACATTCGACTGCTTTCCAAATGTTTGTTGTCAAGAAGCTGGCAAAAAACACTGTCGACCACCAAAGAAATCAGTTCTTACATTTATGGCGAACTTTTTGAATCTTGGCCTCGTTAAAAGACTTACGCAAAACTTAGTCATAAAGTGATTATAACAGGGATGACTCCAAGATAAAATTTGTGATAGATTTTGTATAATATGTATAGCATGTGGATTTGCCTTTGTTTGTAATTAAAATAATATGTAAAATTAAAAAAAAAAAAAGGGTTTTCTGTTGCAATTAAAACCACAATATCGTCTAGATCTAGATCAACGCCCAAATTAAAGACGTATTTTCCTGTCTCTTGGGGATTTTACTTCCTACATATGGCTACAGAAACTGAAATTTTGCTGATTCAATAAATAAAAAACTGGCATAATTATGTCCAAGATCTATTAATAATAACAGTTAAAATAGATTCCCGGAAATTTGTTTCATCGCTTTGTTAATCTGTTATTTGGGCCATGTTTGATAGAACCCGTTCGAAAAAAAATGTTTCAAGTTGTTTTCAACGCATACATCACATAGACATTGAAGCAGAGTTCTAGTTTGGTTGCAATTTCGAAGAGTTGCTTGGAACTGAAGTATTTCTTTGCTCTAAATACGCAACCTAACATTACTGACGCTGATCTTATTAGATGTGATCCTGCCATGTGAGCGCCCCAATAGCTTCAAGAAGCTGCATAGGTCCAATTCATACAAATGTCTCTATTCGTTCGAAGTTATTCGTGTGTATTTTGATAGACATTCGTTCGAATGTCAAAATAAGCATGAATAACAAATTCAGTCACGTATTACTCGATCACGAATGCGGTAAGTCAACCCCTGATCCAGATTATTACATCAAATTAATCTAACTTCAAATGAAAAAATCAAGGTTGCATGGAGTATGCGAATGCAATCTTCAATCTCTGCCAAATATAAAACAATAATAAAAGATAATGGATAACACCAAGGCAATTTTAGACTTGTTATATTTTATTCGCCTGCGAGCTTAAATAAGATAGTTGCATTTTAACTGTAGAAAATTGATCTTCGAAAACTAAATCGCAGTTTCTTATTTAATCTGTCAGATGATTGATGCTGGTGTTGATGGTGGGGCGCAATGCGGGAATTGACTGATTAATCCAGCTGGTAAAAATAAATTTAATTAGGCATAGATTCAAACGAGACAAGTTACGACACAACATACCTTCTTGAAGCCAATATCGTTAGCGTACTCCCTGAAGCACTGACGGCAGATATTCAGACCGTACTTGCGGATAAGACCATGTCGGTTGGAGCATGACCGGCTAGAATTAACAAAAATACGGCATTACTTTTAAATTCGAAGAAAATTAATATTGTACCACACACACACAACTCTTTCTATTTAGCATGTAGCTGCTCCCTACGGAAATCACTTGCTTGAGCGGCAAGCGATTTGCTATTGTAGCAGGAGCTTTATTTTAGCCGCCCTTAATTAAGGATAAGTAAAAATAGTTTAATTACAATCCGTACTCAACCGGGGGCTATATTTTGTTAGCAAGTTATGTGAAGCAAACGCTAGAACGGCGCCATTACTATCTGAGCAGTCTTCCCACATAGGTACATATAGAAACCGCGTGCGCCTTGGAAGTGTATTTTTTATAGAATAGGCGGCATTTTCTCCACACAATTTTTACATTAATGGATTCGTTGTTAATTGGGGATTAATATTTACCAGCAACGGGAACCTTGTCCGTATTTACGGGGATGTGAATACCAGAGATTTGCGAAACCCATGTTAACTGCTTTCCTTCAGAAAATCAAAAGAGAGAAAAAATGGCCGACCGCAATGGACGTGGTGACATTTTAGTTTAGAATTATTTTCCTAGCTTACAGTTCAGTGTATAATTGGCTAAATTCAGCCACAGTGTTTAGTAAGGGAGCGATCACATTTCAGATCAGATACATTATTTATGTCGTTTTCGATTTGGCAAAAAGATCAATTTTTTGAGAAAAAAAAAATAATTTTTGTTTGATCGAGATTGCTTTTCTTGTTCGATTAGCAAAAAAAATCAATCTTTTTTTGATCTAAGGCACTTTTGAGAAAACTCAATATTTTCTCAGATTATGCTTATGACACAAGCTGGCGGTTACGAATTGTTTATATTTGGAAGGATTGTTTTTTTATCTGAATTATTCTTCTTACATGTGTGGGAGCGAGTTTTTATATTAAAATCTTTCGATTCGTTATTATAAATGTGTGGAAACCAATCGAAATGGCTTCCTAGTGCGGCCAACCCGTACACACAAGAACCAATAAAATTCGGATTTCATGTTCGATTTCGCAGAAAAAATCTGGGATCTCAGATCAAAATCTGAAAGGCTAAATCGAAAACAACATAAAATGCAAAAAATTCCGTATTTCGTAACAAACTTTTTTACTGTTTTTTTTTTTTTTTTGTTTTCTTCTTTTTTTTAATTTGATCAAAATCTTAACAAAAACAAAACAAATTTAATCTATACATATATATAAAAATACGAAATAAAAAGCAATTGAAAAGCGATATGCCCATAGGATTGTTGGCCGACAATAATTAGTAACATACTTTTTTGGAGCTCATACATATTCACAAACAGGGATTAGAATCACAAAAAGAAAAATGTAAGAATAAGGATTTTGGGGTATATCCAATCCATATCTGTAAATTCATTCAACTCTGGACGGTTTGAATTCTAAACAGTGTGGCGCTGCTTTAGTTCCTCTTAATACTTGCCACGACATCTATCACCGTCTCCGTACATTAAAAAATCTGACAGCTAAAACATAAATAAAGCAGAATTCCTATTTCAAAATAAATTCAAAAAATTGGAAAAAAGTACTATAACGTTACTCTTTCTGCTTTAATAATGGAACATCTTATAAAGGAAACCGAAGAACAAATGGAGAAAATAAAACTCATAGAGTCTTTCATCTCGCTATACCTTCGGCGTGACAAGATCGAACCCAAGATTCAAATGCTGGCCGAAAAAACTAGGGATGTAAAGCTTTTAATTAAAGAGTGCAACAAAGTTATGAAACTTGAATACAATACAGCAATGCAAGAGTACAAGTCTGTGATGTGCAAAATGCAAGAACAACAACTAAAAGTCCTAAACATTCTGCTTGAGCGACAAAAAAAATTGAAGGCTCAGGATGGAATGAATACTGTCGCAACATACAACGGTGGTACCACTCCGAAAAGCCTCCTCAACCTGCCTTCCGCTCAGCACTTAATGAGTGGATCATCTAAAATGTACTTGGAAGAATACCTGCAATCACCATTTGTAAGAAAAACGCGTCCCAATCCGGTGCCCTTTCAATTCTTGGACTTTGAGGTGAAAATCTCTCAAGAGATGTTTGATAGTATTCCAAAGTATGGTTTCTAATCACCCAGATACAGCTTACTTTGTTTAATTTTTTTTATTTATAGATATATGAAAGGCCGCGAAACACTCCATGACCTGACCAACTTCCTGGACACAATTCTAGTGCCGTGCTTTAATGAAAAATACCAACTATTGCATCGCCATAGGGACTGCATTCGCAACCATGTCGATTTGGACCTCTGGAAGGTCTACAAAGATCAGATGTCCTACTTCCCTGGTAAAGGAAAACATCCACTTTTGATTTGACAGTATAAATTGTTTATTTTCAATTGATAGGACAAAACTTCATAACTCAAGGCGATATATCGCGCAAAATTAAAAAAATGTTGGACAAGAAGGCTCAAAACAAAATGACTATGCTCCGGCATTTGGGTATTCTACAGGAGCAACGAAAAGCGCAAACGGTCTGCTACATATGGACGGCTAATAATTTCTAAAAAACGCAATATAGTATGTAAAATTCAAATAGGTTTTGTAAATAAATAAAATAATGCCATGATGAATTAGTTTTGGCCTGCGTCGATGTCCGCCAACATCGGCTGAAACATGCTCTTCGGAAATGCAATGTTACCGAACATCAGCACCTCATCTGCTGGCGTTGCCGATGAGGGGTCGGCTCTAGCTTTGGCGGCCGCTTCTAGTTGCAACTTGCGCATTTGCATCATAAGACGCGATTTCGCATCTAAACTGGAGTGTCTTGCTCGGATGTGTTTGTCTCGATCTCCTCTTTGGCGGAAACTTTTTGTGCAAAAGAGGCACCCAAACGGCTTTTCGCCAGTGTGAATGCGGAGATGATTTTTTAACGCATCGGCGCGGTAAAATCGTTTTCCACACTCATCGCATCCATAACGACGCTCGCCACGATGGATGAGGCGATGTTGATAGAAAACCGATCCGGTTAGGAAACGCCTGCCGCAGATAAGACAATGGTAAGGACGTTCACCGGTGTGACACTTGCGGATGTGGTCATTCAAGTCAGGCCGGATCGTAAATCGACGCAAGCAGCCTGGCACCTTGCAAGCAAATGGTTTGACTCCTGAAAGTGAGAAAAGGTATCGGATTGGATGCATATTGAGAAAGGTCAAAGGGATATAGTTAGAAGGCGAGTAAATTAAAAAAAAAAAAAAACCTCGCACACACTTTTTGCAAACTATAGCAGTCTCAAACTTTCACTCGATACTTCCCAGTAACATAGGATAGACATGTACAGCTACACGAAGATATATTTCTCAAATGCTTATGACATTCAGCATTATGTTCAGGGCAGCTGTGGACGTTGAAATTTAAGATCCCATTACAAACGTTTACATACCTTTGTGAAATCGCAAATGCTGCCACAAATGGCTCGATTGTGTGTACGTCTTTCCGCAGATATCGCACAAGTATTGACGGGACTTTGCGCCAGTATCTCGTTTGTTCTTCTTATAGTGACGCTCTTCAAAGTGATTCACAATGTCACTTGCAGTTTCAAAAACTTGATCACAGTACTCACAAGGTAGCATCAGTGCTCCTCTGCTTCGATCTACTCTCGGAAAGAAGTGGTAAGCCGTATACCTTTAAAATGGTTCCAAAATTATACGAGAAAAACATTCATAGAAAACATTCATACCTATGCTCATGTAACTGTTCCAGAGAGCCAAACTTATTTTCACATACATTACACACAAAATACCGCTGTGCAGAGCAACCATGTTTTAAATTCTCTCTCGCAAACACACATTCAGCCTGCCAGTGCATAAAGACCTCCTTCGCAGTAGACACCCAAATATCACATGCAGAACATTCAAACGGTCGCTGAGGCTGGTGGCATGCAGAATGGGCAAACAAAAACGAAACCTCGGAGAAGAGAAGGTCACAGAACTCGCATTGCAAGACACAACTTAAAATAACCATCTTCAGGTAAGCGGTGGGCTTATTATCGCAATCTTTTGACTAAGGGTAATGAAAAGATAAATCAAGAAATAGTTCAGGACGAAAGACTTATCCACTAACTTCGGTCTTTAGAAAATTTAGAGCATCGTCTAGATAGTTCTCATAGGGAAACTCTGTAATGTCTCCGAAATCCACTTCGGCCTCATCCGTATCGGGAAAGTGCAAACACATGTGCTTAAATCCGGTTTCCGCTTCAAAAAATATACGACCACATATTGTACATTTAATAACCACTTTTAAACCGTTAGTAGGTGGATACCCATTGTTCGCATGCGAAGATGTGGATGGTATTAGATCCAAAGCATGTTTTTCCATGTGCCGGGACAACCCCGAAGCGTGGACAAACTTCCTCTCACACAAGCTGCATTCATGTGGACCATCTTGCTTCTTTGTGGTGGTAGATCCGGCATTCACATCGTATTTCAGTTCATCTTTGAGAAAACGACGAATGCGGATTTGATTTTCGCGCAACAATCGCACGCACGGTGGTTCAACAGGACCAACATGATAGGACGATATTGATGGTTCCAGAGGTTCCGGAATAATCAGGGTTTTATCTTCACCATAATCACAGATATGTTCGGGAAAGGAATCGGCTTCAAAAATGCAGTTGCAGTTTGCGCACTCCACAATGTTTTGCGGAACGTGAAACGGTGCATCTAAAGGAAATTATATGTACAGCCATACTATACTCGTAAAAGGTTTTTACACGTTTTACCAAAATATTGAAGTAAGTCCTCGTTTTGTTGGTTAACAACATCTTTTTCAGTTCCATGGAATGGTTGCTGTGAATTATCTAACGTTGCCCAAGAGTTTTCCTTCTCTGCTTGGGGTTCCTTGTTGATATCCTCATTCACATCAGTTGCACTTAAGTCGAGAACATTGCTTGAGCTAAAAGTTTCATCCAAGTTTAGAGAGTCCAGCGTATCAAAAGTGAGTTTGCTGTTTTCCTCCTCATCCCTCACAGGTTCAGTTTTAAAATCTTTGAGCTGTGAAAATATTTGTTCAGCCAGCCATGCTTCCGAGTTATTGAATTCATCATCACAATTCATGCTGTGGATTATCTCAAGAAAATTAAATATTTAAATGCGCAACCTTCGAGCAGGAAGCACAAAATTTAAATGAACTTTTTTCTTGTTTTTTTTTTTCTAATCCTTGCGCTTCCGTATCCAGCTTTGAGCGAATGGAATGGATCATGGATGTATGAAAATGAATGGGGCAAATAGGATTTCCGTAATTGGGAAAATGTCAGTTTTCTGAAGTTCGTACCACAATATTTAAAAGTGTTTCCTATTTATTTAACTTTCTTAAGTTTGAATAAGGTCCTTTTCGATTTGGCAAAAAAATATTTTTTCTTGTGTTTGCGACTGCTTTTCACGTTCGATTTGCCAAAAAAAAAAAAACAATTTTTTTTCGATCTGAGGCACTTTTGAGAAATCTGGATTTACTCATATACTCTCACTACCTAACTCCAATGTTTATTACAGACAGCTGGCGGTTACGAATAGTTTACCGTTGGAAGGATTTATATTAAATTATTTCGAAACGCGTTATTATAAATGTGTGAAAATTAATATAATAATAATATAATATAATAATAACGTTTTTTTTCTGCGTCAAGAACCAATAATTCGGATTTCCTGTTCGATTTGGCAGAAAAAATCTGAAACTTCAGATCGAAATCTTGGGCCAGATTCTGTAAGGCGAAACGATCAAACGTTTTCGTGCGCAGGAATATTTTGCCCTATGTTACACAAGCAAATTTCTTCGTGCAAACGTAAGCGTTTTTCGTTTCGTTTTGTACAGAATCCCACCCCTGAAAAGCCAAATCGAAAATGACATAAGTAAGGCGTAGCGAGCATAAATTGACGGCCAGTCGGGACATGAGGAATATGAGAAATTAGTCATGAAAAATCTGAGATTGATTCGAAAACTAAGCAAAAGTGAGAAATTTGCCAGAAAATTAAAAAAATTACAGCAAATCAAAGAGTAAGTAATCAAAGTTAGTCGCTACTGAAAATCCAGATTTTAGTTGAATTTAATGTGGTTTTCCATTGGGACCACCAGAAATCTTTTTCAGATCTCAGATTTTACTGTGCTCATGGAACGCGCAACGAGATTTCCTCCGAAATCGTATCCATAGCTATTTATGTATTTTGTTATTTTGGTTTTCACGAAACTTTGCGCATTTGCCTCGAAATGAAACTTCTTAAACTGACGTTAAACAGCTGTACAAAGTATATTGGTATGCGTAAATCTGAAAAAATATCGAGATCTGCGAAAAGTGATCCGAATCGAAAAAAAGATTGATTTTTCGTCCCAATGGAACGCAAAAAGTGATTTAGATCAAAAAAAAGATTGATTTTTTGTCCCAATGGTAAACCACATAAGATATGCAGCGAAATAAATGAATGAATGCTGTCAAAAAACGAGTATTCGGGAAAACTAGCACTTATCTAATAGTTCCAGCGTTCATTCACGAAAAATCGAGTTATAGACTCGAGCCTCCAGCTAAAACTCTAAAAATTCAAAGATTATATTTTCCTTTATTTTCAATAAAATAGCCTACTTTTTAATCTATCTAGTTGCTGAAACTGGGTTCACGGTATGTTAAGGCTATTAACTGCTATCAGATGGCCTTAAAACCATTTCAACGCCTTTCATTCAACCGACATTAAAGTAAATAAGTTTAGGCAATAATAGATTCTTTCAATAGATAATAGATCAATGTTATCAGTAGTTATGTACAAATTACTCAAAAGAAGGAAATGTTTGTATAGGATTTGATCAGAAGCTACTCCTACCATCCCGGCGGTGCGTGCAGGGACGAATAGCTAGATCTTGAACGATATGTAGTAGATTAATACGAATCAACTTTCTAGGGAACAACTAAGCCTTTGCACATTTTCACAAAGAGTGTGTGAAAATATATTAAAAGCTTTAAAGATAAGACACAGCCTTATCATCCACAATTGAACGATAAACATTATATGACAAAACAAAACAAAAAACACTGCAAAACTTTAATTTTACTCTCCTAGATTATGATTCAGTTGATTTGTCTACCTTTAACAGAAACCAACTGACACGGTCTATCAGTATTGTCTGTTTTTTGCAAAGTTACATATAAAAAAATTTACTGAAGTATAAGGAAATGTTTTTTTTTTATCTTTTCGATGATTTGATCACCGAATAGAAGGCGAAAAAAATATATATAGATATTAGCGGTGAGGTTAAGTTTTAGAGATATACACCAAAGTGATTAAGATATTGATTGTGGTATTGTTATCTATTTGAATGCCATTGCCAATGAAAGCTAGAGAAGGACCTATAATAAAAGGTTTGACAGTGGAAGTTTATATTTCTTGTGGATTTTAAATGTGTGGCAGTAGCAATCTTTTATTTATAGATTCTCAAAATGAATGTTTCGATTATGAATCATGTGAAAGGGATTTTTTCTAAATGAGGTATTTTTTAAATAAGCCAACAAAGTGCGATTGGTATTTGATGATATAACTTAGCTTGAATGTAATAAAGTGCAGTATTTACATTGATGACATTGACATTACATAGTACATTTCACTTTAATCGTTGTGGCAGCTTTTACTCGTGGCCAATTAAGGAAACATGTTTTAGCCTTCCCAAGTCGTTATAGTTCGTCACATAGGTGATCATGCTAAAAACATTTCTTCAAATGTTTTTATAGCGAAGTCGTATTGTTCATTTCAAATTCTGCAGGATTGTAGAAACTTATTTTGAATTTAAGGTTCCCATTTCATCGAATTTTGACTACAATTTTATTTTTATGCTAATTTGTTGTCTAAGATTGATATTTTCGATAAAAAAAAAAGATACCACAAGAATTGTTATATCACCCAATGTACATTTTCTACAAGTTTTTTTGGTCCAAAGTTAAAAATGAGAAATAACTTATTTAAATGCAATATTCCACTTTTGTTATCTCTTATAATTATCACTTAACAAACTTTTGCCGCTTTCAATAATGTGAACTTTCAAAACATTGATCTTACAATGTCCGGTTGTAGTACAAGTTATGGAAAGGAAGTTCATCAGCGACCCAATGGATTTTCAATACAAAGAAGGAAACGCGGTAGATTTCGAAAAAACATTCGACCTAACTGGATTTGACAATGATGAGATGCTCAGGGTATATTTGAGGAAGGCTGGTCTTTCAGACGACATAGAATATCTTTCTCCGCAACAAAGAAAAGCTTTAATTTACGACATCGTAAAGAGTAACAAAAATCCTGGATATTGGAAGGTTTTACACAATATTTCTTAAAATCAATACACATAGCAAATAATACTTAATTTCAGCCACGTGACTTGCCCACAATGACATCAAGCCCTATCACTCGTAATCCAAAACCTCCCATGGAGCCACATTCATCCGACTCATTACCATCTATAGATGATATTCCACCAGCATCGATGACTTTTGACTCAGAGCACTATTCGCAAGTGCATAACACTTATTCCACCCTGGATAAAAATAAGAACTATTCGAGTGGATCGAGTGAACAGAAGCGAAGTGTTCGTGGAACGCTTTATGAGCGACAATTTCAGCAACAAAAACCTGTTGCACCTAAAATCTACAATACACCACCAACTCCACCTTCGCCATCTACCTTAGTGACAAGAAAAGGACTAAAGATTGAGGTTAGCGGGCCAATGAACTTCCAGCACATATCTGGTGACATGACGCGGGACAAAACAAAGAATGCTTTTGACCTATCTGGAGAAATAAATGACAATTACTTAAAAAAGTACATGATCGAACGTGGTATTACAGAAGCGGACGTTAGCGGCATGGATACAAAAGAAGTAATCAGAAAGATTATACAGTCGGGATTCACTTGGATGGTAAAGGCTCATTTAATTTTTAAGTACCTAGTTGATTAGTTTTGTTTCAGCCAATTCGAAAGCAGTATACTGGATATCAAATACCTCCGCCACCATCTGAAACATATAGGCCTCCTTCTCCAAGTCCTCCTCCACGATCTAAGCATCATTCTAAAGGCGGAGCGCTAATAGTACCTACGCCAAAGTTGCCGTCAGCTGAGGCGTCCCTGGATGAAAATATTTATGTAGAAATATTACCACCTGAGCAAAATCCATATATGTCGCCAGATGGTAATCGCGCAGTTAGGTCTTCTCCACCTGTGCCTCCTCCAGTTATTAAGGACACGAACAAATTTTCTTCTGGGAATAATATTTCTTCTCAACCACCATCACCGCCTCGAGCACCAACCATGGCACCACCGCCTCCTCCGATGCCAGTAGTGAATAAATCACCAGGTGGACCAATACCACCTCCGCCCCCACCACCAATGCCGGCAATAGGGGGACCACCTCCGCCGCCACCTCCGATGCCAACTCATATCATGACGGGCGGTGGGCCTCCTGTTCCTCCACCTCCACCACCTGCTGTAGGACTGCCGACATTAATTGTTGCCCCAAAATCAGATGCACCAAATAAAACTTCTGATTCTGGTGGTGATAACAGGGACGCTTTCTTAGAAAGTATCCGCACAGGTGTCACTCTAAAGGTTGATTGTTAAGTTTACATTGTTGGAAGTCACTAACTGGGTTTAATTTTCAGAAAGTCTCTAAGGCCAACGGTGTAAAGAGCAATTTCGCTGCTCCGGGTACAATAACGATACCCAATAACAATCAGTCAGCACATATAACACCACCGGACACTCTAAGACAGAAACCTTCAAAGCCCGTACAGCCCGACTTTATGTCCGAGTTAAGGAACGCTACCCTTAAACGTATAAAGAAGATTGAAAATAATCCGTACGATGAAGAATCTTCCGAATCACACTGTTAGCAGAAAGTCAATTTCATGCACTTTTATACGAAATCCGTCATAATAGGTTACCTTTATGATAAATAATTTTGACATTTTTTCTATTTACTATTCCAAGTACATATTACTGTTAATTTTCGACTACCTATTAAACAAATCGACATCATCTTCTCATCTTATGTATATGTATTCCTTAAATATATACAAATAAACGTATTTCATTAGCGACTTGACAACTTAAGACTTTTAGTGTGAACACACCATTAAACCAATTACCGAACTGTCAATATTAAAATGTATAGCAAAATCAGCGAAAGAAAAACATTTACAAATAATTTAAATTTACTACCGAAATTTCGAGTTGTTGGTCGCAACTTTAAGAGAGTTAACGCCAATTTTCAATCTTCAGCGATGAAGCGCTTCGTCAATAAGCAAAATATGCGTTACTGGAAACTTTAATAGAGTTAACGCCAATTTTCAATCTTCAGCGATGAAGCGCTTCATCAATAAGCAAAATATGCGTTACAATGAGAACCCTCATGTGCTTCCTTCAGGAAACAGCACTTTATCCGCAAAAAGTCACTGCTTGGTGCGGTTTTCATCCCTGTGGCGTCATTGGGCCGTTCTTTTTTGTCGTCGATGCAAATGACTGTCACGTTACGGTAAAGGATATTCATCAAAAGATAATGGAATACCAATACAGAGATATATAACTTTGCAGGAGAAAGGCGGCTTCCTACAAGCTGTTTTCCCGAAAAATTCATGAACTCAGTCATATATGTATGCTCATTTCTTTTCTAGTATATGTGAATCCATGAATTGGACTTTAATGCAAGAATTCACTATTCCGAAATGTTTATTTCACTCGGGTCTATCACAGAATCCGTCGTATTCGGAATTTTGCTACGAATCCCGAAGTATGGGGATTTTGAAATTCGTAGAAAGTGGTATCACTGAGTATACCACGTTATAGCAAAAAATGTACCCTACGACGGATTCTGTGATAGTTCTTTCGGGGTTCGTAGCAAAATTCCGAATACGACGGATTCTGTTATAGACCCGACTATCTTTTTAATTTTAATTGAAGCCTTAACAAAAACCAAACAAGTTCAATACGAAACACACAACAATTGAAGAACGCGATGCCCGTAAAAGCAAGATAATTGGCGGCGACAGACAGCACTAACAATCGAGTTATTGAAGTCTCAGTTAGATGAACGTGTTATCTCGAGAAACGGACCCGAAAATTGGGTTCAATGTATCGACCGGTGCATACGTGCCCGTGGGGGACATTTGACGAAGTCGAATTCCATTCATTTATGTTATGATAGTAATGCAAGCCAATGGAATTTATTTTGATATATCTCAAGTAGTTTGCATTTTATTGAAAAAAGAAGTTGTCAAGTCCTTAATAAAAGACCCCTTTCAATACACGATATAACCATACGGAATTGAATTTACTTTCAAATATTGGTGGCATATTATAAGTACCTACTATTTTTATTTACTTAAATCTCCAGATCTTTAAAAGGGTGGTATTGTTTATTCTAATATTTTGCTAGCATTCAGATGAATACCTCCAATTTACTAGCAAATAAACCTAAAAGGTTAAAAGATCAAACTAAACAAAATATTACATAAGAAAATTAAATTTAACTCTGAAATTGTGTAAATTGGTTTGAAACATAAATTAAAATATAACTGCTATTTCTTAAGGCGCCAAGTGACAAAGAACTGAAACAGAACAGAAATCTTTTTCGTTCTGTAGTAAATTCTGTTTCTGTTTACGTTGCTCGCTCAGCTACACAAAACTGAAACAGAAACAGATCCATAAAAACATGTCTGCCGCCTGTATATGTATATATCAGTGGCGTCTCGTCACAGTGTGCAAGGTGTGCTCATCACACAGCCTACACCATATTCATATTCATCCTTCCTAATTTTTCGTTCAAAATTCCTTCATGGTTGAGAAAAATAAATAAACTCGCACGTAATTTCCCTGTGCAAGTCTTCTGTTGATTTCATCACACAAATTCATTTATTCATCCAAACTATAACCTACAAGATTATCCCTATATTCATCCCCATTGTCATTCGTCACCCGCACGCCGTACATAAAATCGCTTTACTTTGATGTGCTTGAAGAAATGCACACCCATCTTAAGAATTCACGCGACGCCACTGATATAATATACAATAGTTCGATGCGAAACGAACAGCCAGATGATAGATGCAGAAAAATTGAAACAAAAAAAAACCTCCCCCCACGATAAATTGGCATTTCTGTTGCTGGCAACAACAGAAACAATCAATTTTGACTTGTTTACGTTCTGTCGTCAAACAGACATTTTTCTGTCGCTAAATTCTGTTGCTGGAAAAAAAAGTTCTGTTCCTTATTCTAGTTTCTGTTGCAAATGTATGGGATTCTGTTTCCGTTCCTGTTTCTGTTCTTTGTCACTTGGTGCCTTTACTTAAGCCACATAACTGTGTTCTGTATTTTGCGCGTTAAAACTTTGTTAACGATAGGTACCAGCAAACAAAAAAAAACTTATTTAGTACTATTTTAAAAGGCTAAAGTAGGATCACTGTACCTAGCTGTCAACAGTTGTCAAACATTTGTAGCGTTTTTTCCTCCAACCAAAAATAGAAAACAACAAAATCAAAAAACTGACGTGCTTTTTTTGTCGTGTTTTTGCTTCTTTCAGTTTGTTTTACAGGGAAAAGATAATTTTTTCCATTTAATTTCTTATTCCAGAAGCTCAAGTACAGCGTCAAGCTATTGAATTATAAATCAGTACAGTTACTTGACATAGTCGCATTCAGTCTTGCAGTGAGAACATATAATAAAAGATAGAATGGGAAAAATTGCTGTTATCGGTGGCACCGGCATGACCGGCATCTGTGCAGTCGAACATGCAATCAAAAAGGGTCAGTGGATCACTGCTTAATTAAAATTAATTTAATTGTAACTACTTATGTAACAATCTAGGTTTGTCGATTCGTTTACTGTACCGTACTGAGGCGACAGTCCCTCAGGAGTTTAAGGGCAAAGTTGAGCTAGTGCAGGGAGACGTTACAAACTTGGAAGACGTTAAAAATCTCCTTCAAGGTGTAGATGCACTGTGCGTTATTTTAGGTACCCGGAATAAACTTGAACCCACTACCGATTTGTCTACTGGCACCACAAATATTGTCACAGCAATGAAGGAGTTAAATCTTCGCCGCTTTTCGATTGTTATGTCATCATTTCTGCTTATGGATGTCGAACAAGTGCCAAAAGTGTTCCACGAATTGAACAAGGAGCACAAGCGCATGCTTGACATAACCAAAAGTTCTGGACTTGATAATATTGCAATTCTTCCGCCCCACATTGCCAATGAACCCGGTACTGAATTTACAGTGACTCATGATGCATCTCCCGGACGTGTGATATCGAAATACGATTTAGGTAAATTTATTGTCGATTCATTGGATCAACCAGAACATTATGGAAAAGTTTGTGGCATTGCCAAGAAGCTGTGAGCTTTTTTAAAATATGCCCTTAATTGATGTTTTTTTAGTAATCAGACAATTTGGGGAATCTATTATTCAATAAATATGCTTATATGTATTAAAAACCTGTTTCGTGTATTATTATTTGCATGCAAACACCGTCAGCTGAAATTATAATTGTAGATAGGTAATTACTTGTGGGATGGCAATTTTGAATTTATTTTAACGAAAGAGTAGTTGTAGGGCAAAGCAATCGAAACTGAAAGATAAGATTGTTCATCTATCTTATCTATTCTATTAATATATTAGACTATGCAATAGCAAATTATAAAAGCCTTGAACATGTTTAAACAAAAGCCTTGAACATGAAAACAAAGTAGTGACTGGTAGCGCAGGACATCGACACAGTGATTATTGTTTACTGGGAAATTCTGGTACATAGTCAATTAACCTAATTTGCTATAGAATGTTATTTGTTGTCCCCTTGGAGATAAATTACGCTTCTCACGATCAAATCTCCGTGTGCCTATTATTCACGGTAACTGAGCAACCAATTAAAGGGCCTTATCGTTCGCGAGTTGACTGAAAATGTGACTATTGTTTGTACAGGGTGGCGCAAAAGTAATCCTCCTATCAGAAAATGCTATAAATTTTGCGATGGCCCCTAATGTCAGTTCTGTTTTGACATTTGTGTAGTAAACACATGCCAAATACACGTTAATAAACAATGTTACGCTACACTGCTCCAGATCCACAATCCACAATCCAGATTAGGGGCCATTGCAAAATTTATAGCATTTTCTGATAGGAGAATTACTTTTGCGCCACCCTGTAGTTTGGAAGAAAAGAAAAAAAATTCGCCGGAATTTTCAAAAACCAGGCGAACAAAATAATTCAATAAAAAAGTTGCACATACGACACCGAACATCATTTGCTTTTTTTTTTTTTTTTTTGATTTGGACTCATAAAATTTTAAATAAAAATTCACTCCAATAACATATAATGATGAACAGACAAAGAGTTTATGAATATATCCCAATTGACAGCTACAAAGCGTTATCAAATATAAATAAGTTCGTCAATGTTTTAGTTCCGTACTTTTATGTTCGATTTAAACAATATTCATTAGGTGAATAATTATATGAAGCTACTCAAAATAATAATTATTAAGATTTAGTGAACTATAGAATTAAATACTCACACAAGATAAAAAAGGCGAGCCGTGCCCATTTTTCTTATACCTTTTGTAATTTTCGTTTGCCAACGACTAATAACGTGCATCGCCAAAACATCCTACAATCCCCATTTCTCATTATTCCGCCTCTCCCAGCTTAGCAGCCATTTCCGGAAACAAAACCGCTGCCAACAATTTCTGCACTTGACACAAAGCATTTTAAAAATACCTACCTTCTATAATCTCGAGAATCGGCAACCGAGAACTACCTCTAAAAATACCGTGAGAAATTGCTCACACGAATTCAAACGCTTGCACGTAAACTATTTAATGACTTGTCTAATGTGTTATAATAATGAAAAACGTTTGTTGTTGGTCGGCCAGACGCCACACAGCATCATCTGCAGCCAGGCGTATGCTTCTTTATTCATCCCACAAAGTTATGCACCAGATCTGTTGAAGCTGAACGATTATCTCCTGCCTCGAACTTGAACTTGGCAAAAGAATTCCTTTGAAAATATATATCTGCCATGATGTTTAATGCAAATGCGATCGCAAGCGAAGGCATTCAGTCTGGTGTGTTGTTTCAAAGCGAATTTTCGAAATACACTACTGACAGGGCAATAAATTGCAGACCATACAAGATGAAAGAATTATTAATATATTTTTGTACTAATATCTAGAATTTATTTCATTTGAATTCTTATAATATAATAATTAATTGTATATAATTATTTTTCTTTTGTATAACACGCTTAATAGTAATTTATTTGCCTAGTGAATCACAAAATTGTTCTCTATCGTAATTGTAGCTTCTTAAAAAGCCTGATATTTTATATTTAAAATGGTGTCTCTGTTGAAATAATTTCACAGTTGACTGTTATTTTGTTGGTGTCGTTTCGATTATTGCTGGTGGATTACCTAAGTGGATGTAGGTAGTCAAAAAGTCTATGATTGATGGGAATGTTTACTACAGAAATATTCAGTTTATAAATTATAATCCGACTAGTGACTGTGCGGAAAAAGGTCGCTCAAACGTAGAAGAAACAAGGGAAATACATACTAGGTTGAATTTACCAGGTGGAACTACACTATGAGGGTTGGGTTATTCTGATCATATGGGTTGAAATATAGGATAAGAATCTTTAAATCCACACAACAGCTTGTCGCTTGAAAAAAAGCAGTTGTACATATTTTTTTTTTTTTTTTTTTTGTTATTGAGTTTGAAGTGTCCAATTTCGTCTTAGTAAACTTTTGTAAAATATATTTGAGTCGGGAATAGACTTACTGCCGCTATTTCAGTTAATGTCAGATCTGTTCAATTTTGTTTTCTGCTATCTTGCTTATATTTTAATTCTTCCGATTAAAAAAAAGTACTCATTTGAACGAAGAGTAGAATTTACAGCCAAACATTTATTGTTGTACATAAAAATGTTCCGTAAACCTATATACTGAAATTCAGAACTCATTAGATCTGTTCTTGGTTAAAATTGGATGAATGTCACATACTTGTCCAAAGGAATATAAAATTTCCATTAAGTATGGAACCCCTCTGAGCAACAATTCTACAGATTGTGAAAATGTCGATGGCAAAGCGGGGGTCTTGGTCAAAAAGATTTTGTGATCTACTTTTAACTACGATAGTGTTTCCTAACATTTTCGTAAGTTCCTTTCACTGCAAAACCACTGCAAATTTGATAATCTTTTCAATTCTTACTACAAAAATTATTAAAAATTGTTCAACTTTTTACGAAGTTGTGTATAACACAGAAGTATTAATTTTATTTATTTATTACTTCTAATGCAGTACACGCTGGCGTAGTTATTCTGTTCGTATAAAATGTACATCGATGATGCGTTCAAGTAAATCAAGACCACAGTGAACTTATTGCTTATTGTCCTCTATTTTCGATTCTTTTGGAAATAAATAACCTCCGTATTCAAGCAAACACTTACTGCAGGGCACAGGATTGAAACACAATTTAGACTGCGCGGGTCACCTCTGATAAACCTAGACTTGCTGACGTTTACCACGCTTTTCCCTGATCATTATTCGACCAGACTTGTTCTATTGTTCAAGCTATATATATGCATTTGTTGGTACCATATAAAACGTCTAAAACGACATTAATATTATTCAACCACTATCATCGAAATAGTGAAACTTTTTGACTACCTCAACCCTGACGGAAGTCGTTAACATTAAATTTATTATCTTAAGGAAGACTTGGGAAGGATATACCAAATCAATTAAAAACAAACAAACGAAAGGTGCTACGAAAAGTAAATACAAATTAAAATAAAACTTCAAAACAAGAGAAAGTATTTAATTTTTTTCGGAAACAAAAACGTTTAATGTAAACAAAACAAAAATATTGATACATTGAAAAAAACCATCATAGAAAAATAATATATTTACTTATAAATAAAATTCGTTTATATATATGCATTTGGAGGATTTTCTTTTGTATAAGGGAACTTCTTTGGAAAGTGCTCTATTTCCTTTGTTTAATTTTTCAATACACTAGATAGGTATGTGCAATAAAACTAAAACACTAGAAGAATCCCTTCCTCAATCAATAACAGCAAATGGAATAGCAGAAGTTTACCCACTTGACTACAACACTGTGCATACAAGATTATAGAATCTTCTTCATATACTTTTTCTTAGCAGTCTCCAAACTAGGTAGCTCGCAGTTACGGGGTCCATACATAGAAACGGGGGCGCAAAACTCATATCCTATTCTCTCGTAGAAACCCTCTTGATCAATTGTAGACAAGTAGACGGCCTTTAAATCGAGAACAGCTCGACAGTAGTCTTCAGCGCATTTCATAATCAATTTTCCAAAACCTTGACCTCGGTACTTTTTGTCAACCACAACGGATTCTACAAAGCAGGCCTTCTTTTTGCTTGGTATTATACTCAATTTACAGTGGGCGATTACACGGCAGAAATTATCGGTGGTGAGTACTAAACTAACCGGCAATGTGTCGCAGGATGCTTCTAGCGATCGCATACGGGCAGTATCACTTCGTGGCCATTCAGAATTTATAAGTTTGCAACACTCTTGCATTAGCTCTGGATATCTGTGAATGGGCACGACATTGAATGGGCTGCCTGAAACATTGAATGGTGGAAGACCCTGTGAAAATGCAAAAAAAAAAAAAGGATATTATATATAATTTCTTTATTACCTTTGGGAGAGTCATTAAACATTGTCCTATTTTAATCTTAGAAATAGAATATAAACTCACAATTTATACCTCATAGTATGGTTCCGGTTTTCTATATTTCATATCAGGAAATGTGCTAGAATGTGCACGAACTTGTTTATTGTTTAGCTGTTTTCTTTTCTGCGATATACTTTGTTTTTTATTTTATAGACTTTGTAAATAATCTGCAGAAATTGAATTGAAAACGTCTTTAGTTTTATAATTGCTGATGCTGTAACACGAAACACATATACACTGATATTCTGCTGGGGTAATCGGTGTGTGGCAAACATAACATTTGAAACACAAAATAAGTTACACTGCTTTGGATAGTATTTGCACAAATTTGTGTTAGTGACAAACAAAACATGAAACATATGTTTAAAATGTTCAACTATTGATTAGGACCAGGTATGGAGAAAAACGACAAACACTGATTTTTAATACTGTTTCATTTGAAATCGTCTTTTAGAAATTGGATTCATTATAACTAATAGGGCTTTATTTCTCAGTCAAGGTGAAATCTGGCGGATAGCACTCACCGTAAATCGAAGGCTTGTCCACGAGTTGGAGCGACGTAATGACGGCATAACGGGTTGCATATTTAACAAGTGAATTAATATGTGCTTAAATTTAATAATAAGTTTTAGTTTAAGCGTCTGTATTAACAGGTCTGCCTATTCACTGATATGGGGGAAAATAACAGCCTCACTTCGAGCATCGTTTGTCCATTCACAAAGAAAATACATACATACTCTCGACGCTTATCGAAAACACACCGTGCGCGCTGCAGCTCGCTTAAATATGTAGCAGAGTTTAGTTACCAACTAGCTAGTTTCTGTGTTCTGTTGGATACTATACTTGTTGTATTTATAGAACATGCTAACATATAAACAAAGGCGTTCTCGCTTTTATTTTGACTTCATCAGAAGAACAGTTCTATAAGTCTCCTAGGCATTGTTGTATATATTATGTACCTACTCCATTTTTGTTACCAAACAAACCGACAAATGGAAGCGAGAACAGAACAAGGCTTATTCTGCAGAATTAAGGTACCAGGTGGGGCGTGCGCAGCACATGACGGTTCATTAGTTATCTTTGAATTTGAGTTAAGTGTGAGTTTATCCCGCACAAATGGGTTGTGTTTCTGTTTGGAACCACAAGGTATTGCTTCCAAATCTTTATAGTTGTTATAGGAAATTAATTCAGCCGAACTTTATTTTCTTTTGTTAGCCGATTGTACAGTATTACTCTAAAAGAACAAACCATGAATATTTATATAGTATTAATGGCCAAACAAATACCGCATTTTCTATACCAAAATTGAACTGTTTGCAAATTTGTTTGCGGCTAAAATGCCAATATACGTATGTTATATGTACCTATACTAAAAATTCGCTAAAAGAAACTCTTTTACGTATTCTGCATACGAATGTATATAACGGACCGATCAATTTGTGCCGATATCCGAAAATAAACCCCATGGACATTCTCCAAAGAGCGCAACCCACATAATTATGTGCCACAAACAATGAAAAATCTCAGCAAAACGTTTCGACGGTGTAGAATAGAATTTGAAAAAAAAAAAAGTGAATTTTTCGCCAACTACAACTACAAACAACCGTGACCGTAAAAACCGAGGCCAAGAAATTGCATAATACATAACGACAATTTTCATAAATGTCTGTTGACGAGGAGACATTTTTGGACACCTCGCACAACTTGGACAAAATACGAAACAATACAGGGTTGAGAATATGTACTTAATTTATTACAAACAAAACAATTGTTTACCATAATTTCTTTACGTTCGCCTTTAGGTACGCCACGACGGAATGAAAGTATTGAACTGAAACCTCCAATTTTTGTTTGAGGTGCTCTCGAAGAACTCGCGCCACGGCAAGGAAATTGCCGTGTCTCGATATTAATATTTCGAAAATGTTCCGAATATTTTCGTTTCGTTTAATACAAAAACAAACACAATCTACAAACTGCTGGTACACATCTAAATATAGAATTTATATTAAAAACACAGGAATGGGAAATACACAACACGAGTGCAGACAAAAAATAAACGCCAACAAAAACACTTCTGTCAAAAATGTCAAGTAATGTAAAATGTCAAAATATTGTTATTTCGTTTTTGCTATAAGATTCGTAAACATATACAAAGCGAACATACGAAGTTGTAGATGGCAAAAGTGCAATTCATTCTTAGTTTTTTGGCGGTTCAATCACATGAGTATTGTGTAATATGGTGGAAGGTGGAAGCAGATAAATGTGGTTGAGTGCATTCAGTAAAACCAAACGAAAATTTAATTTAAATTTTTTTTTAATGTCTCTTTTATATTCTGTCGTGTTTAAATAAAAACAACAAACGTAGTAATACTTCGTAAATACTATTTAATAACATCAAAATTATAAAGTTGATACAAAAAAAAAAAAAAATACTTATTACTAACAATGATCTGTTTTGACTATTGCGCTTCATTAAATGACTGTTTATTATGTGAATATTATTTGTGTGAAGAATTAGTAATAGTTAACTAGTTATTACCAAATTTTTCCAGTACGCACATTGTGAAGGTATATAGAAGCATAAATTTTACGCTAGCATTATACTAAAATTTTATTAAAACAAAATATATTAGTTAACAGCGATATTTTTTATGTGTTGTAGTTGCATTTGTGTCAAACTCACATACAAAAGCTAAATCATGTCCGCTGTTACAACTAATATTAAAGGACTATTCACATGAGAGTGACTTGCGAACTGCGAACACGCGAATATTTGTAGATTCTACAAACCTTTTTTTGATCGCAGATACCCGCGTATCAGTTTCATTTTTAAAGGTAAAGTTCGATGGAATTTTTCATTCGCGGGTTTGTGGATCGCGACTGTTTTGAATGGATTGTGAATAAAGTGTGACAGTTCGCGGCAAGAATTTTCAATTCGCGGGAAAATTGCTTTAATTGTTTAAACACGTTTTTATTTATTAATTTAGAGGATTACACTCGATTAAAATCTTTATTAATAACTATCAACTTATCCAAGAAAACGACGGCGTCCAACAACTATTTAAATTCCCAACAGCTGTCATCCCACCTTCGTCGTTAAGTTGGGTGCAGCTGTTGTCGTCGAAATGGGTGCGTCTGACAAGTAGTCGTCAATGGGTGCGTCTGGCAAACACCTTCATACGTTGAAAGCACAGATGGCGCTTTTACATAAGTTTACAACTCGGCCAATCTGACAATTGATCGACCTCGAACAAAAGATAAACTAAATACTTATCAATAATCTCTACATATTACTCCAAACTTATATCTACGGCAAGAGGGTCACTTGGACTCTCAATAGAAACAGCCTCTTCATTTCGGTCTAACAACCATTTTCGCATTCTATTCGCCTCAACAACACCATCGTACGGAAGCTGAGTCAACTGGCAGTTTTCAATATCCCGCAATACATATCTGTCATGTCCGAGAATCTTACATACGACATAAGGGCCACGAAATTTCGGCAAAAACTTTTTATTCGTCCCGACGGCAGTATCAACGTTACGCATAACAACAAAATCACCGACTTTATATTCTTTAACTTTTTTACTGTGCCTAAGAAAATAGTCTAAATTATATTTCTGAGACTTATCAATCTCTCCTGAAGCTTCGGCACGAATTTGATCTAAATTACGGCAGCTCTCGGAAGCCATCTTTTCCTCTAGATGTTCCGTCATTTCATCTATTATTTCACCCCTTTGGCTAACACCAAACAATAGCATACTAGGTGAGTTCTTCGTCGTGCTATGAATAGAATTATTAATAGCGTACTCCACCTTTAGTAACTTACTCGACCAATCGGCATGATTTACCGGCTCACTCAATTTTCCCAGCATAGACTTGATAACCCGATTGACTCTTTCGACTTGCCCATTTGCCTGGGGTGAAGCCACGGCAACCTTTACATGTTCTATATTTCGTTTTATTAGAAAGTCCTCAAATTCGAAAGAGGTAAAGCATGTACCTCTATCTGACACAATGCGTCGCGGTCTGCTATAATACTGAAAGTATTTATCTAATGCGGAAATTACTTCTATTGTACTCGTCGAGTTCGTAGGATATAGCTTTACGAATTTTGTAAAAGCATCTATTACTACCAAAATATGCTTCCTTTTCGAACTAAGGGACGGCAAGGGACCAAAGTGATCCACATGAATTGTGTCAAACGGCAGAGGGTTTTTAGGAATATTATACAAGTTCCTCTCGCTAGAACGGACCGGCATAGCGTACATAATGCACTTAATACAATTTTGGATAAATCTTTCAATCTTTCGTCTTATGCTCGGAAACCAGTAATGCATAGCAATCTTATCGTAACATTTCTCCAGCGCCTGATGACCTAGTTTTTCATGAATCAACCGTATAACATTATCTTCCATTTCATTCGGCACGAATAATGCCTTTCTTCCACTTCTCTTCACTCTATATACAAGTCCATCCCTCAATTCAAAGTTTTTGACTTCTTCAACCTCCATTCGATCCCGTAATTCCATAATTATTTTGTCCCGTCCTTGCGCAATTTGGATTTGAAAATCCGTATCATCAACATCCCAAATTGCAGCAACCTGGCACCTGCTAAGGGCATCCACATGTCCCATAGATATACCACTACGATGCTGAATTTTATAATTATAATTTTCAAGTTCTAAGGCCCAGCGGGCAATCCGTGGATTAACTTGTTTCTTTTCTAATGTCATCGTCAGCGAGCTACAATCCGTAACTATTTTGAAGGGTATTCCTTCCAAATATACCCGGAATCGTCTCAAAGCATAAATTATAGCAAGCGTCTCTAGTTCAAAGCTATGATACCTAGATTCGGCAGCGGAAGTTGTCTTAGAAAAGTAAGACACCGGATGAAATTTTCTATCATCTTGCCTTTGAAGCAAGACAGCACCAAAACCAATTGAACTGGCATCACAATGCAGTTCTGTGTCCTTTATAGGACTATAAATAGCCAAAATCGGTGCTTCAATTAGTCTGCATTTTAACTCATTAAAAGCGTCCAAACATGGTTTGTCAAAATCATAGTCGGCATTTTTCTTTAATAAATTTTGCAACGGCTTTGCAATTCGGGAAAATGACGGCACAAATCGTCTGAAATAAGAGAACAACCCAATACAAGAATGCAATTGTTTCTGATTAGTCGGCACTCGATATTCTTTAATAGCGGCAATATGAGAATCACTTGGCGCAATACCTTGCGAAGAAACGGCGTATCCCAAATACTCTATTTCCGTATGACCGAACCGGCATTTCGAGAGATTTAGTTTAAGATTCCGTTGAGTTATACGTCTCAAAACGGTTCTTAGCAATAATTTGTGTTCCTCAAAGTCTGCTGTAGCAATCAATATATCGTCCATATAAGCAACTATTTTACCCGAATCAATTAAATCTCGGAAAATAACATTAATAAACCGCTGAAAAACGGCCGGAGCATTTTTCAACCCGAACGGCATTTTTAAATACTCCCACATGCCATTTGGAGTAACGAACGCAGTAAGAGGAATAGATTCCTCAGAAACCCTAACTTGATGGAATCCGCTTTTCAAATCTAGGAGCGTAAAATATTGTTTTCCTTCAAGATACTCTATACAATCTTCTATAAGCGGCAAAGGTTGATTATCCCTAATGGTTTTTTTATTGAGACCACGATAGTCCACACACATTCGAAGTTCTCCGTTCTTCTTTTTTACTAACACAATAGCAGACGCATACGGCGAGTTACTTTGTCTAATAATACCGTCTTTTTCCAACTGATTCACTATTGCCTGCACTTGAGTTCTTTCAAAGTAAGACAGTCGTCGGGGAGAACAGTGGAACGGAACATTATCAGTCAGATGAATCTTCATTTCATAATCTAACGGTTCTACTTCAATATCTTTCGGCAACACATAAGCATCTATAATTAAACTATTCAGTTCGGCACAGCACAATTTACCCAATTTATGATCAATATTCAAATCTAATTCGTCAGACACAACTTCAATATTAAATATATCCGGCATTTTATAGTACTCGTAATTAGTCTCAGTTGCCTCAACTTCCAATACCATTTCAAATCTTTCTGGTTTATTACCAACTAGCGAACACTTATTCCCGATGAGGCTATATCTATTAAGAGTTGTAAGAAGTTCATTTGGCAAAACAAATTTATTATTTCTATTTATAGCAACCAACTTTTCTTTAGAGTATCTAACCTTTACTCTTGTCAAATGGATACTAAAAGCATACAAAAAATTACGTCCAAAAATAATCGGTAGAGCCATACTTTCATCTGGGACAATATTAATTTTTATCGTCTTTATTTTATTATGAAATTTTGCTTTACATTTCATTTCTCCTAAAACATTTAATTTGTTTCCACCCACCCCGTAAAATGAGGATTTCGGAATTTTCAATCGTCGCAGCAACTTAACCGGGACATACGAAGACTTTATAAAACTAGTTGGGCTGCCCGTATCAAAAAGAGAAAGGAACTTCATGAATTCTACATCTTTTGCCAAATCAACTTCAAAAGCGACACTCACCCAATTTACAGCACCAACTACTTCGCTTAAACTTTCATCGTTATCAGACCCTACTTTCGAAACGGCAGCAACTTGTTGATTACGCTTCGGAACGGCAGCGGCAGACAGCATCTTCTTCGGGTTCGGGCACGTCCTGTGGTCATGTCCCATCTCCCAACATCGGAAACACGACCCATTTCGGCGCAAAGGGTGTGGACAGTATGGTTTAATATGCCCCGTCTGTGAGCAATTAAAGCATAGTACGGCATTTCTATTAACATTCGGCTTGGTTACAGCGGCAGGTTTCGTCGATACGGCATTAGAAATACATCCTGATGTACTCGTAGCACTTTCCATCAAATATTTCTGCTGATAGCGATTAACGAGTTGTTTCAGTTCGTCGATGGTACGAGCACCTAACAGCAGATTAACATTGGATATGTTACTACCCATCCCGTCTATGATGAAGTCAATGATCTCCGTTTCACCAATGTCGGATCGTTTGGCAATCGCCTGCATGTTTAGAATGTAGCAATGCAGCGACTCTTCTTGTTTTTTCCACTTCCTTAGGGCTAGCATTCTGTACACATCCTGGCGAGACACAGCTATGTCGAATTCTTTTAATAGTGCTGCCTTCAGTTCGCTATAATTAAGCGCCACCGTCGAGAGTAGGAACACTTTAGCGGTTCCTATTAGTGAACGTCTCAAGCTCAATAATTTAAACCTTTCATCGGCATTTACCGTCTGCATAATTTCTTCAAAATCACGGAAAAAATGTTTTACCGAATGGCTTACGTCATCGCCATCAAATTTTGGAATGGCGTGCTCAATTTCGCCAAATTCCGATCGTCGTTCGGCAGGAGGGGCGGCATCATTCTCCAACTCTTTAATCTGCTTCCGCAGCTTCAGCACTTCGAGACGCTTACGTAGCTCGCTTAATTCCTCATCCAACGCGGCACTTCTCAGTTCCTCGGCATCGTCGGCTTCGGTATCAACGTCATCGGCAACGTCATCGGCATCGGCATCGGCATCGGCATCTTCCTCGCTTGCCGCAGATAAATTGTTGCTTTTGTTGACTTCACTGTGGTGCAGTCTCTTTAACTGGGCCGTGGTAGCTGTTTCGGGGAATTCTACGCCAGCTTCCCTGAGCGCTTCTACCAACTGCTGTTTTGACAAGACACGCGGCATTTTAACACGTTTAATGTAATTATTATCAGAATTTTTAATTAAATTTTATTTTATTTCACAGGCCAGTGATATTCTGACCCCACATCTGAGTTTTAAACACGTTTTTATTTATTAATTTAGAGGATTACACTCGATTAAAATCTTTATTAATAACTATCAACTTATCCAAGAAAACGACGGCGTCCAACAACTATTTAAATTCCCAACAGCTGTCATCCCACCTTCGTCGTTAAGTTGGGTGCAGCTGTTGTCGTCGAAATGGGTGCGTCTGACAAGTAGTCGTCAATGGGTGCGTCTGGCAAACACCTTCATACGTTGAAAGCACAGATGGCGCTTTTACATAAGTTTACAATTGATAATTTTGCTGTTTAAATCAATTGAGAGTCATGTTTTTCTTAGACTAGATGTTAGATGTTAGATGTAGTCGCAGTAGCTTAGTGGTTAGTGTGTTGGACTGCTATGCGGGAGTCCCAGGTTCGAATCCCACAAAAACCCAATTCCGATTTAGGGTTTTTTCCGCTGCGCTACCTCTTGCGAACGTCTGACAAACATCCGAGAGTTTATATGTCTTGTAAGAGCTTCTCAATTAGCCGTTTTGAGTCGGCATAAAACTGTAGATCCCTTCCATTCGTTCCAAAATGAAAAACTCACACAAAACGAATGGTTGTAAGAAGCTAGACCTAGGGTCTCTCCAGACCTGTTGCGCCAACTATTTATTTTTTAGATGTTAGATTAATTAATTGGTTTTGTGATAGGACAAATACCAATTTTCAATTCATAAATACAGTTAAATTGACTTGTTCGCAATTCGCCTATTCGCAATTCGCTCTCATGTGAATAATGTGAATAGTCCTTAAGAGTTATTTCTGATTGTATTGAATAAATAAATTTAATTTAATTTTTTATAAAATATAAATTGGGACATTTATTTCTGTTTGCACCTTAATTTTCGTCTAATAACCTGAACGCAGACATTCCTTGGGCTTGACATTTGTAAAATGTCAGAAAATAAATTTGCAAGAATCCCAAATACATTTTTACACTCTCGATTAATACAATTTTAACACACTCCCGTGCAAATAAATTCAACAAAATACACACCAATCGGTTAGTGAATAACATCGTTTCATTTGTTTATAAACAAAAGTATTTAGAATCACCTGTTCAATGTGTTGCACTAATATAATTCACTAACGAGAAGAGTTGAACTTATTTCAAAAAATTACACAACAAAATAAAGGAAAATTCATTAAAAATACGCAAAGTAGAGCACGAAAACAGTACATTTTCTTATATTTAGGAACTAAATTCGTATCAGACTGCCGTCGCCGTCGTTGTTGTTTATTTGTACACGTTGCAGCAGCTAAAAGAAAACATTGACCCCTAAAATTTGAAGAATGCAGTCGCATGCTTTTAAATATAGATTCACGGGCAACGGCTAAAAAGTGAGATTTTCTCTTCCTAAATTAATTATTTTGTTTTGTATTTTCCTGTAGATATAATTTGACTAGCGGTAACAAACGAAAATGCTGCAAAATCGATTGGGGGTGCCATTCTCTCAAGACAATCCGCTGTGGTTGTCTTGGCATGATTCACATTTGATACCCACATTAAATCCTTCCAATGTTATGGATTACTTCTCCCGAAAGTCAAATCCTTTTTACGATCGGGTTTGTAATAATGAAACGGTTCGGATGCAGCACATGAGTCTAGATCAATTAAAGTAAGTGCTTGATAGTACAGTTGAGAGACTAGCTAGTTAAATATTTTGTTTCCCTTATAGCAACATGATTGGAGTCGAATACATATTGCTACATGTGGCGGAACCGATTTTGTATGTGATAAGAAAACAGCATCGGCATAGTCCAACTGAGGCAACGCCCTTAGCTGATTATTATATCATTGCCGGTATGGTTTATAAGGCACCTGATCTAGCAAACGTAATCAACTCCAGAATTGTAAGTACATAGCAGTTTCAATTTATATGAACTTGTGCTAATTGTTGTAACCCACTTCGTAGCTGTCAACAGTGACTAGTCTCCAATCGGCATTTGAAGAGGCAAGTAACTACTCACGCTATCACCCAAACAAGGGCTACACATGGGACTTTTCATCGAATAAAGTTTGTAAGTAAGCACGGATATTTTTTACGATTTACTCATCCTAAAGTTTTCCACTTTACTCATAGTATCCGACAAATCCAAAGCGGCCAGTAAGAAGGACGCGGAAAAGGCAAAGGATGATAGTGGAACTATATTCCAAATGCAGCGTGTTGATATGCTGTTAGTTGAACTGCTTCGGAAGTTTCCACCTCCGATTCCTCCTCAAATCTATCAACAACAACAGCAGCAACAACAGGGTCAAAATATGCGCTCTGATGGCCAAGATGGGATGCAACAAGACCCTAACACTAACAATGCGAGTGTGGCTGAAGCAAGTCCACCTTCAGCCCAGGGTGGTCAAGATATTAAAATAGAAAACCCTGATATGAAACCACCGCCAGAAAAAAAGATAAAGATGCAATAGATTTAGGAAAGGCTTAGGTTAGATTTTGTTTAAATATTTTTTTTTTTTTGTGTTTCCAATTGTGTATAAGAATTTATGTACCTTTAAAAATAATGAAAATACATACATACAAACAAAATACTTCTTTTCGAGTTATGAAGACTGTTGTAATTGTTAAGATAAATCGGATCTAACTGATCCTGTTGGGGAACCAGCATTTTTTTTAAATCCCGCTTAAAAAGTTTTAAAACACCGTCTTCTAAAATCCCGTTTTTTTTAAATACTGCCTCTAAAAATCCCGCTTATTCTAAATCCCGCTTTTGCGGCTGTTATTTAAAATAAAACATCTAGTTTTAATAATTGCAAAAGCTAGATTCTTAAAAAAAAAAAAAAAAAACGAAAAGAAACGGACCTATAAGAAACAGGATTATAAGAAGCGGGATTATAAAAAGGCGAGATTGTAAAAAGCGTGATTTTAGAAATGGGATTTAAAAAAACAGGATATCATACCCAACCCTTTTGCGCATCGTCTTTTAATACTGCACAAATATTTTAAAAGTTTTAATTTTGTTAGTCTTGAAATAATTATTGCTTGAAAAAGAACCTGGGTCTGGATTCGTATTTGGATCACTCTTTCTGATGATTCTAATGTTTTTGCGATATTAACAAAGCCATAAGCTAACTAAAAAATATTCCCCCAGTATGAACACTGAACACTCTAGTTCTGAAATAAAATGCGCTCAATATTCCATACAAAAAATAAATGCAACAAAAATATTTGAGCTCGTTTTTCGTTCGACACCATGAACCACATTCGAAATGTATATAATTTATTTTTCTGGCAACACTGCCACCAACTAATCAACATGACATATGACAAATAAACAGCTGTGTAATTCCTTTGTCAAAAGTTCACCGGCAAGGCAGAAGACAAAACTGCTTTTTGCTTTGTGAAAAAGTGCTGTTTCGTAAAAAAAAGTATTTGTTGGCATTTTAATTATTTTTTTTTTATTAAATCAAGGAAGGTGGGTAATTAAAATATATATACATTGGTTTGATATGATTCTTAAATACCATACAATTGCGGAATTTCCATTTCGAAATTGATGAAACCGCAAAAATTTTCACGTTTGCCAAATGAACATTTTCCTGATGCCTGATAGGTATTTTTACTTCAATAAACGATTATCTTATCTAAACTTGATTTAAATTAACATCTCTAAAGCATTTCGGAAAAGCAAAATCACTGTTTGTTTACTTATATACCTTACACATTGAAATGACAAAAGAACAAACAAATTTCTAGTTCCATCTATAAAAACGCAATTTACACACATAACCTAAAAATGCAAATACAGTGCGACCTCAATAAAAGCAACTGATAGAAATTTGGGCAGTTGCTTTTATCGAGTTTGTTGCAATAATCGAGTCAAAAAATTGAAGGTGCCAAAAATGAGGCAACAAGTTAAACGCCTCAGAATAGTAAAAAAAAAAGTGTCGTGCACTGGTAAAGAGACCAAAACTGATCATTTAATTCGTAGGTATTAGAAATAAAAAAAGCAAATCTTAATTGTTTTTAAAAAATATCTACAAATAACGAACGAAATAAGAGCTCATGAACCAATAGTTACTTTTATCGAGTCACTTTTTTTTGAGGAGTTGCAATTACTGAGTCAACAATGGTAAGATTTAAGGTGTTGCTTTTATCGAGGAGTTGCACGTATCGAGGGTTGCTTTTATTGAGCTCGCACTGTATCAGTATTGATGAAAAAATATAGCATTAATCAAAGTGAAAAACGAAACAGGTGCGCGCAAAAGTATAATCAGCATAAATAATGAACCTGCACCTAGAGAAAAACAAGTTTGTCGACCCATTAATGGATTAACTTACATGGTGTAGTAGGAATATGTACTAGTTTTGCTAAATAAATTCATATTGTTCCAACTAGATATTATGTTTCCATTCTTTATAAAAAAAAGTTAGTTCAAAATATTGCCAATAGACGTGGACGACGACTTCTAATTCTAATACATATAATTCTCTTTTGAGCGGCTTTTGTGAACTAGTGCGATTAGAAAAATGTTACTGTTAATGTCGAATTCGACAAAATGCTTAGTTGGACTATTGCGAAACTCAAAGGAGACTTCCAAGCACACTTCTGCTCGAAGTACATTTTGACTGCATTTCACAGGCAAACGCCTAATATGAAGTTGGAATTTAAATTATGGAGTCGGTACTTTTGTCCACATATGAATCTGAATGAGCTGGGGCTGGGGGTAGTAACTAAATTTACAATTAGCAAATAACAGCAGGTGCGTAACATTCGGGAGGTTGCCTTCGTTAACAGTCACCATCACTCCACTGTCTTTTTTTTTTTTTTTTTTTAATTTCCCACTTTGTGCTCGTTAACATCAGTGTATCTATGTAATATAATACTCTACCCAATTGGTTTCTAAAATATTTTCAGCTTGGCTGTAATGACAGTTTAAAAGTACAAAGGTTATTTCCACGGACAAAGTAAGTGGCTACAAATTCAACTAGTAAGTGACCTACTTTTTCTAATAACAGCATTTTGTTTTAGATTAAAAAAAAGAAAAATACAAAATCATTACCATGCTTACTATGAGAAGCATTATCACACGTCAAGCTCGTTTGATAACTCACCTAAGCTTAAGCACCTCACCATTAAGTACAAATCTATCGAATACGCTTACTAGGCAAAGCTTCCCTGTGTTAGGCAAATCTGCGATCAACAAACTCGTTGGAAATCGTCACCTTTCATCGTTGAGCAGCGGAAGGAGGTACATATTTCGGAAATTGACAGCTTTGTTTTGATCTCTTTGTTTTATGTATATAAAACTATTATTTCACTTCATGTGTTTACAACTAATTTCTTGTAACAACGCAGACACAAATAAAAAGCAAAGAAAAACTGATTTCCTTAATCAATAGCGTTTTCAGTTAAAAATCCAGAACAGTCATTGATTCCCACAGCACATTTTCCCCATTCTTTGCTTGCCTAGATTTTATTTTGTAACTCCACTTAATTTTATTTCTTTTTTCTTACAGAAGTATGTCGTCAAGCAACGCATCTCATTTCGTTCTGCCCAATACGCAGCCGATCGCTGATCTAGAGTGCAAAAATGCATTCGCCAATCTAACCGAAAAGGAGAAGTTATACGCGCATTACTTCAGCAAAGCATCATGGAACGGTGGCCTTATTTCCTTAGTACAATCAAGTCCCGAGGGCCCTTTGATCTTTAGCTTACTTCATCGAGTTTTCCTTGCTGAATCTTTGGACGCACTAAAAGCAAAAGTTCTTGAAGGCGGTGTCACTCAAGATGAATTTACTGTGAGTAGTCTTCACCACTGTCAAGTCGGACGTTTTATAAAACAGCATTATTTTTCAGGCATTTTTAGTATACGCCTGTGGAGTGTTCGCCAACGCTGGCAACTACAAAGGCATGGGTGACAGCAAGATACTTCCCAACCTCAAGCAGTCACAGTTCGAAAAAATTGTTAAACTGTCAAGTGCCTACAAAAGCGACAAAAGTGTTTCAACTGTCCTGGAAAAGATCTCCTCGCTAATTTATGCTTTGAAACCACGTAACGAAGTGTTAGGTCTTGCTCCATGCGGCATCACCACCTACTGGTCCGACAATTGTACCAAGGAAGACGCTGATATTGTTACCAATTGGTTGACGGACAAACGCATTGAAGCCTACATGTGTCGTACATTTAAAGTTGTCGAAGATGGCAAGACCATCTACGACATCAAGATAGCCTCAGTGGAAACGGGCTCTAAGGACGGCATTACACTCCCTGTGGAGACATACAAGGACAATCATTTCCGGGTCACTCGTGGGGACTATTCGAAGCTATTGGCTCTTGTAAATTCGAATTTAGAGAATGCCAAAACCCATGCGGCGAACGAGAATGAAGTAAAGATGATTCAACATTATATCAAGAGCTTCCAAGAAGGCAGTTTGCCCGATCACAAAGACGGTTCAAGATGGTGGATAAAGGATAAGGGCCCTGTTATTGAGACTTATATTGGTTTCATTGAAACCTATCGCGATCCAGCCGGCTCGCGGGCAGAGTTTGAGGGATTTGTTGCGATGGTGAATAAGGAAAGTTCGGCAAAGTTTGCCGAATTGGTAGCTCGAGCCGAACAACTTTTGGAATACCTACCATGGTCTGTGGAATACGAGAAGGACTTCTACTTGAAACCGGACTTTACTTCTTTGGATGTGTTGACGTTTGCCGGAAGTGGAGTGCCAGCTGGAATCAATATTCCCAACTGTAAGTGGTTTGTGAATGTGGATTAACCGCTTTTCATAACATGAAAGCTAAAGTATTGATAATTCATTTATAATTTTAGATGATGAAATCCGCCAAGACGAAGGGTTCAAGAACGTCTCGCTTGGCAATGTGCTGGCGAACATCAACCGCAAAGAAGCAATACCATTCCTTTCAGACGAAGATCAGGTTCTCGTAAAAGAATACAAAGTGAAATCGTTTGAAGTAAGTATTTGTTATCATTTGATAGCTTCTGTCACTAACAAATTTAATACGTTTATAGGTACAAGTAGGTCTACACGAACTCCTGGGTCACGGTAGTGGCAAACTCTTCCGCATCGATGAAGATGGAAAATTCAATTTCGATCCGGAAACTACAAAAAATCCACTCACAGGCGAACCCATAACTTCATGGTATACTCCCGGCGAAACGTATGATTCAAAATTCGGTGCACTTGGTTCCTCCTACGAAGAGTGCCGCGCTGAGGCAGTTGGCCTCTATCTATCCCTGCAAAGAGATATCTTGGAGATCTTTGGCTACAAAGATGTTAAAGAACAAGACGACATTATCTACATTAACTGGCTCAATCTCATCTGGAACGGAATGGGTGTTGCCTTGGAGATGTTCAACCCGCAATCCAAGACATGGATGCAAGCACATAGCCGAGCACGTTTTGTTATCATGAAAGTTTTGCTGGAAGCCGGTCAAGGTTTGGTGAAAATTGAGGAAACTGAAAACGGAAAGAACTTACGCTTGACCGTTGATCGGACGAAAATAGAAACTGTTGGCAAGAATGCTATTGAGGAGTTCCTCATGAAGCTGCAAGTGTACAAGTCAGCTGCTGATATTACTGAAGCCACAAAGATGTATGAACACTACTCTGAAGTTAGCGTCGGTGGAGATCACCCGTGGGCCAAATGGCGTGACATTGTCCTATTACACAAAAAGCCCCGCATCATTCTGGTTCAAGCTAATACTGAGATCAAGGACGGTAAAGTGAATCTGGTGACATATGACGCCAATCACGAGGGTTATATTAAATCGTGGGTGGATCGTTTTCCCACCACCGAGGTTGATGATATTTTGGAGGAGATAAGCGAAGGCGATCGCAAGTATTTTCCATTGGCCTTTCCATAAGAATAAGAACGACTTCGAAACTAACGCATTTGTATTTTAAACCGCAAAAAAATAAATGCACCCGTATTTTGGTTAAATTATGTCTGAGTTTGGTGTCTCCGTTTTCGTGTTTCTAATTTTTAAGGCGTCAAAGGAAGCTGGGAACAAAAAAGTACAACTTATTTCGAATTTCTTTATTAGCTATATGTTTGGGTTACCTTTAAAGCTATGTACAACAAAAGGTGTTCTCGCATTTATTGAAATGTGCCATAAGGTAAAACATTTCAAATTATATAATAAATTAACTATTTCATACATAAAAACTTAATAGCCCGCGTTGTCCTAGCGTTAGTAGAATTCCAGTTTCCACTTAAGTTGCAGGCAGATGAGGTCACATTGAGTATAATGCAAATGAAACACACTACTCTCTTCATGAGAACTTTCAATTTCTTGAACATATTTAAACTTAAATAAGTTGACTCTTCATCAGTATTAATCAGTCAGATCTGATTAACCCCGGGTTGAGTTCAAATCACGAGCTGTCGTTAAAAAGTTCAGTTTCAATGTAATTCAATGCTTCAAAGACAAAACCACAAGAAGGATCGTAATTACCCTGAAACGATCGTGAACTATTCTCAAGAGGCAACGCCTCGAACTGCTTCTTGTGGTCCTTTAAGCTAAAGTTAAAAAATGAACGAGAATCTAGGTCCGCCAATATTCTAGTCATCTCTCGTATTTGTGTTTCTTGCTTTTCGATTCGAAAGCCCAGTTCGGAGACTGTCAGAGCGAGTTCTAACTTCTCCTGCTTTGCTGCTTCTTCCTTTTTCGTTTCTTTATTGGATGATCTGAAATGACAGATAGATAAATGGTGAGCTTACTGCCAGTCAAGTACTAGTTTTAGGACCAACGTTACCTTACGTATTCAACAATTAGTAGGGCGGCGCCGATTGTGAAAATAATAATTTCACCCAATAAATTTGCGCCTAGCTCGATGGCCATTGGTTCGGTTAGTTGAGGTACTTTGGCAGACTTTCCCAAATTCATCGACCACATTTTGTACCGGACCTCACACCAATTGTAGACTGAAAACTCAAAATATGTTAATATGACACAAGTGTATTTATTTTTACAAGTACGTATGTATTCTAACTAGAGCCAATTGTGTACCTTTAATAAAATAGCGAAATTTTACAGTTATTCAACCCGAGAGCTGTTGAGTCCAACGCGAATGTACTTTTAAGGATGTACAAGGCGAAATCAGCGGAAAGCCAATAGTATACATATAAGTTGTACATAGAAGGGAGGTAAAGCCGAAAGTTTGCAGTATAGCGATTAGTTCAGTATATCAGAGAAATAAGGAACATTTTCCTCAACTAGAAAAAATACATTTTGTGGAAACTCTTGAATTGTCATGCTGGTGACATTGCCTTCGGATAGGTACAAGCCTGCCCAATTGAGGATCCCTAAAGTTGATCTAATGTCTTTTTTTTTGTATTTTCTTACAAACAATACTGAATGGTTCACCGAGTTTCTTAGACATAACAAGGGTCTGTAATGAATCACATAATTCGTCAGCATTAAGTAAGTAGATGAATACCCATTGCTTAATAGAAGGAGAAATAGTAAAAAGTTTTCATTTTACATCAACTAAGTACAATTTTTGTATCCATTGGATATCGAAATACAACCCAAGGAAAAAATTCATCGCAATCATATTTAATTTGACCATTGCCAGCAATTATGGCAAATCGAAGCAAAAATTAACTCTTAAAAAATTCTTCTGCATTTTCATTTATCCTCTTGAGAGTTATGAGAAAACACAAGACGACAATAATATAAGCAATAATTCGTTGAATATGCCACTAGATTGTTTATAGTTTTAAGTCAATTTATCTATGAAATTATGCAATTTTTAAATTTATGTGTGACCACATATCAGCTGTCGAAGGTAACCTAATAAATTTGTACATTTTTGAATGCTTACACTGGGCCGGCGGCATGCAGACATATTTCCGGAAGAATGGACTGTTCTTGGCATTATTCTTTATTATGTTAGCAATGGGCTTGCTGATTTGTTTGATCGCTAGAACGCCTAGCTTGGCTGCTGGAAATGCACCGACCACCATGGTGCTTCAGAAGGTTTTTTTCGTCAGCCGATTGCGTTATTTTGTTAAAACTTTTTAACTTTTTTGTTCTGCAAAAAACTTTGACATTTATCGACTGTCAGTTGTCAGTTGTCACTTTGTAAGAGCTGTGTGTGGTAAGAAACTGGTGAACAAACCAAAAAATTTGGTGGGTTTAACCCGGAACAGTACAGTCCAATCTTCCATTTAGAGTCCGATGCCGGTGTCAAAAATCCCGGATTTTTTTTTTAATTTTCGTCCGGAGCTTTGTCCTTGTCATTATCGAAAATCGAAATCAGCTGTTAAATGTCAATTTTGTGAATAATTTTTTTGTGGAAAATGATATCGAACGAAGTAAAATATTTGCAATAAAAACGAAAAAGTTAAAAAAAAACAATGGAAAGTAATTTTGATTTATTTTTTGGTGACTCGATCCAATACAACTCAGTTGTCTTCTATAATACATTTATACACAACTGAAAAGACAACCATTTTATTAGTTGTCTACTCATAGGATGATAGTTGTCTTTTGACAGACAACTAGTTGTAATCGATAATCCCAATTGGAGAAAGACAACCTTGGTTTGGTTGTAGTTGTCTCCCATACTAGGGGCATATTTTTTTGTTTATGATTCGGCTTTTCAAATTTTGATCTGAGATTTCATATTTCTGCTGCCAAATCGAACATGCAACCCGAATTTGTTTGTTTCTTGTGTGTATATTTTTCACACATTTTTAATAACGCATTTCGAATTAATTTAATAAACCCACACGCGTAAAATGAATACCTACTTCAGGGCTCTAACAGCCAAAAAACGATAATCGTCGAAACGATTGCACGATTATCGTTTGTTCTTACTTCGCGTTACTAATTCAAACGTCAAATACCCTCGTCGAAACTATTCGATTGAACGATGGCTATTTTGCAATCGTTTCATCGTTTTTGGCGTAATTTTTCAATTTTAATTGGTCTGAGAGAAGTATTAAACAATATATAAAGGAAGACATGGAGTTATATTCTCTTTGGAGGGGACTCACTCTTACCAGAGTTGTAAAAGAATACGAAAATATTGATTTTGTTGGCAAATCGAAAATGAAAAGCCTATTGTCTAATCTCGATCAAACAAAATTTATTCTGTTGCCAAATCGAAAACGACATTAATTAAATAAAAAATATTCCATTATGAAAATTATATTTCCCATCTTACTATACACCCTTATAATATATCCAATTGCAAGTGCTTGTCACGAGATGGCTCGTATAGCGCCTGGTGTTAAACTGTCATCTTTTTGTTTTTTGCTAATATCAAATTTTGGCGCGTATTTCGCAAAAACTTTCGAATTGCTTTAAATTTCATATCGGATAAGTAAATAAATAAATAAACCAAGTTTATTTCTGTGAATATTTAGTTGCTGCTACGAAACAACTCTATATAATGCATCAAGAGATTGCTGAACAATTTGAAGAACTTGGTTGTACTCCAACTGAGGATGTATTGGATAAGTGTAAGTTATATTTAAAGTTTTTATTACCGAAAGCATTGTTTATACACAATTTTTCAATCCTATTGTCTAATAAAAATGTATTATGTGTTTTTGCTGCTAGGTGTGGAACTGTGCTATACGTATAGAATCACCGATGCCATGGACTTTGTGGCCCAATGGATGGCTTACAGTATTTCAAATTTAAATGGAGCCGATCCAACAATCGCACATCTCCTGGATATGGAACGAAAGGAGTTTGTCATGAAGCGTGAAAAGGAAATTAATGCTGCACACAACAAGAAAAAGAAAACTTCGTATTTAAGTGATTTGACTGTTTATAGTTCTCCATCCAGATCTGCTTCGGCGGATATCGAAGATGATGACCACATTATGGATTCTTATATGTGCGTGACTCCTAAGGTAAGTAAAAAACATGTTCATATCTCTAATTTTCTACTGGTTGTGATGGATTAAAAAAAAAAAAAAAATTGTGCATGTGGATGGAATTTATGCTATAGGTATACTCATAATGGAGCAACAAGTAGTTTGAAAAACAGAAGAACACCGTTGTCTCTATATACAATGACAACATTAAAGAATGTATATGGTTCTTTGTTATGATGTTGACAGATTCTTTGCGCATTTGCGCAAACATTCGGTAAATGAATATGTATAGGGTCATTATTTTCTTTCAAGTGCTTATTGGAAATAAACAACTGTTGGATCTTGAAAGACTTCAACAACGAATTCGTGCAGCAAGTGAAATGTTTTCCGAATAAAAACAAGAAGGCTGCGACTGTTTCATTGAAGTCAGTACTTACCTCTGGGTACCGATACTAACCCTGTCACTGTAAGGCTTGTTGGTCAAACAAGCGTCTCCATACGAGACGGGGGGTCATGTCAGAAACCAAAAGAAAACATCATTCTTTTTAAAAAATATCCGTCATCGGTGGAGCGATGGTATTTAACAGCAAAAAATGCTTGGGTATCCACTTACGCGGAAGGGAAATTAAGGTGCTTCGTAAAACTACGGAGGTAATCTGGATTGTGGTTGCAAATTCGCCATGATTTTCAATGGGTCTGAGTTGGAGCTTGATTACCTTTCCTGTTGATTGGTTCGTACAAAACCAGATTATTCTTCATTCTTGAACAAGCAATGTCTTCCCTTGTTCTCTCCCTCTGGTAAAAGAAATGAAATATATCCTTCCATGGGAGTGTGTATATTTAGAATTGACAACCAGATCAATGGTCTTGTTTATTAAATAATAGATATCTCAATAACATTTGACAATAATTCCCACACAAAAAAATGTCTGCCGAAAATTACCGCAGACCTGGGTTGCGAATATGTTAAAATAGCCCGTACACTTGTAATCTGAAAAATTATACAAAAAAAGAGAAGCGTTGTCATCAGAAGCAATTCTCTCACATCAGAAATCCTCCTTAATCAGAACTATTGCTTTACACTCCTATCTTGTAGGTTCGACGGAAAGCTACACCAAATTTGGCCTCATTCTCAGAACTGCTCAGAACTACGTTTCTTCACCTTTCACGGCATCATTTTTTTTTTTTTGTAATTATGGCTGAGCCCCCCCCCCCCCCCCCCATTTGACTTTACTACTTCTATGTCTATCGGATGAAATCATCTCTTTAAAAATGCGTATCACTTAACCGTGCACGATGCGTGGTATTGTAATGGGAATGATCTCTAGTGCGTGAAAGAACCAACAGAGGATGTTTTTCATTTCGTATTTTTTTTAAGCCGCATCCACCCCCGCTTTTCATAATTTTCATTACCATTTTTGGTTGGCATTATAAACTATGTTATGTTAGGTTAGGTGCTGGGTGCTGCTGTTGTGTCTCTTTGTTTCTACTTTTTGCTCTGACTCTTCCCAAACGGTTTGTTTTATGTAAAACAGAAGAAATTCATCTTCGGGCTTTACGTGCCATTGTTATGCCATGTAAGCAGTGTGTCTCTTCTGCTGTGGCCTGGTCGTGGCCCTTTCGGAGCGTTTTTTTTTTTTTTTTTTGTGTTGATGCCGTCTTTTTTTTTTATGTTTTTGCTGATCATTTTTGTTATTTTCATTTTTCTCATTCTCCTGTTGAACGTTAAAGTACTTCTGTAGTGCTACTAATGTTTTGTTCCTCCATATGTGCTGGACTGATGCTTCCATCTTCCACGACGAAGATCTAAGCATAAGTACTCGTATTTAGCATTTCATATTATAAAAAAAGTTTTCTTGTTGTGGTTGTGACTGGCTTTTATTTTTGCCGGTTTCTTTTCTTTTTTTTTTGGAAGTGGTTCCTATGTATTCGGTTTGTTTATATAGGATGAAGATGCGGCCAGTGTCTTTTTTTCATACAAAAGAATGAATAGTTACAATGTTAGGAAGATGAAAGGATTCGTTCAACTGTTTCGGCTGTTTTATTGCAGTTTCTATCTTTATGTCGATAATATACGGCTTCGGTTATCAAAAGGTACTAGAATAATCAGTAGATCTTGGACTTGACGTAACCCGAACGAACAAAGTCCAGTGGTTGTCGGGGTTATTTAGCCAGATCTGCGGCAGCGGCATGTGAGGCGCCGTCTTGTTCAAACTGCTTTCACACCGAGGTATTGTCAGCACGGTCGGATAGTCATCTTCAAACACTGCATTGCTAGTGGAGGCTGCTACTTTGGGTACAAACGTGACCGGGAATATATTAATTACAATTTTAGAGTACTGAATGGTCTAAACGTGCTGGATTTAAAATTTGACAACAAAAGCTTCAGAATAATCCCAATGTATATTAACTGCAACCACTGGGAGCTAGATTTCGAAAGACTGCAGGAATTAGCCATGTGCGAAAATATGCTTAATACGATGATCATCGGTGATTTCAATGCAAGAATCGGAACCCAAGCTGGATCGGAAAACATTAAATCAGGAATAAAACGCAAGTCGAAGGATACCATGTGTAATGGAAGAGGCTACAAGCTATTGGAATTTTGTAACGATTTTGGGTTGCGCATACAAAACGGAACAAGCGAATCAGACGCGGAGGGAAACTTAACTTACATAGGGCGACAGGGTGCATCGGTGATCGATCTTAGCCTCTTGGGAGGGGATTGGAACTTATACGTTAAAGATTTGGAAGTCGGAGCAATAACGTTTTCTGATCATCTTCCAATCATAGTAACTCTCGATATAAAAGCGGTTGATAGTAAGGAAATTAAGCAAATGAAGCTTTTACCACAGTTAAAGTGGAAAGAAAAGAACAATGTTATGTACAGGCGTAAATTGGATCATCATTTAAGAGACCAACAAAATATGAATCTAGCACAACTGGTTGAAGCAATTAAGAAATCGTACCCGCCTTCTATACAGGTCTTAAACAATAATAAAAAGTGTGCTAGTCCGTGGTTCGATAATGACTGCAAGAATGCGAGAAAAGTATCATTTAAGTGGCTTAAGTTATTTCGTGCTTCAAATGATGTTTTTTTTCATAGTAGTTACATTGAGGCAAATAGTAACTTCAAAAGAATATGTGGCGACAAAAAGAAAGCTTACTATGAAGCCCAAACCGCAAGGCTTTCGGTATGTAGAAACGCTTCGGAGTTCTGGAAAATCTTAAGCAACATTAATGGCGAAAAACTTGTTATTAGTAATGAACTGAGCCCGGAAGTTCTGCGAATTTACTTTAAAGATCTGCTTAACCCTGAAATGCCAAGATCTGCTTTCCATTACGCTGAACCCTCTTTCTTCAATGAGCTTCTGGATGCAGAGATAACGGTTGCTGAAGTCGAGGCAGCTTGGACAGGGCTAAAAGACGGTAAAGCTCCAGGCTCGGATAGGATACCGGTCGAGTTTTATAAATATGGTACCCTGGAACTTACTAAGGCTATGGTGATTTTGTTTAATAATGTAATGGATTTTGGGGTCATTCCAAACCAGTTCAAAGAAGCGCTTATATTTCCCATCTATAAAAAGGGAAACCAAACGGATCCAGGAAACTATAGAGGCATTTCTTTCCTCAACGCTTCGTATAAAATATTTTCATCAGTACTCCAAAAACGGCTGTCTATGTGGATAAATAGTGAGAAACTGCTCAAGGAGTCTCAAGCTGGTTTCAGGGCAGGATACTCCACCATCGACCATATCTTTGTGCTACAAAATATTGCGGAATCCTTCATAGCGCGAGGTAAAAAACTCTACACTTTTTTCGTAGATTTTAAGGCTGCATTTGATACAGTGGACCGTAAATCTTTACTCTATAAGTTGTTTGGTATAGGGATGTCTAGAAAATTTGGAAGAGTAATCCGAAACCTTTATGAAGACACGTGGGCAGCTGTTTGGAATGGTAACGATTTATCGGAGCCATTTCCAACAAAATTTGGTGTAAGACAGGGGTGCACGCTAAGTCCATCTCTGTTCGCACTTTTTATAGATGACATCACAGACTCTCTGCCTGGAGGTATTGAATTTGCAGGTGTCATCATAAAGGCCTTATTGTTTGCGGACGACATTGCGTTATTCGCCTATTCCCCAGATTCACTCCAACTAATGATTAATCGCCTCTTCGAGTACTGTAGCACTTGGAGTCTGACAGTAAATCTTGACAAATCGAAGATTATGATTTTCAAGAAGGGTGGTGGAAGACTTGGTAGTAAAGAAAAGTGGTTCTACAACGGAGAGAGAATTGAAGTTGTAAGTGAATATAAATATCTTGGAGTATATTTCACCGCAAATCTTAGCATGAAAAAGCATCTCGTAGAAAAACTACAGAAAGCAAAAACTGCTATCAATATGTCCTGGAGGAGATGTTTTACAAACAAAAACATAGCGCATAGCAGTAAATTTCGAGTGTTTGAAGCAGTGTCCGAATCGATAATGATGTATGCAGCGCAGGTGTGGGGTGGAAAACAATATGATGTAGTGGAAAAGCTTCTCAGATACTTTGTCAAAAGAACGTTTCACCTTCCGCCGAACACGCCAAATTATGCTATTATGCTGGAAACGGGATTATCGCCACTCTTCATCAAAACTCTTAAGTTGCAAGTGGATTATATTATTAAAGTGATGAACATGGCAAATGAGAGACTCCCTACGATAATTGCACTGAAGGCTATAAGCAGCAAAACTGGATGGTACGGAGAATGGTTGGAACTAGCTCACTCATGCGGAATAACGATACATTTAGACGTGGAACAACATATGTCTTGGAGAAAAAGCTTATACCAGCTGATTTCCAGCGTGGATATGAAATGCAGAGAAGCTTTTGCTCAGGAGGCAACAAGGTCGGTGCAGAGAGCAACATACAGTGCACTAAACCATAACTTAGTTGAGGCAAATTACTTTCGCAACGAATGCAGCATAGATCAAATTTCGATGATACTAAGAGCCCGAGTGGAACTGCTTCACTTAAACTACATACCGCATAGAGCAGACCTGCCAATTTTGTGTACAATCTGTAACATAGGTGAGAGAGAAGATGTTACCCATTTTATAGGAAGATGTCCAACTTTGCGGGAAACAAGAAGGCATTATTTTGGATGTGATATTATGGCTGATGATAAAATTAAAAATATTTTGAATGAGGTGAACGTGGATAAACTTTATAACTATTGTAATGTGGCACTAGGATATAGAGAGAGAATTCTTAGTGAAAGCTTTTAAAAATGTAAATAATACGTAGATATATATTTCAAATTGTTAATCTACATAAGTTAGTTAGTCAATCGGCAGACGGCAATGCCATGCTATTTAGATTTTGAGAATTGTAAAGATTGTAATTTTATTGAATTGTTTAAATAAAATCTCATCTATCTATCTATCTATCTATCACTGCATTGCCAGAGGCGTTTTTAAAAAAAAGTATGTGCCAATGAATGGCTTTAATTTAGGACAAAAATAACTTGAAATGAATGCAATGACTTTGTATAGTTGCGGCAACTGAACTCAAAGTTTAATACAAAAACTGCATACCCTATGCAACAATTTAAAAAGTCTCTTCAGGCGGATCACTTCCTTACTCATGAATCTCAGTTGTGGTGGCATTTGTGTGATCTTGTTGTTTTTATTGCCCTGATCGCATGATTGTGTATGATAATGACTGTTAATTGACAGTACAAACCGAGCTAGTCGCGCTCAATTTATCTTCGGGATTCTGTGCCGTTAAGGTTTTCTCGGATTCCTAGGAGCTTCTAATATGCAATTCGATCAAGCTTTGTTGTTCCTGTTGTCATTCAAAGCATCTTCAACTCAGATGCTGTTAATTTGTCATAAGACGCAGTTTGGTCGTCTTGATTCTGTCGAAGATCCACGTCGCTAGATGTTGTACTGGTTATTTTTCGAAAATCCATTTGTTCACTCCGAAATACCGGCCGCCTGACCTAGATATTATATTGCGGATAACGTGAAGTAACTCACCTTATTTTTTCTCAGTCACATTTACAAATGACTGTAAAGCCAATTACAAGCGTTCCCATTCTGTAAATTACGAGCTATCAGGCCGCAGTAAGTGCGCTCGTTATCTACCCATCCATTTTACACCAACGCTGAGTAAATGGAAATTCATATAAGAAGCTACTGCTGCAGTACTGTGCTATCAAGTCAGCAAACTTATTTTCAAGATGAAGCTTACTTTTACAATTTGCATGGCCCTTATAGTCACATTATCACAAGCTCATCCAGAGCCTCAATGCGGGGACGACATATGTTCTGATGAAGAGGACTACATGTGTGCAGAACGTTCCCATAAAATGGAAACATTTCGTAATCCTTGTTTGATGTATGCGGCTAATCTTTGCCTGGACGAGAACGATCGTAAGAATACTAATTGCAGTTCTGGTTTTTACTATAATGATACCAAAGCAAATGTGTCCCATAATAGATTGGAGTAGAATACATGCCGGAGAATGTGCCCCAAATGCTAATACAGATTTTTTCGACAAGGAAGATACAGATGATACGGATTAGTACTTGGACAGTTTGGAATATTTCTAAAGAAAAGAAGCATATGACATGGCATTTAAAGGGTTTTTCGTATAGTGCGGTGACGAGACACACCGAACTAAGTCGCATGACAAAAATGATGTACCTAACGTAAAATAACTAAATAAAGCTGTTGGTTTGATGATTACTTTGAACTTTAGACCTTCTTTTTTGATCATATTTATTATTCCATAAGTAGTGGTCTTTGTAGTCAATAAAATACTGTTTTGAGGTTACATCATCAACTCGGTGTTCCGAATCGACAAAGCGGTTCTTCTTTACAGAAACTGTACCTAGGTACCTACCTACCTAGTAAACTTGTAAAAATGCTCTTTTTGGTGATTTTCCCTTCTTCCCTTTCAACTGATTCATATCAATCCTTCACAATTACGCATATACCTACCTAGTAAGTGAGATATTCGAGTCAAATTCTAAATCTAAAACTATAGCCCATCCAGAGAGCAAACTAAATAGCTTCCCATAGTACCTATCCAAACTATGTGCAAGTCTATCTATAAAATACCACATGCCCTCCAATGTTTACACAATACCTTCAGGCTCTTCAAAATCCTCTTATATCACTTACGTACTCAAACAATTGACAATTGTATAAACATCTTGTACGGATAGCTGAATAATCGTCATCGTTCAGATACTCGGAATTCAAGGGCAAGGGAACTCGCAAAAACTGCATACGAAGCATAATTCCGCAGAAAATACGCGAAAACATAATTCAACAACCAACAAACATTCTACACCCTTTCCGTTGAAGAACAAACGTCCTAAACGTAATACATGCAGCCGGACCCTTTGGCCCAACAGCACGGCGGCGACAGTAATAGTATTAGTGGCATTTCTTTGTGAAATGTTAACCAAAGCGGAAAACTGAAAACTAAAAAAAAACTCAGAAGAACTTTAAAGACAAAACACAAATACACTATAAAATAAAAAAAAATCATTGTCTCTGCAGAATGGGGATACATAGATCTAATGGTGTGGCTGTGGCTGAGAGCCTGGGACTGATATACTACCATCTGAAGATCGTAGGCAGCTCACAGCTCACACAGTGATTATGTTTATGTATTATCTTTGATTCCTCCTTTTCGCTATACTAAGAGGTAAAAGATATCTAATTTTCTTATTCTCTTGGTTCCTCCACTACCCCGGACCGACCGATGCCGGACCGGAGCCAGCAGCCAGGCAAGGTCTTGTTGCAATGAGCTTTGAGCTTTGACCTTTGGTTGTTGCGAAAAAGTAAACATCGGAAACTGATGCCGTACTCTGTCTCTGTGGCGGTCCTTGCTGCTGATCAACCTAGGTTTCGGTGTTGCCTTCGTGGACGTATATTTCTCTGATGATGCTACGGATGGGATGTAGGTGGACGTCCATTTTAACGAACAAGCGATATAGCGAATGTTGTCCACAAATTTGCTATCCCATGTAAGGAACGTAGGTATTTCAAAATATGGTTAAGAACCCTCAAAGTATTTAAATGGCGGACCACCATCTATTCAATTTTAAATAAAATAAAACCTTTTAAATAATCATATTTTTCAACGACTTATTTTTTTTTTTAATAAAGGGTTTTTCAATAAGAGGTGTTATGCGGGTCTATCACAGAATCCGTCGTATTCGGAATTCGTCTACGAACCCCGAAAGAACTATCACAGAATCCGATTCTGTAACAGTTCTTTCGGGGTTCGTAGCAAAATTCCGAATACGACGGATTCTGTGATAGACCCGATTGTGAAAGGATATGGTCCTGTATGCGTGCTCGTAGTGGCCATTTGGCTAATGTTGTTTTTAATTATTAACGGCATACCTTGCTCTTTATTATGAAATAAACATCCGATCATTTATCTCAAAAAATGACATTTTTCTTTGAATACCAAAATAACACCTCTTATTGGGAAACCCTTTAGTATAAAAATTCGATCGATATAAGGAACGGGCTCGATATACTGATTCTGAATGACATCAAACATTCATTCGTTATATTGGACGTCCACTGTATTACGTATACATACATAGTACAGTGTGGGCCAAATACAAGTTTCTTTTTAAAAATGCAATAAAATTAACAAAATCATCCTTTTTTTCATGTGTTATGGCTTTATTAGTAAGAGCAAATATTCCCATTAATTATGAAACACAACGACGTTCACGATGCTGCCTCGGTTGGCTTCGCAGTAGAGCATTCTGTCACTCCAATTTTCCAAGACCTAGTTTTTTTCTGTAGCTCACAGATTGCTTGGATGATATTGGCCTTAAGTGCTTGATTTCGGATTGTTGGCATAACATCGGTCCTTCACGGTTCCCCGCAAAAAAAAAGTCCAAAGGGGTAAAATCGCAGCTCCGAGGCGGCCAATTGACATCGCCAAGACGGCTGATAACACGATTTGGGAATTTGGTGGGCAAAAGGTCGATTATGGCATGGGCTGTGTGGCATTACGCGGTATCCAGCTTGAACCAAAGATCGTCCAAATCCAGGTTTTCAATTTCAGTAATTAAAAAGACGGCGTTAACATCGCTCTGTAACGCCCACCGTTGACCTAAATGTTGTTCCCAGCCCCATTATCGAAGACGACGACGGGGACCATGAGTGTTGTCCACTAGCATACCAGTCTTTTTGCACAAACTTGCGTACAGCAGGTGCAGTGGGTGTTTGGGCTACATAGCACTCACTTTGGAAATAAGTTTTCAATATTTCCCAACGTAGTTCAAACGTAAAGCGACTCATTAGGTTCCGCGGAGGTATGATACTGACTTTCTGTCAAGACTTCGAGCGGGAAGTAGCTGTCAAAGTCGAAATAACCTTTGGTTTAAAAAGAAACCACTAGATGGCCCATCCCTTATATGAAAGCCTTGGAAAGACATTAAAAATAAAATCAAAACATATCAATGTCTGCAAGGATAGTAGGTCCACGTTGTCAAAACCACATATTGGATAGGGATATGTGACCTATCTGTGGACGTCCAAAAAGCTCCAAAATTGCACTATACTCGTGCCCATTTACGGTTCCTAGGGGCTCTTAAATGTTTTTATGTATAAATATCACCCCAAACGTGATCCATTGATTCTGATTTAGAAAACTCAGTTTGGGTTGCACTAAACTTTTCTGTTCTTTGTAAGGTCGTCTTAAATTTATATAGATATTATCTACAACATCGTTTATTTTGATATCCTTATACAGTCGGACCCGCTTATTTGAAACTCGTTTACTTGAAAACCCCGCTTATTTGAAAAATTTAATTTGTCCCCGTGTACTTTTTTTAGTTATCCGAAGTCCGTTTAAATGAAAAACCCGGTTAATTGAAATTAAAGTAACGATTTTTTCTCATTTCATTTGAACGGGTTCGACTGTTAAAAAAATCGCCGAGAAGAGGACTAAATAATTTTGTGAAGCTGCGATGCTCGCCGTACTGGCACTACTTTTTTAACAACCGCCCTATGGTTCAAATTAAACGCTTACAGCAACACTAAATCAATCGACTATACTCTGTCCAAGAAAAATTGTCAGTACAGGGAAGATAGGATGTTTGTCTCTCAGTCTGGTTGCAATGACTTCCATAAATCGGTCCCTTTTTAAAGCTCTCACAGGGTTGCCATAGTGTGTATGATAATTCGCCACAACTCAGAGAGCAATACTGTTAGGGTTACCATCTTCCAATTTAGCCAGGTCTCATCAGTAAAATAAATCTTTCTTTTCTGTTCTCTAATTTTTTTTACTTCGTGTAGATATCTTCGTCTCCAAGAAATAATGTCACTTCTTTCCAACAACAAATTCTTTCGCTGACGTTTGACGAATTTAAGTCCGAGATCTTTTTGCAATATTGTATGCAAATCTGCTTAGTTTTGTTATATTTTCACTTTTTTGTATTTCCAATAATATCTTGTCCAGCGTTGGAAGGTCATTATCCATAAAAAACTGATGGACTATCCGCCTAATCGCACATTTGTCCAAATCATCCACTTTGCTCTTGATACCGGAGTTATTTTTCTGAATTGTGGCCTTCGATTGCTTTTTCCCTTAAAAGTCTATATACAGTTTGTTCCGTAACAGGAAAAACAAACTTTTAAAAAGGCCATAGAAAATTTCAGTTGCATCAACAATTTGTTGTTTCTTTTCTACACTTAGATCCTTTGAAGATTTTGTAGCCATGTTTCTGTTTATCCATATGCACAATAAAGTTAACCACTTGCTTAGATGCACTATCCGCGATTGAGATAACAACCATTGTTTCCGCCTTATATACACAAACAGGCAATTAGAAAAAATTATATAACCACGACGCAATGTCATATACCTAAACAGATGGTAAAAGGACTGCACTTGTGCAGCTCTACATACATTTTTTAAAATAGACATACATACCTAGATTACCTACATATTTGTTAAAAAAAATACTACCCGTAAATACAGAACTTCGCGGAAACAGAAGCAAAAAAAGGATCATAAAATCCTTTCAAGGCATTTGCTTACTGGAGACGAGTGACCGGATGTGGTAAAACCCAACGACCGAAAATAAACAGTATAGGTCTACCTGCTTCATCATTTTGATAGTTCAGTGTGAAAAATATGCTCTACAAAGTGAAATAAATGAATTTATACCTACCAAAACATGCAGAAATATTCCCCGAACGAATAATAATTTATGGCAATATCACTACAACGCACATCATGATCACTTGTTGCGTTAATGAAATGATTGCATCAAAACAACTCACGAATAAATCTTATTTCTAAAAGACAACAATAAAAAATATGTTTTAACTGAATATTATTGGATCTTTCAGAAATACAAACAAATTAAAACCGAATGGCAGCACCCCAAATAATATGCCGCTCTCAAAAGCTCCAAAAAGCTCCAAAAAGCACCAAAACCGAAAGTTCTTTGACAAAATTCAAAGAAAAACCCTTAATGATATGCTAAAATTCACATATGGTAACATTTCTCTGATGTGCTTCAGTCACTCACACTGCTTATTTTGGTTGATGATAATAGCAAGCGAACACAAGCGATCGTGCTCATTCTGCCCGCAACTGTGTGGCAGAGTGGTTGTGGAGGGATGTATGCGAATTTCAGGAAAATTACAACAACAAAATGCTTTGGAATGCCAGTCGTTTCGTTTTTATTTCAGTGGCAAATCTTGTGTTTGAGTGCCGTGAGAGTAGCTACAGGCACCACTGGTAGAAAAAAGAGCTTCCCATAACACCGTGTCTCCACGAGACTGAATTATGTCAGACTTTTAAGTCAGACCTCTTGTCCGCCATATTTGCATTGCTTTGGTTGGGCAAATCGTGTTATGACTTTTCATTTCACACAATGTAATCAACGAAGAAACAAGTGAACTCGCTTCTTCAGGTTCGCTCAAATTTTTGGTGTGGCTAATCCAACATAAAAATACCTATCACTTCCTCTTTTTTTTTTGTTGGTATTCATGCGATAATATACGTAGCCTTCGACAGCCAGATCGATTTCCAAACATTTGTTCATAAACAATTAACAAAAATAGATCCACCCTATGTAATGCGTTTGCTTGCAGTTGAAAAATTTCATGAAAATGTAAACAACCTCCACAAGTTGTTTTCCAACTCAAACGCCCTTGCATTGAAGCAAATCTGAAAAAAATCATTTAGCAAGGCAATTGCCATTTTTCATATTTTAGAAAACATTCATAAATATGCATATCTATCTTATCACTTTGCGAAAGTAAAAAATCAACCATAAAAGAACCCGCGCACGTGTATTCCCGAGAATTACAAAAAAAAAATGATTTTTTTATGTCAAACGCTGGTCTGGACTTCAAATGTCAAATTTCAGTCCACATTTCAGTCTGCAGAGATGTCAGGAAAAGAAGTCAGACTGAAAAGTCTGGATTTCAGTCATGTCCACAAAATCGTGGTCTACACGAGACATATTGTTGTCATGACTGAAGTCTTGACTGAAATTCAGTCTCGTGGAGACTGGGTGTAAGGCCTGTACTGACAATTTTTCTTGGACAGAGTATAGGCATTATCAATCTCTTACTCGTTAGAGAAGCAGAGACAGCATAGTCTTCTGCTCTCCAATCTCCACCAACATTATGAAATGATCACGTTCACATCGCCTCTAATACCGCTTGCGTGTATTCGTTACCTACCTTATATACTATATTAAGTGTAGTACATCGATGAATATACACGGAGAAAACAGAATGAACAAAGCAACAAATACGGGTATAAATAAATAAATAATATTAACCATGATTCTCCTTCTCTCGCGTGATTTTACAAATTCGCCACATAGTCAGAACAGAATCAGAAATTCAGAAGTCAGTCTCGCAGTCAGTGTAGTAGGTACATTTCTACCTTTCGCTGATCGTGCCGCTGCTTTTGGAGAAAAGTACTGGCGCTGGCGCACAGCAAGGCAGAAAAATAATAACAGCACAGAAAAAAAAAAACGCTTTGCGGTTTTCTCTTCTTGACTTTCTGATTCTTTGATTATTTTTGTTACATTAAACATTATATACAATGACGATTACCTCTCCTTTATGTCCCATCTATCTCACAGCAACATTAGCAATGTTGCCAATTTTCACTTGATAGTTGTTTTTAATAATTAGGTACCTACCTACCTATTTTGGGTTTGATTTCAGGGGTCTTAAAAAGGTTTATATTTTAAAATGTACTCGTTAATTTAACCAAAAAATCAGATTCCTCTGAATACTAAAGCTAAGATTAGACTGTTGGTACCTACGCCAATTGCATATGAATGCCAACAGGCAAATGACCAGATTAGCTGTCTAATGAATTTTGGCCAGGATTATCAAAACTGCATATATTAGACTACCTACCTATATGACCAAAATTACCAATATGGACATATTTGCCTTGGTGGTTATTTAAGGCATTTGTTATTTTTTCATTTCATATTTGTTATTGTTTCACAAAAAAAGAGAACGAAAATGAAAAAAAAAAAAAAAAAAAAAAACGAAATTTCAATAAAGTGCATAAATGGGCATAAGGCTTTATGCTGGCATTAGTGCTTATTGTCCGATTACACTAAATGCTATTTTGGCATTTTTATCTGTCAAAATCGGCGTGGTCATATTTGGCCCTAGGTCATAAGAGCATATGAGATATGCCCATTATATTGTATGGCCATTGACAGGAGAACTGTCAGAAATTGGCATTTTATGACCACTTGGCATGCAGTCTAATCTTGACTAAAGTTATGAGTAGGCAAATTAAGTAAGTATAGGTAATGCTTGACTGAATCCGTTTTTGTTTTAATGAAGCACATTACATTTTTGTTTAAAACTAGGTAGGTACCTATACTGTTTTTCAAACTATGGTAAAGAAAAGGTTCCTGCTTGGTATGCACCAAAATTTAACAGAACAAACAACATGCCTGATATTATAGGTCTGTTCCTTTACTTTTGTAGTAAGAATGGAAAAGACTATCAAAATGGCAGTGTTGGGGATAAATTCATTCACAGAGAGAGAGAGAGACACTTACGAAAAAGTAAGGGAACGCTTTTGTAGTAATTTATGAAAAATGACTGATACATAATTCAAATATTAAAAAAATGGTACGAAAAGTCGTTAAAATGCCTGATAAACTCGAGAAATTTTTTAGTCAAACGGGCCTAAGAAAATTACATATATCATCTAGCAAAGAAAGTGATATGGAATTAATCGAACTTCATTTTGATGAATCCGAGTATGTGGAAAAGTTTGTACTGATTGAACTACAAGCATTCGAAAAGAGGAAAAAGGGACACTGCATGAAGGATTACATGAAGGAGAATTTCCTTATTCCAGCGAGGAAGAATTTCATCGCCACTTTGGAAAGAATCTTGGGGAGAACATTCAATCTTATTTTGCCGCCTGTTGATACCATTTTAATACGCAAGAAATCAAAAAATAATCCACGCATATGCCAAATGTGACAACAAATTTCAAATCAGCTGTTATTTGTAAGGTGACTGACAGCTTTTCCTCAAATGTTTAACTTTCACGCTCCAGCGTTAACCTTCCAAAAATTAAAATTCCTCGTGGAATGAGGTTGCAAATATTGCTGTCAGTTTGACAGGATTAGCGTAGCCTCGCATGACACCAGCGACTTTTGCACATGTGAGCATAGCATACTCTCTGCATGTGAGTAAGTATCATCGTATCACTTTGCGCCATTCCAGAGGTAACAAAGAACTTTTCTAATCCCCCATTCGTATCCAATTCTCTCGAGTCTTCAGATCAGAGTTTCTTTCGCCAGCTTAGTTGTAGCCACTGAGCTAGAGCTGCCTATACAGATGAGAGAGCCAAGTCTCTTGATGGCGTAGTCGATGTGACGACCACGACAATAACGCTGATGATGAGTGGAGACGACGGTCGACGATGAAGATGGGGATGATGATGCTTGACGTTTCTTTTGACTGCTGTTGTCGACGACGACCATCACGATGTGATGGCTGATGGAGATGAAGCATAGAGCTAACCTGAAGAAATATGACAAAAATAAAAAAACGACCAATGTAATCATCACGTGTGCTAGTTTGATGAACTTGTAGTGATTTCATGTTGCTATGCTTTATTTTCTTCCTGTTTGGCGTTTTTTTCTTTTTTTCTTTTTCTGTTTGGTTCAGCCTTTTTTCTTTTAAATAAAAGAGAAGAAGATTGATTGAACGCGCGCGTAAATTAGGCTTTGCGTCTTTTGTTGTTGTGTATGTGTATGAATAATACAACAACAACTTTCATGCAAAGTGAATTTACCCCCCTCTGACGTGATGAACGCGCCAGAGAGCGCCCGCCTGTTTCAGAGTTCATACCAAAAGGTTATGTGGGAGAAGTCATAATTCATGTAGGTATACGGCCGTTATTTTGAAAGGAAAATATAAAATAATTATTCGCAGCAAGTAAACAGGTTATACCTTCTTCTTTTGTGAAGAATGCTAAGAGAACAACGATGAAGAACAAAATAAAAGTAATTGAAGATGATGATGAATATCAAATACAGATTGATAGGTTGCTGGTGTGAGGAATTGTTCTTGAAACACGCACGTTGACGTAATTGATCGTATCTGAGTGATTACACGAGGCATAGATAAAACCGCGAAGAAAACGTGGATGTTAAGATAGGATAAACTTCTTTGTTTATGGGAAAAAAAAATGCCAAAGTCATTTAAATCGTTCATGACACCAGAACTGCGGTCGAAGGGGATCACTGTTTTGGCTACTCAAGAATTACAGTAGGTAGGTATTTGTCTTACATCAGAAAAATGTATATAAAGTATTTTTATATACAAAAGAAATTGGTAAAATAAATATGAATAGTTAAGGAAACAACAAATTATTTCCATTGAGTGTCCTAAACAGAATTTTGAGAATTTTGTTTTTAACCGCAGAGATGTTAGGTAGGTACCTATATACGGTTATTAAAAATCCTTCTGTAAGTTGTGTCTTTTAATTCGCCTGATTTTTGAACAAGTGCGCATACCTAGTTAAGCATCGATGCGTCTTGCCAAAAGATGAGCTGAAGAAAACTATATAATCAGACTTGAAAAGATTATGTCACCGTAGTTAAGGTTAGGTTGACGGGGTTGTGAGATCTTCACAAAAGACCAGGCACCAACAGGGGCCCATCGCCATTTAAAATTCCGCTGATTGAGAACAGAAAATGTCATTTAGAAGCGAAAAGGTGAATACTGTGTAACAGAAATGTTTGTATAGCATTTAAAACGTAACTTTCAGCATTTCTTCCCTTAAGAAACTGACAGTCATTATCAATTATCACCTCAGCACTGTAAATGTGGTCATATTTTTCTATATACACATTTTTTTTTTTTTTTACTTGTTTACATCCCCGTAGGTACTTGATTCCGTGACAGTCGCTGTGTTCAGGCATATGGCAAAGCGTTTGCGTTGTCGACATCTTTTAAAACCCTTGCGTTGTAATTTTCACGATCAATTGCCTTGCGTCGCAAATCAACTGTCAATATTTACACTATTGATCGCGCGCCACAACCCACAACAGTGTGTTGCAATTGTTCTGCCATGTATTTATAGTTGTGCCGTCTGCATAGTTATGCGGGTAGCGGGGTTGGCTGAACAACCACTTGCAAGGGGTAAACTATGCTCACGCTCAACCATCTTTATTACCCTCCGATAAATATTGAGTTGGTGACTTTCTCGATCGACGTGAATGAACCATTGAATCAGTCAGCCGTCGTCAATTATAATCGCACGATAAGATCTCCATCTCTCCTGGCCGCAGCGCTATCGGAGTGGAAATTATGTTCCTCGGTCAGCGCACCGGATTCAATTTGACAATGCTAACCGGTAATATTGATTAGCGATGGTGTGACGGATCGCGGAACGATCTAAGCTAATGTGACAGTCAAGTCATATTTTTCAAATATAGTGTACACTCATCTTATAGTTGTTTGTTTGTCATGTTAAAAGGTTCTGTTCGTTTACTTTGCTGAATATAGTTTTTAGTTTCGACAGGGTATTGTTTTTTGGCAATGATCTGTTGTTTTGGTGCAAATACATAGATGTAGACGTCAAAATTAAATGCATGCTTTTGGATATCCAACCTAAGTTACCAAGAACGATCGCTGTGCTCAGTTACAATGTTGATGCGGCTACTGAGGACTTTAACTGATAGCGCTTTTTGTTTGACAGTTAAAATCTACTTGAATTTTCTATGGCTGTGTTTTTTGTTTTTTTTTTTTTACATTTGATTGCGTTAGAATTATAGTTAGCCATAACCACCCACAAGCACAACGCAGTCGTCCGGCTTTTTGACATATCCTGTAATCAGTGTAATTTGGTTCTTCCACAATATTCTTTTGCCCGGGACGTCACCAAATTTGTTTTTATTTTAATTTTTGTTTCATTATGAAAGGCCAGCACTCAAACAGTCGCACGTAACATTTAAAAGCCTTGCCAACCCTTATGACTACAACTGTTGCTGCGGCTTCGATCGATTGTTTGTGAACACAGTTCTGTTTGTGTAGGTTAAAAATTTTCGACTATACATGGTGTTTTGGCTGTAATGTTCAGTTATGTGGTATTCGATTGGGCATCTTCAGATTCGCTCTCAGATCTCGTTTGTTTAATCGAACATAAAAATGCCACTTGCTCTTTTTTGTGTTGATATTCGTGCTGTTCGAATATGTGTAGCCTTCGACACTTTTCAAAGCTTTTCTTAAATTTATAGTAAAGTTAAATTTATAGTAAAGCATTTGAAATTTGTGTCCCGATTGATTTCTAAATATTTATAGTAGATACATAGATAATTTACAAAAATAGATTAACCCGATGCAATTTTGTTCTTTGTAGTAGAAAAACTTCACGAAAATGTAAACAAACTCCACCAGTTGTCAAACCCAAACGTACTTGTGTAAATCTGAAGCAAATCTGAGAAAAAATCAAGATTCGCAAAAGGGCTCTGAAATCTGAAAAGTATTGTTTTTTGTTTTGGTACCAAACGAACATAAAAAGTGCCCTGAGAGTAAAAAAAAAGTGCTCAGAGGGCACCCAATCTAATACCACATCGCACATCCACACTAGTTTGCTGACGTTTACGGATAAGAGGGGAAGTAACAAGTAAGATGGTTTCATGTTGCGATTTTCAGATTTGTACAAAAATGTCAGACGGCATTTGTAGGAACACATGAAACGAAAAGGCTAGTCAGACGTAGTAGACAGCTGGCTAAGATATAAGATGATATGGAGGCGTACCTAGCTAACAAGTCAAGTTAAAAATTTCCCTGTTGAGTAGGTGACATTTCGTTGACATTTCGACTGTGTGTCTGACGAAGTTAAAGTGACGTTAACGACCAATCTACTTTTTGCGTTCGGAGAAAATCTAGTCCAGACAAATCTAGTCGACATAAGAAATGGTTGTTGCCATTTATCATACATGAAAGTTGTACACTTCGCAATTACAAATTGAAAAGTAAACAAATTATGAAGTGTAATTTTTTACACTTGCATATAAGTTAGTAAGAATATTTTTACACATTTATGTATGTTACATGAAAAATGTTTTCATTTCGCCACTCGTAGTTACTTTCGGAATCGGAATCCTCCTAACTTGAACCACATGGTCTCCGATACAGTTCTTTCCAATCTAGTACAAAATTATTTACATATTAATTTAGTAAACAATTGCAAGTGTAATTATAATTACCATCCACTTCACAATGATTTTGAGCATTCATCAGGCAAGAATTGCGAAAAGTTTTTATTTCTAACGTCCGATATGCACACAAGGGATGATAATCAGTACTACACCTTACAAGTCCGCATAGAGGTGTTATTTCAGCTTTTGCTATATGGAATATTATTAAAACACAGTAAATTGCGGTACAAACGAACTTCATCTTGAGATGTGGAAATGCTTATCTGACTTAATCATGCAATATAGCCAGCAGTCCCTTTTTATATTGAAAAAAAAAATTGCCCACATTTAGAGAAAAGTGCGTAGGTACTTTCGATTACAATGTGTGCCTTCATTTATTTATTTGTTGTATGCACATTTTTAAGAGATTATAGTACGAATATTGAAGGCTAGCTAGGGCTTTTAGGTTATAGCATATTATACAATCATTTGTAAACAGGGCTGAACACAATCTACAGCCCCTGCCTAAGCCGAAATGCCATTCAATAAATCTGTCAAAGGTCGTAAGTCGTAAAACCACCATACAGTCGTGGTGCTTTTTTGGATTTATGTTTATAATTTGTCCGCCTAATGTCGTTTTCCATTGGGATTTTTAGATTTTGCTCTCAGATTTCAGATTTTTCATGCCCAATGGAACATAAAATGAGATTTTTCTTGCTTTGCATTTGTGGTGGTGCGTGTTTTAAAAGTCAGCTGTTCTGAAATTGTTATTTGTCTTTATAAAAATCCATTTAATTTATATTGATATCCCTTGCAGCGGCTAAATGTAAATTTTGTTCTATTTTTCACAGACTTCTCGTCTAAAAACGTAAGTTTGATAAATGTTTTGGTGTTAATACAAATAGGTGTAAATCTCGCTCGGAAATCGAGATTCTCAAAATTGCTCTGACTCTTAAAAAATGTTTTTTTTTTTTTTTTTTGCGGCCAATGGAATATGAAATCTGATAGCCAGCTGATTTCGAGAGCAGAAAAACTGCTTTGAATCTGTAAAAAGTGTTTTTTTCTGTCCCAATGGAGAAGGACATAGTTCCATGGTTTCGGGAATAGCTTCTGGTTTTGTTTTTACAGCACAAAAATGTTATTTGTACTAGCTTCCAAAAATCCGCCCACACAAATTTTAAGTTACCCAACCGTAAAGTAAAACTACAACTCATTGTGTACTATTTTATCTTTATGTGTTTAAGGGTGGATAGTTAGTTCTTCGTTCGCATTCGATGGTTGTGTTCAGTCAGGCAGTTATTCTCCACAAAAATTCATCCTCATGGCGAGCGAATTTCAGCTCGAACAGCGAAGTTTTTTTTTTGTGTTGGGAATCCGTTGGAAGTAAAAAATCATCGAAATACATTGCAGAGCTAGTACGCGAGGGATACTTCTGCAATAGTGATGGACTTTAACTCATCTAAAAAACTCCCGGGGAACTGACATTCGCCATCCCGAAATTTCTTTTTGAATTATTAATGAATTTAAGATATAGATCCGCCGTTTGTCGGATTTCTAAACTTGTTTTGGTTTAAAGCAATAGGTACCTGATTTCTTAAGCCTAGCTAAATCTTACAGATCAAGAGGTTTTATCCATCTCAATCTTTTTTTTTTTTTTATAATTAACACGCGCTAAAGAGGTTGTGACTACTCTTATAGTGTTATGTGATTACACAGCGCGGGCATTAAGGAAATTGGGATAGAGGAGATAGGAGATACCGATGCACATTGGTCTTAAATGTCTGTAAATTGTATTGGGGAGGAAAAACAGAGCTGGGCAAGGCATTCCATGTTCGCGTTGTACGGCTTATGAAAGAGTCTCTGTATTTCCAAGTACGTCCGAAGATAGGCTGGATGGTAATCTGATGGGCATTCCTAGCATGGCGAGTATTGCGGTTGAATTGCTGAAGGGGAGGAATGCAGTTGGCTATTTCATTTGAGCACTGTTTGTTGAAGAAACGGTAAAACAATGAGAGACACGAAACGTTTCTACGATGTTCAAGCGATTTTGGATCCTAAGTGCAATATAGTTTTCGGTGCACCAGACCATATGTGGGAATTGTACTCAAGCTTTGGGCGAATGAACGCTTTGTATATTGTAGCCAGATCAGAAGGGGTAAAATATTTCTTGCACCGTTTGAGGAAACCTAGACATTTCGCTGCATTCTTGGCGACTTCGTGTACATGGTCATTCCAACGAAGGTTGTCATGAACGCACATACCGGGAATAGAAAGTCTTTCAGTTTCGGTAATGCAAGTGCCATTCATGTACAATGGCTGTAGATTCGGGTTTCGCTTTAGAGACAGCAGACAGCATTGTGTTTTTGAAGCATTAAGGTCCACTCTATTTTCTGAACCCCATTTTAAAATGCTGTCAAGGTTGGAATTTAATGAGCTTAACATACGATGTCGTTCCAGTTCTACGGCCGGAGAGCAGGGACGTGAGTCATGGAAAGAATATGAAAAGCTAAGAGTGCTGTCATCAGCGAAGGAATGGATTGGATTAGAAGTTGCAGACAAGAGATCATTTATAAAAATGAGAAAGAGAGTCGGAGACAAAACTGAGCCTCCTGATTACTTTATCATTATTTAAAAGTTCTGTTATTTCTGTGTTTACGTGGTTGACTTCTGTGCTTTCGAGCAACTTTCTTAACCTCATCTTCAACCATTTCAACATTTAGATCTCTATGCAGATCGGCATTGCGTATGTACCAAGGTGCATTAAGTATGGTCCTTAGTACTTTGTTTTGGAAAACCTGCATTTTTGTTTAAATATTGTTCGGCATGTGCATGCCCACAACTGGAGCCCGTCCATACCATACTGGTTTCAGAACTTGCGTGTATAGCAATATCTTATTGTAGTTAGACAGGGATGAGTATCTCCCAATAAGCCAATACTTTTTACTGTATCGCATGTTCAACTCACCTTTTTTTTTTCTTTACGTGCGCTTTTCAACTCAGTTTAGCGTCTAGAAATAGACTAGATATTTCGCTGTGTTTGAATAGTCCACTACATTGTTGTTAATGTAGACTGGAATCTTTGGTACGTTTTTATACGTAAAATTAATATGAACTGACTTAAGGTCATTTAGTCTAATCTGCCATTTCTTAGTCCATTCTGAAATATTTTTTATTGCTGTTCGAAGCTTTTTTGTTGCTATTTCAACATTTGCAGTGCCATCTGCAAAAGTTGCTATAGTGGTTTCTCCGCTTTCATACAGATCGCTAGTGAATAAAAGGTATAGCACTGGCCCTAGCACACTGCCTTGCGGTACACCAGCTTTAATCTCTCTTAATGTTGTGTATTCTGTATCTTGTTTAATTCTGAAGAATCGATCTGATAAATAAGATTCCAGAATGCAGTTGTTTTTGTAATTTGTGTATCAGTCCTTTGTGCCAGACTCTATCGATAGCTTGTGCTATATCAAGAAATACTGTAGAGCACACGCATTTTTCTCTTCAAATATTTTCAATTTTACCTGTGATTCAATAGTGTAGTAGATTTTAGTTTACAAAAACGGGCCGTGCAACAACTAATCGAGCTGAGAATTTTTAAGCTAGGTGTAAAACTAAAAAATTTGTGAATTTTTAAGCCGACAGTTTTCAACGCGTATCCATTTAAATTCTAAATCCTTGGAAAGTTATATACTACATATTTTGGCTGTATAGATATACAAAAACAAAGGTATTGATCTAAAAAATATAGCTATATACGCCAATTATGTTACCGTATTTGGGTCAATATTGTGACTTAAATTTGTGTAACTCATTCGTTTTCAAGTATATAATCTGTTGTCCATTTATCAATCCCACTAGCTGATCTAAAAACAAGCGTCCACCCCCAATTTTATTTTCTGTCGATTGTCAATCATTTATCATTTGAAAAACTTTAACGTTTCGATTGGTAGGTATCGAGGTACTCAAAACGACCGGCACGATGATCGTGAGTGAGTTTGCCGCTCTCTAGCCAGTGGTGATGGCGGAAGACAACCAGCGGAATCGTTGACTCTGGCCAGAGTATATCTAGATCTACCTACTATCTATTGAAGTAGATACTACTATACTTTGACTCTGGCATTCCCTACTTCGGTATAATAGTTTTCCAATACTGTAGTTGGTGTTTTTATTTTTTATTTTTTTATTTTTGCGTTTACTACCTATCTACTGCGGAGAAAAAAAAAAAAAAAACACCATGTCACTGTACCGTGTGTTATCTAATTGGAATCAAATTAGAGAGCAATTTTCTAATAATTATCATTGTGCTTGTTTTTATTTTATTTTGTTTTATTAGTTTTGTGTCTTCTTTTAGTCGATACCCACATATTACTCGTATTGGCAGTTGTATTCGCCTCATATTTACTAATTTTCCCACAGAGTACCTACACCATAGCTGCATGCAGTGATCGTTGGTGGTTGCGTTGTGGTGTGCGAGCAGCGAGATTGATGCTTACTGGGAATGACAACGTTTTTTCAGGTGTTTTTGAATTGACACTTTTTCAGATGGATGTATGGAAAATCCTCTCCAGTATATATATGAATGGCAATAAAAAGAAAATGAAAAAAAATTGCTGGAATCTCGCAGAGGCATACCTTAACAACTCTATGCAATCATGGCATCGCGGTGCAATTGTTTTTACAACATTTTCTGTTGTCGCCGGTTGCGTTCTTTTTCTGTCGCTATTTCTTGTTTATGATTTTTCCTAACAATTTTTTATGAGTGCTTTGGCATTTGCTTTTTGTATGTCGTCTGTTGTTGGACTCGGAATTTTCTTCGTATTTCCTCAAGTTGGTTAATGTTACTCTTCGTTATTGTACTCAAAAAGTTTTTTTTTTGTTCTTTTTCTAAAAATTTTGTTCAACTTTTGTCGACAACACAGAACGATGTTGTATTCGTTCGTCAGCAGAAAAAAAAATATTTTTTTCCCTTTAATGATCAGCACATTTGAAGTTGGGTGAAAATGTGTTCTGATGGAGTCTTAAACCGCGGTGGTCGTGGTAGGAAGGTTGATCGACGCTCGTATGCCATTTTTATGATATACCACAACTTTGGCTTACTTTTGGGTTTTGGCTTGGCAAGAAACATAAACTTTACTATAAACTTACATGCTAGACAAAAACGATTAAATCTAATTTAAAACTAACATTTATCTTATTCTAGCTTACTGGCTCTAAGCGAGCACTCTAAACTTAACAATATCCTTAAAATTATTGCCTTTCGGTTTCGGTATTTGTTTTGTTTTTTAATTTCCAAGAAACTTTATAAAACTTGGATTCTTTATTATTTGTGTGTGAACGGTGTTTTATCTCGGATGGTGAACTTTGTCTGGAATGCATTTCGTCTTCTTTCCAATTCATTCCCTAGCCACATGGCCTAGATGTTAAAGTGCCCCCGTGGCGAAGAACATTTCGATTTGAGATATCTAAGGATAAGTCATTCATTAGTCTACAGAACCTCTATCCACTACACTCTGTGGAGTTACATTGAAGCCGGTAGCGAAGGTTGGTGTCATAGCTAAGTCGCCGGTCTTAAACTTGCTTTTTCTCCAACTCTTACCCATGATCATGATCATGAGAATTGGGTATATACTGATCCAAGGAATAAAATCGGAGTCAGGAACTGATACTGGTTTCCTTTGATTTTAAGGAATTGCTGTTGTCTGGAACTGATTGGTACTTTTAGTGCTTATGTAAGTAAGACTAAAATTTGGCATTGTTTACGTCCATAGGTACCCCTGTACCCTGTAAGTGTTGCGGCTCACTCAAACCAGCAGATATAAAAATACATGGACATATGAACTATCTACTTTATTTACAGTCTCCTTTAAGTTACCCTTTAATGAGAATATGATGAGTTTTTTATTAAATGTTATTCATATCTTTAAAATTGCTAAATCCATCCTAGGCGCAACGCGTAACAGGTAAACATCTGATTCTATTTCTTGTTCGCAGGTATAAAGCTCATTGAAAGACTCTAGGTTCCTCCACCACCGCCTCCACAATCATACCTCATTGAATTTAAGCCTACGCATTAACTACAAAATGAAGGGGAACATTTTGAAATAAATTATCCTTAACCATGACTCCGCGATCCTTCCAAATAGGTTCTCCCTTAAGTGCGTCTTACGAAAATAGATATGCAGATAACTTCTCCAAGGCAACCCTTAATTTAACGACCAAAAACACCCTAATGTTGATCCAGAATTTATTAATACTACCTCATGCCATCCACCCTAACCTCTCTTTATTGAGCGAGGGCATTTCAAATTCGAATTCGTCCGCATCCACCATTCATCATTTAAAAATTCCTCAATACCAAAATTCGGTTTTGGTATGTGCCTCAAAAACTTCTCATAGTCTACACCTTCCCCTACTGAATAGCACATTTCACGACTCAGCAACGGTGCGACTGCGAGCCAGAAAGAGACGCGATGAGCAAAACTGATCGAGATTGAGAACCAGTGAACGGCTAACCAAACCACCACCGCCGCGCCGATACGCTATACTTCAGCAGAGTAGAGTTCAAAATAATGCTACGACGACACCGACACTGACGTAGCAGTAGCGAACGACGCCGTCGCTGTTGCCTTTGTTGCCTAAGCAATCCTATTTGGTGGTTAGTCTTATTAGAGAGTTACCAACGTTGAGATCATTGCACTGAGTCTGATTCTGTGCTGTTGCACTTTATACCTGAACTGTTCGTTTTTTTTTTTTTTTTTGTGGTGATTTTGTCTTCTGTGCATTTTGTTATTTATTGCTTATTGTGCGGTATATACAACAAAGGAATTAAGAACGTTCAAAGTTTAATCGATGAAAAGTTTGACAAAAAAAAAAAACACGAAACGTATATTACATGGTTTAATTAAACGGAACCGCAAAAGAGGGGAGCCAAGAAGCAGACGATCATAGACACTTGTTGGATTTAAGACAAAAAAAAAAAGTTACATGAATTCCCACCGAATTTTAAATCACAAAGAAAAAGGGATATGCAGAGGAAAAAAAAGTGTTTCAGTTAAATTTTTTAAGTACAATTCCTGTTAATTTCGTTCATTCCCTTTGTTACTTTTTGATCGAGATAATTGTGCTCTTTTTTTCGTTCTTCGTTTCCATTTTATATAGAAGCACACACGTTAATACATAGAAGATTCTGCTTTTTCAAGTGTATGTGTGCAAGAAAGAAAGAAAAAAAAAAATCGTATGTGTGCTTTTGTGTTTGTTTCAAAAAGTGCGATCAGGAAAGAAGAAAACTTCAAAACGAATCCAGAGAAATACAGTTGACAGGAGAAACACAGTAGTGCGAGAAAGGGAGACACCTTGTATATTCAATACAATCAAAGACGGCGTGCAACTTTTGCGAAAACAGCGAAGCGGCGACGCAGCAGAATTTTTTTTTTTTGTTCCGTTGTTTGGTTTGTATAACAGCGTTTGTATACTCACGTATAACAGTTTGGGGTAGGTAAATACCGAGAGGGAGATAGTTTTGTATGTGCTCTCAAGAAGCATTTGTTTCTTTACTTTCTAACCCCTTTCTTTATGTGAATTGGAATTTTTATATTTCTTTTTGAAGACATTTTTGTTAAGGTTTTTTAGAAGACGCGAAAAAAGATATTAACGTGGAAAAATCGTTATTGCTGGCAATAGAAAACTTTGTGCGTAAAAGTTTAACAAACAATTGGAGAGAAATTTCATGCAAAAAAAAAAAAAAAAAACATGGATGTCGTCTGTCAATTGTGTTGCCAAGTGATCGTGTGATCGCGTTTTCCGGTTGTATGTGCATTTCCATTTCTTTTTTTCGGCACTCTTGACAAAGTAAGCGTTTTTTTTTTCTGTTGAATTGCACAAATTCTTCTTTTCTTTTGAGTAACGAACGAGAGTGATTAGTTTTAAATATTTGGTTAATACAATCGTTCCCTCAGTCCGGTTTTTTTTTTTTTTTTTTTTTTGTGACTGGTTGTGTGTATCGGATCGTGTATTTCCTCCTCGCCGTCATTTACTTTATTCCGCCAACGCTGTACGTCTTTTTTTTTTCTCTGTATAACTTTATCGGTCATTTGTCCGTTGTGCTTCAATTCCCGCGCGTTTGTTGAATTATGTTTACGCGGATGGTAATTAACGCTCTTCGAAAAAAGTGATTTAAGCCGTTTTTAGTAGAATAAAACAAAAACATGTTTTTAATTAATTTTTTTTAATTGCTGTTCCAAGTGGGTGGGGGTCCAGTGATTCACATTTTTTTAATTACGATACATGTGACTAGATCCACACTCATTAAGAACGGTAATGAACTTCTTTTTTTTTGTCCGAAGACAGTGCGCCGCATAATGATAATTTTACAAAAAGAGAGAGAGAGAGATAGGGTGTAATATTTTAGGGTTCTACTGTAAAAACTGCAATTTTATTTTATGTTGATCCGTAACTTGGAGGTTTTTCTTTTTTACAAATTCTTCTTCATCCTTTGTGCTTCTTTTGGCTCCCATCCTATTGGACTTTTTGCAGGGCCCGTTGGTGGATAGAAACCACAATACAACCTCGGTCAGAAAAAAGTAACACCTGTCCTTGATTTTTTTTTTCTCGGAATCTGAAGTTTTTTTTTTGTTAATTGCCATGTGTCTTGTTTAAATTTGAAACGATGTCAATTTTGTTATTTTTTATCCATTAAAAGCAGGCTTGTTTTTAGCAGTTTTTATTTATGTATTTTTCTGAACAAAGCAACAAAATAATTTCGTAGTGGATTTTTGTCCGAACGCATGACGCTCTGTTGCTCTTTGGCTGTGTTCGCTCATTGCATTGCCTGCTTTCCGCTCGATTTAACGTCGATGTGCATGAATTGATTGAAGCAAGTGTGAGTTGTGAGATCTATTCCACTACTCAGCAGGTGTTTTTTCTACAGGGGATCTTTTGTATGATGAATGAGTTCGGTGAATGTTCTTTAGAGGTGGAGGGACGTCATAATTGTGTTTTTTGAATGTTGTTTTGTTTAAAGCTTTAAATACATGTCAACATGACATTATTGCGGTTGCCTTTGGAAGAAGTACAAAAGTCGTAAATATTTTCGTAGTTATTTCCTTGTATGTATGTAGGTATATTATATTATTCACATAACATCGTAATGTATTGCAGACATTAATGGTGTATGCTCCCCTTTAGCAAATTGCTGCGCAAAGTAAAGCAATTCAGATCGAATAGGTGACCATTTTGGCCTTTGTCTTTTATTGAAAGTTACGAAAAGGTAAAATGTCGCAAAATTATAGTTAAAGAATGTTAGTACACCCTAAGAAATAAATAAAAAATAATAAATAAATAAGAAAAAGCAATTTAGAGCCCACACCTGACTTTGGTCGTATTATAAAAGCGTTTTAATCTGCCTGCATAAGCACCATCATTAGAACGGATTCGCATAGAATTTTTGTCGAGCAGACTTCAAAATGTTCCGTTTCAGAAACTATTAAGAAAGCTTAAGAAATATACTATTTTGACAAATTTAAAAATTTGACAGATGAAAGAATTTTTACCGTTTTGTTGATTATTATAAAAAAATTCCTTCCAAGGAAGCAACGAGAGTTTTTGACTTTTTTTCGTTAGATTTCGTATACCTACCTATGGGAATTGACCCGTCAACTCTTTCTACAACTCTTCAATTACGTACCTACCTACAATGCGAAAATGACAGTTTGAATGGAGTTTACACATAAGCGCCTGTACATCTCCATTGAAAGTTATTTGGATATTACTTTTGATGCACAATCACACACTCTGTTCCTTTACTTTTAAATCTTACGAATTTTTACTTATTCTTACGAATTTGTACTTTATGTCGTTCCTTAACTCGGAAAATTCGTAAAAGAGAGCGTCATCGAGAGAGCAAGATATTACCCCTCCACTGAGAATTTTATGAATTTTTACTCAACAAATTGCTTGGAAAAGCTGTCAGTCACCTTACAATTAACAGCTGATTTGAAATTTGTTGTCCCATTTGGCATATGCGTGCATATGTTTCGATTTCTTGCGTATTAAAATGGTATCAACAGGCGGCAAAATAAAACTGAATGTTCTCCTGAAGATTCATTTCGAAAGTGGCGACGAAATTCTTCCTCGCTGTAAAAAGGATCAATCTCCTCCATGTAGTTCTTCATGCAGTGTCGCTTTTTCCTCTTATCGAATGCTTGCAGTTCAATCAGTACAAACTCTTCCACATACTCGGATTCATCAAAAAGAAGTTCGATTAGTTCCAGATCACTTTCATCACTACCTAGGTATAGATGATACTATACCCAACTAATTTTCTTGGTAAATTAGCAAATTCCTCGAGTTTATCAGACATTTTAACGACTTTTCGTCCCACTTTTTTGAATATTTCAATTATGTATCTGTCATTTTTCATAAATTACTACAAAAGCGTTTCCTAACTTTTTCGGAAGTGTCTCTCTCTGTGAAAGAATTTATCCCCATCACTGCCATTTTGACAGTCTTTTTTCCATTCTTACTACAAAAGTAAAGGAACAGACCTGAAAACTCTGTCTAGATGCTGTTACATAAATAGCCCAACCGTCATTATCAAAACCAGATTTGCTAAGCATAGCACTTTTGAAGTAGGTACCTGTCTATATTTCATCAGTTTGGTTTAAAGGTGGTAGGTAAATTTGCCGAGTTTAATACGAATTGGGTGAGTTCAGCGACCAAGTTTCGTTGAACAATTGTTAGAGACTAAACGATTTTTGCTACTCTTATGATTTGTTAAAAATAATACATTAATATACTGTACTTGTCAGTTGTCACTTCGGTGTAGGTGGTCTTCTTAGTTATACGACTCGAAATTATAGTCTATTGTCAGAAACATTTTATTACCGGCAAATGGTTTTGGCGCCAATACTCCTTCGTTAACATATTCTCCTTTTAATATCGTAGGTATACTCAACATAAATTGTATTTTTTATATTCTACTACAGAAATCAAATTATGAATGATGTAGACATTTATTTATAAATTGTGAAATTAAACCAGTTTGACACATGATTAACGATTGTCTACACTAAAAACAAAAAACCTACACCACTTGCTTGGATCGCATGTGAGAAGCCGTTCTGTGTCTTAATTTATGTAATACTTATGCTAATAACAAGCACTCAATTGTTTATTTTCATGACAGCCGGCTTTTTGTTAGAACGAACGAATGTTTTTCTCAAGAATTATGCAAAAAAAAGATCATAATAATTGCATCCGTTGTAACTGCTCACTTTTATATCCACCTGCTTTCGTTCGTTCTGTGAATAGGAACATCCATTAAACCTGTTATCACATTTGTATGGGCAATCGTGCCTTTTGCGATGATTTTATTTGTTAAATGCGTGAGTCGAGTATTTTATGCGAGTACTATAGATATCAGTGGCCAGTTTATCGTACATATTAAATTATTACCGCCAATACAAAAAAAAGAAGACAAAATTAAATCATTGACCAGTCATTGTTGTTTTGCAGCTAGTTTTTCTTGCATCGCAAATCTGGAATACCCGTATGTTGTATATTTTGCAGGTCTTTGACATTTTGTTCTGGCGCCATTGTTTCTGATCGAATCCGTAAACGTATGTTATTCACGAATTCTTCAAATTTAGGAATAGTGATGTGTTTCTTAGCAAAAAACGTATCGACTTTCTTTAACTTTCTTGTATGCTTTTCTATAGTAAGCAGATTTCCCAAGTGCATGTCATAAATCAGCGTTTCATTGCCGATAGAAACTAATAATTAGTAACCATAGTAGTTACCTAACTTTAGTGCGATCCTTCTCAATCGCTGGCTACTTCTCTAATGCACTATTTTATGGTCCACTATCGATCTGCGGGTTATTTTCCCCTAGGCAATCTGACAACATGTTTAATGAAAGCGGGTAGGTACCTATTCCACAGTTTTTCATTTCACAATTCGTTGCAAGCATTGGAAATAGACTTTTTCCTTGGTCTTAATTGCATATGCCAGATCATTTATGGGGGTATCTGCGCAGGCGATTGATGCAATTAATTTGGAGAAATTGGATTCGTGTTTCCCCCTTCTTGTATTGTGCGTGGTAAGATGCCTCGTACAGAATTACGGTTGCGATGCTTTTAAGAGGCTTTCGTTTTTGTCAAATTTATTAATTGACCTGATTGTTAGTTAAGTGTTAGACAAATTTTACAATCATAATTACGGTCGTATCTTTGATGCGTTTTTATGGCTATTTCCGAAGAATTTTTAAAGCTCCAAACCATCTAAAACTTAAGTGCGTTCTGCATAAATGGAGAGTTGAGATTTACTTGTCTATAAGTAGGTAGTTATCGAAAAGCAGCAATTTGTTCGACTGTTTAAAAAAAGTTAAAAAATATGAAGCCATTACATAGGTACAATACAATTGGTGTTTTATTAACTTCGTATAGCGGAAATACATTGCTACTGCTAAATTTAAGTTAACCATCGGTAAGGTGTACTAAATTGAATAAGAAAAATACAATTAAAGTTCGATATCAATAACGTATGTTCCTCGTAAGTGCTTGCTTCCTGAGAATTTTGCCAAATTAATAGCGAAACTACATCTTTACATTCGGATCTATCACAGAATCCGTCGTATTCGGAATTTTGCTACGAACCCCGAAAGAACTGTTACAGAATCCGTTGTAGGGGAATTTTGAAATTCGTAGAAAGTGGTATCACTGAATATACCACGTTCTACGAATTTCGAAAGCAAAAAATGTACCCTATCACGGATTCTGTGATAGGGTACGTAGCAAAATTCCGAATACGACGGATTCTGTGATCGACCCGATTGAAAAGCGAAGCTACATCTTAACATTTACATTTTACATTGTAGGCTTTGTGGTTACTGTGTTGGACTACTAAGCGAGGGACCGAGCTTTGAATCCCGCAAAAAACCCAAATTCCAAGTTAAGCGTAGTACGGACCTCTTCCGAAACGAAATTTTCCGGTGGTCTCCAAGTGGACAGCGAAACGTCTGCGAAAAGGCAACGGAAAATAATTTGTGTAGATTTCCATCAGCTGATACACAAGTAGCAATGTTACCAGCACTGCGCAATTTTCATTTTCCAATTTGGCTCCTTAAAATTGTCATTTCGGATTCATCGCAATTTACGCTATTTAAAGTTTTGCGAATTCAGATCCTTATAATTCTATTGCGACGTACTCTTTTCGTATAACTAAAACTTTCTAAACAGTTGTCTTTTTCGATTATTGGGCATTTCAGATTTTGATCTCAGATTTCAGATTTCTGTTGCCAAATCGAACATTAAATACGAATTTGGTTTATTTTGTGAGTTGGTCGCAAAGAAACATATTTGCAATTGATTTTCACACATTTATTCCAAACCATTTCGAAGTAGTTTCATTTGTACTTTTTAACTCGTTTATATTTGTATTTTTTTTTTGTTAACATTGCAAAATGGAAACTAAAAAAGTCTCTCAATTAGGAGTTTGTGTTTTTTTTTTTTTTTAAATTTGGTATTACCAAAAAATGTGCAGTTTTAATTTTCATATTTGAGTTTGGATATTTTCGGCTTCAAAATTTCTCAATGTGGCTCCACCGTCTTATAAAAGCTGGCAACACTACAGAACAAATGCCAAATTTTCGCAAGCAATTAGGTTAGGTTAGGTAAGCGGCGTGGAGTACTTCGTGCCACACTCAGGTCAATATTGATCCATTGTGAATGCCCCGGACAACAAAACGTGTGCGAAAAGAGAGTGAAGAACTGTACCAAGCAATCTACTACAATTATCCAATTTTCCGCCATCATTTCGCAGCAGCTGCGTACTGCAAAACGAAAGGGAAAACAAAGTTTTTCGTTCATTATTTCGTTGTGTCACTTTTGTATGGGATATTTCGTTTCGGAAAAGGTCCGTACTACACTTTAGGGTTTTTTGCACTGCTCCACCTCTCGCGAACGTCTGACAAACATCCGAGAGTATAACTGTCTTGAAAGAGCTTCTCAATTAGCCGTTTGGAATCGGCATAAAATTGTAGATCCCTTCCATTCGTTCCAAAAAATTAAAAACTCACACAAAACGAATGGTTGTGAGAAGCTAGGCCTAGGGTCCCTCCGGACCTGTTGCGCCAACTATTTTTTTTAACTAGGTGTCGAAAAAGCAAGTACTCGTGTATCTGTATAGTTAAGTAGCTAATCAAAATGGCTAACGACAGTAACGCTCTTGTGTTCAATAAAACCATTGTATAGTGAATTCGAGATAAATAATATAACTTGAATATCCGCAAACTTCCTTTCTAAATCTTGCAACCACTGCACTCCAATTTTGCTCGATGTAGACGTCTTATCGTTTTGCATTACCCAACTTAATAAGTCTATTCATATGAAACCAACTAAATCGTATGACGTTTACTTCCAATTGTTTGTGCTTGTATATATCCTACAATACAAAAACAGTTGTTTAATTAAAACGCTGTTATTCAAATTAATTACAAGTGAAATATCTGTTCGAACACTTTACAGATGGAATTCACAGAATTCTCAGCATGCAAAACTCGTTACAAAATCTGACGAAAGTCGTTTTGCATGCATTTATTTACAAGTGTGGTGGAAAATAAATTTCCCCACTGCAACAACGTGCCGATTGATCCGTATCACAATGAATTCATTTAGTCATTTCCGTCCCGATTGTGTGCGATCGTGTATTCGTCAACGAAACACAACCTATCCGACTCGACTGGACAATGGCACAACAATTTCTCATATCTACATTAGCTGAAAGTTAACGAAAATGTTTTGTGTTCGGTGTTTCTTTTGTATAATTCAAACAAATAAAATATATATATGAAAAAAATGGTTAAATATGTAACAAACATCAATCAAATGTCAGTGTCAAGACTGTCGTAAACCATTGTAGCGCAAATGTCAGTTCAGTCGCATTGAATGCGAGAAAACGATTCTGTGTTTTCTTGCCTCTCCCGACGACGTAATGAATTATGTGGGGTGGGGACCTACAAATATGTAAGGTATTCTGCTAACAGTCTCTGTACCTATAGAAAGTGTCTTAACTTATTGAATAGGCTGTAATTGTACAACGAGGATCGTGTGATCCTCACTTGAAGTGATGTAATTTGATAAATGATCGCTGAACTGAGCTGGGATGAGATGATTCCCATCGTTTGTAACGATCGTTTTTTTTTTTTCACAGATTAAGGCTTCGAATTCCTTTGCGCAGGTTTTTTTTTTTTTTTTTTTTTTTGTGGTTGACCACAGGAGAAATTTTATGATCACATTTCGGTCGGTTTCTTGGTGGTCTGGTCTCACTTAATGTTCGGTCTTGTTGAGCTTTGGTTTTCATTGTTCAACTGGTCTACATTACTGCAGCGATAGTCGTGCCTTGCTCTCGAAAAAAAGGTCAACAACATGTTGTCGGCCCGAGGCAAGTGTTCTCTATAAAAAAAAAAACAAACTTGAACAAACACATCGTCGTGATGTCAATTCACCCTCGAAACAAAGAAAATTAATAAAAACTGAATTCTATTGCAAATTTATTGAGCTAGAAATGAAATATACATACAAATCTATTTTAATCGTCGCATGATATCCGAAAGAAACATCAAATAGTTCGACTGCTGCGTGCATGACTGCCTGTGGCGGCTTCGATCGTGCAACATGCTTTTTATTTATTATATTTGTGTACAATGGATATTTATTGTTTGGACATGAAAATGGAAATATAAATATGAACCCATACTGTCAATGGAATTTATTGCTCGCAATAGTTGTTTTTGGTGACATTCGAAGTTTCCAGTAATGTAAATGTCCTCGTCAATGTGTAAAGAAAATGTGAATGTTTTATCGCAAATTGTTTGGAATGATTGATTAAAAAATGGAACATACATTGAAATTCTAAAATTGAGGAAAATTTACAAGGTTGCGGTTGGCAGCTATTAGTACGATTTGTTTACGTACTATATTAAGTTGTACTGTACGTAACGGGTGATTTTTTAAGCGTAGTTTTTTGAAAAAATCGATTAAAACACTCAAATTTGCATCAAATATTCAAAATTGAAATCGATAAATAGGCCTTTGCCATTTACGTTTTAAAGACAACTTCATGTAAATGCTGTCGCGGCTTCGTTTCAAATGGTCCATTCGGAAGGTCAAATTCTGAGTCACTTTTTCGAGCATTTCGGCCTGTATTCCACGAATTACGCGTGTTATGTTATCCTGTAAGGCTTCAAACGTGTTCGGCTTGTCCACATAGACTAACCACTTTACATAACCCCACAAGAAATAATCAATAGGTGTTAAATCGCATGATCTTGGCGGCCAACTCACAGGGCCATTTCGAGAGATAAGCTGCTCACCAAATTCATTCTTCAACATTTCCATTGTTTCACGAGCTGTGTGGCATGTGGCACCGTCTTGATGAAACCACATGTCAACCAAAAAAATCATGGCATATCATGGCTCGATATCGTTGACGGTAACGTTTCTTCCACGGTCGTATTTTCACAGAGCACTTTTCAGCATTTTTCACAGAGCACGAATTTTTATAATAAATTTCAATAATTTACAATCGTTGCTCGTTTGTTAGTCTTTCCGTGATTAAATGGCAGAGTATACTGAAAACTTTTCACTTTGACAGATGACGTTTGGACGCCATTACTAACCAGTGCTGCCAACCTGGAAAACTTAACTCTTAAAAAATCACCCGTTGTTTTTATTTAAAAAAGATTGCTCTTAAATTATTGATAATAATATACATAATACATTTCATCTTTGACATGATTTATTATGGAGGTGCCTTAAATCCGTTTTTGGTTGTCCCTGTTGTCTATTTCATCTCCTTCACCGCCCTCATTGTTATCTATATAGAATCTTACAAATGCAGGGTGTTGAAGACGGATTTGGGAGTCGAATCTCGGGCTATAACTCTGAGTTTACTGTCCCAGAGTTTTTTTTGAATGATACTTGCACATTCACGTTTCTGAACAGCATCGAATCAAACAAAATATCGATTAGGTCTTATTTTTTCCCCTGTCAGGGTGTGCACCTTACACTTTGCACCGCCGTCGATTGGCAAAGCGTCAATTGATTCATAAGCACTAGGCCAAAATAAAGGGTTTTCCAATAAGAGGTGTTATTGTGAATGACCCGCTATTTCGGTAGCTGTCACTTTTGAAGCTTTTATTCTTTGACATTTGACAAGTAGCCATTACTAAAACTGGAACGATACGCGCTTCAACAACGCATTGAAATTAGGCATTTTTCTTTGAATACCAAAATAACACCTCTTATTGAAAAACCCTTTACAATAAAGCAATTTATTTTTTAACGCTTACAACTTGTAAACAAATCCAACAGACTCTTTTAATAAATATTTGTACAATTCTACTTTTGTGTTTTAAATCCCTGATAGTATTGCATTTAAGCACGGTCTGATGATCTCATCTGTTGATCCTACAAGTTTTGACAAAAGAAAATCACTCAGGCTGATTTCGTTTCGCTTGCGGATTCATTTCCTCTTGGATTCATTTCCTCTTGGATTCATTTCCTCTTCGATTCATTTCCTCTTTAGATAAGCCGAATTCGTACAAGTCATCGTCGACGTATTGTCTGCTGTTTCGTATTTGGTTATTTGCTAATACGATTTAGGTAAACTCTCATGCGAAAGTTTATGTTTAACAAAAAGTAGCACATTTATGAAGAACTTACAACCACGGTCTGATGAAAACCTCATTTGTAATACTTGCAATCAATTTTCCAATCTCTCTTCATTGGCTTAATTTGGTCAAAGGTCGTTGCTACCAGTATTTCATGATTCATTGATTTTTCCAGTTGCTTATCACTTATCTCCATTAAAGTACTGGTAACAGCTTTCAAATTATTTATTTTTTTTTTTATTCCGAAACCTGCCTTCATGCAAAACTGAAAAAAAAAAAAAACTCATCTAAAGTGGCAATACACATCTATCGGCGAATGATCGTCGCGCTAAATGTCAAAACATCTTATCGCCCCATGATCCTTTACACGGTTCATTTTCTGCGAAATCTCCCCACTTCTGTTTTATTGCGGTCGGTACACACCAAATAAATAACCTTAAACGTAAATATCTCTCAACCACAGATACCTACCTCTACTTTTTCTTTTCCTCGCCACAAAATGCCCAACAAAGTGCCGACGTGGTCCACTCCTATGTTGACATTTTCCCCTTAAAAATATCAAACGGAAAAAAAGTCCAAGAAAATAACGAAAATCTAAACTTTTGCACAGAACGAACTGGTAGAAATAAAAACAACAAAACGGACAATCAGTACGCTATAGATACATTCATGCAATGCGCACAGCGAATTCTGTCCCTCGCATCTGACATTATTCACACACTGCGTATCGCGTATGTGCTGTGCGCCCGCGAGAAGCTTGTATAGATTATAACGAACTGGTTGGTCATTGCCTTCGGGGGCAATCGTATGAGCAATCCAAATGAACAGACAATTTATATATAAAAAAATTGGGTTGAAAAAATACACACGCTCGCATTGCTATTGCTAATCTAATAATTTTTTTTTCTTTAAAATGTGTACACCATGTACAATTGTACACTGTGCACATCAGTATAGGTATTGCGTCCTCTTTCTGATTTTAATCGAAACTCTTGAAAAGATCTTCATCTTACTGTCTGCCCCTCCTCCCACCTTTTTCGTTGGGATGTTGATGGAATTGTTAATTAAAAATCTCAGCTAATTACGAGAAACGAATGATCGCAAGCAAGTCTGCAGAACGATGTCCCATTTAAACCTTCGTTTGTTCAAATGAATGCGAAGGCTGTTTGGGGACTGATCGAAAACTGAAATTCAATTATTCAGAGCGATATTTTCCATTGAAACCAGGTCAAAAATGTCGCTTTTTTTTAGAATTAGTTTGCAATTCAACGAAAAAGCAAAACACTACCGATTGAAAATAGAAATTCAATCTTCTGCGCACGAGTGCATGGGAAATTAGTCACATAAGTTAAAAAGAACTAAACAATTAGACGGTTTCGTGTTACTCACCTTTTTTTTTATAAATCGCGATTGTTCCCAATTTCCAAGCGAAGATCTGAAATGGTGTATTTACTTATAAACGGAAAAGTTTTACTGTCAAAGTTGTCAAATTGACCATAAAAATAAATAAATAGTTGGCGCAACAGGTCCGGATGGACTCTAGGCCTAGCTTCTTCAAACTTTTAATTTTGTGTGAGTTTTTCAAGTTTGAAACGAATAGAAGGGATCTACAATTTTATGCCGACTCCAAACGGCTAATTGAGAAGCTCTTTCAAGACAGTAATACTCTCGGCTGTTTGTCAGACGATCGCGAGAGGTGGCGCAGTCGGAAAAAAAAACTCTAAGTTGGAATTTGGGTTTTTGCGGGATTCAGTCAAATTAGCTACCTAAAAATCTGATAGGAAAATTGACTTTCTGAAACGATTTGATATTAGTGTCTTTATTTTAAAACTCAAATCGTTATTTTTAAAACGAAATACAATCGCTTCAAGATAAATGTCACTTTGCTCCAGCGTTGTGGAAAGAGGCGTCCAAAAATAACTGGGGTCAGATTTTGTGAGGCGAACACTTTGAAACGTTTTCGTGAAGAATGCAGAAATAAATCGCTTGTGCAAAATGCAATGCATGACGATATATGCACAAACTTACTGTCACTTGGCCACAGGGTCGTAAAAGAGGTTAGAGAGGGACATTTAAAAATCTAGTTTATTACTGGTGACAGCAGGTGACTGTCTTATGTCTGAATTTTTGTCTACCGTAAACAGATTTTTTTAGTTGACGTTTATGACTACCGTTAGCGGACAAATCTAGTTACGACTTTCTCGAATTAGAAGTTGAAATTCGACATCCGAATTGTATAACTGACGTGGTAGAACTGACGTTTAATGACTTACGGATACTTGTTTACGTTCAGGAGAAATCTTATATATCTAGAATAGTCCAGGCAAATCAAATCGGCTTAAGACGAGGACTACTTTTTCGAACATTCTTGTTAAATCACAGCAAACGTCACCATTAATAAATGAGGATCAGAATTCCGAAAAAAAAGTCTGACATATTATGTCAAAATTGTGGAAATAAAAAAAATTGATTTAAAAAAAAAAAAAAACATCTACGGCTTTAAAACAAAATGCAAATGACATCCAAAATTGCTGGACTGCACTGTCCTCTGCCTCAGTCTAATTCGTTTATAAAAAAAAATCCGATCATTAGCAAACGAAGATCCCCCTGCATAACTTTACAATATTTTCACAAATTACCTGCCACTCAAGCACAAAGTTGTACGGTACCTTCAATTAGTTTTCCCAAAGCCGTAATTAGTTGAGAAAGTTATCGATACATTTTAGAAGACGTGATCCTTTACAAATGAGGCTCTGAAGCAGATATGTCTATACCCAATTGCATGTTACTTATCTGTCGTCAAATTAACCAGAGTCGTCAAAGAGGAGGAGGGGATAGAAAATAATTCCATTTGGAGGATCAACTATTTAATCAAATAAAATACATGGGTCGTGATCATTCCTAAATAGTCATGTGAACTTTCAAGCACTGAGAAGACCACCCTTATATGGCCGGCCAAATTGCTCTGTTAAAACCACGCGCGCATATAGAAAAGTGATCGCCAAGCGCGATTAAGGTGAATTCAGGCGAGCGATCTCCTTGTACATCAGTGTGTGTGTGTGTAATTAAAGCTAATACCCACAAAATGGAAATGTCAGTTGTCGGCCTGAGTTGGACGTTAACTAAAACAAATCGCTATGTAGTGTTTGTTCCGTTCGTTTGTAATTTGTTTCGGCTAGGAAATCCATGGGAACCTAGGTTTGTTGCCGTGTTGCCTTTCTTTTAGGTGGCTCTTTGTTCGGGGGCTTTCTTTTTCTTGACTTGAAGATGTACGGCAATTGATATAGAGGTAAGTAGATGAAGAACCATTCCCCCTCTCTCTCTCTCTCTCTCTGTAGGATTTTCTCTTTGACTCTTTTAGTTTTAATCTAAGTCTGACTCTATTTTGTCGGCGAACATGGATCTAGTGCACGGTTTATACATAATCAAGTTCGTGACTAGATTTCATGCTCGTCTATTAAGTTGGGTCAAAACAGCACACACAGAGCTTGCTCGTACTCGCAACGTTTCATTCGTAACCGCGCATCGTCATCGCGTTCGTGGTAGTGATCGTCGGAGTGTGTTATAGCCTAAAGAAAAACCTAACAAAGTGAATTACAAACCAAAGAAAGGAAAAAAAAATACAATACAAAAAAAAGGGGTAAAACGATCGAGTCATGTTTTCTATGTAAGCTATCTCGGAAGAGAGATACACTCTCTTTACCTGTCCATTATTATATTTATATGTAAGCACTAAGCAATGTTCCTTTTTATATATACACCTAGGTATACGTCTAGATCTATCTAACAACATCACAATTTATGTGTATACGATGTACACGTTAATGCAGCTTGTCCTTTTTGTGTTGTGTACACACTCCTGTGGGTAGCTTGTATCTTGCATCCTTTCTTTACCATTTGCAGAGATGATCATTAAACGAACAACATATTGAACGACGAGGAAAACCCGGTCGAGGAAGACGAAGAATAAAAAAAAAAAAAAAAAGCAGAAAAAAACGATATACACAGCGTATAAATCTCTGAAAGGAGAAAGGACGGAAATCGTCATCATCTCCTGTGTATATGCTTGGTGGTAACTACCAGCCAGCATGAATCTTATATTTTCTTCTAATCCTCCGCTTCATCTTTAGAAAAACGAACAAGAAGTATAGGCACTGGTCGGCCCGGCTTGGCTCATGCCGATGCTGCTGCTGCTGCTGCTGCTGTTGCTGCAGCTGTATGTGTGTGTTCTTTGTCTTATGCACAGTTGAGGAAGGAGGAAAAATCACATCGCTGCTTTTGGTTTGGTCCATGGCAACTCATGTTACATGGTCGTATCGCAACTTTTTTACTTATCCTATGTACCGCGCACTCACACAAACGAGATCTGCCTTTGGTCATAGAAAAAATATAGAATTGCATCCCAATTCGAATCCAACAGGGACTGTACTTGGCGCGCATCTAATACAAGTTTTCTTCGCCATCTTGGTGGAAAACTCCAAATGATCTCTCGAGGAAAAAGGGTTCATCTTCAGAGACGATGACGACGACTCCTTTTGGGTGAACAAAGGTTTTTTTTTTTTTTTTTTTGCGCTTGGATTAGTACCTACTTACCTTTTGGAGAAGACAAAGAACCCAAGGTAGGTACAGTTGTTTTTTATGCTTGGTAGTTTGGTCGTAGATTTTATGATTGCAGAAGGAAATAATAGCATACCGGCTTCCTTTTGTTGTTGTTTTCCTCTTCGGTGAACAAAGAAAATGCAGCACCCTTGCCTTTTGAGTTTTGTGCCCTCTATTGCTCGTGCTGCTGCGCGGCAGTGTTTTCCTTTTTTTTTTCTTTTTTTTTGTAATGAAAAGATCACAGTGGAGTGATGTTTATCTTGATGGGCTCTTGAAATAGTGTGGAACTTTTTTTTATGTGTACGGATGTGCAGAAGAGATGTGGAGATAAAGCGGTTTTATCTAGCCGAATTGCGAACGTCTTTGGTAAAGGGGATAGGCTTTGTGGTAATTGGGGGGAAATTTTTAATCAGAAATGCTTGTCTGTACCTACATTTGAACCGAGAAATGACTTTAATCAAAATGAATAGTCAGCGACATGAGAGACGGATTTGGGCGAGCCCATTTGATGTTATGTGGCTGGGTAACAAAGTAGGTGAAGCCGTTTTAGTTTGGAGTTACTAATAGCTTTCGCGGCACCATCTTTAATTGTAAAAAGAGGATGTTCACTTATGCTAACGGTATTTAGTGAAGTGCCAGTGCACACGAAGGCGGCAAGACAGATATCGTAGAAATGTTGAAAAGTTTCTTTTAATTCTTTTTATCACTAAGCAGAGCTTTAACCATTTAAAGTGAGCCCTCGTGGAGAGGACATGCTGGGAGTATGTGTTCTGTATTTTGGAAGTATTTTGTCAGTTGACGTCTAAAAATTGGAGGAAAAAGGTGCAAAGCAATAACGTAGTTGAGTTTCCCCTCAAGTTCCTACTAATTTGTTTAAATTTGTCTTCAATATACTGGAGTTTGTTCAAAACCTAGAAAAGGTCAAGATCGAATGTGAAATATTGGATAGGTATGTCAAAAATTTAAAAATGACATCCCTTCAAGAACTTACCGTTGGCGGCGTTTATCAAACGTAAATTGCAACCGAAGCAAGTAGGCTAACAAAATCAATAGATATGGTTTTGCTTTACCTTCTATTTCGATAACCATCCGGAACGCGGTGCATTTTTAGCCCTCGTACTCGGAATAGTTTGGGCTCCGAAAACAGGGGTCGAATCGTATCTTCCGTGATCGAGCATTTCGTGGCGGAATTTGTTTTTGTTTTACATGTAAAACTAACTTAACGGAAGTGGGGATTCGACCCCAGAAAAGACCATAAGACCCAAGGGTCGTTAAGTACATTCGGATAAATAGTGTGTTTCCAAAAAGGGTCAGTTTTAAACCGAAATCTCGTAAGAAACAAGTGCAAAGAGTTCGGATTTTACACTTCATAGTGATTTTTGTTTCGAAAGCTTTTGAGAGGGTCTGGCATAGAGCCATGCTAAGCAAATAAGCATGTTATGGACTGCCACAACAACTCTGCGGATGTATGCACAGCTTTCTTCTTGGCAGATATATTTAGTTTGCAGAAGATGATTATCATCGGACTCCTTTGCTTTAAATGCATAATCTATACTTTTTCGAACTGTATAAAAATCTTAAAATGAGAAAAACAAAAACCTTGACCAGTTTAAGGACGACAGATGTCACCACGTTTACAAAGAAAAATGCATCGTCTGTAACCGATATTTAAAAAACTGGACGATCAAACCATCTATCCCTAGGAATCCAAGAACATTACTCGTTAGACCAGACCTCGAATACTTCTCGCATATACGGAAACTAAAATTGGAGATCCTACACATCAAAACTACAGCCTCCTGCGTCAACAGGAATTATAATAATAATATAATAGAGTTAGCGTAACAGGTCCGGAGGGACCCTAGGCCTAGCTTCTCACAACCATTCGTTTTGTGTGAGATTTTCATTTTTGGAACGAATGGAAAGGATCTACAATTTTATGCCGACTCCAAACGGCTAATTGAGAAGCTCTTTCGCGACAGTTATACTCTCGGATGTTTGTCAGACGTTCGCGAGAGGTGGCGCAGTGGAAAAACCCTGAGTTGGAATTTGAGTTTTTGCGGGATTCGAACCTCGACCCCTCGTTTAGTAGTCCAACACACTAACCACTAAGCCACTGCGCGTACCCACAGAACTTATGCCTATTCTTAATGTACTTCCATGTCAGATAAATTTAGATAGACTCGGTGAAATATAGAACCTCACCGTCAGCTTCCAAGACCTTTTGTGCAAAAGTTACACCTACCTACAAGCCTCTCAGTAAATATTCAAACAAAAATTGTATGTGTAAGTTTGTAAAACTTACGATGGACACTAAAAATGAAGCGAAAAACTAAAAAGTCTCGTACATCAGAGTTTATTTTGCGAAGCTTAAATACCTATAGTTACGATCCGTAAATCACCCTACGTTCAACAAAAGTAAAGCCAGTGAACAGTGAATCTAATTAGTAAATCGTCGTCATCGTGGATGAGCATAATAAAAAGAAAACAGCGTCAAAAAATTTAAAAGAAAAATATAAAACTGCAAACACCATCGAAAAGCTGCATACCACTGACAAGAGGCCAAGACTACCCAATAAATTATAAACTCCAGTCACAAACCCTTCGCGGTTCATATACAACTATAATGTCCGAATGTTCTTGCACACCTCTAGTTTGTTTTCGTAAGGCTAACGTTTGGTACGAGAACGCTCAAACATGTTTAATGCATTTTTGGGTTCTCTCTTCAAATCTTTATGGTATTTATAAAGTTGGAGCTTTTTTAAATCCGTTGATTTCCATGACATGCATTCGAAATGAGTCTTCAATTTTATGCCGTCATTAAGTTGTTTTTATTTTCCAGCCACGTTTTATTATATTTATTTAAGTAAAATGCATAAACAAAATTCGTGTTTTATTATTACTTGGTCAATGAATTCACGCAACACAATTTTTAATGCTCATTTTGATTCGTTTGAGTTTATTCGACTGACCCTTGTTGTCGACGGAACCCTTCCACCCCCAATCGCACTTCCAATTAAAACTCATGCAGGTACCGATATACTTTGGTTGCAACTGCAATTCAGTTTATCAGTCGAATTGAAGTTGGATGCGAGTGTGACCCTTATATTTGGGATCATAGTGGAACCCGTATGCGAGCTACTGTTGGCCCCTGTATGCCGTCACGATGCAACGCGTGTCGTGTGTTTCTCTGACCCGTCACATAGAAGCCGTCCCATATATTTTGCAGTGTGCCTCTTTAATGCCAAGTACATGTAGGGTGAGTACATAGATGTCCAAAAAACCAAGTTTATTTCATGATTTAGACTATCATTGAATTTAATTAGAATTAATTGGGTTCAGTGATTTGTCTGCGGTGAAGTGACATTTGATAAATGGGACGCTTCACGATAAAAAAAAATAAATGTGTGAAATAAGTGTGAAAAGTTGACAATATTCTCAGTTTCTTAAATTTCACAAAGGATGAGATGAATGCTGACTCTGGGGAAGAGATGCGTTAACCGAATCAGGTGGAATTGAAAGCAGATACATTGAAAGCAGCTTCTAAACTTGTTACATCCAGTGAATTCGGCCGATCAGTGGTTGAATCGCTTTATCCGTGAAGGAGCAGTAGGTACGTATGGTTAAATTGGTTTCGTATGTAAAATTCGACTGGTACCTAATTTTTCTCTAATCTATAGGCTGTTAAAGACAAATGCTACGATGATCTAGGAGATACGATATAGGTTCAGATATCATTAAAACGCGATAAATGCCTTAACGCTTGTACGGATGATGATTTAATAATTACCTACGCTGGGGGACTTCAATGCTTATGTTGGAAATGAGAACATCTTTGGCGGGTAACCACAGCCTTCACTGACTACCTACTGCTCTGCCAGTGCAAATAATCGTCTCAGATAATGACAGCAACTTTTATGTCGTTAATGAGTTCATCTACCTTGAATTTACTGCCTGAGACTCTGCAGCCTTCAATCCAATTCGATCCAGTTATTTGGGCTATACGCTCTGAATACCAATAGATTGGTCATTGCAACAATGGATCGGCTTCGGTCTTACTTTTCGGCTCAAATCTGGCGGGCTGGGCGTTGGAAGGTCTCTTGGAGCATTATTGTTCGCTCTTCTGCTACAAAGTTTTCGTGTGTCTCTACATATTCGTTTTAAAATAAAAAAAATTGGTCGCTACGGACAATATAGTACCTCGGATAGGCTACTGACAACCATTCGACTGATGTGTGTTTTTTTTTTTACCTATATTTTGTACCGCATCGAAACGGAGAAATTAAGAAGATTTTACGGGACAATTATACTCTCGGATGTTTGTTAGACATTTGCTAGGCCAGTGAAAAAAACCTTAAGATTTAATTTGTATGCTGATCGAAACTGGGACCCATCGCTTAGTAGTCTAGCTCACTTACCACTCAGCTGGTTTTATGGGACGGGGTTTAGTGAAAGCGAGCAAAGAGTTCTTTCGACTGCAATCCAAGTCCAATCTTCGATAGTGCACACTCTAAATAGGAAATAATGTGCTTTGTTTTCTGACATGCCATATTTTATGTTCAATTTCAATTCAATTACAACATGTAGTTTCATTTCCTTCTTACATAACCCCAAACAAAAAGAAGACTACCACCATTGACGCTCGCATTTTCGGCTCCTCTTGTTGACAACACTGCGGGAGTGTTACACTGCTCTATCGCTGCGGTATATTAATGTAGCCCATTTAACAAAACCCCATGATCGCTCGATATCATATTCCGCATTGACAAGCATCATTGCATTGTCTGACTTTAGACAATAAATACATACAAATAATAGCCAAACATACAATGCCCGAGGACTAAGTCGTGCGATGGCATCAGTTTGTTCCTGTGCGCCTCTAATCTTCGTTTTTCAAACACACAATTTGCAGCAACAATGTTGCGCTCCGCAGTGCAACGCAGCGCACTTTAGGAAATCTTTGCTGCTCGTAAATGGCAAATGATATGTTTTCCCGGTTTCTTGGTTAACACGATTTCGCCATCACTGCTATCTTTTTCGGAGTCAGTCGTCGGGACACAAGCACCATCCGACCATACGATCCACCGATTGATGACGGGAAACGGGGCGAAAATTTCGCTAACGAATTTTCGTCCGTATTTGTTGTGTACCAACTCTATGCATAAGCGGTACAGTAAACCTCTCCCTCCACCTTCTCCTGCTGGCATGGATTTATGCTAAGCATAAAAGACAGCAAACCAAAGAGGGCAACAGAAGAGCAACCCGCCTGCACTACCCACACTATCTGCGGGCCATCGAGATGTTGATGATGATGATGATGTTGATTTGGAGGTGGGCGATCATTCCAGGAAGAGAAATGCCCGATTGGGGATAAAGTGCTTAAAAAAAGCAGCCATGAAGAATGGCCTCAATCACAGACACTTTAAGGAAGTCATTGTTCATTTGTTTTAGAAGGAAATCGAATAGGAGACGAAGAGCGAACGACAGAGGGGCTACCATACGTACCTTGGTGCTAAAGGAGAGTTTATTTGCAATGGTCTCGTCAGAAATGATCAGTATCAAAGAATCACTTAAAAGGCAACAAACGGCTGGTCTTCCAAGAAGCAAATGGAAGGCATTGGACTTTTCGGCAGAACTAGGTAGATTAGAAGCTGGCGAGAAAAAAGAGAGTTCGTGAGATTGGAAGACTACATCATATCTAACACCATGACTGCAACTGGTGACGGCGGGTATTTATAAATCCAATAAAAACTGCATTGTCAACAAAAAGTACTTTCAAATTGAGACAAAATCTGAAAATGAATATGTTTAGTGGGGTTTAACGTTTAGTGGGCTCTAAACTAAATCGATAGAAGCTTTAGATGCTTCCATTTTGACTTTTAAAATTCGCAAATTTTATCAACTAAATTGGCTCTCGGCGTTGAGAAAGTTGCAGTAAGGAGTAAAGCTTTACTGCTGTCCCGCCCTGGGACGAACCTACTCCGATCGGGTCATAGTTACAAGCAAATACTTTAACCAGTTTGAAAATTACCATAATAAAATTGCTGATACCATTTTTGCAAGGATTCCCAAAAAAAGGAACATTTAAAACGCCCGAGAGATGATTCCACTTAAAATTTGCGTGTGTTGCTGTGGCCTTTGGTGAAACTGAAACGTTCACTTGTTTAAAATTTTTGTCTGGAACCTAGAAAATAATTTGGCATGTCGACGTACAATTTTTTATGGCGACTTCCTATTTGTGGATAAATTTCTACATTTTTCTTATGAATGAGTACCTACTCGAGTAACATACAACATATCATGTCCAGCTAGAGTAGATACAATGAACACTTTGCCACATTGAAAATTACAGTTGAGCTATAGATGTAGCTACACCGCGCTTACGTTTGTCTCTTTTATTCTATTCAACATCGATGCTGATACTAATCTCTTGTCCGACTCGGGTGGTCCATCGAGGAATGAAATGATGATGCAAATCGCCGTGTAGGTACGTTTGATTATATTCATACAACTATTTTTGTCTGCATAGAAAGAGACATTGCTTAATAGCAGATGTGCATTGAGCTGCGAGTGCTTTAATTATTGTTTGCACGTGATACAAAGACAATCTGCACATCTATTAATTCCATCAAGAGATTGCATCATGTTCTTGAAAATTTAAAAGATGTACCTACATGAAAAGGACATCCCTTTGAAGTACGAAGCACATTAACCAGCTTCCGCTGATGGCTATTCCCTGATTTAGTGATTTTTATCAATCATTTAATACGCACGATATCTGAATTTTAATCTTCTAACCGTATCATGTACGAATTTGGGTTTAAATTGCACCAAAAAACCCGGTAGATCACAAGTGCACCGACTCTTAAGTTACGCGCACAAATGCGTGCGTTAAAGTCTCGTGCGAACAAATCTACTTCATGTGGACTCGGTTACAGCCAAAACCAAAACCAAATTATTTACAGCTAATGTGGTATCTTTATTACCCATCTTGCGTACAAAATTGAACACCAGTCGTCACCATAAAACGCGCTACTAAATAGTATTCCTTTTTATTAGGTTGAAATTTTGTACAGTGTGTAGTACACACTGCAACCAAAGAGTCGTGACAACAAACACCTTTAGTGAGAATTTTGTGAAACCTAATACCGTGTGTGTATGCAACAAGTTTGCTATACGTATAGAGGATTGAATTACGCTCACTCGTGTTGGGAATAAAGTTAGAAGAGTGTCTTTCTAAAAGTCCAAGTCCTTGCTAAGGTGAAAAGCCGAAGTCAGCTTTAATTCAAGGTTCCCATTCCGTCAGTGAAATGAGAAGGTACGAGACAAAATAATGATAATGACCTTGTGCCCTTTCCTGTACATAGACCTCACACGATCATTACCCACAGAAAAGAAATGGATGGATGAATAATGGCCCTTCAAGTTTAATGAGATTTTTTTTAGAAGGTATGCAGTGTCTGTAGTAGTATACGGTAGACTATTTGAACTAGTTTTGCGGCGGATGCGTTTTTTTCTCAAAAATGTTATTAAGTAGAGCTTGTATTTAGGGTTTCATATATAAGTCGAACTTAACCTCTACTATTCTATTCTATTCAAGTCGCACGATTACTAGCGGTAATGACGAAAGAGCATGGTGGGGTACTATAGGCACACGATCTTTCTTTTTTTTAACAAATTACAAACAGACAAAAGAAGAGATTACTAGTTGAAGAACCTCGCCCATGGATGGCGGTGACATGTACTTTTGATTTTAAAGAAGAAACAAAGAATTTTACTGAAAAAAGAATACAGTTATTTCACTTATGTTGGGCTACAGTCTGGGCTGCAAGTTGTCCTATGGGTACCGGTGCTTCATAAAACTAAAAAATGTGTTTCTTTTGAACTTATTCATAAAATGCACCAAAAAAGCAATCGTACTCTCATTTGCGATTTGCGAATATTGTAAACATGCATTTCCTTTGCACGGTTATGAACTTTTGCTCGTTCAGTTCCAATGGAGAAAAGGACAAGATCTGTGCGTTCGAACGTTCGGTTTGCGCCCACATCTCTAAAAGAGAGCTATGGGAACAAACTTTTTTGAATATGTTTCAATTTGACAGATATGTTCCGCATTTGTATCAGGAAATGCGAAGCTGTAAACTAGAAATAAATGGATACGTCGAGTTTATATAGAACGGGTGGTCTATCTGATGAAGAATTAGAAGCCACCGCTCTTCTTCCGCACGCTATTTATTGGGTGGGACGTTGATTGCTTGCGAAATATTGACTTGCAATTTGTGATTCGCAGTTTTTATTAATTTATTAATGCATTGGAAACAAACTTGATTTTATGAAATCAGTTTTCTTTTCAGCCAAGGAATTCCCATTGCCAAAACTGTATGTATAAGAAACTATTTTCGCTTGTGGTCGAAAATCGATCTTACCTTTTATAAAGGTGTTATACTAAAAAACACACCACAAATCGATAATTATGGTGTTTTTTTTTATGAGCGAAAAAGCGACATTAAAAAAATACGCGCATTTGAAAAAAGTTTTACTCATTATTTATTTGATATTAATTTTGATATTTATTTGATATAAGATATCTCTGTACATTTGAGAATTAAAATTCTTATAGAATACATGTACAGGTTTAGTTAGGATAAGTGAGTACATTAAGCATAATATGAATATTTAGTAGTATTTAAAGACAATATGTAGATAGATTTAAACATGTTTGTGAAAGAGAAAGGACATTTTTAATTGCTTTATGGATTAAAAAATATACGATTATTATTAGATATTAATATTAAGTTATACAACCGAGTAGAGAAAATTCAATCTTTTTGGTAAAATCTTCTCCCCATTTCTCTAGTTTATGCTCAATTCTGCTCCATAGTTTGTCAGCAACACTGTTAGCATTGCTAATTCCAATATCTCTTGGTGAACCAGCATGTTGTTGTTGCACTCGACTAGCTCTAGTTTCTGATGGCATTGTATGTTTGAAAGAAAGAAAATAAAAAATACTTTCCGTAACCACTAGACAGATTTTATTTGTGATGTCTGTTGTTTAAATTGAGCTGATGCACTAAGTTTGACGTTTAAGAACAAAATTAAGTAAAAACTGTGACAATAGCAAAGAAAGTTTTAAGATATGCGAGGACGTTAATGGATTGACGTCTATTCACTCAGCACTGTCATTACTTGTCCTTATTAATATTTTAATACCTCACTTTTAAAATTGAGAGCAAAAAATGTAGGTCGCAATGTTCGTTTCCATAGTAAAATCATTGAGCCGTACTAATGACAAATTTTGGTCTCGACTGTAAATTTACGGAAGCTCACAATTGCGAAATTTGTATGGAAAGTATAGCCACTGTGAACTATACTAAAATTTACAGTCGAAACTAAAAATGTTTATTGGTAAGGCTCATTCAAACCAACCGTCATCAACACCTGTCAGATATTATGGTCACTGAATTAAAATTAGGTGCACAATAATTGCTTACTTGTAGGTGTATAGGTAAATTCCATTCCTTCGAAAAAAAGGTTATTCGCGTACTTTTCCGAGCCAAACATTAAAAATCTGCCGAACTCGAAAATTAAGCGAAACTCGCTATACCCCAAAATACGTGGATAGACTTCGATCTACTCTGAGCCAATTTCATCTTTGACATATAATCTAATCCATGTCACAAATAAATATATAAGATAACTTAACTTTTTGCAACATGTAAAACGTTTTAGGATTTTTTTTTATTTTCACTGATTTTATTTTTGTGAGCAATTGATTTTAAAGACGGATTTTTAAGTTTTCTTGTCAAATTTGTGTTTCCGGTTGAAATTCTCTGAACTGTATCGAGCCAAGAGAGAAACTACTGGTTACTCGTTATTTTTTCTTTTTCTGTCATTTTTTGATAAGAACGTGCATAGACATTGTGCGATTGTGATCGATGTATATCGTTTGCGTTCGATTTAAACAGCGTACGCGAATAAACCTACTATGGCAATATGGCGGCGACAAATTGAATGTCACCAAAACGGGTTCAATTAACTGATAAGCGGAATTCTGAACTTCCTTTTACCAGTCTTAATGGCGAACATTATATACCCACGATTTTTTGTTTGTCCACATGCAGACCTATTGCACAGTACCTTTCGAATGATAAAAGTTTTATTTATCGCATTTAATAATAAATACTAAAAAAGTGTACGGAAACCTTGGATGTTCATCTATTAATATTATTATGATGATGATTCTCGCTATGATTTTGTTTGCATTTTCAAAAGAAAGAGGTGCCAGAAGTTTGACAGAATTGCATTTTCCCCAATAAAGTCTGGACAGTAAATTATTTTCCAGTAAGTGCCCCATTTAAATGTTGTTTTATACCAAAAATCCATCAGACATTTGACCTTTTATTGATCAAAGCAGATGTACGTTAATACCTCTATAATACTTAATTCTTTGTTTATTTTTTTCTGCTTCTGAAGGCCTTTGTTTTATGCACTAGCTACTACCAACTAAAAGATCTTCCCCAACATATCTAAGGTGTTAACTACTAATAAATTCCAAATGTATAGCATTCGGTGCCACCTCTGGCATAATAAATTCGTGTAATCATTCGAACAAGACGAGTAGCGAGCCTACTTACAGCGCTCCGCTCTAGCTCAACTACGAACTACTCCATAGTAGGTGGGGGTTCCGCAGAATGCAACTCTACATTTGCATCGTAGTATTTTTTTTTTTTTAGGAAAAACACATTAGCGTTGCACGCTACGCTAGCACACATACATATTTATATACATTTTCCTCATTCGACAGGTTGTTGTGTGGTATAGTTTGTTCCACATGCACGTACCGTGGGAACTCAGGTGTCCCCTTTTGTACATCTACTTCACCGCGCGCCATACAACATTTGCCACAGTTGGTGTGTAGAATATTTCGAAATTTCCGAATGCAGTCGATTTTGTTTTTATTTAAATTTATTGCAAATAGCTAGAGCTACATACTTATGAATGAGAGTTGGGGTTGGAGAACTGATATGAATAAAAAAAAAAATGAGAAATTAGGGTGAGCAGTCATGTGGCGCGAAATATGAACACTTTGTGGCGTTTGTAGTGCGTGTAAAAATTACTAACACAAAGAACGAGAGAAAAGTCGAACGCGATGTACGTTTCATACACTCATATGTATATAGATGTGTTACAGTTTTCCATTTGATGGCACCGACTAAACCAGAATGGAAATTCAAGTGTACGAATGTCTTGTTAATTATTTCCGCTAGTAAGACAATATTTTTGACTGCCTTCTCTAAGTGGGGATAATTTATGAAGATCTGTAAAAGAGTATTACTTATTACCTTACCTTCATCAGTATAATCTTCTTAGGGTTTTGTGTAGGTACTCCCGATTGTGGGCGCTAAGTTTGAGTTTTAAAAATTTAGTCCAAGGTATCGACAAATTTTAAAAGTTGTACCCTAGTCTTTGCATATTGTTTGTAACTGTAAGGCTTTCTTAACGGTTTGGGTACGATATCCTGCTTTTCAAAATACTGATTTTTAAAATCCCGCTTTTTTTTATCCTGTTTTGTACAATCTCGTCTTTTTTTTTAATCCTGTTTCTTATAAGTCCTTTCCTTTTACTCCCGTTTTTTTTTTATAATCTAGATTTTGGAATTGATAGATGTTTTATTGCAAAAAATTCCGCAAAGCGGGAATAAATGAGATTTTAAAAAGGGGATTGTAATAGATCGGGATTTAGAATAAGCGGGATTCTAAGAGGCAGTATTTAGAAAACCGGGATTTTAGAATACGGTGTTGTAAAACTTTTTAAGCGGGATTTTAAAAATGCGCTAAATTTCTTGTTTTCAAAGATTTTTACAACTCGCTGGTCTCATTTTTGTAAAATTAGGCATATTTAGGTACAGCTCTTTCAGAAAAAAAGTGAAATTCTTTTCACTGTAAAAGGTTTTTCAACAGCCTCGTAGCCCGGCATTCCAAACACTTGACAGTCATAAAACAAGATGGGTTTCAAGACCGCTACGAAGACCGTTGTTGCTGCAACCTATTTGTTTCTGAGGATCACACTTTAAGGTAGTTTTTAAATCGATATGGACTTTGTTCGTGCATTACATCAACAGTTGACTTCGTTCAACAATCGTTTTCCGCGACAAAACGACTCACTTTATACTAGAAAATTTTTATAAAATACGATTTACATGAGCTGTTTTTTTATGAACAATTCAGTGTGTTGATAATCGTGCATTACATGTAGTTGTTTTGATAAAATTTGAGTAAAAATTGTTAGATTCCTAAATGGAAGACTTTTCGGACATAGAAATTCCCATAAAAAAGGATAAGTCCCACCTACGATATAAAAACACTGACTCACTCTAGGAAGTGAAAAAGAGGTGGCAGTGGCATGCTCATTTTTATTCGAAGCTGATTGTGTCATGGGCGAGTATGCTGCTACCTAAGCCTACTACATAATGGTTTTTCGACTGCTGTTAGTAGCCGATTATTTATTGCGAGCTTATAAAAATACACTAGGAACAAAAATAATTGGATGCGCTCAATTTCATATGACGGTTCAAAAAACGGGAAATCGAAAAATCGCAGTAGATTGCTATTTAAGCGAGCAGCGGAGAATATTTTAATTTTTTTTTTAAATCGGAGTTGATCTACTGCAATTGCTGTAAAGTCCGTTCGAACACTGTTTCCAACTGATGAAATATTTTTGTATCAGCGCAGAAAAACAACATTTACATAGTAAGAAATTACTCACTATCCCGGTCGCAACGATTTTCGGTGCCCTACAACGATTGCGATTTCTCCATTAGGCTTAATGACACACAATAAATTTGACTCTATTCGCCGACATGCTTACTCCCCCCTCCAGTCATCATTAGATGCATTTATACTGCAGGGACAATCAAAATTGTAAGTGATCTTCATATTGAAATGTTGATCGGTTGTTTTCGACTAGAAAATGATTATAATATAATGCAACTCGTTCAGCTTTTTATACACAAAAATTTGATGTAATGGCATTAAGGTATCGTATACATAACGCAATCAGGTGCTACATTTATTTGATTGCTCAAGTTTCTAATTCATTGGTAAAGCAGATAAGAGCGGGTAAGTTGAATATGACTCTTGGTTTCTGTAATCTGCATTGGAGTTAGTCTTATAGTAATTTGTATTAGGATGAGAACGGATTTTCCATTCACAATAAAGAAACCTAACCTACTACTTTCATAAAAATTAACTCCATACAACAAAAAGAAACAAGAATTAAAGAATCGTCGATATGGTATTCAAATAAATTTAAGAAGAACGAGGGATTGAATTTGATCCCGCATAGAAGCTTCCAGTATCCAGTCTCTTACTAAAATGGTTCTTATAATTTGTATTATACATAATAATTGTTTACAAAAAATCTCATTCCTATTTGAAAATTGCAAACATCACTCTCATGGTTGACTTACTGAATTTAAGTAGGTCCGCGTTCTTATCTTTTTGAAGACATAAAAACTGGAGCAAATAAATAAATTACGAACTTATTGTATGTACAGCGCAATGTCATTGCATAAATGAATAAAAGCAAGCTTCATCATATTGCTTATAACGAGTCTGAAAAAATCTTTCTACAGTCGAAAATGAAGTTCTCCTGCATCTGTATCGTAGTTTTCACGATCCTAGGAATATTCAGTGCGGTAAATGCTGACTGTGGAGCAGATTGGTTATGTCGGCGTGAAAGGACAAATTACCTGTGCGCCCAAAGAGCTGATGGAGTAAGGAAAACTTTTCGCAATCCTTGTGAGATCGATACCGAAAATGGTTGCGGACCACATGGTAAGAATTGTGATATATCTAACTGGAAAGAAAGGAACTAACAAATGTATGTATCTTCCGATAGTTTGGATAAAGCTGTACAATGGACGGTGCAGATATTTTTACTACAATCAGCACGTCGCTGGTAGTGTCTGAAGGCTCAAATTGATCAATAGCATGCACGGATATAAATTTGTGTTTTTTTTTCTTAAGTAATAAATTGTTATATATGTTTTGATGTTAATTGGTGTAAAATACATGATTCTCGTTTCTGTATACTTGCTGTTTGAAGTGTATCCATTCGAAACAAAAAACAAGAACAGTGATTTATATAAAGGAAGGGCCAATACCAGTTCCTTTTTAAAAATGCAATAAAATGAACAAAATTTAATAAAAATTTGACATGTATTAGGCTTTTTTAGTACGAGCAAACATTCCCAATTAATTATGAAACACAACGTCGTTCAAGTGGCTGCCTCGGCTGGCTTCACAGTAGCGCATTCTGTCACTCCAATTTTCCAAGACCTTGTTGACGGTTTCGGGCGGTAGCTCGAGCGAGCGAACCGAATTGCTGAAATGCGAACAAACCGCTTTTGATGCATTTATGAACAGTATTAAGAAAATATTGCACATTTTACTATTCCAAGAGGAGGATAATCCGATCAAAATGTACATATTAAGAAAATAAGTTAATAAACAGTCTAAATAACGAAGTTTCGAATTCCAACCTTGGGGTGTATTCGTTCGCGGCAAAAAGTTTGGAATTCGAAATTTCGTTATTTAAACTGTTCAAAAGTGGATATTCGCATTTCAGCAATTCGTTCTCTCTCTCCCATGTGAATAGTCCTTAAGTGCTTGCATCGTTTGCAGCTTGTTGGTATAACATTTGTCCTTCACGGTTTCCCACAAAAAAAAAGTCCAAAGGGGTTAAATCGCAGCTCCGAGGCGGTTTATTGACATCGGCAAGACGGCTGGATTTGGGAACTTGGTGCGCAGAAGATCGATTGTGGCATGTGCTGTGTGGCATAGCGCGCCATCCTGCATGAACCAGAGGGCGTCCAAATGCATGTCTTCAATTTCAGTTAAAAAATAGTCGGTTAACATGGCTCTGTAACGCCCACCGTTGACCGAAGCGTTGTTCCCAGCGTCATTTTCGAAGAAAAATGGTCTAATAATGTCACCACTCCACAAGCTACACCTAACTGTCACTCGCTGTGGATGCATTGGCTTCTCGACAATAACGTCCTGGTTTTCCGAGCCCCGAATGCGGCAATTTTGTTTGTTAACGTTGCGTACAGCAGGCGCGGTGGGTGGTTAATTTCGGCCGAAACTTTTTTTTTTTTTTTTTTTTTTTTTTTTTTTTTTTTTTTTTTTTTTCAAAAAACGCGCTGTTTGGGCTACACAGCACCCACTTTGAAAATAAGTTTTCAATATTTCCCAACGTTGTTCACGTGTAAAACGACTCATTTCGTTCCGCGGAAGTATGATAGGTTTGAAGGTTTTTGAAAGAACCAAAAAATGGTAGCCCAGGACTCTCCGATACGATTTCAATAAAAAAAAAAATGGCTTTAATAGGCCAGTTTTGACAAAAATCCCTGCAAAATATATTTGCTGGGAATGACTAACAGACTGTATTTCAATAGGTCGATTCTTTTTTCAATCAGTTATTGAAAAGCGAATATCATTTATAAAATGACTTCCCTAAACGAAACTGGTCCGTTTTAAATCCCTATGCGATTTCAGAGCTGCGCAGAGAGGACAAAGATTCGTATTTATCGGAAACACAGTCAATCAACTTAAGGCCAGATTTACCGAACCCCCCAAAATCAAGCACAAGGAGAACAAAATGATGAAGATCATAATAATAACTATAACCTATAACTAAAGGGTGGTTAAGTTTTAAGGGCCGATGTTGATTTTGAATAAAACACAAATTATTTGGGAAACTACTGTCATTTCTTTTTATTATGATAATATTGGTATGGTTCAATTATGTATGGAAAAAAAAAAACAGCCAAATGGCCGCCGCGACGGCACACCTCCACCCGATGGTCCAAATTTTCGATGACACTGAGTCATGATTGAGGTTCTATGTCGTTAATGTGCCGAATTAGCTCAACCTTTAGCTCTTGAATTATTTCTGGTTTAACGACGTACATCTTTTCTATCAAATAATCCCAAAGAAAGAAGTCCAACGGTGTCAAATCACATGATCGTCTAGACGTCGCTCTAAATTTGTTTACCGTTTACCTTTGAAGTTCTATCGTTTTAACAATTATAACCTGAAAAGTTGCGTATTTCGGTTGCCATTTTATTTTTAAGAAAATATTAAAAATATAGGAAAAATTTAACGGATACACCGAAGTGATTTTTGTGTCGACAAATCTATATTCTTAAGTAGAGAAATATTTTAACATTCAGAAGAACCGATCGACGGAATAATTGAATTATTTTTATAGTCACAAAAGTTTCATGATCCAAACATCTCATCCGTGGCTTACCTTGAGAATGACTGCCCGATGACACGGACAACAAAAAACCAAGCTGGGGACAACTTGAACCACCGAAAATGGCCCTCTCCGTGCGGAAATACAACCAATGAACACCTTGCCGATGATAGAGGGTCTCTACCCTTCGTTGGACTGTTTAGGAGCGATTTTTTACACTGCATACTTTTGGAGACAGTTCCTATTTAATACGCTAACCATAGATAAATTAATATACAGATGTCTCATCCTAATGTAAAAGAATGCTCTACTTTTTGCGATCGTCCAACAAAGATCGTCCAACAAATGGAAGGTGAAAAGCAAAACCCACCACACCTCATTTGAGAAGGATTGAGTTTCTGTTTCAATGAATGCTACTTTCAGTTGAATTATGAGTTATGACCACAGGCCGAATAGTATGTATGTGGCGTGCTGCCGTATGGGGTATGGGGCAGGTAAATTTCCTTCACACTGATAGTGGGTTAAAGGGTAAGGAGACAAGGTAATAAGAAAAGGGGAAAGAAAAAAATCGCCTTTATTTCTATAATCTATTTCTTTCTTTGGTATTGTCAATGCCTTACGATTGTACGCCGGCGGGGGTGTGTGCCGTGAGGAGATCTTCGGTTATGTAATGCATGATGGTTTTTGTTGGGAAGAGCCGCCGATTTACTTTTGGATTTGTTTTGCTGAAAAAGGTATCTCTTTGCGATATGAACAATTTATTTTATTTTGGCGATACAATTTTAATGTTTTTGTTTGGGTAGGTACAATCGCATTATTTTTCCGGTTTTCATTTTTCGATACAAATAATGTATGTCAAATTTTATACTTTTATAATTTTCTTTTGAAATTAATTAGGTAATTCATTAATAGGTACCCTATTATAGGTATCAACAATAATATTTAAACTGAAAACTGTTCTTCATCACTTACTTATCTTATTTTTCAAAGACATGCTGTTGGGTTTTCTTCTCTGTTAATAAATAAAGTGGGATAACCAAACAAGAATTCAAACTTTTCAAGTTCCTTTTATAGGTAATAGATACGCAAGATTGGCTTGATAAATGACATACCTACCCAAAAGAAGTACGTTTTTGATTTTTTTAACGTTAGGTACCTACCTAATGTCGTTTTCGAATTGCCTTTTCAGATTTTGATCCGAGATTTCAGATATCTGCTGCCAAATCGATAAAATCCGAATGGCAGTATATAAACAGTGTAAGTTTTTAAAAAGCTCTCAGTAACAGGCAACTGTCGCAAGTTCTGGTTAGAGAGTTATGAGCGCTTACTGCACTATTTTATAACTCTTACATTTTACAAGTTTTTGAGGATGAGGAAAATCGTAATAGGAATTTCTGTTTTTTATCATGCATGATTTTATTTTTGGCTGAAATAGATTAGTGACGATCGTCTATGATTACACAAATCAGAAATTTGTTTTTTGAATTTGCATTAGCAGTCATAAACTGAATATCCCGATGGGGTGCAAATAAAATAAGATTTTCTGGCTGGTTGGTATTATTTAAGGTGCATATTGAATATGCTTGAAAAAAAGAAGAACTTGCTAATATTTGCTAAAAATAAGTTTTTACGGTACTTGAATTGTCAACGAGATCGGTTGACGCTTACACTATACAAATAAAATTATATATTTGAATTCATCAGACCAGTCAGACTTTTTTTTTGTTTCTTTGTATGAACATATCGTCGTTCACATATGTACAACATAAACACATAAACTACAAGACAAATTATTTGGAACACATTTCCTCACATCACACGGATTAAATCGAAGAACACTACACCAGGAAGTATACTTCTATATACAAACCATTTTTTTTTACCATAACATCTTACACATAACACTTTTAATTAACTTACCAAATACACATCTTATTTGAATACATAAATTGGTATCGAAAAATGAAAACCGGAAAAATAATGCGATTGTACCTACCCAAACAAAAACATTAAAATTGTATCGCCAAAATAAAATAAATTGTTCATATCGCAAAGAGATACCTTTTTCAGCAAAACAAATCCAAAAGTAAATCGGCGGCTCTTCCCAACAAAAACCATCCACGGTTGCCACTTTCAAAAAAAATAAGCTACCAAAATTTAAAAAAAAAGTTACCAAACCAAGATAAAATTTACCAAAAATCTGGAGACGTTGATAAAACACAAAGAGAAAGAAAATTATACACAAATAGTCTTGAGTCAATGTGAAAATGCCTTACCATTATCACTATTCTGACTTTTCTCTGATTTACTAACATAACACAAAAAAACGGCATGGCAGTGTAAAAACGTCCATTTGCTTAGTCTTCGGAGAAACTAAAAGAATAGTGTGGAATTCAAATTCATAGCACCTTATTTTTATTTATTATAACACACATTTTTAAAACATAAAAAAAACATAAGTCTTTTAAAATATTCAGTTAGGTACATTAGGTTTGTAGGAACTTGGTCAGTCTTTAAGTAGTTTAACAACGGCTACTTTATTAAAATGAATTAACTTATTAATGTAATAATAATGACGTAATAGCAAACTTAAATTATTTCATTTGATTTTTAAAATTGCTTGTTTAAAAACAAACATTTATAAAACATAAAACTTTTTAATTCAATAAGGAACGTAGTAGGAACTTCGTCAGTCTTTAAGCAATTAAACTTTAACAACGTCTAACTTAGGTAGTAAGCTCACTAAAACAATTCTTTTGCTGACCAAACGGAATGGTTTTCGGTGTTCCCCTTATCAAGCTCTTTTGCCAACATAATATTATTTATAGTGTCAAAGTTAAGTTTATTTCTTAACTTTGTTTTAATTAAACTCAACTCAAAAAATCTACGCTCGGCAGCTGCAGAACTATGTGGTAAGGACATAAGGTTCGTAACAAACCTGGTTAAATTTGTAAAGCAATATTCATCTAATCCGTTCCTAAGGCAACTAACTTTTTCCCAAAATTCTGATATATCCATCTGATCGTTTAAATCGTTATTTGAAAATCTTAACATCTTCCACTCCATTACTATATTTTCAGAATCGCCATCTACCAAGTTTTCAAAAGCATTTAATAAGGGTAAAATGGATACTTGCGAAACCGAAAGCACGCTTTTAGGGGAAATAATAAACAAATTTTTTAAATCATTGTTACTAAGATCAAATCTGCGTAACATTTGATTTAAAATTTCGGAGTAAAAATTTAAAATGTTACTTTTTATTTCATTTTTATTTAAATTTGAAATGTCGCATTTATTTAGAAATTCTTCCGCTTTGTGCCCAATAAATACATCTTTAATTGGTAAAAATTGGGTTTTGTCCTGTAAATTAAATCCTGCCCAGGAACTTATGTTTTTAATATAGATATTGTTCATATAATTGCTTAAAATTAGTTTAACAGTGGTCTCCATATGACCATGCAAATATGGCAATCGGACCTTTTCGGACTGGAATTCTTTGTTTAAATTGTTAATTATTTTCAAAATATACGATAGAAACAGAAAATAGACTTTCGTTTCAGGATTTCCCATTGCATTTGCCAAATCACATGTTTTGATTCCATTAATTTCCAACGAACAAGAAATGAAGTATAATTGAAGAGCATCCCATTGTTCCACAATACGATTGATTACATTTTCCAACGAGAGCCACCTTGTTAGAGAAATGCCTAAAATTTTGTGCGGTTTCACAGCACAATATTCCTGAAAGTCTTTAAAATCGTTTATGCGATTGGAACTATATGCAAAAAACTTATAAATGTTCCGGCAGAGTTTCTCTACGTCATCAGGAATTTTTTTACAAGCGTAGGCCGAGCACAAATGAAGGGAATGGCAAGTGCACTTCATGAAAAATACATTGAAGTCTTTCTTAAATTTGGCTTGAAGGCCATTTAATTCTCCAGCCATAACGCTGGCACCATCAGTGGAAAGGCCGATCAAATTCCCTAATGGAATTTCATGCTTAGCAAAAAAATTAACGATGCTATCAAAAATAGTTTCTGCATCACATTTCGTTAATTCAATTAGACCTAAGAATCGATCTTTTACACTTTTCAAAATCTTATCAAAATACCTAACCACTAATACTAACGATTTTTTGGTAGATACATCAGTAGTCTCGTCCGTAATAAGAGAAAATTTTGTTGTCTTAAGTTCCGAAACAATTTTTTGCTTTGCTTTGTTTCCCAAAATTTCAGCCAATTGAGTCGCCTTCGTCCTACCACATTTTATCGACTTTGCCACCTGAGAATCTGGACAGCATTCCCTTAAAAGGCTTGGAAAGAAGTCCATCAATAAAAATGGGAGATTGTGATTTATGCAAAAAAAAACCAGTGTTAGCTCTGCCAAGTGCACTTTTTTCTGGAAATGAATCTTCTCCGTGTTCAGACAAGAATCTAGTTTTAATTGCTTTCGCTTTTTTTCAACGTTTCTGATATGGGCTTCTTTTTTTTCGTGGTTCTTTATATGCGTTAGATGGTTAATAAGGGTTTTGTCGCAGGCAACACAAAAGCTTTTACCGTCTTTGTTATTAAGCCAGTTAAATGAATCTATCCACTCTTGCCGGAATTTTCTTTCCAAGTTAGTTTGATTTTTAGTGCTGCTTTTCGGAACTTCTCGATTTACGTCACTAATGGAGACATTTAGAATATTTATTTCACCTATTTTACATTTATTTGTTCGTGCACAAAATTACCAGCTGCTAGAAGGCATGTGATCATCTATATTTTCCTCTGCAAGGACATCTAATTCTTCGTCAGAGCTTTTCCGAGACTTTTTTCTTACAACAAACCTTTAACAAATTAGAGTTTTATTTCTGCAGGAAAAATATTGTAATTAACTAACCTATCCATATCTCATTGTAATAAAAAAAGCAAGTCAGCAACAGAAAATATTTCGAATAAGTTCACAATGTGTCAAAAGAAGAAAATGAGTGTATTCAGTATCTAATTTTTGGAATAAGACAGTTTTACATGGGTGGTTCTGACGCATATGCAAATGCAATGCGTTCACTCAGACACAGTAAGACAGCATTTATATGAGCTGATATTGAATTCGTATTTTTGGTGCTCCTGCTCAAAAAGTTACCATAACCAGATAAAAATTACCAAATTACCAAAACTCAAAAAGCAAACAAAAAATTACCAAATTTGGTTAAAAATTACCAAAGTGGCAACCGTGAAACCATCATGCATTACATAACCGAAGATCTCCTCACGGCACACACCCCCGCCGGCGTACAATCGTAAGGCATTGACAATACCAAAGAAAGAAATAGATTATAGAAATAAAGGCGATTTTTTTCTTTCCCCTTTTCTTATTACCTTGTCTCCTTACCCTTTAACCCACTATCAGTGTGAAGGAAATTTACCTGCCCCATACCCCATACGGCAGCACGCCACATACATACTATTCGGCCTGTGGTCATAACTCATAATTCAACTGAAAGTAGCATTCATTGAAACAGAAACTCAATCCTTCTCAAATGAGGTGTGGTGGGTTTTGCTTTTCACCTTCCATTTGTTGGACGATCTTTGTTGGACGATCGCAAAAAGTAGAGCATTCTTTTACATTAGGATGAGACAGCTGTATATTAATTTATCTATGACGCTAACCTTCACAGAAAACAATTCCTGAAACACTCTTTATTAAAGTTAACCCCGTTCGCATAATTTCAACCCTTCTCGATTCTATGTTAATTCGGAGTCGGACACTATCGCATATTAAATTAACAAGGCCAAGTATTTTGTACATATTGACAAAAACTTTATTTTAAACAGAATGGGTAGGTACTTCATTAGTTTCAGTTGGTGTGCAACAATTTCCGCTCAAGCACTCACGTCCACACTTTCATTAGAGTAATCATATTTGCATGGTCCATTGTACAGTATTACCCAAGCTATCGAAAGATAAATTTGTATTTTATTGACTTGTGCAAGACAAGCAAAATTATTACAACAACAAATTCTTACCATCTCCGCAGCGATTTTTGGCATCCATAATACAGCGATTGCGAAGTGTTTCTATGTCCCCATCAATCTTGTTAAAGGCACATACGTAATTAGGACGTTCATTCCAACAGGACCATTCAGCTGCGCAATCATCGGCATTAACTGAACTGCATATCAAGCCGACAGCAAGGACACTGCAAATGAGAATACTGGCGAACTTCATCTTGTTATGTTGCAAAGCTTTTTCTGGGTTGGAGTATAATAAAATTGGCTCTGGGCATCTTTTTATACCAACGCTTGGAATGCATTTTCATTCATACAATCTTATTACCCAAGCTGTACAATAAGTTGGTACAATTATTTACTTGATCTAGTTCTTTTTTTGCGTATTAAGAGATAAGAACGGTTGTACTTAATTATAACCAGTTAAGGCTTGATTTATTTGTAGGCGCAGTGGCTTAGTGGTTAGTGTATTGGGCTACTAAGCGAGAGGTCGAGGTTCGAATCCCGCAAAAACCCAAATTCTAACTAAGGGTTTTTTCCACTGCGCCACCTCTCGCGAACGTTTGACAAACGTCCGAGAGTATGACTGTCTTGAAAAAGCTTCTCAATTAGCCGTTTGGAGTCGGCACCAAATTGTAGATTGGTTGTGAGAAGCTAGGCCCAGGGTCCCTCCGGACCTGTTGCGCCAACTAAAGGCTTGATTTATTGAATTTGCATTGTGATTGATGTTATGCAATTCGCATCTAGAGTGTTAAACAGAAGAGTCATGACTATTATTATATTGGGTCCTAACAACATTTTTGCAATCGTTGTCTAATGGAAGCCGAAAACCGTTGCTATTAGGATGGTGAGTAACATTTAAAAAAAAAAAAAAAAATGGTGCGACTGTATCCAACAGTCCCGAAATATGTGTATGTGTAAACACCGTGCGTGCGGTATGTGAATTTTATACACGTCATTGAGAAAAGAGGGAATTGTAATAACCGTATTCTTGATATATTATGAAATAACAATAATTTATTCGTTTTGTTCTAGTTTCGGTAGAATAGATAAAATCGGATTGTGGTAGCTGAAGTAAGATATGTACATTCGAGACTGTAATCTATGTAGATCACGCTGGAAGACAACACCGATTGTTGTTCCATATCGTGTTGTTGAAATTTTCCGGTTGGAGTTCATTTGAAGATTAAATTTATCTTGCATAAAATCAATAAATGGTTGAGCTTCTGGAGTTGCAAAATTGATATTGAAGTCTCCGCTTTTGCACTTTGAATCTCCCTGTAGAATTCTTGAAATTTCTTCTGAGTACGGTGCAAGGACGAAATGGAGAAATTTTATTTCACATCAACAAAAAGCTGAAATTAATATGCCCCATCTCATAAACGTATGCAATGATAAAACACAGCGAAGCGTTCCCTGTCCCCGCAAGTTAAATGTGTGGAATTACTCCACCAGATTCCAAAAAATCTATGCAATGATAAAACACAGTGACGCATTTCCGTCCCCGCAAGTTAAATGTGTGGAATTACTCCAACAACGCGCACTTAGATGTTTACACATCAAAAATTGTTTTTATGTGCTGATTTTGATGTTTTCATCTGACAGGTTGGAAATTAATATGCATTTTGGAAGATGTAAATATTAATAAATCTCGAGAGGCGGCGGCTTCTCTTTAACGGAAAAAGTTGTTGGACACATTGATTTAAGCTCCATTGATTTGTGTAAACAATAAACCAAACTCAGATATTAGATTTTTTTTTTTTTTCATTTTTGTCTGGTCACGGTGTCGCGAATTAGAACAGGGACTAGCATGCCTAAGAATAAGGCATGCTATGATACTTGTAGGTAAGAGGTCAACTCGGCATCTTGACGACACCGTGATCAAATGAATTGTACCAGTTAGACCATATGTGCTTCCTTAAATTACGAGTCTACACCGAGAAGCGACTACTGATCGGAAAATTGTGAGCGATTTGCAAACCCAATTACTCGATCAACTCAACCGCACTTGCGCAGCTACACCTGCCAATTAATTTGCTGTTTGCGCATGAGTTTCAATTATTTCCTTCCAATTGATCCTGCCATTCAGTTCGCTTCGCCGACCATAACCCCATCTTATGGCCAATTGTCATTTGCCCATTAGAATTGACAGTTAAAATGCAGTAACCCTATGCAATTTAGATAACCAAAGACACCGCGTGTACCCACGATTCTAATCAGATTCCTAGATTTCTGAAACTGTGTGGTTGCATCTGCTCCCGCAGGAAAGCGCACGGCATAACTCTTTTCCTTCATCTTTTGCAGCCTACAACACAAACTCTCACGAACACACACTGGTAGAGAGTAAAATCTATTTAAATAATTTTTTTTATACACTTTTTGCAGTATTTCTTATTTTTTTATTATTTTTATATTCCAGGCAAAGCCAGCAATCGCTAGAACACCTGCTCAACGCCAGCAGAATGATGCGCTCTTCAGTCCGTCCAGCTTTTCTCAAATGTAAGTATCTGAAAGGAGGAAAAAGAACGATTCGCATCTTTCCCCTTAGGCTATACTTTTGCACTTTGGATCTTTGATCGGAAATTTATGTGATCTGCTCTTGGGTTTGATGTTGTTTCCTTTCTCCTCTGTGTGGCGTACACATCCATTGGGATTTCATTTGCGGATTTATCCTAGGTGTACCACCTTTCCCGATGCTTGATGCCTGTGCCTGATGCATTCATGGCACATCCCCTTCTGAATAAATGCACAGCACAGTGCATAGCCGCCTAGACGTCGAATGACTAGAGAAGAAGAAAGATTGGCAAAAGGAAATTGATATCAATTACACAATGAAAGGAAAACCTGGCATCTCGGGACTTTGATGAAATGTTCGTTTGTAGCAATTGTATATGCCGTGTGTTTGGTACCGGGAGCCTGGTGCCTGGTGCACCGGGGATATAAATAAAACATGAAGTCGATCTTAAGGAAAGGTTTGAGAAGGAAATAAATCGCAAACGATCGCATTACTGATTTGTGCTGTGCAAAAGGAAGTGAGAATCAGTGCACGCGAATCGTTAAGGTTTTTAACGACTAGCGGATATTACACTTGAAGTGCAGCAGCAACTCCATTCACCTAACAACTTTGACTTGCAGAGGAATTGAGTGGGTTTGAATTATTGAAAGCGCTGTTTGCTCATTTTCTAAATCGAATTGACCATTAGATAGTTTGATGAGATTGCTGGTGTGCCATTAGGTTCGATAGTTAAGTCAGTCTTTTATGTAAAGTAATTAGAGGTCTTAAAGTGTTAAATAACTGTTGGCTAGACAATGTTGTTTTGAAGGAAATGCGGTGGTAGTGTTTGTAGAGCGGTCAAAACGGGTTGCCGCTTGCATTCAACGAAAATGGGACTTTATTTTTAGAAGCTTTGAGCTTCCTTTGGAGCTCCCTCATTCTAGCGTCCGTTGCACATCAAACTTATTTCGTTTTCCATTGAGACAAAAAATATATATTTTTTTTTTTTTTTGATCTAAGTAGATCACTTTTCATGTTCGATTGGGGAAAAAAAAACAGTACTTTCCCGATCACTTTTTGTAGATCTCGATATGTTTTCAGATCTACACATACCAATATACTTTGCACATCTGTTTTACGTCATTTTAAGAAGTTTGCTTTAAAAAAAAATGCGCAAAGTTTCGTGAAAACCAAACTAACGAAATACATAAATAGCCATGGATCTAATTTGACAGGAATTAGTATTGCCATCGCCTTCTTCGTCACCTGAAGACTACGAATACGAATCACCAAAAATACTCCATTTGTATCAACAACAGGGGAAACATTTTTCAAGTCAATATCCATTTGTGATTTTTCCAAAAACCAATGCAATTCGAACAGCTAAGAAAAGATCTGCCATCATTTGAAATTTGACGACGGCGATCGTAGCTGTCACTTATCGGTGCCGGTACAGAATAGGTCTGTTCCTTTACTTTCGTAGTAAGAATGGAACGTACTGTCAAAATGGCAGTGTGGGAATAAATTCTCTCACAGAGAGAAACACTTCTGAAAAAGTTAAGGAACGTTTTTCTAGTAAAGTCTATGAAAAATGACAGTTACATAATTCAAATATTAAAAAATGTCTCACGAAAAGTCGTTAAAATGTCTGACAAATTCGAGGAATTTGGTAATTTATTAAAAAAATAAGTTATATCATCTACAAAGCGATGAAAGTGATTTGAATCCGAGTATATTACTGATTGAACTACAAGCTTTCGATAAAAGGAAAAAGCGCCACTGTATTAAAAATTACGTGGAGGAGATTGTCCGTTTTTACAGAGACGACAGAATTTCGTCGCCACATTCGAAAAGAATCTTGAGGAGAACAGTTCATTTTTTATTGTACAGCCTGTTGATACCATTTTAATGTGCAAGTAATAAAAAAATTATCAAATGTGTCAAATGGGACAACAAATTTCAAATCAGCTGTTAATTGTAAGACGACTGACAGCTTTTCCACTCTTACACCAAGAAATTTGTTGAGTAAAAATTCGTAAGATTCTCAGTGGATGGGTAATATCTTGTTCTCTCAATGACGCTATCTTTTATGAATTTTTCGAGTTAAGGAACGGCACTGAGTAAAAATTCGTACAATTTAAAAGTAAAGGAACAAACCTAATAAAGGGTTTTCCAGTAAGAGGTGTTATTTTGGTATTCAAAGAAAAATGTCATTTTTTGAGATAAATGATCGGATGTTTATTTCATAATAAATAGGAAGGTATGCCGTTAATAATGACCAACCAAATGGCCACCACGAGCACGCATACAGGACGATATCCTTTCCCAATAACACCTCTTATTGAATAACCCTTTATATAGCTGTTGGGCCGAAGATATATATCGATATCCTATTGTTTACGGTGCATGAGGCCTCAACATAGAATAGGGAAAAGCGAGCTCTCAATGCAATTCGATATAAATGTAAATAATTTTGGAAAAAGCATCAAAGGCTTCTTCTATAGGAGCGTTCTTCTATCTGCGAAACATTTAAACAGCGATAAGAGTTCAATCAAATATTATTCTTAATTATTTTGCATCACCGCCATCAAAAAAATAAAGTAAAGATGACATCAGTCAGTGAACTAAAAGTTTAATGTCGTTTTCTATTGGGATTTTCAGATTTTGCTCTCAGATTTCAGATTTTTCGTGCCCAATGGAACAATAATGAGATTTTTCTTTCTTTGCATTGGCGGTGGTGCGTGTTTTAAAAGTCAGCTGTTCTCAAATTGTTATTTGTCTTTATAAAAATCCATTTTATTTATTTTGATACCTATTGCAGCGGCCAAATGTAATTTTTTCTCTATTTTTCACAGACTTTTCGTCTAAAAACGTAAGTTTGACACTTTAAAGATTGACAAATGACAACTGTTTTGGTGTAAATCTCGCTCAGAAATCGAGATTCACAAAATTGATCTGACTCTTTGCCAATGGAACATGAAATCTGATAGCCAGCTGATTTCGAGAGCAGACAAATTGCTCTGAATCTGATTTTTCTGTCCCAATGGAAAACGACATAAATTCCAATGTGGAAGCTACCACAAACGACTTCCGGTTCTTTTTTCACATTTAAATGTAAAAATCGGTTGAACGGACAGACCACACACGCGCGCACGAGCATGAAATAAATCAAAGCTTAAAATGTAGTTACACATTTGAATTTGTGTTCATTGCACAGCCGACAAAAAATAATGCAAAATTTGCAATTTTCCAATTTCCTATTTCCAACTCCGATCCAGAAGCAAATTTCAATTACTCCACACAAACCCAATTGGCTTAAATCTTCCGCATGTATATCTACCTACTCGTTCGTGCAAATGGACGCGAAAGCGCCGCGGCTCACATTCCATGAAAATTGAAATTATATTTCACGCTCCTCTGGTCCGATTCGATGACATAATAGAAAATAATAGTAATAACTAAATAATAACCCATTCGGATCGGTTATCTAATAGTTCAACATGTGCGGCATTTTGCCCCAAGATCACTCCCTACAGCAACTTGAGGCTCCGAATTCATAGGCAATTTGCATCGATGCCGAGGTACAGGCTACCGGTCGAAGACCATTAAGCTTTGCTCCGAAACATTGCATAACCATTCGCAGACTTTAATTGAAAAATAAAAATATATATATACGAATTCCATTGCAGATCGGGTACACCACGGGCTCAAGCGGCCGTCTCTGGCTCTGGCAAGATCGTTTATACATTTGGCAATCCACAGCTCTTGGCCAGTGCAACATGGTCATCGGCTAACAACAATGGGAAAGTGGTGGTGAAACAACTTCTCACCCATAACGGAGAAGGACTATCAGCAAAGTCAAAGTACATGTTCGACATATTGCAGGAGAGAGCAGAGATTGCGGGCGATCGCATCTTTCATGTTGGGAAAAATATATGCAGAAAAGTATTTGGGCCGTCTGTCGTGGATTATAATCTCCAAAATGTCGATGATCACAGCCAGGAAACGATGAAGACTATTGGCACCATATGCTGTGACTCAGAGGGGTGCCTAGACGCTACATCGACATTGCTGTTGGGTTCCGACGAGTCGGTCTGTCGAACGGTTCGATTGAATTTCAATGAGTCAAAGCCTTTTGGGGTGTTTCCTGGACAAGTGGTAATGGTAAGCGGACGCAATCCAAGGGGCGACACTATAATGGTTGAAGAGGTACTGGGTGATCGAGTGTTAGAGCCGCCCGCTGTACCGAAACTCAGTGAATCGCTGAGTTTTGTCGTTGCCGCCGGCCCGTTTACCAACAGCGAGGATCTGGTGTATGATCCGTTGCATGATCTGGTTCTGTATTGTAAGGACAATCGCCCGGATGTACTGATCCTGACTGGACCGTTTATGGATGCCGAGCATAAGATGCTTAGTGAGGCTGTTTTGGCGGAGCCGTTCGAGGTGTTTTTTGAAAAGATGATCTCAGGACTTGTTGAGGTCTTAGGGTGAGTATAATTTTGTTGGTGATTCCAAGGGTTGTATATGTTTTATGTATTTTTTTAGGACTCAGATCACTATTCTTTTAGTGGCTTCGAATAAAGATGCGAATGCAGATCCAGTTTACCCGACAATGCCGGTTGTTTTCAAGAAGGCTTATCCAAACGTACACATGCTGCCTGATCCGTCAATGGTGGATTTGAATGGGATCACGATAGGGATGACCTCAACCGATGTGGTTAATCACATTCTGACCAACGAATATGCAGTGTAAGCTAAAGTCGCAGTGTAAACTGATGATGTTTATCCTAATTAGTGTTATTTTTCCAGAAACGCTGGTGAGAAAATCAAACGAGCTGTCAGTTACCTCTTCAACCAAGGTTCGTTTTATCCACTTAACCCATCCGGTGATGAAGGGGTGTGCTATGATAGTTCTTTGGCTCACAAGTACGCAAATATAGAAGACGTTCCAAACATAATGATACTGCCTGGGGATCAGAAGTGCTTTCTGAGGGTAAGTGTGGGGTTTTTAAACAGCTGTTGTTGTTGGTAACTTGTGGTTATGTCGTGTTCCGTTGGTTTCAATCGGGGATCCACTCTTTCTGTTATCCAATGGAACAAGAAAACTGTTTTTGATTGAATCCACCAAAGTATTGGTGAAATGCCATGCATCTGGCTTGTATAAAGTACATAAATTAGACTCGTGTGAGTGCTTCCTGAGTGGATTCCGACTTCAAATCGAGAAGCGAAATTCTCTTCCCAGAATCACCAGAAGAGTATTTGTTGTGCCAATGGACCGGTTTCAGAAGCGATTTTTTTCGATTCCGGACTCTCCCGGACGCTTCTTTCTGCCCAATGGAAAACGATGTTATTATGTATAGAAATCTAAAAGGCAGCCAAGCTTTTTTAAACAACTTTTTGGACCGTTTTTTTCATTAAAGCTGTGTGCAAACGTTGTAAACACTTTTTATCTTCTAAATGGAAGACCAGAAAGTTTCAAGAGCGAAGTCCGTCTGCCATCTTTTTTCAAATTGTAAATTTTTGACTCATCAAGACATAAAAGGACAACCCATCTGTAAGTCAACTGAACCTCTAGTCAACTCCTTCACCGGATATTTCGTCCGTGTTAATTCTTGGGATGAGTGGCCTTGCTCCGTTCTCTACGAGTTCAAGTTGGGACGGTCTACCGGAACAGATCTAGTGAAATACGTTTAAACGCATCGCACATTCAGCTCAAAGTAAGACGCCTTTGCCTGTCCCTGTACTAGATATGCGCAAAGATACGTGAAACTTTAATTCATCAAGCCTTAGAAATTAATTTTACATAATGGAATCAATACGGAACTCTTATTTTAACGAATAAACTTTTAAACTCTAATTTCAGGTTGTTAATGGTTGTCTCGCAATAAATCCTGGCAGACTGGCTGATGCAAAAGGAGGAACATTTGCACGATTCGTTTTAAATCCGCCATCAAAGGACGATGAGACGAATATTTTCAGTGTCATTGCCTGTCAAGTGCGAAAAGTCTGATCTTTTCGAAAAATTTTCACTATTTACCTGAAGTTTTCATTTTAAGTTATTGTAACTGTCATCTGTTTTGTAATAAAGTGGACATTTGTTTTAAGGCTACTGTCATTGTTTTCTTTTTCCAGGGGCAAGGATCTATTTCTCTCCATCTAGCTAGTAATGTAAGTATTTTTTAAACAGCGCAAGATTGCTTCAACCGAACATAGCTGCCACGCTTTTGGTTGAAAACTCGACCCTAAAACTGTTATTTTCGCTGATTTTTACAATCCATTCAGTTTTGTGAAAGGAGTTACGAAATTCGGCCCTAGCGAGGTATCCGTCGGAACGGAAAATTCTCCGATTTTATACGATTCGGAGGATTTTTGCTGCGAGGTATTGTTCGGAACAACTGTTCGGCCGACTCCGTATGCATATCGGTGAATTACGTTGAAGTGCGATGAAGTGCATTTTTTTGTTAAATTTTTGACAGCTACGTTCCGATATCCTCTGACAGAAATTGGTTGCGGAGTTTTTTAACGATTTGGAGTGCAATGCGGTGCGCCATCGCAATTTTTTATTTCTCTTCCGAAGGCCGGACACCTCGAATGCAATTTGAGCCTCCGAAGGAGTATGCGTTGCAGAAAATTTTCCGTTTCCACGGATACCTCGCTAGCGTCGAATTTTGTAAAATAAAAGGCGGCACAGAGCTGCTTTACAACGAGCGCTAATAAACAAATACCTATATATTTTTTTATTGCAAGTTCCATTGTCAATAGATCAACTCCGAACCATAAGGACCCTATCGAATTGCATAATTGCGAATAAAGAAAACAAGACTTTGAAAATTTCTTATAAAATTTAATAATAAATTACAGTTAACTGAGAAAAAACTTAAGGTGATCTGTCCTTCAACAATATTCAATAACCTCCATGTTCAGCCCGCTCCTTTTCACGTTTCCTGGTAACTTACGAAACATTGCAGATGCCGTAAGTCCTCCTGATCGTCCACCAAATCCCTTATATAATCTCCAAAGACGGTGCAAATGCGGTACAAGCTCCTCTTGACTGCATTTTTCAGCGCAATCAGGTTGCGATCGCACTTTTTTCCATTCAGATTCACATTGTTCAATTTGTCCAACTCCAGTTTGAGTTTCAGGAACGTTTTGATAATCTTCGGCAATTCATTCTGGACAACACCATACTTGTCTTCGTTTAGTGAACTCGCACAGATGCCAGCCAATCCTTGAGTCATCCATACGATGCTTTGTGAGTTTGAAAGAAGAAATGCAGTCTTAGCTCCATCTTGCTCTCCAAAAAGGTAAAACAGTCCTGGAACCGCATGAAATGTCGCCTTGGCACCATCCTCGATTGTTTTCTGAAAGCTTTCCAGTGCTTCATTAAGTCGATCGCACGGAGATGGCTGAGTTGGTGGTACACACTGTGGTTGTGGAGGCTCCGGTGACTGTGGCATCATTCGTCGAATGCCATAGGTCTCGTTGTATTGTCGGAGAAGGATTCTCTCAGCTGTCTCACCCGGCGAGGGTTTGAGCTGGGTGTAGAGCGGTGCATTCTTCATTGTGGATATCCGCTTCACGGAAAATGTCAATTCTTCAGTGAATTCGTTGATCAAGCTCAAGCATTGCGCGCTTAGTTGATTCCAGTTGTACGGATGCCCACCGGGAATGGAAAGGGCAAAGATCTCCTGTCTTCGATTAGTGGCCTTGGCAACTGTCAGTCTATAAAGGTCCAAGCTGGCCATTCTTTGTACGATGGGAACTTCTCCAAGGGCGAGGGCCTCTACAAGGGTTATGTCGGCGCGTGAGACTGCCATTACTGGGTTCTTCTCGATTACAAAATGCATGTCCTCAGAGAGATGGATCGAGAAAAACTGCTTCATCAACTGCATACTACAGAGTATCTGTGAGCAGAGAATCCAAGCATAGAACAGCATTCTGAAGTTGGTCAATATAGCGAATAGGGAATTGTATGTTTCATCAACTTCCGCGGTGAAGACGTTGGCCAATTTTCTGTTAATGGTGGCACCAAGCATCCAATAGGCGAATGCAAAGCAGACTGTGGGCGCGAATGACTTGACAAGCGAAGAATAGATCGTAGAGTACAGTACTGAGCGGATTTTTACAAATTTCCTCTCTTGAATTGTGGGATATTCAATCTCTGGCTCGTGCTTTAGGTACTCTTTGAAGAAAAAAAGTAGTCCCGAGGACACACCAGAGAAGACAAGAAACGTGTATTGACTGTTCACGCACTGTCGATCGAAGTATGGAAACATTAGACTTCTACAAGAAACAATTGGTTATAGTTGTTGATGTTGTTGCCTAGCATCAATTTCTTACCTGTAATCCTCGTGCAAAAACCGCGAATATAACCAAGAGGTCAAAAATCCCACAACAAAGTGGACGCCAAAGAACGCGCCTTTTCGCAATGCAGTTCCCCATAGCCAGGCAAACCGAGTCGCATAATACTTCTTGGCTGTCAGAAAGGACTTGCCCAGCAGTATGCCAAATACAACCACAGTACTAATAAGCGGCATGATGGACAACCATGTGTAGAATGACAGCATCAACCCAAAAGTAGTTGTAATCCAGTTGATTGGATGGAAGATGTTAAAATTGACGAAGAGGAGGAATATTGTCAGCAGAAAGTATTGCATTGCAACGCTGAGGCCAACAGCATGGAGACATCGGAACATGCACAGCTTTTTGCATTCCATAGCAACGGCGGACGACATGATACCGGCTTTAGGTTATCCCACTAAACACTAAACATGATATGAATACATTGCACAATGAAAAGGGATATTATGCGTCTTACCTGGGTTGGACTATAGGTATTTTTAAATAAATTAAAATAAATTAATACTGCATTAAAATCGATGAAATCGTTGAACAAATTTCTGTTTGCATTTAGCGGGATTTAAAAGTTTGACAGTTTATCTGACAGCTGCCAGTGCAAATCGAGCATCGGGGTGGTACAAATAATACGATGTTATCGATATTCGATAAATTTGCAATGTTAAGGGTCTATGTGAATTCGGTTGGATATTTTTTTTATTTTTTTTTAATGTAAAGGGGCCAACCCATAGAATCCGTCGCGTCCGTTGCGGTAACGTTTTCGACTGACAGTTTAAAAGAATACACAGTAGCTTATGGAAGGTGACCCATAAGCAGCGGACGTGCCGGATGCGACGGATAAAGTAGGTTTACTTTCTACTTTTCTGTCCGTCGCACCCGTTGACAGTTGGCACAGCCAGAGAGAAATATTGAAAGAGGACAAATAATGATAGAGTATTTAAAATACTGCCTGTCACCGTATGCAAAGGATTCTATGGGACTGCTTGTTCCGTCGAATGCGTTAATATTGACGAATCCGATGACGCGACGGATGCAACGGATTCTATGGGTTGGGCCCTTAAGAATATCAAATACGAGCAATCATCAGATTAGATATTCTTCACAAAAATGTTGTCGTCTTCAATTTTTGTATTTTAAGTCATTTTCAATTTGGAAAAAAGATCAATTTTTTGTCGTTTTCATGTTCGATTTGCCAAAAAAAATCAATCTTTTTTTGATCTGACGCACTTTTGGAAAATCTCAATTTTCATTTTTTTTTTAACTGAATTATTCATTTTACGCGTATGGTAATGAGTTTTTATATAAAATATTTCGAAATGCGTTATTATAAATGCGTGAAAATCAATTGAAATGGATTTCCAGTTCCGACCAACACAAACGCACAAGAACTAATAAAATTTGGATTTCATTTTCGATTTGGCAGCAGAAATCTGAAAAGTCAAATCGAAAACGACATTATTTGTCAGAAATCTGTTGATATACGAAGCAAGTTACATCGTGATAATGTGCGTGATAAAGTGAAAATAATCTATTTATAAAGCCCACATCTACCTCAACGCTATGTAGGTTTTTGATGTCTATAAAAAATGTACGAGTTTGTCAAAAATACATGTTGCTTGGTTTGGCTACCGGTTGAAAACTAAGAGCTGAAAGTGTAAAACCAGTATTAATTCATTTATTAAAAGCCATATCTTGGTTTAGCAGTTTCTACCTAAGCCATTCAATGTAGTGCATTCTTGAAGTAGTTGAATAATAAAGTAATCAAAAACTAACTTATCCCAAACGAAAAGCGACGACATACGTAGATTTATTTAACTATTTTAAAAGGTTGTCTGAGAAATTTACTTATCAACTGAGTGTACAGTAGCGTAAAATGTGTGTATGCAAACTGAGGTCAGTTAGCAAACTTCTGCCCATTATTAAATGGATACGGGGAAATCTGTATTTGTTGCAGCTATGCATTCTTACATGATCAGTGCTCTTGTATTCGATCTGACAAGCTTCAGATGTCTGCATCTATAGTTAGAATTTCAGAATCTGCGAAAAAGCATTTTCGGAGACACCTATTTACTGAATGTTCCCTCAGGAAACATAGAAAGAACTTAAAAAAAAGAGAAAGTTCACAAAAAGTTGAATTTCCGTAATTTTGACTAAAATCGTTCTAAGAGGGTAAGGTAGTGTAGCTACCCACACTACCTACCCTCTTACCCAGTCAATCTCCTCACGTACCTTTAACTTTTCCATAGGCGGCTGTCAAACTGACGGCAAACCACCTTATCGTATTCAGCAGTCCCAACAGAAATTTCCCCTTCGCGAAATGCCAAAAAACGCCATATTGGATTTTGAGAATTCATTCTCATTTTCGTAGTGATTGCGTACGCATACACACATCGTACAGTTATACTATTTGTCGTTTTCTTCGTTCAAACAAAAATAAATTGTCATCAAAATTGTGTACAATTAAGAAATCGCCATCTAATTCGAATAATTTTCACCCACTGTTCAATTTTCCACTCAATAATCGCGTTTAACACCCCAAAGTTCACATATCAGTAGTGTCCAGTGCAGTGTAAATGAATTTCGGAAAATTCTCTCCTTCCCAGATGATCTAAAAGAGAGCAAAGTGTGTGGAAAATATTTCACAAAAAAAAAAAATAAGAAAAGCTAAAATCTTTTTTGAGGTCATTTTCGAGAGCTGGTCGTAATTTTTCTTCTTTGATTTCTTTCGTTGAATCGGTTTTTTAATCAAGGGAGCAGTGTGTGGAAATTGAAAATTTATACGTGGACGCGTGCGGGGCAGGTGGTGGTCGGGCCAAAGTTGTGTTGTTGTATTTTTGTGTATCGCTCGTGGTCTATTACGTATGTGCTTTCGATTTGAATTTTCATCGGTCTTACGACGGATTTTCACGTTACATTTCCCAGCGATGAGCTGAAATTCGCACAGCATCACAGCAATCGGTTCGGTACGGTTGAGGAAATCGCCTGGCAGCGTAAAAAGTGTGTCAAACCCCGAAATTCGCAGCAGTGTATCGCGGTTCATGAGGCAAATCCAATACGAAGGAAAGTGAAAATATAAATAAAAAATAAAAAAAAGCAAAAGAAGGCCGCACAACGCGACAAAGTTGTAATAAATCGTAATTATAGCGTAATTAAGTGGATTGTATGTCAGAAAAGGCGACCGTAGCTGGAGAATCTTCGTCGCCGTAGCGAGAGTGAAAAAAAATTGTATTTATCATTTGTGAAAGTTTGTGTGTGTGATGTGAATTGTGAGATCTTTTGCAAAAATAATAATTTATTCGCGTTCATCTTCGAATATTTTTATAAATAATTGTGCAATAAATTTTTGGGGTACCTACATACCCAACCAAATTATTATAAATAATAAAGAAAAACCCAGTGCGCAAGAGGGAACGGATAAGAGTGTGTGTTTTCTTTCAGTGAGTGGGACAGAGAAGCAACGATAACAAGTTGCGGTGAACAATTTGGCGGCGCAGTGAGTGAAATGTCAAACTTGGTATCGTTTGCGATTCCTGCTCTTACGTCATCTTTGGAAACATCAACAGCAGCAGCAACTTTGTTGTCATCGTCATCATCATTATCATCATCATCATTAGCAGCATCAGCCGGGAATAGTGATCTTGTATTTCAATTGGATTCCGTTTTGGGATATGTCGCATAAAAAATTCCTTAAACAGGTAGGTAAACTTTAATTGGCGCAATAAAGCTTTGGCATGTGTCAAATGTGGTCCAGCAAGAAATAAGATATTTTAATAGCTAGATTTTGTATGCGTAGTTAATTTCCAGGCTGCGTTGTTTGTTGATAATGCGCGCAGGGTTGCCAGGAAAATAAAAGTTATCATCTTACAGTTCGCTCTTAGGGCATTCATTGCAGATGACAGCTCAGACCGACAAATTTGGAACATAAACCACTGTTCAGTTCTTTCTCTCTTTTTTTTCAATTCCTTTGCGTGCTAAACATATATAAAAAAATTCAGCTGAGGTTTCCATTATGCGCACTAAGCAAATTCATTTTTTTTTATTTAAATTGACTTATTCTAAGATGTACTGTAGAAGAATTTTTCTGCGGAAACTTTTTTTTTCAATTTTTTTATTTTTATTTTTAAAGTTTTCAGTTTTCACTGAAAAGTGAATGTATACAAACTGCACAAATGGACGCGTTTCTTTAAATACACCATACTTTCTTAAAGGCGCCTGCCTGGCACTTGTTGACATACCCTTAGCGGAGCGACGAAGTCGCGTGAGCGGCTAAACCCTGCGAAAAAAAGGGTTAAAACCACCCACCTCTTTTTTAAATACATACACCAAACTTTCTTACAGGCACCCACCTGACAGTTTTTGGGATACACTTATTCAACTATTTAACTGGGCTAAAAAAAATAAATATGTATAATATTTTTTTTTTGAGGAAATTATTTATTTTTTTTTTTTCATTAAATTTTAATATTTTTTTTTTGTTTAAAGAAACCAGGAGATTTCGCAAAAAAGGTTTCAAATCTCGGTGTATAAATCACATAAACATGGTTTCATTAAAAAAAAAAAAATATTAAAATTTAATAAAAAAAAAAAAAAAAATAAAAAAAAAAAATTAATTTCCTCAAGAAAAAAAAATATTATATTTATGTTTTTTAGGCCATTTTAAGGCAATTGTAAATATACACACAAGTCTTAAAATTCATTCTAATAAGTAGTACATTGCAAAACAAAATCATAAATAAACTTTATTCGAAACAAAAATAACAGACTTCATGCTTAAAAAAGAAATAAAAAACTGATAATAAGAATAAAATAAGTTAATGATTTAAAAATTGAATCCAGCTAAAAAAACCAGCCGGCTGGATTTCAAAAAATCGTCCAGCTAAATTCATTTCAATCCAGTCAGATCTGACTGGAAAACAGTCAAAATGGCAACGCTGGTCGCAACTCGATAATTCTTTGTTTGTTGTGCTCCGAAAAACCTCCTATGTGATTGTATCGGAACCGAAGCCGGATTCGGAGACGCAATTTAAACCGGAGGTGCCGACATATCGGATTTGGAGTCGAAGCTCCGTATCATCCCTATTGAAGATCCAAGAGAATTGACGCTAAATTCAGAATTGTTCTTTTCAATGAAATTCGTTGGAACACTTTTGTAATTGTGGTAGACACTATACCTAGGTGACATTTTTGGTATTCTGTCATTACTTTTTTTGTTCTCTACAGTCAATGGCCGCAATCAAGAATCTAGTTATCTTAAGTCGACTAGATTGGTCTGGATAAGATGTAACCTGAACGCAAAAACTAGATTGGTCGGGAACGTCACTTTTTCTACGTCAGCCAAATACCCGAACTGTCAACTAAGTACTCAGTCACGAATTTCTTGACTAGATTCGTCGGCTACCCCTCCATAAACGTCAAATGTCACAGGTGCCCACGTGACCGATTTAAACCAATCACAACCGAGATAGATCTAGTCAGACAGCTGTCAGACTTACTAAACTAGATACTTGAACGCCCTCAATATGAATGTTTTAATGAGTCAAATCAATACATTTCAATTTAAGTTTGGACGTATAATTAAATATTTTCGGAGCACATTGCGACAAATTTGTTTCTAATAACACAACAAATAGGTATATCAATCTGACATTTTTTTTGTTTGCGTTTGTGAGTTCAGAGCAATTTTTTGAAAATATGGCGGATACTTCTGACCTGGAAGTGCATTTTTTTTTTTTCAAAGAAAAATGGAAAACAGAAAGAGCCCTTCTGGATTTACTCTTTTCATAGAAAGGGCAATTCTTTTCTTCAATCGAAAACGCCATTCAGATATTTTCGATGTTCATTCTAAAACTCCTACAAAAAAAAAAAAAAGTTGTTCTTTTCGCTCGTCACTTTTATACCTACTGATTGACGTTTGAATGTCATCGAAACATATCTGCTTAATTTATGTATAATATTTTTATTGAAATTTGTATTTAAACAAACAAACCGGTTGGACGCTACAGCAAAATGTCTGAAAATGATACACTGGCTGTCAATTCAAGCCTTTGTCGGGATCAAAGCGAGCCACAAACATCGAATTGACGCAATTTAATTTTGACATTTCGTAACGACGGGCGAATGTTAATTAATGTCGTTTTCCATTGGGATAGGAAAAACAGCTTGATTTCTGCTCTTGAAATCATTTTCACATTCGCTTTCACGCATTGCTTTCATTTTTTTTTTCGATTCACTTTGTACTAAAATGCGATTCTGGTTCAATAAGTGAAAATATCGTGGTGAATTTAATACACAATTTTCAAACTCACACTAAAAACATTCACTTCCAAATGGGGTTGTGAGAAGAAATTAATTATATGAAAAATGTTGACGTTTGGTTCCACCTTTTCATAGAACGAGAATCGACCTTCTGGTTGTCAGATTTCATACCTACTTACACTTACACCAAAACATTTGTCATTTGTCAAAGACTGTGAAAAATAGAGAAAAGATTAAAATAAGCCGCTGCTATGGATATCAACATAAATTGAATGGTCTAAACGCAAATTACAATTTAAGAACAACTGACTTGAAACACGAACCACCACAAATGCAAATTAAGAAAAATCTCGATTTATGTTCCATTGGGCATGAAAACTCTGAAATCTGAGAACAAAAGCTTTAAATCTCAAAAGAAATACGACATAAATAAAACAAAACGCGTAAAACTTCGTTTCATGACCTGTCAAAAATCACAAACCCGATAGAAGGAACTCGTTGAACTTAGTACATACATAAAATATTCTTAGGCCCCGTCTGCATTCCAAGATTTGCTACTACTGTAAGTGAAGAAACAACGATTACATAACATTTTTTTTTAATTAGGAACAGCTATTGACTACTTAGGTAAGACTTGAAGGTTTTTAGGTCAGTCATAAATAATCGAAATGTCAACTGAGAACTTAGTCGAAAAACTCTTGCCTTAATTTATAGGTCAACCGTATTTGTCAATACAAGTCAAAGTCAAAATAAGGCCAATAAAAACTCTAATGTATATCTAATGCTTCTGTCAATTACAGTCAGCTGTCAGTCTTAGGACACAAATCGCTCATGCTTTCAAAATCCTAATCCAATCAGAGAAAACTTCGCAATAGAAAGCTATCTTCGGGTAGTTTTTATTAGAAGTCAAGCAAAGTGTTGCCCTTGGCAATCGCTGTTTTTAACTCTACGGTAACTGCAAAGTTGTCCTTGGCTAGAAACACCAAGCATACTCCATATAAGACTTATACTCCAGTCTGGCTCCATGACGCAGCAGCATTGAAAAAAAAGTGAATGCCCGGTAGCCTTGCTCCTCTTGAGCACAATTTTGTTTAAATGGTTTTCACTAGTTACCCAATAATCTAACGATTTAACCGATACTAGCCTTGGGCTAGGCAAAACCCCCTACATACTTATAGGGTTGTGTAAACCCCTTTAATATCCACCTACTAGCCTGGTTCATTCTTGACATTCAATGCCTGCTTTGACTGCACAAAGGTTTCATGTTTTGTTTTATGGCCTTAAGCCTATTAAGACGAAAATCCCCTAAAGTGCGGTCAAAGATTTAAATCCTATTGCGGTAACGACTTACAATGACTGGCTTGATTTGGATTACGCCCATCGAATCCTTTGACAGTTCTCCCTTCAAAGGTCTTACATATACCTGCGACCCTATTCTAGTGCACTGAAGCAGCTAATATAAACCTGGAGTGTGTATATCATCGTCAAAGTTATAGCTGGCATTTGCCTATCCACTTTATACCCAATAATAAACCAAAAGCCGAAAAGAAGAAGCCCTAACCCAATGAATCCTTTTTACGTAATATCTACAACCGCTTGCGCGTTGTTTGTTTTTAATACTTTTTATTGACCCATCAGTATGGATTATAAATCGCACACACAAAACGAGTCAGCCCTACGATGCATATACTTTCGCCACAATCCTCCGCCTCCTTTTTGGACAGGTAGGAACACCCCAGATGAGCGCATCCATATACAGCATCAATTAAGATTTATGACGGTTTATTGTTCCGCTCACTGCGTTGCAGGCGTTTAGTTTATGAGTTAGTTTCGCTGTTCAATGTTGCGTCTTCTACTTGTTTACGTGACTGCCTGCTCGAGTGCAAATCATAACTATGTGCGTGTCTAAAGTTGTGAAAGGGATACATACCTATCTATACGACATTCTTTCTGGGTGACATTTGTGCTTGCAGCTGGCCCGAAATGTATTGTTCCCAGGTAAACCCAAGCCCGAAGATGAGTCAGGGACAACAGGAAGTCATGTTGTCGATGACTAATTGCAAGGACTTCGGGGATTAGGTAACTTTGTTCGTAGAACTCCCTCTGTTTGCACATGTATTTATGATCTCATGTTTTGGTTCGATTTTTATGACTAATGCAAGAAATTTGTTTTCTGTTTTATTTTGCAGAAACTAAAATCCCGATCGGAGCAGCATAAAAGTTCAAATGGCAGCGGCTAGCGCTGGAACGCACAAAACGAACGCCAATCCCGCAGCCATACCAGGTAATGCGGTGTTAATGTCTCGGGGACATTTAGTGCAACAGCAACAAGTTGTGATGCAGCAACACTCGCAGCAGCAACAATTGCAACAACAACTGCAGCAGCATCACCATTCACATCAGCAACAGCATCATCTTCATCAGCAACAGCAGCATCATGCCACAACTCCATCACATCAGCAGGCTATACATTTGCAGCAGCAACAGCAGCAGCAACAACAACAGCAGCAGCATCAACAGCAGCATCACCATCATCAGCAGCAACAGAATGTCCACTATCCCATGCAACATCAGCAGCACGGGATGGTGGGTCAGCCACAGATGAATGGGCATCATCACCCTCAGCAGCAAATGCTGCATCATGCTCCTCAACAGCAGCAACACAGACAGCAACAGTTCGGGCCGCGGGTCGGTACGAACTCCACCCCCAACGGGGTGCAGATTATCGCGAATAATGTCATTGCTCGACAGCAGTTGTTGCAGCAGCAGCAGCAACAACAACAACAACAGCAGCAATTACAACACCAACAACAGCAACAACAACAACAACAGCAACAACATCAGCAACGACAACAACAACAAGAGCAGCAACAGCATCATCCACCGTTTACGCCGCCGCAACCACCGCAGCAGCACCAAATGCAACAGCAAAACTATACCCACTCACAGCTGCACCAACACCACCAGCAACAACATCCCGTTGAGGGTGCTGACGCCACCGGAGGCAGTAAACTGCCGCAACACCATCCGCCGCCTAAAATTCCTCCGCCACCCACAATAGCAACCCGTCTTGCTTTGGCGGCCAAACAACAGCAAGCTTCCTCGGGAGCAGTCATGCCACCGCCGCCGCCAGCGTTGGCTGTTGCAGCGCCGCCGCCTGCAGCCAATTTGGCACCTGGATGGCGAAGGATAAACGCCAACAACGAGGTCATCTACATAAGGTACGTTTTCGTTGAACCTACATACTAAGTGTCCTTGAAAGTTCGTTTTCTGTTTTGTACCCTCCATCCCTTAAAAACTATATGAAACAACCAACAAACAAACAAAAATGTCCTTGTCGACATCATTTAGCGCCTTCCAAGCGTAACTAATTCGTGTTCCACTTCGCGAATGCAAAAAAAAGAAAAAAAGAAGTTAAACCATGCGAAAGATTCCACTGGCACTGTAAGGAGGAGATCTCTTAACTTTTGCGTTGCGGCGCGGCGCGTCGCAGTCATAAAAGTGATTTACAACCAGCGAGAACAAAATCCTCGCACAGGACGACTCTGGTTTTTGTGGGTCTCGCTAATTGTTCGCTATGACCTCCGATGTGTTCTTAATTTTTCCTTCTGACTTTAAAATTTGTATTCCTCTCTTTTTATGAGGATCGTAAATTTGCTCCTTAAAAAAATACCTATATAGTTTCTTGTTGACAAAGAGGGAAGGAGACCACTTCCTGGTTCGCACTAAATTTTACCCTCGGCAACTTACAAGTCCTGTCATTATCCTTCTTAATTTATTATTATCATGTTGTGTGTATGTTTTGTGTTCTCTCAGACTCTGGGTGTCAAAGTTAAATCCTTGTTGTTTTTGTGGCCATCGTTATTTTGTTGTTCGTCGTCATCGTTGTCCTGTTTGGTGTAGGTATTCACTGTTTTTATAGTGTCATACATAAATGATTTATGGCAGAGTTTTTGTGGTCTGTAAGTTTTTATTTATGATCCCTTGACACCTAGCACAGGGATGAGTAGAAAGTTAATTTTTTCCTGCGTCGCCTGTTGGTGGTGTTGTTTTTTCTTTCGCTGCTGACCTCAATGAAAATATTGATTTTATAATTTAAAAAAATAATGGGTGGCTCTGATTCTTAAAAGATAGCAAAAAGGTCATCTCAGAACGGATTAGTGCTATCGGACATCTACTGAGTTCATTATCTGGTTAGACATTTTTGATAGATGACTGACAGCGGTAGCTGTATACCGACGCCTACCTGTGCCATGACATGAGTTTTACTAATGGCGTTACCAATTGGTTGTCCGTTCCGTGAGCACTTAATTAGGGATTAAAGGAGCGCCTGCGAAGGGACATTGGGATGGTGAACTACGTGTGATTTTTAAGTGGCACACGTGTTTTGTATTTTACCGTCTTGTTTCTCATAGGGAGAAGTTACGTCGGTAATGTAGTTCAACCAAGAAGGCATCCGGCTTCCTGAAGTTTTCAATTGTTTTCGTGGGTAGAGAGTACGTTATTGTTCGAAACCAAGTATTTGTCTTCTGTTTAGGCCGGTTTTCGCAATCGAATTAAATAAGACAAGAAATGGTTTTAAGCTCATTTGTACTTTTAAAACAAAAATTCCCTCAAACTGAAGTTGGTAGCATTGAATAATTAGGTCTGTTCAAACTTCATTCACTTCTACCCAACTTTTGCGTAAGGGAACAAAGTTTGACTAATGTATTCGAATGCATTATCGTAAGGGAACAGACCTAATTATATGTAATTTAAAATGTAAAATATATAGAACAAATTAACTCGGGCAAATGATGTTTGGCGGTTATAATTTTTGAAAGTCGAGTGAGCCTAATAAGCTTTTTTCGATTATCGGTGAATTTCACTTCATTTGCGGAGACTGAACTGAACCGACTGAACTCCCAGACTCGGTAACTTTAGGAGTGGCAGTGAGTTGCACCCTCTTTGGATCTATTGGATCTATGACAATCGCCGGAAAAGTTACCTAATTACGGTCCGCTTGTGAGTACTTTTAGCCCTTGAATTCAGAGTGACATGAGTCAACCAATGAGCCTTGTACTGATCCTTGTGGCAGTCCATTGTTTAGCTGGGTTTGGGTACGATATCCTGCTTTTCAAAATACTGCTTTTTAGAATCCCGTTTTTTATCCTATTTTTTACAATCTCGCCTTTTTACAATACCGCATTTTATAATCCTGTATCTTATAAGTCCGTTTCTTTTATTCCCGTCCCGTCTCGCTTTTGCAATTGAAACTAAATGCTTTATTTTAAAAAATCGCCGCAAAGCGGGATTTTTAAAAAGCGAAATTATAATAAATCGGGATTAAGAATAAGAGGGATTTTTAAAGGCAGTATTTAAAAAACCGTGATTTTAGAAGACGGTGTTTTAAATCTGTTGAAGCGGGATTTAAAAAGAGATTTTAAATAGCGGGATGCCGATACGCTCTCGTTTAGTTGCACTGGGCTGATTGGTGATGCCGTCTGTAATTCCAACGTTCGATCAGTGGTGCTTGGGCACACTCTTAAGTTTTGAAAGGTTTTCGCAAAATGCCCTGCTAGTCGTCTGTTTTCGAAACCATGGTCAATAGTGATGCGCGATAATCCAAATATATATCGATACATCGATACTTCAGTATCGAAAGGAAAATATCGATGCAAGAAAATAATCGGTCCGAAAAAATCGATAATATCGATAATTTCGATGTTTTTTTAATTAAAAGCTAAATATTTGTTTGCAGTTAATAATTCATACCAACAAATAGGTCACAATACAATATAAATAAAAACGTCAAAATTTCATGTTTCCTTACTTTATAGAACTTAAAATAACTTATTTTTATTAAATAAACTAGCTGACCCGGCGAAGATCGTTCCGCCCAAATTCGTGAATGGAATGAAAATAATCTCCCTTATTGCAGTTGTCAACTAATGAACCGTTTGATAGTTGGTAAAATGTATCAATCAATTGATACTTTTGTACTCAGTTGATAAAGGTTTTGATCATTGTGACTGAAATTGACTGTTTTGACATGAAAATTGAATTTGCTGTGAATATTTTTTGTTTTAATTTAAAAATTCCATTTTATTATGGAATGAGAATTGTGGTTTGACATTTATGAGGAAGAGGATACTTTTTTTTTTGGAAATAGCGAGAAGAAAGAAGCAACTAAGGGATCCTTTAAACCCCCTAGAATTAGAAGAATAATCAATTAGCTTAGCACAGTCCAAATTTTCAGTTACCTATCTTTAAAGTTATTTGTTAATGCACTGGAAGAATGTAGGTAGTTGTCGCAAATGGTATTTGAGCCATCAAAATAGTTAAATAAACTAGAAACTTTACAAACAGTTTTTATTTTCAGTTGAAAGAAATAGATACAAAATGAAAGAAAAGTCAATGATAATTGACACTTGCAATACCGATTTTTGTATTCACAATCAAAAATTAATGGAAATTGACAATGAATCACCAATCCAGTGCCAATTGACAATCACAATACCGATTAAAGTAATTGGTTGACAATTATTACGTAATTTTAATAGTTATTCGAATCCATCAAATCTGAGATCATCCAAATCGGTCCAGCCGTTCTTGAGTTATAAATGGTGTAACTATCCTGACTTTGTTTTATTTATATTAATATATCTAACATTAAAAGAAAACTTAATAAACTTCCATTATTTAATGCAATAACAACTAAATAATAATTACTTAGGAACTTTGATTGTATTAAAATACGTATTTAGTTTGTTTAAATTTATAAAGCGAAGGTTAACATACTGAAACAAGCACTTCCAAAATTATGTTTTTTTTTTAAGCTTGTTTTAATGACTGCACAATGCGCTGCAGTACATAACATCACTAGATGTGACCTAGAAAAATTGGTGGACTGAGAAAATGTCTTAAGTTTGTTGAGGCGCGTCGTCATGTATTTTAATAAATGACCGAACAATCAAAAAACTATTAAAGTCCCAGTTGTGTTGGAGTGCAAAAAATCGGTGGCAAATCATCGATGCATCGATAATATCGAGAATAAATTATCGAGTGAAATAATCGATATTTTTTTACGAAAATATCGCTGAATCGAGTGATTCGATATTTATCACGCATCACTAATGGTCAATGAACGGCCCAATGTGGTCCATGACTTTTTTGGTTGCCAAAATCATAACTTTTGAACGCATGAAGATATCGGTACAATTTTTATTTTTCTAAAGGAAATGTCCAAGCCTATAAAAATAGTGATTTTTAGTAAATTTACAGGGTATTTTTAACTCTTTGACTGAAGTAATATTTTTCTTAAAAAAAAGGAATTAACAGTGAAAGGAATTAAAGACAAACTTAAAAAAAAAACAGGTAACATCTTACGAATCTTAAAAAAGGTATACCCCTATTTAATTATTCACAGGGTGATCCGAAATATTTTTTTTTCAACAGTGGGTGCATAACATTAAAGAAACATTTTTTAATATTTTTAACAAGTTTTTAAACAGTATTTTTTCATTTTGTGTGTACATTAGTATATCCTATAAACTATTTGAGTGATATATTTCATATGAAACAGTGTAGGAAAAAAGTAAACGGACAAAAAAAAAAAAAAAAAAAAATCAATAGAGCTCAAAATATATATTTATAAAATAAGATAAAGGTTTTCTAATAAGAGGCGTTATTTTGGTATTCAAAGAAAAATGTAATTTATTGAGATCAATGATCGGATAATTATTTCATAATAAAGAGGAAGGTTAGCCGTTGATAATAATGAAAAACAACATCAGCAAAATGGCCACCACGAGCACGCATACAGGACCATATCCTTTCGCAATAACACCTCTTATTGAATGACCCTTTACATCTTTTTTTTCAGTTACTATGTAGATCATAATTTTCAGAAAAAAATTCATTGTCATCATCGTCATCATCTTCAACATTTTCAACATTTAATAGACTTATTAGTTCTGGGCAATAACTTTTTTTCAGCTCCTTTTGGGATATAACGTGTCTTAAAGATGAAACGAGTTGATCTGATCTGAAAACTGCTTATGTGATGTCCGCTTTTGTTTTTGCGTGATTCCTTTTATATTTTATACTCAGAGCTGTGGAAACACTTTCAGTCGAAATATTGCCCGTAGTTTCTAATAGTTTTATCCTTTTGGTGTATTCTGAACATGCATCTAAGGATTTCGAAGGCTGTCCTCTTCATGTACTTGACACGTCATCGTCACTGTCTTTAATTTCATTTTGATTGTAAATTTTCCGTTCAAAAATTCTTCATGTTTTGAAAGAAATCTTGTTTTTAGCCTAAAAATAAAATAAATAGATAGTTGGCGCAACAGGTCCATAGGACCCTAGGCCTAGCTTCTCACAACCTTTCGTTTTGTGTGAGTTTTTAATTTTTGGAACGGATTAAAGGGATCTACAATTTTATGCCGATTCCAAACGGCTAATTGGAAAACTCTTTCAAGACAGTTATACTCTCGGATGTTTGTTAGACGTTCGCGAGAGGTGGCGCAGTGGTAAAAACCCTGAGTTGGAATTTCGGTTTTCGGGGGATTCTGACCTGGGACCCCGCGCTTAGTAGTCCAACACACTAACCACTGAGCTACTGCGCCTATTTTTTTTTAAACATCGAATTTAGTATTTTTGCTACAAGATTTGCCTTTTTTGGACCAGAGTGCGTCGTCCCAATTGAATAAACACCTTAAGACTTACAAGCCTGACAGCATCTATTTTGAATAGAAAGTAAATTGTTATAGATCTCTATACAAATTAAATATAAGATTATGTTAAACTTAAAAGTCTTACTCTGCCAATCAGACATTTTTGAACGTATTGCTAATTTTTTGAATGAAACTAACCTCACTTTCCATTTTGTTCGCAAGTTTGATCTCAGTATGACCTCCTTAAGTCTGTTAAACTTAATAAAAACATATTCACTACCCTCCCGGGCATAATATTTCTCCCCATGAAATATTAACAATAATTGGACGAAACTTTTTGCCAAAGCATTCATTTTTCTGACCCTCAACTTTGCACATATACCCACCTACCCTAGAGAGTAATTTGGATTGTGTGCAGAACCAACCTCCTTTTGCTAGAAGGTTGTCTCTCGTGTCAAGGTTGACTGAACTGTGTTTTATGCGGATATATCTTTTCATCGCACTTTACACTTTACACTGTTCATTGTTGATATTTAATGAAGATTGATTGCAACATACACTGCTTGAGTTTGAAAAGTTTTGTCCCGATTAACTTTTAACCACTCCCAATCAGCTATATCCCTGACACTCACTGGTGTTCGTTACACGTAAAGATGAGTGCTTTCTTTTTGCTGTCAAGTTTCTGTGATAAATTCCAACTAAAGTGACGGTTTAAAGTTTTATTCGAACTTATCAGGCAACTTTTGGAATAGCGAAACTATACTTTCCCAGCCTCACCCCCTTCTAGTTGAAAATTCCAAGAAACTTAAAAACAGTTCCTGATACTGACATTATTGCTTAGGAGGGCATTGCTTGTCACTGCCACTCATTCGCAAACTGATAACAAATTGAGTATCTATATATCAACAACAAATAGAATCCATACAACAACAATTAAGTGCAGATGTCTACCGACAAATATAGACACGATAATCTACATCCAAGCAAACAAGTAACAACGATACAAACACGATAAAGAACCGAGAAATATACCGAAAGCAAATAAGTACATTATAATATCTGTGCGATAAAGAGTTGCGACCGAACCGCATATATACTTGCACATTATTTATACATGATGTACACTGTGCCAAATCGCATGTGCGATTTGTGCTGTCAGCGAAAAAGACATACTGACAACGGATTCGTGTGAATTTTACTACAACCGACTTACAGGGATAGCCCTCAAAGGCAACTCGCAACTGTAATCTTTAGATGCGAGAGAATCAATGATAAGGCATAGCATAATAAAAGCAAATCAAACGGATATAATGCGCGCGAGGGAGAGGATGATAAAAACGTTTTATGACACCCAGTTGATATTTTGGAAAAATAAATAATCGCCCAACTGCTAAAATAAACAAATGCTTCTCAAACAAGTAGCCCTAAAGGAGACTCCGATGATGGTTGGGTTTTGTTTTCTTTGAAATCCATCTGCGTGCGGTTATTTGTATTTAATGGAATTTAGGTGTGCGCACACCTATCCGACAGCTATTTGTGCCGAAAGTAGAAACGTGCGAAGTCGTAGATATATTTGCTCTCATAAAATTAACACAAGTAAATTTCTTTAAGTGGTCGTGACGCTGGCTTCCTTTAACTATCGGGTATAATATTTCAGTATTATTGTCAAAATTGTGAAGCGTACGGAATTTATGGTGTTAATCGAATTTAATATGGAAAATCGCAGCTTGTGTATGTTTTTAATGATTTTTTGGTTTTTGCCGAGTGCGCACATAAACCGAAGTTGTCCTCCGACCAATGATTTAACAACAAATTCAACAATTGAACGCCAAGTACAAACTATTTAAAACCTTACATGACATATGTCATAAATTCCTATTTTATTAATTTTAAACAGTTTGATAAGCTCTACAGCTCCATATTAGGAACTACGAGCTGTGCCCGCAGCTTCGTTTGTTGCGTGAATTTTATGTCATTCACTAGTCACTAGTGAGATCGGTACCGCCAAATGACAAACGATTACAACCACCTTTCCCATCTATTTCATGGGGAGCCTGTAATTATTTCGTAGGAATGGAATAAAAGACCATCAAACGAAAGAATATTATTTGGTGCGACTCGAGCTTTAAGGATGAAAAGTTTGAGTTTTCGGTCTTAGAGAAAACCAACGGAAAAAGCCGAAACAAAGTTCCGAAAAGTCCGTGAAAAATGCAGTTCCTTGATACGACTTGAAGTGACAAAAATATTCCATTGTCCCTGAACTTGGATTCGGCAATCCCGTCAGTCGAAAATCCTACTGGCGGCTCTGTAAATAAGGTATGATCGCAGTCAGTTCCAGTCTTTTCGCGGACGCTGATTTTTCATATGGACAAATTCCCTTACACAATTTCGATTGCGCTTAAAGACATTAACATTCACAAATGCTCTCGCACGGATGCGTAAGCCTTTCAAACTGCCTTATTTCATGACTCTTTTTAAGCGGTTGAAAAGTATCATATATCCTGTCCCAAAAAATCTGCGGATCTTCTTTTTTCAACAATTTTCGACCCATACCACTTACGTCCGTTCCTTCCTATTTTATGGTGGCATTAATAGATCCTCATCTTATAAAATACCTCAACGAAGGCTTGTATAACTAGCCGGTAGTACGGTCTTCCTCTGGTTCGGTTCGACTGGTGATTTCATGATCTATGTATCACAAAAAAGGGCAAGTGGTTGTTTTTTTTCCCTTCGCCACTCTTTATAGAATTGCGCACATGAGTGTGCGTTTCCCGTCACACGTTTTTTGGGACGATTTTTTTACTTTTCCAATGATATATGGTACATGCAGATTATGCGCACATCTTTTGAACTTAAATATTACAAATGTGCGCACATTAGTGTGCGGTTTATGGCATTCATATATAAGTTTTCAAAAGCGATTTGGTGTTTGTAGCAGATCTTCTTAAGCTGACTGGATTTGGCTAAGCTTTCTTTAAGGATGGAATTAAGCAGAAGTGCGTTTGAAGAGGACATAAATGCTGTGTGCGCTAGACACAGACCACGGATTTACATGTGCGCATACGAAATTTCGTTCATCTGAGCTTTTAGAAGACCGATTCCGTGAGTAAGAGACACGATCTGAGTCCATCTGAACTGTATAGCGCCATAAAAAAAAAACTAAGTTTGCTCATGGTATAAGAGTTTTATTATCCACATTTTATTTGAAATTTCCAGGTTAAACACCAAAATTTGAAATGTCAAAAAAAACAAAAAAAAGCTTTACAATGAATTTGCCCAAAATTTAAATGGCCAACATCACTCTCACCCAAAGCACAAAATAATTAAATGTTGATTACGACACGGCCTTATATCACATCAAGAAAAATTCATATCTAATTGGATTATACTACGAATTTTCAAATTTCTGCCGACGCACTCAATTAAGTTTCACATCCAACAGCATAATACTGTTGCAGGTCTGCTACAAGGACATTATCCCTAACTCCCTACCGGCGAGAAATCAAATAACAAGGTTAAATACGAGCACAGTAAGTAGATGATAAACGAACCATTTCTCTAATAACATTCTCCTCTGTCTGTGCGGGTACTTTGTGTCCTTCTACGCAACAACCCTCAATAAAATAACAAGGAAGTAGACAATTTCGGCACGAAATTACATTTTGATTACGGAAAATTGTTGCGTATCCTTCGTTCGCAAAGAAATATAGAACAGAGAGAAAAATCATATACCAGAGGGTTGTTGTCACCCCTCGTTGGAAAAAGCGTAAGAAAATTCGCAATTACCTGCGTAGGTATCGTCGTCCATTCGTTGTTCCTTATTTTTGTTTTTGGCAGTTTATCGTCGGAATTTGTGTTGTCGTTGTCATAAAAGGAAAAGAAACAAACGTCGCAAATCGTGTACCCTCTTTTCAAGGAAGAAACGGAAAAATCACAAACCCTTTCATTTCGATGCTGAAAATTGAATGTCAACGACAAAGTTTTCCAACCACTTTCATCTGCGTCTTCTTCAAAATACACACCAAAATGAAAGAGGTCCTGGTACATAAATAAATACGTGCACTCGTAAAAGGACTTTAGGCAAACTCAACGCGCATCAACGATTGGCAATTTTTGTGCGATAAAATGAAAATACTCAGGATTCGTGTGACTGGAATCACGGCTTTCATCGTATCCATCGTTGTCGTCCTCGTTGATTACAATTACATGTGAAATGAGTTTCAGATGCGGATCTTAGTCAGTCACCTCCTTTCTCGCATCTAGCCGTTGTTTCGCTCGGTTACTCATATTCTCATGCCTTGAGTGTTCGACTTGGGTGTACCAACACTGTACTCGTACATTGTCCTCGACGGTGATATCATCGTACACGTAAAGTTCTTGTCGTCACGTTAACGCTCCTAGTAGCAAATAAGAGAGATGTGTGCAAAAATGTGGAAACAAAAATAAGAAAACGCAGACCAAAAGCTGACTCACTTGAGATATTTTTCAAGTGGAACGAGAGGACTGACGACAACATTGTGACTTTCAAGTACTCCAACAAGTATATGGGCAGAAACAAAAAAGGAAAAGAACACACGTCAAGATGTACGCAAAAAAGTGAACTGCAAATGTCAAATTGAATAAAACTCAAAGTTCAAGGCATGTATACTCGTGTACTGTATACCGTTGCTACGTTGTACATATGTATCTCTAATGTGAGCAAAGTGATGCAGAACATTCTTTGTTCACTTTGATTTCTCGGACGGCTTTTCGTTCAATAAGAGGAGCTAGACTCAGCTAGCACTCATGTGGACATGTTATTATTCTTGTCGAGATTTTTTGTTTTCTTTTTTCTTAGCTTTTCATTTTCTGTCATCTTCTCATTGCTTATTTACATAAGGGTTATAGCCACTGGAATGTGAAAATAGACATTTGGCAATTGCGATTTGAGAAAGTGCAGATCTCCAATGTCCGGCATTGAAAATACAAACAAACGTCGTCGTTGTCCTTTGTAGACAGACGGTTGTTAGGCAGACGGTCGAACCTATCTACGATGACATCTTGGCAACAAATTGGAAGTATAAGGACGTCTGGGTGTTTAACTCGAAAGCGGTACTTCACGACTTTCCCATTTTGCCCTTCAAACTGGTACCGTAAACGCCAGATTGGACCTGGACCTATCTCGCAGAATCTAAACTTTTCGCTGTTTGCGGTTGCAATTCGAAATTAACTGTCAATTTTAGAACAACGACTGATAAACAAAAGTCAAAGTAAATCTTACACATTTTATCTGTCAGAAAGGTACCATATATTTTGGTGAGTGACAGTCACCAATTTGCAAGAAAGCACTCATTTTACTGCGATTGAGACTGCGAGACTTACCCACTTCAGTCAACTTCACGAGTCGTGCCATCTTTGAACCCATTGTCGCTTACAGTTTCCACAAAAGTAGTGGGTCAAAATATGAACTCTTAAGGGTGACTCGCTGATAGTGGAATCGGTATCAGTATGAATGGCCAAATAAGGAACATTTTGCCTCAACCCGTTACATGGGTTGACGATTTCTGGATAAGAAGGAACGTTTTGGCGAGCGGACATAAATCATAAATACTCAATAGTCAACTGTTGTGTGTATGGGCACAATTGATGTGCAGTTACGATAAATTATAGGAGTTGATGTTCTCAGGGGTCAAATCGCTACTTCCGTGAACGACCTACACGGAAGTATGCCGGTTTTACGTACGAAACAAAAACAAATTCCGTCACGTATTGCTTGTTCATGGAAAAGACGATTTGACCCCAGGTAAATATTCATTTCCGACTACCCTACGCAGAAAATAAGAACACATGCCTATACCAATTCAGTTTTAAACGATTGCGCACATGGGTGTGCGCTTGAAATCATTTGATTTGTTTCCGTCACCTCCGTTTTAATAAGCGCAAACGACTGAGTTGTTTGGCTATTCCAATTGAATTTGTTTCCAATTCAATGTGCGTTATTCAGTATCCCGGTATCCGTCAAAAATGCTGCTTTTACGCACAGAAAATAATTTATAGCGGGTTATGACTACTGTGCATTGCTTTTAAAAATTAATAGAATTTGTCGCTGCTATTCATTTACATTAGCGCACTCAAGTAATTTCTTCAGCTATCTATGTTCGTGCGCATGTGCGCAGGGCGATTTTCAGGTAAAAATTGTGCGCAATGTAACATTGTAAGCTTTCCAATGCTAATTTAATTGGGGCACATTATGAATTTAAAATGTCCTGTGTCAAATGCGCCAAATATATTTTTTATGTTTGCGCACAAATTCAAGGGATATGTTGCTTAACATCGTTTCTATATTATACACAGTTGATGCAAATGTGTACAGGAACATTCTGCTGACATCAAAGTGATTGTGCTAATTGAATAAAACGAAATAACAGAAACGTATACAGTGTGCGCAAACTAGATATACATGTGCGCACACAAATCTATTCGCACTTTCGACTTGCTGACGGTTTTGTGACATTTAAACGTGCGTTTTCTCTTCCACATTGGACCACCATCTGCTTTGGAAATGCATCAGTCCCTGGTAGTCTAATTTGTACTTGGTGAAAGCTTGTTGGGAAGGAAAATAGTACCACAGTCGCTCTTCAGCATTCATCGTGAATAGTCGACTTTGTTAGTGGTGCGTAAATTGCGAAGACTATAGTATTCAAGTGATTTTGATCAAAAAGTTTGTGTAAGCCCGTTGGCGCAGTGGAAAAGACCATAGACTCTGACACCAAGAGGTGTCGGTTCAAGTCCCCGTGGGGGAAGTGCTTTTTTTCTTTTTTTTTTTTTCAATTAAAAAAATAATTAACAAATAAAAACAATAGTGAAAGTGGAAGTGCCGCAAGGCAACCAGGCGATGGACACAGTCCCGCAAGTAGATGCCCCGTTGCCAAAGCGCTTGACGAGGCAAGTCAAGCAGCAGCAAATGGGAGCAACAACAACAACAACAGCAGCAGTTTCAGCATCAACAAGTGCAGCAGTATTAGCAGCATCAACAGCAAAAACACAAGAATTTGTACAGTCGCAGGAAACGACAAAAGTAGAAAAGAGACGACGTAAGCTGAAACCCATACCAAACCTGTCAGCAAAAAGAAAGCAAGACGGAGCGGCGATGACGTCACAGGTAAATACGTCAGAGGCCGAATCAGACGAGGATGACGTACACAGCTACTCGTACGAGTCTGAAGGAGGCGAAGGTCGGTACGTGGGCGAAGGTAACTCATTCCAAGAGTTACTGGACGCCGCAGACGACACGGAGCAACAACAACAACAAGAAGACGAGGAAGAAGACGAGGAAGCCCAGCTCGATCGTCTGATCAAAGAGCTCCTCGAAAAAAAAGAGAAGTTGCGCCAGAAGAAAATGCTTCAGCAACAACAAAAGCTGAAGCAGATTCAGGCTGAGCAGCAACAGCACAAACAGCAACAAAAACAGCTGAAACAGCAGCAACAGCAACTGCAACAACAAAAACAACAACAACAAAAACAGAAAAAGCAGCCGGCACAGAAACAGCCCCTGCCACAGCAACAACAACAGCAGCAGAAGCAGCAACCGCAGCATCAACAAAACCAGCAACACCAGCAACAACAACAACAGCAGCAGCAGCAGCAGCAACAACAACAACAACAACAACAGACGAAAAAGGTAAAGATTCCACCTATTAATGTAAGTTATTTAGATATTAGTGATAGCATTAGATTATGTAGGTTAGTAACTAAGGATTTTTACATAAAAAGGCTTAACGCCACAAAACATATAATCATGTGCTGTAATATGGAGGAGCACAAAAAAGTACGCACCGCTCTGGAGAAAGCGGAAACAGAGTACTTCACGTACACTCCAAAAGGAGAAAAGAGGCAAACGGTGCTTCTTAAGGGTATCGACCCCAATATTAAAATAGAGGAGCTTGAAAAGGAGCTTAAAAGTTATGAGTGCGACGACCTTAAGTTCGTGGGGGTCAAGCCGTTTTCCTCGCCTGCGGACAGGGGTGGTAGCCGCAAATTACCATTCTTTTTGGTGCAATTAACACCCAACAGCAAAATCGATAGTCTGAAAAGGATCAGATTCCTGTACTATCATGCAGTACGTTGGGAAAAATTAAAAAGGTCAGATCGTGTACTTCAATGTATGCGCTGCCAGAGGTTCGGGCACGCCGCAGCTAACTGCCATATGCAGTTCAGGTGCGTCAAGTGTAACCAAGACCACAAACATGGGGAATGTGCTTTAGGTAGCGATAGGGTAGAAGATCGAAGCCAGCTTTCATGTGTACTCTGCAAAAGCTCTGGACATCCTGCTAATTTCAAGGGATGCCCGAAGTATCAGCAGGTTAAACAGAATGTGCAGGCTCGAAAACAGAAGTCAGAAGAAGAGAAGGGTCAAAAGAGTCGCTCGTTTTCAAATTTTGTTGCACCCAATGTGTCCTTTGCCCAAATGGTAACTGGACCGGGTAGCACAAAAACAAAAAGCGCGCCGAAGGTTCCTACACCGGAAGCGGATCTGGATTTGAAATCGATCCTTCTGTCATTGCACGGAAAGATCGATCATTTCCAGAAACAATTAAATGAGCAAGCGGCTCGAATAGACGTTATCTATTCGACGCTGTTTGCCGAGTCTGCCGCGCCATGAATATGATGGGTACGCTGGACGAGGTAAACTTAAAGATCCTTGCGGTGAATGTTAATTCACTAATCAGGATCGAGAGAAGGAACAATCTTTCCAATCTGTTGAAAGCCGAAATGCCAGATGTACTTTTGGTTAGCGAAACTAAGCTAAATCCGAAGCACAAATTGGGCTACAGAAATTATTGTGTTGTTAGAAGAGACCGGCCCAACTCCACACAAGGAGGTGGTGTCGCTATCTTAATACGTAAAGGCTTGCGCCATAGGGTCATATATAGCGGGGACGTGCGCAGGTTCCAGGTGTTGGAAGCATGCATCGTGTGCATTCCCCTCAATAGCCAGAGGCGGGTGTATGTGGTGTCGCTTTACGCCCCTGAATCGCCTCATCGCATTCAATTTTTAAATGAGATCGAGACGCTTTTTCGTTGCTTAGAGCTTCAATCGGAAGACAATTATTACTTTTTGGGCGGAGACCTCAACGCTAAACATGCGGCATGGGGAAATCATATTCCGAACCCTAGAGGCAACCAGTTTCACGACTGGTGGCGCCATAATATGATTGAGTACAAAATCGAATTGTACGCGACGGATATCCCGTCTTTCCCTAGAGAAGGTTCGTTCTTGGACTTGGCGCTAGTTGACGAAAGACTGGAACTAACAAACATTGATCTAAGCACGCGGAACTGTTTACGAACGGTTGAGTACGATAGTGATCACTACGGACTTGCCGCCGTAATACGGATCCCGAACGAGCAGACGCAACTGGAGCAGTACGACCAAGTGCGTTCTTTCGATTACCGAAAAGCGCAGTGGTCGCGCTTCACCAGAGTTTTAAAGCGCGATATACGCTCATGCGAGATCGACCCACCGACAAACAGGAACTTAACGAACGATGAGATCGACATTCATTTACGGCAAATGAATGTCGTCATCAAACAGACAATGGAGCGGACTATCCCTCGGGTAGGACACTCCACCGACGAAGAACAAACTGAGAAGTATCGAAACGCGACAATCGATGCTCTGTACAGACATAAAAGTAGACTGCTTTCGAGGCTTAAACGGCTACACAGACAGTTTACTGACAGGAACGATCCCGAGATAAGGACACTGAAGTCGATGATCAAAAACTTGAAACAGTTGATCACAGAAAATTACAGAAAATCTGTAAGTTTGTATTGGGGCAATAAAATTCGGGCTATAAAATCCAGTAGACCGAGTATGTTCCCACAAATAAATAAACTGTTCAGGCGGAAAGATCATAACGACATTTCATGTGTCCGAATACCTCAGACGAACGAGAACAGACAGACACTACTGACTGCTGGCATAAGTCCGGAAAGTGCTGACTCGAACGACGGTTTTTATGTGGTCGAAGACCCGCAGGAGAGAGTGGACTTGATGGGAGCTTTCTTTGAGAGTGTGTATACGGTGAACAACCCTGTTCGCCGTAACCACGATCTCGAAGAGAGGGCCTTTCTTAACCACTTTTACCTGCGGACCGAAATTCAAAATTGGCGATTCGAGAACAACGGTTTCACCGTGTTCAATGACGACAACCGTGCAAATGGCACAATCGCCGATGTAAATTCTCATCTGTTCGTGAGTATAGATGAACTTCGGTGCATCTTTGAGTCACTGAAAAACAAAAAGTCGGCGGGAGTTGACGGTGTCCCAAACGTCGTATTAAGACACCTGCCGCTAGAAGCGATCGATATCTTCACCACGCTATTTAACAATGTGCTGAATAATGCATATTATCCGGCGCAGTGGAAAATGGCGGTGGTACACCCTATCCCGAAAAAGGATAAAGATAGGACAAACCCTGCTAATCTGCGGTCAATCAGTTTGCTTCCGAATATTAGCAAGGTATTCGAGAAAGTCGTCAATAGATCTCTTTTAAGATGGGTTGAAGAAAATAAGATTATTCCGGACAACCAGTTTGGCTTTAGAGCGGGGCATGACACTATTCATGCCGCGTCGAAACTGGTTTCCGACATTCAGTGGAATAAAAGTAAGAAGCAATGCACGGGTGCATGTCTGGTCGACTTTGAGAAGGCCTTCGATACCGTATGGTTGGAGGGGCTCTTTTATAAGCTGACCAGAATGGGCATTCAAAAACCTTTGCTGTATATGATTTATGACATGCTTATGGGAAAGAAGTTCGTTGTCAAAGCTGGCAACGTAACTTCGAGCAGGGTTTTCGAAATTAAAAACGGCTTACAACAGGGAGCAGTGAATTCTCCGGTCCTGTTTAATATTTACACAAGTGATCTGGTGGGTTCCCTCAGACACGCTATAGCGTACGCAGACGATTTAGTGGCGTACAGGTCAGGACCAAAAATCGAGGTCATCAACATCCTTCTGCAGCGTGACTTCGAGCAAATTAAGAGGTATTGCGATGATTGGAAGTTGAAAATCAATTTCCAAAAATCGGAAACAATCCTGTTCAGGACTCCATTGGCTGGGGCCTCTAGGGATACCAGAAAAAACTGGAGAAAATTAACAATTATTGGACAGCAGGGACGACCATTGGTGGTGAAAAACGTGGTCAGGTATCTCGGCATCCGGCTCGACCAGTATCTGTATTTTGACAAACATATAGATGCTTGTCTTGCTGGGGCTAAGAGGGCCTACGCTCTGACAAGGAGACTGTTTCGCAGCAGTCAACTTGCCTCTAGGGTGAAGGTCATTTGCTACGTGGCCCTTATAAGGCCTATCATCGCTTATGGCTGTCCCATGTGGTTCAATATAGCGCCGTCCTATATGGAAAGGATTCGGGTGTTTGAGAGGCAATGCCTCAGGGCCTGTCTAGGGTTGTTTAGAACTCCTGAATCTCAGTACATAAAATACTATCCCAACCGGACCTTATACAATGGGGCCCGACTGAATAGGATTGACAATTTCCTTATTAAGGTGATTCGGAGGCACGTTGCTAGGGCGATGGCCAGTGATAATAACCTGATCTCAGGGGCTTACTACCCCAATTTAATGTACCACGAGAGTACGCTTCGGTCTGGCTTTATCCCGCCTGAGGCATTTCTTCATGTAGACATGAAAGGGTTAGTCCAGAAAAAAGATGGTGTGCCGGTATTGTACCACAGCCACCGCGGCGCGAGGGATAAGCGGCTCATCCACGACGGGTACGCCGCCAATGCTCAGGAGCTCCTCCGTTTTAGTACCGCAATTGCGGAACGGGACAGGGTCGATACGGTAAAGCAGTTCACCGAATTTTGGTGGCTTGAGGAAGAGGTGAGAGTGGATACGCTCTCCCGGGCCGGTGCGCTACTTACGTAGCATCCTCCTTAGTTTTAAGCTAGATTTAAGGTAGTAGGTTTAGGTTTAGCGTAGGGGGTCTTTGGGAAGTGCTGGACTAACCAACATGAAAGAGTGCTTCCGAGACTTGACCGACGCTCATGGCCTCGGTGGAGGCTCGGCGGCGCGGATGAACCCTTGTTGGCGGCCGACAGACAACCAAAGACGCGATCAGGATGGTGACCAATCGATAAGATTGCTCACCACCCTGATTATAGGTAATGTAGGCTAAGTAGCTTAGGTAGTTTTAAGTAGTTTTTTAAGCAAAACCAATAATAAAGATTTCAAGTTTTCTAAAGTTTCTTGAAAAATAAAAAACAAAACAAATCATAGACATAGATAGATTTAAGGCCGAAAGGCAATAATTTTAAGGATATTGTTAAGTTTAGAGCGCTCGCTTGGAGCCAGTAAGCTAGAATAAGATAAATGTTAGTTTTAAATTAGATTTAATCGTTTTTGTCTAGCACGTAAGTTTATTTAAAGATAACAATAAAAATGAATTTAAAATGAAAATGAATGGAAAATAGTACCACCAATCTCTCTACCATTTTACAGAATTTTTGATGTATACCAAAACGTCTCCCGTTTGGTATGAACCCAAACCATTGATCATCACTCATTACCCTAAGCGGGTCATTAATTGTGTGTCATAACAGCGGGCCCTTTTTCCGGATTACCTTCTCATTGAGTTTATTTAAATTTGCCAACTTTGTATATGATTTTTGAAAGTGGATAACGCATGGATTTGCATTGATTATCGTTGCGGGCGACCCATGAAAAGTTGTTATTAGCAGATGGATGAATGTGATTTCCTCGGAGGCACACGTCGTGTCAGAATTTAGTTTACACCAACTGAAACAGCGACACAAACTCCGGTAACCAATGATAGCACCTTCAGAACTCACCCATTTCAATCCGAACATCGATTCCTAGTCCTACATGGTTTTTCCTAAAGAAAAAAAAAAAAAAAAACCATCTCCGTCAGCATTTCGAAATGTCAGTCTGTTCGCCATTGATTTGAATACCTCCACCCGAAATGCGCCTACTCTGCACTCTTGTGCGCCTGAAGAACACACGAGTCCATTTGCGTCTCACATGTTTTGCTGTACATCCAAAAGGAACTAAAAAAAAAAAAAAAGTGGGCGCACATCAGAGACCATTTCGCAAAAGGATCGAAGTACAATTCGTGGGATGTTAAACTCACAACTAGCGCACACAAGGAAGACATCATTTCGAAAGTAGTTTGGCAGATACAAGAGATCTGTGCGCGCAATTTACACAACTCCTCCTGCAGCACTGAGCACAACAAACATCACAGATCTGCAGAGCCAAAGACAGACAGCAAGCGCAACACAAACCGCTGAGTGAGTTGGTACATTGCTGGTATAGTTGCTCCAGGACAGACTGGACTGGTTTCCCCACTATTCCCGTCTGTATTTTTTTTGTGTTTTTTTTTTGCATACGTGCAGAATTTTCAATGGCATCAACCGAAAACTTGCATAACCGCCCATCAAAAGACAAACTGAAAGGTATTACAAGGAATTTTGATTTCTCCTCCTCGGTGCCACCATGAATGTGCAGCAGCAGCGCTAAAAAGGCGCAATAAGAGAAGTTGACTGCGGACGTGGTGGAAGGCGAACCGCCATAGTGAATTTTGTCCATTGGCCATTATTATTATACTGTGTATATTAATTTTATATATGAATTTCAATTTTTACTTGCGGTGGTTGGCCTTCGGTGAGATGAAACCTAGATGCCTACTTAAGGCGAAAACACGCATGACATCCCCCAATGCATGGCATATTAAAAGCAACACTTCGTTCGCACTTTGAAGGATATATCATGACGGGTTTGGGATTTTTTTTTCTCTCACCGCCTCTTCGTCGCATCGTCTCCTCGTTATTGAATTCCAAACTTGATTTTAATTTCGTTGATGAGTTCACGCTCACCTTGTGGTCGATTTACTTACTAGTTGCGCGCGCTTCGACACAAGAAAAACCTCAAAGGTATTCGGAATACACAACGAAGAAAAAAGTAAAAAAGTTCAATTGGGGGGAGAAAAACTGCCAAAACACAACCTAAAAAGGGCTTCGCAGATGAAAGGGACGATCATTTTCTGGTTTCAAGTCCGGTTTGGTTGCATTATAACAATTTTTTCGGCGCATCAAAACCCTCCATAGAAACAGCAACAGCAGCAGCAGCACATGTGCGGGAAACGCATGAAAAGTGGATGAACCAGGTCGAATGATTCAAAGACGATGATGAGAGTGATGCGATGATGATGATTCCCATCATCGTTTTGTTGCTGAGACGCATCCACTGCGCACGACATGACAACTGGTTATTTGAGATTTATTTACTTTTGAAGATCTTCATATAGCCTGTCCAAAATGAAAGTGCAAATCTCTAGAGAAGATTCAAATTAATCTAACACTCTCAAATGGGAGAGTTACATAAACGATGCGGGAACCTGTTTGAAACCAGATTCCTGGTGAATGAGTTTAGTGAATCAACTCGTATGTCAAACAAATAAAGTGCACGACTGGGTCCCACGAAACTTTCTCGTTCATCAGAAGTTTGCTTGAGTCAAGTAGGTAGGTAAAAAGTTCAGGAGCAACCCTACATAAAATGTAATTAGAATAGGTAGGGTTAAATAAAATTCACGTTTAGGTTATTCATTCGATATGGCAAATAACAATGTGAGTTTTTACAAGTTAAAGCTCTCAATAAGAGGCGATTGTTGCAAGTTCAGGTTAGAGAGTTATAAGCGCCTACTGTGCTATTTTATAGGCTCTTACAGTTTACAAGATTTTTGAGTACGAGGACAAACTTAAAGGGTTTTCCAATAAGAGGTGTTATTTTGGTATTCAAAGAAAAATGCCATTTTTAGAGATCAATGAGCGGATGTTTATTTCATAATAAAGAGGAAGGTATGCCGTTAATAATGAAAAATAACATCAGCCAAATGGTCACCATGAGCACGCATACAGAACCATATCCTTTTCATGAAATTTTCCATAACCAAATCGCAAAGTGGCTGCTCTATGTCCTCGATAGCTTCACGAATTTTATCTTTGAGGTCTTGAATCGACGCTGGGCTGTTGGTGTAGACCTTATCTTTCACGTGGCCCCAAAGGAAGAAGTCGGAAGGTGTTAAATCACAAGATCTCGGTGGCCAATTGTGATCACCTCTTCGAGAGATAACATGGTCCGGAAACTTTTCCCGTAAAAGATCAATGGTTTCGTTGCTTGTGTGGCACGTAGCGCCGTCTTGTTGAAAGTAAACGTTGTCCAGATCAATACCATCCAACTCCGACCATAAAAAAATCATTAATCATCTCTCGATAGCGCAATTCACCGTAACTGTTGATCCAACCTCATTTTCGAAAAAGTAAGGTCCAATAACCCTGCGGGACCATAAACCGCACCAAACAGTCACACGTCGAGGATGGAGAGGCTTCTCAACAATAACTCTTGGGTTTTCCGAGCCCCAGATGCGACAATTTTGCTTGTTGACGTAGCCACCGAGGAGGAAATGGGCCCCATCAGTCAAGATGATTTTTCGATGGAATTCCGGATCATTTTCATGCATTTCAAGGACCCAATCAGCAAAGACACGACGTTGTTGATGATCGGCCGGCTTGAGTTCTTGTGTTAACTGAACTTTATAAGCCTTAAGACCCAAGTCTTTATGCAAAATACGGTGTAATGACGTTTGTGGAATGCGCAACTCTAAAGGTCGACGAGGAATGGACAAACCTGGGATTTCTTTAACACTTTGGGCTACAGCAGCAATATTCTCAGTTGTTCTTGAGGTCCGCCAAGGTGCTTCACGACGAACAAAAAATGCTTTAGTTTTCGAACTATGACTGCAAGATTTTCACCATTTTTGTAGTGAATTTTAATAATTTCAGTGCGTTTTTGAAGCGTGTATCGTTCCATTTCTAGTAATGGCGTAGTTTCTACTTGTCAAATGTCAAAGAATAAAAGCTTCAAAAGTGACAGCTACCGAAATAGCGGGTCATTCACAATAACACCTCTTATTGGAAAATCCCTTAGTAGGAGTTTCTGGTTTTTGATGTTAGGGCGCACTTTTATTTTTGACTGGAATAATTTGGTGACGGCGGTTTAGGTGTCTATGATTGGAAGTATGGTTCCTGATAGACCGATATCTTTACCTAGATATGTATGTGTCAGAGATCAGAAATTTGTTTTTGAATTCGCATTAGCAGTTACAAACTGAATATCCCGATGGACGTGTGTGGGGGTGCAAATGAAGTGCGATTTTTTGATTGTACTAACTCCAAGTGGCTGGAATTATTTTAAGGTGCATTTTTAAAGTGATTGAAAAAAAGTTGATGTGGGTAATATTTGCGTCGGTGTTATTGCATTTTTAATGGCTGTTGCAATTTGAATTTTAAAGTGCGGTTTTGAGTTTTAAAAATCTATATGAACTTGAACAGAGATCGGCTTTTGGGTAGTCATTTTCGAGAAATAATTAAAAAAACTGGTTCATATACTGGTAGGGGATCATATTTATAATACTTATTTTATCTTTATGTATTTTGATCAAAATCGTTAGAGCGGTTTTTGTAAAATTTGGCAGACAAAGCACTTTACCTAATATTGCAATTTGTAGTTTGGAAAATTATTTAGGGTCAGTTGGGGTAAATGGAAACACTTTCTGCCTGTTTTTAAACCAAATTTTGAAAAAAATAAAAACAAAAATGTTTGGTACTTCCTTTCAACTTTCGAATATTAATATTATTATTAAAAAACACCAAGAATTGTACTGGTAAGCGCAAAATAGTGCTTTTTACGTTTACCCCGGCGTTGTTTACATTTCCCCCAATTATTTTGAAAATCAAGGGATAAATAGAAACAGTCCGTTTGATTCCTGTAGACACTAGGGACTTCGGTATGGGGTGAATGTTAACAAGTAAGAACTGGCTATTGATTGATATTGATTTTTTACGACTAAAATTTTCAGTGATATGTAAGTATATGAAAGTCACCGGCGTAAGTGCTTCGACAGATTGACGGCAATTCAAATTGTTTATTTTTTTTTTGTTTCTTGGCCTACGATAATTAATTATGGAAGGATAAAATAAAATCCGTGTACAAAAATATCCCGTTTTTACATTTACAAAAGTGAGTCTTACATAGTTTTCCGGATGTAGGTAAGCATAACTTGTTTTTTAATGTTTTATTGAAAGAAAGTGTGGTTTTCGAGATATTAGCAGTTTTCGGTATTAGAATTGAAAATTAGGGAAGCAATAATTTTGAAAACATAAATTTTACTCTAAGTATGCATTTTGGTCAAAGTCGTTATCGCTGTTTTGCGATAAAATAAAGAAAACCAACTTTTTTTAAAAAAATACTTTTTTCAAAAATCTATTTACTAAAATATAGACAAAAACTGAGTTTGCTATTAAGTTAGAAATGACCATAAATTACCTTAGAAATACATTTTTGCTTAAATCGTATGGACCGTTTTCGAGATATGTATGTCCAAATTTCAAAATTAAGTACCGTTATTCGATTTTTTTAGCGAAAACATGAGTGTGCAGTCATGTTAACCTCACCTCACCATCAAACTGGTATGCAAAATTTTGAGGTTACCTTGCAAAAAAAAATAACGGCCCCGAACTGTAAACCCCCAAACTCCCAATCCGAGGTTTGGACGAAATCCTGGCAGCTGTTTAGGCTCTAGGCCTCGGGTCATACGGACATACAGACAGACAGACGGACAGAATTTTGCGACCCACTTTTTGGAGTTCGTCTATAATCGTAATGTAGAGTTCGAAATTTTGTACGAATACAACATCTTTCTCTTACTACTTAATTAAGAAAGTTAAAAATAATTTGTGTTTTGAAGGTGATAAACGCAGAGGTTGAGCTACTAGCTAAACATCAGTATATGGGGGAGCGAGCTTTGAATGTGAGACATCTGCCTGCGAAGGAACTGGTTAAATTATGGTAATCGGCTTTCTGTGGGCTGAAATTTTTTGTTGACTTGTCCTAGAGTTGGATCTTCAAAAAAGGGCTTGGTGAACGATTTGTTTAGAGCCAGCGGCGTAAACAAAACAAAAACTGTTCCCATGAATATGGATATCTCGTCTGTCAAGTGGCACTTGTATCTCGTATGAACGGAGGGAAGTTCTCTGCCCATGGGCATTTGTGTTAAAGTTAGTAAACTTGCGCGTGGCGCGGTTTGCTATAAAACATCACGCCACTGGGTATTTAACGTTCTCCGCATAACATTAGAACACGTCGGGATATCAGTATAACATCATCATAAGAATGTCAAAATGCCACTTGATGTTTGACAGTAATTTATGGTCAAAGGGGTGTTTGAAGTGTATCAGAAAGACCAACTACTGATGGAAGCTTTGGATTTGTATCTGTTTCAGTCCTTTCTTTGCTTCAGTAACCTGCTGAATTTCACTTCTGATCGGGTTGAGGTATTTCTACACGAGAACTCGGGTAAATTCGATTGTAGTTTACTTTGTTAGGGGAAAAATCCCAGTTCCCAAGCGAAAGTGCAACAACTTTTGCGATCGAAGAAAAATGTGTCGAAAACGAGTCTTAATTGAAAAGCGCTAAATTCAAATTTTCATTTCTTCTTAGTACAATGATGGAATGAAATGAACAATGGAACATTAGTGTTGCGACTTTTTATATTTAAATTACTAAGCAACATATGACCAAACAACTTCCAACCTAACAGGATCGCAGTATACCCGATGTTTTGGATCCGCTTTTAGCATATTGAAACACAACCTCTGTTAATTGCTAAAATAATGCTCGGCCTTAAGTTTCACATGTGTAGATAATTCAGCGAGTCTCGCATCCACTATCCCTCATAGCACCCGCATATATAAACTGATATTTTCAATTATCCAACCGCAGCCTCTTGCAATGTACCTCCTTCGCCTAATTGCCACAAAACTGCTGCGTTTCCAACGTGAACAAATTTTAAAGCAATAAAACTTGTACTTGTTGTATATCCCAAAACAATTTCACCTGGAAATTTCATCTCCATTAAAACAAGGACCCCCCTGCCACCAAACTACCGACATCACAGCAGTAGCAACATATGCCCCACATGAGAGGAATTTATCTTCACACCCTGAACTTTGTTTTACTGGTACTCGTGGTATGGTAGACGTGCACGCGCTCTTATACCGCCGCGCCTATGTAGTCACCAACTTTTATACCAAAATTTACTCGAAAATTACCCACGTCACCAACAAGAAGCCATGTTTCGCAATCCCATAAACTGTGTGCCATACACGTTGAGCGGCTCTCGCTGCAGTTACCAGCCCCAGCCAGCAGCCCAGCCAGCAGCCCAGCGCTGCACCAAGTATCCAACTAGAAGCCGCTCACGTAGGATCTGTACGAGTGGTACTCCATTGAGGATTAAATCCTCCATTGGAGGGCTTCTCTCTCGTCCCCATACTGCATTCTATTTTTATTTACAACATTTTTGTTATTTATTCGAATGTTCTCTCTACGGACTACGGCGAGTATCCTTGCATATCCCTGTGTGCATAGTGTGTTTGTTGGCTGAATGAAATGAGAATCTATTGCAGATTTTCCTCAAAAAAAGCCCCACAAAAATACGGATCAAGGGATGATAAATAACACTGCTGTGGGACTTTACACACGAAGGAGGATTAGCAAACATTGAATTTTATTATCGGTTGTGTTTTTGGTTGACTACGCGCTACATAGTTTGGGTGTGTGTTTGTGTGCCTGTGTGCCTGTGTGTATTTGCAATAAATTTACTGTCGTATTAATAAAATTTAATTCAAGCGTCGTCGTCGACGAGGACGACAACAGCAACACCAGCAGCCAGCAGCCAGCAGCATCGCAGGTTTGAGTTAGCATATGGAAACTTGCGCGCTCCGAGTTAGTTATGGAAATTGTTATTTCCAAGCTAATTGCTTTGGCTTAAATATTTTTTGGGGAGGAAAGGCGCACACGATTATCAAATCAGCTCAAGGAATTTTAATCCTCCCTTGAGGGGGAAAAGATTTTCAGTGGTTACGCTGACGTGGTTTATCGAGTTGGATGAATTTCGTGAAGACGGCGCGTAATTGAAATTTCGCCAAAGTTATGGCGGAAGTGTGAAGCTCTTTTTTGTGTTGGCTGGTGTTTGCCTTGGTCCCTAGGGACCTTGAAGATTGGGCCACATATTTATTGGTTTTGAGAGAAGATAAAAAGGAAGTGCTTTACCGGATGCAGCAGCTGAGATCGCAGGGTCTATTTGGAAGGTTTGCTTGGAATTTCGGCGTCAGTCTTCTGGGTTTATTGGTGTATCACTCAAGTGTGGAGCCGCGTAGATGAAATCACTGTCGCAATTGCTGAATTCTTTACAGAGTTGTAAACGAGGTTAAAGCTTCTTACCCGACTGGACACAGGGAGGGTTATGTGTTTCGCGCGTATCCTATCTACGTTCCTACGTGACGCCCTGTAGCCCAAACGGCTTGACCGATTTTGAAGAGTGAGGTGTCATTGTCACATAAATGTCAGTGAGATTTTTTTTTATTTAACATTAGGATTTCTCGCCGATAACAAATTATGTGTCATACTGCATGAGGCTGCAGGGACGTTAAACGTCCACAGTCGAGCCGTTACCTACTGGTTTTCAACGGTGGCGTGGAATAAAGCCAAACGAAATAAAAGCAAATTCCCAAATTTGGCATTATGTATTTCGTTTTTCGAAGCGAAATTAAATCAAATTTTTAATTCTGCCGTATTTTGTTTGACTTTATTTCACATCACCGTTTTCAAGCCCTCTAGCACTTTGAAACTATTACCACTTCTAAATAATCCTTGTAATAGCTTTGTGTGTGTTTTTTAAAACTTTTTCTGTGCAGCGCCAATCGAATTGAATTTTTCAATTTTGTCAATTTTTGCCAAAAACATGCTCCAACCAGTGTTGCCATAAAAGTATTTTTACTAATCTCCAATTATGACAAAAAAAAAAATCTGTACCTACCTACAATAAATAACAAACAAAACATCTGAATACGAAAACGACAGCATAAAGCGAAATCAAGTGTGCAACAAAGGTTAAAATTTTTTTTAATTCTGAAGCTAGGTTAAAAATCTGCACTCATGTTAACAATGACTCCAACTCCAACCCAGAGAAGTAGAGAATCCTTGGAGTACGCACTTGGAGGCAGCTAGCTAAGGATCGGACTAGTTGGAGAGGCATGTTGATTGAGGCCTAGGTTCACCTCGAACTGTTGCGCCATCTAAGTAAGTATGTAAGAAAGAGGAGAATCCTGAGCGAAAGTCTTTCAGACCGATATCGAGAGAAGTTAGAATCGAAATATTCTTTCAATTTCTCAAGTTTGCTATTTATTCGGAGGGACATCCCCTTAATCCCATGATGCATGCCGTTCTTAAAAATTGCACAGAGCGCAGCCTTGCTGATTTTTGAATGTGAAGGTGATTTGGTAATATTTATCGCTTCGGACAAAGCAATGCAAGGGGGAATTTAACTACGGCAATTCACCCTTCATTTGGTCCATAATTTATATGGGTTTGAAAATACCGCCGTAATCGGAACGACAAAAAAAGGTGTAGCCTATTTTTTGGCCAAACAACATTTTTTACATTTTCACGAGTACGTGGCAACAAGGCGCTGCATTCGTACGTTTATTTTGACTAGTCTCGCTTGTGGTCGAAAATCGACCCAACCTTTTAAAAGTTTGTATACTAAAAAACAGAGACAATACTGAGACCCCCAACTTCGGCCGATTTCCCGTTACCTTGCCTACAAGCAATACTTGTACGAAGTGTACACAATTTAGTGCGCTAGTATTGATACATAGAAATTCGTATTGACAAATGTCACGAAACTTCAACACACCAACCCACCCTCAAAAAATATCAACAACTTCCGGTGTCGGCAAAGTTGCTGCCAGCGTTCATAGAATTTCGTCCGTTTAATTTGAAATTATTCGTTACGTGTCAATAGTAATTTATTTTAGGAATAAGTGCACTTTTGCTGAAAATATTTATGAAAAATGATAACTGCAGAATGGTTGTAGGAAAATAAAAGCATTTTGAGTAATTTTTCATTAGTTATTTAAGAAATATTTACTCATGAAATCGAAGTTAATGATATTCAAAAGCGGAAATTACACAACAATGTTTCTCCTAATATGTTTCTGGAATATAAAACAACTCATTTAGATAGTATTATTAACCAAACAAATTATATTAATCGACTTTTGAAAATTTATAATAATCAACCAATAGCATTCAGTTATGTTAAAATGTCCTATTCCCGAACTCTCTCACATTCCCCCATGGTTGGTAGCGGTTGGCAGCATTGATTTTATATTTTTTGTATGTTTTTACATATCACACGGATTCTAAGTAGACATAACACCGATAGGAAAACAAAATGGCGAATTTGAAAAAAAACTGAGGGGGCCAGCGGCAAGAGGATTGTGAGTTGGGGGTCTCAGTATTGTCTCTGCTAAAAAACGTGCCACAATTTTCGATTTTTTTATTAGCCTCTTGACAACTTCAACCTTTCAGTGTGAACGCACCCTTAAACCGATTACCGAACTGTCAATGTCTAAATATTCAGTAAAATCAAAAGTTTCTAAATGGTGAAGTACACGAAGGAACAACGTTAACAAATAATTAAAATTTCTGGTTTAACGGCTTCGTCAATAATATGGGTAATGGGTTACTGAACAGGTACTCTTTGGTGCGGTTTTCGTGCGTCATTGGACCGTTTTTTTTTTCGTCTATAAAAATTACCCTCACTTTACGGTAAATGGTATTCGCTACAAACATGTTGGAACCTTATTTCTTTGAGCAATTGAATGGACATTAGTGATATGTGGTTCGAACAAAACGGTGCCACAAGCCGGTGCAACAGTCGAGCTATTGAAGTCTCAGTTCGGTGAAGGTGTTCTCTCGATAAACTGACCCGTCTATTGGCCGCCAAGATCGTGTGATTCCAAGCATCTACACTTTTTTTTTATGGGGCTGCATAAAATCATTAGTCTATGCCAACAAGCCGGCGACGTTAGAGGCCAATATTGAACGAGAAATAGCGGGTTGGGTTCAACGTATCGACTGCTGTATGGACATATGAACGAAGTCGAATTCCGTCCATAATTGTGTTGATAGTAGCTTAGTGGTTAGTGTGTTGGACTGCTATGCGGGGGTCCCAGGTTCGAATCCCGCAAAAACCCAATTCCGACTTAGGGTTTTTTTCCGCTGCGCTACCTCTCGCGAACGCCTGACAAACATCCGAGAGTATAAATGTCTTGAAAGAGCTTCTCAATTAGCCGTTTGGAGTCGGCATAAAATTGTAGATCCCTTCCATTCGTTCCAAAAATGAGAAACTCACACAAAACGAATGGTTGTGAGAAGCTAGGCCTAGGGTCTCTCCGGACCTGTTGCGCCAACTATTTATTTATTTAGTAGTTCAATACAGTCGAGCTTCCATAACTCGATTTTCTCCACAATTCAAAATTTTATGGATAACTTTGATAACTTTTTTAAGGCTTCTGTTACTTAAAAAACTTTTTCTCTCTTTGAAATATGTATCCTTATAATAAAACTAGCTGACCCGGCAAACTTCGTTCCGCCCAAATTTGTTAATGTAATGAAAATAATAATTCCGAGCATGCACAATGCACTTACTAATTTATGTAATTCGGCAATGATGTTGACGTGTCGTCCAACCATCCGCTTTTTCACTAAATTGACAATGTGAGAAACATGGGGAATCAAGATTGATGCTACAAATGCACAAACATCCATCGATTATCCTTGCAATAAATTATTTGTCATAGTGAAAGCGAGACGCACGGGAAATTGAAGTCGAACGAATGGTAAATCGTTCTGAATAAGCGAAATCTGCGGAATAAGAGTGTTTGCCTTTGAATTTTCCCCTCAAATTCATCACTTGCATGATATTTGATATGAGATCCTTCACAACGAATCAAATGCGATCCGTTACAAAGTTTCGGTACATTGATGTTGCGCAACAAAATTTTAACTGAGCCGACTTTCAAATCCAATTTATGTTGAGGTAGGCCCGGAACATTTAAAGAATTCAAAAACTCAACTAATCCCCATAAAGTTTTTTTTTTTCACAACAAAAGGTAGAATTATGCCCTTCCTTCCAACCAAAAATCATAAAAATTGAACGATCTGTCCCCGACTTATGGATGCACATACGGACGTCAGTCTCTTTTATATGTAACTGTACCCACCCGGCTTTGCCCGTACCTTTCGTATTAAATCATGCTCACATTTCGCAAATTGCTTTATTTGGACAGCGTCCATTAATAATTTTCATCATATAACTTTAGAAATAGCGTTTGATTTTGTTTTTGAATGGGACGTGCCACAATCCGTTTTCTTATCCCGCTTGTGTTTTTCAAAGTTCCACCTATAGGTCAAAAACTATCCGATATTTAAAACTGGAAGCAACCATATCCATCTACAAAATTTCAATCAACTTGGTAGCGCTGTTTCGGCGATCGGCAACAGCGCCACCTATCAAGTCCAAAAGTATCCTATCCTTCAAGCGGGAACGAAGAATACAAATCTATAAAATTTCATTGAAATCGGGTGAGTGGTTTCGGAGATCGATTACAACGCCATATAGCGGGTCAAAAATCCTATCTTTTAAGTTTGCTTAAATTTACGATATTTATTTTGTTTACATCCTCGTTGACGATATTTGCAGCACGCATTCTGTCAATGTAATGCCAACGCCATAAGGTTACATCAAAAAATTTTGAATTGTAAAAGCGCTATGGTTACATTCTCCTGACAATAACAAACACAACAAAAAAATTTAGAGAAATCGGTCCAGCCGTTCACGCGTGATGCCGTGACCAAGGGAAATAGGGATTCATTTTTATATATATAGATTCAACATTGGCACATTTGTTCGAACAGCTTGACTCAATGCGATTCGTTCGAAGTCCATTTCTCGCTCCTATTCTCGATTAAATGTGTCAAATCAAAGCTTTGTTGCGCATTTCATCTGACATCTCCAGTTCATTATCCGATGTCACAGTGCGAATTCGATGCAAAATATCGTCGGCCATAATATCATCTTTGTATAATCAAAGAACCTATCTACTTCATTTCAAAAAGTTTCTTAATGTAACATAGTAAACATAATTTATTAGAACAAACTTTTTGGGTATACCTATATTTAAAAAAAAAAAAAACCTCAAAATTGTTGACAACAAAAATTTGCTTGGAAAATAATAAAAATAATTGACAACAACAATTGCTTTTAAAATTCATAATATTTTTTTTTTATTTGAAGTGTCACTACTTGATTTCTATCCCGTTAATTTTTTTTCAAAGTGTATTTCCCCATTCAAACTTTAATTTTCTAATTTTCCGCGCAATTTTCTTAATTTTTTCTTTCATAACTTTGTTCTCTTGACAATAACAAACACAACAAAAAAAGAATTAGCGAAATCGGTTCAGCCGTTTGTGCGTGATGCTGGGACCAAGGGAAATAGGGGTTCATTTTTATATAATAATAAAATAAAAAACAAAATCAAGCTTTTGTTTTTATTTCTCTAAGTCGAATTTTCTATAACGATTTTTTTTTCTTTTTCTTATACTTATGGAAGTTCCAATACAATTTTTTGGAGATATCTCAAGTAGTTTGTTTTTTATTTAAAAATAAGTTGTCAAGTCCTTAATGAAACCCCCTTTATTTTGTTTTCTTTTTTTATGAACGAAAAAGCGACATTTAGAAATCGAAAAATATACCCCCCTTTGAAAGTACGTTTTACTCATAATTTACGTTTTACACATCACTATGAAAATTTAGAGAACAAACTTTATATTGGGAAATGTTCGTTTCCAGTAACATAATTGAAACGAAAGTTGCTTGCTCCCCCCTTTGCCGCGGACTTTTGACTTTTTGCAAAAGCTTTTCAGATTCACCCTTCGGTCTAAAAAGAAGGTCCCTTAAATTCGTTCATTCAAATTAAACGAATGACAGAAAAAGGTCCTACCTCCTACGTCCCTGCACACGTCTTTCCATAGTTTGACTGATCAGTTTGTCTCAATTCATCAACTTAGACTTAATTTTTAAAGCGCATGCAAATTAACACATTCTAAGCTAAATGTCTAAATTTCTATATTTTCCATAAACACACTCGTTGATCTAAACACAAAATTATTCACTCCAGCTCGACATGATTATATCGCGTAATTTTAAAGCTGTCATCGCAGTCAGTTATAAAATATTTGTAGTTCTCAACTACAAATTTACAGCAAACGCTACCACATTTGCCACCAAATTACTTCCACATAATTCAAATTCAATTCGTTTGCACAAAACCAATAAAAAAAAAAAATGTCAACAATTTAATTAGAGAGATAAATGTTGGATTTTATATACGAAAAACGAGAGAAAAAAAAAACATGGACTCCAGTTGCTGAAAACTCAGACAACAAATAAGGCCAACTCGCCAAATACATTTTTAATTACTCGTTCGTGTTGCCACTGCACACACATGTTCCCGCATATAGCTGGCCTTCAACTTTCAACCTTAATTGAATTGGCTTCCGTCCAATATTAGGTCAATCCCATAACAATGGCACAACTGACGGGGCAGACCAACTCAACGTAACCGAGGCCGTTTAGAAATTTTGCACACAGTCTGAATCACTGCGATAACACGACGAAACTAGCCCCAATAATAATCCGATCGATGAAACATCGATGTGCACATTTAAGTGGGATATGTATGTACTACACGTCTGTATGTCCTCTCTAGCGGCAGATAGGATATTAATTTCATTTCATTATTTTTTTATTATTATTTTTAGTATTATTTTTACTATTTGCGAGATCCCCAGACGCGAGCCAACAATCTGACAATTAATTAAAATCGCAATTAATAATAATTTCCCCCTGAGAATGTGCGACTATTCGTGGTCGTAGTTATTTAAATTATTTATGCAGACACACACATGGTTAGAACAACTACTCGTTGTAGTGGGTGATGGGGGCAACCCTACAAAAATGGCAGCTCCCAATGTGCACTCGAAAGACCCAAACACACACTACAGTCCTATATATAGGCTGCGTGATTGACATTTAATTACGTTTATATGCAGAGGCATGGTAAACGTAATACGCAGCACATCTTTGGCGCGCTGAAACTTTTATTTAGGTCATGGCAAGGAGGAATAGAGCGCAGTTATCGATTTGGGCACGAGGGATGGGCGCTGCCGCCGCCGCCCGTGTATTGATTGACTGACCTGTCTCAATGTTTCTGCCAACTGAATTAATTCCCAAGTCCCTGGTGACTATGGGAAAGAACGTACTGTGCCATGCCCAGCCCATGCCTATGCCAATGTCAATTAGAATGCAGAAGAACGTTGAAATTCGGAACGAACGAACGAACGAACGAGTTACTACAGTCATTAGGAGCGAAGAGTCCTTCCCGGCTCGATGAATATTTATCGGCAATCAATTGTCTCAAATGTGCATGGTCGTATGGCTAATGCTAATGCTGGCCCACAAGATAGTGCGCACTGGAGATAGAAGTTCGCGTCGTCATTGCCTAATGACATTTTGTGTAAATATGGCAGTAACAAAGTGTTTTCGTTAATTGAGCAATTCATTGCATTGCCATGTAGATAGCGCACACACCAGCGCCATATCTACATATGGCGTTTGGTTGGACTATGGCCTTTGGTGCGGGTCGGAAGTGTTGCAATGGCGGCAACGACGACAAAACGTTTGGTGCTATTGCTCGTGTAATTACCATTAAATCGAAGTGTTTACTGGATAAGTGGGCAAAAAAAAATATAGTTTGCATAACTTTTGTTGATTTATTGGGCAATAAATTGACGCGCAAAAGGTGCGAACAAATGCATTTTGGAGCGAAACTACAAGGAGGGAGGTGGCAAAAAAAAAGTAGTAAAGGAGCCATTGCGATGTGGATAGCCGCAGGTTAACGTGCTTTAAATGGGCAATCAAATCGATGGAATCGGGACTCAGATGACAGATATACACAAATGAGTGTTGGTAGTTTTATTTTCTTGGTAGTGGGAAGTGTTTTTAAGCGCAAAGTGGGGGGAATCAATTTTTTTTTTAAAAAGCTCGAGTTCATTTGGAGTAGGAACTCATGCGGCACCCTGCATATGATCATAATTATAATGAAGGTCATGAACATGAGACTGTATAAACAACACCAAAAACCACATTGTTTGTCATGTGATAACAAACAATAAATAAGGTAGGTAAACATCGACAAAGTGAACATAATTATCGACAATTTGTACGGTTCGAATTAGCGAGAAGTTGACGGAATTGATGAATAATTTTTGTTAACGATTTTTTGGTTAACATGTTTGCCTTACTTTTACACCCAAACAATCGATTTGAGGAGGGTTTTGTTTTTCAGTTAATCATTTCGGAGTCAATTGAGAAGCCAATAAATGTATGGTTGAAATGTTTTCTTGATACCACAGTCGATTCTCGGTACAATATTATCAAATGTATATAATCCAGGGTTAAAAGAGCTAAAACGTTTACAAACGTATAATGTGATTGGTGTCACGCTAGCCGTTTCGGAACACGCATAAGAAGTTGGGCAAAATTATCAACGGACTGGATTGGGGTGTGGTAGGGTGTCAAGGAATTTGTTGATCGATTGTTGGCAGAACTTAACGTTGTATAGAAGGAACGTGGTAATAATGAGTTGACCAGGAAGCGTTTTTTGAAACCAATTGACTTGTTCGTCATTCATTCAGCAGGACGAAATTTATATGACGTCTTGAGGTCAAAAACCGATGTTTTTATGCTGAGTTTTTGAACTTTTATGATGTTACTATTGAAAAGTAAAGTCGATTCCAGGCAAGTCTTTGTGTAGTTGTGTTTTTTTAAGGTCTGCGAGTTACTAAGAATTTTTTTTTTCGTAAATTTCGTAAAAAATAAATCCAGAAGTGAAATGCTTCTACCAGACTTTGAAGACAGTTTTCCCTTTTTTTTTATCAGGAAAAACTTTAGTTTTATGTACTTAAAAACTGTAACTGCTTTTATTAACAACTAGCTGACCCGGCAAATTTCGTTCCGGACAAATTTGTTAATGTAATGAAAATAATAATTCCGAGCATGCACAATGCGCTTGCTAATTTATGTAATTCGGCCAGTTAAACTGCTTCATTCAAATGTTATATTAAATGAAATAGAAATAAATGACGAATAGCAATGTTGATTTGTTTCAATCAATCCGCAATGATTTTGACGTGTCGGCCAACCTTCCGCTTTTAACTAAATTGACCATGAGAGAAACATGGTAATTCAAGATTGATACTACAAATGCACAAACATCCATCGATTATACTTGCAACAAATTATTTGTCATAGTGAAATTTAAGTCGATTAAATACGAATGGCAAATCGTTCTGAATAAGCGAAATCTGCGAAATGAGAGTGTTTGCCTTTGGATTTTCCACTCAAAATCGTCACTTGCATGACATTTGATTCGGGAACCTTCACCACCAAATCAAACGCGTTCTGTTACAAAGCCTCGGTGCATTGAGGTTGCGCAACAGTATTAGAACTGAGCCGACTTTCAATTCTATAGATGTAAGCCCGGAACATCCAAAGAATTCAAAAATTCAACTAATTCCCACAAAGTTTTGTTTTCACGACAAAAAGTAGCATAATGTCCTTCCTTGGGCCCATGCGAATTTAAACCAAAAATCATAAAAATTGAAGGATTGGTTCCCGAGTTATGAGTGCGCACATACGGACGTCAGTCTTTTTTATATGTAGCTGTACCCACCCGCCTTTGCTCATACATTTCGTATTAAGTCCTGCTCACATTTCGCAAAGTCCTTTATTTGGACAGTGTCCATTAATAATTTTAATGCTTCCACAACCCGTTCTCATATCCCGCTTATGTTTTGCAAAGTACCATTTACAGCATATTTCAATCTTGAAGCAACCATACCTACCCATCCACAAATTTCAATCAACTCGGTAGAGTTATTTCGGAGATCGGCAACAGCGCCACCTATCAGGTCCAAAAGTATCATATCCTTCAAGTGGGAACGAAGAATATACATCCACGAAATTTCATTGGAATCGGTTGAGCAGTTTCGGAGATCGACACCAACGCCACCTATCGGGTCCAAAATGTTGTCTTTTAAGACTGCCTAAGCCTGAAATACATACACCAATACGAACAAAACAAAAGAAGAATCAAAAAATTAGGCCCAGTAAGAATATTTTCCTTGGTTATGTTATTTGTGCCGGAAATCGAATGGAAATGTTATTTACCTATTTAAAATTGGTTAAAATCTAATTTGGAGTTTTCGTCGAACAATTGTACAGCTAAATGAAACATGAATTACTGAAATGTCAAATTCAAAAAAAGTATAGACAACCAACGCCAACTATAGATATTATTATAATTTTAATGTTTGTTGATACAAAATTGATATGCAGGGAAATCTAACTTGTAAATATCTCCCAGCGCCACCTATCGGGTCCAAATTTTGGCAAAAGCTTTCTATTTTTTTAAGTGTTATATGGTGTAAATTTGAGCCAAATCGGTCCATAAATAAGAATTTTCAAAAAAGCGACCCCAGCGCCCCCTATAGGGTCTAAAATAAACATAAACCATCCGGAGCACCACACAAACATATGGTGTGAATATAAGGGGTATAGCTTCAGTGGTTCAGCCATTATCGTCCAAGTCTGATTCTTTTTTGTTATACCACGTTTTATAGTGACTGACGTTTCATGTCAAGTCACACGGGAACGCTGTCGAACGGGATAAAAAAGTATCTTATGTCCGTCTCCTGGCTCTAAGCTACCTCCCTACCAATTTTCACCCAAATCTGTTCTGCCGTTCTTGAGTTATAAGTGGTGTAACTAACACGACTTTCTTTTATATATATAGATAATTTCCTAAGGAACACCAGAATACGTGAGGAACTGAATGTCGAGCAGTTACTTCTCCGGACGGAGCGTTCGTGACGTACTATGGAATCCGTGCCATCATGCAGGCGTCCCCTAGGAAGACCCAGAATGAGATGGTTAGATCAGATCGGGAGCTATGGAGCGTCCACTTAGGCATCCTATACCCGCGACCCTACTTATGGAAGAGAATCCATTGATTTCCTTTTCTACTAGATATAATATCAATACACAATCTGACAAGACCATGCGCAGCCTCCGACTGCCAATTAGTTATACTTGAAAGTGTCTTGCTTTAATCTTTTGAAATCTTTTTTACAGTCAGTCGGGTTTTTAGTTTTTAAAAAATAACTTTTGTATTCCCCTTTTTCATTCAAAAAGCGCCATGGCGCTTTTCCCCTCAATCTGGGAACACTGGATAGGCCTGGAGAACGATCCCGTCAATCAATGTCTTCATTTAAACGATAATTTGACAGGGAGGCATTTCTCGAAGGACATTTTGTTGAAATCAGCAGATGTAAAAAATTCACATAGCTCAACAAAGGTCCCATTTATCTTTACTGGATCCCAATTTACGTCTTCAGAGAAATAGGGTCATCCTGTGATCTTTTCCGCAGGTATACCACACCAAGCAGTGAAAGACTCGAAGTTGATTTGGCTCCCGAATAATTGAGGGTTTTTCGCACCCAAAAACTTATATATCTACTGACGAAGCCTTAAAGCTGAAATGGACTTTTTCTGGCATAATTGAGTTTCCGAAAAAGAGCATCTTTTTGATTCTACGCAGGCCAATATTAACTTTCTTATAGAGTCTACTGTGAGTCTTTTGTAAATTGATGAAATTCCATATAAAATTTTCAGAAAGGTCGCCAGTTAGTTAGTTTGTCAACAGGTAACTTTACATGACTAGAGTCATTAAATTCGACTTGTAACATAAGATTTACGTCAAGATATTTATACATAAGAAACGTAAATAAATCGCCAAAGTAAGCTGCGTCACAATATAGAGTGCGATAGGGTGAATTCCTATTTTGGAATTTTGGAGGAAACGATTCAACAAGTCATGATCCGAGGAATACGTTGTCGAGGTCAGATAGCCCCAATCTCATTCACATATGGTGGGTGACAATTGTTGTCACAAGTGACTTACAAAGGGTGTATCCGTTAACCGTACAGTCGTAAAAAAAACTGCACACTTTTATCATGTATTAAAACAATTTTTGTAGAAAGAGTTTATCAAAAGAAACATCTTTATGAATTTAACACAAAAGAAATCCCAGCTGCAAATAAACAGCTTGACATAAAATAAGTGAAATTATTTCTCACTCTAGGTGAAGTTGTTTGCCTTGTGAAGATATGCCCTGCGCCTACATTTATACTTATGTGAGGAATTGACAGACAGAATTTAAATGTGCCAAACAATTGCTTCATTAAACGATCACAAGGAGTTGTACGTTGAACTAGTGGTGTTGTTCGAAATAATGTTGTTAAAATTGCAATAAAAGTGTTTGTTCTTATTTCAGAAATTATAAGTAAGAACCCTTTGACTTTTCGGTTGCCCATATTCAATTGTAATTCCGAAACTATTATCAAAAATAACCTCTTAAAATCCAGCTATGGCATCTAACGTAAATTGGTCGATTTGTCTGCATTCTACTTTAAGATTTTTTTTTTTAAATTATGTAATTATATAGTCTGTAAATTGTAAAATGGTAGACTTAAATAAATAAATAAATAAATAAGTAGTAGTAGTAATATGTAGTAGTATTTATTACTAGCTAATTATTACTAGTACTAGAGTTCGCCCAGTGGAAGAAATTCTACCATTGTATTGACCTGGCTTATACACAACGTACCTATTGAAGAATCGATAACAAACAATATTGTACTTCTGCACTATTTTCCCAATAACAAAAAAAAAAAAAAATCAATATGTTGTGGTTAAGACAGTGAAAGTGGTTCTTAACTATTTCCCTTCGCCTATTTATATAAAAGATAAGATGATAAAATTCTTCATTTGAAGAACATGAACTAATTTTCAAAATTATAATAAAAAAAAGTAAATACTTCACTCACTGATAAAAATTGGATATGAAATTAGCAACCGCCAAACAGAAACCAGTATCACTATGTACTCAACAAATATCTCATTAACTGGCAAATTTTTCCAAAATCTAAATTACTACACGAAAAGCAGAACTCAAACCACAAATTGGTTGCTTTATTAAAAAAGCAAAACTCATCATTCATCAAAATTAATTTATTAGGACAATTCCACAATAAATGATACACCCGGAAAAAACATTATATTTACAACCACCAAGTTATTGCGACATAGGTACTGCCATCTGTCAATCAGTATGAATTTTTTGCAAGTCATGTGCTCAATTGTTTGAATAAATGCTTTTGATATTTACTAGTTCTTTTTTTAAACCTATGTAATTAACTTTATTTTTCTTTTATATTGCAGGTAAGAAATAACTGAATTGGACTATAAGCAATTGCAGCGCCAAGGTAAAACTAAAGTTATTTTTCTAGAAAGAGAAAAGAGTGTAGTCTGACACTAACTCGCATTTTCCAAGTAAAGCTACTAATAAGTGTCTTTCTATGGGGTTGGTCCAAATTTCGTATAGTCTTTCAGCTTTCCAGAAGGTGTATATTGTACTCACGTACAAATTGTTAAGTATTGTTCAAAAAAGTGGTCTAATCTTAAGCGATATACTAAATTTCGGTGTATTTAATTATAGTAGTTCATAAATTCAGGCAACATTTGATTTTTGTTTGTCTTTTCAGTTTTTGAAAACATTCAGCACATTTGTTGTGTGTGTGGCAGCTGACAATTTACCATTACAGTCAGTCAATTCAGAGACTTCAACCCGCAAACATCAATTGCCCCACATAGTTCTCTCAGTACCAACATTATCTATAGCTTTACTTATAAATATTGTACAGGGTGGCGCAAAAGTAATCCTCCTATCAGAAAATGCTATAAATTTTGCGATGGCCCCTAATGTCAGTTCTGGATTGTGGATTGTGGATCTGGAGCAGTGTAGCGTAACATTGTTTATTAACGTGTATTTCGCATGTTTTTACTACACAAATGTCAAAACAGAACTGACATTAGGGGCCATCGCCATAGAAAATTTTTGAGGAGGCGCAAAAAACCGATTTAAAAAATTGAAAAAGGAAACTGTTAAAGTAAGACGTACGAGGGACATACGAGTTTTTAATGGAAATTTTAGACTTAGGAGGATTTGAAACTGGTTGATAGAGGCAAAGGGAATTATGATGGAGCTACGAGGTATTGATATTTAAATTCAGCAATTTTTTTTCCTCAGGATTCCATTAAATTTCATTTTTTCATAAAATTCGGACTTACGAGGTTTTGAAAGAAAGCCGACGATATATATATTGAACTATGTTCATGTAATTCAAAATCACTGTACAATGTTCTTAATATAATACCAGTATAACCTAGAGCCAATGTATATTGAGAACTGTAATCCGGCTATCAATTGCAGGCAAAAGGATAACCATCCAGTCTTAGAATATTCGTACGCCCATGTGAATTTATTTCGTTTTTTTATCAACTATGTACAGGGTGTCCGCCGGGAAGGTATACTACTTTGTTTTGCCGCAATTTTGGTAAACATTAGTCTTGGCAGTCATATTTGGCAGTCGTGAAGTAGACACGTGGCAAATTTATTATCGAAAAATATTCGATAAACCAACGTGTTTTAATCATTAAAACATTTTATCAAAATCAATCATCGATTACTGTGACGATGAGAAAGTTACGTAAAATGTTTGGGAGAAACAACATGCCAACAAAACGCACTATTTATCGTGTAGTGAATGATTTCGAAGAATTCGAAGAAAGAGGGTCTGTAGGTGACAGGCCCAAGCATGGACCATAACGTACTGCAAGATCGGCTGAAAACATTACTGCTGCTGAAGTGTTCAAAACATTCCATCAACCTCAATTCGATGCCGTGCTCAGGAGCTTGGTCTTCAAAGAACAACTTTGGCGACAATTTTGCACAAGGATTTGCATTTGTTTCCATTTAATATTCAGTTGACACAAGAGCTTCTTCCACAATACCATTTACGCCGCCGTACATATGCCAATAGGGTGTTACAGCTAGCCCATGACAAACCCGATTTTCATGAAAAAACCATAATGAGTGACGAGGCACATTTTCATTTGAATGGATATGTGAATAAACAGAATAGTCGGTTCTGGGCAATGGAAAACCCTCAATTACTCATCAGTCACCTTTGCATCCATTAAAAGTTACAGTCTGGTGTGCAATTTGGTCAGGAGGAATCATTGGACCTTACTACTTTGAAAATGAAAACGGCGTAACGGTAACTGTGAATGGGGAGCGATATCGTGATATGGTTGAAAACTTTTTAACTCCACAACTTCATGCTTTGGGCTTGATTAACATGTGGTATCAACAAGACGGTGCCACATCGCATACAGCCAGGATTACAATGGAATTACTGCGAGACCTCTTTCCACAACAAGTTATTTCAAGAAATGGTGATGTTGATTGTCCTCCACGGTCGCCTGATTTGACTGCTCTGGACTTCTTTTTGAGTGCATATTTGAAAAGCAAGGTTTATGCAAAACCAGAAACGCTTGAGCAACTCAAACAAAATATTCGTGATGAAATTAATGAAATGTGTGAGAATGTAATGAAAAATGTGCTCAAAAGGGCTCGCATTTGTGAGACTAACAGAGGCGGATATTTACCTGATGTTGTATTCCATACATAATTGCCGACATTAAATAAAACATTAATCAATATAAGATCCATTCTCTTTCATTTAATCAAAAATTATAAACAAACAAAGTCCCGGCGGACACCCTGTAGATGACTGTTGCCACCTTTAGTGTTTGCCTTTGAAAATGATTTAGGATCTTATTTTCTTGTTTGTTGTTTTATTGTTTAACGTACAATATTTTGTCATAGTGTTTAATAATTGTTTAGATCGTTTTTTTTTTTTCTAAATAAACCAATGTAAAAATAAAAATAAAGACCAAGGCAACCCCTGAGGAAGTTGGAAAAACCCACCGAAACGTAGGGAAAAGAATGAAATAGTTTATTATTTTGATTCGGAAACCACTGATCAGTAAGCTCATTAAAACAATTTAAAATATACACCTGAACACCAAACTTACAAAAGATAATAGTAGGTTAGGTTAGGTTAGAAAGTGAATGACATTTTGAGGTCTCATACGGCACTAGGCACCACAAGGTCCCATCGTGATCCCCAGGGGAAAATAATAGTTTGGTGAGGGCGCAGGATTATTTTTCGAAACTATATTACTCTACAGTCATTTGTATCCTTAAAAATATAGCACTTTTGGTTCCCGATGCTTATGAGCAAAGCAAACTCTCTGAAATGAAATAGTTGTGACGTATGTAGTCGTTTCTTTCTTTCAAGATACATTCACCTCGCACGCAGAAAGTCTTCTTAGTCGTGTACAAGCGTCTGCCGCACCCACCAAATGTCTGCTTTACTCCTTTAATTTTGTTTTTTTCCGTTTTTGTTTTTGTTTTTTTATAAATAAATAGAAACTTTTTCGTTCTCATGCACTGCGTTCCTGTCGCTTGTCGCATCAAGTACAACGAGAAACAATTTATGAAGGTATACGCTCCTACTCCTAGTAAAAGGCGTATGCTGGCAAACTTAAATTTTAATTGCCGTCATATTCGGGAGTTGGGGCAGAGGGAAGGACAGTGACATTGCCACTGTTACTATATAGCTTCTGTTAACAGCACACCATCAACAGAACAGCAAATGGGAAATTTTCGAATTAAACGAAAGGACACACATGAGAAGTTGGCTGAGGAGTTTCTGCTAAAACGAATGCGGACATGTTGACAAGCGAAAAACGAAGGAAATTTGAAAGAATGAGCTGAGCATATGCCCGTACAATGAGACGACAATGTCAGCGAAGAGAATTTTTTTTTTTTCCAATTCAAAGTTTTTCCAACTTGTCCCATGAGGCATTTTTCGTCTGTTGGGGCGGAATAAGATGGAATTAATTGCAATAACGGATGTGAATTGCAAAAGTGTGTTGTTCTAAGTGGATAGTATACTACCAGAGTAACGTACGAGTATTTTTTTTTATTATTTTGTCTGCTTTTAGTTCTTCAAAGTTGGTAATTATTTGAGAGGGTGTACCTATACGAGTAGGTGGTTTTCCTGCGACCAGCTACCCGAGAATAACCCAAACGATTGGTCTCGGTTTGAATTTCCGATGCGCCATCATCATGATGTTTTGTAGGAAGCATTTGCTTCAAACTTTAATCGTTTCAGTTTATATAGAGGACTCACTGTTCCGGTTAAAGAGGACAAAACCATTGGGGATGTGTGTTGCTTTTGTTGGCACACAGGAAGGCACTTTGTTTGTCTGTCTTGAGACGTAATCGACATAACGGTCAATTTAATTTTCACCCTTGCACAATTGGTACTCCGGGGAAGTTTATTTTGAGAAAAAGATGTGGAGGATCGAAATAATTGCATGCTTTTGGAAGGCGACAAATGTAAACAAGAATTACATTGGCAAGCGTCAAGAATGAGAAGGCACAATGGGGCGGTCTGAGTGTGTCAGGTTTTGGAATCTTCTTTTTAAATCACTTTTTAATTTTCCTTAGTAGTGCTGGTTGTCCCTTGCAACTTAATTGGATTCTTAGCACAAATGTCTGGTGAACAAAGAACCAAGAAAATTACCATTGACAAGGAAAAGCTTTGCTTTCTGACAGTGAATATTTACAGGGTGGGCAAAATACAAGTATCTTCTTTAAAATGCAATAAAATGAACAAAATTATTAATTTTTTCATGTGTTATGGCTTAATCAGTAAGAGCAAGCATTCCAATTAATTGTGGAACACAACTTCGTTCAAGTGGGTGCCTTGGCTGGCTGTGCAGTAGCGCATTCTGTCACTCCAATTTTCCAAGACCTTGATGATGGTTTTCGGGCTGTAGCTCACGGATTTCTTGGATGGTATTGGCCTTAAGTGCTTGATTTCGGATTGTTGGCTTAACATCGGTCCTTCACTGTTCCCCGTAAAAACAAAGTCCAAAGGGGTCAAATCGCAGCTCCAGGGCGGCCAATTGACATCGCCAGCACGGCTGATAAAACGACTTGAGAATTTGGTGCGCAAAAGATCGACTGTGGCATGGGCTGTGTAGCATGCCCATAGCACGCCATCTTGCATGAACCAGAGGTCGTCCAAATTCAGGTCTTCATTTCATTAAAAAAAGTGGGTTAACATGGCTCTGTAACGCCCACCGTTGCCCGAAACGTTGTTCCCAGCCTCATTTTCGAAGAAATATGCCCCAGTGATGCCACCCCTCCACAATCCGCACGAAACTGTCACTCTCTGGTGGATGCATTGGCTGCTCCACATTAACGTGCGGGTTTTCGGAGCCCAGATGCGACAGTTTTGTTTGTTAACGTAGCGTACGGAAGGCGCGGTGGGTGCTGCATTTCGGCCAAAACATCTTTTCAAAAAACACACTGTTCGGGTTGCACAGCACCACTTTCGGAATACGTTTTCAATATTTCCCAACGTTGTTCAAGGTATGAACTGACCTTATGTCAAGATTTCGAGCGGCAAACAGTTGTCAGTGTCAAAAAAACGTATGATTATTTAAAATAAAGCACTAGATGGCCCACCCTTTATAAAAAAAAGGTTCTCTCGGTTCAACACCTTTAAAAATTTGACGAACTCCGTCATCAACATAATTTTGATTGATCATGTTTTGTTTACCTAAAATAAAAAACTGTTCTGGTGGACGCTTCTTAGCTCTCTATATTTTTTCCCTGAGCTTAAATAGCCCGAGGCAATCAACGTACTAGAAGAGGAATCTCCGACTTTACCATCTCATCCTTGACCATCCATTTCGACTCCATTTCAGTTTTTCAGAATTTCTATTGAGTCGCCTTACACGTTAGTATTGAGTCACATTATATCAGGTGGTTGTCTTGGCTTAGCCGATACACTGTTACACCGAATAAGTTTTAAACCGCTTTTGCAAAACACCGACTTGGAAGGCCAATTCGTGTCCTTTTTTTAATGGCACATTATTGCAAAACACCGACTTGGAAGGCCAACTCGTCCCCTTTTTAAAATGATACTCTCTTCAAGGTCCGCACTTCAGACTTCAAAGTTCAGTCTTCAATGTACAGCCTAGTCAAACGTTCTTCGCAATTTCCTCACATCAGAAAACCATATCCGTTGGACAGGAATAGACAACTTTGTCCTCCCACAGGAACTACACAACTTCCACACCAACATCCTTTGGAAAATGTTTCTATTCACAAAGGTCGCATCCCTATGTGTACAACATATGTAGACACTAAGCCGAGCACTCTAATCTGCGCCAAATAACCTTGTGCCAAAGTATTTCCGAAATAATCCGCCTCTTCTCGAGTAGGACCCTTCTAATAGAAGTCTACACACTGTGAGCGGCCGCCCAAAAACATTATTAGCATTTTTGGAGCTTATCCAACTACTTCAAACTACTGTCTGTTGTTTTGGTTAACCTCCAAAGTATCATCTCTTGTAATGAACTCGCATGTTCTTTTATAGCCTGGGATATACAAAAAAAAAAGAAAAAAAGAAGCAAAGCTCTCTAAAACTTGGCCAGCAACCAAAAACCTCGCACATACCTCCTCGCTACAACCCTCTGACTTGATAAAATCACATCGAAGGCTGAAGGGATGATTTCTATCTATTGTCGAAGTGCACACTCAAAAAGGATTTTAGCTCACAAAAAAAAAAAAAAAAAAAAAAACAGAAAACGAAGCAAACTTGAGGTGAGATTTCGTCTACACAAATATGTTTATCATGTAAATTTCCTTTCTCATGCAAATGAGCAAGGATACAGCATAGTTTAAGCTGTAGAGCTCTTCAAGTGCAAATTATCTCCACATCAGGACATAATCACTTTCAGGCAAAACACCTTCGTCCCCCGAGAGCCGTTACAATAATTTCTTCAGCCAGGGGGCATAGACTTGTTGTATACACCGGTAGAATCGTCGTCCTTTTGATCCGTTTTAATGCGTTTTATTTATCCAAAGGAAGACTTTTATGACTGAATACCCTTAATTTCACCATGGAGAGCGCGCACCAAAAAGTAAATCCTTTTTAAATTGCCTCAACGAGGTAGTTTCGTGCTTTGTGTTGCTAAAAGCGACAGAGAACGGGAGACAATGAAAAATAAGCACTGCAAGGATATGGGCGAACAACAAAAAAATGCACACTTTTCAATTGCGATATAAAAGAAGTGTTAAAACTTTACGACACAACCAACAGTAATGGAATTTCATTTCGTATTTCACCCAAAGGACGAAAAAAAAAAAATAATAATAATAAATGTATATAGAAAGGAGAATTTACTCGGTTTTTCTCACCGAAAAAAAAAAAAATATGACAATGACAAGAACATACGGTGGCTGATGGGCTGATGGGCGGGTGGGAAGGAGTGATGTTGATGTACAATAAAATTTTAGTTTATGCAGTCAGTTACTCCGTGGAGGATACACGGAATAAAACAAAAATTGTTTTGTTTTACTTGTCGCACTGTATAAAGTATAGGTAACTACAGGAAACAGGACGAAGAAAAAAGTGGTAAAACAAAGACGACATTTTGCCTTCACAGTTTTAGCGTGTGGGAGTTTGACAATGAACCACGGCTGGTAGTTGGTATATAGCCAGTGTGCGAGACTATGCATACTGTAAATGTAAAGTCATGTCGCCAGAACTTGAGCTCTGGGATTATGAAAAATTAATATTCATACATCATACATCATACATCAAGTTGTGCCAAGGATGAAGGAGGTAATTTGCAAGTCCTCTTTTCAAGTTGTACACCAAAAACAAACAGTCAACAGACCTCCTAAGTGGATAATTGATATAGAAAAATATTCATGTTTGCTCTTTTATTAAGTGAAAGATCCTCGACATATGTTTAATATAATGACATGTTCACAGGATATTGGCAAAGTGAACAAAAGTTGTGTATATAGCTGGAGGTTAGAGACCATTAGTCGCGTTTTGTCTGTTGTCTAAATGGCGTGTTCGAATTTACATTTCTATGAAGTGGGGAGGAAGGTGTTGTATAAGAATAGGTTGATTTGATGACATGTGAAGGTTGTTTACTCGCTTAAGTGGGCCTTTGTTCTGTGCACATCAAAATATTGGTAAATATTCAAAAGGCTTACTTGTAGGCAAGGCAAATGCTCCGACTCGTAACCAGCGATGTAACTTGAGTTTCAGAAGAGTTTTTTTGAGTTTTATTTCGTTGCGCACATAGAATGTGCGTTTCGCAAAATTTCAATTTCTCTTCATTCTTGTAAGCCAATGTTGAGGAATATCAAATGATTGTTATTTATACAGATTCTACTGCGAAATCTAAACGCACATGTGTGTGCATTTTCGAGCTCTAAAAATTTCCAAACGCAAAACTGAATGCAATAGCTTAGCAAATCGGTACATAATTCGATATGGCGTAGTGGCTTGGTGGTTATTGTGCTTTATGAGCCTCAGGTCTAACCTCATATACGAAAATTTAACGTTGTTTTCACTGTAGCTTGCGAACGTCTGACAAGCATCCGAGAGTAGGCTGCCTTGAGCTAGTTGAGTACATGCACTTAACGTGACCAATCCACCGAGGTAAGAACATTTTGAGGCCTTTCTTGTATCGCACACAAAATGTGCGTTTAAGAAAATGTGCCAGAAATGTATTACAGTGAACGGAAACCCCTCTTATGTGGACGATTCTCTTAAGCGGACAAGATGTAATGTGATGGTTGGCTGCTATTATTTAGCTCGAGTTTTTTTTTTCTCTTGAGTGGAAAATTCTTTTAGGCGGACAGTGGACAGTTTTTTCACATTAATTTGGTAAACACATTCACTTAAGTGGACGTTATGACTTATTATTCACATGAATTCGTTGTTTTCTTTACACATTCGTGGCTTTTATAAATGTATGCATTTGTGCAAATGTAACATCGAGCACTTGCACAACGGGAGTTGCTGCCGCTGTATCGGTGTACAGACAAATTGTCCACAAAAAAATTAAGTTTTTCACGTTTGCAGAACTACTTAGTAATGGCGTCCAAACGTCATCTGTCAAAGTGAAAAGTTTTCAGTATACTCTGCCACTTAATCACGGAAAGATTAACAAACGAGCAACGATTGCAAATTATTGAAATCTATATATATAAAAGAAAGTCGTGTTAGTTACACCACTTATAACTCAAGAACGGCAGAACAGATTTGGGTGAAAATTGGTAGGGAGGTAGCTTAGAGCCAGGAGACGGACATAAGATACTTTCTATCCCGTTCGACAGCGTTCCCGTGTGACTTGACATGAAACGTCAGTCACTATAAAACGTGGTATAACAAAAAAGAATCAGACTTGGAATAACAAAACGCAAATGACAGCTACGTAATTGACGTATAATGACAGCTATGTAATGACGTATAGATGACAATTTGATATTTGTAAGAAATCAATATTTAAACTATTTCTATTAAATAAATAATTAACAATTATAATGTAATGATAGTGCCATTGCCCATTCGTATTGTGGTAAATCAGGCACTTAGTGAATCAGGCACTTAGGAATTGTGGTGAATCGGGCACCTGGTAACAATCTGTTTCCCTCTTCAAGTTCCACTTCCATTTGGAGACTGGAATTGTATTGCAGTTTGTATTAGTTAATTCTAGAACCATCTAGAGAAGATATGGAGTTTACATCTGGAATCTATCTACTTCTGGAACATTCGCCGATAGGTGGCAGCGCGGATATAAAAGGGGCGCGTTGACAACAGATGGACAGTTGATTTTTAACCAGCGATAGTTGAGTTCGAAAGAGTAATCGGTTGTGAAATAAATAAGTGTGAAGTAATAGAATAAAGCGATTGGATTGAGACGTTTAAGAATTGATTAAGGTGATATTGTTTTGGAGATAAATAAGTGAATATTTGGAAAGTGTAAATAAAGTGATTTTATTGGAACAGTTGAACAGAATAGTGTTTTATCTTTTCGAATCCCAGCCCAAATGTAACAGTATAAACAGTGAAGTGAACTATAAAACTCGGTATGGTTGAAAATTTGAGTTTTGAAATCTTAATATATAAAAACGTTCGTGCGTATGTATGACCGACGATAACGACTGAACCACTGAAGCTATCCCCCTTATATTCACACCATATGTTTGTGTGGTGCTCCGGATGGTTTATGTTTATTTTAGACCCAGTAGGGGGCGCTGGGGTCGCTTTTTTGAAAATTCTTATTTATGGACCGATTTGGCTCAAATTTACACCATATAACACTTAAAAAAATAGAAAGCTTTTGTCAAAATTTGGACCCGATAGGTGGCGCTGGGAGATATTTACGAAAAGTAAGATTTCCCTGCATATCAATATTGTATCAACAAAATTAAATTTAATTGTAATAATATAGTTGGCGTTGGTTGTCTATACTTTTTTGAATTTGACATTTCAGAAATTCATATTTCATTTAGCTGTTGTTGTTCGAAGAAAACTCCAAATTAGTTTTTAATCAATTTTAAATAGGTAAATAACATTTCCATTCGATTTCCGGCACAAATAACATAACCAAGGAAACTGCTCATAACCACTGAGCCAATTTTCATGGTTCTTCTTTTGTTTTGTTCGTATTGTTGTATTTGAGGTTTAGGCAGTCTTTAAAGATAGCACTATTTTGGACCCGATCGTCGATCTCCGAAACCGCTCAATCGATTTCAATGAAATTTTGTGGATGTGTATGGTTGGTTCCAGCTTGAAAGATTCGACCCGATAAGTGGCGCTGTTGTCGATTTCCGAAACAGTTTTATTGAGACGATTGTAATTTTTGGGATGGGTACGGTTGCTTCAACTTTGACAGAGAGGATAATTACCCTATTGTTGGTACCTTACAAAAATAGGCGGGATAGGAAAACGGGTTGCGGCACTTTTCATTCAAACATAAAACCAAACGCTATTTCTAAAGTTGTATAATTAAACATTTTAATGGACATTGTCCAAATAAAGCACTTTGCAAAATCTGAGCAGGACTTAATACGAAAGGTACGAGCAAATCCGAGTGGGTACAACTACATGTAAAAGAGGCTGACGTCCGGATATGCACTCTTAATCTGGGAACGGATTGGGCGATTTTTATGATTTTTTGTTTAAATTCGCAAGTGCCCAAGGAAAGACATACTATGCTACTCTTTGTCGTGAAAACAAAACTTTATGGGGATTAGTTGAATTTTTGAATTCTTTGGATGTTCCGGGCAGTTATAATTTTGCTGCGCAACGTTAATACACCGAAACTTTGTAACGGAACGCGTTTGATCTGATGGTGAAAGATCAATTCAAATGTCAATTGAATTGAATTGAATGCCATCCAAGCGACGGTTTCGAGGGGAAAATTTAAAGGCAAACATTCTCATTGATCGGATTCCCCTTATTCAGAATAATTTGCCATTCGTATTTAAGCGTCTTGAATTTTCCGTGCATCTCCCTTTCAATCTCAGAGATGGTAACACCTACCACAAAATTTTTCATATGAGGGAACTCGAGAACGGATCGTCAGGCTTGAGCTATCTTTTCTTTGTTGTGTTTGTCTACGCCTAAGGAAGGTTCATACGACGAAAAAAAAATGGAAAATTTGAAAGGGAAATTGGAGAATTGTAGAAATTTATTTTCCATATATTTTGTAAGGGGAGTGTTATTTTTAAATTTTTTTTTTTGGATTTGATCGTAGTATATACAGTGAGAACCCATTTGTCAAAAGATATTTTGGATCAAAAAAATTAATTTCTGGTGGAATAGTGAATGTTCCAAATTCAAATTATTTTAGTCAAAAAGTCAATATTGGGCGGGACGAAGTTCGCCGGGCACGCTAGTTTATTATAAAAATTCGTGCTCTGTGAAAAATGCTGAAAAGTGCTCTGTGAAATGAAGACCGTAGAAGAAACGTTACCGTCAACGGCGAACGATATCGAGCCATGATACGCGACTTTTTTTTTTCCCCCAGTTGGCTGAGTTGAACTTGGTTGGTTGACATGTGGTTTCATTAAGACGGTGCCACATGCCACACAGCTCGTGAAACAATGGAAATGTTGAAGGAGGAATTTGGTGAGCAGCTTATCTCTCGAAATGGCCCTATGAGTTGGCCGCCAAGATCATGCGATTTAATAAAAAAAACTACGCTTAAAAAATCACCCGTTATATACACACGCGTATAAATCTATGCACACATGTGTATAAAATTAAAGTGAATTCAATATCATAAATTTTGAAATTTTATGTTTTTTTTTGCTTTTGAGCGGACAATCTCTTTGTAGAAAAAAACCTCCGGTTCCGTGGCTTTCCATTTACGAGGGATTTCACTAATTATTATAATGAAATTAAATAATAGCAAGCCACGTTCGGTTTACATAATCTTATGCTCAGACGAGGGCGCACATTGGGCCCTTCCGTTTGTTCCAACAATAATTCTCACATAAACGAACGTATGAGGTTGAGACACAAGGCCTCAGGTCCGTTTACGGTTCTGTTGTTGTGCCCACCACTTTATAATTGGTTCCACACAAACTTGGACTGATGTTGCCCCTATTGGAGAGATACTTTGAGAAACGCCTAACCACATTCCGCATCACCTAACTCACTTGTTGGCTCACTGAAAGATTTGACTACTTTTCCAAAACAAGGTACCTCAAATACCAGTCAATGTCACAGACACACGCCGCCAACTATCATGCAAAAGAGCAATTACACATTTACCACACATAAAACGTTCACTTACCCGCCAATAACACACTTTACTTGAAACAGTTTTGCAGCTCCTTCCTGCCTCCTCTCGAAACTGATTTGAATTCCCATCAAAAGTACCATCATTCAACCACACTTAACGAGTAATTACCTTCAATAAACTTCATCAAGGACCATCACATCTACAGACAAATTACAATGTCAACAGTAACTGTTGTAACAGACATAATAACACGTATGTAGTACACCACCTCGCATACACTCAAAGTCTTATAAGCCCATTTAGACTTAATTATTCCACAGCAACCACAGGGAAGCTGCTGCTTCAGGTGTGCTTATGGCTTACCTTACAAACTCGGGTTACATGTAGTTCAATCAAAACCCAGTCTGTCCAGCAATTAGCATACGAAACTCATCTAAATAATTACGTCTCATTTGAGGCTGTCATGTTAGCGCGCATAACCTCCCCTCCAGCCGTCAGACACAACGAGAACGCAACGCAATTGTTGTCAGCATCAGCATTCTTTTCTTTGACGCGACAACAATCAACTGCTGCTCCTGCTGCTGTTGCGTGAATATCTTTACGAGCCTGAGATTTATGTTCCCTCAAGTGCCATTGGCAATAATTGTTGCTGATGTTTTCCCACACAAACCCTACATCCAGCAGTCGATCTCATAACTAAAAAAATCCGGTTACAGATACTCCCTTCTCGAGCCGCACTGACAAAATAAAGCCATCACAATGAAAATGTGAATGTCTGATGGCTTTTCGTATCTTTTTGTTGAATTATCATCGACAAGAATTCCGAAATCAACTATCTGTCTCACGTTACATTCGATTGTGCTGCGCGCCCTGACCTTGCGGGTATAATACAAATTTGCGTCTACATGCGAGCCACTGAAAGGTAGGCATACAGGGTTTGTGTATTGTATATATCTCGTGGATTGCTCAAGGTGACCCCTCACCAATTAAAATCGCTTTCAAATGTGAAAATATGTTTCGCTATTGTAGTTTGTTTGTGCGAGAATAGACCTTTCAAAGATCAGAAATAACTTCCGCTACTGGTGGCTGTCGTGATCCATTTGCACGTGATGATACAAATAGACTTGAACCGCAAACGAGTTGAGAGTATTTGCTGTTGCCCCACCACCCCATTTGACGGAGGCGAAGGCGGAGGCGGCGGCGGCTTTTTTGCGTTTGATCGCATTTTGCCAGCGAATTGACATAAGATGGACAGCATTTTCCCATGTGGAACAAACCGTTGTTGGCCTCGTGGTGGTGGTGGTGGTGGAATGCGATGCGGGCGCAGCACGCGAGGAAAAACAAAGATCACAACTATTGTGTGTAAACTGTGAGCGCTGTCAACACACGATCATGTTCTGTCAGTTTACGTTCTGCCATTTGTGTGGTATGTTGTTATTGTTGTTGCAGGGAGATGGCATCAGCAGGGCCGAATGGAATTGCCAATTGATGTTTGATGTCAAATTCAATTAAGCGGTGTTTAAACGGCTTTCAGCATTCACTGAGGGGTGCATAATGGATGAATGTGGGTGTCATGCAGGAATGTGGGTTTCTTTTCATTTTTATGATGATTGATTCGTGTCGAAATGATGAAATGTTTATTAGAACTTTTCAATTTAGGTTAGAGCTGTCGATTGGCGTGCGATGAGGTTTCACCGAACACCGGGGGGTGATTAGTACGTTGTCTTTGGATTTGGGCAGACTCGATATGGTGACGATGACGATGACGATGATGATGACGATGACGATGACGATGACGATGACGATGACGATGACGATGACGATGATGATGACGATGACGATGAAGATGATGGGCCATCTAGTTTCTAGTGGTTTCTTTTTAAATCATAGGTTATTTTGACACTGACAGCTGTTCCCCGCTCGATATCTTGACAGAAAGTCAGTGTCATACCCCCGCGGAACGAAATGAGTCGCTTTACGCTTGAACAACGTTGGGAAATACTGAAAACTTATTTCTAAAGTGGGGCTGTGCAGCCCAAATAGTGCGTTTTTTGAAAAGAAGTTTTTGCCGAAATGAAGCACCCACCGCGCCAGCTGTACCCTACGTTAACAAACAAAATTGTCGCATCTCAGTGTTGAAAAAGCGGGTTAATTTGAAGTGTAGACTTGTAGAGGTAGGCAAAGTTCTTAAGAGAGTTTCGCTGTGGAAAGAATTTTCGTCTCAGTGTCATCCTTACTTTTCCTCACGTAGACCAAACCATTGCGCGTTCTTGCAGAGAACAGTAAACCCTCTCTGCGCAACCGAAGTGCATATCTTAATATGGAGCTATTCTCTTGCGTTAAGCTCTCGTTGATGTATATGCGTGTGCGTGAAGCTGAAGACGTACTGACATCAGGCACCTGAGATATGTTCTCCAGTTGTTGCAGTGACAGCCCTTTGTTTGCTCGAAATGCAGCTAGTAGTGCACTTTGTTCTGTATGCGATGATAGTCTGACAAGCAGCGGGCTGTGACCATCAGCGGTTTTGGTGTTAAGACGAAATGCATCGAAGTGCGGGAAATCTGGTGGCGTACTTTCGCAGCGATGCCTCGTACCACTTTAATAGGGTTTTCGTTTGGTGTCCGTGGAATACCACGGACAATTACATCACACAGCCGCTCTTTACGCTGTATGTCCGCTAGTTCCTCTCTAAGCTTTCGATTTTCATCTCGAAGGTCAGATAAACTGCTCTCAAATTGATGCACTTTGATATCAAGGGAAGCAATGGCATCGCTTAATTTTTTGTTAAAATTGCATTCAAAATCAGAAAGCAACGATTTGAATTTGTTCATTAAGCTGGCTTCAAGATCCTGAAGCTGGTCTGATAAGGACGTTTTTTTATCTGACGTGCTCGATTTGACTGCTGGCGATTTATCTGCGTTCGATGCGGAGGTAGTAGCGGATTTCTCTCTGGGCACTTGTTGACGTGTGGTGGACATGGTGATGATTGATGAACAAAGAAATAAAGAGCAGAGACAAACACGACGATTTTCTTTTTGGTTTTTTGTGTTTCTGGCTGAGATATTTAGTCACTAGTGTTCAAAACTATTTGGCTTGAAGACGTTAACTTAAAAACTTTGACTTTCAGTGTTATATTTAAAGAACTGGTTAAACAAAAAAAAATACTTCAACGACCAGGAGCGAACTACAAACACGTCTATTCACTATACATAGTAGACACTCTTTTTGAGCCTCTTTTGCTAAATTCAAGTCAACATTTGTTGCGGATTATGGAGTGGTGGCATCATTGGACTATTTTTCTTCGAAAATGAGGCTGGGAACAATTTTCCGGTTAACGGCGGGCATTACAGAGCCATGTTAACCGACTCTTATTTTTTTTACTGAAATTGAAGACATGTACTTATTTGGACGACCTCTGGTTCATGAAGGATGGCGCGCCATGCCACACAGCCCATGACACAATCGATTTTCTTTTGCGCACCAAATTCCCAAATCGTGTTATCAGCCGTCTTGGCGATGTCAATTGGCTGCATCGGAGCTGCGATTTGACCTCTTGGGCCTTTTTTTTTGTGGGGAACCGTTAGAGACCGATGTAACGCCAACAATTCGGAAACGACTCAAGCACTAAAGGACAATATCATCCAAGCAATCCGTCAGCTACAGCCCGAAACCATCGTCAAAGTCTTGGAAAATTGGAGTGACAGAATGCGCTACTGCGAAGCCAGCCGAGGCAGCCTCGTGAACGTCGTTGTGTTCCATAATTGATGGGAATGTTTGCTCTTACTAATAAAGCCACAACACATGAACAAAATATTATTTTGTTCATTTCATTGCATTAAAAAAAAAGAAGAAACTTGTATATGGCCACCCTGTATATAAGAGGAAACAATGAACCAAGTCTGGTGCTCATCGCTTCATAATCGCAACTGATAGACGCTCGGGCAGTGCAGTTGACATGAAGTTCGTGCGCTCCCTTTTTGGTAATAAAAGAATAGAAATTTTCCAAAAAAGAATTAACTGCCAGTATTACAAAAAATGATCTGTGACAATGCAAATCTGGCTGAATTCGAAAAGCTGACAGTTTTGTCAATGTAGTGGGATAGTGGTTCGAACTGGAACTCCACGCAGATCCACTACTGTCGACCTGCACTCCATGGTTACTAAAAATGTTAAGAAAATGTAAGAAAGAAAGTTATGTGACAAGACCCCACCAACCACCCACTCCCATAAATCTCAATTGCTATTATACAACTTTTTAAATAAAAAAAAAAAAAACATCCCACTTCAACCGAAATTGAGCGCGCAGAAAAATCCAGCTGAATGATTAATATAACGCCCCAACTGATTAAACCGTAAATCCTCTCAGATAATCATTCAGCTACTTTACATCTCAATCTCGTAAAAAGAAGAAGAAAAAAAAAAAAACTGTAAAAAAAGGAAACATAATCAAAACCGACCAAGATAAAGGAAAAAGATTGATCCTTTGTTCTACGGTAGCAGTTTAGTGGCAATGCCAACAACCCTGTCCACATGCACCGTCCCAAGACGTTTTTCGAATGAAATATTATGCCCAGAGAGTTGTTCGTCGGTGGTAAATGGGAGGCGATATAAAGAGAAACAGTCGACAGCTCCTCCGACAGCTAATCAATAATTTCTCCACACGCAGTCGAACAGAAAGAAACGATGATTTCTTCAAGGCGGCACCGCATAAGATGGATAGAACGAGAGAAAGCACAAAAGACAGAAAGTTCGAAGGACGAAGAAGCATATAAACATGCACTCTCCTATACATATAAACACACATACACACAGTATATATAACTAATCATAGAAAGGGATTTCGAAACGCAGACGCCATAATTTCCAATAAAGAGCTTATGGCTCTTTTCGCTGCCGCTATGAATAGTTGAAACAATGGCAGAAGGTTTTTTATTTTCTTCTTCTTCACTTTTGCCGGCTGAATTTTTCATTTTGCGCAATGTATCTACACTTGCCCTCGCCTGTTGTTTTGCCACAAATTTCCATTAGTCCTCAGCTCCGCACACTCCGTTTGGTGGCCATTTCTTTCGATGTCTTTTATTTTTAAGACGAGACTAATTGATGACTTGCAGACAGAATTAATCGATGAATATGCACGTAATTGCGTTAATTCTTTTCAAAGGGCTTTGTTTAGACTAAACCTCTTGGATGTATGTAATTGAGTGTATATCTGTTGGATGATAACAATTCAACTTGGTGTGAAGAAGGGGAACGCCGAATGCATTAACACTTCGAATTGAGTCACGCGTTTGCTGGTGGAGCCGGAAACTGTTAAAATTTTCATGTCGTCTTATAATGACAAGGATTCGATGACCAGACATAAAAGCACAAATTAACCGGTCAACCGATTTAAATGCCGCTCCTTTATTTCGTTTTGAGGATTAAGCCCATTATCCCATTAAGATTGAAGTTAATGCTAAACCGATCGCTAATTTGTGGCAAAACAAATGCGAACAAAACAGCGGGGTATAAAGTGGGATTGACCATGACCATATACTGTGAGTCACAGGCCGTGAAATGCTTTTTGGCAGCTTTTCGGTGGGGGAGAAGGATGACCGTATCCCACCGTTTTATTAAGGAAATGCTTTTGATAATGTTATTGGGCGGTATGTTTGGGAGAGTTTTTTTTTGTGGCGCATTTATAATCAACATTAGCGTGGAGGGTAACAATGGTGAAGTTTTGCAATGAAATTGTCCATTGTGACCTACAAAATGTTCAAAAGAGATTATTAGTTGTAAAATAACAGATTTTTGCTCCTTTTTATAGGTACATTTACTGGTTAGCAAGAAGTACGAGTGCTGTTAATCGCGCACCACAAAGCTGAGTGCCTTGTACCTCTTATTGTATTTCTTTCTGTCTCTTGCCGCCTAATGAAGGGCGTAAGCTAGTCTGAAATACTGCAGAATTGACCTAAAATCAGCGCAAGGCAAATCGTCGGTAATATTAGTGCAGCGACTTGTAGGCTTCAAGCTGTGAAACAGATATCATGAGAAATGGAATTCATACAGCAACAGAAAGGTTTATAAAAGGTGTTTTTTTTTTTTTTTTTTTTTTAGAGGTATAGAACCTTAAATTGGCAAGATTATTTTAACTGCCAGCCATTTTGTCAGCTGTCAAGTTATTCGTTTTTATTTGTTTTGGCATTTCAACATAAATAGTCTGACGCCTGAACAACGCTTCCAAATTGTCCCAAAACAAGATTGCCGTTGATCCGAATTTTCATAAGCGAATTTCATTTAGCGATGAAGCTCACTTTTCTTTGAATGGATACGTCAATAAACAAAACTGCCGTATTTGGAGTGATGACAACCTTCAAGTGTATGTTGAGACACTGATACCTCCACAAAAAAACTGATTGTGTGGTGTGCTTTATGGGTTGGTGGAATAATTGATCCGTACTTCTTTAAAAACGATGCTGGCCAGAACGTTACAGTCAATGGTGACCGCTATAAGCCATGATTACTGAATTTTTCGTTTATTAATTGAACAACCATGATGTACAGGAGATGTGGTTTCAACAAGACGGCGCAACATGTCACAGAGCTCGTGCCACAATTGATTTATTGAAGGAAACGTTTGGTAACCGCATAGTTTCACGTTGCGGACCCGTGAATTGGCCTCCAAGATCGTGCGATTTAACGCCGCTTGACTATTTTCTGTGGGAATATGTGAAGTCGCTAGTGTACGCCGATAAGCCCGAAACGATTGACCACTTGAAGAACAACATTCGCCGCGTTATTGCCGATATACGGCCACAAATGTTGGAAAAAGTAATCGAAAAGTGGACCTCCAGATTAGACTACGTCCGAGCCAGCCATGTAAGTCATATGCCAGAAATCATATTTAAAGTATAATGCCAGGAGATTATCTTCCGAATAAAGGAAATTTCATGTCAATTTAAAAAAATCATCTTTGTTTTATTCCGGTTCAAAGTTCTATACCTCTAAACAAAAAACACCCTTTACAAGCGCACTTTTTCTGTGCGCTCTAAATCGCTGAAAATGTAAAAACAAAAGTCTGTAATCATCTTATCTTGTCCAATTCTATCATAGGAAAGTGATTAGTTGTTTTGCTCCCCCATTTATTAAGCAAATTTTGTAAACGCACACGATTGTGCGCTATGATACGTATGCGCACACTTTACTTAGATCAGCTTGTGTTAGGCAAATATGTTGGCGAGACAGCAGGGACCGCTTACAGAAATGTGGATCCATTGTGATGTCCTTGGGGTTGTTGGATCCTTGACTTTGGAAACCTCTAAAAATCTACTGCCTAGGCCCCAGTTTTAGCCATACGTAAAACGAAACCGTAAAACTTTTCTTTTGACTTATTTTGTTACATAAACTAAATTTTTCAACTCAATCATGGTCTTTAAATGTTGTTTATGATATAACTTCATATATAAAAAAAAAAAAATTATCTTTAAATTTTCTAGAATAAGAATTTATTTATAAAAATTTGCCTATATTTTTTTGGAAATCCAACTTTATAATTCATAATCAATATTTTAAGACCAAAATTGAGTTCAACCATTAAGTTTAAGTGGTTAAAAAAAGCAGAAGAATATTTTTACGATTTCGTTTGATGTATGGATATAACTGGGGCCTTAGAAAGCGAAACCGAGGTATTTATAAATCCAAGCAGGTCATTTACGGACTTGTCGGAAAGTACTTCTAGGTCGTGCAAGAAAGGTTCTGTTTCTGATGTGGTGGAGTGTTGGACAGTGGCAAAGATGGAGCAACCTGTCACATTTCATCTTTAGCTGCAAAGTTTGTATAAAACAGAAAAAGTTGACCGATTCCGTTGATATAAAAATTAAATTTTGGTTCATGTTAGGCCCCATGTTTGTCTGAGAAATTCATACGGATTGGGTGGAAGAGTTTTAAAGTAGTTCGGGTACAAATCCACATAAAGGCAGACAAGTAAATTTGTAGGTCCTTTCTAACGTCTCAAAAGTTGTAAGAATCTACGCCTCATATCCTATATTCTTTGTTTCCTTCTTTAGATAGAATTCTTATGCAAAAAGATTGCGCACACGAATGTTCGCAAAATTTTAACCGAATACGAATCTCGTATGTGTCAATGGCTTCGTCCTCAGACGGTATTTTAATGCCAAAAGATAGCGCACACGGTTGTGCGCAAAAGTGTATCGGACCACCTTGCTCGTATAAGCTAGTTTTTTTTTATCGAGAAGCCCACATGCGCTATGTAGTATGTTGCTGTACTAAAATGTTACTCAGATTGGATGTGTATCGTTTTCCCCGCCCGTATTTGAATGTGCGCTTTCGAAGTTCCTAAACGTTTTCTTAGAAATTTCTTTGTTTCACAACTATCACTCTAGAACTTTTTTCTACCATCTGTTGTTACTAAGCTTTGACTTTCTTGGCTATACTTACACACATTTCCTCCAAACTGTGAACCACTACAGCAGTTTCACAAGGTTCGCCCGTAAACGCTCTACCAATCATCGATTTATAAAACACAATTAAAACTTTCTGGAAATTTAATCATCTCCCTTTACTAATTCCGCAAGAGTATGTGTTCTCTTCATCCAATTATAAGCGAAATTCCTCAAGTTGGCCATTACACGAAGAAAATCCTCTATCGATGTCAGATAATTGTACAGCAGCTGAACCTTGGAATGCACCAATTACTAACCATAAACAGCTGCTGTTTATAACTATAACTCGGCTCTAAAAAATACAACCAGACGAACCTACATTAAGTCTTAATTTCTAGTTATTAATAAAAGAATGCGCGAAGAATATTTTTTAATTAGAGCCCCGCATTTATGTGTATCTCTCCGGTGTTTGCTCATTTTATTCGCGTTCTGGAGCTGAAATCTCAGAGAGAGAAAAAAATCATTTAAACGAATTAATTAAGTGTTCCAGTACAGGAGAGGCATTCCTTTTTATAATTTTAATTGAATTTCCTATATTATCTCTGTGAAATTGTATTTTTACTCTTTTTCTTTTTCTAATTTACAGTCCCACTGGTGCAACGCTACGTACACAGGTGCAAATAAAGGATTACTTATTGTCACCGGGCACCTGTAAATGTGGTCTTCCATGTCCACTTCGGCCGGAGTTCTTTTTCGATTTTAATACTCAGGTGAGTTTGTTTTTCTTTTAATTTATACTCCTATGTGTCGATGCTGTCGATATCTCTGTCAATTTAATTAAAAAAAAAAAAAAAAATCCACCTCGCGCAAATGCGAGGAGTAGAGCGAATTAGTTTGCAAATACTACTTTTTTTTTACTTTAATTGTCAAACGAAATTATGTTGAGGAAAATCCTGATGCAGCAACGTAAAAAAAAAAACGAGAATATCAAGGGCAAACCAGAAGCACACAGAGCTAGTGGGCTACTTCAGACGAAGATGCATCGTGACAGATTTCCATTCGACCAGCGTGTATGTACTAATTGCACTGCTGTCAATTAAAATGTTAAACTTAATTATCCCTTTGGACCAACAGCCATGGAGTTGACCGAGAAGATGTGTGCTTTGTGCACGAACGCAGCATCGCATCTAGGACATATAGGGTTGGGGATAATTACATTGTGTTTGCCATTGCCAGTAGGTAGATTTGGTTGGATGTCTTCGTATGAATATACAGTGATTTTAAGGTGAAACTGTCTTGTGGACAAGTGAGGATTCAGTGTGAAATTTTGTTTTTGGGGTAAGTAAAAATCTTCTGAAATCAATTCTAATTTGACCCGAAAAGTTTATCGCGCAGCTGGTTATCGAACTAATTTTATTAGGTTAGGTTAGGCGTTAGGGGGTTCATGAGGAAGACTACTCGTACTCATGTCAATATTGACACAATGTGGAGATTTTGGGAAAAAGGAGGTCCAAACTGATTATAAATAGTCAGCATTCACCCAAATCTTCGCTCATTTTGTTTTACTCGGCTGATTCTGATATCATATATCATGAGACAATTACGAGTAATTTTTTAAAAGAAGGTCATTTAAAAAAAATCGCAAAAACACCACCGTCAAAAGGGGTGTAGAGGGTCACTTTGAAAAATGACAAAACACTGTTTTTACTGATGTAACAACTTTCAGGGCAAACAAAAAAAAAGAGATTAGAAAGGAATTTAATCTTAAAAAGTGTAAAAGCATGACCTTCACGAGACGTCAAAATTCAACTGCGCCAATTTATTTTATTAATGAGGAAGCTGTTAAAATTGTTGATTGCTTTAATAATCTTCGTGTGGTCTTTGACAGAAAGCTCACCTTCAAACTCTACTTGGATTCCATTGCAAGGCAAGTCGCCGATTTTGACTTATAAAACGTTTCTCAAAGAAATTTAAGGATCCTTATGTAACCAAAATTCTATACTGTTTTCTCGTCCGTCCAGTTTGATGTCGGTCCTACGAATCTGCAATCTCAAGAATTGAAAGTATTCAAAAGTAGTTTCTTCTTTTCGCATTACATGATTTGCCTTGTAATCCCGAAAGTCGTCTTCCACCCTACATAAGTCGATTAAAGTTGCTGAATCTTCAGACTTTGGGAAAACGAAGAGTAACATCCAATGTTATATTCCTGTTTTGCGTTCTGACTGGTAACGTTAACTCCATATTTGTTCTCAATTCCATAAACATCAATACCAGACCGAGGATAACAAGGAACCCAATTTTTGATGTGTAAACATCTAAGCGCGCGTTGTTGGAATCTGGTGGAGTAATTCCACACATTTAACTTGCGGGGACGGAAATGCGTCACTATGTTTTATCATTGCATATAGTTTATCATTGCATACGTTTTTATCATTGCATACATTTATGAGCTGGGGCATATTAATTTCAGCTTTTTGTTGATGTGAAATAAAGCATGTTTTTGTTATTTCATTATATATCAAGAATACGGTTATTAGTTATTACAATTCCCTCTTTTCTCAATGACGTGTATCAAGCCATACACGTACCGCACGCACGGTGTATACACATATTTCGGAACTGTTGGATACAGTCGCACCAATTTGTTTATACCAAAGGACGTCTCGATGTAACTATAGGAGTAATGGCCCCATCAATAACCTGACGAGGGATTTCTTTAAGTACAATCATGTGATTGATTTCAATTCATCAAAATTCAATTAAAATAGAACATTGAAAGAAATGTGGAACAGTATGATCTAATAGTAGGCTTTTCAAAATATTTTCATTATTGATTAACTGAAATAATGTCTTTTCGTGGGCGTAAGTCTTTCGGTCCTGGGTTCTTTGAAGGATGGCCATAGCTTTTTTCGATGATACGATTTTCCACGAAGTTCAATCTGGAGTTTGTATCTCAGTTTTTTCTCTGCATTATTTTGAGCATGAAATGGGGATACCCACCGAAGCTCTTTTTTAACAGCTGTCAAACCTTTTTTTTTTGTTAATCCGTCCATTTTCGGGAATTCTTCAAATACAGGCACCCGGCATAGCAGTACCTTCTTGGGCTAATTTGTGTAACTTATAGAGTTTTAATGTCTGTCTGTCGGTAGGAAAGCTGAACGTAGTAGTGGATGAAGTCTAGTACATAATTTAACACATGCATGTTTGTCCTGGTCTGGCCTTAAAGCAACTGTGAAACGAGCTTGAGAGAGCTACAGAGATTGATTTTTGACAATTATTCTGATCACTTAATCAGCTTGAACGACACTCCCAAATTATCCTTGCAAAACCTCGATTCCCTGGAGCAGTCGTTGTTTTAACTTAAAACTGCGTCTGTATTAAGTAAAATTGAAGCATTATGACCAATTTACAAGAAATACTACAGACGTCCAGTTTGTTTTGAGCTGGATGCGTTTTATACTTCATTGGACCTTCAAATCTCCAAGAAGAAGAGGGTTTCTGTACCAAACTTATGATTTTTTATTTTGAAATATGCAAGTTGAAATCTGGACGAAAGGTGGTTACAACAAGATGGCGCTACGTACTATAAGGCGACCGCAGCCTTAAATTTAGTGAGATTAAAATTTTGTCTAACATTTTACTTCAAGCAATTGACAGGTTTCACCTCTCTGGATATTTTTGTTGGCCTACTTCTGAAGCCACTGTTTTATGCTTAAAAGGAACAGCGGACTTAATGTTCAAAAAAAATGAGTGCTGGTGACCAGATGTCCAATAAATTTTAAATACTATTTATTTCCTACCTATATTTCGAGGAAAAAACAGTTTGGAGCAAAATTAAATATTTTCTACCTAATTTGTACATTTTCAAGTTCTATCTTTTATGAAAGATTGAAAATCGAATTTGGAATCATCATTTGACAGTTGCAGGCGCGGGTTCGCAAGTCGCCACATCTTTTGCTTTCTGCAAAACAACCGTGATCTAGGACACCAACCAAAAAGTGAATAACTAAACCACATCAGCCTAAAAAATATATCTCGTTCTCTATTTCTGATTTCTCGTTTAGCAACGAAAACGTATCTACTACCAAGATCACGTTCCGATGGCATCAATTGATAAAACTGTACACAACTCCTCGCCATTTCCTTGCTTCCCCACCCGACTGTATAGTGTATAGCAAAACAATTTTTTGATCTACTGAGGATATCTCAACTTGATTTGTGTGTCGCTACTCGTTACGAATGCGATACTTCAATCTACAGATAAGTTGCAAAAACTAAATGAATTATATTATATCCACGCTTCTGAGACCCAGAACTATTGGCAAAGCATACCCACTTGCTGGGGGGGAAATTTGATTTAAATGAATCGACTGTCTGAGATAAGGTTCTTCTTGTTGGATTGTGAAAAAAACCCGCTCCCACAGCAAAAGAGCCTCCCTCAGTCAGCCATAAAAACGTATAAGAGAATTTATTTAATTTGTTCTCGAAACTGGTCCAGCATCCTGTAAAGGGGGGCCCATGTCTATAGTAGCTAGAGCGCAGGAAATCATCCTTCAGTTTCACCGGCTTAGTTGGTGCATAGTTTGCAAGATTTGTGCTTGTGCACTTTGCATCCAGCTTTGATGTTATGGCGAATGGCAAGAAAGGAGGCTATCTATCCTCGCTCTATACCTTAACGACGACATTAAGACCCTTATTCAATTGTGTGTACACACATGACCTATGCGACTTCGCTTTCTCTCTCTCTCTCTCTCTCTCTCTGTCGCTCGCTGTCGGGTGCAAGTGGTAGAAACACAAATCCCTCATTGCTGTTCATGTAATACTTGGAATTTCTCGTTACCGGCAGAAACAAGAAGTCGAACAAGGTTGTCGGACATGGGATTCCATCAGATTAAAGGTTGTTAATACTGTCGCCAATTTAGTCGATCTACTGCTCTGTCTCGCTGACTGTAATACTCGCATACTGTAAACATATTTGTGTACAAGAGGGGTGTGAATATGTTTCCCTTTGACTAACAGTCAGTCTTTGCGGGACGAACAAATGAGAGAGACTAATAAAGCAGGTGTAGTTTGTTTTGATAAATTGCTAATCCGATGGATTTTCCTCTTCTTCTTTTTTTTTTGTTTGTTTGTAGTTTGTGGAATGCCTTTTGCATGCAGTTTGCAGTCCCTGTTGAGGTTTGTTTTATGAGCGCTGTCATGGAAGTTGTCGTTGTAACCCACGGGCCTTTTTGAAATGTGTATCTGGTTGGATGGTGCTAATTATCGCTAATTACCTTACCGCACTATGACCAAAAGGATGTGCAGTAAATTGAGTCTGATTTAATTGCACAAGTTTGTGGGTATACATTTTGGCCAACTTTTGTATAGTTGGGCAACTGAAGTTTGTAATAGTTTGTCGACTGTTTTTGTAGAGTGCGTAAGGGGTGTTCGGTAAGGGATTTCTGAGAAGTACAAGTTGTTTATAAATTGTTTCATTTGGTGGAAAGTGTGTTTATGTAATTTAAGGTGCACATTCTTGAATAGCCTGGATTATAACTTGAAAGACACCTCGCGATTTTTGTAAGTTGACTTGTATTTCTTGAAATTGCGTGCGTAGATCTCGGTTTCATTCTAAAACCATCCGCATAGCATTTGTTGCCTCAATATTTATTGTGGACTAGCTGTGCCCGCAACTTCATACGCGGCGTGAGACTGTTTAATTTCCAATAAAAGCGGTGAACATTGTCAATGTGAAACAATAAATCAAACAAATCTGTTTACCTAAAACACCAATTTAAGAAAATTAAATTCAACAGCGTAAGTAGGTATACTAAAGTTCCACTTCCTTACTGTAGGTATCAACGTAGGTACTATAACAACCATTAAAACAAAAACCTTGAACTCAATTTCTATATACACCACCAACATCATACGTCCATCAGCGCACGTCATCAGCCATCTGCGCATTTCCTCAGAAACACATTGTCGCTGTTGATTACATACAAATTCACGTCGCATACTTCTCTTTCGTTTCACTTTATTTGGAGAAAACACCACGCAGTTTTTTTTTTTAATATGAACGTGCTTGTGCGATGTGCACAACCAACCACCCCAAAGCAGAACAACGATCAAGAACCGCGGCGGCTGATAATATTCGATTTGAGAAAATAAATTTATTTTTTTCATGTTAGATTTTAGGTTGTAGCTCAACTTCTAGAGGACATAGAAAGCTGATTGATGGCTTCAAATAACTATAAAAGTGTTGGCTCTGCTAAGTATTTTGTTTTGTTTGCATTGATTAAGAATTGTTTGAGTAATGGGGAGTAAAAGGCAGTAAAGTCAGAAGAAAAAAAAACACATTTTGGTCAAAAAAGCTCAAAAAAATAGGCATGGCAATGAAAAGAATAGCCTTTGTCTTTCTCAGAATCTTAAGGAACATTTCAAAAAAAGTTTCATCGAAATTTGTGCAGTAGTTTTCACGCCATTAGGTAACAAGCAAAATTTTTAAAGTTCATGCTTGTTTGCTGCTGTCAACTGACTCAAGGTGATAATTTTATTCCATTCGCCAGCCATTAAAAGTGCCTAATGAATATCTACATTCGATCTCCACACATACCATCGCGTTTCCATCCAGCAACAATAAAAAAATTAAGAAAACAAAACCAACAATTATGAGCTACAACCGTCACACATAACTAAACAAAACTCCTGTCAACGATCAGCAATTTATACCACTAAAATGTGGTAAAAAAAAAATCTCTTCCAAAGACACAATAAAATCGTGCACTTATCACGATCATTTCACCCACTAATAACCCGACAAAACGTAAACGTGGTCGCGGCCAATTGTCTGTACAACTATGTGCGCATAAATTACTTAAAAAAATCATTCCATTGTTCGGAATTCTGTCAGTGCGCGCGCTTGTCAGTTGTCGCTCCCCTTCTGGTGTACACTTTGCGGATCAAAGAGAGAGAGAGAGAGAAAATGAACTCCACATTGTTGTGTGATTACAAAAAATTCGTGACAGCAATTCCTAATGACCGAAATCATTAACATTGCCACACAGAAATGCCAGAACTACAATGACAGTCTAACCGAGCTGAAAAATGTAGATTTTCACAAAGCAAGCGCAATAGACGAGAATAATTGTCAAAAGAGTGAAATCGAGAAAACAAAACAAAGCTTCAACCTCCAACCATCAGTCAGCAGCCACTAGCCAGCTACGTAAGTTACTAATACTTGACACATTGGACTAGAGCGTGTGCTTTTCAGCTGAATAATGCATGTATCTGAGCATCTGCTGCGAGTAGATGTATTCATTTTTATTTTCATTTCTATTTTCATTTTATTTACAACTTTGGCACCTTTTTGCCGCTTCCGATGGCAGAGCAGACCGCTCTTGAATGGAATCCATTCAGCGCGTTATTGATCGGGCACAGACATTGGTGTCGCTTTTGTTTTGTTGATGTTTTATAATTAGTTTTATTATGTGTTGTAGTGTTGTCGCGTTGTTTATTAGGCTGAAAAGCGGCCATGGAAAACCTACTCCATTGTGTTTGTGATGGGTGGAGGCTTGTGCCTTTGGTAGGCACTATATCTGTGGCATCTTTTATTCGAGGAGATTTATACATACGAGTATGACCCAGTTCGTATGTGGTAGACTAAGAGGAATGTTTAATGTTGGCTGAGCGATAAGATAAAACTAATTATTATTTTGGAAAAGCTCATACCACAATATTGTTTGAATTTGAATGGCATATTTGAATGTTAAGTGGGTTTTTAACATTTCGGGGGATTAGCTTTTAGTGGCATTTACACCTTGGCGTTGTGACTGGAATTCGAAGAGGCATGACTGTTGAGGTTATTTAATTTTGTCCCATAACCATAAACAAAGGAACGTGGTTGAAGCGCTATTTTTCCAAGTGGGTTATTGGTTATTACATATTTTATGTTTAGGATGAGTCATAAAAATAAGAAGAAGCTAAACAAGTTTGGAACAAGTGAAATTTATTTCAGATTTTTTTTTGTTTTATTTATTCGAAAACCTGTTAAGCACGTGACCGGTGAAGGTGGAACGTATGTCGCAGCCATGTGAAATCATCAAGAGAAGGCTTTTCCAGCTGTCAAATTCTATGTAAATTGATTTCATCAGCATCAAGTATTTAAAATCCGTTTGTATTCCGTCATACACCCCATCAAAAAATCCCTCTTCACAGAGTATGTAGGTGGAAGGTGGCTCCATTAATGGAAAACTTCTCATCTCCACTGTGCAAACTTGCTGTCAACAAACACCTTCCGTAAATTACCTACCCAGACAACGTCGCTATAATATTATCGTGCAAAAACTCGCACACTATTGCGTTTAAGAAATATTTTGGCCGACAGCTGCGTTCTTTTAGTTTTAAGCCGACCAAAATTTAGTTTTAGCAGAAGATGCAAAATTGTAAGCTTCTAATGACATTCAATCTTAGTCCCTTAAATATTAAATATAAATATAAGGTATACCTGCGGTTAATATAAAAGGAAGCTTAAATGGGAAGACAATGTTAACAACCCTCTTAACGAAGCAATTTTTGCTTTTTACTTTTAGAAAAGGGTGGTAGATACCTCATGGGGCCTATGTAGTTAAGTTAGGTAAAAAGGGGTATGTAATAGTAAGGTCTCATATGGCACTAGGAGCCATAAGCGCCCATAGCTATCCTGCGGTTTAGGTAGGTTGGTAGCAGTGGCGCTACAGTCCGGGGTGAACCTGGGCCTCAACCAATACGCCTCTCCAGTTAGCGCGATCTTTGGCTAACTGCCTCCAGTTGCGCACTCCAAGTTGGTTGAGGTCCCCTTCCATACTTGCGCGCGCCACCTAAGGCGAGGGCTTCCTCTACTGCGTTGTCCCTCCGGGTTGGAATCGAAGACTCTCCGGGCCGGAGCGTTGGTGTCCATTCGCTCTATATGTTCTTACCATTTTAGACGACTCATGCGTACTTTCCTGACCAGGTCGATGTCGCTGTACAGCTTGTAGAGTTCGCTGTTAAATCTTCTCCTCCAAATCCCGTCAACGCAAACGGGACCAAAAATCACTCGAAGAATTTTGCGTTCGAAGCGACCAAGAAGATCCTCATTCGTTTTTGCTAGGGTCCATGCTTCTGCGCCATAGAGCAGGACAGGGATGATGAGAGTCTTATATAGAATCTCCTTAGTGCTTCTTGACAAGGCCTTACTAATCAATTGCCGTCTTAGGCCAAAGAAACAGCGGTTGGCAAGAGTGATTCTTCGCTTGATTTCTGAGGTGATGTCATTTTCAGAGTTAATAGCGGATCCGAGGTAGACAAAGTCCGGAACTACCTCAAAGTTATAGCTGCCTATCGTGACGTTCTGTCCGATTCGTCGATGTTGTGTGTCCCTTCTTGTTGACAGCATATTTTTTTGTTTTACCCTCATTTACCACTAAACCCATTTTTGCCGCTTCTGTACTAATACTAGCAAACGCTCCAGTAACAGCTCGCTGCCAACAATGTCAATGTCATCAGCGTATGCAAGCAGTTGCACAGACTTTTGGAAAATTGTGCCTCTGTTGGTGGCTTGCGAGTTTCGTACAATCTTCTTAAGAATGATGTTGAAGAAGTCACATGACAGCGCGTCACCTTGTCTAAATCCTTTTTTGACATCAAAGGTCTCGATGTATAGCTAGCAATGACATAAGTGCAGATACTTCTGCATTTTGCAGACTTTCAACCTAGCTGCAGAATTTTAACAACCAGAAATCTGCGCTTCAAATTTTGTCTGCATTCGCTATAATAAAGGGTTTTCCAATAAGAGGTGTTATTTTGGTATTAAAAAAAAAAAAAGCCGTTTTTTGAGATAAATGATCGGATGTTTATTTCATAATAAAGAGGTGGAAGGTATGCCGTTAATAATGAAAAACAGCATCAGCCAAATGGCCACCACGAGCACGCATACAGGACCATATCCTTTCCATGACATTTTCCATAACCAAATCGCAAAGTGGCTGCTCTATGTCCTCCATAGCCTCACGAATTTTATCTTTGAGGTCTTGAATCGACGCTGGGCAGTTGGCGTAGACCTTATCTTTCACGTGGCCCCAAAGGAAGAAGTCGCAAGGTGTTAAATCACAAGATCTCGGTGGCCAATTGTGATCACCTCTTCGAGAGATAACACGGTCCGGAAACTTTTCCCGTAAAAGATCAATGGTTTCGTTGCTTGTGTGGCACGTAGCGCCGTCTTGTTGAAAGTAAACGTTGTCCAGATCAATACCATCCAACTCCGACCATAAAAAAATTATTAATCATCTCTCGATAGCGCAATCCATTCACCGTAACTGTTGATCCAACCTCATTTTTGAAAAAGTACGGTCCAATGACCCCGCCGGACCATAAACCGTACCAAACACTCACACGTTGAGGATGGAGAGGCTTCTCAACAATAACTCTTGGGTTTTCCGAGCCCCAGATGCGACAATTTAGCTTGTTGACGTAGCCACCAATGTGGAAATGGGCCTCATTAGTCAAGATGATTTTTCGATGGAATTCCGGATCACTTTCGTGCATTTCAAGGACCAAATCAGCAAAGACACGACGTTGTTGATGATCGGCCGGCTTGAGTTCTTGTGTTAACTGAACTTTATAAGCCTTAAGAGTCTTTATGCAAAATACGGTGTAATGACGTTTGTGAAATGCGCAACTTCAAAGAACGATGAGGAATGGACAAACCTGGCTTTGGACTACAGCAGCAATATTCTCAGTTGTTCTTGAGTGACGTGCACGGGTTTTATTCTTCACATCACTAACTTGTCCCAACAGCTCGAATTTTTTCTGTATTGCGGTGCGATAAGGTGCTTCACGACGACCAAAAAATGCTTTAGTTTTGCGAACTGTGACTGCAAGATTTTCACCATTTTTGTAGTGAATTTTAATAATTTCAATGCGTTGTTGAAGCGTGTGTCGTTCCATTTTTAGTAATGGCGTAGTTTCTACTTTTCAAATGTCAAAGAATAAAAGCATCAAAAGGGACAGCTACCGAAATAGCGGGTCATTCACAATAACACCACTTATTGGAAAATCCCTTACTTTCGGATATTAATCAGACGTTCGCGAGAGGAATTTGGGTTTTTGTGGGATTCGAACCTGGGACCCCTCGCTTAGTAGTACAACACACTAACCACTTAGCCACTGCACCGGCATTTTTAATTACCAAAAGAAAAATGCAATTTTGTAAGTATTCGAAGGGAACTTTGAATGCTCCATAAATGAAATGACAGGTTGATGAGTTGAACGTCAAAACGCAAATGAATATCAAATGAATAGAGAAAATATACGAAATGGTAGGTGGCTGGCGTGTCGCACTCTTGTGGTCGATCCATGAAGTTGGTGTTATTTATTTAAGTTTTAAATTTAGATTCTCAAATAACAGTCGGTTGAATGTAGACTCCTACAACAGGAATGGGCCAGCCAGAAGTCGTTCGAACGTAGCTTTAATATTTTCAGACGATGTCACAGGAAAACATGAAGTGTTTTATAAATATTCAGTTGGAAATGAATTTTCTTATCGCAATCAACTTCTAGCTGCTGACCGACTTCCGTTTGTCCTCTCAATTCTGCTTTAAGAACTGAGAAGTGTTGTCTTTTTCTGGTACGCTCCCTTTTACATTGCAATTCAAACGTCCATTACTCACACTGAGATTACAAGCAATATCCCATTGTAATTCGAACGTTTATAGATGTACGTTGTACGCCTCCACTGTTAACCCCTTTTTCATTAACACAACTCGATCTCTAATGGAATAAACCTCTCCCCATTGTCGAAGCCCACCGCCTCATGCCAGCCAACCTCTCGCGCCGTTTTAAGTAATCCATTTTAAATTGAAAACAAATACCGACAAATGGAAATAATAATAACGAAAAACCTTTATGACAATTATAAATTAGAAAGCTCTCCTCCGCCATCACGCAAAGACTCTTTTAGTCTTTGGCACTGCACAAAACCGTCGACAAACTCAATTTACTGCGCGGCAACATTCCGCAACGACGATGACGACGACGACTTGGGTTAGCAGGATGTCACAGTAGTGGGGCCCCCATCAGTCCCAATATCTACAACATAGTTAACAATCTTCTCGTTCGCGCACCCGTGCTACAACAATGGCAAATCCCGTATTTCCTAATTGCATTAGAATGTATCTGTAAGACAAAACGATTTCCTTTCACTCCAACCGTACCACCATACTGTGAGCCGCTCGGTGACGGGCGAATTGATGAGGCCATCGCAGAGCAGGAGTCGTCGTCGTCACCGCCGAATTGGCACCCATTTGGGAGGAGGTTAAACCGATGCCATTGTGTATAGATTCGAAAGTTTTCTTCCACTCGGAACACATTTAGTTGCAGCAGGGAGGCAGAGGGGTTTCTAGCTGCTGTTCATGGCAAATCTCATTAATTTATACAAATACATGGGACAGGAGTGTATATGGGAGCACCTCTCCCACAACCGTGTTAAGGAAGTGGGTTGCTGGCCGATTCCATATACACTCATCGGTGGAATGGAATGCAATTTTGTAATCCAGCCGCTCGATTTGAGGGTACACACACAAGGTGTTTCCATGGCACGACAAAGCTGACGTGTTAAATACGAATTAACAAATTAAATCTCTTAGGCAGGCAGGCAGGCACAGTGGGGAGACGAGGTTCGTATTCGAGTATTGTATATATACAGGAAGACGACAACCCGAAAGCTGATGGGTTCTGTGTTTCGCAGACTATAGTGAAACAGGATTATATTCTACTTTCCAATTGAGAGAGTTTGCACAGTATAAACTGTGGTCGGCCTCCGGATGGCTACTTTTTCACGGACCATTTCAGAGGGAAAATCTAAAATAGAATAAATTGTGTCTGCTGAGAGAGGGATAGGCCGGGGGCTGTTTAGCGATGGTGGGAGACAGGACACTTATCGGCAACCGCTTGGGTTCATTCTAATAAATGTATTTGGTCAGTTTTATATTCAATGTACCGAAAATGTTAACCACCCATACAGGGGACGCCGCACGTTACAGCAGTTTTTACTACCGTTGCGACGGTATGGTTGGAGAAAGGTTATATCTATGGTCGAATGGAAAAGGCCCATAGTGGTATTCGATTTAATGGCAGCCATTTTGTCTGGCCGAAGAGTTTTACTGGCCCATAAATTCGAGGATCATCGAATTCTATTAAATTTCAGATTGGGTTGGTTTTTTTTCCCGACTGTCTATGGAGAGGGAGGCGGCAGGTATACTGCTTGGATTAAAGCCAAGTAAAAGGATAACATATTTTAATTAATTTGGTTGTCAATGTTTGAGATGTCAATGGTCCAATTGGATGGTTGTGCGCCTTCTCAGGAGTGTCTTTATATACATATAATAACTTGAAAAGTTTTTGAACTATCCGTCGGATATTAGGGACATTCTAAGGACTTTAAAAGGCAGTAATATCATGATCGAGGCTTAAGGATATAAACCCTAGTTAACATCGCCTTAGCTTGACCACAAAAATAAGTAATAGACTTCTAAGGCATACAGAAAAGTCTCCCTTACCTTAGATTAGATTAGATTGTAGGGCGGGAGAGCTTTCAATGAGCTCTGGCACTGCGGCTACATAGAGGAGCCTAGGAGCCTATTGTGCCTTCCCTGGTAAATTCTTAGAGCCATATTCTCACTCCAGAGACTGTCAGGAAGACAAGGATCTTCTCTGGGTGTATATTCGCAAGAGATGCTGAATCAACGATTTCATCACCAAGGATGTTTTTCCTGAGACGACAAAGACATTCTGTGATTATGTGAAGAGAGGATTCGTCACTCTCGAGTCTCGAGACAAAGTCTTCAGATGGTATCCGGTGAGACGGCAATGCGGTGAAGATGTTTTTTCACGCGACCGTGGCCACTGAATATTCCTGTTAGTATTTTCAGGTTGTTTTTATCCAGATTAATGAAGAAGAGTGGTTTTCTGGAGGAGAATTTGGGACAGAATGTTCTGGTGCAATTCTGCCCAGCTATATTTTGCCAGATCTCGTTAGACTCTTTACGAGATTGGTTCTTGATGTAGTTCCTGAAATGAAATGAAATTGACTGACTCCGCAGAAGGGTTCAGGTCCGATGAGTGGAGTGGTTGCTCCGATTTTAGCCAGTGAGTCAGCCGATTCGTTACCCTCAAATCCTCTATGGGCTGGAATCCAGTGGAGGATGACTAGGTTATTCTTAGATAGTTCATAGATGGTTCAGAATGTTTCTAAGGCGAGTATGGATTTGATGACAGATCTGAGAATATGAAAATGTTTTTTCCACGTGTGTTAGAACTTAGATTTATTCTAGCGCAATGGTTGATTGCAAGGACTTCAGCCCGGAATATGGATAAGTTTTTCCCAAGCCTGACTGACAAGTTCACCTGGTTTGACTCACCGTAGTGTTACCCGCACACGTTTTATTCCCCGCACACCTCGCGAACTCGACCGAGCGCCCATCACCGTCGATATGGAATGAATACATCTATGTACTCCATCCACCAACTTCACCCAGTCGAGCTGCATGTGCGGGATCTACTCTAAATTCTAAGTATTGTAGTTCAAACATGAGTGGCTGGGATTTCACCACTCATTACAGTAGGGAAGTGAAGTCGATAACACTGTTGGTTAACAGTAGATTCTAGAGCCAGTCCCTGATTCCATCTGTGAACCGTTTGTGTACCAGATCATATCAAGTCGAGATGGATTAGGTTTATATTTTTCCCATTCTTCTCTAGGGGGGATGATTACGGAGAAGTTTTTATGGAAGACATACTCCGGTAGCATGTCATCAAGAGGCATGCTGAATGACCTTGAAGGCTCAATGGTGCCGAGTAAGGACAGATAACCTCCCTGATTGGTATAGGGGTCAAATTTGTTCGAATGGAACAGGCGGTGAATACTTAGTTTGGCTTCCATTTGAATATGTGTTTGAAGGGGTGTTAGACCAAGGATGACATTGAGTGCCATAGTCGGTGTGGAGCGAAAACAGCCCGTCATACAGTTCCCGGCTATACGTTATAAATGACCACTTAAACAGCACTAGAAAGATGTGTATGAAATCTATGGTTAATATACAAATTTCATCAAATAACCACAAGGTTTAAAGAAACAAAGTGTACTTTCCTGTTTGTCCGGATTTCCCAGGTGAAACATGGGCATGTACTCCATATATTTTGTTTTTCTTTTATACCAACCTCCAAATACCTCCACCATGACTGTGCTTAAATGGTGGTTTCTTCTTGGTAGTATACTACAGTGGTCCGGAACTTCAGTTTTAGTGCTTCATAATTTCCTTCAACAACTTTTAGAAAATATTTCAAAGGCCGTCTTTGCCTTGCCGAGTTGGCTGGTAATGTCCTTCTAACATATGCGTCAAAGTAGATAAAAGAAATTTGATGAGCATACGGAACATGGAAATCATTAGTGAATAATAGTCCGCATTCAGTTGATGTGGTGGACTTGGGAGGACCCAGAACGTTAAGCTGCTTTTTCGGCATGGAATGGTGTCTTCCATGATTTTTGCTACCACCCATAGCAGGTCACACGAACCTTTCCAGTTCGGCACTGCATAAGGTAGATCTTTTCCTTCATTCAATATTTAGAAGACCTCTCGGGTTCTCAAACTCTCTGTATTTAAGTGAATCCAGAAACTCCGAAATCTATGTCTACATGCAAAATATTTGAACAAACTTCCATTTGACCATATTAAAATAAATAAATTCTATGCACAACAGGTCTATAAAGAATCTTCCAGCTATTCCCACAGTAAATTTCTCAAAAATTCGGTTGTTTTTTGTTTGTTTCTATTTGTGATTGTTGCACTGACATGGACGTTTCAAACTCGTAATACCTTGGAGCTACTTTAGACGGAGAGATAGCCCATCAAATCCACTCAGCATCGCTCACCCCCGACTTCATTCGAGCCCTTACATAAACCGACTACATACAATCGGCCCTAGCGAGGTGTACGTCGGAACGGAAAATTCTCCGCAACGCATACTTTTTCGGAGGCTCAGATCCCAGTCGAGATGTCCAACTTCGAAAGAGAAACAATTATTTGTGATGGCGCACCGCATCGCACTCCAAATTGTAAACAAATCCCGCAACCAATTTTTGTCGGAGGATATAGGAACCTAGCTGTCAAAAATTTAACAACAAATTCACTTCATCGCACTTCAACGTAATTCGCCGATAAATGCGTTAGAAAATTTCGGAACAATTCTCCGAACAGTTATTCCTCGCAGCAAAAATCCTTCGAATCGTACAAAATCCTAGAATTTTCCGTTCCGACGGATACCTCGCTAGGGTCCGAATGTGTGTGTTTTTAACTTAGGGAATGATATTGTTTTTGTACAAAATTTCGAACTTGATATGTTCATCAATTCTGACATTATGATGATAGAGAAACTCAAAACAGTAGTTCACGATTTTCTGTCCATCTGTCCGCATGCTCCCGAGGTCTACAGCGAAAACGGTTGCCCCAATTTGGTTCAAACTTCGGATTCGGAGTTGTTATTTTTTGCATGGTAACCTCAACGAGTCTTCGAATCCACCCCTGAGGGACAACGCAGCAGAGGAAGACCCCACCTTAGGTGGCGCGCACAATTGGAGAACGACCTCAACCAACTTGGTGTGCGTTACTCGAGGCAGCTAGCGAGGATCAACCCCAAAGCGCCACCAAAAGTAAGTATGGTCCCCTTAATATTAATGGTAATTTTCATATACAATTTTCATACCACTTTGATTTGTTCGAAAACGACTCTAACGATTTCAACTAATTTAACATGAAAAAAAAAATCGAATAACGATACATTCGAAATTTGGACATATCTCGAAAACGGTCCACACGATTGTAAAAATTAATTTCTAAGGTAATATGTTCAATTCTAACTTAGTAGCCAACTCAGTTTTTCTCTGTATGTACAATAATACAATGGATTTTTGAAAAAAGCTGGTTCTATTCGGAATCTTCAAACTTTTACTCTATATAACTTCTTCCGGCTCAGATTTCTACATTCCATTGCGCCCAATTTCGTACATGTGCATATTTCTGTTGCCAACCCTTGGAACCTGGAATCCTCTCTTAATCCGACAAATAAACCAACCCAGAAATTACTATCCAAACACGAGTACACCCAACACAACCCACTCGAATAAATTTAAATATTCTCTTCGCAAAAAAAAAAACAAACAATAAACAACATCGACATGTCCTCCCCTTGTCCGTATTCGTGTATTCCCAGTCCCATTGAAAGTCTCCCCCGTTACAAAATCAATACGTAATCTGCATTCCATCTGCTTGCCTTGCCAAGAGGAACGCCTATTTCCAGCACTCTCGTCGCTCCTCTATACGTGTAGCCAAATCCTAAAACAACAATGACAAATAACTCATGCCAGCAGGTAAACATTTTAAAACATTACGCAATAAACGTCAAAACAAATATTTAACGCATATTTGTGGTGTGCTTGGCCTGGTCCACACTCCACAGTGGTCCAGCGGCGGAATTGCCTCGCTTTGCAAATAAGCCCGCCAATTACACTGAAAGAATGAGAGAAAGAGAGAGGGAGGGACCTTTGCACAAACTCTGTTGGGCATTGGGCTGTAGATGTTGGTTTTCGGTGTGTTTTTGCCGGTGAATTCGATATGGGCAATGAGGAAATTAGCCAATGTCCAAACCGGTCGGTCGTAACTTACCGGTCCACCAACTGACGTCCAACCATTCATCCGATCATTCTTTCGCTCTGTGCGGAGGGCTTCACAATGAGTTTTCTCTAGTGTTTGCTTAGTACTTGGTTTTGCCAATTTTGTTTCTTCTTTTACATGTGCATAAGAGCAGAGCAACAACCATTTTCCTGTTTTTCTTTTTTTGAGAATATTTACGATGACAGTCGTTTACAAAGTGATTGACAAGCCAGCGGATAAAGAGGAATAACAAGTACGATAGGGACATGTAGAGAAAGAAAAAAACCCTCATGCATACAGAAAAGGAATGCAAAAATCTCTCTGTGTGCAGCAGCGGATAAATTTACATCTTGTAATATGAAGCCACAAGACTTTTGACCTTTGGAAGAGGTAAAAACAAAACCAAACAACGATTTTTTTTCTTCCTTGACTGGTTTATGCGGCGCTGCATTTAATAGGCAGAGGCTTGGTTACCAGAAAAAAAGCCTTCGTCCTGTTGAGGCTGGTGAGAAAATCGATGAAGAATTGAGCAGCCTTTCCGAAAGACCGCACATGTTATCTGTTGTTTTTTTTTTTTTTTTTTTTTTTTTGCGAAGGGTTTCACTTTTAACATAATCGCCATAGTATGGAATTCTTATTCGTTGTACTCGTACAGTGAAAGGGCATTCGCTTGTTTAGTTATTCGGAAAAGAGATAAAATAAAGTTGATGCCTCAATGAGCAGGGGTCATGATTAACGTGTGATGAGAATAACGATTTCTTAGGAAGGACATGGTGTTGGGGATGGTATTTCATTTTTTTTTAAGTTGAGTTTTATTCAACAACATAAGGCGGGTGATACGGATACCTTTGGGTCATATCCTGCGAAGGGAGCAGAATAATGCGATAGAATAACCACAGAAAAAACAAAGTGCACGACTGGATCGAACGAAACTTTCACATTCATCAAAAGTTTCGTTGGTTGCTTCCTTATTTTACTTTATTTTTTTATTTTTGGTTAAAATCTGAGAACCGATACTAGATAAAAGAGACGGTTCATGCAATATACGAATAGTGTTAAATAAAATCCATTCCAAGTTCTGGTTGGAGAGTTTTAAGCGCCTACTGTACTTTTTAACTTTCTCCAATACGTAGTAAGAGAAAGGTATGGTATTCGTACAAAATTTCGAACTCGAGATGTTAGTCACTTCTGACACTACGATAATAGACGAACTCAAAAAAGTGGGTCGCAAAATTCTGTTCTGTCTGTCTGTCTGTCTGTCCGTGCTTCCACAGGCCTACAGTCTAAACGGCTGCCCGGACTTCGTTCAAACTTCGGATTTGGAGTTTGTGGGCTTATAGTTCGGAGGGTAACCTCAATAATAAGGGCCCTTCCCATATAAAATTTTCTCACCAGTTTGATTTGTTCGAAAACGGCTCCAACGATTTCAACCAAAATTGATATTTGAGCTTAAATAGGTGAGGTCACCATGACTGCATACCTAGTTTTTGGCTAAAAATTCGAAAAACGGTATTTTTGAAAATTGAACATATATCGAAAGCAGTCCATACGATTTTAACAAAAATTGATTTCTAAGGAAATATGGTCATTTCTAACTTAATGGCAAACTCAGTTTTCCTCTGCATTATCGTAAAATGGATTTTTAAATTTACCTGAAAACGACAATAACGATTTTGAACAAAATGCAAACTTAGAGTAAAAATGATTGCTTCCTTAACTTTCAATGCGAATCACCGAAAACGCTTTTTTTTTTTAAGTGCTCATATCTCAAAAACCCCATTTTTGACATCGACAAAACTTTAAAAACCAAGTAATGCTTATATCGCGAACAATAACTTATAATCGGTTTTTAGCTATATAGTTAACAAATAGTATTTTTCAAACTAAACATTTCAATATTTGGTACTGATTTGTCTTCCAAATTTAACAAAAGCCGCTTTAACGATTTTGATCAAATCAAAATGCATACTAAAGATAATACAGTCGAACTTCCATAACTCGAACTTCCATAACTCGAATTTTTCCACAACTCAAAGTTTTATGGATAACTTTGATAACTTTTTTTAAGGCTTCTGTTACTTAAAAAACGTTTTCTCTCTCTGAAATATGTATCCTTATAATAGTAGGTAATAAAAAAAAATCAAGTTCTTGTTTTTATTTCTCCTAGTCGAATTTTCTATAACTCGAATTTTTTTTCTCTTACATTTTGAGAGTTCGACTTCTGGAAGTTCCACTGTACTTGTATTCTAAATAAGATCCTGTACTTAGTTTCTCTCAAAGAAATCGAATAAAGCGGTTTTTTTTTTATTAATTCTCAAAAATGACTACCCAAAAGCCGATCTCTGTTTACATATATTTTTAGAACTCAATACCGCACTTTAAAATTCAAATTGCAACATCCATTAAAAATGCAATAACAGCAAAAATTATTTTTACCAAATATTAGCCAGTTAAATTTTGTTCAACCACTTGGAGTTGACACAATCAGAAAATGCCACATCATTTGCACCGCCACGCACGTCCATCGTGATATTCAGTTTATGACTGCTAAAGCAAATTCAAAAGCAAATGTTTGAGTTCTTACATAAAGTGATCATTGACAATTTTGACATGTACCTACTGCTATATCAAATAAATAACCTAAAAGTGAATTTTTTTTTTTTTTATTTTATTTAACACTACCTGTTCTTACATTTTATGTACGATTGCTTCTGAACTTTTTATCAACCTACCAATTGCCTCAACCAAACTTTTGATGAACGAGAAAGTTTCGTGCGACCCAGTCTCTAAGTCTCAGCGCATTTTTATTGCCTCGTTTTTCGTAAAGAGCTCAATTGTGTTGTAAGTTGAGTACCGCTTCCAGACGAAGTATATGGTCTAGATTTTAGTTAGTTCGTTATGACTCCACAAGCGATTTTCTTCACCTTTTTCAGTCCCTTAAGTTAAATTTTATGGAAACTGGCCCCACTAATCTATAGCTAGATATCGGCCGTAAGAATGGATCTGCTGGCATCTGACTTAAGAATATACGAGTAGTTGCTTCGAACTTTCATGTAAAGGGTTTTCGAATAAGAGGTGTTATTTTGGTATTCAAAGAAAAATGACATTTTTAGAGATAAGTAATCGGATGTTTATTTCATAATAAAGAGGAAGGTATGCCGTTGATAATGAAAAACAACATCAGCCAAATGGCCACCATAAGCACGCATACAGGACCATATCCTTTCACAATAACCTCTTATTGAAAAACCCTTTACTATCAGATATGATTCCTTGTTTTTCATTGACCTGAAAAGAACGTTTCGAACGTAATACTGCAGTGCTATTATTTTTCCGCAAAGATAAATTTTTAGAAACAATTTACGTTTCGTTGGGCGACAGTAAAAACGTTCCGAACTCGCACAGTATTGCGTCTGAATGGACCATATATCGAATAAAAATAGTTGGCGCAACAGGTCTGGAGAGACCCTAGGCCTAGCTTCTCACAACCATTCGTTTTGTGTGAGTTTTTTTCATTTTTGGAACGCATGGAAGGGATCTACAGTTTTATGCCGACTCCAAACGGCTAATTGAGAAGCTCTTACAAGACATTTATACTCTCGGATGTTTGTCAGACGTTCGCGAGAGGTAGCGCAGCGGAAAAAAACCCTAAGTCGGAATTGGGTTTTTGCGGGATTCGAACCTGGGACTCCCGCATAGCAGTCCAACACACTAACCACTAAGCTACTGCGACTACATAAATCGAATAGGTGTACATTTATTGAACAAAGAGCCCCAAAATGTGTCCAACTATCTGTCCTCGAGGAATTGTATCTCCCTTTCCATTTAAGTTTAAATTTTCCAATTTTTCCAATCAAAAAGCCGCCCAGTTTCAAAATTGATTACCCACCACGCCTACTCTTAACCACCTTCAAATAAATTTGAATGAAGTACTGCGTTGATGACCACCTTCATATTTTCTTCCATCGATGTCATGTTTTGGCGGTCAAAATCACAGCTAAATTTACATATTCAATTTCAAGAACCACCAAAAAGGGCATTTCACATGACACAGCACACCGCGCGCCGGCAGTTGGGATAGCCCAATCTCCCGTATTAATCATATTTCCATTTTTAAAAATTACATGTAGGTAGATGTTTATCAGAAACTGTCCGTGAACCTCTATCGCAGTCCATTTGGTGTATAGCTTCCCACACCATCGCAGACGATTTATTCTTGTCTGCCGACGACACATTGACATCCATTATACGCGCTCGGAATTCCATTCCCTTCGCTAGATATCTCGCACACACTCGGTCGCAAATAAATTACAATTCAATCGAATGGGAATCCATTTGTGTATCTTCTGTTGGAGGGATTTTTGCTCTTCGGCCGCAACATGACACATGATGAAACATCTCTCATCTGATGTCTAAATTCAATTAAAGTCATATCGCCAATGAACAGTCTGTTGTCCATCTGACTGAGCAGCCGAGACAGAGAGTGTACTCCTGTCAATGAGCCATTAAGAAACCACTGGCTGTCAGTCTGCTTTCTTCGGTTGAAACTTATTTTCTCCTCACGATGGCAGAACGGCTACATGAACCTCTCATATTGGGCCAAATGCAATTACACTCACACAACGCGCAGTTAGTTGCTCGTCATATTTTTGCAACCGCAGCAACTTTATGCAACATCGAGGATTTTAACTTCGCCAAACAGGTACTAGCGGTGGAATAAATATTTTAAAGTCGCATTCAAATCGCATAGAGCAACGCTGTGGTTGCATGGTGCGAGTACGGGTATACTTATCGTACCGTCTGCGGTTGAAGAACCCATTTCAAGTGATGCAATCAAGTCCCGGGTAAGACGGGGGAGAGCAAAAGCATTTGCTAACAAAGTGTAATTTGTTACCATCAATCTATCGAACACGAGTAACCTTTCTCTCCCGCTCATTTTATTGATTTCTTGCTTCTTTTGCACCCCATTTTGTGTGGATGGTTACATCGTACACAGCATTCTTATGGGGCTTGGGCCACATTGTGCTATACACATTTGCCATATATTCACTTCGATGTACTGCAGGAGAAACAGGCGAGCGGGAGACAGCGTCAAGTTAATCAACTCCATTCGACCGAATGTATCTATTCATGTCATATCCCTTTTTGCATAGTTGTTGCTCGCGCGCTACCTCTCGAATTGCCAGGTCCTCTGGTCTAGGTAACAGCATCGGTCCGGGGCTATATTTCATGTTTTGCATTTGAAGCTGCTGCTCTCTACGGCTTGTGTGGAGGAGGCGGTGGAATGTGGCTCAGGCCATAGATACTTTCTCACATTCTTTTTGTATATGATTTATTTGATCACGAATTTGTACTCTGTCAAAACGGTTCCAAGTGCGCGATTAACCATTTTCTTCTGTTCACGTGTCTCGGGTTTGATAGGCTCGTTACCTGTGTGTATATGGTAGATTGGAAGAACAGCCGCACGGAGATGATTGTTAAAGTTACACACAAATTATGCAATTTGAAAAATGAATTCATGTGTAGTCGTATATGTCTGCTGGTGAGAAGTTTCATACGAATTCGGTTTACAGCCGAGAGAGGGTGGGACTTTGAGGGTGGGTTGTGGTTTCTTTGCAAAATCAATTGTTTCAGGGGGAAAACAGAGTTTCCGCCTACATGCATCAATATAATACCAGGGTTCAATATCGACGTTAACCAGATTTGATTTCAAGTTCTACAGCAGTCCAGTTGGGTTTTTTCTGAGCACAAAAGTGGTAGCCTTTATGAGGGCTAAGTCGCAAGGGTTCTTTGCTGATTGGAATTCGAAAAACCGAGTTTAAATCTGCAACGTTCCAAATTTGCAATTTAATTGCTAGACCATTGTAGGGTTGCTATGTTTACTCTAGTTCCGTTTTAAGATCTAGTACAACGCTCCAATGAGTCTTTTGTCAGTCTGACCCGTCTGACCCGTCTGAGCCTGTCAAAGGATGGATAGATAGCGTGCATGTACAACGCAACACCCGAGAGTGACATATGTGCCTTAAGAGTGCGAACAATATAGGCAGCGTCAATGGGGTTCCTAATGACAATAGATAACGACATCGGGGTTTCTTAAACCTAATCGTATTGTATATTTCCATTGTGTAGAAAGTAAGGCGGCAACAATATCCAATAGTTTATCGAGCAAAACAACATACTGCCAACATGTGGATAACTGTCACCACATAGAGAGAATATTGACAAGAAAATAGTGGTGACTCACTTGTGGTGTATCCCTTAGGCCCGTTTGCTGATATACTACTCATAGCGATTTAAGTTCCACACACAATTTATGACATAGACAAAGTAGCCTTAAATCGCTATGAATATCAGTAGCAAACGGGCGGCCTTAGACTCAAAAACTACCCTCAGGACTAACAGTCGAAATTCTCGGTATTTCGAAAATATGACGAAGAACATTTTACCACTTTGGAAGTGTCTCTCGCGCAAACTATTCACTTTAGAAAAAAATGATATTAGAAACCTAAATATCATTTTTGAAGACCTATCCATAGATACACCACACGTATGGGTTTGATGAAAAAATGTTTTTTGAGTTTCAGTTCTATGTATGGGGACTCCGAAAATTTACTGTTTTTTTATTTTTATTTTTGTATAAAATGTTAATGCGGTTCACAGAATACATCTACTTACCAAGTTTCAACGGTATAGCTCTTATAGTTTCGGAGAAAAGTGGCTGTGACATACGGACGGACAGACAGACAGGCATGACGAATCTAATAGGGTTCCGATTTTTGCCATTTGGCTACGGAACCCTAAAAAAGAAGACTTTTTTCAAAATTCCAATGAACGATAATACAGAGAAAAAATGAGTTTGCCATTAAGTTACAAATGACCATATTACCTTAGAAAGTTAAAAACGCCTATTAACTCACGTGACAGATTAATTGGAAGCTGTGTCACCAGAATAAGAAGAATTGATTTTCGAAATTAAAAGCTTATTAATTTTCTAATTTTCTTTGGCTAAGGTTGCAACAAAAGGGCATAAACTTCTTGTGCGTTATCCTCATAACTGCGTGCCAATGATGATCGCTTTAACATTAAAACCAATTACATTTTTAAACCTTAAACTTTAAGAATTTTTTGATGTCGTTGTTTTTTTTTTTTCAATTATTTTTCTTATATCAAATATATTTTTTTGGAAATTGCCTCTTTCGCTTAAATATGGGGAATATAGAACCTCCTTCTACAAGAATTCGTTATTATTTTGGGTCGCCAAAATGATCATACTCGTGTCGAAGTAAGTCCTTTCATTTCCTAATCATGTAACACTCTAGACTACGAATGATGATGGACCCCTAAAATTTCAAAAATTGAACAAAATCTACCGACAATCGGAAAGAAATCGTTTACAAAAAAAAAAACAAAATGTATGAACTACAAGTTCGTTCATAGTTGATTTCAAGTTTAGTTCAAGCCTCAGTCTACATATAGTGACTTGGTAGGATAGTTAACTGTCTGGAAAAAAATGTAGCATATTTTGTTGCGTTCACTATTTATGCTGTTTAAACTTCATACGCTCCACAGCACTGAAACAACAACAAATCTTGAACTAATTCGTTCGCAATAGTTCCTGCTATGTGAGAGAAACGGTCCGGTTAGGTCGAAACAAAATAAACTAGGGACTAGGTAAATATTTGTAAGTGCCTTCCGAGTTCTACGTCTGATCGCAATCTTGAACTTCGTAGTTTGTATATGCTCAAAATTTAAGTCAAGACCGCGCGGTTTGCCTACTTTTTTAAGTTGCAAGCTTGGAATAAGTTAAGCTTCCCACGGGCTTAATATATTCGCCTTTACATGCTCACAATTTTCACATGCTTTTCATTTAACAACAAAGTTTTTTGAACTAAATGAAAAATGATGTATGCGTGAGACGCGAGTTGAGCACATAAATTTGGCAATCCGAACTCCTTCGCAGTCATAAGATCACCTTTACATGCTCACTCATTATTAAATCAAGTCAAACAAGGTGCACGTTATGATGATGTCTAATAAATTAATTTGAAAAGGGTGTCCCACAAGGCTGCTTACTGACACCTTTAGTTTTTTTGCGAAGAACCATTTATTTTTATTTTATCATTTTAGCGCAACTCTATCTTGCCAATTGTTCAATATAAACGATGGTTTATGTGAAATGTATCAGTTGAATTCTGTAAGTCAGTTCACAGTTTATATTCCATGACAGGAAGTAAACCTTGCACTCAATTGGCCTACCATTTCGACCGAACTCAGCCATTTATTATTGAATATTGAATATATATAGTAATCGAATTGATTTCTTTTGTTGGTGTTTACATTCTCATGTCAGTCTGCTTTGGTGTCTCGAGTCTTCTTTTCCTTCTTTTATATTGCATACAGGTTGTTGCTCATCAAAGTGGACTCCCACAAGGCTGCATACTGACCCCACTGATTTTTTCCGAAAACTAAGAAATCGCGAACAAATTGATTCCTTTGCCTTTTCGTAGCAACTTTCCCAAACTTACCTTCGCTTCATTTCCCGAAGCACATCTTATCCATGTATTTATATATGCAGTTTTTAAGTATACCTACTGACAAACGCATACCCCAGAACAAAAACCAGCCCGAACTACTTTGCATAAAATTTACAGCTGCCACTGTCGTTTGTAATCATGCACGCAATTTGTTTTCAATAAATGTTTAGTTATTTCCCGGATGATTTAACATCGTACATCATTTCCCAACAATGTGTCACGACCCGGCTGTCATCAATCATAGTTTGACTTATTCCAAGATTGCTTGTCAGTTGTCAGTGCCTCTATGAATACTTAAATCCGCAGCGAAACACAATGCGGGACCTCCAAAACAGTGATTTGTTTCGATTTCACATTTCAAAGCTAATCTTTTATAGATATTTTATCTTTTCATCCAGACAATCCCTAAAAAGGCGGACAGACAACCATAAATATTTGAATCGCGGATTTGAGATTCATATATCCGTGCGGTATAGTCCTCCCCCCGGTTTGACTATTCTATGTATCTCACGAACATAGACAACCCCAGAAATGATATTTCACGTGTCAAGTTATTCAAAAAGATACATTTCGCCTTGTGTCGGTGTACTCAAACGGGGGATGGTATTGAAGACCCCTGGCAAATCATAAATACCAATGATAATAATTTTCCCAAAGAAAGGGAAACTTTCACTGTCTGCATGCGACAGATACGGTCCCGTGGCAAACGACAAAGGATGCAAACAAACCAAGCCCAATGGAAATTTCGCAATAAAATTTGAATGATATCGATTCGGTGAGCAGTCTGTACTGTCTAATTAGTCAAAGCCTTTTGTCGTTAATTTGAATTTATTGCTGGCCCCCCTCTATGTGAGGGAGTACTATGTAATATGTATCTCTGGTCAATTTTAAAGCGGCTATCCCCAGACAATGGCAGGAGCAAGTTTCGTAATCTTTACACAAAGCTTGGCACAAGTATCTGAGGGTGGCTGACACACGTTCCCCATGTTGCATGTGTCTCTGGCAAATTTATGTTGAAAAATTTGTTTCAGTTGTTTTTTAGTTTGCTTTTCTTTTGTCTTGTGCGCGCAATCGATGTCATTAACTTCTACGGCATAACAGACGACGGATCCTGCTATACTTTTGCCTCAATGACACTGATTAATGAGCCCGTGGCGGCGGCGGCGGTGGTGGCGGTGTTGGCTGCTGCTGTTGCTACAGCGTCAAGGAGCAAACGATTCTGGTTGTTTTCAAAACTGAAAACAAATTGTCAAGTGGTCTCAAAAGTCGCTCCAGTAAAATTAATGTTTCTAATGATCAATGTTTGCGAAAGGAAAATACCGCAAGCAGAAAGATTGTCTGTAGGGTGGACTATAAAATTTGCATTTGTGGTCCCCCGGTTGATTTGTGTGGTCACTGACGTGAAGAGAGGTCTTGGATACATTTTTGTTCGGTTGGGAGTTGAATTTGTTACCGATTTTGTGATGATAATGTTGACATGACGTCAATTAGCACACACTGCTCGGGGGAGGAGATATCTCTATGTTTATTTTTTTTTTAAATACTTTATAGGCGTCATTGTCAAATGAGACACACGGTTGTAGCGCAGCGCACGCGTGCGCGATTTGAGTTTTTTGTGTGGCAATAAATCTCGCGGCTGCTTTAGCCTTGAAATTGATTCATCAATGTGTGCGCACCCTTCCCGCACATAGGAGGTTCATAATAAATTATGTATGTGTTGGTGGACTAAGAGCTCATTAAATTAAACACTTTGAATAGAAATTGCTTTAAATTACCCGGCTGCACGATTTAGTGCGGAAAATAATGTCGGCCCGATTAATTATGTAGTCGTCTTGATTAATTATTTGCAAAGTGTGCGGTCGAAAGGGAAGGTGGTGGTGGTGGTGGTGTTAAAAGAGGTGTGCTGTGCGTGCTACTGTTTCGGATTTTTTGTTGCTTTCTGGTTTTTCCTTTTGAAAGTGATTTCGTTTCGTATTTGGGAATGAATTGGTAATGAAGGCGATACATCTTGCGGTGGAAGCACAGTGCTGGGAGATTTATTAAAATTTGATTTGTGGGAAGTTCTCAAGTGGATAATGGGCAGTTTGATGGGAATTCTCTGTTGAGATTGTTGTCATTTTTAATTAGATTATCGGGTTCAATTTTATTGTTTGCGGGTCTGACCTTCTGCGGCTAATTAGGAATTGTATATTAGATATTTAGAGGTCATGCGAAATTCAGATGATGAAGGGGATTTAAACAAAATGGCGTCTTAATGGAGATTTTTTAAATTAGTTTGGTTACATAGCGCTAACAGGAGTTCTTGCCAAATGACGTTCATTTCGCACGGGTGTTGGCTGATTGTTTGCCGAATGGCTTGTCTCGAATTTGCCACCAAGCGTTGGACACTCGGGGCCACCGCATTTGCCGTAAATATGATATGATACTGATAACAAAGTTCTATCATTTTGATGCGCTGCTCAATGGTTATTTGGCATTATTGATATTGACCGACTAATAAACATATTAGATCAGACAGACTAAAACAACATTTTTTTTTTTTTTTTTAGCGAGGGTAGGTGAAAATCTTCCAAAGACACTATGAGAATAGCAAGCGCGTGCTCATAGTAGTGTCAGATTTTTACTGACTAAAAAACACCACCCTTCGAAAGATTGTTAGATACTGCAACTAAGATATAACTTATCAAGCAATTTTTCTATAACGAAATAACAACTTTGACAGGCTACTTTCCAATGAAAGATCCTGCAATCTAGACGCGGTTAATCCAATCTTGCCAAGTCGAACGGTTTCGTTCTTTGTAGTCGGCGCAACAAATTGTTTTCGTCCAAAATTTGTCGGACTGTATTGTTGATATGTCCGATTAGTCGGTTTCTATGCTTTCTCGCGAAGCTTCTAGTTTCAGCTTCAATTGTTGGAATTTCGAGATCCCTGTGGATATCGTCGTTTCTTATATACCATGGTGCTTGTACAATTTCTCTAAGCACTTTATTTTGAAAAGTTTGTAAAATATTGACATTTGTTTTCTTGGTACAACCCCAGAGTTGTATACCGTAGGTCCACACCGGCTTTAGCACTTGCTTGTATAGAAGCAGTTTGTTTTCGGTACTAAGCTGGGAATGTTTTCCGAGTAACCAGTACATTTCTCTATATTTGATATCGAGTTCTTTACGTTTCATTTTCACGTGCGAATTCCATTTCAGCTTTGCGTCGAGTGTCATTCCCAGGTATTTGGCCTCGTTTGCAAAGGGTATTCGGGCCAAGTTTAAAAAAATTGGCAAGTCATTTGAAATCTTATACGTGAAATTCACGTGAACAGATTTAGTTTCGTTGAGGGTGATCCGCCAGTCCCTCGTCCATTCATTTACTTTATTCAGTGCGATTTGAAGTTTTGCAGTCGTTTCTTCAATTGTATTACCTACTGCTAGGATAGCGGTGTCGTCGGCGAACGTAGCGAGAGTAGTGCCATCTTCTCTTGGTATATCGCGAGTATAGAGCAGATAGAGAAGGGGCCCTAGGACACTTCCTTGCGGCACGCCGGCCGAAATTTCCTTAAGCTCAGAGTATTCGTTTCCATGTCTAACACGGAAGAGTCTATTCCCGAGATATGATTCTAAAATATCATATAGGCGTATGGGAAGAACTTGTCGTAATTTAAACTTTAATCCGTCATGCCACACCTTATCAAAGGCTTGTGAGACGTCAAGGAATACGCTTGAGCATATCTTTTTTTCTTCAAATGCTTTCTCAATTACGTCAGTAATTCTATGCACTTGGTCAATCGTCGAATGCTTGGTTCTGAACCCAAACTGGTGGTCAGGGATAAGATTATTGTTTTCTTTAACCGGTTGTAGGCGCGTTAGTAAGATTCTCTCGAATACTTTGGATATGACTGGAAGAAGGGAGATTGGTCTATACGACTTTACTTCATTTGGCGGTTTTCCTGGTTTTAAAACCATTATGACCTCCGCAACTTTCCATTGGCTCGGCACATGTTTTAGCCTGAGCGCGGCATTTATAATATGAAGAAGCTTAATTAATGCTTTTCTTGGTAGAACTTTGAGAACTTCTCCCGTGATCAAATCATAACCAGGAGCTTTCTTAGGTTTTAGAGATTCAATTTCACGTTTTAGTTCCCTTAGCGTTGCACTTGTGAGTATTAAATCGTCGGATAGTAATTCCGCCGCAATTACGCTGTCGTGAACCGCCCGACCATCGTACGGTTTAAAGGTTTCTTCTAAATGGGCGGCAAAAACGTCCGCTTTTTCCTTATCTTCCCTTGCCCATTCATTATGATTTATTTTAATTGGCGGCGCCGGGATTTTGGGCCTTTTGGTGCCTTTTACTGCTTTCCAAAGTGAATAATTGGAATCTTTTTTCGCCGTTAAACTTTCAAGGTAAGAACCTATCGCACGATTTTTAAAGTCCTTAATAGCTGTCTTCAACAAATTGCACAAATAATTCAAATGTGTTTTATGTTGCGGGGCGCGACTCTGTTGCCATTATTACGCGCCTTCCTTTTTTCGTTGACCAATTCTTTCGGGAGGATATCGTAGACCGTATTTGGCCGGCGTTTTCCTTGGATTAGGCGTGTTATTCCAGGAAGTGATCTGCACTATCTCAACGAAGCGATCTACTTCAACCTCAAGTTCATAGGGTGTCGTAAGTGGAACGCTCAGTTCAACATTCTCTTCAATTTCGTTCCTAAAGCCTTCCCAGTTAGTCGTTCTACCAGTTAATCTCGCTGGCTGAAGGTTATTTACTAGTTTTACGCTCAATGTTAAAATAACCGGTGAATGATCAGATGAGAGATCAAAGCTCCCTTCAACTTTAATGTGGTTGGTAGATATTCCTTTCACGACGAAAAAATCGATCAGGTCAGGTATTTTTGAAGTATCAGTTGGCCAGTTCGTCGGTTTGCCCGTCGAGTGGAAATCGCAACTGTACTCCATACCTGCCCCATAGAGCATTCTTCCTTTTCGCGAGATGTATCCAGAACCCCAGAACGTGTGTTTCGCATTAAAATCGCCGCCAATAATGAAATTTGGTTTAAGCGATTTAAGCAAGTTAGTATAATCAGTTTTTTCAAGCGCGGAACGCGGTGGACAGTAGATAGATGAAATTCTAAGAGTACGCTGACTATTTTTTACTCGAATCGTGCACAGTTGCATAGTTTCAAGCTCTATCTTCAGGTCTTAGTATTGTTCAATGCAGTCTTTAATAAACAATGACGATCCACCTCTCGCGTTTCCCGAAGGGTGACAAGCGTGGAAGTCATTATAGCCTTTTATTTTTAAGCTCGTTCCCCTTTTCACGTGAGTTTCAGAAATCAAGCAAATGTCAAGATCTTTCTCGCGTATGAACATTTCCAATTCGTCGAGTTTTTGCAAAAGTCCGTTTGCATTCCAAGTGCATATTTTTAAATTGGTTTTTCATTCATATTTTATTTGATGTACGCGTTTTCCGTGAATTATTCTCGAGCTTAACCAAGCGATCGAGAATAATTTTATTTATTTTGCTTTGTTCTTCAAGTTTCTGGAGAACAACTGAGAATACATGAGAAACAGGGTCCGGCGAAGTTTCAACGTTTTTTGCTCCGTCGTATGCCGCGGCCTGAGCGTAGATCTGCACTACTCTGGCTGGCCGAGGGCCACTATTCGATGGCTTTACTGATGGTAACTTTTCAGTAGTGTTTCTTTTGGCAACAGAGGTCGAGGGCTTTTCTGTTGTCTCTCTTTCTCTGACATTATTACGCTCTGGAACCGGAGGTTTTATGTTGCCTACTACCTCCTGGGCGGTCTTACGCTTTGTATTCGTTAGCGGCTTTGTTTTTTTATTTTGAGGCTTAAGGAGCGCATCTCTCCGTTTTTGCAACTCCTTAGCTACTTCACAACCTCTATAATTTGCAGGGTGTTTTCCCCTACAATTAGCACAAATAGCGGAGGATTGTTTATTTGCTCCACAATCTTGGGAGAAATGATTTCCGGCGCATTTCATACATCGCGGCTCTTTTTTGCAATACATTTGCGTGTGATTAAATTCCTGGCAACGTTTGAACTGTGGAATTATTTTCAAATTTCTGCGCATCGGCTCGATTTTAACCATCGACCAATCGACTAAAATAAAACCGCTTATCTATATAATTAAATACATCTTTTGGTGGATAAATGTAACGGTCCATCTTCTATATAAATCGTCTTGCAGCCCCATCCGTTCTAATGACCAAATCCAATATTTTTCGTTTGAATTTTCTTTTCATTTTGTTCCAAATTAGATTTAATTTAATCAACTGATTCAGTAGTCTAGTTCTAGTGAATGTGTAAGACCTAGCTTATGAATTTTACAGTCTCAGGTTCAATTCCTGGTTGAGACCAATTTTTTTTTAAATAATGTATATTAATTTAATTAATTCCAGAGAATTCACTTCCGTTGCCTCGCCAGATCACAATTTTCGCAACATGCTCACCAGTTCACTCCCGAGCTCCAGCATGTCCATAAATAGATATTCACTTAAAAAATTAAGTTAACAAAAAAATATAAAAAATGTTTGTAGCTCGCCATCTAAACTAGGTATTCTATCTTTCAACTTGCAACTAACAATTCACATCCACAAAATTTTATTAAAATCGGGCGAGAGGTTTCAGAGATCGACAGCAGCTCCACCATCGGTACAAAACAATCCTATGCTTTAAGCTGTAACTATTCGTACACAGTACACATGCACATAATTTTATTGAAATCGGTTAACTTGTTGCAGAGATCGACAACAGCGCCACCTATCGGATAGAAAACAATCCTATGCTTCAAACATTCACACCCACAACATTTTATTGAAATCGGCTTAGTTCGACAATACCATTATTTACCCTATACACAGGAAAACACTTATCTACGTTTACTATGCGTATAACTCATTAACCAATCCCCATACAAACATCGTTTATCTATAAAAACTTTGGTATTGGCGTCACCTTTTATGGGAAATTTCCAGAAAAAAAAATCGGTTCACGCGTTACAGAGAACATCAATTTCAAACACAATGCAACTTATTTTTATATAGGTTAGGTTAGGTTGAAATGGCTGTCGGCTAACTGGTTAGGTTAGTCGACACACTTAGACCATTATAAGGTCCCTTGTGATACCACGTGAATCTATAATTCATTCCTCCTACTCGTTGAACCAATCGGAGCTTCTGATGAAGCGTAGTAGATTTCGGATGTCTATGTTTTTTAGATCGTTCAGATCACTAAGGTAGAAAGCTCCAAAGTGGAGTTTTCGTCTCTGTGAGAGAGCCGGACAAGTACAGAGAAGATGGAGAACAGTGTCCTCCTCCTCCTCGTCAAAACAGCTTCTGCAAAAATCATTAGAGAATACCCCAAGCCTTTTTGCATGCCTGCCGATAAGAGAGTGTCCCGTGATGACACCTATTGTAGCACTAATATGCTTCCTATCGAGGGAGATCAGATGCCTAGAACGCTTTAGATCCAGCTTTGGCCAGATCTGCTTTGTCACTAGACAAGTCGAGCCGGTTGACCACCTAAGATTTGTTCTTTCGATAGCGTCCAGCTTTATTTTGAGTTTGCAAGTAGCGAGTGGAATACCTAAGGAATCCTTAATTGGGAGCAGAGGTATCGTAGTTCCGTGTTTGGCGAGTTCATCAGCCCTGCAGTTACCTGGAATGTCCCTATGCCCCGGCACCCAACAAAGGTGAATGTTGAACTGCTCCGCCATCTCCATGAGAGACGAACGGCAGTCTTGGGCTGTTATGGAATTCTGATTCCAGGCACTTGATAGCGGCTTGGCTATCAGAGAAGATACGGATATCTTTAGCAGATATCACGTTTTCCCTTAGCCAAGATAAGACCTCTTTTATCGCCATTATTTCCGCCTGAAAAACGCAACAGTGATCAGGAAGACGGAAGGAGAGACTAAGATTAAGTCTATTAGAGAAGACACCGCCACCAACACCGTCCACAGTTTTCGAACCATCTGTGTAGAAGTGGATCGATTCATCATCCACGGATGCTTCCTCCTCCCAGAATGATCTAGTAGGAATGGAGACCTGGAAGTTTTTATCAAATTGTAGTTCTGGTGTGGTGTAGTCGATGTTTACTGGAAGGTTCCTAATGTTGTTGAGGATAGCGGCATGGCCAGTTGTTTTGCTTGTATATTTTATATAAATTACTTTCATTGTAATTTGTTGCCTATAGTTGTTTGTATAGTAAAATAAATACTAAAATACTAAAGTGCCCCAGAACACGGGTACCTTTAGCACTGGAGTGAGTCGTCTCTTTCTACTTAGGCGCACCTTTGTTTGAGAACGTCTTGGATCATGGTGCATAAGTCAATCAAATATGCTTTCCTTGTTGGTCCTCTATCGACCTATTGTTTGAAACATTTTCAAGTAATTATAGGCACACACCGACTCCTGTCTGTGACGTATATACAGTTCAGGAAATTTCAAATTTCAAAGGGGTCCTTATCGCACTGCTGCCTACATCGGCTTACGAAACTTAAAATATTCTCAGTGCATAGACTGAAGTAAATATTTGACAAGGAAAATTCATTTCTTGCCCCATGAAGCGCAAAGCAGCAGCACACAGGAAAACTTGAGATGATTTTCGTCGAAAATCGTCGTCTATTCCCTTGGAAAAGTGAGGGAGAAACATTTTCTTTGAACTTTGCATAATGAGAATAGAACCATGCATGTCTGATGTGATACACAACGCTTGAGTGATTGCCTTGAAAAAGGAGAACACAGAGGCGAGCATGTCCCAGCCAGAGTCAGTCAGTTAGTCCAGCACCCTCCTGTCATGCACGGTGTATACCTATGTGTGTGTGTGAGGTGGCCTTAAAAATAGATGAAAAATCACGATAAGTCATCGGCTAATGAATTCACCGCCATGTCCTTTGCACTCCGTACAACATGTGGTGCTGTGGCATAAACACACGATTCGTGTGTTCAGTCGGCCAAACTGACCCACTCCAAAAGAGCCTCGCGCAGCTATAGCGAATGCCAAAGATATCTCGCGCATCAAAGAACACAAGTTCGGGTCAGTCCGTTGTGTCCAATTAGGTCGGGGAAAATAACATTACATCTGCATATATATGCAGTGGGGAGGGGGTCGTCGGCGGCGTCGCTGCTGTAGGAATTTGTAATTCAAGATGCTAGCTGATATCGCGGCCCAACACGAAAGGCTCACTCATGAGGAACGCGATCTCGCAAATGGAATTAGCATAATCACCCACTCGCAGGGTATACATTTTTTTTCTTTTTTTTTTTCTGTCCTGACAAAGCTACATCTGTCTTCTGACCTTCGCGTCGTCTTGAAGAGTTAATCACCAGTCAGTCCGTCACATGTATTTCCAAATTTCCTTTTTATTCACTCTCTCGAGTGATAATTACGCGGCTGTTGTGTGCGATTCTGGGTCAGCAACGAACGCCAAAGAAGAAGAACCATTGATATGGTCTCGCGCAACTGAGATGGCAAGTGTGTTGGAATCATAGCATGGAAAATGGAAGTAAAAGTGTAATTTATTCTCCGCGCCAATGGGATATAAATCTTTTTTCAAATCAACAAGAGATGGTTGAGGAGCGATTACACTGGGTTGGGGCGTAACTAACAAATGGCGCGCGGAGATGGATCACCGATCTGTGCGCTGCTGCTGTGGCGGAAGAGGGGAACAACAAAAGGGTAAACGCTTAGGCCAATGTGCCAAAGATGACGTCAAGACAAGAGCACTAAACATGTTAATAAGCAGGTCTTTAGTGTCAGCGAGGCGCGATTGTTGTGCGCGACATATGTTGTGAAATGTTTTATCAGCAAAAAATAGAATAAAAAATTGCTTGCAGATGGTATACAGAGGAATGTGCGCTGAGACCTTTGGAGGTCAAGCTGACAAAAAAGGGACGTGCTTCTTCTAAGTCGGTCACCTTCTTAACATGTTGTCAAAAAATGTTGTTAAATTTTGTTCAGGCGACCATCTGCGATAGAATTACTACGAAACTTTTATTTATGGGGCTTTGAATAGAGGTCTATCATAAACCACTGAAGATATCCTGTATAATCCCGCGATCGTCCCAATCCCAGTCCTGAACCATGTCTAAAGCGGAAGAAGATATCTGTTGCGTTGACAGACTTTGGGCCTCGGAGGAGGAGATTCAACGGCGAATTGTACGAGTTCTACAGCAACATATACAAAGATCTATAGTTGACAGTTACCCACTGTTCATCTGGTCAAAGTGGCGTAATTTCAAAAGTTCCGGCACGTAGACTCTTCGACTATAGCCCAGGGTCGACCTCAAGGTGCTCCAAACTGCGAAGTCCATGGAGATGTCTAATTTTTTGAATGCATTTCCAACTGATACTCATTCCTGAAATTTCACACTTTCCGCCTTATTCGGTGGATATTTTTAACTCACAACTCATGATTCACACTTGCTCTTTTTCCGTAAAAAAAAAGTTCTCACTACCAAGCTCGACACATCCTTTTCCTCTGTTGATGTAGATCGTGTTTAAAAAAAAAACTTGCATAGCTGCTAGAATGGAAAAATCCAAAAAATAAGTCTTACTTTACGAAATTAAAAAAATACTTGTGCACCGCACCCGCAGTATAAGTCCTTGAGCGCTTGCAAACTTTAAAAAAAGAACAGTCGACATGACTGGGCTGACTTGGTCCGTTTTCATCTGAAAACTTCGTGGGGGCCTATCCACTGCGCCCACGACGTATTTTCCATCTGAAAACGGAGCAAGTCAGTACAAGACTGCTCTTTTTTGGACTAAGGGTCTTGGGTTCAACCCCCAGAAAAACAAATATGAAAAATAGGGTATAAATAGAAGAATTAGACCCAGACCACAGCATTTTCCAGGTGGATTTACCTGCCGCTTTAGGTCTGTATCTTATAAGTTTCAGTGCACAAAAATGTACAAAGAATGCTGATGTTATAGCGAGAGGCCTTGAGAACTCATTCTGGTTAACAAAAATGTCGAATTAAAGGATCTAATTGCCTGTAGTACTAAGTGTCTGGTTTTGGAGGTCTATGGTAATGACAATCACCTGGAAATCTACCAGAGTTAAACATTTTTCAATCGGCTACCATTTTTTAATTGAGCGGCAAACTCAATATCACCACACCCACTTATGACCCCAATCTAATTTTTGTTTGGCGCGAGCTACAACATCTTATTTATTTTGGCTCTCTTAGTTGGTCGTACTGAAAGTCGAACCATGTAGTCAATATTCAAAAAAATAGTCTTTTCGTAGATGTTTCCAAGTCAGTTCACGCACTTTCTATAGATGAACCAAATTGAACAAGTTAGCGAACACTAGAACCTTTCTCTCAAGCTGTAACAACAATTCTGTCTGAATCCTGACTGACTGTCTTTGTTCAGGACTATGTATATCCTTTTGCAGAACACTTTGGGCATCTCTTTGCAAGAAACTTCAACAAAACTCAAACATATAATGCAAATGCTGATCTTGCATAGTTGGGACACCAACCGTGTAGTTAATATTTGAACCGTAACTGCACATCTCTCGTGTATTGCAGTAGAAATTTCTATTTTTTTTTTTGCACAAGTCAGTGGTAAATGGGTTCTGTAACCACTAACCTTTAGTATGTTAGACTTGTGAGCAAGGGGTATCCGGTTCAACCCCCGAACAAATTTAATAAGCACAAAAAACACGAACATCCGAAAGTGGGCGTAAGATTCCTTGCTCAGAAATAAAAAAATGTTAATTTCCTTTCTATTCGTCCTTAAAAAATCAAATAGAATGACTGTGAACAGTTAGTCCTACGGTCCTATATGGACCAGTTGCACCAACAATTTTTAACCAAATGATTCCCATTTCTAGAAACCCAATAAACAAACCTCACTCGTTTACGAACGAAACCATATACCAACCATACATCAACCCTGATTAGAACTCATTACCCACTGATGACTCAATCGATCTATTTAACCTGCTAAATTAAGACGTCCATATCCAATTGCCCCTAATGTGTCGAAATTATGTAGACAATTCCTCTCTGTGCTTCTCAGAAAAAAAAAAAAACCGAAAGTAGACTCACCCCAAAAGCATAATTTCCGCATACACTACCATACGCACATCCATCGGGCATTTAATTGTGTATCCAAAACGTGGCTACTGTGCTACTACGTTGAGTTCTAATTTTAGCAAGAAACAAAAATCAACTCCAATGTTTATGGAAAAACACACAAAATATCGAATAGATACTTTTGTCTGGAAGCAAAGCTATACACTATATACAGCGACTGTCGGGCCAACATATAGCCCTCGCTCAAAACTATTTTTAGACCTTATACACTTCATCTTCAGTGTATCTGGCACTCTTCTCTCGGCGATATTCACTGCTCGTCCGGACCCGATATGCAGTCACCCGATGCAGTTATGAAATTTGATCGAACCAGAGCCATAATGGCGCCAGCCGATGCAACCATAACCCGCAGCATAATATTTTGAAACTCCTACCAATGGAAACGCCTCAGAACTAATAAAGTATCTAATTTATGAATATGGTCGTAATCTAAGCAGAGTGGTTGTGGTTTCTGATGGAACGAAAAAAAAAAAAAAAAAAACATCTGTAGATCTGTAGAACATCTTGGCTGAGTGAATTAATGTTGTAATTACACACGACCACCCGAAACGAATGCACTCTCCTTTGATGGGTTTTGATGTGATTGTGACTCTCTTGGGCTACTGCGTGCATCGTATAAGCGATGCGCATTGTGAAACCATAAGTGCGCACATATAAAACAGATGAGTGAACGAAATTTAAATGCCGCAACGTAATTAAAGATCATCACCGCAAAAGCAACAACAACCAGCAATATCAAGACGCAGATACATTTTCTTCTTTAGCGCAGATCAGGGCGACCGACGACGACTACTGTTGTGAAATGGTGGTGTTTATGTGCGATGAGATCCGCGTGATTCACTCGAGAACTGGAATTGAGATGAAATGAGAAATAGTACGACGTATCTTACATACGGAGTACATTTATTTATAATAAGATGAAAAGTGCGAAACTGTAATTATTTCGTTTTTCAAGTGAAAATTTGTAATTTTCTTTTTCGATTTGCTTCACTGGGACGTTTCGACAATTAAATTGGAGCGGCAACGATGTTGAAATGTTGAAACGTGTACTCGAACTCATATTTGTTTGCTGTCTGGCCGTTTGGCTTTTGTCTTTCGCGAGGGGCACAAGTATTTAAATTTAATTTACCAGTAGTTTTCTTCGGGGAGAATTTATATGTATTTTTCTGGGAATCGATTTGGAATGTATATGCGGAAATGTGGTGAATAACTTAAAAACCGGAAGTTTGTGTTTTCAAATTGGAAATGAATAGAATCTGTTTCTAACAGCTTATAAACACGTTTGAGGACGTTAAATATGTAATAACATATCGTTGATGCTAAATTCATGTAATCTTGAGAATTAATTACTCAAATATTGCAAACGCACACTTTTGTGCGCAATCAAAATAGGTTCCCGATAACTTTTTTCGACTTGAGGGTGGGCTTGTTTGAAAAGATCGTGTGTATGCGCCTAGTCTCAATCATTTTAACGCACTTAGCTGAATTATTGGGCGCACGCCTGTCTATTCAATGATTTTTTTTTGCTTTTAAATAGAAATGAATTTTGTGTTTTCCCACATTTTTTTATACTTAAAATTCCTTGGTCCACCTTTAATTCTTAAGTCTTTTTAGATGAAGAGCATTAAAAAATAAGAAGTGCACACTCATGTGCGTGATAAAAATAAAATAAAAAAAAAAAAAACTGTAAGGGAACTTCCACAGCGGATGTAACAAAACGCCTTAGACAGACAAAACTGTTTTTATGTGTTTTTCTGTTTGTTCCATCCGGTGTGGAAGACGCCTCGCCATCTAATATTTCAGGCTTGTAGATCCAAGCTCACTGCTTTCCCTTGTATGTGGGTCTGGGTGCAAGTCGAGGCCACTTTCATAAGCACATAAGTCGTTTCACTGAGTTCCACTACATAAAGGCACACAAATATAAGTTTTATTTCTTGAAATGCGATCAAACACAGTAGGCAGAGGATTATAAGTACATCCTTTGACAGTTTACTAAAAGTATTGGAAGATTCAGAAACGCACACTTATGTGCGCAATCGCAATGAAACATCTAGAGTATTTTTTTCCAACTTGTAATAGACTCGTTAGTAATTTTCGTAACCTTGTATGTGGGCCTTATTTGTCACCATCTTCACAGGCACTTACGCGGGCTTCACTGAGATATATGTACATCCGCATGGGTGCGCAGAGGTGTGCTTTTTTTTTTGACAACAGGAAAAAAAAAAAAAGACTAAGCAGCGCATTGTAACATCACTGACTTGCTTAATTGCTGTTCAAAATATTCCAAAGTTAGCAACGCACACATATGTGCGCAACGAAAATAAGTTTCATCTCAGTCCATTCTTTGAACACACATATTTCTATATTTCTCGATATGATATCAACAGTTCTAAGAGCCAGAGGGGGAATACTTACCTTGAATTCTATTCCTCATAGACCGGAACTACCACTTGAATGTGAAATCTGCAATACACACGAAAGAGAAAACATCGCTCAGTTTTTAGGATCATGTCCAATACTTCGACGGGCCATTTCGAAAGAAACCAATTCGTAATCGAAGAGGTTGTACAACTTCTCAACTGAGCGATGGGCTAGGTGAATCCCTACTAATTATTTCGAACAGCAATGGATTACTGAAACAAAATTTTAACGGAAAGTTTTTAATTTTAATTTAGCTTTTTAACAAAATTTATTTAAATTCAATTCCTAAATCTAAACTTATTGTACTTATTAACTTTTAATTTTATTCTGTCAATCTGACGGTTTTTAAACCAGCTCAAAAAGGATTTGGTAAACAAAAATGATTGTAAACCTTATACAGTGGACGTCCATTATAACGATCAACCGATATATCGAATTTTCGATATAACGAACCCCCACGATCGGATCGGATAGCAAATCCGATATAAGGAAAGTATATATAAGTTGGTTTAAGAACCCTGAAAGTATTTAAATGGCAAGACCATCATCTGTTCACAATTAAATCAAACAAAACCTTTTAAATAAACATATTTCCCAATAACATCTTTTTTTTTTAAATTGTATAAAAAGTCGATCGACATAACGAACGCACTCGATATACTGAGTGACATCAAACATTATAACATTCGTTATACTGGACGTCCACTGTATTTATAAATAAAGTAATTTCTAGTCTATTTCTATATTTTCTATGCAGAATAAAATAAGTTAATTTAAGTTTCTAAAGTCTTTTGTTCACTGCTCCTCCCTTTGCGGACATCCGGAAATTATCAGAGAGTACTGCGGTCTTGAGAAATCTACTCTTATAAAGGTTTTCCAATAAGAGGTGTTATTTTGGTATTCATAGAAAAATGACATTTTTTTTTTAGATAAATAATCGGATGTTTATTTCATAATAAAAGGGAAGGTATGCCGTTAATAATGAAAAACAACATCAGCCAAATGGCCACCACGAGCACGCATACAGGACCATATCCTTTCAAAACAACACCTCTTATTGAAAACCCCTTTATAATATCACGAGCTTAAATGTGCCCTTATATTCAACAGATTTGCGCGGGGAAAAACTTCCCAAAGTACAAAAATTTGCATAACCATTCAAGTAGGAGCCTTATTCTTAAGATTTCGCTTTAATTGTTTAATGGAAGGGTTCCTTGATTTACTTTATTTAAACTGCAAGAAGTTGTGAATTATAAGAACCAATTGAAATATTTTCTTTGAAATTGTTGACCACTCTTAAGGTGAAAATATTTTAAAATCGATAAATGTGCCTTTCACTTTCTTACACACTCACGATGCCAATTCTTCCAAGTGGGTTACTCGCAAGGCCCTTCTGTTTTTGTCAGAGCTGATTAACGAACACATCAACAAGACCACTCCATCCAAAGAAATGATCTTTGCAAAGAAAATTGCTTTTGTCCTTATGACTGTCTGGTAACACTTGTCTTGTCATTCATCCCCATATCTCTTCAGCACCACGTAAAACACATAAAAAACAAACGCCGAGCATATTACTCCCGAGAATAATGGTGGCATAATGCACTCAATTGTGAAATTTATGGTCTCGGCATCGTCCGACCAAGAATGCCACTTAATCTTTTTCACACTGTTCCGCTGCCGCCGCCGCCGCCGCCGCTGTTGCTTACTGGTTCATCTTTGTACTGCGATGCTCGAGTACAGAAACAAAGCGACTGGGCGCCGCCACTGAGTTGTTGTTGCTCCAGCTATAGTGTTGGATGCCTTTTCGATCCTGAAACTATTTCATGCGTTGTGACGACATTTCGTGTTCGTGTCAACAAAAATGTTCCTATTCGCTCGCATAGAATTTCAATGGGTATTCCGTGGAAAGACCGAAATCTTTTATCCTACATGAACCCCATTTTAAATTGGATAGAAACTAGGACTTTCCTCCATTGAAGGGATTTTCTATTTATATATTTTGGGGATCGCCATAAATTCTGCGATTACTTCCTCAATCAAGAACTTGAAAGTAATGAAGGTATCCCCATTTGTGAATTGAATTGCAAACGATAAATTCATTCATTCTGTCTTCACAAACTAATAGCGCTGGAGTGTGATTAAATGGATTCAAGGATTCAAATGCGCCCAAGGATAATACAACTATAAAAGTGCGACGGAATTTAATTTAAATCCTCCATCGGGGTTAGGTCATGTTCTAGTTTATTCGGATTGACCTAGTTCTTTAGAAATGGTTTGGTTTAATTTTTTTTTTCTTCATGGTAGCTTAGGTCAGAGGTGAGATGTGAAGAGACTGATTTGGATTTATTTTCCACAGGATTTAGGACATGCGATAGAAACAACGGAACTCACTTTAAAAGCACAACAATAGGTGAGGCGATGCGGAAATTCCTGGCTAGATGTTGTCGGAAAGTGGATGTGCTGCGTTTTATTTTTGTGATGGCAGAAAGATAAACGCTTTGATGGCAATTTTTAGGAATAAAAATGTTTTGCGAAGAACAATTGTGTGGCGAGGCAATTGTTCGGTTAAGCGAGTAACTAGGTACGCGAATATGGAACGAGATGATTGGGGTGGATGATTTCGGTAGGTAATTGTTTAGACACATCTTGATTCTGGTTGGAATCACTTTGAATTAAAATTGCAATCCATCAAGGGATGTGGATGACAGTATGTTGACAAATGATAGTACGATGAAAGGATTTAAGGGAAACACACAAAAATATAAAATCGTGGGTTTTTTGTTCAAAGGGATCCACTTACATCGAAATTGCTTGCTGTCAGTTGTAGTTTCGTTTCTAAGAAGATGTGAATTGTACGATCCAATTATATAAGCGCTTCGGTCGAAGCAGGCTACGATTGCTCTGTGAAAAGTCAGACAAACAGTCTGTTCTTTAAACGAAAGTCGCTTCCCTAAGAGAGTGTGAATAATATGATTCAGTTTAAATCTAACCATTGTCGTGCAAAGTGGATCTTCGCTTAGAGGACGCAAGCTATATCCTGTTGAGGAGTGCCTAAGGTGTGTCTTGAAAAACTGTTTATTCTCTAAGAAGTTGTGAATCATATGGTCCAATAGAAATTTAACTAAATTTCCGCTTTGAAAGTAAATCATCCATCTGGTAAAGCAGTCTTTAGTTGCTCTATGAATGCGTGGTGTGTGGTTGAGGATGAGTAGAGTTGAGTATGCATTGGAAGTTCCAGTTGGAATCGATTAAGACAAAACAACAATAACAATAACAAATGAAATGGTTAAAATGAGCATACTTTGTATAGTGATTGACAGTTTCTTGTAAATATCTTGTAAAATATTAACTTTTCGGCAAAAAAGTCTTCAGCGCATATATAGCTACGAGCATGATCTACAAAAAAGATGTATATCATTTTTTTTTGTAAATCGAGAAATAAACAGTTTTTTGTGCGAATGAAATTTTTTCTTGCTCATCAAATTACCAATTACTCTAAAACCAGTCGATCCATCGCTATCATTTCAGCCATCTACGGCAATTAGTTTCTGAGGTAGATCTAGGAACAAAATTGGTCTAGTGGGTTCGGACAGACAACAGCAAACAGACATCGTAGCGAAACTAATAAATAAAGGGTGAAATTTATGTTCTAATATAAATTTCACCTCTCTTCGGGGCTAAAAATATTTCGTATCTTTGGTTGCTTGATGAGCTTTACACACTTTAAGGTGCCTCCAAAACAAAAAGAAGATAATTTAACCTAAGAAGGTGTGAATTATATAATCAAAAATAAATTTTACGTATAATTTTAAAGGACCTCCGAGGACCATGGTATGTACCACACATTGTTGCGATCACCGCTATAGCAATTATTCTTCTAAAAAGTACATGAAAATGTGATAAGGCTATTTATATAATCAATGCCTACTCTGTTGGTATAATTACCTGTAAATTGTTTTATGAAGACAAGCCCCGAGCCTGTCCCTGAAACGCTAACCTTGTCCCTGGACACATCAGCCCTGCACACGAAAAGAATTGCCGAGGCTCTAACCATGAAAGTCTTTTAGACAAACTAAATTTAACGTGTAATACCTTTGGAACATTGAGGCCATTGAGATCTTGACTAACGCAGCCTTTCAAACGATCTTTTTGACGGCCCTGAAAGTTGCTAAGCGGTGCATGTTCGGATTGAGATCATTACTGGGTCGGGCCTACTTGTGTGCAGACGGAAGGCCACCGAAAGGGCTTTAACTTCATCTGTAACTATCCGACTTTTAAGACTTGCGTGTTGTTTTTTGTATCCTCAAATTTATTAACCAGACGACCATTTTTTACCTATGTAAGGCAAGCTTCTGCCTTAGGATTCACAGCGTACTAGTAGAAATATTCAAATACTTATCGAATAAGTTGCATCAGACAGTCGTCCCTTTTTTCATCAGCATTCGAAAGCCATCCCAACATCTTTGATGCTCATTGAGATGCTTATAGGTACTCGTACTCGTAAATATATTAGTTCAATGAGCGAGTAGATTTACCTTATGCTTAAATACCTTGGCCCCATCAACAGCTACCTATTGTACCACCTTGACTGATGAATGCAACAATTTTAACATTCAAGCAACTTTCGTGACTTCTCCAAGTCTATGCATATCAACGCTAATGAAAGGTTTCGAAGGTCTTTCCCAATCACTTACGCAACATGCCCTAGAAAATGAAAACAGCAAAACTCGTTTTGTTCGAATCTTTCATCGGCAAAGTTACATCTCTATGCGTGGAAAATAAAAAAAGTAAACTACTGACAGTGACAGCTTGTCATTACAGTTTTTTCTTTTGCCTTTTCTAGCACACAAGCTGTCCATTGTACATGCACATTTGTGTCATTATATCTAACTTACTTGGTACAACAAAGAACAAGAATAGAAAACGATTACAAGTGACGCTTTGCCGACTTGCATCAACAAAGTTGACTTAAGTATGTCAACTTTGTTGTTAGAAATGTCACATTTTAATATTCAACACACAGACGCTCGCGTTGAGGGGGTAAATATGCAGTCATTCGATAGATGCGGGATTTCCATTCAATTAGCCATGGCATAGAGGAGTGCTACAAATATGGAAAAGATGACCGACACGGCCGCATATATAGATAGGTCGTTGACCATATTGTGCACTTTGCATTTTTCTTCCATTCTCTGTCTAAATGGAATCAGAGGTTCGCAAGGAATTAATTGAATTCGCTGTCATTCAATTTTTACGTTGTCTCTTGCAAAAGGCATTTTTGTTTTTTGTTTCTGTTTTGTAGATATGCAGTTTTTCTCGGTTTAAAAATTTAATTGAAAACCTCTCGTCCAGATGCAGTCAGCCACACAGGGTGGGTGCATTTTGTGGGATATATCTTCAGGAGAATTGATTGTCATAAAAGTTGGTCAGGCAGCTATCCATAAATTGGAAAACTTGGCACCCTACAGCCTACACCGATTGGTTTTTACTTTGATTTCAAAACTGAACTATTATTATTATTGAAACATTTTTAAAGCACGCTCGACTACAAATGGTTTAACAGATGCCATACGTCGAATCTAGCCACTTTAAAAGAGGATTCAAACTTCCAGTGATCACTGATACTGGTCACTTATCTACTAGATAAAGTATCGAATAACTCTTAACGTAACGACTCGTTCATAGTTTTGACAAATTTTGAGTAGTACGTACCTAATTTCTCCTTTTATTCTGTCGTCGCTTTAAGTCATATGACAATCCAAATTTCGAGTAATATCTGATCAAGTTCAGATAAGATATCTGCCAGATAAAGTGGCGTATAATTTGGTTCGTCGTTTGGTACAGACATATATCTCCGAGTGTCTGCTTCTGAGACCGAAAATCGTTGGTTGCTTATGAAGTTAGGTAAAACCCATGACGAATTCTGGAAGAGTCTGCTCTGTTAAGGCTAAGCTAAAGCTTAGATCTTTCGCCTTTATTCCTTTAGGCCCATCATTGGATTTTGGGTTTCCTTCCCGATATAGTATGAAGATTTTCTGAGTAAAAGGCAAACGAATCCCAATGGCAGCATTTGGTATTCCTCTCAACGAACCAGAAATGCTGTCACCCACAACCGCCAAGATGTCCTTAAAAAGAGCTCTATTTAGGGTCTGACAATGCTCACATAAATCAAATGGCCCAATTTGGAATCTACAACAAACAGTTCACTTCGCCGCCAAGTGATTCTGATTGATTGCCAAGATCTAGATCTACATAGATAGATAGACAGAATTCAGTCCTGTCAAAGTCAAAGCTATCTGTCTCTCCCAATATTAAGGTAGACCGATATTGGTTATGTACACAAATGCAGATTAAGTTGCAGCTCAACTAAACTCAACTTGATTGTATTCTAGACTAACATCCTAGTTTTAGCTTTTTGCAAGGATTTGTTTACGCCCCATTAAAAAAAATAATAAGACCTTTTTGGAGATCTTAGACCTAGTTTTTAAATGAAGTCTCCACAAGCTTCGGAGGTAAAAAACCTGCTCTTTCAAGGGCGTTAAATCACCACCAGGGGCCTGAAACACAACGCGACAAGAAGTCGTAGGACAAGTGAATTTCGACAACTTGTAAAAAATTATGTAACACAAAACGACAAGTCCGTGAACACTGCGACAGTTGTCGCAATGAAAGACTGATTACAAGTGGGAAATTATTAAATTTTTCTCTTTCTGTAACAGAACACGACAAGTGACACTTGTTGAACTGTGGTTCAATGAGGACAGGTGGTTTAAAAATTGTCAAAAGCTGAAAAAAAAAAAAAAAAAAAAAAATAGTTGGCGCAACAGGTCCGGAGGGACCCTAGGCCTACAAAGCTTCTCACAACCATTCGTTTTGTGTGAGTTTTTCATTTTTGGAACGAATGGAAGGGATCTACACTTTTATGCCGACTCCAAACGGCTAATTGAGAAGCTCTTACAAGACATTTATACTCTCGGATGTTTGTCAGACTTTCGCGAGAGATAGCGCAGTGGAAAAAGCCATAAGTTGGAATTTGGGTTTTTGCGGAATTCGAACCTGAGACCCCTCGCTTAGTAGTCCAACACACTAACACTAAGCCACTGCGGCTACAATTTCTGTCTGTCATTTCCGTATTTATTTTACTATTCCCTGATATTGTTCTTCTTTTCTTTTTTTTTTTGTTTCGTTTGAACTCCGTGAATTTTTATGTATAGTTCAATAAAACGAAAAGGTTTGTTAAATTAATGCTTGAAATATTGTTAGTCCTATTAAAATAAATCAAATTAAACTTATATTATTTGGATATTTAGTGAAATTGGATTTCTTAGAGGTTGCAAAGGCCAAATAAGGTATAAATGTGTCTTGTGCTGCTAGAGGTTCTAAAAAAAAATAGTCTGCTGCCTATTTTTTTTTAACTGAATTTTTCTTATAATTTTTTTTCAATAAAGTTTACTTTTGAAGACTGAAAATGTGAGTACTACTATTTTTTTCAAAATACTCTACTTTTTTATCTGCGTAACACCTGCAACTGACACTTTTCACAAGAAGAAAGACCAACGTAAACAAAGCGCAAAGGCCTACTATGGGATAGAAAATGAATTTATCGTAAATTCACAATCGTGTGGTGCGGGTGTAAACCCAGTAAACTAACTTCAGTTGAATTTACAGAGAGAATTCGAAAACTCACAATTGTGAGTCCGTGGAGGGAAAGGGCTAAAGCACCCTCGACTACAAATGGTTCAACAGATAAAATGTTGAGTTGTAGAATTCTGCCAATCTCTGCCATACGTCGATTCTAGTCACATTAAAAGAGGATTCAAACTTCCAGTGATCACTGATTAAGCTTTGTTCACTTATCTACTAGATAAAGTGTCGAATAACTCATAACGTAACGACTCGTTCATAATTTTGACAAATTTTGAGTAGTACGTATCTAATTTCTCCGTTCATTCTGTCATCGCTTTAAGTCATCGGACAATCCAAATTTCGAGCAATCTCTGATCAAGTTCAGATAAGATATCTGCTAGATAAAGTGGCGAATAATTTCGAGACATTGATCTGTCAGTAGTTTTAAAAAAATTTGTTAAGTATCCTGCAGTAATATTTCTCTCCGTTAACACCGCGCGGAAGCTCTTGATTCTTGCGCTGTCTAGTATAAAATTGTTAACAAATAAGAGGGCTGTATAATAAATCAAATTTCGAAATGGCGTGATATCCAAAATCTTCCAATAATTCCAAGGCTACTTTCTAATACATTTTCGAAACAATCCCACATCCTACATCGTTCTATGTCGACTACATCCTTTTGAGACTTGAAACCACATATCATGTGATTCAAATCAAAGTCCTTTAGGGATATATCACGTTTGGGGTTTCCCCCTTCAAATTGTATTACAACATATATTGTTTATCTACTTGATGACACTACCTTGTTGTGATAGACGTAAGTCGTAAGTATTTGGTAAACTACTCGTATTGCGCCCTGATTGGTTTCAATTACAAAGTATCCTCAACATCTATGATATCGAATAGAGTTCCATATCAGAGTTTGCTTAGGAAAATGGATTCTCGAGAGCCAACTTTGTTACGAGTACGTCGCCTTGTGCTCTATATACTCATACATAGATAAAAATGCATCCTTTGTCTCGTAACAAGGAAAAATGTTTTTTTTTTTGTGTCTTACTACGTGCATAAAATACTTCAGCACGAAATATGCAAAGACCTAGACAATAAATTCTAGAATTTATGCAAAACAATAAAAATCCAATAAACTGTGACTGTGACCATGTGGCATCAATAAAAAAAATAAAATTGATAAACACATCACCCTGTATGCATACTCACAATGGCAGTAGCTGCAGTAGTAGTTGTACAATATACGCTCAGTATCCCCGTCAGTAGATGCAACGAACTATAGGTACGGTGCACAGCATTGTGACTTTGAATTTCGAACCAAAAATAAAAATACAGAAAAAAAAAAAAAAACATCCACACTGAGTGGAACGACTGTCCGTGACACCTTTATGTGGGATTTTGCGTTGTCGCCACCACCATCATTGTCGTTGTGTACAAGTTTTGAATTTCAGACCATTTTCCTCTTCCATCATACACACGACACAACTCAACTCGTACTCGTAGTAAGTGCGAGAACTGTTATTAGTTTCTCAACTAGAATTGATTAAATCCATCCCGTTCTCATTGCATTCAGGCGCAGCAGCGATATTGATTTAATCGACACGGCGCGGCATTCGGCTATATAATTTCAGAAAAACACTACACAAATCCGATGACTATAAAAGTCATTGGAACGAATGAACGTGAGTCGTTTACAGCTTAATTGAAGTGAAAATGGTGGCAGAAATCATGTCAGACGGTTCGAGGAGCAATTAATTATAATAATGGATTACGAAAAAGCCCCAACACAAAATAGAACAACACTCGTATACAAATACAAAACAAATAGTAGGAACTTTGTGTACGTTTTCTATCTTTTTTATTATTTAATCCAATTAAGTTTAATTGACTCTGTGTGCGCTATACGGAGTTTTCAAGTGTAATTTGTTTGGCATACATATCTCACCGATGCGAAATAGCAAAACGAACGATTCGTCAGATAGATAGATACTTTGTAAATGGAAACAAATTCTCTTCGCTTGCATGTTAATCAATTAAAATAGTTTTTAGCTGAAGCTGTTTTGTTTTGTTGTGCAATGCAATGGATGGATATATAGATACAGATACAGCACAACAATACAGATAGATATAGGTGCGAGTAGATACGAGTATAGAAATCGAATGCATTGCGTGAAGTGTTTTGTAGTTTTATCAATGTTGGCAGTGGCATGAGTATTTGTTTCAATGAATTTTGTATTATTTGAAGAGCTTTTTGAAAATGTAGTGATTTGGGGGTTACCAGGGATCGGGTTTTAGAGTTTAGGGTCTGAATGGGGGTTATTTCTGAACTGTTAAAGTCCATTTAAAATAATACAGCTGTTGGGACTGTGATCAGAGGATACAGTTTTATTGCAATGTTAGAATGTGATTACTGCCTTGCAACTCTTTTATGGTTATAACTTGAATTGGGAACGATTTTGTTTAAAGGAGAGTAGCCTATACCATGGTTTTCGGTACAGATGCCATGAATAGTTATTTCGCCGAATACCGAATACCGAAAATTCGTTGCGGCAACACTTAGTAATTTCCGCGAGTGACAAGACAAAACAAAGTCTAACCCCATTCACAATTTGCTAAAATTTATTTATCATCTCCCGGTAGCAGTGTATATAGTGAGCGGCTGTTTTCAGAAGCACGTATAATTTATGAGGAAAAACGCAATCGTCTGCTATCGACAAATGCTGAAAAAATTGTTTTCACCCATCATAGCTTGGCACTGGTAGATTTTAAACATTAATATGTTAATTTGTTGGTTACATAAACATCTTTGTGAGTAATATTTCTTTTTTTAAGAGTTCTTTTTATTTCATGATCTGCTAATCGGTATTCATCCGAATAGTTTGGAATATTTGGCCGAATACTGAGTAGTGAAAAAATGTGACCGAATAGCCGAGTACCGAATAGTTGCCGAATTTTCGTGGCATCTTTATGCCCAATTCACAATTCGGCGTTGCACGCGTGCGTGCGTCGGCTCGCTTTGACATCCTTTATCAAAATTTTACGATTTTAAATGCCAAAGCACGTGAGCAAAAATTTTGTGAAACAAAATGCTGCTTTGAAGCGACTACGCGTTAACAGGGAAAATTTTGACAAACTAAAAGTTCTGTTTGTTTTTTGGCTGGAAAATACAAATTCAGAGCAGAATTAAAATTTCAAGTCTACTCTCTTTTTTCTTGAAGCTGTAATTTTTATGCACGAATTGAAAAACGACTCTCCAAAATACAAGAAAATCAAATTTAACAATATATCGAAGCACACAACAACCTTAATACGGATACAAGACCCTTGATTAATATTTTTCCTCCAAAAAATCTAAAGAAATTAGTAGTTGCCCTACAAAAAAATTTTATTCCTCATTTCCACACACTGAATTAATTATTTATACTTTGAAAAAAAAACATCATATAGCTTTTTAAAAGTTGTGTGTAATAAACATTAGCGGATCTGTGCCACTCCATCTATAAACGGCACATTCTATGACTTCAAATCGAACAATTCGAAATTCTAAAGTTGTCAAACGCGCGTGATAGTAGAAAGTAGCTCTACTCAGGCGTTGAACTTTACGATATTTACGATCTAAAGTATATGAACGCTTTGTTTCTACATAATCTGTCAACGCACGCGCGCGAATTAAAACACTTGTTTCTTACTTTTAAAATTAAACAATATTTATTTGGAACTATGTCCTTTATTATTGAAATACTTTTTACTAATTCTAAAAGGAGCTTAAGGCTACTATGTAGTTACAATAAGACTATTGATAAATTCATCATACAGTCGTATTTATATACTTTTCTTATCTATCTACAAGGAGACCCAAGCGTACAATCGTCTTGCTTGATAATGAAGAAGAGATAATATTCCAACATTGTATACAAACGATATTATCTCTTTTACATATGTTATCATTGTAGCGTTGTGTGCAAGACTGTACTAGAGACTAAAGATATCATTGAATACAAATAATGTTATCTTTTTTCTCAATATGTTTTGCTATGGATACTTAACTCCCCCCCTTGTTAAACGAAATCGTCCCGATTTTTCGACGCTATTTTTAACATTTCTCTTTCATAAGTTTTGTTATATGCGTCAATCTTTTTTTGTTTTTGACGATCTGTTATACATTGTATAGTTTTTATCATTACGTACGTAAATGCTAGAATAACAATCAGTGTTACAATTGTGTATATAGTTGATAATATCGGTTTTTCTTCAAAAGGAATAATTAGTTTTTTTTAAAGTATCTATGTTATCGAATTTGTACATTGTATCTTCTTTAATTATTTGGTCGATGTAAGACTCTGAATTATGATTTCTTAATATAACTTCTTTAATTTGCTTATGCATGTTTTTGTATATTTTATCGTCTAGATTTATAGTATTTTCATAAGTAACTAAGTTTATACCATTAATTGTTTGATTATTTAACTTATGCTTACCGCTTAATAACATAACACCGGATTCAATTTCTAAGTCGTAATCGTATTCTTGTTTAATGTTGCATTTTGAAGTTATATTCTTTAAAAGTGGAATAAGACAATTTTCTTCTTCAAAGTTAATTTCACAAATGTTTTTACTTAGATGATTTTGACAATTTCTTGTTCTTAAATAAGTTTGGTTACATAAGGCAATTGTTTTATCTGTAATGATTTTTCCATGTTTTGAATTTAAAGGTGTTACTTTATACAATTTACATGATTTAATTAGAACTGGATATTTATATATTGTGATGAAGAATTCATCAGTTCTAGCTAATAATATTTTAGAGTACTCAAGTATATTTATTATGGGTACTTGAATTATTTCATGTTGAATAATATTTTTAATGTCATCTAAGTCTAGGCTTTCTGATAAATATTCATTATTTTTTGCTGCATTAATTGTTCTGGTCAATAATAATAATTGTTCGTACACTTGTTCTATTACTAAATGTTCTTTAAGGCTCTGACCTTCGAATTGTTGCAAAATTTGTTCAAATCTAGAATTTATAGTTTTTTGTTTATTATTGTTTTCTATGAGATTATTTATACTCGTTTCTATGTTAACTAAGTCATAATGGTCAGGATTACCAAACACATATTTGAAAGCTGTTCCTAAAAAGTTAATTGATCTAGTATGCCTAGTATGTTCTTGTAATTGGTCTGCTAAATTCTTAATTTTACTTAACCAAATTTTTTCTTCTTGTGTAGGTTGATATTTACTAGTTACGATATTTACGTAAGGTTGAAATATCGAAGTCAGGTTGGTGGCATGTAACAAATAAGTTTGTTCTTTGAATAAATACACGTCATCTGTTTGCGTAAGTATAAACTTCTTGTTTAGTAACTCAGTTATTTGAACGTTTCCTTGCCCTTCTTGACTCTGTACAATTCCTAGTAATGTTAGGAATATTAATATTTTCGTCATCTGAAAAATGATAATTCTTTATGTTATCCTTGTGAATTTTTATTCCTTCTTTAGAGATTACAGTGTCTCCTTTATCTTCTTCTACTATTCTTGTTATGTATCTGGCGTTAGATTTCTTTCTAAGACCTGTGATTCTTACCATTATCTTATCTCCTTTTTTATACTCTCTGTGTCGAGTTCCTTTATTTAGACGTTCGATCACTTTTTTGGATGCTGAGTTTAGTTTATTTATTATAATTTCACTATTGCTATATTTATTTTGATTAAAGAAAATGTCTCTAGGTTTCAAACCGGTAACTGAGTGTATAGAATTATTTAATTCACGCACTGTTCTAAATATTTCTTCGATAAGTCTTGTTTTATTCTGAATTGTGAATATTCTAGACAGTTCAGTTATTGTACCGTTTACACGTTCTACCTGACCGTTCGCTGTCGATCTGTATACTGGAGTTTCTACTTTAGTTATGTTGTATTTCAAACACATTTGGTTCACCATTTCTGTTTTGAATCCCTTCTCGTTATCTGTCATGAGTCGTTCACATTTTGGGAAATAATTAGATAAGACCTCTTCCATAACGTCGTACAGTCTGTTTCGAGTTTCGATTTCCCGAAGGATTGTATATTTAGAATACTTATCTACTGTTACAAGGAAAGTATACTTGTCGTTGAAGTATATGTCCATATGAATGTGTGTTCCCACATGTGTTGGTATTTCTGAATTATTCAGAGGTTCTCTGATAGGTTTTCTTTCATATTTTCCAAATAGACATGCTATGCATTTTCTGTTGAAACTCTTTGCTTGTTTATTTAGATCGGGCCAGTAATATTTCTCTGAGATTTCTTGTATATTGTTACGTAACCCTCGGTGTGCTCTTTCGTGAGTTACCCTTACAAGTTTTAGTTGTTCCTCCAAATTTGTCACGTCTTGAAGTTTTCTTGGTGTGAATATAAATCTTACTAGTGGGAATTCTTTTTTTATGTTTTCACCATATTTGTATATGTTTTCAAATTTCGTATGCAAAGCTACAATCTTTTGGGGTTGTATAACTTCTTTCATCTGCCTTAGTAAAGAGTCTTTGTCCTTAAACTTTATTATGAGTCTTATTTTGTTACTAAAATAGATTTGTGTTTCGATATTATTTGTTATATCTTCAATAAGTTCGAACTGTGCAGTGTATGCATTAAAAGGCTGATTCACAGTTTTTATTATATCATTAGAAGAACTTTCAGCTGAATGTGCTGTTTCTATGGTAGAAGTATTTATGCGTTGACGTGATAATGCGTCAGCTACAAGATTTAGGTTTCCTGGTTTATAAACTAATTTTGCTCCAAAGTCTTCAATGATTCCCTTCCAACGTTTCAGCTTTGTGTTGGGATTTTTTTCTGATACAGAATATATAAGGCTCTGGTGATCGGTATATATGGTTAAGTCTGCTATACCATATATGTAGTTTCTGAGTTTTTGTAAGGACCATATGATCGCTAATAGCTCTTTCTCGTTTGTGCTATAGTTCTCTTCTGTCTTACTCAGTGTTCTTGACAAGAAGTGTATAGGTTGCTTATTCTGACTTAGTACGGCTCCAATAGCTATGTTGGATGCATCAGTAGTAAGCTCGAATGGTTTACTATAATCCGGTTGAAAAAGTTCGACTTGTTCTTTCAAATAATTTTTTAAAATTCTAATCGCTTCTAATGCTGAATCATTCAGATTTAACTTAATATTTTTACTTTGTTTTTTGTTAACTTTACCGTTATCTCCTCGTAAATATAATGTCAGGGGCTTGGCTATGCTTGCGTATCCTTTTATAAACTTACGATAGTAACCTGTAAGACCTAAAAATCCTCTCAAATCCTTTACCGTTTGTGGGACTGGAAAATTTTCTATAGCTGCTATTTTCTCAGGGTTCGTAGTGATTCTACCATGTCTGATTATGTGACCTAAGTATTCTACTTCTTCTTGAAAAAACTTACTTTTCTCATCAGATATTTTTAATGTGGCTTTATTGAGTACGTCGAATACTTGACTTATGTGCTGTATATGTTCTTCCTCAGATGAAGAATATATCAATACGTCATCAATGTAAACGTGTACGAATTTACCTACAAAGTCTCTCAAAATGTCGTCCACGCATCTCTGAAATATGCTTGGTGCATTTTTGAGCCCGAAAGGCATTCGTTTAAAATGATATTTTGCGCCATTTATAGCAAAAGCTGTTTTTTCTTTATCATCTGTTTTGATTTTAATTTGGTGGAAACCTGACTCCAAATCTAATGTTGTAAAGTACTTGGCTTTACCTAAATTTTGAATTGTCATGTTGACATCCGGAATGGGGTATCTGTCTGTTACAGTGTGAGCGTTAAGTTTTTGGAAATCAACAACCATGCGCCGTTTTGGTTTTCCTTTTTCGTCCAAACCTTTTTTAGGTACTGTCCATATGGGACTGTTATAAGGACTATGGCTTTTTTCTATTATATCGTCATGTAAGAGTTTCTGTATTTCTTTGTTTACGAATTCGTTATCTGCTATGGGATATGGATATTGTTTAACATAAACCGGATTATCATTGGTCGTCCTAATGCTTGCTTCTATAGTATCTGTAAAGGGTAACGGTCCTATGCTGTTATTAATCTTCATCAGTCTATCTATGTCTGCTTTATAAATATTATTTTCCCCAATTATGTAATTAATTTTCTGAATAGATTCGACACTGCTTATGGTAGTTAGAGTCATATTACTGAAATTTATTTCCGCGTTTAGAACTTTAAGTCCTTCATATCCTAATATCATATCAAAAGACTGAATATCCTCTAATTCAAAAAATGTTATATTTTTCTTTAATATCCTAACTACTTTCTTTGTATCTACCATAGAATAACCATGCATTGTTTTTATTTTTATAGGTTTAATTTTAATTTTTTTGCTAGAATCGCATTTTCTATTAATGTAATTATGGGTTGCACCAGTATCAATAAGAATTTTATAAATTTTCTTAGAAATAGTACTAGTTAAATTTAAGCAGGGCAACCCGTCTACTAGTTTAAATGATCTATTCTTATGTTATTATTTACCATACATTCCGTTTCATCTGCTTCTGCATATGTACTGCTGACATCGTCTCTGCGTTGTTGTCGGGAGTTATTTACTCTCTGCTGCTTGAAGTTCTGCTGATAAGATCGTTGCGGTCTGTTGTGTGTGTTGAAACTCCCGCTGTGTTCACGTTTCGCTGGTGGATTATATACATCGGGTTTGTATTGATTCCAATTTTGTCGCTGTGCATGTACAATTTGTCTCGAGTTTATCTCCATCGGCTGTGGTCCTTGATTGTGTTGCTGCATATTATCGTATTGCTTCTGGGGTTGATAATTCGTTGTTTGGCTCGAATAATTTGGTCTTCTTTCGTTTCTGCGTTCATGTGGCATATTTTTGTGGTGCTTATCCTGAGTGAGATGTAAATGCCTGTGCACATTATCATGTTCTATTCTGCGAGCAATTGCGAATGCGTGTTCTAGATCATTTATTGTAGCTGAATATAATGATCCTCTTGTAAAGTTGTCACTCATACCATCAATGAATATACGAACTGCGTCGTCGTTAGCATTTTTAATTAGTCTGTCGATTATATTCGGCGGATCACCTGACATAGTGATTTTTGATATTATTAAATTGAGATTTTTATTTATCTCGTCGTGGTATTCAGACAGTGTGCTTCTTTTTTGCGTGATGGCTTTCATCATGTCTTGTAGCACGTATAGAGGTTCTTGATTAGAGTACGTATAATCTAATCTGTTACGTATCGCCTCAAAATTAAAAATTGTGTTATAATTAGTTAACACATTCGCGGCTGCACCCTGTATTTTACTTTTCACTATAGTCAATGCTGCTGCGTACTTACTGTGTGTTTTGAAGTTTTTAATGCTGTCCATTAATCTGGATGCTTCTTCGCGCCACGACCGATAATTTGATTGATCGCCGTTGAAAATAGGTAGGCTTTTAAATGCGTCTAACTGTATTTCACTACCATCTGTATATGTGGTTCTTATTTCCTCTAGCACAGGTATGTTTGGTACTATGCCTAATCCAGATTTTACTTCATTTAGTTTTGTTTCTAAATTAGTGTTTATTTGATTTTGGTTAGTTATTATTGCTGCTAACCTTGCATTCTCTGTGCGTGTGTGCTCTAGGGTTTGTGTTACTGTGTTGCTCCTGGTTTCTAAAGCTTCTAATCTTGCCATTAATACTGCGAGTTGTTCCATTTTGAACTCGTGTCTGTTGTCGTCGAATTTGTGTGTTTTTTTTCTCCACATATACACTTTCACTGAATTGCTTTGCTGCTTCGTACGAAGAAGCTATATTTGTACCTGCTATGCTAGGTAATTCTTGTAACCGGTAACGCGAGTGTTCTGTTTATACTAGATTTCACTACTTGTTCCCGAGGTCCGCTCGATTGAAGTTAAAAAGTATATTTAACCTCCTGGCAGGATCGCCAATTAAAACACTTGTTTCTTACTTTTAAAATTAAACAATATTTATTTGGAACTATGTCCTTTATTATTGAAATACTTTTTACTAATTCTAAAAGGAGCTTAAGGCTACTATGTAGTTACAATAAGACTATTGATAAATTCATCATACAGTCGTATTTATATACTTTTCTTATCTATCTACAAGGAGACCCAAGCGTACAATCGTCTTGCTTGATAATGAAGAAGAGATAATATTCCAACATTGTATACAAACGATATTATCTCTTTTACATATGTTATCATTGTAGCGTTGTGTGCAAGACTGTACTAGAGACTAAAGATATCATTGAATACAAATAATGTTATCTTTTTTCTCAATATGTTTTGCTATGGATACTTAACTCGCGTCAACGCGACATTGTGAATTGGGCATTATTTTTCGGAACCAAATTTTTGAATTCAATCGATTTTTTAAGGAAACGTCTGTAATAATAACTTGCGTCTGAGTCCTTTTGTCAATAAGATTTGTCGTCAGATTGGAAGAGAATGTTAAAGACACCTTAAAGACACATCAAAGACAGTTTCGGTGACCTTTTTCATTTGCAATATAATGTACCCTTCTCTAGAACATTCTTAGTTTTATTTCCTATCATTAAATTATTTGTTTTTAATATTACTCCAATTCTTTGGCCTGACCTGTTTTGCTGTAGCTTAGAAAGGGTTCGTGGATATATAGCTGGAGCTTTGCGTAACCTCGTGATTATGTTGATCCAGTGATCTAGACCTCACTTTAACGATTTCTTCTACGAAAAGGCTTTTATTTAAATTTATTTACAACTAGATGCTTCCTCCAAAAAAAAAAATTAACATACTAAATTAATTCTTACGACGAAAATATAGCTCAAATCGGACGATCCTAACTTGAGTTATGGGCGGTCTTACGGATGCAACTTTGTTTTATATGTATAGATCAACCACATTTTTAGAAATGTATTCCATTTTAGAATATTTTTAGAAAAGTTTTGTCGAAATACTACGAAAATTAATTCTGTAACGATTTAATTTTTATTTAATGTTTACAAAAAGTCGCACAAAAAAAAAAAAAAAAAAAATTCCCTACCATACCAATACATTTAAATGCGTTATACGAGTTTTTTTTTTTACTTAAATTATCTATAAGAACATTTATTTTAATAAAATGATTAATAATTTTTTTTCTTTCTTTTCAGGTAAGCAATTATGATTGTGTTAATTATTTTGGGTCGAGTTTGGTGAGTTAGAGATGGGTAAAAATACTTAATCATACATTTTAAATATGTTGACGTGATAATTATTTAAAGAAAGTATACAAGTAACATCTAATATCAATTTTAAAAAGAAATCCGCCATTTCCAGGCATTTGTCTACTAAAATAAAACCGCTTATCTAAATAATTAAATACATCTTTTGGTGGATATTTGTAAATCGTAAGGGAAAAATTAATATAAATGTGACGGTCCATCTTCTATAAACGTTGTTTTACAGCCCCCTCCGTTCTTATTATTTCGCACATTATACAAGATGTCAGTCTCGGAGGTTTTCCCATATGAACTTTTCAACCCCTTTCTACAATGTTACCATCAGCTAACGTAAAACTTAATCTTAACTTAATTATGTTGCGGCCCTTTTTCACAAATATACAAGTAACAATCTAAAATTCAATAGAACAGAATACTTGTCATATGTATCAGACCACAAGTTCATGTAAATTTGTTTGATTTTAAATCATCAGCATCGTTTGCTATGAGAACAATTCTTAAAAATGATGGTTTTAAAACTGATAATAAAACCGTTCGCTGAGAATGTTTCGCATATATTTTTGGTAAATAAGACCTTGAAAAGAAAAGAAAATTTTAGTAGATAATATTCCAGAATTTATAAGGTTTCTCAAAGATATGTTAATATCTATACAGTTGCAGATTTGTGTCATTTTAAACCATTTGAAATTTAAATCGCCTTCAAATAATGTGAATTTGCTGTGTACTTGTTGATGTGTAAACATCTAAGCGCGCGTTATTGGAATCTGGTGGAGTAATTCCACACATTTAACTTGCGGGGACGGAAATGCGTCACTGTGTTTTATCATTGCATACATTTTATTATTGCATACGTTTTTATTATTGCATACATTTATGAGCTGGGGCATATTAATTTCACCTTTTTGTTGATGTGAAATAAAATTTCTCCATTTTGTCCTTGCACCGTACTCAGAAGAAATTTCAAGAATTCTGCAGGGAGATTATCATCTTTTACCAATGATCTTAAGCGGAGACTTCAATATCAATTTTTCAACTCCAGAAGCTCAACCATTTATTGATTTTATGCAAGATAAATTTAATCTTCAAATGAACTCCAACCGGAAAATTTCAACAACACGATATGGAACAACAATCGGTGCTGTCTTCCAGCGTGATCTAGATAGATTACAGTCTCGAATGTACATATCTTACTTCAGCTACCACAATCCGATTGTATCTATTCTACCGAAACTAGCACAGAACGAATAAATTATTGTTATTTCGTAATATATCAAGAATACGGTTATTACAATTCCCTCTTTTCCCAATGACGTGTATCAAGCCACACACATACCGCACGCACGGTGTTTACACATACACATATTTCGGGACTGTTGGATACATTCGCACCAATTTTTATTCTTCATCGGAACTTACAAGTCTAAGCTACAGATTTGTGAAATGCGTTTACGTTATATTTATATTTGAAGTACCACTTGTGGGAAAAGTATCACCACATTGTGGCTTGTAATTTTGTCAAACATAGTCCATTGGCCTATTCAACCAAACTAAAAATTGCAGTCACAAATTTGTACTTGTGGAAATTTACAAATTTGTAATCCTCTTTCTTAAACCACAAGACTACATCCAACAGCTTTGTGCACAAAAAAAAAAAAACAACTGCTTGAAATCCCTATTGCACCGATTTGTTATGGACTTGTAATTTACAAGTGTGTTATTCTCACAAATTTGTTGAACGTCACATCGTTGTGCAAATGTTATGTCTGTCAATAAGCAGATTAATAATATTTTTTTTTGTTGCGTCTCTAGCCAGAGGTTAAAAAAATATTTATTTCAAAAACTCAAACACAAACCTCGACTTAAAAATGAAAGAGTGGTAAAATATTTATAGCTCTTCAACGTTACAAGCCGTTTTAAGTTACAATTCGAAGCTAAAAAAACTAAAAAAAAACAATAAAGGCTTCATAACTTATGTTATTCCTAGCACTTTTTAATACTTTTTACTTTTAAATATGTAATTAAAAAAACAACTAAAACCTTCCCAAAAATGTTCCTTTGTACAATAAATCTGTAAAACCCAGAGTTTGATGAAAAGACATACACCAAACCAACTTTTGATTAAAAATTACTAGTTAACATAAGTTTGTAAGTACCTTGGGGTAGAAGGCAACTGGTTACTCAGTTTGACAACACCAACAAACAAGAACAGCATATGGTTGAGCATAATCGGAATGATCTGTTCACTGCTTTAGTAATTGCAAAAGCTTGAACAGTATGAAAAACGAGCATGGCTATTTGTGAACACTTGAACTGAAAAACACTTCGAATGACACGTTGTCACAAAGAATTCACAGTCCTTCCATGTGTCATAATCGTAAAAAAAAAAAAAACACCAAATGCCTGTAAGCTTTTCGTTTTGATTAATGAATTGTAAAACTGCAATTACGACCTCTGGTTACAGACTATCCCTCGTACATAATCACAATTTCAACTTCAAACCCATGAAAAGAAATGTATAACCTGTGTAATTATAACAATCATGCGGCCCAGTGCTCATTAAAAGGTGTCAGGTGTTTGAGTATCATTCAACATTCACCATTCGCGCGGTGGCTGCTCACGTGATATTATTATTTTAATTTCATTAACGGTTCAGTCCGTGCCGCCATTAAATTCGACGAGCATAATAGAGGTGAATGTAAATCAGAATATACACATGTACTCGTATACCATGTGCAAAGCAACAAAATCCTTAATTTCGGCTGAAGAAGGAGCCACTGGGTTGGGTTGAGAGGGGAGCCGTTTGGACGTTTAACCCCCCCGCATACCTTTTGTCATTTCTCAAATTCCACTATATATAGACATCCCGGAATTGGTGCTTGAAATTGGAATGATGGCAGCAATGAGGGTAAACGATTACATCACCGAAGCCAATGTACTGCAGTCAGTCGCAGGGAATCGCACAGACAAGCCATATGCCAAGCATTCACTCATCGAAATGGGACTATCTACCTGCAGGCCAGATAGACAGACAGACAAAGCTGCAACATTTTTCAGTATTAATACAATCGATTACACTGCCGCCGCCTCTGGCGCAATTGTTCACTATGGTGCAGTACGGTATATGTTCTCCATTGCCCTGGGGGGAGGATAATGTGATTATTTAACGGTCGCACTCATGGATTATGAAACATAAGCGCTGACAAAAAAATAAAAAATGAAAAACCCAACAAAAGGTCAGGGGTGTGGGTGCGACGCAGCTTTATTGAAATCCATCGGTTTCACATAAAGCATAGAACGTATAATCGGCGAAGGTAGGCGCCGATAGTTGCAGGTGTTAATAGATGCGAATTGTCTGACAGTGAGTGGTCCTCCTAAATCACGAATAATGATAATTTAGTGGTTGCTATAGATAGTTGTATGCAATACATGCTCCCGCACGATGTGGAATTTACAAAACGATAGAAATGAGTGTATGATTGAGATAAGAGCTCGTGCATCGCATAAATGTCGATAGGTAGGAAGCACCCACGTAATTTATATGAATGGGAATGGAAATGGGAACGGGAACTTTTGGCGAAAATTGTTATTACTCATCATATTGGAATTAATTTTCGACCTGTGTAGAGCCCAAGGGGATGTGTAGGATCCAATTAGTTAAATTTAATTGCGAAATAGATTGGGTATAAATAGCAAACAATCTTTACAAGGACGCCATTCGAATTGTGCGCGGCCAACATATATGGAAGAGATCATCCGCTATTGGGAGAGTACCAGATAAATCCGAGCTGGTGCAGACAAAGGGACACGAAGATCCAGAAACTGTATCAAAGTTGGATAGAATATAAATGCCAAATGCACCAGCATCTTTACTATCATTTTCAATATCCCTACCTTTATCCTGTGTTCAAACCAACAATAAGCCATTGCAATAATTAAAAAAAAAGAAGAGTAGGTATACCTAAGGGCGCACGCTAAAAGTACTGCTCACATTGTGCACTGCTGTTCGATGTTCTTCGGGAAGCCAGGAACCCTATAAACCCGCGAAAGACAGAATTTCTTTTGCATTGCCTCGGTTGGAGGTCACACTGTAAAATCACCAAAAAATAGGTCTCTCATGAGCTTCATCGAAAAATGTTGGAATAAGTTATCTTAACCTAAGGACACGAGTAAACCTATGTTAGGTCTTCAAACATACCTTCGTTGTGAGGGCTTCCAGTGATGAAAAAAATAGTTTGGACGTATGCTTGTTAGAAGTAAGCAATTTTATTCTCATTGTCATTAGCGACAGAAGACTGTGCGGAAATACGGCTACATAAACATGTCTCTAATCTTTTCGGCTTTAATACCTTAAATTAAAATCTTAGGTCTTAAAGTCGGCCACTGCCATTGTTGATGATATTTCCAGTAGTAGTAGGTTACATCTAAGGGTATGAGAAAGCTGTGAATGTTTAAACCGATAGTGATTTTTTTTATTTTTTGCTTTCCATATCATCCAATAGATGGCGCTATCATATATTATGTGGTGTGATGTGTGAGAGATCCATTTGCCTTGAAAACTCTACGCTCGATCAGTTCTTGGAAATAATCTAGAGCAACTCACTTGAGTATGAATAGTTGCTGTCCCAGAGTGCTGGTTGCGCTGAATTTTCGTGATACATGATCCATACCTACGGTGACCATTCGTCCTCTTTTTGATAGTGTTTAATTTAACTTTTTACTTTTAAGCTAGTTTACTGTAAATTTAAACTAATTAAAAGAAAATATCACTTTAAAATTGTTTTATGGATAAAACACATCCTGCATTTATTTGACTGTTCAATTTAACGTCAGCTGTTGTTCATCGAATGCCACTGTTGAGAAGACCGAAGACCATCCCTCTCTTCTAGGCTAGAAGAGCGTGATTATAATCTTGATGTATTGATTTTCCAAGACAAAGTCGATTGCTTTTATCAAGCCTACAAACTTTGCTATGTTTTAATCAATTTCGACTGTATTTATACTCAAACATAGTCCTCTTTTTTTGTGATTGAAAAAATGGTCACCGTATCCATACCATGTCTCACCAAAATTCAGCGCCATCTATCGGATGAACTAAAGCTTCTGGGTGAAATGAAATAATTTTAGTTTTTATCGACGAAGACTTTATTTAGTCTAAACAAGCAATAACCATTCTAAGTACTAAAATCTTCTAAGGACATAAAACCTACTGCAGATAACAAGCAGTTGAAGAAGTTAGAAATACTTAAACTGACTAAAGGTAATTTAGTGTTTATCCGCCATACAAGTGGTACACAATTTAGCTGTCAATTTGGTTGGCAGCCATTTATGGTTAAGTCTGTGATTTTGATACGTAATGCTCTCTAATTGTTCATGAGAGGGAATTGATTAACTTTCATAAAATTAAGACGATCTTAAACATTTTATGTTATGTTATGTTAAAGTGGCTCTCGATGAGAGAAACACTTAGGCCGTTAATCGGCCCATTGTGCATACCACTGGTGCTTAGGGGTTCATTTACTGGTTAAACATAGGCCAATGGAAAAATTCCGTCATTCAACCCCAGACCCCAGATTCGCCTGACATTAACTTGCGACTGTTGGCAAACCGCCTTCTCAGAGTGTATGTGACGAAAGAACCCATCCAACCCTCATGCCTCATCTCAAACACACATGTAAACCAATTTTTAACAATCTTCCGTAGTCCTTGTGTTTTGTCCTGAAATAGCCACCCATCAAAATGTGTCAACAACGTTTTCTGTGTCAAACAAATTAGGAACTTGTGCCCAACTTGCCAATGCAACCAATTGTTATTCTCCCCATGAAAGTCCACTTTTTAGTTTTATCTCTCTTATTGTAAACTTTTCCATCTGCAATTTACAAAATACCCCCGCCCCCCACTATCGCATCAAAATATACGTCACCCTAGTGTTTGTTCATGCAGATAGAATCCTCTTCCTCAAAGTTACGTAATCTGAAGGTGTCGTCCCCCCTTGAAAAGCATAATCATCGCTTCTCTGCCGGCTCGGCGATGAATGGTGGAGGTGGAGTTGCTGTTGCCCTTCCCTCAGGCACCGAAAGAAGTAAACAAGAAACACATGACAAAAAAAAAAAAAAAAAAGGAAAACAAAAACCACCTGCTCTCGGAGAACAGGGAAAAACCAACTTATCTATTCAAGATGACTTCATTCTGAAGACCGACCTCTTCGCCAGTTGTATTGCCATTCGTTAAACAATACACAAAAGTTCAAAAGACTTTTTCAAAAGTTAAGCCCAACCTCACTCCCAAAACTGAACCCAACTTCACCGGCCAATAGTCCCACAGCCGTCGTCTTAGGATGTGGCTGCGGTTGGTTTTTGCTTTTTCTGTAGATAGATGCCCGCAAAATATTGTAGCTATTGTTCCGTTTATAGATACGTGTATTCCCTTAATTACTTAATTAAATTCGAATTCGTTGGGTCGTTTTTTGTTGTTGTTTGTTTTTTGTGTGCCAACACTGCGGGGCAATTATCCGCAAAGCCGTTTCCCATGAAAGAGTTACCATGAAGAATGATTGACTGATGAGGAATTGATTCTCTTCGCATCAGATTACATTTGAAAAAGTTTACAATAAATCACTAATTGATGGAATGCCTCAGGGCAGACAGCTTTACATTCTATTATTCAGTTGTTCTTGCGCTGTTCCCGCCGCCATTGCTATCGCATTTCATCATGTTGCGGGCTTGAGACTTTTAACTTTCCTTTATGATGCTGGGTTGGATGGGATCATTGGGCAAATAGGGAAGAAGATACAAATTACCTAGTCAAGTTGGTTGTCACTCGGCAGAAGTAAGAGAAATGATTACATAATGGAAGAAGTTGTAACGGTGTTGGATGCTGTGTACATTTTTCTATACCCCATATGCCACAGACGAGATGATGGTGGAAATAAAGTTACGGGCGATTAATCATCGTCAAGACGTGTCACATGCATTAAAAGAAAAGGAAAATACCAACACCGTGGCAATAACATTAGCCGGAGGAATGCAGGAGCTCAGAAAAAGGACAAATGAGCGTATGAAAATTGCCAAAGGCACTTGGCAATCAGCAGCGTTGTGCTACCAACCAACCGCCGTGCCATCGGTATCAGTATGAAGAGTTGTAAGGTCAGAGATACATTGTCTGGTGGGGAGCTCAATTAATAATGGGAAAGGGAATGAGTCTTTTTTGTTTTTTGAAAGGAACATAATGTATGAGATATGAGAGTTCAAAAAGGAAGTCCCAAGTGGTGATCCTGTGAAAGTTGAAATACCTTTATCTAGAAATTAGAGTAAAAGCTTTGTCCATCTAAAGGAATAAATCCTTTTATACGGATACTCCAACATTATCAAAAGGATCCCAAAAATCGTAAGGGGTCATCTTGCGCCCGTTAGGACAATTATTTTATAAAATGAAGGTAGTCAACCTTCGAGATATTGGGTCTTTCAAGTCGGAGAAGGTATTTTAACATTTTTGTATAAGGAGAAGCAAAGGTTTCGGTCTTCTAGAATTTAATGGGACCCGACATTCGTGCACTGACTTCGTGAGTTTGATAACAACCATTTGGCAAAACTGCCATGCATTTTGAAAAGGGCGACGAACACTTTCATAGTTAATAAAACAACGCAACATAATATTTTATAAAATAGGGAGATAAGGAATTTACCATTGGTGTTGTAGAGTACTAGGTATACTCAGTTTTAGGTCAATCGTAGGCGTATTGGCCCACTAAAACGAGTTACGGGGCTAAAATAAAATTCTTTAGAAACAACAAGTGTCTATTTTACCCCCCAAAAAGAGGGTCAAGGAAGTATTGCCTATAAAAAGTTTCAAGCTTTTTGGTATTTATAGCGAATTCTAACAACTCAACAACACATCGAATTTTTTTTTTTTTACTTTTGCTGTTACTAGTGTACAGAAATGTGTTAAAGCTCCTCTAGCAGACATTTCTATTAAAAGCTATTCTAGCTGACTTTTCTATTAAAACCTTTCAAGCTAAGAGTCTTTCTGCTCTATTTATTATTACTAGAGGTCGCCCAGTGGTAAAAAATCGACCATTATATGACCTGGCCTATACGCAACATATTGGATAACAAATTACAGGCAACATGCATCTCTGCACTATCTCCCCAACAACAAAAATTAAGCGAATATGCTGTGGTTGAGGCAGTGAAAGTGGTTCTTAACTATTTTCCTTCGCCTTTTATACAGGGTGTCCGGCGGGAAGGCATACTACTTTGTTTGTTTATAATTTTTGATAATTTTTTTTTTTTTTTTTGGAAGAGAATGTATCTTATATTGATAAATGTTTTATTTAATGTCGGAAATTATATATGGAATACAATTGTAGTCGCAGTAGCTTAGTGGTTAGTGTGTTGGACTGCTATGCGGGAGTCCCAGGTTCGAATCCCGCAAAAACCCAATTCCGACTTAGGGTTTTTTTCCGCTGCGCTACCTCTCGCGAACGTCTGACAAACATCCGAGAGTATAAATGTCTTGTAAGAGCTTCTCAATTAGCCGTTTGGAGTCGGCATAAAACTGTAGATCCCTTCCATTCGTTCCAAAAATGAAAAACTCACACAAAACGAATGGTTGTGAGAAGCTAGGCCTAGGGTCTCTCCAGACCTGTTGCGCCAACTATTTATTTATTTATTTATTATACAATATCAGGTAAATGTCCGCCTCTGTTGGTCTCACAAATGCGAGCCCTTTTGAGCACATTTTTCATTACATTCTCACACATTTCACGCGGTATTTCATTAATTTCATCACGAATATTTTGTTTGAGCTGGTCAAGCGTTTCTGGTTTGTTTGCGTAGATAAACCTTGCTTTTCAGATATCCCCACAAAAATAAGTCCGCAGCAGTCAAATCAGGCGATCGTTGAGGCAAATCAACATCACCATTTCTTGAAATAACTTTTTGTGGAAAGAGGTCTCGCAGTAATTCCATTGTAATCCTGGCTGTATGCGATGTGGCACCGTCTTGTTGATACCACATGTTAATCAAGCCCAAAGCATGAAGTTGTGGCGTTAAAAAGTGTTCAATCATATCACGATATCGCTCCCCATTCACAGTTACCGTTACGCCTCCTCCTGACCAAATTGCACACCAGACTGTAACTTTTAATGGATGCAAAGGTGTCTGATGAATAATTAGAGGGTTTTCCATTGCCCAGAATTGCTACAGACCCTCTTTCTTCGAAATTATTCACTACACGATAAATAGTGCGTTTGGTTGGCACGTTGTTTCTCCCAAAAATTTCACGTAACTTTCTCCTCGTCACAGTAATCGATGATTGATTTTGATAAAATGTTTTAACGACTAAAACACGTTAGTTTATCGAATATTTTTCCATAATAAATTTGCCACGTGTCTACTTCACGACTGCCAAATATGAACTGTCAAGACAGATGTTTACCAAAATGGCGGCAAAACAAAATAGTATACCTTCCCGGAGGACACCCTGTATATAAGATTTGTCATCTAAAAGCTCCTCCAGCTGGGAATATTTATAAGCTCACCGAAAATGTGTATAAAAGGCCGGCACTGATCGCTTTTACTCAGTCTTCATCAGTCAGGACTCAGGAGTTTGACGTGGAGACTATCTCGGAAGTTTACAACTGCCTCTTGGCTCTAGGGAAGCACGCCACACTTCTTGCGCAAGTTACGGGAATCGAACAAAAATAAACAAAAAACAAACATTTCACAAAACAATGTGATTTATTTAATAGACGAAGTAACACTGGCTTCCAACTTATGGTTTTTTCCACTGCGCTACCTCTCGCGAACGTCTGACAAACATCCGAGAGTATAAATGTCTTGTAAGAGCTTCTTAATTAGCCGTTTGGAGTCGTCATACAACTGTAGATCCCTTCCATTCGTTCCAAAAACGAAAAACTCACACAAAACGAATGGTTGTGAGAAGCTAGGCCTAGGGTCCATCCGGACCTGTTGCGCCAACTATTTATTTTTTTTTAACACTGGCTTAATTGTTAATTTTACAAAATTGGATAGAATACGCTGAGCACTGTTAGTGGCCTGTTCTGGTGTTTGTTCTTGCTGGTTGCATTTCTCCTCTTACTGGATTGAGCAAATTCAGCAGTCGATTTTCGCTCTCGTGTAAGAAGATGTTGTTCGACACAACTGAAATTCGACATAATTTCCAAACAGAAATTGTCAGGGTAACTCCCAAACAAGCAAGAATCGTTGTTACTCCTCACTTCCCCCACTCTGTTGATTGTTGACGATAACGTAACTCGCGCTTATTCTTATTATTCCTTTCTTGTCAAATTTTAGGTGACTTATACCAATTCGGAAGTTCACAACTGCCTTTTGGAAATCACTCCACATTTGAAACTTTTTTTAATTTTGCTGCCCCTTGGTTGATTTTTTTTTAAGCTTCAGCAAGTACTGCAGTCATCGGACAGCATTCTTGTGGGTGGAAAAATATCAGACTATATAAATATAATAAATTTTAATTTTGTTACCCATAAGAGTCCATCGTAAATAAAAAGGCTTGCAGCGTAAAATACAAGAAACTAATTTTTCATTGCACCAATAGAGGTGTACACTGTACCGTTGAGGAAACACCGGCCGACCACACGCCCCAATCTGCTCTACCGACCAAACTCTGTCAAACGTCAGCGATACAGAATTACAAATATTCCGACAAGTTGAATGACTTAAAGTTATTAAAAATTGTTAAGTTGAAAATTGCTGTGGTAATTGGTAAGGAACATACTTTAAATATTTTACACCTCAAAAAGGGGGTAAGAGGGGTAATTTTGGAAAGAGGCAATCAGTCGTCTTTATTTGTTTCGGAGCAAATGGTAATATTTCAAGTTAATAAAGCTTAATCTATCAGTTATGCAGAAGCCCCCTAAAGGGGGGGTCATACCCAAAAATGCCTCATCTACAATATTTGAGTACATCCTGCAATTTGGATTACTCCACGACTAGCTTTCGCCTGTGTAGTTTTTGTCTGTCCTTCTACTGTTTAATATACATAGAGATTCGTTTTAAAAATACTCCAATATGGTCCCCAACTAATCCCCAAACAAAGTGGTGCGAAAACTAAAAAAAAAAAATCACCATTCTTCTCACTGATGAATTCCTCATTCTTCTCAACATCAAAGGTGCCTCCGGCTGAAATCGAAAAGCACCCAATTGCAACGGTTGCCGATTGCCGCACAACTTGAACTATTCACACCTTTTATCTCCATATACCTACTAGTATTCCTCCCCCTGTTGCCGCGGGTAAAACCAATAATGCCGACATTTCTCATTTTTTAATAAAGATCAAAATATAAATCCAATGGTGCCTTTCCCCCCCCTCCCCTGTCACACTTCAGCGAGTTCAAAGAGTTCACCGAACGGCCGCTATAAATCAAATCGCAAAGCATTTTCCAATTCACAAATCACGATTTTTCCATTTCCCATTTGGCACACACAACACACTCCGGCCGCCCGAGTGTTCAATTGCATTACGATCTCGGTATAAGTTTTGCGCGCCGCCAACGACCGATAGCAAACAAAGGCGAAGGCGAACAACAAACAGCCAGCTGACCCCGTTGAACTGCCGTTTTAAGAGGGAAATTTCACACATTCATTTTCACAGTTTAACCTCAAAAGGAGGGAAAAGCGTCGCTGCAAGTCGTGCCGCTGCACCATCATCGGTGATTTTCGCGCTCACAACAAAGTGAAAGGTTTTCCGTGGAATTTGATCTCTCTCTCACTCTCTCTCCATCTGTCTCTATGTCAGCCTTTCGCCATCCATATTTCACACCTAATCAAATCAGCTACAAAGTAAGCGGTGCTATATGCCTGGTTTTGGATTTCAAAAAGAAATCCTAATCAACGGTAAGTCCGCGCTAAGTATGGTGGCGGTGGGGGCCAGCCCACAGATCAATTAATCAGCAGTTGGTGTGGAAATGCACTCTCTGCAGCTACCACATGCGACAGGGATGGTTAATCGTTTCGTTTAACCGTTTGGACGGACGGAATTGTATAACACACACCGAACCGTTGTCATGTACATACGTCTGTTGGTCGCAGCGACGACTTTCTAAATTTTGAAATTACGCGCGTCGTACACTCGTCCATTCCGTTTCCGTGTTGTTTTGGGAAACTTTCTACTTGAACAGAGTCACTCATGCACATCGGTGGACCTGGACTGCTGCTACGGCTAACCTATCTAATCATCTTGTCAACTGTTACTGTAACTGTTGCTGGTGCTGGTGAACATAATTCAATTTACAAATGCTGCCGCTTCAATTCGCCAATTCGCTGTGTTTGCGTCCATTTCGCTTGAATAATGTACGCTCGACATATCACACAGGCATGGCACAGCTTTCACGTCACTTTGGTGAGTGGTGCTGGTGACGGCGATGGCGAGTGAGTGAATGGCACTGGATAATGCGGATAGTTGTTGTAATCATGTAATCGTGTAATCGTTGTAATGGCAGTGCTGCAGTGCTGCAGTGCTGCAGGGAGGGCTGCCGAACGAGAACAAGACAAAAACAAACAGCCGCATGAACATTTGGGTCAATCAAGCTGTGTTTAGACGGTATTGTGTGACAAGCGACTAATGAACACCGGCTCGGCTTGTAAATATGAGATAATTAATTAATTTAGCCATAAATACGCGAGAACTACAACGAGACCAGGAAGTTTTATAGACGCGCGAGCATGCAGTGGATAAATGCGAACACTAATCTCGTTGAAAAGATATTCCGATTAGATTACAGCAGCAGTGCGATGAATGGCTCGATGGGCAATTTGCTTTGCGAAAAATAACTGTGTCAGTGAAATCGATTATTTAGTCAAAGCAGTTGGTTTCGACATGAAGCTTTGATCAAACACAGTTTATGAGACAATTAAGGCTCGTTGGAGCGAGGAATTTATTGTCGCTGCTGTTCCACAAGGCTGTACGCTGAGGCCCGCGGATGTTTCACTTTGATGTGATGGGGGTGACTTGATTTTACTTTCTACTATTTGGTTGAACTGTGAGTGGAGGCCATAGAGAGAAGCGGGCGACTTGATGGCGAATGAGCCTGCAATTTGTCGGGCGCAATATTTGCTAATATAACTAAACCTAAGTTTACTATCTTCAAGAGTGCAAGACAAAAAGTTACGATAATTACAAAACTCCAGAGAGGAAATGTGAAACCTCTCAAAATCGATAACCTGCAGCAGTCGTTGTTGGGTTAACCCAGTCCTTGGGAGATGTCCATCGCATTGCTGTTGATTACTTTCAAGATGGTGGGTCTTTCAATTCGTAGGAGCTCCGTAAACATTTTTGTATCGAGAATTGTCTAAGCGAGTCTATATTTTGTTACAGATTTTTTAGCTTTAGAATTTATTTCGCTGGAAGGGTTTGATTGTAGCTTGGTCGGCGGGATTTATGATACCGAATTATTCGACAACTAGGCTGTGGCTTAACGAATAGCTGTGACTTTTGCTTAAAAGACGATACTATGCTTTTGAAAGCAGATTGAGAAGCTATAGTTTAGGTCGTCTAAAATTTAATGGGATCGGAGATTCGTGCACTGACTCAGTGAGGTGGCGAAACTGTCACGCAATTTGAAAAGCCGACAAGCCCTTTCATACATGAATTAATGATTAAATATAGTCAATCTCACAATGCCATAGAAACCATGAACTCAGGACGGAAGAGTGGGTCGTAGTGCAAATATTTGCAAGAGCCACCGCAATTGTTGAACGATTGCCTAGAGGATAGAGGTGTTTTCGGTGTTCTAGCATTAAGAATTTGACATAAGTTAAATCACTTACAGAAAATGTTGATTAAAACAAAGGATATGAAGGAGGTTGGTCCATTACAGTCATATAAGATGATCTTATACACACATCCAACAGTGAGGTGTTTTGGCAAATAGAAGAGGCTGGGTTAGTTTTATAAAGAAGGTAGAGTTGTGAGGCGGCTTGCAATCGATGGAGCCTGAGATGAGTTGGTGGTTTAAGAGAGCAGGGTATATCAGCCCCCTGTTACATAAAATGTCAATGTCAAAGAGATATTGGTCGATCTATATAGTTGGACCGTTGAGAAGGTTATTTCGAGGTCCAGACTTGGTGCATACTTACGTGAGAAGGTAAGGGATCGAAATCTTATGCCAAGGAAAAGTCTTTAAGTTGATGGAGGCCGGAGTCATGTTTGAAATGGGTTTACAAAATTGTTTATTATCAACAATAAAAGTAAGAGCTGAGTGTTGAATGAATCTTTCAATATCTTCTATGGTTGAGATCAACAGAAGGGATGACAGATGACAGCCTTGAAGAACTCCCGTAAGGGGGGCCAAGAAATGGGCCGATTGTACGTACCCGAAGTGAAGAATGTATATCCATTTAAGCAAAATGGCCAAGGCCGAGGACAGACTATTTAAAGGGAATTTATTTATAGGATAGTGGGCGTAGTAGGTCAGTTGTTAGTGTGCTGAACTATTGCGTGTCAGGTTCGATCACCGTAAGAACACAAATATCATCTACGTTTTTTTTTTTATTCCCATTGTGCCACCTCTTTCGAACGTTTGACACACATCCAACAGTGTAATTGTACCAGAGGAACTTCTCAATTAAGCCGTTCAGACTCGACCTAAAATTTGGTCCCTTTCTTTCGCCCCAAAATTAAAAACTCACACAAAACGAATATTTGTTAGAAGCCAGTCCTTTGGTACTTGTACTAATACTTACTTAGCTAATTAATGGGACATCTTATCGAAACTGAAGTGGCTATGTTACCATTTGAATTCTGGGAAGATCACATTTTTGTAAAGTCACACAGCCTTGTTGTGCTATTCCTCGGGGGGCATTTTTCTTCAATTTCCACTGAACACTTTTACTATTCATTCGATTTCTTGTATGAGCGTATCTCCTATTTCCTAAAAATGCGTGAACCATGCAGTTACTTTGAGCGGGTGTAATGACTCCTCGTGCATTACTCGTGGATTTCGGTGGCCAGAAGCGATAGTTTTGCTTGTTCACGTACCCGCTGAGGTGGAAATAAGCCTAATCGCTCATTATGAGTTTGGTCGAAAAATCGAAAATTCGAAATTATTCCGCGTTCTTGGGAGTGTATCGCTCCATGGCTTGTTCACTTGTATTCTACATCTTTCTAGTCCACAAATGTCAAAACAGATTTGACATTAGCGGCCATTTGCAAAAATAAGAGCATCTTCCAATAGGGTGATCACTTTTGGCCCACCTTGTATATCTTAATTCAAATTACCCTAATGAACTGGTCACTGCCAGCGTTGCTAAAGGTGTCGCATATCTGCTTAAAAGATAAAGCCAGACAAATTTCATGTTCGGAGGCAGACTGGTACTACAAATAAAAATTTTTAAGATCCACTCTATAAAAAAAAAGCCTGCGAAATGTGTGTTTAGAAAGTCTCATGGTAGGTAGGTAGGTAGGTAAATGGGTGCTCTTGTGGCAGTTGCCACAGCTTCACGTAGTCCATTGTGTCTAGTTACGGGAACCATCCACTGCAGCCTGTTGAGAAAGAAGGAATATACCGCTTTTATGTTGGAGCCACATTGATTTAGTGTAGGTTCATACTAACATGAGGGTTCCTAAAGTTCCGTTGTAACCTGAATCTCTAGTTCGTCCTAAGAGTTAGTAGCTACTGATATGAAGTCTGTTTATCTTCTAGAACCACCCAGATTTAAGTATGCATCTCAGGAGTACTTTGAGATCAACATTCTTCAGATCCTCTCATAAAAACAAAACTGCAAAAGTGTGTTTAAAAGAGTTTAATTAAATAACGAAATAAGTTAAAATCTCCCATTTGCGAACGGTAACAGAATTGAATCTGGATTCACCTCGTTAATGACGGTAACGTCGGCAATACTGCGCGGTATTCTCTTATTCACGTGAACGCATTTATTCTATACAACTCAGATCCGCACGCCAAATTTTACGGGTTTTAAATTTAATGGATCGTCTGTCTGTCGGGTTGGTGGTTGATAAAATGTAAGTAAAAACTAATTTATTTCTTGACTAGCTGTGCCCGCAACTTCGTACGCGGCGTGAGACTGTGTAATTTCCAATAAAAGAGATTTGACCGTTTTCTCAACGGCATATTTGTTTAAAATCAAACAAATCTATTTACCTAAAACACCAATTTAAGAAAATTAAATTCAACAGCGTAAGAAGGTATACTAAAGTTCCACTTCAAAACAAAAACAACCACTAAAACAAAAGTCTTAACGGAAATTTGTATCTACACCAACAATAAATAAATAAATCAAACAACATAATTCACCTATATCGTCTTTACTTATTGAATTCTTCAATTCTTTACTGTAGGTATCAACGTAGGTACTATAACAACCATTAAAACAAAAACCTTGAACTCAATTTCTATATACACCACCAAACGTCCATCAGCACACGTCATCAGCCATCTGCGCATTTCCTCAGAAACACATTGTCGCTGTTGATTACATACACATTCACGTCGCATACTTCTCTTTCGTTTCACTTAATTTGGAGAAAACACCCCGCAGTTTTTTTTTTCATATGAACGTGCTTGTGCGATGTGCGTCAACCAACCACCCCAAAGCAGAACAACGATCAAGAACCGCGGCTGCTGATAATGTTCGATTTGAGAAAATAAATTTATTTTTTTCCTGTTAGATTTTAGGTTGTAGCTCAACTTCTAGAGGACATAGAAAGCTGATTGATGGCTTGAAATAACTATAAAAGTGTTGGCTCTGCTAAGTATTTTGTTTTGTTTGCATTGATTAAGAATTGTTTGAGTAATGGCAAGTAAAAGCTAGTAAAGTCAGAAAAAAAAAACACATTTTAGTCAAAAACGCTCCAAAAAATAGGCATGGCAATGAAAAGAATAGCCTATGTGTTTTTCAGAATCTTAAGGAACATTTCAAAAAAAGTTTCATCGAAATCTGTGCAGTAGTTTTCACGCCATTAGGTAACAAAAAAAAAAATGCCTACAGTTTTATTATATGTATAGATTATTTGTTTGTAAATAGAGATTATTCATTTTAAGGGGTAGAAGAACAAACAAACAGAACAGTTTATATATATATATTTTTTTTTAATGATTAACAAAAATAATTTCTCGAACTGCAACGAATGGTTGTGAGAAGCTAGGCCTAGGGTCCCTCCGGACCTGTTGCGCCAACTATTTATTTTATTTTTTAAACTTCTTATGATTTTCACAAGAACAGTCAACTTGAATGTTAAATTGGTTTGGATAATGCAGTTCACCCGATGGATAGCAGAATGGAAAGGCAGAAAGACACTCAGAATCGAATGGGTGCATCGCATGTACCATTCACGTGAAAAGCAAGGCTGTTAAAAACAATCGAAAGCCACCTGACATTTTGTGTCAAACAACAATAAACAGTTCCCAATTATAGACTGGACCGGCTTAATAAATAAATTCGCGAAACAAATTGGTTACTTGCATCCATAACCGCTCATTAAAATAAATACAAAAAAATTCCATAAAATCAACCAGTTAACTCAAACCCGATTGCAAGTTATGGCTCAATAAAATTTATTTAATCCTTCTGTTATGTATAATAATACCAGTAAATCGTATCCATCAACCAACAACAAATTTTTTAGATTATGTTTGCTAAATTTCCATATTTTATTGCCTCGAATGAATGGTTTTATAAAGTTCCATAAACAATAACAAATAACCAAGTTAATCAAACTTAATTAGCGAACATTAATTCTCAAAAGCTAATTAACACTTACCCGGCGACGAACTTTGACGTTCCTCTCTCATAGAGAACGTCAACAAAAAATGAACAGAAAAAAAAGGACTCTTTGACTTCTATTTTCGTCTTGACTAAAGCTTTATATTCAATTAGTTAAAAGCTAATTCGGAGCTATGATGTAATTAAAACTTCCTCCTATAGCACACGCATACCATCATGTGAATCCGAAAAAAGAAGAAGTTCCAAATACTTTTAATTGAATTGTGAATCGGAATCGCGCGCATTAGCATGCAAGGCAAACGATTTCACGTCCAGGCGCCACATTTCAATGTGCTGTCTATCGCCGATTGACAGTGGCAGCAATCAGTGTTGCTGCTAATACTCTAGCAATAGATAATAATCAGAATGAAAATCGAAATTCAAATACTCTCCTCTTTGGATGGTGGCGGGTATTTGGTATTTGGTATGCCTGTTGGATAGTTGCTCCCATGAATCTCTTGGCCAACAGCTCCGGTCGTGGTCGCGGGACTAATGTGCGACTGACAAATGAGGAAGACATGTTGCGCTGTGCATCGGTCTTGCATTTAAATAATTCAACACCGTGCGGTAATTAAAAATCGCACCGCATACCGTGGCACAATGCGAAATTGTTTCCATTTGTTTAGATTCTGATTGCACTTTGCTTGGGTTTTGTTTGTGGCCAGGTATATCAGGCAGAGGGAATTTCTGGGAATTTAATTGCGAATTAATTGAAATAGACTGTGAGTTTGTTCTGTTTTATTTTGATTATGATGGGAGTCGGAAGAATTATGTTGGAAGTGTTGTGCAAAAATTGCGTGTACGTGATGGGGTGTATTTGAAAATTCCCGTCCAAGGAGATTTTTACTTTTTGAGGTGAGATTTGTAGGAATTCTGTCGGAATGATTGAGCGTGCATTCATTAAAATCGCTTTAACCCTTGCACCATTTACATATTTACAAAAATCCGATCCATTCCCTGACTCCATTCAGAACTTTAATCCAGCAAATTCAAAGTTTCTCCGATTACCCATATAAATCCACCTCTCACTCACCATGTGGGGTCTGGCTCAATCTCTATTGGGCTACATTCTCTCTACTATTGTGACATTTTGTAAAAATGTTTAATCCACCCTGTCAACATTAATCAACCGTTTCTCTCCCAGGTAAATGATTTCCCAAAGCCCCATCGATCAACAGCACTATAACCAAGCTAATGACAAATTGCACCCAAAATATGCGTCCATTTGACGTTGCCGCCGCCACAATACAAGACCACAACCAGGCAACCTTACCAAAATGTCAAAACATGATGTCACAATATATACCCGCGTGCACACACAGCAGCAACACGGCCTATGCGACATTTTCACAAGTCCGGGACCTCAATCAAATTGAGGCCATTGATCTTCGCATAACGATAAAGAGATACACGCACCTCGAGATCGAGATCCCCGCTAAGCTCGTGTTTATGTCCATGTCCATGTCCACCGGTCGCCGGTGCGCAAGCATTCAAGAGAAAACGTCAATTCCTTGCCCAAAATGCCAATCCCACTTTTGTTAAAGCCTAAACGAACATCATTTCAACGGCACACAACTACTCAACATCAGAAATACCGGTCCGGTCGCATACGATACACTGATTCTGAAGATCAAATGGAAGAATCGGTGCTGCTGTTGCCCTCTTTAAGGTGCAGTTAGCTCTCTAAACACACCCATATGTCATGAATACGATTAACCATTCGATGACGGCAAGGAAAACTGTATTCGTATACCAACATTCGAGATACAAATCGTCGTAGATACTTCTGTGTGCTGTGCGCACTCTCGATCGACAAAGATCATAGGATACTTCCGCTACTGTTGGTTAAGTGCGGTGCACCCTTTCCATGTTCCACCTTCCACGGCACCCAACTAGAAGCTACAATACAGTTGTAAGTCACGCGGTACTCGCTTAAGGAACAACATATCGATCATGCTTCAGTTAGATCAGTGAAACAGATTGTATGGGTTGCGCACAGTGTGTGCTTTTGCATTTGCCACTTAATAACGAGAGGTTTCCCGGTTGAGTAGCATCACGTGCACCAGTGCTAACGCAACCAAGATCACGGATCGCTTAAGGTGGAAATTCCATTTTCCAAGTATCTGCGCCGGAAATTGATCTCCATAAATTTTCCTCTATTTAGCTTTGTTCGTTGTGCGGTTAAGTTATATATTTTTTTTATTGCAAAATGTATATGCGATCAGCTTCACATAACGATCAGAAGTGCTTTGCAATCAAAAATAAAGTCAAGCACATAATGGTGTTTCGCAACACGCGTCGGCCAGTATCGTGTGCGGTGGTGGTGTGGATCTTTTAAATAAAGGTTTTATAACTTTATTGCAGGTGAACTGAGCTCGAGCTATATGAGCGCGCTCTGAACCGAGCGTGCTCAGATCGTTCTGATGATTTTCTGTTTTTCCTGTATTTTTTTTCTCTCAAATATGACTGGAAGTGTGAATGTTTATGTGTAATCAGCATTTTACTCAGCCTGCTCAGTCAATTAATTCTGAGCTCATAGAGCGCGCTCTGATCATGCTCTGAACGAAAAAAGAAACACAAACTTTTTGTATAACAGTTCAGGTTGTGCTCTGAACTAAAAAAGAAAAATGCCTTTTGTATGCTGTTTTGTGGTCAGTATGGAAGTTGGTATCTTGGGGACACGTGTTTGGGAAGACGAATTTATTATTTCGTTCGTTTGGCTGCACGTGCCTCAGAGTGGATTGGGTGTTTGGTGGTAAATGCCTAACAGCATCGGGCAAAGCAATTGACGATCTTCATTGGATATTTGTATTCTAGACAGGGATGCTATTCAGCTGATGCTGGGTCTTGTGCCTTTTTTGTTAAAGTTAGAAACAGTTCCATTGTACAGAGCTAAGAAACATTTTATAAAATACTAGTATGTCGGACGTCACTCTCTTTTATATGTACCCACCCGGATTTGCTCGTACCTTTCTTTTTAAGTCTTGCTCACATTTTGCAAAGTGCTTTATTTGGACAATGTCCATTAATATTTTTAATTATACAACCTTAGAAATAGGGTTTGATTATATTTTTAAATGGGAAGTGCCACAACTCGTTTTCCTATGCAGCTTATGTTTTGCAAAATACCACCTATACGGTCCAAAACTATTCTATCTTTCAAGTTGCAAACAACCATGCACACCCATAAATTTTCATTGAAATTATGGTTTAGGAGACTGACAACAGAGCCACCTACTGGGTGCAAAAGTATCCTACATTTCAACCTGATGAAAACCATATACAATGAGTGGTTTCGGAGATCGACACCCTTGACCTTGACCTATCTGGTCCAAAAGTATTCTATGTTTGAAGATCGAACCAGTCATACGCATCCACAAAATTTCATTGAAATTAGTTGAGTGGTTTCGGAGATTTGCAACAATGCAAATGGGTGCAAAAGTTAAGACTGCCTAAACCTGAAATACAACAATACGAACTCAACAAAAGAAGAATCATGAAAATTGGCCCAGTGGTTATCGAGCTATATCGTCATCGAGTTTCAAACCGATATAATTGTAGGTATAGTATTGAAGATTAGTATTGAAGATAATTATAATTTTTCGATTTTCCTTTTTTCTAAACCATCCCTGCTTCAAGACGAACAAAACAAAACAAAATTCATTCAAATCGGTCGAGCCGTTCTGGAGCCTTTACCCGACTAACGCACAGCAATTGATTTTTTATACATATAGAGATTTTCAATTGGGTGGGTAAACGAAAATCATGGTCATGAGCCAGTGACTATGACTAGGTCCATCCGATCGGGATTAGGGATTGTAGTTCTTGAACCTAGTCTTGTCCAGTGATTTGATGAGAGGATGAAGATATGGATGTTCCGCGGGCGAGCTACAATTTCACCTCTTTGTGTAATGTGAAATTCGTATATCTTCTAAATGAGTTCACCAATTTTGATAAAATAAGAACCAAATGTTGCTCCATTAAGGTCCATGTTATGTCTGGAAAATCCATACGGATCGGTTCAACAGTTTAAACTTGATGGTCTAACAAATCCACATGCAAATAGGCAAACTACTTCATTATTTCCAGAGTTGGTTGAGGTATTTCCCGATGTCTTTTCATAAAAAATGTCAGTAACATTGATCAAGAGCGGAACTTCTACTTCTGCTAGAGTCACTACCAAGGACCTGATCGAACCGTACATATGCCATTGATTATTATACTTGACCAGCAGATAATCCTAAAAAAAATAGGTTTGTGTACATGCTATCAGAATGCAGTTTTATTTACTGCCTCCGATTCAACAGCCAAACACAATAGCGCTACGCCACTAGTTCTCATAAGGTGTTTGAGCTATTTAATTGCAGTCATACTTACCCCATCCAATCCCACCCACAGCTGTCAACGCTTGCACTCAAAACTGCAAAATGTCTCCCCTTTCGAACGCTTAATTCTAAAAACTGCCACGCCCATTCGATTCGCTAAACCGAAGGTCACGAAAGCAAAAATGAAATTATCCCCTTTTCTTGCTTACTTGAAACCAGTGTCATACGAATTTTCACTCAAATTCGCGAGCACGAAAGGTCTTCCATGGTCACACCAAAAATGGTTGCCACAGTCGCTTTTGTTGATTCCTCAAATTAGTCTCAAGTAGTACCCTTCACTTAGGTATGCACCATGAAAGCGCACGAATTCCTTCATCTCGACCGCAGGAAAACCAGCTCCTGGACAAACACTTTATGGGAAAATTAGAAAAACCAAGATCGTCTTAGTGGGAGAGAGAGAGAGAGGGACTTGAAACGAACCCCAATAAATTCCGTAATAGTATTACAAACATTTTATAATCTACCCGCTGCCAATAACCCAGGTCCTTATTCGATAAACCCACTTGGTAGAGTAGTTATAGTCACTCAAAGTTGCAGTGTTTGTGCGCGCGCTTGGATCACCACAAAAGGTAAATCAAACCCACCGACCGACACAACACATACGAGTACACTGTTGTCGTCTCGCGAATATCTTCCTCTCCGCTTACACATTAATAGACATGAAAACTTAATTGCTTGATTATCTCGTTCATCGCGCGCCTCGCACACAAGCACTTTCTCCTCCGCGTCCTCCTCGTGGGCCGAGAATAACGACGGCCAGGGCACTCTTGGAAGTAGTTCAGTTGCAGTTTGAAGTCCTTTCAAACATAAGAAGCCGAGCGCCTCTGCTTGGATGAAATTCCAATTGCCTTGGATAAAAATCCATGAAATAAATTTGCCCCCTTCTCTCTCGCCTTCCCCGGGGAGGAGGAATTTAACAACACGAAGAGGCAAGGTAATCCAGTAGGCTTCCTGCCCAGTAAAATACTTGTACCTTTCGTTTTTATTATATGCCCATGCAACTGGTCTAGGTCTAGGAGGGCGGAGGGGTATGTGTGTGCTCAAGTATGCCTCGGCTATTGTTTTATAAGGCTCATGGGTTTTATTGACTTTTCTCCTCGTCGCGTCGGTCTTCCCTGGGCAGAGATATCAGCGATGCGATAAACTAACGCTCGAAACAAAAGACTTGGTCTTTCTCAAATAACCGCCTGACATCCATATAAGGGATGTTGTGCGGCTGTCCATGGTGTGGGTTTAGCTCCCTCCCCGCACCGGTTCAATTATTTTATCTTGCCACGATCGAATGTATTTAATATGAGTACTAGTACCAATAATGCTGCTGCTGTTGCTGCTGCTGCGGGTTGTGGTTACACTGCAGATACTTTGGATGTTCCTCGTTTTTTTTTTTTTTTTTTTTTTGTTGCTTCTCGAGATTGGCTTTCGCCAAACACACTCGCATAGCACATGGCCGCCAAGCGAATAATGGAGAGATAAACTCCAGTGGACTCCTTTTTTTGACACACACACGCATTACATATACAGCGAGCTGCGAGGGGGGCATTGGTATTCGTAGTCCATAAAAACCAATCAATGTACGCAACATGGTTAACTCGGATTGGAATTCATCGCCACCGATGATCAACTGCATTAATAGCAAGAGCGGATTAAGTCCATTGGTCGTAGTAGTAACCGGTACCGGTGCCGGTGCCAGTTAGCTGATTGTACTGCGATGTCAACAGAATCACGACATAATGGCTTACAATGTTCGAGATGCTTTTCTTTGCTGCGGCGTATATTGTGCGAGTAAAAGTCGTTGCACCAAAATGAATTATGCGCGCTGCGCATGCGTTCTTTTACTTTGTACGCACTCAATTGTGGCGTGAATTCTTTAGATCAGAATCGGATCGTATTTTGAATTGGTATGCGATTAGCATAAGTGATGCTGCCTAATTTGGTTGGTTGGAGGCTGGCTCTTCGTGCGAGCAATTGAGGTCTGGACGTATAATGGGACAACGCTCAGGGACGTGATTGTATCTGTGGATTGCCCGATTAATAACTTTGTTAGTAGGATGAATGAAATGCCAGGCATTCGAAGGAGATGAAAAATTCAGGACTTTTTTTAAGCGAAATGGAACCGAAATGATTCAAACTTTAGTGAGATCTCCTCCAAATTTAGTTAGTTTTCAAAGGTGGATTTTAATTCTGTCAAGTTCTGCTCGCAAAGGGCTTTGGCGTGAGTTGGGGGGAGAGTTTGGGGAATTTCGAAATACGTAAGGTAGAGGTCACCGCTTTGGTCACATTGAACGAAAGTTTCCAAAATGGCAGCTGTGTCATTAAATCCACGTCATCAGATAGACGTCTTTTGTGTTGGATCATGTTATGATGGTTGGATCCAGTTCGACATCGGTCTCGGTCTTCTTTATTTTAGAACCGCTTAAAAAATGTTTTTTTTTTTTTTAATTCGACTCATAAAAAACTTAAAACTTTTGTAATAGAAAGGTGGGACATCTAAAATTCCTTAACCCGCTTATCCTATACCTATACATATAATAAAACTGTAGGCATTTTCATGTGTTAACCGTTGGCGTGAAAACTACTGCACAGATTTCGATGAAACTTTATACGAAATGTTCCCTAAGATTCTGAGAAGGACATAGGATATTCCTTTCATTGTCATTCCCATTTTTGGGAGCGTTTTTGAGCGTTATTCTGAATTTACTGCCTTTTACTCGCCATTACTCAAACAAATCTTAATCAATGCAAAAAAAAAAAAATGCTTAAGAGAGCCAACACTTTCAAAATTATTCTAAGCCATCAATCAGCTTTCTGTGCCATCTAGAAGCTGAGCTAGTACAACCTAAAATATATTATAAATGTGAAAGTTTGTATGCTTGTGACTAAATAACTCAAAAACTACTGAACTTATTGAGGTAGGATTTTTTTTAATTTGTTCGCAATACATCTGAGATGGACTTAGGTTATATTTGGTGACAATACCATCGCGGGAATACCTTTAATCTCTAAACACCTTCTTCTTCTCCATACATGTAAGTGTAGGGTGACTGTGAAAGAAGCGTTTAGCCACACAAACAAGTTCCACTTCGAACTGAAGACTCGAATCCGTCAAATAAGTGGAGGGTTAAGTCAGCTAATTCAGGAATCAGCCGAAACAACAGGAGTAAACTAGTAAATAATCATATGTGTTAAGTTTATGGGATTAGTTTGTTATATTAACAACCGGAAAGGATATATTCGTTTGAACGAAACGATATTGTTAGTATTTTTTTTTTTTTTTAACTGACTCATATAAAACTTAAAACTATCGGTGTAATAGTAGATACTTATTTTAGATGCTGCTTACAGACCGACATATATTTTAAGTATGCCTTTTCAGCCAGCTGGATCCCCCTAGTTAGCTGCCCTCAGTTACCGACACTAAGTTGGTTCAGCTCTCTCTTCCTGTGCTTATTTTCACTTGTTTTCGTTGTTTAATATCTTACTCAGGGCTGCCGTTTCAAAATTTCTTTGGGGAGTATAATACTCGTATAACTTTTTTGGGTAGTACAGAACGAAAATTAGAATTTATTTTCAGCTTAGCGATTTTTAATTGGGACTCTATCGATGTTGGAAACCTGTGGCGGCCATGTTGTTCTGGCAGAGTATCTCTAATCTAGTGTTTATTATTCATCCACTAAATTTAGTATCAAAATAAGTGTTCGCCAGTGAAAATGTTTTGCCCATTTTACGTCCCACGCGGTTGGAGTTGGCCCTTCAAAGTCCACTCTTCAACGTTTGGTATTCAAATTCTACATAACCGGTTCGGCAAAATTTGTACCACTCGGGTCCGTGCCATCGTGAGATGCCGCGGCAGACATTTGAACGATGTCATATTTCATACATTAAGGCATGAATGGCCCTTTTAAATTTAAAAAAAAAAAAAAAAAAATGTTCGTGAATTTATTTTATTCCATTTCAAATCTTTAAATAGTGGCAGAATAAAAATAGTTTCCAGGATCTGCAAAGCGTGTTCGACGCGAATGCAACAAAATCGAATCACAAAAAAAAAAAAAAAAGAAATGCTAATGAAATATTCAGAAAGTAAAATTTGTTTTGCAATTAACTAGGCAAAGAAATGTCAAGGTCAAGTAAAAATAACTCAATCCGAAATTCAAAAATAGGAGTACAATTTGTCGTTGGGGAGTACGGGAGTATGGCTGACAAAAAAGGAGTACAACAATACTCGTATTGGTATTGTAGTACTTTTGGCATCGCTGATCTCACTTCGTAAAAACTAGGCCGAATATTCACCAAAGGATCTTTCTCATTGATCAATAGAGATTAGGACGGGTACAGGGAAATAAGTCCCCGGGAATTTTTTACTTTTATTTTCTCAGATTTTCGAAGGCTAAAAATGTTAATTTATTTTCATAAACAACTTTTTTGTTTTAGCTTTCGAAAATTTGAGAAAATAAAAGTAAAAAATTCGCCCGAATTAGGCTCGTGGACTTATGTCCTTCCGCCGAAAAATCACCGCAATTTTTCAGAGTCTTGCAAATTGAATTTCGAATGCAGTACTTTAAAAAACAAAATCAAAAATTCCAAGTCTAAATGTTGGAAGTTAGTTGCCTCTTCTTATTTTTGAATATGTACTAAGTTCCCATAAGAAAGTGGTATTAGTTCCCACCTTACGAAAGTCGTTGTACTTCCCACTAGGTGGGAACTTAGTCCCTCAGTGGATTTAGTTCGCGGGGACTAATTTCCCTGCACCATTAGGACGTTGTTATGAGAGAGGCCATTAAACATCTTAAGGCAGCAACATACATCCATGGGTAAAAGAGATTCTTCACTTGGTATTTGTCGCGAGGCAGGAGCGAATGCAGGTTGGTGTTTTGGGGGTTGAATCATGTTTTCTTATATTTTTTGCAGTTGATGAAAAGACGATGAGTGTCGACTTGAAATTAGTTCGTCTTTTCCAGGATTTTCTTCAGTTTGAAAATTCGGTCTACAATCGATCTGCCGGGCCACACTTATGGGGCTGACCACACCGCATAATTATGGAAAAACAAAGCTTGATGGAACCTTATGAAAACTACACACTTTTTTCCAAAAAACACCAAAAAAATAAGCCAAAGAAATCATCCGAACACGAAAATTGTGTACATTTTTGAAAATATAAACGTTAAGGAAAAATCCTTTTTTTTTTTAGTATGCGCACGAAACGAATTTTCGTTTTCGTTTTCGGATTTACATGACGAAAAACAGGAGATCATGAATGTTTTGATTTGACTGGATCTCACTCCTGTCCATCGTGACGTTTTGCCGGAGACCCCGATCCCGGGATGCCGAAACTTGACATGGATCGGAGGAGTTTTGTGACTTTTCTGGCTTAAAATTTCATTGATATGGCCCGAAAGGTAGCCAACAAGATCGAATACTCGACTTGCATGAACTTTATTCGTCTTTACTTGATGTATGGTTCGGTGTATCTCATGTCTTGTCGATTGGAAAAGCGATACTGAGATTCCATTCTTCAGGCATATTTTTATCCATTCAAATTTAGAAGATTAGTAGTGTGCATAAGTGGTGTGCCTGTGCATGCACCTTACCCAGTCAACTCCCACTGCTTTGCAAAGATCGGCAGACTCCTCTCCGCACCGAACCGTCTTTTGCGTCAAAGCTTGGATATCCTAACTTCGTGTTGGTGCGGACGGAAGTTTTGACTATCATCATTCAGGATGAACAGATCAATGTGCAATACAGCGGATTTTTGCCTGACTTCAAACAGTCTGCAGAAGTGTTCTTTTCAGACTTTTAAAACCAACTACAGAACTCTGTTTGGACTTTGTGTCCTTGAAAGAATTTATTTTAGAAACAGATTGGACCGCCCGCTTATTGCTGCTTGCTTATTTCCTTTCCTTCTGAGAAGTCGATGATTCCGCCTTCTTTTTTGCCCGTAGTGCATGTGGCCAAGGAAATTTGACCGCAGCTCAGCATTTACTCCACCGAATTACCACGCTGAGATTTCAACAGAACTTATTTTTTAAATTTTGACAGCCTCCGTAAGACAATGATTTTTTCACAACTCTGAGGCAATCTTGTCCAACGGACTGGCGTGCTCGCAGCAGCCTTAATCAATGAAAAACTGTATTTAAAACAAAACAATGCGACAGCTCTCTCCCTTTGATACTAGTAGTATAACTCATCTAGACTGTTTTGTTGTTGCGCGAATTAAGCAACTATTTATTTTCATGTAACCACCAGCCAACTTAAATGCCATGCAATTTGGAAATGCTTCAAACCGAAAAAATAAAAATAAAATTGGTTCACTAAAAACCCGACTTCTCACTAATTCGATTAATTTCTTGAAAAACACACAAAAGGAAATGGAACACCTGCGCTCGTCTGCTTCCCCTTTGGTGTATGCGTGAATACTCCACCGGCTATACAAATTAAACTCCACCTTTCACAAAGGGTTTAAGCATTAATTAGTTCCACGCATAAGAACTGAAATGAACCGAACCGACCGAACTGAACACCAAACAGCAGCAAAGACCATGTGATTCATGTTTATTCAAACATTCCCTATGAGCCAACGAAGAAAGGAAACCCAGCGGAATAAGTTAAATCAAATTAAGAGAGCAGCCAGCGAGGGACAGGTGCGTCGTTCCTTTTTTTTAACAATTAATGCAGTTAAACTATCACGACGACAAACACATAATAGCCGCAGCAATGTATGTGTCGGACTTTAACGTCTTCATTTCTTCACTGGCCTAGTTAATCGGATAATGCGCAGACTAATCACTCGCCTTTGTACCTTATCCTGGCGTATTAATTCGAATTCCCTTGTGTGTTCAGGAGAAAATGAAATTACAAAATTTTAATTGCCTCCTTGCGGTCAATTGAATCAATTAAAATTTGCACCCAAAAGAAACACGGAAGTTATTTCTACTCCATCTTCATCCTCATGCCAGGTCTATCATTGCGCAGCGGATCAGGTAAAGTGTAAGAGATATAAAGATAGCTAGACAACATTGGCTGGGTAGATAAAGTTCAACTATAGACACACACACACAAGCACACGGTGGGTTGCTATAAAAGGCTGCCGTGTGCCGAGAGAGCGAGATTGAGGACTTGGAAGCGCCACACCTATTTTGCATTCACTCCCCTACTACTACAACTTTGTTGGAGCAGATAATCCATTCAATTGTAAAAATTAAATTGCTATATCGATTTGGGAAATTCCTTTTAATTGGATGTATAGATACTTTGGAGATTTTATCAAGTTTTTCCTTTTTTTTTCTCGTTATTTGCCGCACTAATCTTCGGTTGTATTTGTTTTTTTTTTATTTATTTTTTGCAAATTGGGAGTGGTTGGGGAAAAGTCAAGAACGGTAATAGCTGCAATTAGTTTCGTAAGGAGACTGGCTTTGGCGTCTTCGAAAAAAAAAAAAAAAATAAAAACAGAAGAAGAAAAGGGAATGCTCAGATAATTGATTAATAAATCTTTTCATTGTTAAAATGTCATGCGGATCTGGGCGTTTTGAGAAGTAATGGTCGGCAAATTGAACGTTTGTCTAAAGGGGAATATTGATGAAGAGCCTTATGATTGGAAGTAAGTTGTTTACGAGCGAAAGTTTCAAAAGAGAGTTAAGAGAACTGGGTTTTTGCGACAAAGAAAACAACTATAAAGTACACTTAACTGATGTATAAATTTTGTGCATAACGTTTATTAAAAATGCATAACTTTTGAATAAGAATTTTGTTTTTTTTTTATGATTTACTGAAAGCTGAAGTCATATATAGTTAAACCAGAAAACATTACTGCTGTTTTTTCAAGAGTACGTCTTTTGATCGAGCACATTAAACCATCAGAACAAATATTTGTCGCAATTACATCGAATCCTAGTTGGACCTTTTGTTGAAGCACATGCGGTCTGTAACCGCCTATAATTTTTTAACTTTCTGGATTACGTAGCAAGAGAAAGATATTGTTTTCGTATAAAATTTCGACCTCGAGATTTTAGTCAATTCTGACGTTATGATGATAGAGGAACTCAATAAGTGGGTCGCAAAATTCGGTCCGTCTGCCCCGAGGCCAACAGCCTAAACGACAGCCCGGATTTCGCTCAAACTTCGGATTTGGAGTTTGGGGCTTACAGTTCGAGGCGCTTTTATTTTTTTGTAGTTATAGTAGGCTCGATATTAATGGTACTTCTCATAGGAAATATTCATACCATAACGACTTTTTCGAAAACGACTAAATAGATTGCATTTTGCAACCTAAATTGATAGTTGAGATTAACATGACTGCATACTCAGTTTTTAGGCAGAAAAAACCAATAACGGTACTCTTGAAATATGGACATACCTCGAAAACGGTCCATACGACTGTAGCAAAAGTAAATTTCTAAGGTAGTATATTCATTTCTAACTTAATAGCAAACTCAGTTTTTCTATATATAATCGTTCCATGAATTTTTGAAAAAAAAAAAAAAAAAACAATTTTTTAAAGACTTGGTTTGCTTTAGTTTAGTTTGAAAACGACAGTAACGATTTAGACCAAAATGCAAACTTAGAGTCCAATTGATGTTTTCAAAATTATTGCGTCCTTAATTTTCAATTCGAATCACAGAAAACGCTAATGTTGGAAACTGTTCTATCTCGAAAATACCGTTTTCGACTTCGATGAAACTTTGAAAACCAAGTAATGCTTACATCTTGAACAGTAACTCGTACTCAGTCGTCAGCTACATAGTTAAGCAACAGTATTTCTCAAACTAAACATTGCATTAGTTGGTACTGTTTTGTATGCGTATTTTTACAAAACCCGCTCTAAAATTTTGACCAAAATACATATTAAAGATAATATCAGTATTCTAAATAAGATCCTTTACTTAGTTTTTCCCCAGAAATTAGAATAAAACCGTTTTTTGAATTATTTCTCAAAAATTATTACCCAAAACCCGATCGTTTATTTTTGTAAAACTCAACACCGCACTGCCAAAAAAAATGCAATTACAACTACAAAAAACACAACTTATTTTTACCAAATATTTCCCACTCCTTCTCTTTTTCAATCATAATTGAATATGAGCTTTAAAATAATTCCAACCACTTGGTGTTTACACAATCAGAAAATCCCACTTCATTTCCACCCCCAAACATGTCCGTCGGCATGCTAATGCAAATTCAAAAACAAATCTCTAAAATCTTACATAAATATATCTTTGTAAAGATATTGGTCTTAAAAGTTTTTTGTAAATAGTAAGAGTCTTAGGCGCTTATAACTCTCTAACTAGAATTTGCGACAATTGCCTGGAACTGAGAGCTTCAACTTATAAAGACTCACATTTTTATTATTTGATAGGCATATACTGCGTATCAGATGAATAACCCAAAAGTGGATTTTATTTAACACTATTCATATATTTCATCAACCGTTTCCTTTATCTAGCATCGGTTCTCAGATTTTTACCTACAAACGCCTAATTAAACAAGAAAATATCCACGCAAACTTTTGATGAACGAGAAATTTTCGTTCGACCCAGTCGTGCACTTTATTTTTTCTTGCAAAAGGAACAATGGCATCCCTGGTGAGATATTTGACTACCTTTTCCAGAAATCGATGGTATCAAAAAGTTGGAGTTTTGTGAAATAAAAATTGCTATCATTTTAAGGCAAAATCAGCTTAAGCAACAACAGTTTAGAGATACATACAATGTAATTTTAGGTATTCATCCCATGAAGAAGTGACCACTCATTTTCAAAAACCGGGAAGTAAGAAAACACTGAAATCGTTAAATCAAAAAGGCCGGAACAAATGCATAAGTTACCAGTTAACAGCACCTTACGACAAATGATTGCATATCTGCAGGCTGATTCAGCGAAAATCACTGTCTGAATCATTTTTTTTTTATGTGCATTTTTCTACCCCTGAAACTTTGCTGAGGTGGATGTTGAATAAAACACACCTTTTGTCAATACTTCGACTAAAAAAATGTGAAAAACAAATAAACTGCAACATGCTCGTTTCTTGCCCCACATACTGTGTACCAATTTTGCGTTCGAAGCAGCCAACGCGGAAAATTCAACTCGCTACAACTTGACTTATTTTGTGCCTGCGCTAAGAAAAAGTGATAAATTATCGTTTTCTTATTATTCCGTGTTTGTTAGCGAGCAAAGTAGATCTCCAACTTTACATAGCGCTGCATACCACACCAACCCAGTAGTAGTAGGACTACTTAGTCGTAGTCTACGTGCTTTGCTCTTGAAGAACCAAACAATTGTTCGCATTAGCCAAGTGGAGCTTAACTGGTTGGCATCCGCATGCGGCAGGAGTATACCAGAAGTGTGCCTGCGATCTACGGTTTGGTGATTTTTCAAACTTCTTGTTATATACTTGCTGTACACCTAGAGGCACAGTCGACAGGCAGCCAACTCTCGCACAGATTCCTGCTACACTTGACAGAAATTTACTTTAGAGTTGATTTAATGGTTCGCTAATCTAATAGAGTAATTTATCGCTGCTGCTTTTGTATAACGCGCTCGTCACACGAACTAGATAGAAGGGCCTCGCGCACTCTCTTTCCATTTGTGTGTGCGGAAGTTCAAGGAGAGGAGTTTTTGCTTTTAGGCGATTAGCGAAAGTTTAATTAAATGCGCGCAGTTGTGTGCGGAGAAGGAGCTGCCTCCGTAAGAATGAATAGAGGTGCTGAGTGGTGAAATTATGATGATTTAGGGAGGTTTTTGTGCTTTTTCAGAGATAATGGAGTAGTAGTATTATGTGCGGTGGGGATTTGCGAGTAATTGAGAGGTGTTGCGAAAGTTGAAGAGTTACATATAAATTATACCATGGAGGAGGAGGGCAGCAAATGGTAGACGGATAGGTGAATAAGGTTTTATTTCTTTTCAGGACTAGTTAGAGAGGTATAACACTGAGTTGCGGTCCGGGCGGTCTTTCTGGAATCAATTGAAGACCAGACTCACCTTCGCCATGATCTTTATTTGGGTATGTAAAATTGGGCTGGATTGAGTGACGCAGATAACGAGAAAGGTGCACTCGCAATCAGTCACCCACCATCTACCTATACATAATCCAAAACTCTAGGTTGGTTTTATGTTTGTTGCCGGTTGACGTGTAAAGTACTGGACAGATTTCTATAAAGCTTGTTTAAAACGTTTCTTAGAACTCCGAGAAGGTTATAGAATATGTAGTTATATGCCACGCCTACTTTTTGTGGGAATTTTTGACCAAAATGTTTTTTTTTCTGACTTCAAGCTATACGAAAGCTTGTCATATTTCAATTAATTTTGAATAATATGAAACGAATACTTCAAAAAGCCAACACCATAAATATTTTAAGCTTGCAATCAGCTTTCAGCTTTATCCAGGAGCTGAGTTAGAGACCAAATTGAAAAGTATCATCACTGATTTGACTGCTTTGGGATGGTGGATACACATTCAAATGTGTGTGTCGTTTTCTCTGCTGGAGCGGAACGTAAGAGAAATATATGCGATCAAAGCTTTTGATTGTAAACAACAGATACAGATCGCTGATGGTTATTTTGGTGATGCCGCTTATTTAAGTGAGTGTACCCTCTTCGACAAACACTGTTGTCCAGTGAATCTACTCGGACTGCAACATTTTTTACGAGCCGAAGTACTGCTTGGTTACTGGTACTGTGACTGTCAAATTGGATGCTACATCAGGCCACAAGTGGTGAGGGACTGGGAAAACGTCAGGCGGAGTTTGGTGGAGTACTACAGAAGCGACAGCTGTAACTGTGATGCAAAAGGACTTATTTGTGTAACTACTGACTCTCAAATGTATACCAAAAAAAAAAAAAAAGAAAACAACACACCATCACTCAAACAGACTTTACTTCAGGCTTGTCAGCCCCACTGTTGGTCGCACAAAATACACACCCAACGCACAAGTGATAGAAGTTTAATCGCGCCACTTACCAACACCGAATGTATCTCTTCATCTCTTAACTACCGGTATATAAGCTCTTGTTGCTAACATCTGATAAATAAGCAAACACAAAAAAAAACAGGCACTTGCTCCCTGGTATGCCTAGTGCGCACGAAGCAAGTTTGGCTGGTTACCATCCGTCCTTGCGGAGGACCTCCCCGCAATATCCACGTCATGTATCCAGTGATAACGTTGGCAATTTAAATAATTAGAAACAGCATGAATATCTACTACTAGAGCACACTTTAGAGTCAGCCAGCCAGCCATCCGCGTGCTCCTTTGGCACGTAAAAGTGCGCAAAAATCGGTCGCCACACCATCACAAGAAGTGTTGGGCCAAGTGCTGCCCCAAGTGGTTGTATAGCTGGTGTTGTATCAGCGGCTCACTCTACAGAACGTGTAATTATTGCATAAACGCTGTATAAAAGAATTATTAGCTTCGCGCACTGTGTACAGTGCCTTCAAAGAGTGTTATGCTCTGCAGTGGGTAGGTGGACTCATTTGCTTTGATAATATGTATGAAGGCTGTCTTGTAAAATTTAGATTTATATCCTGCGCTAGTTGGGTGCATACATACATCGCAGGGTTTTTTGTGCGCTCCTGAATTTTTGTTTTCTTGCTGCGTATATAGTTAGTGTGTGTGTGTGCGCGCAAAAGGTACACGCTCGCGCGATAAAATTGTATAATTAAACAAAATCGAAGCAGTACACCTCCTACTCACGAGTGTAGGTATACACAGCTCGGCAGCGAACTTTTCTCCTTGACAGGAAATAAATTAAAATGTTTTATAGAGTGGTCCGCACTTGTTGATGGTTGTGTTTGAGTTGTATCGCGGGCTACCTTTTGGAGGAAGTGTAATTGATACTTAGTTGGAGAAGGATGAACATTTCTTGTAATCGATCGGGAAAGATAAGAGCAAGTTTGAGAGGTGGAATCGGATGATAAATAGAAGCGCAAACGATGACGGTAGTTGGGGGCTGATATGGAACAAATTCATTTGAATGTATCCTCAGGTGGTTGTTGGATGTTGAACGCCAATTACTTTTAAATGAAATAATTTTAAGGGATCCTTACACGGGGCAAGCAAATGGGGTGCGAAGTCAATTAATTGGTAGGCAGTGGATTGAAAATGGAGACAATTCTGCTTGGTTGTTTGTCCTGTCCTTCATTGCTGATGTGTGACTTTGGTTGATTGTTCTGATGGGACCACCGCCTTGCGATATGCATTTCTCGTCCCATCCTCTTATTCAAAATCGGTATAGTATAGCACTTTTTACCATGGCGTATTGCCAACTGCTGTTTCTTTGGCCTAAGACGGCAATTAATTAGTAAGGCCTTGTCAGGAAGCACTAAGGAGATTCTATATAAGACCCTCATCATCACTGTCCTGCTCTATGGCGCAGAAGCATGGACCCTAGCAAAGACGGATGAAGATCTTCTTGGTCGCTTCGAACGCAAAATTCTTGAAGTGATTTTTGGTCCTGTTTGCGTTGACGGGTTTGGAGGAGAAGACTTAACAGCGAATTCTACGAGCTGTACAGCGACATCGACCTGGTCGGAAAAGTAAGAATTAGTCGTCTAGGATGGTTAGGACATGTAGAGCGAATGGACACCAATACTCCGGCCCGCAGAATCTTCGATTCCAACCCGGAGTAAATTTGAAAGAGATCATCTACACTCTACAGAGATGGGCGCATTTATAGCTCCTAAGTTAATGGTCTCAATTTTGTGTCTGAGTGACGTCATTCTGTGGTCGATACAAACGCATAATATTCATTTTCAAATATGCCATCCACCAATTTTGAGATTTGCGGGTATATGGGATTCTAAGTTATACCCCCCATAACTTTCGACCTTCGCCAACAACTCAGGAGCCAGATGTGCCATTGGTTCTCATCTCGTCTAAGTAGGTCCAGATTCCACAGTATGTTTAAGTTGGGGACGGCACTTTTTCAAGACCAAAACCACCGAGGTATAGACAACTCCCTGTTTAGAGAAGCAGCTGTTCAACATACCTCATCTATTCTCGGCTGCCTTATACCACCAACAAAGGAACCCTGTTTCTTCAGCTATTCTATCGATCAGCACCCAAACCTCATGCACCTAGCTGTAAGAGTAGAAGCAAACACCGAATTGAAGACCAACAAAAGGGTGACTTAGCTGACCAAGCCTCACCAATCCTTGAGGAAAACCCTGAGTTGATTCTTTCCTCGCTCGAATATGACCTCAAGATACTTCAACTGAAGGCGACCATCATTTCAGATTTTTTTTTAGATGCCCCTCATCCCAGCTTTAGAACTAGAGACCTATTGAGTCTGCGCCGAAAGACGGAATGGCTGCATCAAATTGAGTCAAAGACGCTACGTACTTCGATAATGGGCAATTACCTACACTAAAGCTGGTGCTGATCTTTGAGTCTTAAAATCACAACTCTAGGTCCTAATGGTATCTACTTAAATACTCTGCCTTTCAGCATAGGATTTGTGAATATTCCAACTTCGCTTCGACCTATCTGCAAGGTCTATACAGTTCCAAAACTTCTTTGCCGCATTTGGCAGCATCTCCACTAAAATATAGGTCTGTGATCGAAGAGATGGTCCATGTGCCGTTGGCTAATTCAATGTAGTTGTCGAGAAACCATAAATATATGCTCCTTCGCCTGTGTAGCGCATTCACTATCTGAGAACCAGAAGAGCTTGAGGGACTGTTGGTCGAAAGCTCGTAGCAGTTTCAAGTTTAACCTGGCTGGCTGCCGAACATGACCATGCGACCATCAGACGATTGCAAAATCTGCTCCGGAAGGTGCTTTTATTTGACAGACTTCAATATCCGATCCCTCCTTAGTCGTGACTTGTCATCTTGGGCGTGTGAAATGTGAATACACTTTTGCCATGTTTACGTTAACCTAGCAAAATAATAAAAATAAAATAAATTATTTGAAGAGGAGTAGACTCAACAACTATAGTGCAATATAATTTTTGGATCCTCAACTTTTGAGCGACCTCTGCAGTCTACACTTTCAGGTCCGCTTCGGACATCCCACCGATGCCAAGAACGTGCGTACACCTGTCATTTTTTTAGCAGAAAAATCTATAAGTGTTAATCGAGACGTATTTAAAAAAAAAAATCGGTACCAATTTTTATAGCTTATCCGGTCTTTGCTCGTACCAATGCCACCATTTCCAATTGTAAATTCTTACTTAACTTAGCAGCTTGATTCCCTGATTTTGAGATCGCCTCCTTTTTTTATACTTCTGACCCAAGGCCAAGGGCCTAAGCAGTCTTTTTGCTGCTACATTTATTTTGACAGAATTGTAACTAATCGTCATAATTTGAGACAGGTTTTAGTAACTTAAGTTACCGGCTTTGGAAAAGGTACTTCTGCCTCATACTTCATGACTGCTGTTTCCATGGGAGGATCATCTTTTCATAACTAGCCTGTACTATAATTTGGAAATCCCCTCATTCAAACTCTGCAACCGACTCTATCATAATGGCGCGTCAAATCAATACCTGTCTTCAAAACTTGCCATCTCTTAAATAAATAAATAAATAGTTGGCGCAACAAGTCCGGAGGGATCCCAGGCCTAGCTTCTTCAAACTATTCGTTTTCAGTAAGTTTTTCATTTTTGGAACGAATGGAAGGGATCTACGATTTTATGCCGACTCCCAACGGCTCATTGAGAAGCTCCTTCAAGACAGTTATACTCTCGGATGTTTGTCAGACGTTCGCAAGAGGTGGCGCAATGCAAAAAACCCTAAGTTGGAATTTGGATTTTTGCGGGATTCGAACCTCGACCCTCGCTTAGTAGTCCAACACACTAACCACTAAGCCACTGCGGCTGCCATCTCTTAGACTTGTTTAACAACTGATATCTTCTGTTGTCTCAGAGACCACTCTCGTGGCTCCATTGTCGACTTTTCCTTTCATCTCCTCACCATAAAATATTATGAATTAGTGAGACCACCCCAGGGTCATGTACCGTCGGCAAAATTCAGAAATTCGATTGAAAAATATTGAATACCCCAATCGATATGCACAAAAGGGCGATTTTCTCCCTCTATTTCGCTGCCACATTTCCTTCACAAAGGACTATAGGAAGAAGAAGAAAAGCCATACTTCTTGCGTTTCCTTCTCCAAAATCCTATAATCAAAATTTACCAAGAAATCTTCCCGTGTGCCTGGATAGTTTACAGAAAATTCATTATTTCCCAAGATGCCATTGTGTTGTGGCTCAGTTTATTATACCTTTTCCCACTAACCACCAGCTTGTATTGTTCTCCTATTCATGGCTCGAATTTGAACAGGCGAATCCGTCCTTCCTTCGTTTTTCGGATGCGGGAAATGTTCTTCGTTTTTGCCAATTTCATAGAAAATCACTCGACTAATTTAAACTCGAACTCCTCCCGTTGTCGGTCGGTCGCTTCCTTTCATTGCGAATTTTCCAATTTTGTTCATCATCCTTATTTTTTTTTTTTTTTTTAACTTTTTTTTTTCGTCTTTGCAGGTTCCTAACATACCATTGAAAGTACCTCTAGAAAATGGATTACCTACACGTTCGTTAGCATGTTTGCATCAGAGGAGGTTCCTTGAATCACATCAGCAGCAAAAGGAGCAGGAGCAGCCAAAAGTAGACCAACTGCAGCAACAAAAACAACAAACACAGCAGCCGATGCCGCAGCAGCAGGAGCAATTGCCAAACCAGAGTCAGAGTCAGAACCTCAATCAGCAGCAACAGCAGCAGTCACATCAGCAGCAACAACTACAACAGCAGCAGCAGCATCAGCAACATGAGCAGCCAGGATTAAAAGGTAAGTCCTTGATTTCAATTCTCCAATTCCTTGCGGGGGGAGCGGATGTATGTAGTCATAGAGAGAAATTAGAAATAAGTGCGGTAGATAGTCTTGAAATCTCCTTCAAATCCTTGGGAAATCCTGAAATCTCTACCGTTCCAGTTGTGTGCGCTCATCGACGCAATTCCCCACTGACATCATCCTGCTTGTTATGGATTTTCTTCATCCTTCCTCTGCTGCTGCTATACATGAGCTTAAAAAAAACGGCAAACGGATAATGAGGACATTTTTGCCTGCAATTGCGCACAAATGCATACAGAAAAGAAAAAAAAAAAAAACACGCAAGGATACACACAGGACACAGAGCATACGGTTTGAGCGTTTCCATGGAATTGTGTGAGCCCATTGTTGTATAGCTACTATCACCAGATTATATATAGTTTGCTGCTCCTGCTGATGATGACGAGGATGATGATGATGATGTTGCTGATGCAACACTAAACAATTCCCTCGATTTGAGGCAGACGCCAACGCATCCTATTAGCGCGACTTTTCCACCCGTCCCCAAGGGACATAGAATACACCAGGGAGAAGTTATATGAAAATCCCTCTATCACCTCTAACCAAGTATCCTGCGAACATTATATCCTTTATTCTATTGCTTGGCTATATACTACATACAACTCCAACAATCAACCTATTCATGGCACACAAAATCCTCTTTCAGCTACTTTGATCCTTTAGGAGCTCGGATGATGATGGTGGAAGCAAAACCCGACACAACAACAGTATACGAGAAGGAATTGAGCATAAAACGTTCGCTCGTCTAACGTTTGTGTGGGGGGGTATCCGACACAGAAAGGATACACAAGAAAGCAGCGCACAGACAAAAAAAAAAAAAGATTGTCTGCAAATAATCTGCACTAAAACCGCTTTTTGAAAGTAACCCCCATAGTCATCTGTGCCCCGCTCCTATGACTAGTCACTCTATGGCTTCCTTTTGGCGCGCGTTGTTGTTTAGCTGACAGGAAAAACAGTTTTAGAAGTTATTCACTTCGCTGTACCGCGCGCGCATACGGATTTTCTCTGATTATGCAGCACAAAGCCGTCGGAGGCAGGAAGTTATGCAGGGGGGAGCGATGAGCCCCTTTAAGCACCAGCACCTCGAAACTATTTCAAGTTAAACTTTTGAACTTTTATGCTTTTCATACCCACTTCCATCAGTGAAAAGGATGTTTAGGGAACAAGAAAAAAAAAACACAAACACACATACACATACAGTTGACTACAGAAGACGATTTGTCCGATATGCTTGGGTGGTTATATTTGACTTTTGGTTTATCCCTTAAACCCTTTTTCTATTGTGTCTGAGAGAGACAGGAAAAATGTTCGTTTGTCCAAAGTGAAGCCCATTTGAATGTGCCCACAAATGTGTTTGTCTTTGGCTCGTTTTTTGGGGGCTGTTTGCTATTTTTCCCTTTTAACACGCTTATATTAAAGGATGGCACACTCCTCTCCGAGTAGGAAGTGCAAAAGGATTTGTATCCTTTTGTGGTTACCTAATGGGAGGGTGGCAGAGCAAATTGATTATTAAGAAGGATGAATAAATGAAGATGTACGAGTGTATTGTATCCTTTATAACGAGACCGTATATAGTTTTAATAAAGGGCTCAAAATGAGGAACCGCTTTGCATTGATATTTTAAGTGCCAACGAGTTGAGCTTTGGGTAGGTCGTTGCGGTCTTAAATCGGGGGTAACCTTTTGGAAAAACCTCGAGCGAAATTCGTGCAGCATTTGTGAGCAATTACATAAGTTAAATAGGGCGGTATTTGTACTAAATTTTGGTGGAATGTCAGCGGAGCTACTGCTAGAGTTTGAGAGTTGAGTTGCAGGGCAGCAGTCTTTTTAAATACATCCCAGGCGAATCTTTAAAGCTTAAACAGCGACCCTGATGCCAATTTAAAGCATGCAACCTTAAAGACCGTACCAAGGATATAAAAATAAACAAAGGAAATAGTTGGCACAACAGTTCCGTGGGGACCCTAGGCCTAGCTTCTCACAACCTTCGTTATGCGTGAGTTTTTCATTTCTGGAACGAATGGAAGGGGTCTAGAATTTTATGCCGAATCCAAACGTCTAGTTGAGAAGCTTTTTCAAGACAGTTATACTCTCGGATGTTTGTCAGACGTTCGCGAGAGGTATGGCACAATGGAAAAAAAGTTGGAATTTGGATTTTTTCGGGACTCGGTCCCAGGTCCTCGCTTAGTAGTCCAACACACTAACCACTAAGCCACTGCGCCGACAAAGTTATGGCATCTCTATATCATACACAGTATGGATATTGCGTGTCCTTTCCCACACATCAAATGAAGCCAGTATCGTTTTGTACTTGTCAACGCACTCGTCCATAAAATGCCAAAGTCAGATAATTAGGCTCAAGCACTATGTTCAATAACAATTTTTGATCTAACAGAATAAGATGCCATTGACAGTCACGATTGCAACTTCCAACTCTCTTCTCGCGTGCAGTTATCTCTTCAGGTTCTATTTTAATCAGGGCTTCTTGTTGAACTATGGGTTTCGTTATGAGTTGATTTCTTACTTTAAAACCCAGTACCTACTTCGGCTTTGGGGCATTTAAGTATTGAGAGAAAGAGGAAATTTTAGGGTGGGAGGGAAAAGCTGCAAAAACCGGGTTTTCTTACCGTCCTGGCGTTTTTTTATTTTTCTGTTTGAAGCGATTTAAAGTATTTAATTCAATTTTTAGGACTTCCTTAGATGTATTTTGAGTCAAGTTATTCAACTTGAATTTGCTCTTTTTTTAAAAAACGACGTATTTTAGACGCATTTTTACTCGTTGTTGACATATCTTTCGACGTGTTTCCGAAGCGTTTTTCGACAGGCTCTGAGATGCATTTTTCGACCCCATTTTTATTTATTTTTTAAAGCTCTTTTCGATGAGTTTTTCAAGCTTTTCTTTCCCTTTTTCTTTTCTTTTCGACCTGTTTGTGATGCGTTTTTATACTCGCCTTTTACCCGTTTTTCGATACCATTCGAGCTTGCAAACTGATACTACATACTTAGGTCCGAACTCTCCACCAGTCTCTGCTGCTCTTCTACCATGGCCCTACTCAAGATCACCGTTTATCGGGAAAAAAATCGAGGTACCTCAGGAGTGAGCTTCAGGGCCTGAACTCTTTAAATGTTTTAAGGTTATACGAGTAAAACTTTTCTACCTTTTCCCCTATCATTTTACTTAAGACCGCGGTTCATCTATCTCTTTGCAGACAAAAGATGCAATCTTCAGCAAATGTGGAAACAAAAACAAACTCAAGTTTTATCAAGGACCGCCTGGAATAAAAAAAAAAAAAAAAACAGAAATAAACTCCACTCCTCGTTGCTATTTAATTAAATCGGCAAAGACAACCACCCACCAGCCAGCCGAGCATGACTTTGAAAATGTGCGCACTAATTTCCAATCCATTCATTAACATTTCACACGTAATTGCATTTGGCGTCTGAGTACATTCGGACAGACAGAACCAGTAGAACTCAAAACCGAAACTGACCGTCCTGCCTTTCAAGTTCCAACTCTAATCTAGTTAAAGACAAGTCAAGAATACTGAACTCTGCACTGTTTTTGTTACTTTGCACTTGATGTGTCCACCCACAGAAGCAGCAAACATGTCAAATGGTCAACATACTGAACAAGTTTTCTTCCTTCGCTGATGTGCATTGCTCCTTTTCCTGTTGAATTTTTATGGAAACAGAGTTTCAGCAGCGACAACCCATGTTGATCTAAATCGCCAATGTTAGTTGTCTACCCTGTGAAAGTGCTTCTTGTGCAGATATATCAGAGTGCGCACATACATACATACAGTCAGTGTATATGTACTCGTACACCATCTACACAAGGGGCACCTTCGTTTAATTTATGTCCTTGGCAACTCAATTTCTTTGCATGAACTTCAACGTTTGATACGTGTTCCGCACACCACATCCGTCCGAGTACAGTGTCTGGATCTAGGTGCTGCCTAGATCTGGTTATTCATAGTCGTAATCCCATTCTCTACTAATGATGATTGGAGGCAATGTATGCTGTCTTGTCCGTTTCGTTTCGTTTTGAGTTTACGTTCAAATTCTTCCTACTCCTTATTTGTATCTGGGCTGTCCATCTGCCTCTGCCTGGCAAAGGCTGTGCGTATGTGTTATACTGTTGTTGTGTTGCTGAGTTTGCATAGATACTAGTATGTAGTTTAAAAGCGGTACCGTGATGATTTTATGCTTACGTTAGGTGTTTGTTTGGAGACCGAAGGCTTAGAGTATTGGGCAAAAGCAAAATCACAGGAAAGCTATGACTATGACTTTCAATTTCTGGTGTAGGTTTGGGTACAAATTTGCTGTGTTTTTGATCAATTTTGATTTGCGACATTGCGTATACACTGGGAAAAATTGTTAAGAGGTTTACGAGTTCGAAAGAAGTAGGAAACATAATTTTTTTATTCTATTTAATTAGATTACGATTCGATAAAGTAATGCATTCAAGAAGCAATCAGTTATATTCTAAAATAACACTTAACAAAACGAGTAATCATGTTCGGTTCTTGGAAGATTGTCAGGGCGTATAAAATCCATTGCTATATTCACAAGCGCACACAGTGTGTGTTTCTTAAATCGTTTCCGCACATTTCCGCGTGATATATAAAATGCTGTTTACAACAAGAACTAGACTGAACATAAAGAACAATTATATCAGTGACCACCAAAAGGCATATTTTTCGAAACGCACCTATTCTGTGAAGCATAACAATAGCGCGCCTTTGTGGGTGTGCGCAAAAAAAAAATCATATTAATACGTAGGTACCTATTCTTAAATATATTTTTATTTAAATTTTTTTGTAAATCGGTAGTATAATGGTGAGCATTAACATGAACTGGGACTTTTTTCTAAACGCACATGCCTTATGATGATGAAAAAAAAGGCACTTGTGTTAATATTTTTGTTCAAAATTTCCACTAGTCACGACGACAGCAAAGAGCTTTTCTTCCAAGCGTTTGCATATACGGAAATTATGAAAAATTCTGCTTTAATGGGAAATTTAATGTGCGATACAGATTTAGCGCACTTATATTATGTGCGTATACTTTTTTTTACGTTACGTTTATAGGTGAGGATTCACCGGAAACCACCTTTTATTTGGTGCACTTCTTCTGCGAAATGTAAAGCCAAGTGTACCTACGCATGATATGTGCGCATAAGTTAAGATGAAAGATCACTATTGATCGGATTAGCAGATGTTTCATGTTCAATCCCCGAAAAAAGAAAAATTCCTTCTCAGAATTTTTATTACTTCCATTCGTTCTTTACATTAAAACTCATATTCGAGTACAACCACGTGAATGTGAGAAGCTATGGCAAGGGTCCCGTATGAACCGGTGCCGTGAAATAAGGCCAAGTGAAATAAGGCCAAATTCAAAAATTTACTAAATGCCTGAGTATGTGTACGCTAAAAGAAACTGATAAAAAAATTGTTTAAAACACAATCCCAAAACTACACATTACGCTTTCACTTTTAAATAGGTTCGACACCTCCTTTGGCGTAGCTGGAGCTTTTGGAAACGATTTATTCACTTAGAAGAAAGGCTTGTAAAATATCAGCATTTGTGGGATCACTTAATAAAAACAAGGAAGCCAACCGACTGTTTCGAAAGTTGTTAGTTCTTCCACTTTATTCATTTCAAAATTCTTAGGATGGTAATTGATTTATGTCGGGTAAGCTAAATTAAAACTAATAGAAAGTGAAATAAAGCCAAATTGGCCTTATTTCACTTTGACAAAGTGAGATAAGGCCAAACGTAGAAATTTGTTACTTTGCACTTTTTGAATTTGGCCTTATTTCACTTGGCCTTATTTCACGGCACCTATGAACCTCTTGCAGCAACTGTCTATCTGGTCTGTACGAAAACATGGCAAAAGCACTCGTTCGAAAGTGCGCACTGTGCTTAGATCTTCTGCTAAGTACACATCGGCTACACATTTTCCGAATCGCACATTTTGTGTGTGATTAGACAGTCTTACTATTAAGGCTGTGCGCATTTCTCAACATTTTTATTTTCAAGTATTGTTGCAAGTGCACACTCGTAGTTCCTCATTTCGACTTATTAATCGTGAAAGTAGTATTTTTTTTTTAAGAATTCAGTTCAGGATCTTTTGGAATATGCATTCATATTCTTTCGGAATTCCGTATACTACCCGCCCAGAAACAGACCCTCCCCGACTCCTCATCGAATTATCCTTCACACCACTCTCCGTCACCGCACACGCTTACCCATAATCCATTACTCAACATCACTATACAGGTTAGCACTCTTGTCCACCTGCCACTATTTCATTGTCGGCTACCCCTCAATTTATCTATATCTAAACTTTCAAACTTTAAAGCCATCGCACTATGTAACCCAAACATAAATCTTTTCCACATCCTTCACCAAGGACAAAAGACCATTCAACCATGTCGCTCCGCATAATTTTGCTCGTAAGTAAATTGACCATTTTAATGGAAAACGCAGCAGGATAGCGTGCACAAAGTTTTTACAACTACAAAACGTTAGTCGGTATCGTGTCTTTTTTTTTTCTACTCTCGTCTTTTAGAAGGATATGTCGCCATGGTATCCTTCTTCTTGGCAGGGAGTATGTAATGTACCCGCCACGCTGGTTCTCTAACTCCCAAGACAAACAACTTTCGTAACGACTTGAAGAAACTATCTTAAATTGAAATCGCGTTCAAGCTAAATTGAACTATCCTGTGAAAAGGACATGACTCGAGGATGGGTTACTGAACACACATATTTATAGAAAAGCGTAGAGAGGGCGTCCTTCTTATGCGGCAATGGCAAGGAACAATTTTCAGTCATTTAGAGAATTTTTTTCCTTATCCAACCATTTGCTTGTATACAGTGTTTTCTTAGCCGGGAATATGCGGCTCAGAGGTTATCCTGCGCTATTCCTTCTGTGTCGTAGTCGTAGTTGTCGTTATCCTAGGTTCTAATGCGAAGGAAGAGAGAGCATTCAACTTTGGATGCAACGACAGGGGGAGCATGTGGCTGTTGTTTCGCAAACATTGTGACGGAGAGACTCTCTAAGAAAAAGATTGTCTTGTGAAATCACACGGATGTGACTGTGGATGAACTGAAATGATTTTGGAGTTGTGTTGTAGGTGGAAGCGGGGGAAGGTTTTTTTTTTTTGTGTGGTATAATCCTTTCGTGCAGTATTTGATGAGCTGTCAGGATAGGAAATTGAAAAGAAATGGCGCAGGCAAATATACGTGGTTACATGTGAGTGTGGGAAACCTTAAAGAAAAGAAAATAGCTTCATTTGGAGACATACATGGTGCTTTAATTATTTTTAATTAGGCGCAGTTGCTAATGAAGAACTGTTTGCAAACAGCCAAATTTTCTTTCAACTACTTCACGTAGCATTATCACGCTTTGAGTTAGTGGCAACGAACCAAATTATCAATTTATGTTGTGCGCTCCTGATTCACCATAGACAAACATTGTACTTGAATGTGCGGAAACGAAATATGTATCTCCAATCTAAATTTGTCAACTTTAGCAGTGTCAGGTTTTCAAAACCGCACGCTATTGAGCTTATAAAACCGCGCACAATTTTCCGCACATTTTCTGAATAAAAGAAAAATAAATCGAAGGCCGATTTTCTTAACGCACACTAATATGCGATATTAATTCTGTCAGCCTTTTTGATGCATTAAATATTTTTTTTATGTTGTTCTGAGCGAATGGAACATGTTTTCGGTATCAAATTCTTTGCGCACATTTGTGTGCGATATCAAATTTTAAAGGTGTATCCGTGTATTTCAGTTCAAATATCGTAAAGCAACAAAAATCAATTCACCAACCAGTCCTAACCGCCGGTTTTTCCCTTGCAATAATCAAATAAATCTACCCAGCAACAAAACACTCTACCATTCAATGTTATAGTTGACAATTTGATGGTTCACCGACGCAGTTAATGGGAACTTTTGTGGTCATGACATAGTTACTAATTTTGCGGAAAACATGAACATCCCTGATTACCTTGCCGATTCCGACTCGTATTAGTTTTACAATGATACAGAATTTCAATTAGGAAATTAATTTCCACGCAGCCTAACCGCGCTGAAAATTATTCTTTTGTACGTGTATTTCACTGTGTGTGCAGCTCCAATTTCCATCAAAACAGTTAATTAAAATCCCATCTAATAGAATACACAGCCGGAATCGCTCTCGCTTTATCCCTTCAAACAGAAACCCATGTTAACACCAGGAAAATCCTCATACTCACGGGTGAAATAGTTTGCACAAAAGCTCTGACCCTGCTAATGATAATAATTTTGGATCCTACTGTGAGCAGAGTACGCATTGTTCGCGAGTACAGTTACAACATTTGGTTTGCTTTGCATTTCGAGGATAATTAAATTATCCCACCGACAAGAGGCATTCAGAAAAGACTGGGACCCCACAAACAATCTGTGCATTAACGATCCAAACTAGATAATTGATTTGCAGCAGGGATTGAGGTAACGACGACAACATTTAGAGATATTTTCGCAACGCAACGCAGACTTAATTGTTTTATTAAAATGATAGTATAGGTGCTGCCGCATAATCCCAAACAAATCTGTTAACTTGAAACCGTCTAGAAGGACCGATGGTATAGAGCAACCGGAATTTAATTGACCATAATTGCAATTAATTGTATCGCAAATTGCAGAGCCGTAATCTCGTTTCTTCGATGGATAGGATGCAGTACAGTGCGGTGTATCGTCTTCGTTGTTGTCGTCGTTGTAGTCGACTACGACGACGACGATGATAATAATGATGGGACCTTGCCGCAGACCAATAGTTGCCAGATATATGTATGTCGGCTGTGCCCTTGGAACTGAATCTCAGAAACAAGTAGAACAACAAACAAGCAAACCAGTCGTACAGTCATTTGCTTCGAAGTGTACAGCCTACAGAATGTTCTGGTGCCTTCGTCCTTGTCGTATCCATCTGGTGCCACGCAATTGAATATTATTATGTTGTCCAGCGGAAGGCTGTTTATGTGCGTCTACACATGTTGAAGGGTATTCACATATATACAGATAGAGACTACTGGGAAATATGGATGGATGGACAGGAACACATCACATCTGTATACATTAGTTAGATCTTCATTGAAGCATTCAGTTTGGGTTTAGCCATCGTGGTTAAGTGGTGTTGTCGACTTTTCGTATTCGTCGTTCGACTATGCCAAGCACATCGAAATAATTGCTATTTGGTTGTGCAAATGTCGATAGAAACACGCAAGGATTATAGTACAGGCTCCAAGGCATGTTGAATTATTTATCTATTCCGAATTCATTTGCTGATTTCGATGGTGGCGGGTGGCAGGTGGCGCTGTGGGTGGTCACACCGAAAGAAATCCGAGTGCGTTTCATTGAATTTCAATGGACACTGACAGTTAACAAATGTGAAGTATCCCCCTTGGGGTGGTTCCTTTGGTATGGAAATGTTGGTTGTAGCGATCACTAATTTGATGTGACTACTGAAATAAATCTCGGCCTGGCGGAGCTTTGTATTTTATGATTTTATGGTTCAGACTTACATTTTTGATTGATTACTCATTGATTCCGAACAGACAAACCATTCTAATTATAAAATTTCAATCAATATTCAATAAAACTGAATACATACTAAGGGATGAACTTTGCCAAAGCCTGCCATACACCGCACAGTAGATAAGTGTATTTATTCATTTTAAAGGTTTTCATAACGCAATCCAATCCAACCTTTCTGTATTTTTAGTTTTTTTGTTTGCATTAAGATTTAATTTAATCAACTGATGCAGTAGTCTTGTATGTGTGTGAGACCTAGCTGTATCTTAAAGAATTAAGTTGAAAAAATGTTTATATCTCGGCAACAACGCCACCTATTGGGTCCAAGACTATCCTATCGTTCAAACTGCAACCAACCATATACATCCACAAAATTTCATTGAAATCAGCTGAATAGTTTCGGAGATCGACAACAGCGCCACCTATCGGGTAGAAAAATTATCCTACGTTTCAAGTTGCAAGCAACCATACACACCCACAAAATTACAAAATTACATTGAAATCGGTTGGTCTAGAAGATCAACAACATCGCCAACAGGCGGTGGCGCAGTGACAGCGGCCGACAGGCCAATTTCCGCCGTAACGCTGAAATTCCGTCTCATTCGAGTCGATTTTACTGCCAAGATGTTTTACATCACGAAATTGCTTCGTTGTAAATGAGTTTTATACTAAATTCGATCTTTCTTTTGGGCCAACAAAAATGTATTCCTTATAAAGAGAATTTCGCTATAGAGAATTTCGTTATAAAGAACCTAATTCATATGGGATATTTTTGAAGGATAATAGGAACAAAATGAAATTCGATATAGAGAGACACAAATGCACTTAGATTTGTTACAGTTTTGTGAAACTCGATACCTCCTCACTTTCCCTAAATATTTTTGCAAGCTTAAAAATGACTCCTTCGGGACGATCTTACAAACTGAAACTACGCTGATGTGTGACTCAAGATATATATTTTGCCAAAGTGGACAAAGTTATGACCTTATGGTGGGCGAGCTAAGATTATATCATAATATGAAATAATTTAAAAAGCGTAATTATCTTAAAACTTCGAATGGACAGGTTACACAAATATTGAAAATCGTAACGCAAAATGAAACGCCACACCGTCGCTTCTCAAACCTTCGACTAAGAGTGAGATCATAACAGATATCGAAATATGCTGAGCTCACTACATTTTTCAGTTGATGGTTAAGGCCTGCATTTAATTGCGTTTCACTTTTCGTTACGCTCATAGTTTTCAATAGCCTACTGCGATACAAGAAGTTTTACTTCAAAAATTACTTACGTACTTATTTGAAAACTTCGAATGCACAGGCTACACAAATATGTATTGAAAATCGTAACGCAAAATGAAACGCCACACCGTCGCTTCTCTAACCTTCGACTAAGAGTGAGATCATAACAGATATTGAAATATGCTGAGCTCACTAAACTTTTCAGTTGATGGTTAAGGCCCGCATTTAACTGCGTTTCACTTTTCGTTACGCCCATAGTTTTCAATACCCTACTGCGATACAAGAAGTTTAACTTCAAAAATTGAGCTCAAGTCATGGGTACGGCCGCCCATATTTCGGGAACCACTTATTTAGAGTCCAACACCCACAAAGTCGACTAATCCCCACAGTCACGAACTTGAATAAACACTTTCGTCCTCCTCAAGAATGATTATGTCACTCGCGTGAATCGGAAGTGATTAGAAAGCATGACACAAACACAATTAAATGGAAATTCAATTTGACATCAACTTTGAGTTGAGTTAGTTGAACACGCCCTCGCCCCATAGATCTACACAAATTGCAAGGGATACCTACGTACATCGTACATATCCTGACAAAAAAAAAGTTACGAACATTTTTCCGATGAAGTTTCCTTCCAAACATACCGCAAAAAAAAAAAAAAAAAAAACATTAACTGCAGCCACGTACCAGTAATCCCTGGCTTTTCCTGGGTCAAATTGGAGTCAACGATGTGTAACTCCGTCCGGATGATTGTTATACGAATAAGAAAACGGAAAAGCAAAAGCACCTGACCTGAGAAAAAAAAATATATAAAAAGAAACTGGCGAAAAAAATAAATACCCTCTACGGTCCCGTAATTGAATATTTATACACAGTGTAACTTTGCGAGCAAAAAATAACGATACCACTTTAGATGTTCAACTCGCCGTCACCGACACATATTGTTAAGATTTTTTTTTTGCGTCCACAATTATGAAACCTCACTTTTGTGGTTAAATATACGTGGCACCGAAAATCGGCGAAACAAAAGAACCGAGTGGTTGGTAACACATCCTAGTTAATATAACAATACCCTCAGCATGACGACGACAACGACGACAAGTGGGCGAGCACTTCTCCCTTGTATAGGTATCTGGATACCGTAGCTCTGTCGCATCCATTGTTATGTTTGTTTACTTGTACTTGCTCGTTTAGGAGAAGCCACTGGCCGGGAGGGAAGGTCATCCTCGTCACCGTTTGCACGGAAAGTGAAATCGCTGCGCGTTCAATGGCTGATGCTTAATGTCACCTTGGTAGCGGTCAAGGGGAGTAACGAAAGTGTGGGGGATTTGAAAAAAAAAAGGTGAAAAAAGCAAATATCCCACGGCAGCAAGTCAGACAACAATACCGACGACTTTTGATAAAAATTACATTTTATGTGGGAGCTCACGCAGCAGGTCAACAAGAGTGAACTTTTAATTTGAAAACTTTGTACGCGTCGTCGTCGTGTCTTGGTTACTTGTCAATGTTTTTTTTTTTTTTCGTTGGATTGAGGGAGCGCATTGCAATCTTTATGTTGGCAGATATGTATTAGTAATTGATTTGGGGCTACCGTTTTTATTGTATGAGTTACCTGTAATGGAGTTGCTATTAAATGGGATTATAATGCCAGCCAAATCGACCGAATACACGCCGAAATGTGACAAATGGTTGGGATAAGGTCGTGTCGCCAAACAAAATAAATTCCAATATAACGTGATTAATCTGTCTGTCGATTCTGTTGGCAATAGAGGGTGAGGGTTACCGTTGAACTACTTTTGTTTAAATGGTTGCCAGAAGAATTGGATTCACATATTAAATCTGTGACATTTGGGACTTGCATTTTCGACTTAGGGACAGTTATGAAACCTAATTTTTACCAGTATGTCAAGAAATCCTCTGAAGCAAAAAAAAAAAAAAAATGTCTTTTCACCCAAGTAGAAATTATTGGTCATAGTATAAGCGCTGTTCCTACATTTAAGAAATGTTTCACTAACAGTAACAGTTCAGTACTGTTTCCAGTTCAGGATGGAACGCTGACCAAAGTGGGGAATTAGTTTCAGCGCTTTAAATTGCTCTTTCGGGAAAAACACATAATGGTATTTTTGGTTACGACTTTTAGCCGAAATGTGACCGAATTTTAGTGAGCTCTGTCACATTTGTTTTCATGTGTTTGGAAGTTGGTTCACACGAAAAAGAAAATGTGAAGTAGAAATACTGATGACAATATAAAAAGTACACAAATATCCTTTCCCCTTTAATGGGGATGCTAAAATACCTAAACGAAGATCAGAGATGTGAATAATTAACTCTCTAAATGATGATCTGGACAAAATCTTGAAGTGGGGAAAGGACAACTTGGTTGTATTTAATGCAAACAAGGCACAGTTCACAACATTTTCCAGAAAAAATGCATCAACAGTTCCCCAGATCCAAATGGATGACCATCCAATCCATCACAAGGACTCAATGCACCTTCTAGGAGTCACAGACAATTCAGGAATCACATGGCAGGACCACATATCCTATATCGCAAAATCGGCGTCCGCAAAGTTGAGCTACCTATTTAGAGCAAAGAGGTACTTTAGCCCCAAGCAACTTCTCCTTCTCTACAAAGCACAGGTTAGACCAGGCTTGGAATATTGTTCCCATATATGGAGCTCGGCCCCAAAACATTCACTTAACCTGCTTGATAGCATACAGCGACGAGCAGTTCGACTCATTGGAGACCCTACACTCACATCGAATCTACAACCGTTGGTGCACAGAAGACAAGTCGCTGACCTATGCTTGTACTATAGGTACTTCCATGGTAGATGTTCTGAGGAACTCAAAGACATTATCCCTCGAATTGCAACTTTTGGGCGCCCAACAAGACAGGCTGCTAATGCTCATGACCATACAGTACACTTGACAACCGCGAGGACATCAACTTTCCAAGACTCCTTCTGTTACAGGACAAGCAAACTTTGGAACTCGCTTCCTGGGGATATATTTCCAGAAGACTACAATTTGCAGCAATTTAAGTGCAGAGCAAACATACATCTGCAGACATCTCGGGGCGCTGTTGAAGCGTTATAGGTTCGCCTTTCCCGGGAGAAGTATATAAAAAAAAAAAATCGGTGCCGTTTGCTGTCCCTGTCGCTCTACTTTTGTAGCGTCCCTGTTGAAAAACCCTCTATTCCCAATTTAATAAGCTACAGTTTTATTTAGCAAAATCAGAAACCATTCTCCTTTTTCACCTACTAAAATATTGAAATGTCGGAAAGCATCGCGGTGCTTATAGTTAAAGTACAATGAAAAGTTTATTCGATGTTGCACTACAACGGAAAACAACTTTTAATACACTTTTTAAAATGGAAATTAATTCTTTAGGAGGAAAACTCATTAAAAGATAAACGTATTCTAAAATAATGAAGTCTCTAAGGACCGTTTGTTGATACTAATCTTAGCGATTTAAGTTCTACTTAAATACCTTATTATGTCACTTTAAATAAACTGTCAACTAAGATTTTAAGTGGAACTTTAATCGCTGTGAGTACTATAAAGGAATAGAATTCCTTTTGTCACAACCGAAAACAGCACAGGATCGGTCCACGAAGAAGGGTGTTCAACAGTTTTTGATCCATCAAATTGAGAATTTATACAACTCCGCCCAAAATGTATATTATCCCCATCTGTGTCTTCTCCAAACAAGCAAAATAAGTCGAAAAATCTAAATGAAGATTGCCCGCCGAAAATGGACCGCACATTTTTGATTAATGAATCCTTCAGCACAAGTCAGGACGGACCCTCATTTTCTCATAGCAATTGAGCCGTTCCCATGACTGGTATCCACTGGAATATTAATCAGCTATAAATCATGTTGACGTGTACTTACGGAAATAGACTCCACTCCGAAAGGATTGCCCTTTACCCTTTTTTTATAGAATATTTAGAAAAGAGCAAACAAAAAAAAATACTCCATCTACATAGAACTCATTTATTGTGGCTGTTTTGTTCGTCCCCGACCAAAACATAATTTCAATCACGTTCGTCCCGCAGTACTTTACTGGAAATCCCTTTAAATGACCATAGCTCCGCACACAAAGAGAAAGTCTCAATCATTCCTCGTCTCGAAGTAGACCCGTGCTCATGTTCATGTCTTCGTCGTCGAAACTTTTGCGATGAACCACAGCCGTTTTGTGTAAATTGAGTTTTACGACTGCCGCTATGGCGCTTTGGTTTTCTGCCTTCTCTCTTATGCCACTCCGCATAATGGCAAATTTCCGATTTCGAGGAGAAAATTATGACACGTACTTGGCAGCAACAACCCTTCAACCCCCCTCCCCATTCCCTCGTTTGTTCATGTGGCGGTTGCTGCTGGCCAAGGCGAAATAACATTTTACTTAACACGTACAACCTCTTTAAATGACTACTAAACGGAGTAGAATAAAGTTGTACCGTCTCCGGATCGAAGGATAATAATAATGATGCCGACGATTATGATTAGACCTACAAAAGCAGAATAGAATGTACACACAATGAAGACCACAACACGAAGAAGAATGGGCAAAAAAAAAAAAAAATGCAAAATAAGTAAATAAGCTGTGCAATAACAATCCGAGTGTACATTACATGTTAAGTGGGCTGCAAATGAATAGATGGCACGCCAAGGTGCCGAGAAGATGATAATTTCATAAAATTGATAGGGCCGCAGGGATTGAGAGAGCCGGCTGCGGAGAGGTCATTAATAGTGGGCTTGTATCTTGAACATAATCTCATTTATCCGTGGCCAAATATCAAATGAGATTAATTCGGTACACGTGTGATTTTAATCGGGATTTGCTTTCCTAATGACACACGCATTAGCAGGAGCAGGAGGTATCATTCCGGTCTATTAATTACGTGGCGGAGATTGGCTTTTGTGGATCAACGTGGGAGGTATGACTCGTAGTTACACGCTAACAGCTTTGATTTATTATTTGATCGTAACGCTTTAAACATTTGGTGAGCGAACTTTAATTAGTTTAGGCAGATTCGCCATAAAGACAAGACGTAAGTTGAACACGCTAAACGCGGTAGCTTAGGTGAAAAACTTCGATAGACATTTCGTTGTGATTTTATGATCTGTTCTGCACTTCCAGCTTGAGATGTTGAAGGCGCTTTTATCGCGCTATGCTGGAGCAGTTCTCTTTATTGAATCGCCTCTGGCTTCTATTCCGTTGGTCGATATGAGAATAATTCTCCAAGTGGTTCAGGGACCGCATACGAGAAGAAAGTGTCATTAATTCCTCGTCTCAATCATTCCTCGTCTCGAAGTAGACTCATGTTCATGTCTTCGTGTCATGTATAACGAATAACCGATGTACCGAATTTGCGATATAACGAACGCTTTTCAGATACACATTAGTATCCCTGTATAGCGAATTGTGCCCACGATTTGTTATCCAATATAAGGAACGAATTTATAAATTAGTTTAAGAAACCCAAAAGTATTGAAAAGGCAGAATTTTCTTTTTTGGTTAAACGGCTTCGTCAATAAGCAAAATATGGGTTACTGGACAGATGGAAACCCTCTTGTGCTTCATGAAACAGCCGAGTCTATCACAGAATCCGTCGTATTCGGAATTTTGCTACGAACCCCGAAAGAACTGTTACAGAATCCGTCATAGGGGAATTTTGAAATTCGTAGAAAGTGGAATCACTGAATATGCCACGTTCTACGAATTTCGAAAGCAAAAAATGTACCCTACGACGGATTCTGTGATAGTTAGTGAATTGGACATCAGTGATATGTGGTTCCAACAAGACGGTTCCACAAGCCATACAGCGGGTGCAACAATCGAGTTATTGAAGTCGATTAGCCGAGACCGCGTGATTTAACGCCTCTAGACTTTTTCTTATGGGGCTACATTAAACCACTGCTCAGAGTCAACCGCTGCATACGTTCCCGTGGTGGACAAATGAACGAGGTCGAATTCTATTCAGAAATGTTTTGATAGTAATTCAAGTCAATCAAATTTGTTTTGAGCTATCTCAAGTAACATACGAACTGCGTTCCGCCCAAATTCGTTAATGTAATGAAAATAGTATTTCCAATCATGCACATGCACAACGCAGCTACTTTATGTAATTCGGTCAATGCCAATTCTGCGCTGCAACGTGTATTTGCCATGTGTATGACATCAGCACACAGTAAACATACATCACACGCTCATAGGCGCCTACGTTTTTTTTTATATGGACAAAATCAGATGTTGGCATAACTCATTAACGTGTTGACCAATTTCGGTCAAACCTTAGATAAACCAACTACACGACCATGCAAACAAACGCTAAGAATTTGATCGAATTCAGTTTGACCGTTTGTGAGTTATAAAGTCACAACGCTTTTGCAACTCTTTTTTTATATCTGTGGCAATAAGTTAAAGTAGCTTATGTCAATTTTGGTAATTTTTCATGGTGAGAGAAACTAATTTATCTTATAGTTTTTAAATCTATTGTATTACATAGTCCAAATAAATTTATGCTGTTCAGTTTTCTTCAAAATTAACCGGTTTCAATGGTTGTAGAGTAACAGGACCTGGACCAAAAGAAAGCTTAGAAAAAGGAGAACCTTGTATAGAAAAAAACTCGAATTTGGCTTATGTCGACATTATATAGAGAGAAGAGAAGAGATAAAACCTTAAGCTACAATTGATGTTTGTCATTAAAAGTATAAATGTGCCAAACATTTTATTTAAATTCAATTCAATTGGCAAATAAAAACCCGCTTTATAACGTTGAATGAAAATCTCTGCCCGTTTTTTACTTTATCCGTTTCTCTTGAAATAAAGCTATTAACAACGGGAAGTTTTTTACATCCATTGTGCACAGTTGGACTTTTCAACACGGTTCTAGACAAAACAAATACGATGTATTCAAACACATTTTGTCATTAAGAACCTCTTCATTTATTGAATGCATTTAATCCGCCTCTAGGTTTAATGTGCAATTTCAATGAGCATCCAATCAACCTGTTTACACCCCTTTTACCTGCACCAAAAAATAATGAAAACCAAACAAAATCCCGACTCTTAATAAATGATGCCATAAAAAATACTAAAACAAAAAATAAATGAGAACAACCCACAAGGAGTCCCCAATTCAGCAGTAAAACCGGGCACCCACATCCGTGCATAATTGTAGTTGACTTCTTTTACGACATTCTACCGCATTGCACATCTTCATTCCATTAGGCAGATGCCGGCGTCCATCCCCTCCACCCCCTTGGCTCAAGTGAAATTAAATTAACAAAAATTGCTTCTACCGCATAAAATCACATTCTCTCCACCGTAGACCACCAAGACCGCTACCGCTCCTTGTCATCTTGTTTTTCGTGGTTAGCGGCGAACATACCCCCCGTGTTGCAGGTGTAATGTCAAAAAAAAAGAAGAGGGAAACTCCATACACAAGCACACATGAAAAAAGAGCAAAGCCGACAAGTCGCCATTTCGAAGAGCTTTACAGATATTAGTATATTGGCTCTGTGGATGCTTGGGGTAACTACCCGAAAAGTGTGTGTCCCGAATACCTATAGAAAAAAAAAACAAAAGTATTCAACTGAATTCAAAACTCCGCAGGACACACAATGTGCTATGAGGCTACGTGTAACTTTGCTTAACTTTATCTATTTTTCTGCGGTACCATTTTATGTTCCACATACGCCCGAGTGCTACTCGTATCATCTCTGCTAAGCCATATGGTGTCTGGAAAAGTTGTGCCCGCTCTTTGTATTTTTAACCCTTTTTGTGATTTTTTGTCTACCCACTCCCGTCTAGTCGAACTTTCCCAACAACCAGGCTGCTCGATTTTTCTCTCTCCACGAGGGGAAGACGAGCCAGCCATTTGTTCGTCCTTTACTTGCGAATCAAGTTATCCATTTTTTTGTTTCCGTGCTTCGAATTTTACTTTTGATTGTGTCCGACCGTTGAAAAGTTTAAATTGGATTTTGACTCGATATGGAAATTTTTGTGCATAGACAACAATTGAAAATAATAGCCGGATATTTACCGTTATCTTGCTCAGTCGTTTTAAGTGAAACTCGCTTTGCATACGTTCGCCGGTCGGTCGGTTGGTTGGTCGTTTCGTTTGTAGCACATTTTCAACAGGAACCTTTCTATAACCCTCTCCCGGGCGGCGAATCAGGGCGCTTTTTCAATTTTAAGGGTTATTGTTTTAAATTTCCAAAGTATGGCCTCTTTTATCGTGCAGAGGTAATAAAACTAATTTCTTTTTCTGCCTTCGTTTGTGCAACCTTTTGTGTTCCACTTTTATGGTTGTTGATGTCTTTTTCTTTTCGGTTTTTTGCTGCTTAAGCATTACTGACTGTGCTTACTGTGCTCACCCCAAAGGGGGTGGGCCAAAAAGGGTTGAACGTGATTGGAGTTCTTAAAAAGCCCTTAGAGATAAATGCTATTTGATATTCAATGCGAATTTTGGTGAAGGGATGAGGGGCTGACTCTATCCAATCATAGCAATAAGTAACACGGCTACTGATGGATTTTCAAAGGATTGAGGGATTTTACTAATGGATCTCGGTATCCAATTTCAAGGTGGGTTTTTGGTATTCAACTCGTGACGCAGATCTGCCTTTCCAGATATGAATCGGGGCAAGTTTAGATTACTTATGTTGGTTGCGTTTCTGATTTAGAAGGTGTGCGGTCGAAGGGAGACTTTACCTCTGATTTTACTCTATCTTATGACAGTTGACTAACAAATTGTTTTCTCCTTCTTTCCAGGTAAGCAATATGCGCAAATGTGTCTAATAAAGGTTAATGCCTTGAGAGTGTGGTGAGTGATTCAAATATTTTACAGTTAAGGATTTTAAAAGAAATTGAGATGTAATTTGTGTGATTTCGGTGACTGAAAATGAGGCCCCTTGCTCGATGGTGCAGCACATTGATGCAAATACAATTCAACGTCTGCAGGTGAAATAAATACCGACGGGCGATGGTTTTAACAAAGGTTGGTCGGTCTATGCGATACTGTCCGTAATATTGTCCTCCAATGCGTCTGTTACAACGACTAAGATGGCTGGGTCATGTAGAGCGAATGGACATCAATGCTCCATGGCGAAAAGTCTTCAACGCCAAACCAGAGGGAGTCAGAAGCCAAGGTAGACCTCATCTTCGATGGAGCGACCAGGTGGAGGAAGACCTCCGACAACTTGGAGTGCGAAATTGGAGACGGCAGGCTAGAGATCGAGCCGGCTGGAGGGGTATATTGAGCAAGGCCTAGGAGCACCACGCTCTAGTTGAACCAACAAAAGAAGAAGAAAGAAGAATGCGTCTGTTACTACTGTCCTCAGTATGTAGACATTCCCAAAGAAGGCGTCAAATGTCAGTTAACTGGACGAAACACCGTCTGACCAAGTTGCTCTCTAAAAACGATCGTTCCTCTCGCCGTATGGTACAGCGCCATCCTGTTCGAATGAAATGTCTTTCGAATTTATGCTACATACATTCGGAACGAAAAAGTCCGCCAGGACATGCCGGTAGTCCGATTGCCATTTGACAGTGAAATAGAGAAATTTTTAAATTTCAAAGAAATACGTTCCTTGTGATACGTACTGCACATTTTTTGTTGCGTGCATCTGGGGTGCCTTTCCAGCTGGGCACTTCAGAGTCAGTAGTGCCGAAAGCACTCCCATAGGAGTATTGTACCACTTTCAACGCCTCTGTACTCCTCATTCAACAGTCGTACTCCTATTTTTTTTTTTTTTTTTTTTTTTTTTTTAAAGACCTTAAATATCTTACACTTGCAGCAAAGTGTAAATGGAATCTTAATAAATTTAATTCACTTCAAATCTAATGCAAATTTGGCAGCACATTTATCTTCCAAACTGTCGTCAAAAAGGGAATTTCCCTCTTTCTAGTTTGTTTTTGTTTTTCGTTGGCGTCATCAAAATGATCAATGGGCACGGTAGTGCCCAGCCAAGTTCTGGCACGATACCCTAATTAGAAGAACAAACTCAGCCGATTTTTGAACCCCTCTATCTTCAATACCAATGATAAGTCAGAAACTTCAAATTCCGAAAATATCCTAAGCTGATCAAGCACAGGCGCCTCACAAAATTGAATTTTTTAGCATTAGTGGTTCCTGAGATATAGGCCTTCAAAAATCACAAAAAACCTAACTGACTCACTGACTGACAGATCTTCAAAATTATGGAGCAAGAGCTCGAATAAGTCAAGAAACAGAAGGCTCAGGAATATTCTACTGACTTCCCAAGAAAGAAAGAGATGCAACCACCCGTTTTTGATGGTCAAACATCATGGCCGATTCATAAGACTTCTCGACGTCGTAATATCTTGTAATTTTACACAACGGCAGGTCTTTCTCAGAATTGTTGTCAATTACAGTCGAAAAAAGTGTAAAAGTGCACAACGTCGGGCCTTCAATTTTGTGTGCACTTACACGAACTGTGATAGGTGCTACCAAATTCAATTTGTATGAAAAATGTAAACAAAAAAATATTCTTAAATTTGCACTTATCGGTTTCAAAAACAGTAAAAAATAGCATTTCGTGGTTTGCAAAATTGTTCACTTTTCAGAAAGTTGTACTTACACAAACAAACTTGTATAGAAATCGCGTGAAAAGGCTTAGGATATTTAAACGCATCTTGAAAGTTAATGACTTTTAAAAAATCAGAGTAGGGCTACAAAACAAAGTCGGGATGATCCTGTTCTCTAGCATAATTCCCCCTTCTTCCAGTTCTACCGCGGACAGGTTGAACTAAATTTCTTCTTTCCTCTCCAAACAACCCGAAACAACAGTTTGCTTACTACTTACAAAATAAATGCTTATGGACGGTGTTGGTGGTGGCGTCTTCTCTGACAGACTAAATCTTAGTCTCTCATTCCGTCTTCCTGATCACTGTAGCGTTTTTCAGGCGGAAATACTGGCAATAAAAGAAGTCTTATCTTGGCTAAGGGAAAATGTGATATCTGCTAAAGATATCCGTATCTTCTCGGATAGTCAAACTGCTATTAAGTGCCTGGTATCAGTCTCCACAAACTCTATAATAGCCCAAGACATCTCTCAGAGAGATGGCGGAGCAGTTCAATATTCACCTCTGTTGGGTGCCGGGGCATAGAGACATCCCAGGCAACTGCAAGGCTAATGAACTAGCCAAACACGGAACTACACTACCTCTGCTTCCAATTAAGGATTCCTTAGGTATTCCAATCGCTACTTGCAAACTTATAATAATGCTGGATGCTATCGAAAGAACAAATCTTAGGTGGACAACCGGCTCAACATGTCTAGCGACGAAACTGATCTGGCCAAAGCTGGATCTAAAACGTTCTAGGCATCTGATCTCCCTCGATAGGAAGCATATCAGTGCTACAATAGGTGTCATCACGGGACACTGCCTTATCGGCAGGCATGCAAAAAGGCTTGGCGTATTATGTAACGATTTTTGCAGAAGCTGCTTTGACGAGGAGGAGGAAGAAACTATTCTCCATCTTCTCTGTACTTGTCCAGCTCTCTCACAAAGACGGAAACTCCACTTGGGAGAGAGCTACTTTAATGATCTGAACGATCTCAAAAAGACAGACATTCGAAGTCTCCTACGCTTCATCAGAAGCTCCAACTGGTTCAATGAGTAGGAAGAATAAATATAGATTCATGTGGTATCACAAGGGGCCTCATAATGGTCTAAGTGTTTTAGCTAGCCGACAGCCACTTCAACCTACACTAACCTACAAAATCTATACTTATAATAAAACTGTAGGCATTTTCTTTGTTACCTAATGGCGTAAAAACTACTGCACAGATTTCGATGAAACTTTTTTTTAAATGTTCCTTAAGATTCTGAGAAACATATAGGCTATTCTTTTCATTGCCATGCCTATTTTCTGACTTTACTGCCTTTTACTCCCCATTACTCAAACAATTCTTAATCAATGCAAACAAAACAAAATACTTAGCAGAGCCAACACTTTTATAGTTATTTCAAGCCATCAATCAGCTTTCTATGTCCTCTAGAAGTTGAGCTACAACCTAGAATCTAACAGGTTATAAATTTATTTTCTCAAATCGAACATTATCAGCAGCCGCGGTTCTTGATCGTTGTTCTGCTTTGGGGTGGTTGGTTGGCGCACATCGCACAAGCACGTTCATATGAAAAAAAACTGGGTGGTGTTTTCTCTAAATTAAGTGAAACGAAAGAGAAGTATGCGACGTGAATTTGTATGTAATCAACAGCGACAATGTGTTTCTGAGGAAATGCGCAGATGGCTGATGATGTGCGCTGATGGACGTATGAGATTGGTGGTGTATATAGAAATTGAGTTCAAGGTTTTTGTTTTAATGGTTGTTATAGTACCTACGTTGATATCTACAGTAAGGAATTGAAGAATTCAAGAAGTAAAGACGATATAGGTGAATCATGTTGTTTGATTTATTTATTGTTGGTGTAGATACAAATTTCCGTCAAGGCTTTTGTTTTAGTGGCTGTTTTGAAATAACCTTGGTTGTACGTTGTACCTACAGTAAGGAAGTGAAACTTTAGTACTTACTCTGTTGAATTTAATTTTCTTAAATTGGTGTTTTAGGTACATAGATTTGTTTGATTTATTGTTTCACATTGACAATGTTCACCGCTTTTTTTTTTAGCTAGACTGTTGATTTTTAACAAATATGCCGTTGAGAAAACGGTCAAATCTCTTTTATTGCAAATTACACAGTCTCACGCCGCGTACGAAGTTGCGGGCACACCTAGTATAATATTAAAATGATTGGCACTATTTCGAGACCCGAAATTTAACTTTTTGATATTGAGTCAATAAATTGCCCTCGCTACTTCTCTGAGCGATTGTTTTAAAAATGATTGTGACTGTTATGCTTATGTGTGGTCAACGGATCCATAGGAATGGTTAAAAAATGTCATAAGATGTTGATAACACGAAAAAAAAAGCCATGGGGGTAATCAATAAATTTAGTCATGGAATTGTTTATGATTTAATGCCGGTTAAAACCAAATTTGAAGTCATAAATAGAGCTTTCGTAAATCGGGAACAGTTTCCTATCAGTATTAAACCTTCATGACGTAAGAACTTGACGTACTTTTAGATCTCAGTACTTTTCACGGCCGACTTGTTATATAGAGTTTTTTTTATGTGTTTATGAAGAACTTGGCTCTATTTTTAACATTTACGTTTTTGGTCTGATCCTTATATCAGTCTGTTTCTTGACAGTGTGTGTTACGCAATTATCCAACGATTAGGGGACGGAAGTCTCTAGAGTTGACACAGTTCTAGATATATTTTCGTACTTGAAGGTTGGCATATACCCCTGTCACCCAAGTACACCTTCGATACCGCACAGAAGTTTGAATCTAAATATAGCTGCGTTCGTTTTGTATTGGTCGGGTCCATGGTTACTTGACTTCATCTTCGATTCGTTTTGAACGACGCCAGAGGGCTGGCTGCCATTGCCACTGAACTGAACACAACATCGTCCTACACATGCATTTAGATCTCTTCTGGTCGCAGTGTATAGGGCCTAGCACTTACAATACAATACAATACATATGCATTTAATAAAACCTACATATTCACATTCATACATTCAGGCACATTCTCAATTCCATAAATCGAATGTAATTCCGAATTCTGTATTCGTCAAATGTCACAGTACCTTCCTTCCCACTGACTGAGTGGGAGTATAATTTTCTATTCCAAGAATATTGTCGAAGGCCTTCAACTTTCCACCCGGGCAAATCCCTACACATCTGCCAATTGAATTGCCTGTGCAAAAGGTCATATACATTTCTCTCCATGCATGTGTCCTTGGTGTCTTCTTTTAAAATCCAAGTCAAAATGGCAAAACCCTCAAGCAATAAAGAAAGCTTTTTAATAAAATGAACGTTCCCAAAGTGGAATATCTTTCTTGTCTCCTTCTCGCAGAAGAAAAAGCGTGTGTCTGTTTTTTTTTTTTTTTTTTTTTTTCATTTGTCCCTTTTTCAAGGACCACTGAGAGCACTCTTTTCGACTAAACACATCGATCGATTTGAATCGCTATCTATACACCACTTGACGCATCAAAGGAAAAGTCTCCATGGGAGCTGGAAAGGAACACAAAATGCGATGAACAACTCCAACAGGAAGACCCTCTAATTGGCCTTTGTGTGTGCGTATGTGTGTATGTGCTCTGGAAGAGGACCTCTCTCTGTGATGTAGTTTCAATATCCATTCACCGATCAAGCAACAAAACAGAGAGATGCCATGTCAAAGACATAATAAGCAGACAATTTTTTTGATTTCATCACAGCGTCCTGCGTTGCCAGGTAACAATATCATCAGCATCATTACTTAATTAAATTAAATTGAAAAGCAGATTTAAAAAGAAAACTATAACCCGGCACAGACAGGCGAGTGCGGGAAGGAGCACAAAGCAGAAGCAAGATACAGCACCACCGACAGCTAAAACGATCCGCAAGAGGTTTATGTTTTTTTTTTTTTTTTTGCCTCCGTCCATCTCTGTCTGTTGGCAAATGACTGCGCCATGTTGTTTTGTGTAATTTCCCAGATTTTCATGACGAATTTCCACACTCCATTCAGACAAAGTTTTGTAATTTAATCTTTTTTGCAAACAATATTGCAGCAGCACAAATTCATATATACAGCGTCGCGCCGTTGACAGACTGAGTAGAGTAGCGAGGTCTGTCTTTTGGCTTTCGTCACTTTGCAGATGTAACGCAAAACTCTGTTGTTGGGAGGATGGGTTAGTGGCAAAGTGGAGTTGGGTATATATAGGCTTCTGACATGAGAACAACCCTGGGTGGAGTATCCATGTCGGCTGGTTGAAACTGTAATCCGAATTTGGTTACAAGGTGCAGGTGCTAAAAGTGTTTTTAGCTATAAACGCTCTAGTACGTGACTGTCATCCAAGCTGGGTGGTGGCTGCGGTGTTTTGCACTCATAATTGCATTAGTGGGTTTTATGGGAATACAGTGACTGTGAGCAGTCAATGGTTGTGGGTACACTAGGGATAGACGATGGCTACCCAACCGAAGGGCATTAGATATTTTGTTGCTATTGAATAGGCTTAATTAGTAAATGAATTCCAATAATCTGATTAGCAGGTTGGGTATGGACTAAGTACGAACGGCTTTGGGATTGGGCTGTGCGCAATTGAATTTAGTGATAATTGGCCATGGAACAGACAGCTGTTTGAGTTTTTAAAAGAGGAACCTTTGCTAATTTTAATGGGCTGCGGTTTTATTCAGACGAGTATCAAAACGCACACCAACATTTAGTGCGCACACGAAACAAGTGCGCTTTATCACTACTTGACTACATTAGACTTGCAGCGAATGTTTTATATGCGTTGCTTGAATAAACTAACGATGTGGTTGGAGTAAAAGACGAAGCGCACTTGTTTAGCTAAGGCCAAATGTCAGATTTGGAAGCGCATGTCCGTCTTCGGTCGGTTACTAAAATAATTGCACTTCTGCTTTTTTCCTTTGTCAGTTCATTATTATATCGAGAGCGAAATATATATGCCTAAGCGCACATTTGGTGTCAGTCACCTTATTGTTTTTGTATCAGTTATGCTCACATTTCACAATACCAACGCTATAATTAGGGATCCGTAAGTCTTTCACAGGATACGTTAATTTTTAGTATTTTGCAAAGAGAAATGAAAAATATACAAATCTAACTACAATGGCATGGTCAATGCAACTTTCGATTCTCTGTGGGCTCACCCAAACTTCCGTAGATTTTAACGTAGCCATAATATATATTCTATGTTCATAGATATATTTGAAACTAGCTGACCCGGCAAACTTCGTTCCGCCCAAATTTGTAAATGTAATGAAAATAATAATTCCGAGCATGCACAATGCACTTACTAATTTATGTAATTCGGCAATGATGTTGACGTGTCGTCCAACCATCCGCTTTTTCACTAAATTGACAATGTGAGAAACATGGGGAATCAAGACTGATGCTACAAACGTCCATCGATTATCCTTGCAATAAATTATTTGTCATAGTGAAAGCGAGACGCACGGGAAATTGAAGTCGAACGAATGGTAAATCGTTCTGAATAAGCGAAATCGGCGGAATAAGAGTGCTTGCCTTTGAATTTTCCCCTCAAATTCATCACTTGCATGATATTTGATATGAGATCCTTCACCACGAATCAAATGCGATCCGTTACAAAGTTTCGGTACATTGATGTTGCGCAACAAAATTTTAACTGAACCAACTTTCAAATCCGAATTATGTAGATAAATATATAAATTATAAAAATTATAAAAATCGAACGATCCGTCCGAGTTATGAGTGCACATACGGACTCTTTTATACTCTCTTTTATATGTAACTGTACCCACCCGGCTTTGCCCGTACCTTTCGTATTAAATCTTGCTCACATTTCGCAAATTGCTTTATTTGGACAGCGTCCATTAATAATTTTCATTATACAACTTTAGAAATAGCGTTTGATTTTATTTTTGAATGGGACGTGCCACAATACGTTTTCTTATCCCGCTTGTGTTTTTCAAAGTACCACCTATCTATAGGTCAAAAACTATCCGAAATTTAAAACTGGAAGCATCTACAAAATTTCAATCAACTTGGTAGCGCTGTTTCGGCGATCGGCAACAGCGCCACCTATCAGGTCCGGTTACATCAAAAAAGTTTGAATTGTAAAAGCGCTATGGTTACATTAGATATAATTTAATATGGTGGTTAAGTATTCTTAAATTTTCTAATTTTCCGCGCAATTTTCTTAATTTTTTCTTTCATAAGATTTTTCTCCTGACAATAACAAACACAACAAAAAAAATTTAGCTAAATCGGTCAAGCCGTTCACGCGTCATGCCGCGACCAAGGGAAATAGGGATTCATTTTTATATATTATAGATTCAACATTGGCACATTCGTTCGAAGTCCATTTCTCGCTCCTATTCTCGATTAAATGTGTCAAATCAAAGCTTTGTTGCGCATTTCATCTGACATCTCCAGTTCATTATCCGATGTCACAGTGCGAATTCGATGCAAAATATCGTCGGCCATAATATCATCTTTGTATAATCAAAGTATCTATCTACTTCATTTCAAAAAGTTACTTAATGTAACATAGTAAACATAATTTATTAGAACAAACTTTTTGGGTATACCTACCTATATTTAAAAAAAAAAAACTTCAAAACTGTTGACAACAACAATTTGCTTGGAAAATAATTAAAATAATTGACAACAACAATTGCTTTTAAAATTCAAAATATTTTTTTTTTTTTTATTTGAAGTGTCACTACTTGATTTCTATCCAGTTAATTTTTTTTCAAAGTGTATTTCCCCATTCAAACTTTAATTTTCTAATTTTCCGCGCAATTTTCTTAATTTTTTCTTTCATAACTTTGTCCTCCTGACAATAACAAACACAACAAAAAAAGAATTAGCGAAATCGGTCCAGCCGTTCTCTCGTGATGCCCTTACCAACGAACATCATTTCATTTTTATTTATATAGATTGCAAATAAATATTTGTGTATACTGCGTATTTTTGAAATGATTGCGCACAATGATAATCTGTTAGATAACTGAGCGCAGTATCAAAATAAATGTATTTCAGCCCCAAAAGATCCATTCGCGACCTGAAGTTTGTAATCTGGCACGACTATTCAGCCTTAGACATTGAATTTGCACGGTTTTATTGACAGAATTCTCTTGAAAAAAATACCTTAGGACGTTCTCGGGATGTAGCAGTGTCCTATTAATCACAGGGGCAATTTAAAATATCCGCAAGGTTTCCATTTGCAATAGCTTATATAAACGCACGCAAAACAAACCGAACGAGGGAAACGCACATTCATGTGCGCAATTAAATTGAAACCTCAAGTATCAAATTCTGTGTGTTCCTCTTTAGTAACGACTATCGCAAGTGCATGTGTGCATTCCAACACAGTAACGCACATTCACTTTAGAAAACGCACATCGACTTTAGAAAACGCACGTATGAAAATATGGAAAACGTATAACTTCTGTGTCATCGTTTTTATTAGGAACTGGCACAGCTCTGCACATCGCATTTGTGTGCTCCATTAAATTTAAAATTTAAACTCGACATACCTCCCCTGCTTTCGAATGTCGCCGAACTTTTCCGCCACACTGTACACCACTTTATGTATTAATTTTGATTTGCCGCCTCTACGACAGCCTAACTCCCAATAAACCATATCATATCGAATTACCGCCAACTGAAAGTTGTAGCATTTCCCTAAATCTGCATTCATAAAGGGATTATAATTCTCCCAACGACTCTGTTTTGCCTCCGCAGCTCTAGGTAACTGAACACGTAAATGTATATCCACTTCCTTGCTTTCACTCAACCGACGTAAGCCACTTAAATGATTTCCTCATTTTTCGTGCTTCACTATTATTTTCTTTTTCTTCAGTACACACAATCCGATATAGATTTTAGGTAACAGGGGATGACATAGAAAAGAACAGGAGCGTATGTGTCACACACAAGCCTGTGATTTATTTACACAAAAATGTTCCACATACGCACTAGTACACTTCGTCAGTGTTTTTCTGATGATTTGTGCAAAAATTCACAAAACCAAATGAAAATACCAAATGACAGGCCAATTACCTTCTGCTCATTGCACACATTGAAAGCATAATTTCGGCCATCAACAGCGTGAATGTGTGGGCCTTTTGTGCCTGTGAGACTGTGTTGTAGGAAAAGTGGGTCCCCAAGGACTGCGTGCGGAGGATTATTACGGTTTGTGCGGAGGGGACAATTATTGACGGTAATCCCTTGTGCGATGAGTGGACGTTAAATTCGGAAACAGTGTACTTTGGCTGTGTGTATACCCACTTACCATTGTTTGGGCACATTGTTGTTGTTATGTATCCGCTCTTGGAAAGGGAAGCAAGTGATGATGGTATTTATCGAACGTCATTTCTTTCGATTAGGTGGAGTTATACGGAGTCGAACGACAGGAAGACCCACATGGATTATCTGTGTGCGTTTATTTGTGGCTTTAAATGTTTATTATTTTATGTATGTCACTTTTGAAAAGGTCACAGTGGTTTTGGAGGGTTGGCGTCTTGTCAAATATTCTAAGGAACATAGGGCCTCAGGTTATTAATTATGGTATTAAGTGATTCCAGCGGAATGTTGAATAATTTCGGAGAATTTACTTCAGATATCCACCCAAAATAGATGGGCATTTGGTCCCTTTTCGCTGAGGAATGTTGCTCTCGGTGTCAATTTCGTTGAGTGGTTGACATGACCTTTAGTTTACACCTACGCTGTTGTGTCGCGTTATGAATTATATAGATGTTAATGGGTGGGTGAAGCTAAATGTCTCTTCTGACAATAGACGATGATTTGTAGGTACATATTTGCTCGGATGGAACTTTCAGCGTTTTGTGGAGCTTAACAAATTAAATGCCCTTCAATTATGACTTTTGATGGTATGTACGGTCAAAGTCGTTACGTCTGCGTCAAAAGTTATTTATTGAAATAGAATAGGATGCTCTGGTGAAAATCTGAATTTCATGATGAAAATTGGGCTGCCTATCGATTGGTTTTCTTTTTATTTCTTAAAGTTACCTGGGTCCGTGCAGATTGTGAAGAACTGTAATGGATTCGTGGTTTTGTGAAAAAATAATACTCAGTATAATTTAAAGTATGCGATTATAATGAGAGCACGAGCGATCTCTTTCAAGGCCCCCTCTACCAACTCTTCATTTCAACTCCAAGGTCGTGATAAGTACATAGATAGTACATCGACTGGAAATAGAATAACCAATCTCATTTCAGAAGCTCGTTGGTAGCGGCGGGTGAGAAAATGGGGAGCAGTGTTTCCTTAAATGGAATCAAGAGTCGTAGAGTTCGCTGTTAAATCTTCTCCTCCAAATCCCGTCAACGCAAACGGGACCAAAAATCACTCGAAGAATTTTGCGTTCGAAGCGACCAAGAAGATCCTCATCCGTCCTTGCTAGGGTCCATGCTTCTGCGCCATAGAGCAGGACAGGGATATAGAATCTCCTTAGTGCTTCTTGACAAGGCCTTACTAATCAATTGCCGTCTTAGGCCAAAGAAACAGCGGTTGGCAAGAGTGATTCTTCGCTTGATTTCTGATGTGATGTCATTATCAGAGTTTATAGCGGAGCCGAGGTAGACAAAGTCCCTAACTACCTCAAAGTTATAGCTGCCTTTCGTGACGTTCTGTCCTATTCGTCGATGTTGTGTGTCCCTTCTTATTTTGTTTTGCCCTCATTCACCACTAAACCCATTTTTGCCGCTTCTGTACTAATAGTTGCAAACGCACCAGTGACAGCTCGCTGTGTTCTGCCAATGATGTCGATGTCGTCCGCGTATGCAAGTAGTTGCAAAGACTTTTGGAAGATTGTGCCTCTGATGTTGGCTTGCGAGTTTCACACGATCTTCTCAAGAATGATGTTAAAAAAGTCACATGACAGCGCGTCACCTTTTCTCAATCCTTTTTTGACATCAAAGGTCTCGGTGAGATTGTTTCCGACCTTTACGGAGCAGCGAGCGTTCTCCATCGCCATTCTGCACAATCTGACAAGTTTGGCAGGGATGTCAAAACTAGACATGGCTCTGTATAGCTCGTCTATATAAATGCTTTCATATGCGGCCTTAAAATCGATAAACAGATGGTGGGTATCGATCTGGACTTCTTGGGTTTTCTCCAGGATCTGCCGTAGTGTAAATATTTGGTCGGTCGTGGACTTACCGGACCTAAAACCACACTGATAGGGTCCAATCAGTTCGTTGACATAAGGTTTCAGGCGTTCGCACAGTACGGCAGATAGGATCTTATACGCAGTGTACAGGAGACTGATGCCTCTATAGTTGGCGCAGTTTAGAGAGTCTCCTTTCTTGTGGATCGGGCAAACGATGCTGAGGGTCCATTCATCAGGCATATTTTCGTCTGACCAAATCTTGGAGACGATTTGGTGTATGCTCTCTACCAGGTCATCTCCCGCTGCCTTAAACAGCTCGGCAGCTAAGCCGTCCGGTCCAGCACCCTTGTTGGATTTACATAAGCTTAGATATTGCTATCCGCACTTCATTTTGGTCAGGTGGACGGAAGTCTTGGCTTTCATCGCCCAGGTTGAATGGTTCATTCTGCCTGACAGTGGAATTTATGTCGTCTTCGCCGTTCAACAGTCTGCAGAAATGGTTTTTCCATGTCCTCAACACCGACTGTGACTACCCTCCTTAGCGACTATTTTAATTCAAATATACTTTAGTCCGAAGCTACTCATCCCCACCCAAAGTGCAAGTAAAAAGACTACTTAACTCTGGCAAATATTACCAATGCCAAAGGGTATGGGATAAACGCCCATATAATCAACGGTAAAGTGGTTCCCATGAAATCTATCCTTATTGGACTGCAACCTAACAAAAGACTGGAACCAATTATACATATTCAATGCATTCCCATTTAAGCTTCACGTGTGACCGAACATTTGATTGCACCAAGAATAAACTTTTCATTTAAAACGAAAAAATATAATTTTCACTGCACTCCATTAATTCCCAATACCCTCTCGCGGCGTAAAATATTTTCCCTATTTTTCTTATACATAGGTATAGTATTTTTATCCGCATACAGACCATAGCGATAACCGCAGGCAAATTCATCAAAATGGAACCTCATCCGTTTTGTGTTTGCATCATGTGTGCAGCATTCAATTAACAAATAACCATCGTTTCCGAAATGTTTATTGCGCACACCTGCAATTAAATGTATATTGGGTCGGGGGGTGTTGCCCATAGAAATATATATACGTGTGCAATATCCCGCACTAGGCATTTTGACGATTTTAATAAATTGATAGCCAAAATCGATTGGATATCGAATGCAGCTGTGCACTGATAGACACTCTGTGTCCTATGTATCCAATCAACCGCACTATTCATTTGTTTCACTCAATTAAGTGCGTTAAATGTTTCTCATATTGTTCAGAGACATTTTTTTGGTATTATGAAATTTTTGCACCGCCCTGTATATAGTTGATACGATTTTTTTTTTTTTTTTGACTACGTGCAATTGCAAATTAAATGTCGTGTCAAATAAACAAGAAACACAACTAACCCGTCGAACGATACAAGCACCACGCGCCTGTCGACGATAAGGCCTGTTTATTCAGGGCATTCCCTAGAATTTATTCATTTTGATGCGTCCAATCCGTATTTAGTCGACTCCAACCCCTCTTGGCAACTACACTCGGAGCTATTTACATACACTGTTCATGGATCATGGAGTATGTGTGGACACTTCGTTTACAAATCAGTCGGGTCGGGTGGTGTGTGGTATCTTCCAGCTATCGATAAGCAAAAAGGGATGGAGTTCAATTAAATTCCGGGCATGTGATGATGAGAACGGCATTCCTAGGATTTAATGGGTTTTTCGCTTTTGACGGATCCACCAGACTGAAGAATAAGTGAAACACTGCATACGTTTGTACAATGTAATGGTGATCTCAATCAATTGGCCAATCTTAATCGGTCTGATAATTGGCAGACAGAAAAATTACCGTCGTAGTGAGATCATTGATTTATTTTTATTTATCTCACTTGGGCGAATTGCTTTGTTTGCAATAAGTCGGGGAGGGGCTTGCGTCATTTGGTATGGGGCAAACCAATTGGATATGACGACTTATGAGGCAATGTGGACACAGAATAGCGGATATATGTTTTCAAAGCTGTACTCTGAGACTGAGAATGTAATTTGTGAAAAACGGTTGAACTTACAGCGACTGAGAAAGGCTTCATAAGAAATTGAACTGTTTTTTTTTGACGTTTGGCGAGACTGTCCAGATTTCCCAGTCATACAATAGCAAGGGATTGGCATCGAATTGTCTCAACATAGTGCGTAATGATATGTGACTGGTACCATAAACTGGGGATATAATACCAGTTGTAGCTCGAGCTCTTTTTATTCTGCTAGGTCCAGAACGCTTGCTGGGATCACGTGGGGCACTGACCCACAAAAGATGGAAATACTTGGGCAGGTACGGGTACCCACTACCTGATGAAGAAATACTGCCACTAGAGTCATCTCTCGTCCTTAAATTGTTAAAGGAAACTGGACTAGAGAGAGTGCTATAGGACGGATTTCTTCCGCCAAGGATAAACAAGAGTAAAAGAAGCTCCAAAATGATTCCGACAGGAATTATAATGTGTGGGAAACTCTTATGAGGGGATATACCTCTTTGAGGCGTAAGCAGTGGGTACAATAGACCAAAAAATCTCAGTTAAGCAACCACTTTAACATAATAAAAAACAAATAATCACTAGGTCCGCCAGCAAATGGTTCAAAATTGTTACAGGTATGTATGTGCCTACTTAAACTGCTTAGTTTACGTCGACACTCTGTACAGCTCCCATATATCTACCCTTCCTGTGGTGTTTTCTCCATTCCATGTGTAACTTCGTTCTACTATCACGTATCGCACACCTAAGAACTATCTAATGACCTATATACGATACGAGCTGTATAATTCTAGCTTTCTTTGGAGTGCCTGTCTCGGCGTACATTTTCAGCTTCAAAGCGCATTGAACCATTTGAGAAAAAGCAATATCTTTAAAAAAAAAAATTGCGCGCATAAGTGTGCGTTTGCCTAAATTGCGTGCGCTTGCGAGTGCATTCAGTTTTTTAGAATAGTTGGGTCATATACACTTGGATTTCGTATCTGTTGAGGACAAAATGTCACTCAAACCTCCAAGTATTAACCTTTAGATCTACAGAAAAGCGAAATATCTGGGCTTTATCTTCCTGGAGGGAGGATTTTCTTTCGTTGAGTGCAATGTTGGAATTATGACGTCTGTTGAAGTTACTAAAAGAGTAGTCCGAGCGTAGATGCCGTTCCTAAGTTTAAACTTGGAAGTAACTACTAACTAGTGATGCCAACTACATTTAGGCGACCAGATGTAGTTAATGTATCTTGTCCTGTTTAAATGACTCCATTTTATTGCCTGCAGACATAGTGATTAAACAAACACATTGCCAACAAATTCGGAAGGAAACAATCCCGACACCTTAACCACATACATTAATCCCCTAAAACACATTGACTCTCCTCAAATCGCTGCTGCCAAATGACATAAATAACAAAAGGTCATAAAGCGAATAAATTTAATTCCCTATCCGACAGCGACATATGGTAAACATTGACCGATAACTTCCGTTAATAACTTTCAATTGTTTCAAATGCAATGCCAATTGAATATAATTACCCTCCCACAATCGATAAAATGGCAAATAAAAAAAAAATACACCGCTAATGACAAACAAAACAATTTATGACTTGTGACACTCCCCCCAATCATAGACCGACCACAAACGCCAGGCAGCCACCTTGCCAAGATTTACAACTTTTCTAATTAATCATCATTCCGAACCAGAAGACAACAAGGCAAACAGACACGAGATAAAAACGACCATAGAGTGAGAAAGAGAGGGAAAGAGCGCAGATACAAATTATTTCCACGCCACAAAATACATCAATTAAAAGCACTATCGATACGAGTCCAGCGAAAGATAAGGATCACAATAAATTTGATTTGTGCGCGACTTTTCGTGTACACACAGTATCAACGGCGCGATGACCATTAAGCGCCTCGCATACAAACACACACTCGCTCTGGGTTGGTTGAAAAATACAAAATCGCCCCTGATCCTGTAGTGAGTGCCAGAAACTCGGAGCGACAACAAATCACCTTTCAAATGCCATCCTCATATAGTAGTTAGTGAACCTGTGCGATTTTCGCGCGGCTATATTCACAAATTGACGACTGGCGGGGATTTTGTGGTTCACCTTTGCAGTGAAAATTTGGAAAAGCCCATTTTACACAGTGCATGTGCCACCGCGCACCACACATGGATTTGTATCGATTTCAGCGAACACAATTTACGAGGATGTCGTCTGGCTACCAGGGTTTTGCATACACAATATGGAATGAGAATCACGCTTTGTTCGAGTACAACTGCAGGGCCGTATAGTGGCGGTGACAGGGAAGATCACAGTTTGATGGTTGAAATTGAATTCTATTTGGAAAGTATGGTGTTTGAATTTGAGACGAAATTTAGCTTGAATGTTTGTAAAATCATTGGGAGGTGTGGTGTACCTCAGGGTTCTGTTCTTATAGCCATACTCTTCTAACGCACGATAAATAAAGAAAGCATAGCTAAAATTGAATGTAGTTGGGCTATGACAGATAAGTAATTTTAATAGCCCTGTGGGATTGTCCTAAGTACGAAAACGCATTTGCGCTTAGCGTTGGTGAGACCATTTTATTTCACGTAAGCTCTTCTAAAGAACTTGTTCCGTGAAAGCGTTCTTTTTACACCAATTGATTTTTCTATGACTTCGGCGACCAGGTCTACGGGAAGTAGGTAGAAGTCAGGATGAAAACTATTGAAGACCCTTTTCAATTGGGCACGCAAGGTGATTTTTGAGGTTTGTCTATCTGAATTGGATTCGATTAGGAGGAAAAACACAGAAATGTCAACCTTACGTGGGTTTGTGTCAAAAAATGTTCTTATTACTGACCCATAGATGGCGCACTTTCAGGTGCAACTAGTTCTCATTAGTTATTTGATTGTTATTGATGATTTGTCGCCGCAGTGGCTCAGTAGTTAGTGTTTTAAACTCCTAATCAAATGGTCCTAGGTTCGATCCCCAGAAAACACACAAACTATGTACATCTTAAGACTTTTTCACTGCGCTACCTCTCGCGAACGTTTGACAAACATCCGAGACTATAACTGCCATGAAAGAGCTTCTCAATTAGCCGTTTGGACTCATCATAAGATCGTAGATGGTAGATCTCTTCCATTTGTTTCAAAAATGAAAAACTCACACAAAACGAATAGTTGTGAGAAGCTAGGACTAGGGTCCTTACGGATCTGTTGCGATAACTAACTAACTTGATCCAACTCTTCCATCTGAAAGTGTTTGGGGGTAGATTTGATGTGCTCATTTAAAGAAATCTTCAGGATCAATGGGTCAAATTACCCCATCCATTAGCAAAAACAGATTCCATCAAGTAATGCTCTTTCTAAAATATAATACAACCGCATTTTTACTTCAGTTTCACGAGCCATTTTATCTGAATAAATTCAAAGTCGCCGATTGTCTCCTGTGAAACACACTGTACACTCCGTCACCCGTCTACCCGGTGACATGAATCAATGTAAGGATACACAAATGGACCGCACAGACAAATGCGCGTTACCAGTTTGGCAAATTGATTAGAAAGTCTCCACCATCATCAGCGACAGCACAAGCCCCTACCTAAGTTGGATCATGAAATATATTTTCGCCGCAGCCAGTGAGTAATTTACTACCACCATCCAGTTGCCTACGGCGTGTATGGACGATTTTGTACCGAAATCAGACAGAGTCGAAAATGAGATCGGTTTTTTTATAATCTTTCAGCGAAAAAGTCTCGCGCTCTGCGCACGTTTCCCACCAAACAGCGAATACTGCTAACAAATTTTCACATGTTTATGTATACCCCCGATCTATATGGACCTTTGTCGGCTTTCAATTTTCCCAGCTCGAACTTAGCAATTTAATTTGAATTTATTGTATGCACCATACAGAGACAGACCCAGTCACAGTCACACACCGGACACCGTTGAACACCACCGAAACTTATTTTGAATGAGAGCAGCAGCCAAGTGAATTTATGGTATATCTACAGCTGAATTGTGCGGTGTCCTAGATTGAATGGTAGTGTCATTTGGAATTGCATGGTTTGTGGCGTTCGGTTACCTTTGTAGGTATACTCGTATCTGTTGCAGTATTCATCACGATATGGTGCGCCACTAGTTGGGGATAATGAGAGAGGCATAAGTGGTGAAATGGAATAAAAATGAAAGCTGATATTTCATTAGTGGTTTGAATTTAGAGTGCACACAACCGCACATGAACGAGTGAGTGGGTGTGGACAGCTGGGGCACTTCAAATAATCGGTTGAGATAGAAATTGCAATTGCTGGCTACTTTGTTGCCATTCTTCGGTGTGGGTAGATAGGAACGTCGTCGGTTAAGAAGTAATCAGATCTGAGAAATATATCCATTAATGGGTTACCTTTAGAATGTGCAGTTGAAACGGCCTTCAAGAGCAACAGAGGAAACGGTTTAGTAGAAACTGCCAATCAATGTCAGATATACATATAAACGAGTATGTGGTAATTATGATTAATTGAGGTAAATGTCAACACAAAGTTGATAATTGCTTTGCCTTTGACAGAAGGTCGGTGAGTCATCTGAAGTGCTAGTATATGGCTCAAAAGAGTGACGTTATAGCTGAACCCAAATCACGTATAAAAAGGCTTGTTAAAAAAAATCGAAATGTTACATTTGGAAGGTCTACATATAAACTACTCATAGGTAGCTTGAAACCGAAAAAAAAAAATATTTCAAGAGCTGGCAAAGCGGTTCGAAATACTTTCAAGACAAATTAAAGGGTCTTTCATTAGCAACTTGACAATTTCAAACTTTCAGCTTGAACTCACCCTTAAACCGATTACAGAACTGTCAATGTCAAAATATTCAGTAAAATCAACATTTCCATCATGGTGAAGTACACGAAGGAGCAACGTATACAAATAATTAAAATTTACTACGGAAATTCGGAGTCGGTATTCGCAACTTAAAGAGCATTAACGCCAATTTTCAATCATCAGCTTTGAAGCTCGTTTTTGGCTAACCCGCTTCGTCAATGAGCAAAATATCGAGAAACGGACCCATCGATTGGCCGCCGAGATCGTGTGATTTAACGCGATTTTTCATTAAATCGTTAGTTAGTGCCAATAACCCGGCGATGTTAGAGAAGCTCAGGGCCAATATTGAACGTGAAATAGCGGCCGTATCAGTCGAAATGTTCGTCCAAGTCATCGAAAATTGTTTTCAACGTATCGACCGCTGCATACGTTCCCGTGGTGGACAAATGGACGAGGTCGAATTCCATTCATAAATGTATTGATAGAAATTCAAGCCAATACTTTTTTTTTTTAGATATCTCAAGTAGTTTGAATTTTATTTAAAAAAGAAGTGGTCAGGTTCTTAATGAAAGACCCTTTATATAGACTATATGCTTTTCATTCTGCTTTAAATTCGACGGGAGCGACAGAGACCGAGACAGGTCCTGTGCTTGACCTTGCGATAAGAACGAAGACTTTCAGCGCCTTGTCAATAAAGTGAGGAACTGTTAAAACTGCTTTTCCACGAGGAAGATCTGGTTCACTTAGAAGTTTACTAAAATATGCATTTAGCCTTTAGTCAACAGAGGCGGCTAGAAGCTCATCGAATGTGAGTTAAAGATCAGACTGGGAGGTTTCATAGATCACCAAGGCATCAGAAAAAATCAAATGTCGGTTAATCCAAAAATTCGTTCCGCAAAGCTGTGTCTTAACATCTAGTGCAAATGAGTATTGAAAAAGAGATAAGACAGGCAAGCCTGCCCTAAAAATATCAGTTTGTGGAGCTTATGTAGGCTGCAGAGGATCGAAATAATTCCCAGACCACTTAAGTGAAACGTGAGATCCCTCTTTATATAGCTCCTTCCTCATTTCTGACCACATTTCATTCGGTGATGGTTTGGTAACTTTTAAGGGTTTGATCGCCAAAGTAACTTCCTCTACCGTTGAAATAAGTTCCACCCCCCTCCAGGGAATGCATCTATCATCCTCAGTGCGAAAGGTTTAACGAAAGGTTGTGTAAGATGAAAACGTTCAATCGTTTTCGTTTAAACGAAACTTTAGCTTCATGTAATTTCGAAAACGAAAGGAAATTTCATTTTCGCGAAAGCAAGAAAGCTATTTGTTTGACGTTTTCGTTTTTTATGCTCCATGTAACCCCAAAAACGAAAGACATTTTCATTTCACGCGAAAGAAATACAGCGAATGTTATTTGATTGACGTTTCTTATTATTTTTGTTTTTTTAATTAGAACTTGTTACTAATTTTTATTTCACAAACAGTATGCTGGCGATTTATTTTTAGAAAACGTCCCTCCCATTTTAAGGCTAAGTTCCACGCTTTAGGTACTGACTAAAGGTGGCTACCAGTGGTCGGTTGAGAACGATTTTGCGTCACCTTTCGCACAGAGTACATTGTTGAAGATTAATTAAAATGCACATCTATGGCACAGTACCTTTCAAATGATATAAGTTTCATTCTACTCACTTGATAATTAATACTAAAAAAGTGTACGGAAACTTCGGATGATCACGTTAATTGTACTTACATTATTATTCGAATGTTCACCTTTTGTCACGAACAAAATATCAACAAACGATTTACGTTGAATTTACATTGAAAGCAGTCTACTGTACTACCATACAGTTTCTCCAACTTTAACTTTTTTGTCAAACCTTTTCCTAAACCCTTGCGAAAGAGAAGAAGAAAACCAAAGCAGTTACATGAAGCAAAAGTTCGCTTTCGCGTGATTTCTTTCGTTTTTGAAATGCGAAAGTGGTTTTTGTTTCGATTTTTACAGAATCCCACCCCTGGTTTGCAGATTTGTAATCATGGTCTAACTTATCGGTAAACTCCTTCGAAGACAGTTTTCCTCCTTTAACAGTGCATTTACAAATTCGTCGCTCTTCCGTGTACCAGTTTTAAGTTCCCAACTGAAAGTCACTATAAGTCGTCTTTTTCCCTCTAATGACTTCTTGAACTACAGGCGTTTTAACCTCGCAGTGCCACACCGAACTTCTTGTGATTGTTTCCCAAGCATTGAAAGTTAGTGGTCCACTTGTGGTTGGCAGGATGTCACCTGTCCTAAAAGCAAACTCCTAACCAAGATCACAATTAATATTTCAAACTTTATGATATCGTTCGGCTTGTCGATTCCGATGCATGCTACGTGCATTCAATAGTTTAACCGGAGGGTATATCACTAGAAGACTGTATTAGGAACAGGTTAGAAAAGTCAATACAGGGCTACTACTATCCAGGTGATTTATTTTTAATAAACCGGCAGCACACATCCTTAAGCGACTCATATACGTGTCTATAAAACACGGAACCGCAAATTAACATTACAAAATACACAGCCACAACTCAAATATCGCCCCCGAATTTATTCGCATCCTTTGTTCACCTTCAAATATGTATTCCTTTTAGGATAGCGATAACCCTCTTAGAGTATTTACTACCAACTTCCGATAATTTTATCGCATCGGCAAGCTATAAGCACACAAATCCGTCATAAGGAGCCGAAAGTACTCACATTCCATCACCATAAATCAAATAGAGCAGATTTAGGCTATCGTAGACATTACCCCCAGGGGGATATTATTAATGCCGAATTATCTAGGTAAACGTCTTAGTAATAAATATCAAATTTCCTGCCCAACCCCCATAACGCCTTACCAAAGTCCTTTCAGCAGCTACACTACCGTTGTTATATATGTAACAGTTCCCGATCCCGATTCTTCTGCAATCGATATACCAAGTACGAGTATGGCCAACCAAAGCAAAACCAGTGGAAAAAATGCCGGAAATTAGGACAAACAACGAGCATGCAACAATGGAACGAACGAGAACTTGGCACTTTGGAGCGGAAATTAATTTACTTTGAACAAGGATAAGCGGGCGGAACATCCACCAAATGGAAACGGAGTAGAGTAGAGAGAAAGTTTTCAATTCACAGCTAAAATGTGTTAGTGCACTATCCGTGCATGACATCTCTACACCAGGGACGAGCGCTAATCACCCATCCCACTGCTTACCACCAAACTACAAGCTCTAAATTAATTCGCCACTTTAGTTGTACCAGTGTGTGTGAGTGTGTGTGTATGTGTGGTATGTGTGCGCCTGCAAAGCTCAATAAAGTGCAATCAATTAAACCATACCCGATAAGGATCTTCGACAGGATTGCGTGTTTTGGCAAAGGATATACATAGAGACGGCGACGACGAAGGAACAACCACCACCACCCTGCACTAACATCTGCCATTCGTTCCGTTGCATCCACTTGCACAATGTGGCTGTGGCCTGGTGCGGCACACTATACCGCTAACGCTAAGTAAACAAAAGGTGATTTGAATTTTGCGTTTGGGCTCGCGTTTTGCTTTCGTTTGTGTTTTTCTTGTTCGTTGCACGCTGAACGATTTTAATCGGCACGTATGATCGTAATTAACCACGTATGCAAATTTTGCGCTATGAAATGTGGATATTTAACGAGATGTGCGAGTGTTGATATCGGCCGCTCGATGGAAAATTGAAGAGTGTGCCCGGTGCCGTTCGTCCAAAGTAGGTATATTTATTATAGCGTGGGGGGTAGTTCTAGTTGTACCTAACGTGGTCGGCGCGGCGGTTTGCATTTGTAAATCGCTTTTGAGTGTACGTTCTAATTTTGGCGACAGTTGCAAATGTGAACGCTCTGGTGCGCGCTGGGTGATTATGTTTGTTTAATGAGAATGAGAATGGTTTTCTTTGGGCGACTCGACTTGATGGGAAAATGAGGAAGCACACGGTGCAAAGTGTTGCGTTTGGTTAAGGACGAAGAATATTCCTTTGCAGATATTTTTTCGTATTCGAAATAAAATTTGGTTAGGTTTATTTCCACATGGCATATTGAACCTTTGCCTTTGAGATTGGCATTGTCGTTGGACAAATCAAAAAACGTCGCTGTCCATTAGGATAGGGGCATATTATGAGAAGTCGGACATTCACACACTAAGAGATAACAGACTAAAGACCATCCAAAAAAAAATAAATAAATAACGCAAAAATTATAGTTCTACGAATACAATCTTGCGGAACACCAGCTGTCCTTTCAAAGGAATCTAACATCGTCGATCAATTTCATACTGATGCACTAGTTACTGTCAAAAACTGAATAAGTAAAGTAAAAAATGGCCCAATGACGCCACCGCCGGCATGAAAACCGCACCAAATTGTGACTTTTTGCGGATGAAGAGCTGTTTCATGAAGCACATGAGGGTTCTAACCTGTCCAGTAGCGCATATTTTGCTTATTGACGAAGTGGTTTAACCAAAAACGGGCTTCATGGCTGAAGATTGAAAATTGGCGTTAACGCTCTTCAAGTTGCGACCACCGAAACCGAATAAATAAATAATAAAAGTGTAGGCATTTTTTTGTTACCTAATGACGTGAAAACTACTGCACAGATTTGGATGAAACTTTTTTTGAAATGTTCCTTAAGATTCTGAGAAACACATAGGCTATTCCTTTCATTGAATGCCTATTTTTTGGAGCGTTTTTGACCAAAATGTGTTTTTTTCTGACTTTACTGCCTCTTACTCGCCATTACTCAAACAATTCTTAATCAATGCAAACAAAACAAAATACTTAGGAGAGCCAATACTTTTATAGTTATTTCAAGCCATCAATCAGCTTTCTATGTCCTCTAGAAGTTGAGCTACAACCTAAAATCTAACAGGAAAAAAATAAATTTATTTTCTCAAATCGAACATTATCAGCAGCCGCGGTTCTTGATCGTTGTTCTGCTTTGGGATGGTTGGTTGGCGCACATCGCACAAGCACGTTCATATGAAAAAAAAAACTGCGTGGTGTTTTCTCCAAATTAAGTGAAACGAAAGAGAAGTATGCGACGTGAATGTGTATGTAATCAACAGCGACAATGTGTTTCTGAGAAAATGCGCAGATGGCTGATGACGTGCGCTGATGGACGTATGGTGGTGTATATAGAAATTGAGTTCAAGGTTTTTGTTTTAATGGTTGTTATAGTACCTACGTTGATACCTACAGTAAAGAATTGAAGAATTCAAGAAGTAAAGACGATATAGGTGAATTAGGTTGTTTGATTTATTTATTGTTGGTGTAGATACAAATTTCCGTTAAGGCTTTTGTTTTAGTTTTTGTTTTTGTTTTGATATCACCTACGTTGATACCTACAGTAAGAAAGTGGAACTTTAGTACTTACGCTGTTGAATTTAATTTTCTTAAATTGGCGTTTTAGGTAAATAGATTTGTTTGATTTATTGTTTCACATTGACAATGTTCACCGCTTTTATTGGAATTTACACAGTTTCACGCCGCGTACAAAGTTGTAAACACAGCTAGTTTGTAAATATTGCTCCTTCGTTTACTTCGCCATGATGAAAATGTTGACTTTACTGAATATTTTGAAATTGACAGTTCGGTAATCGGTTTAAGGGTGCGTTCACCCTGAAAGTTTGAAATTGTCAAGTCGCTAATGAAAGACCCTTTATATAAATTGACAGAAATTTATAGGAGGCCCTAAGTGATAAAAGCTTGTCCATCAAAAAACATAAACACAGCGTTGAAACCCACAAAAGAGCTGAACAGCTTTTTTTTTTGTTTTTAAATGAAACTTCTCTTGGCTCATTGGGCAGCAATTCCTCTGACGAAACGAAATAGCCACAGGTTCTTGTGCAAGATCAGCGTTGAGAGTTTGGGGGGTTTTCCGCCCAGATTTAGGGGATTTTGTGGTCGACGGGGGGAAATCTGCGGATAGAAATTGTTTAGGGGGAAATCTGGGGTCTTTTTAAATTTTGTTTTATTTTTATTTCGTTATAATAATTTTTGGTAAACTTAAAATACGGCTCCACAGAAAAATTCAAATTATAGGCACTCTGCGAACGTAACAAACGTTGTGTAACTTAAACCTAAGAATGAGGTAGCTTGCAGATTTTTCGTTCTGTTCTGTCCACAACCAAATGATTCAAAATTAAGCATTAAAATCGGGGATGAATTAAATTTGTGTGTTGTTTTAAAATCTTGTTAAATATCAACTCGATCGTCCAAAACTATATTTGCAGTGACAATTATTTGTTTTTCCAAAGATATTGAACTACTGTTGTTTACAAAACAAGTCTTTAAAATACCGCTAATGCCAGTTTCATTACGAAAAAGTTTTTTTTTTTTTTGTAATAGTTCCTTAAATATTTTCTCCGCATTTAAACATCAACTTTATCTGTAAATTTTTTTTTAAATTTCAACAAAGTTGCGTTAGAAATTTGTAAATACTTTCAGGATGTCAACTTTTGCGTTGTATTTAGGTATTTTCCGCACACTTTTTCATTCGGAAAACCAAACTTACACGTTCGCATTTAAAATTCTAATTTTTTTTTTCTTAAACAAAAAAAAATATTGAAAAAAGTTGGGGTTTTTTTTTTTGAAAAAATAACCAAATCTGGGGGTTTTCAGATTTATATGGGGGGAAATACTTTGACCGTCTGGCAACGCTGACTGCGATCCTCAATGAAACGAAAAAGCGAGAGGCCATTGATCAGTAGCTCCGATCTACAGGTAAACGAAAAATAAGGAGGGAAACTGGAGATTGCTGTGCGCGTTGTAAGGAAATTCACGAGATAGGAACGAAAATGCGACAGATTTGGAGTACGGAACATAGAGAGAGGAAATAACGCCACTCCATCTCTAGTCCGTACATTAGAGTGTAAATTAGACGAAGGATCCACTGTCTGCCTCAATACACCTTTTTACCTTACACCTGCCGCCTAACTGGGCGTCGCCTTCTGGCCTCAATTTCTTTAATAGTTTTTTTTTCTTACAACAACCACGAACGAACAATTTTTAATGGAATTTGTTTTTACCCAACAGGGAGGGTTATGTGTTTCGCGCGTATCCTATGTACGTTCCTAAGTGACGCCCTGTAGCACAAACGGCTTGACCGAATTTGAAGATTGAGGTGTCATGAAATTGGTATTCTTTCCCGGAGTGTCATAGGCTATACAAATAATTATAAAAATATGAATTTAAAACAAAAAAAAAAAAATAAAAACAATTGTCGCACAAATGTCAGTAAGATCTTTTTTACAGTCAGTCGAGTTTTTATGTTTTTTGAATTATTTACTATTATTACTTGGTATATCAAATCGACTCAATGTTCAATTCTTCTGAATCCACAACGAAATCCAACTTGAGAACTTCTGAAGCAAATTCCATCATCAGTGTAAACCCGGTCTTTCCTCTCCATTCAAAATGAAAACTTTTAAAAATTCAAATTACGAATTTAAATTTCTTTTGTTTATTTCTTTGAGTGTACCGCATGCAATTAGTCGGTTTTCAATAAAATATGTCAGACATATACCGATATACGTGATCTCGGTCGTTTGCGGTGCACAGTGCACACTCAAAACTAAAAGTCCCCAAGAGACTGCTGGAGAGAGGGCAAGTACAGTTGCACCTTCTGTCGCCGATACGGCGATACCGCCGCCAGTCGTCATTTCCATACCATTCGACGCGTGCGATTATCAACAAATTACTGGACATGCAAAGCTGCATTTTAATATTTGTTTTGTCATGTGTGCTGTGCTGATTGTGGCTAATGGGTGGCGGTGTTACACGGATCCCTCCACAACTAAGAATTGTGCTATATTCCGTTTAACGAATAGAAAAAGGGGTAGTTTACATATACCCCTGCTTCGAACTTCCAACTTTTATGTTGTAGCACTCTTTATTGCTGCGCGACTGTTGATGATGATTGATAACTTTCGCATGATGTGTCGCCTTGCAAAATGCAAAACAATAACAGCGGCGACAACAGAAAATAAATAAATTAAGTAGCAGAGCAGCGAGGTAGAAAGTTGTTTACTCTACACACCTACGCTGTTTGTTGTTGTGTGCATTGTTTGTTCGCAATCGGATTGTTGGTATTAATCGTATTAAACCAGAGTTAGGTATAGGTAGGTATATATCTAGCTCTCTGTTGCTGTTTGGCTTTTCATTTAGCATGAGTAGGGTGTGTGGTTGTTGTTTTGTGCTAATAACGGTTGCTTTTGCAGAATTATTTATATCATCTATTTGCATCTGCAGCGAGTCATTTAACCGAAAATATGGTTGCAATACGAAAGCCGATTATTGAATTTCTGTACGGGAATATTATGTATCGAGCGGATTAAAGTTGTTTATGCCATATTAAACAAGCTAAGGCCGGCCATTACTTATGCAACACCTACATAGAGACAGCTGGGGTGTGAGTAGTAAATTCCTTAAGCTCGCACTTCCCAACTGTTCAGAAGCCGTAAGCGCACTTGAATTGATTGTGAGTTAATTAAAACAGAAATCGCATCGATTTGCGTGGTAGATTTGAATTCTGTTGACATCGGTAATACATATGCATAATGCAGCAGCGTAATTTGTAAATTAATTCACGACTCAATAAGCAATTAAGTAGTAAGGGCTGCCAGAGAACCATTATCGCGCCGATTAATGCACAAGTCCCTATTTGAATTTAGCGCTGCAATTGAAATCGAATTTCCGTAATTGATATGGACGGCTGCTTATTTTCTTTCACTGATTTGTCGATACTTTATTTTGAGTTAAAATTGCAAATTTGTTGCAAATATTTTACGTGTGGATTTTTTCAATGACACACAGAACTGTGTTGAGGCGGCGTGCAGCAGCAGCGGTATCGATATGTTAATGGCGGGACAGGATTGTACGCAATTGCGCGAATGGTGTGTTAAAAACTAATTAAAAGATTATACTACCGTAGGCGGAGTGCTCGTAAAAAGTGTCACCTTAGAATGTTCGCACAAACATGATGTGTCAATTGTGGTTATTTACATAATAAACGAGGTTTAATGAGGGCTAAGCTGTTGCGAGATCAGTGGAGATTATTTGCGCTGTGAATGGGTGGTGGTATTTGATGTGAAAATAATGACCGTGCGTTGTGTACTGAGCTTTTGTAAATAGTTATAATTTGTTTACTTGTTTGCAGGGATATTGTTGTAAACAGTAATTGGAGAGATACTTTTAAGCTTTAAATGCCAAAATAATGCTTTGATTGTTAAACTTCCAAATGAAGAGTTTTTAAATGGTGTCAATGGTGGCATAGGAATACATAATTCGAAAAACAAGGGCGGGTTTTATATAATTTTTAAGCTCTTGTGATGATAATTTTTACCAGCTTAAGGTCGCGTGGCAATGTAACATTTGGTTGTTCGAGGTGCTCAGATTTTAGAATTTATTTAACAAGTCCTAAGACCTATATTTGTTGAGAGAATTAAGCGTTCTCGAGAGTAGTTGACGCTGTAGTCGTCATTTAAAACATTTTAAGTGCTTTGTATTGATGCGACTCTATTGCCCCCACTGCACTGTTTCGTAGGGCTTTAAGCCTTTGACACCAAATACCGTCCTTCTAATAAAAGATTAAACTTAATGTTAATGTTAATGTAAAAATTAACCTAGCCTGACCAATTCTATAACAAATTTTAGCACTGCTCCTTATATCGCTGTTTGAATGTGACTTCTATCGTGAAGACGACCATTAGCTCATCATTTGTTCACGTTGACCTTCTTACGAGCTTCAAGCCTTGCGAGTGCGCATGGAAATTCAGTCTAGCAGGTCCCGTCGTCATAGGTCACCAGGTGTAAAGCTTTTTTAAATAACCAGTCCATAAAGGCAGTAAAAAGGAGAGGAGACAAATCGAGCCCCTGATTGAAGTCAGACGCCATTCATCGGTGGGAGTGTTATAAACTGAATATCCCGATGGACGTCTGAAGGGGTGCAAAAGAAGTCGGATTTTCTGACTGTGTAAACTCTGATTGGTTCGAATTATTTTAAGGTGCATTATTCGAAATGGTTGCAAAAAAGAATAATTTTTGCGGAAGGGCGGTATTGAGTTTTAAAAAAAATATATATTCACAGATCGGCTTTTGGGTAGTCATTTTTGATAAATATTTAAAAAAAAACTGATTTATTCCACCTTTTTAAGGAAAACTAAGTTGGGGATGTTATTAAGGATACTCATATTACCTTAAATATGTATTTTTATTAATATTTGGAGCGGTTTTTGTAAAATTTGGCAGCCAAACAGTACCAAATGTTGCAATGTTTAGTTTGAAAAATACTTACTATTTAGCTGAATACCGATTATAAGTTATTATTCGGGATGTAAGCATTACTTGCATTTTTAAAGTTTTATCGAAGTCGAAAATGGGGTTTTTGAGATATGAGCAGTTTTCAAAATTAGCGTTTTCGGTGACTCGAATTGAAAATTAAGGACACAATAATTTTAAGAATATCAATTTGTCTCTAAGTTTGTATTTTAATCAAAATATTTATTGTCGTTTTCAGGTTTACTGAAGAACTGTATTTAAAAAAAAAAAACAATACTTTTTTTCAAAAATCAATTGTATAGTAATACAGTGAAAATCTAATAATTAGTTAGAAATGAAAAGATTACTTTAGAAAAGAATTTTTGTTAAAATCGTATAGACCGTTTTCGAGATATGTCCAAATTTCAAAAGTAGCGTTATTCGACTTTTTAGCGAAAAACTGAGTATGCAGTTAAGTTAACCTCACCTACTTAAGCTCAAATATTAATTTAGATTGAACTCGTTAGAGCCGTTTTAGAATAAATCAAACTGGAAATAAAATGTTATATGGGAAGTACCATTAATATTGAGGTTACCATATGCAAAAAAAAAAAACGGTCCCGAACTGTATGCCCTCAAACTCCAAATCCGAAGTTTGAACGAAATCCGGGCAGTGGTTTAGGCTGAAGGCCTCGGCACAGACGAACAGAATTTTGCGACTTTTTTGGGTTCCTCTATCATCGTATTGTCAGAATTGATTAACATCTCGACTTCGAAATTTTGTACGAATACAATATTTTTCTCAGGTAATGGAGAAAGTTAAAAATAAGTCGGTAAATAAGTCGGTTAACATGGCTCTGTAACGCCCACCGTTGACCGAAACGTTGTTCCCAGCCTCATTTTCGAAGAAAAATGGTCCACTGATGCCACATTCTCGTCTGTACGACGACGGGGACCATGAGTGTTGTCCACTAGTATACCAGTATCACGAACTTTTTTTGGTGGGTGCTTTATTTCGGCCAGAACCTCTTTTCAAAAAACGCTTTTTTTGGGCTACACAGCACTCACTTAAGAAATAAGTTTTCAATATTTTCCAACGTTGTTCAAGCGTAAAGCGACTTATTTCGCTCCGCGCAGGTATGTTACTTAGTTTCTGTCAAGATTTCGAGCGGGAAACAGCTGTCAGTGTCAAAATATAACCTGTGATTTAAAAAAAAAAAAAACACTAGATGGCCCACCATTTATGTAAAGATATCGATCTATCACGAACCCTACTTGCATTCATTTACAACTTCAATCAGCGTCATTAATATATTCCAGTCAAAAATAAAATCGTACCCTAACAGATCAAAAAACAGAAACTCCTACTACGCTTGTCCCCGTACTCAAAAATCTTGTACAGTGTAACAGGTTATAAAATAGTACAGTAGGCGCTTATAACGCTCTACCCAGAACTTCCGAAAATTGCCTGTTATTGACGCCATATCGAATGAATAACATAAAAGTGAATTTTATTTAACGCTTCCTATTCTTACATTTTATGTAAGGTTGCTTCTGAACTTTTTACCTACTTACCAATTGACTCAACCAAACTTTTAATGGACGAGAAAGTTTCGTGCTACCCAGTTTTTGTTACCTTCAGGCCAGGAAGCCTGCCTTCAACGATATTGTGGGTTCAAGAAAAGGTTCAAGTGGTGGGCAGAGTTCGAGAGCATTCATTCAATGCACAAATAAAACGGTGAGACAAAGCCAGCCAGCCGTTAACAACCCTCTGAAACGCTTGTGATGGAGTGCAACAAAGACCGCTTAAGAAATGATGTGTGCAAGAAGATCCCGTTCCAAATTTTAGTTCACCGGGTCGTACAACAAACCAAACACAAATACATAATTATTTTCTGAAATAGAAAAAGTAGCTTTTCTTAACTGCCATAAAACTTATCTAAAGGAAAAGCACAAACTCACGTAATTGAATTCACCCTACCATCTTCAATGGATCTACGGGATGTCCGTTTGCTCCTCTCCATAGCCTACAAGCTCATCCGACAAAAACACAATCTCATCCAGTGGATGAAAGAAGAAAGCCCTAATAGGATCAGGCACTTTAATGGACTCTAATGCAGTGCATCGTCATTGCAGTAGAGGCTTTTAAAATTTCCTTCATATATATGTGTGCATCCGCCTCCCACATTCAGAGGATTTCCGTACACACAAACTTCTCCCAGCACTTCATATCGAGAAGGCATTTCCATCCAGACAAAAAAAAAAAAAACGTGTTTCCTTTTTTGTCAGAGGGCATACGGCTATGACTTAATTTTGGTAAGCCTCCGAGGAAGAATGACTGAGCCGAACGTTAAATGAAAGAAAAATAGCGCACCGCAAACACTCAAACACTCTAAGGGAGAACTCCTTCAAATATAGAAACTTCAAAAGGATTTTCCTCCTCAACTGCAGCGCATATAAAACAAATGGATTAATAAAAAAAAATACGCAAAAAGGAGCACATACAATTCCCAGGTGTGCACGTTGCAAATGAACACACATCTCGTCGTTTTGAGCGGCTGCAAATTACCACGGATGCTAAATGGTACAGACTACACTTTCAATCTCAACTGTCATGCGCCCCCCTTTTTTGTTTTTGTTGAAGCAAAAAAGGTGGCAAACAATAACGCACATGTGTTTCGGTAGACAATGCTTTCTGGATACGCGCCAGGATAATGAGATTGTGCGCGCTGAGTTATCTAAAAGTTATTACAGCACGCTCCTGTGCACTTTTCTTAAGTGTCACAGTGCATGATTTCCTCAAGTCGCGTCCAGACACTCCAGTCGAGTTGAGACTCAAGGGTGCCGCTGGTGGTGGTGATGGTGGAAAATTTAAATATAATTGAACCTCGGTTGGCTGGTTTCTGGTTCTCGGTGCAACCAGAGGGTCAGGGTACACAGCCAAATGAAACACAAATATGAATCAATTAACTCGCCTGACATAGCAAGTGCCAGGCACATTTTTCGCGTGCTGCGCCAATTTTTTTTTATTTTTTTTAATTCCTTTTCGAGGGAGGCGAACAAAAAAAATAAAAAAATCATTGTAAAGGTCAACCGACGATTAATATCAAGAGCAAGACCAGGACAAGACATGCACAAGGATAGCAAAGGAAACTACCTCGCTCTCTCAAGACAGATGATAATTTGAATAGAACGACAATAGAATGACGGGTGTTCTCTTGAATTATGCATCGAACTTGTGAGCAAATGTCAGAACATATTATTCCGTTCGCTGTTGTGTACTTGTTGGGGCTGGCTTTTGGCTTTTACAGATTGCGATCAGGTGAAATTGCCGTCGGGTAGTAAACGTGAGTCTGAGTATACCTGGGTGGGGAGGGGAACGAAGGTGAATAATGCATTTGGAGAATGGAAATGAATGGTGGAAATTATGACACACTGTCATCGTAAAACATGAAACATTTGTGCGCGCTACTGAAGACGACGCGACGTCGAAAACAACGCACACCGTCGGAGAAGATTGACGAGGTAATTGTTTGGCTCGTTATAAAGTAAAACATTGTTTTAGCGTAGAAGAGCGAAGGTGAATGCATTCAAAAATAAATGTTCGCATCAGCAGTGTAAATTGTTGTTGCGTGATTAACGTCACACGACTGAAAATATATACGCAAGTGCGAGTGCATGTCGAATGTGAGCCGGCACTTGGTGGTTGTAGTTCGTAAAATTTGCACATCAACAAATTTGACGTCTGCGAAATTGTGACATTCGGTAAAGTTGAAGAAAATTGTTTTCAATATTTTGTTAGTTCGAAAAATTACTTTTATAAAATTACTACAATAGTTTACAAAGCCCTTAGACGATGCGTTTGACAGAGTCAACCAAAAAAGCAATGTCATGGAGATGCTTTTAAAAACCAAAGTAGCTGTGAGCAATGGAAGTAATAAGTCGGAACAGTTTTTAATACAAACTAGAGTTCCGCAGGATTGTGTACTTAGGCCAATACTGTTTTAACTTTTCGGTTGATGGTTTTTAAAGCAAATCGTTCTGGCAAAGTAACAATGCCGTCAGAGTTCTAGAACTATGCACCGGATGTAGAGGTACTTGTCCCTTACAAGGACTGTCAGTGACGATCATCAAGAAACTCACAGGAATGGAATTTAAAGCAAAGAAACAGCGTTTAAGTACAAAAGCGCAGCTTGCGCAAAATTTTGCAAGCCACACCAAAGTCTGGCCACCTTAAGGCTAATTATTTAATATGATAACAGAATACAGCTTTGGCTAAATTTCGTCTTTGAAGGCATTTTTGTATGAGAGCTAGGATACTAGGTTTAAGTCTGTGTACATTTTCTAGCCGATAACTTTGCTTCATGGACACATCCTCTTGGTATACGCAGACATGACTAAATATGCTTAAAATGGAAGATGTCAAGGCGGGAAATACATAAGCGTCGCACGTAGTCAAGCCTACTGTAAACTGTAACGAGGCCCCTTGAAGACAGACGTGGATGGTGCCATTTTGACCATTATGATGGTCAGAGGGTGTAGCTGCTATCAGGGATAGAAGTAAGCTTAAGGCTTGAAATTGTGGGAACTGCAAAACATCGAGTTGATGACTATATGTGTAAGACCTTAATAGTCCCGGTCCTGCTTTATGGTGCAGCAGCATGGACCCTGTCAAAAGCGGATGAAAATCTTCTGGGATGCCTTGAGAGAAAGATTCTTCAGGTGATATTCGGTCCAGTTTGTGACGATGGAGTATGGAGAAGAAGATTTAACGATGAACGTATGGACAACAACGCACCAGCCCGACGAGTCTTCGAATCCATCGCTGAGGGACCCCTTAGGTGGCGCGCACAATTGGAGAACGACCTCAACCAACTTGGTGTGCGTAATTGGAGGCAGCTAGCGAGGGACCGAGCAGGCTGGAGGGGCTTGTTGGTAAGCGCCACCAAAAGTAAAGTAAGCCTTCTCAACAAATGAAAACGGTTTTAAAATTGCTAACCTCGCGGGAGGGAGGAAAATCTTCATGCATAAGTTGCATTCTCTCTCCTGCGGCTTGAAATTGCGGCTGTTGAGGAAATAAAATGCACGACTGGGTCGAACGAAACTTTCTCCTTCATCAAAAGTTTGGTTGGATGCTTTCTTATTTTACTATAGGTAGGTAGGTAACAATCTGAGAAGCGGTGCTAAATAAAAGGAACGGTTCCTAAAATATACGAGTAGGAATAGAGTTAAATAAAATCCACTTTTGGGTTATTCATCTGATATGGCTGTACATATGACAATGTGGGTTTTTAAAAGTTGAAACTCTCAGTAACAGGCAATTGTTGCAAGTTATTGCTAGAGAGTTATAAGCGCCTACTGTATTGTTTGAAGATTATACAAGATTAGTAACGCTGGTTTAATTTCACATCCTACTTAACTTGAGTTAATCCGACACATTTGGAGCTTAAGATTTGGGTGCAAATAATCGTTTGGAATGCGAAATTCTTCGATTGATTTTTGGTCCCGTTTGCCTTGACGGTATTTTAAGAAGGACATTAAACACCGAACTGTACGAACTGCACATGAAAGTCGATTTAGCCGAAGAGATTTCGACTCCAACTCTGAGGCACAACGCAGTCAACGGAGGTCGTGATAGAAATTCAAAGAGTTCGAATATGCCGCAGAAATGCCCATCTAACTTTGTTGGTCAACAAAAGTCTCATGTGCGCGCCCAAGTCTTTTGTGATATTCTATTGCCTCGTCTATATTTTCTATTCTTTACTAAATAAGCGGTCTTTATACTGATATACGCATTTCAAATCGATCTTCTTCCAATTTTAACGACTTTTATTGCATCGCGTAGGACTATTCCTGGAATAGTTGGTTCAAAATAAATGGAACTTAGAGCCCATAGAAATTTCCTACTCGAATTTATACTTGATTTCCAATTATAGAGCTTTCAAAACAGCTTGCGAGTATTTATGAAAACTAAAATATCCCTCTTTGGTTATGGGGTTGAGATTAGCTCGAGTGTCTGCCTCCTATTTCGTCAATTCAATTCACAAAACTCACTTCCGTTTGATTACTATACCCTATTGGTTGATTACTGATTGAATTTGATTTTTGAATTCAAATTCAAATTCCATTTCTAATTAATACAAAGTCTGCATATAGCAGAGAATAACACACCCTAATCCTTTCTTTTGCCACATCCAACCAACAGGCACTGTTCTGAGCATACAATGCCACATGCTTCGCAAAATAAATATTATTAGCAGCACCACTACAAGGGGAACGTCAAAATCCTTTAGTTTTTTTCCCCCAGCTCAATCGATGGGTGGTTAATAAATTCGAAATTCTTTTTCCAACGATCCTAGCTTTTGTGCCCTTCATTCCGTTGTGCACCGCTTCAGTTTTAGAGAATCCCACTTTACCATTCCTTACTATTCCAACGCTTTTTCGGATAGTCATTGAATTTTTCCCTCCATACAGACAAACATGGTATAGTTCTGCAGCACTTGTGTCCTTGTGTGTAACCCCATCACTGCATGTGAATGGTGTTCGCTTTGGTAATTCAATTTTTGTGCGCCTCCTTCTCGCATCCGCTGTAACTAAATTGAAAATTGCTATAAAAAAAAAGCAACAACAAGAAGGACTTCATAGACATAGTTCGTTGTTAGGTACTGTGAGTTAGTAGACCCAAAAGTGTTTCAAGATGAATTTTTAAAGAGCACACAACCGCATTTTGTTGAATTTAATTTGATAGCTTTGCGCCTCGCCCAGGTTAAGAATGGTTTTTTTTTCCGAGGCGTCTCGACGTTGGAAAAAATAAACTACGATTCGACACGAAACGCGGATTAAAATGTCAAAGAACTTTTAGGTCTTAACGCTGTTTACCCTTCGTTTGGTTTTCTTCATAATTTTTCTACGGAACATAATTTAAGCGACGCAGGCTATTTCAGGGTGTGGCTGACCCTTTTAGCCAAGGGTGGTCTAGTCGATTGTACGGATATGGGGAACACACACAATAGTGGTGACGTTTAATTGTGCAGATTAGTGTTCTTGAGTGGGGGTATTTTTTGTTTTTTATGCCTTTTTGTGTTTCTTTGGATCGTAATTTGTTGATTTTATTGTGATGAAAGAAAATTCTTTCCAGTTGGTAATGGGACTTCTTTTTTTTCTATTTCTGTTTGGGGGTTAAATTAATTTTGCGTAAAGGTGTTTATAGGTGGCATGGAAGTTTAAATGAATTGCCACATTAATCAACTTCATAGGCTTCTTAAATTGTTGGGCAAGCTTTGACATGGTGATTGCGCGTAACGATATTGTTATATTCGCTCGCACTTGGAAGAGTATTACGTTTTTTACAATCTTTTTTTGGGATTGTTAAGCGAGAAATATCGGTCCTTACTGATAGGCAGACCGTTTAAATGAAAGTTAGATAGTTGACAACATAAATCGGAGCGCAGAGCTTAGCAATAAGTAATTATTCATAGCGATTGAAAGTCCACTTAAAATCTTATGTGACAGTTTTTGACATAGAAAACGGGGCTCTGCGAAATAAGGCCCCAAAAAGAAAATGAAATAAGGCCCCAAAAAAATTATACAGGAAACAACAACAACGATTTTTAATAGAATTTGGGGTGTTATTTCCTTTTTTGGGGCCTTATTTCCTAATGAAAATTGGTGTCTTATTTCATTATGAATGAATGAAATGAAATAAGTCCCCAAAATTACTTTTTTATTATTAATTGTTACCCTTCTGATAGGGAATGCGTATGCAACCCCCCAGCTTGGGTTTACTGTTAGATTACGGGGTGGGTACGAGTTTGAGTATATAAAAAGTTTCTTTAATTTAAATTAGTTTATTCAATATCAACAATATTAAATAAAATGTAGTTTTCATTATTTTTAATTTCATTATGAAATAAACCCTAAATGTGGGGCCTTATTTCATTTTGTTTTGGGGCCTTATTTCATCGCAGTGGGACCTTATTTCATAGTTGAAATTGGGGTGTTATTTCATTACGAAATAACACCCCAAATTTGGGGCCTTATTTCATTTTCTCTTTTGGGGACTTATTTCCTACAGCCAGAAAACGGGCCTTAGAGACTTCATTATTTTAGAATACGTATATTTTTAATGAGTTTGAGAATTAAATTTCATTTTAAACAGTGTATTGAAAACTGTTTGCCGTTGTAGTGCAAGATCGAATAAACTTTTCATTGTACATACTTTTACTATGTGCACCGCGATGCTTTCCGACGCTTCAATATTTTAGTACGTGGAAATGAGAAAGGTTTTTGATGTTGCTACATAAAACTGTAGCAGATTAAATTTGAAACAATTAATGAAGTGCGAAATAATTAAATTTGAGTGTAAAAAAAAGTGGAAATATAAAAAAAAAACTTATTAAACTACATTTTTTATTAATAACATGTTATATGAATATGTAATTTATAAAATGCTAAAAATTTCATAAACTCTACACCAATTTAGTACACAAATTTGTCTTTGACTACAAACGATATACATATTTATTAAATTGTACCTCCGTAAAATACCTAAATGTAAATACGTTCACTTTTAGTCGCTTTTAACAAACCAGAATAGCAGTCCCAAAAATTAGAGGCGAAAACTTCTTAAAATTTGCAAATCCGTTTCTTATTATTTTCATCCAACCTTTTTTTAATGTTCTCATACTTTCAAAAAAAGTTAAAATTCAATAGAATGAATCGTTTAAATATTATGAAAAAAACATTTCGTCAAAGGAAATGTGTATGTACAATGTACATGCACCCTTTGGTCCTACCTAAAGAAATGCATATGGCAGGTAAATGGCCGTTTTCTAATTCTTATTAGGATCCATAAAATAAAAATAAGTCGGCGCAGTGGCTTAGTGGTTAGTGTGTTGAACTACTAAGCGAGGGGTCGAGGTTAGAATACCGTAAAAACCCAAATTCCAACTTAGGGTTTTTTTTCCGCTGCGCCACCTCTCGCGAAAGTCTGACAAACATCCGAGAGTATGACTGTCTTGAAAGAGCTTCTCAATTAGCCGTTTGGAGTCGGCATAAAATTGTAGATCCCTTCCATTCGTTCCAAAAGGAAAAAACTCACACAAAACGAATGGTTGTGAGAATCTAGGCCTACGGTCCCTCCGGACCTATTGCGCCAACTATTTATTTATTTGTTTTTTAAAATAAAAAATAAAAAATTAGAAAATATTCCCAGGAAAAATAAAAGTAACTCGGAAGTAAAATTTAATATTATAAATGGTGCAGGGAAATAATTCCGCGGGAAGTAAAACCACTTTCGTGAAGTGGACTTTCAGACATTAGAATTAGGTGATTTTTGTTGAAAAATAATAATCGTCGCGATTTTTCTTTGATTATTTTCAGAGTCTTGCAAACTGAATTTTTACATTTTTATTCTTTTTGACAAAATACTACTCTTTTCGAAAATCGCGGCGATTTTTATTTGATTATTTTCAGATTCTTGCAAACTAACAGCCCGATTCTGCCAAACCTCACCGATACCTAACAGGTCACAAGACCCTCACAAGGTGAGGTGAAATTGATTTTGTGAGGTTTTCGTATTCTGTCAGCACACCCACAACTTGTGAGGCTCACAAAAACAATCGAATTTTTTGATCTCCTATGGAGCAGGTCACAAAATTCAAAACCAGTCATAACGGCTCACAAGTGACAATCATTATTGCATTTGATGGTCTATTTTCACACACTTAATAGCCTGAACATGACATTTTATGCTACATTTATAACCATTTCAGGAAAATTGCATATTTTTTTGTATAAAAAAAACTAAGGAAGGTGGGGAATTTGATTTATGACAAATGTCTTTAATTATTTTTACCATTCAGTTCTAAAACATTTCTTCGTCCATATTTTGCTTATTTTGCCAATAAGTAATAATATTTTTACTAACTTCGTGTACTAGTTCGGACTTTTATTGAATTTTTTTTTTTACCAAAAGTAACGATGCTAAGGTGAATTTTTCGTGAGTTTTGTTGTGAGGATTAGTAGAATTCGGTAAAAGTTATCGAATCACAACAAACATCACAAGAAATCGACCTCACAAGAGATTGTGACTTGTGAAGTTTCGGAATTTAAATATAAATTTTGTTAATATAATACTCTGTCTCAGTTAAGAGTTAATTTCTCTTTTGTTATTAAAAATTGTCAATTACCTATTTGACTCATTAATTTTACTTGGTTCTTAGTCGACAGTGAGAATTTACTTCACATTAAAAGGGATATAAAACCACTCGGAGTTTTCGGAACTTATTTCCCACCCATGGAAACTAAGTCCACTTGACGAAAGTGGTTTTATTTCCCACTAAGTGGGAACCAAGTCCCTCAGTTCCCGGCGACTTATTTCCCTGCGCCATTATAAATCCTGAATATTTCTTGAGCGCGCGTCTTTTTGCCACTACAACCTATTGATATTTGTGGTAAAACTGATTTCCGTTTGAATATTTTGCGTTCTAGTACGAAGAAATGCAATTCTTAAATTCACATAATATTACCTTACCATTTTCATGACAAGCGTTCAGGTATTTTAGCACCCCCATTTAAGGGGAAAGGTTATGTGTGTACATTTTATATTGCTATCAGTGTTTCTATTTATAATCTTTCTTTTTCCTCCTTCGAAGATGTGTTTTACCTCTCCTCTTTTCTTCATATAGAGCTTACGAACCTCTCTCGTCGTTTCCGCAGCCTGCTTTCTGTTTGAAGACGAGTTGCTTTTCTCCACGTGTTTGCCGGCACTATTCATTAAACCAATGGGTTTGGTAAAAATAGTCGGACGAAAAACTTTTAAAACGATGATCCAAAGAATTTTCCAACTTAATCCCTCTACATCATTTTGGAAGGCCTCCCAGCAACCAGAGTTTTCTTCGATCTTCTCTTAGAACGATCCTCCTATCTGGCCTATGGGACCTCTGCTGTCCTGTAAAACTTCAACACTTACGTCAACTTACCCTTCTATCTACCGACCGTCCAAAACTATATCAGCGTCTGTATCTAAATGCACAAACAAGTTTAATCATTTTTTTTTTATCAACATAGTCCTTGTTTCTGATAAACCTACCGTTGTCTGTCGGATTTAGATATATTAAGGTCTTCAAACAACTCGTCGCAGCACCCTATATAGGTACTAATATATCAACCAAATAATTCCCCATTGACCCACTTTGAAGCGGGATTGCGATTTCAATTTTCCAAGCAAACAACTCGGCTTTGTGTCGCCCTCTTCTATTTGTCTCAACCATTTTCGGTCTCGTTTCGTGATGATTCATCAAAATATCAAGAATGTCATCATCATCATCATCGTCATCTATCCCTACAACCTTTTCCACTTATTTCTCCAATTAGCCATGTTTTTGCATGTTTGGTATATAATAATAAAAAAAAGCAAACCCACATAATACGCCTGCAGCGACTTTTGTTCATCTAAGGATATAAGGAAAAAAAAAGAAAAAAAAAAAAGACATGAATATGCGGTTGGGTGGCGGTGGTGATTTTGGTGTGCGCAAAGTGCACTCGACAATTCCGGATGTACTGTGCAGTTCCCAGGATGTCGGCTTATTGAAATTTCTTCAACCATAACAACAAAACACTATAAGCGAATTTCAGCGCAACCCAACCCAACCTATAGTCGATGACTTTCCGCTCACAAAGTCTGCAACTGTGTATAGCGCCTGTTGTTGCGAGGAGACCAAATGAGCCCTGTGCTTCGCTGTGCAATAACAATGGCCAGGCATTAAACGTCGTCGTCACCTTGTCGTTGTCGACGTCAGCGTCGATGAGGTGGAGAATGATGGAAGTGAAAGGCCACCACCATCACCATCATCAACGGCACCGTAGCGCCATTGTATCCAGAGAGTGCTGTTATTGTTTCAGTAATTCAGAAATAATCACAAGCGCACGAAACAAAGGGCTGCACTCGCTCTCGGTGCACTGGATTATATGTGTTTTTCGCACAGAACCACCATATAAACACCCTTAACGACCCAATCAGAGGAAGGTCCTTAATTTCGAGGATCTCTTCCACACTCACTCTATTAATGTGACGGGAAAGGAATGAACACACAATAAGAAACAAAAACCAACTGGAAAAAAAAAAACAGGCATATTGAGTGAGACTTGCTTCCGTAACATTGCCTGTGCCGCGCCAACGTCAATGGAAAAATCCTTTGATACTTATAGCACCTCGCACACATAGGCGACAAAATGACTGCAGCAAGCGTTCCTGTGCGGTGTACTGTTATGCACACGAAGCTTCAATGTCAATTAAAACGGAAAAAATAATAACGAAGCAGACAAAGGCTGCCGCAGTGTAAATCGCGAACACAGACTGTTTCTGGGTGGTGCGTTTGTTCCTCGTATGGGGAATTTTTGTTTTCCATTTTAACGCATCTATTTACGCGACTTTTGCACTTATGTGCGAGATTTATGTATTTCAGAGTCAATGGTGATCTATAATCGAACATTGACCGAGCGGGGGGTATTGCTTTTGATGTTTGGGTCGAGATTGTTTGCCCACAATATGACAAATTTTCTGTGGAGCAGTTTTCGGGCTTATCTAAGGCCTAAAATTTGTGTTAGTACCTTAATTGAAATATCATTGGCAGTTATCTGAAGAATATACTCAAGCGCACATAGTTATACCTAAGCGCACATCTGGTGTGCGCTAACCGAAGTTCTTGCATCTTTTTGTATAAACATTTGACACTTTTAACAAAGCTATAAGCAAAGGCTTCCATACCCTCTCTGCCATGCTAAAACTTTAAGATTTAATTACCTGTTGCCATTGCCACTGTTAGATTACTTATCAATTTGTTCTCAATTTCTCTTTTCAGATGCAAAGCGGCGCAAATTCACAGTACCTACAACAAATCCAAATAAAATCCTTTCCGCTGCTCAACAAAATGCCAACCAAGCAATGTTGTCTGCAGCAAACAGTGCTAGCCAAGGTACTACTAGTCAAATGCCTTCCGTTGTGGCGAAACCGCATCAGCAGCAATTGGAAACGATATCTCATAAGAACGCACCAGTTGAGGTGGAGAAAGTACAACTACAACAACATGTACCTGCTCCAGCGCCCGCACAACCGGATCCACAGCAACAAGAGGCAACCACGAAAAAGCCCGAAAGACAGATCGGTGGTGTGAAGCTGTCAAAAACGCCACCTTGGCGTAAAAGTCAAAACTCCACGGGCTACAATGCTGAAAGCAATGAGCGAGTTCCGCCACTTCCACAGTCCCATTTGAACACAAGGTCGCTGGTACCTCTGCCACCTTGGTGTGGGACTAACAGGGCGCCCTATGCCCCTCGTTATATGACCAAGAACCGCCATCTTATAGGTATTACAAGGAGTTATCCAAACTTCAACGACGATCCAACCGGGTACCTTAGCGAACAGACGGCAATCCTGCACAGCTCAATGTTGAACATTGACAAGATCCCAAAGGCTGTACAACGTAAGGATGTGCAGGAGTCGGTTGAGGAAGAGAAAGAGGAGGGCAAATCTGAAGAAGAGGCAAATAAGAGCAAAACTGTGATTCATCATCAAGAACAACAGAAAAAGCTGCAGGAAGACAGAAGTAAGGTGGGCTCTGTGGATAGTAAGCAACCACAGTTCACTGGGAGAGTGCTCAACGGTAGCACGCCTCCACAGCAGCAGCCACAAGCAAACTCTGTGCTAGTTCAAAGCACTAACGGCAACCAGTACCAATACCAGTCCTCGCAGTCACAGCGCATGTCGGCTGCAGCGTCGCCAGCAACATCCACAGCCAGTGCAGTGAGCAATCATCAGATGGCTGTTCCTTCTAGTCAACAAACACAGCAGCAGCAACAGTATCACCTAGAGCAGAATGAGGTAAAAAAAACAGAGCCAGCCCAAGACAAAAGACGCTACCACCCCCAACAACATCAACGGCATCCAAGTCCAGCACAACCACAACTGACGACAACCATTGGAGGCCAAACTGTGACGCATTTCGCCAATGGTATGGTTCAAATCGAGCAAAGCTGTGATAGCGTGGCCCAGCAGATAATTCCCACGCCCATGAAGCCCCAGCAACAGTTGCAGCTGCAGCAGCAAATCCAGCAGCATAACCTCCTCTTTCGACAGAACCAACAAATCCAGAAGCAGGCTACTGGAACTAGCAAGCCACAGCCGAAGCCTGCAATTGTCGTTCCGGCGGCGCAAGAGTCACCGGTGTCATCAAGCACAGCATTCGCTAATCGCTCCACACCCGAGACGCCGCAGCAGCAGTCGTTGTCAGATGTTTCAAAGGGACCCGCTCAGGTGGGAGCTATTTCCACAAGTCATGAAAGTCCGAGGCCTTGCCCACCCTCGCCAGCAGAGTCGACTGAATCGACCAGTTCCAGGGCGTCATCGGTCAAAACAGCGCCATCTCCTAGTTTAGTACAGACCTCCCATGTCGTCAGCACAAAGAAGGTGGAATCTCAAAAGATAGTGCGTCAGCAAAAGACGCCACAACACTCGCTGTATACGCAGACCACATCGAGGAACACCATCACTTCGGTGACTGCGGGCAAGGCTCAGACAGCAACTACCACCTCGTCGACGATCTCCATTGAACCGCCAAATAAAATTCAGCATCACACACAGAAGCTCTCGCCGAATAGCAGCATTCCGGTGGCTAACCTGCAACTGCAACCGATCATGCGGGAATCGAGTAACAGTCAGATCATCATGACCTCCACCGGTCAACTGATTGTGATGCCATCCAGCAGTGGATTGAAGTCGCAACAAAACCACCACATGATCATCTCGGGCAGCGACAGCAATACCACGATCCATCAAAACGTCGATGTGCAGCAGCAAATTCTAAATGGATCCTCCAACAGCGGAGGGAACTCGAACGGAGGAATCATCATTCAAAACGCCAACGGATCGAACAACTTCCAAATCCAAGGGGGTAACCTCCACCAACCAACAACTGTGATCCTGAACAATGGACAGAATCTCCTTGGGGCCAGTACTAAGGTGCTCACCAATGGCGGCAACATCATCAACAACATCGGTGGCAACATCATATCGCCCAACAACGCTGGCATGCTTGGTCAGCAGACCGTTGTGCTGAACACTCTTCCCAATGGCTATGTGATTCAGCCTAACTTTGCGACTGTCGACGGGCAGATGGTTAGCCAGATCGTCAATCAGGAGAATGGCACCACCACCTATGTACAGCAGCAACAACAGTCGCAGCAACACCAACAACAACAGCAGCAAAGAATCATAATCACATCGCCGGACATCAAGAGGAAGGCGAAAAAGCGAAAAAACAGTTCGAGTTCCTCGCCTTCGACGACTCCTTCGAGTATGTCGCCACAACAGTCGCCCACGATACAACAGCAGCAGGCAGCTGCGGTACTACAAAACCACCAGGCGAATGGCCAGACTCAGATGGTTCAGATCGCTGCAAGTTCGCAGTATCCGACTCAGGGCTTCCAAATCAGTCCCAGCATACAGGGCATTGTGGTGAACAAGAATACTCAGCAGACGGGAGGACAACAGCAGATTCTCTTCCAAAATGGCCAGATCATCCAGCCGATCAATATGCTGGGACAGCAGCTGTTGGTACCAGCTGGTCTGGTAATGACCTCACCGGACACGACGCTTTTGCAGATCCAGAATGTCGGCACTGCGTGCAGTAGCATCCTAACGCCACAGGGAATGATGTTGCGTGCGGCTAGTCCTCAGAGTAAGAATTTCCTATCGCCAAATGGGGGCGGCCAGCAGTTTATTGTTGGCAACAATGGTCAGCTCAGTCCGATTGGCCAGCTCTACAGCACACCGATGGGTATCATGATGCCATCGCAGGGTAATGGCAGTACGACGACTTATGTCCAGCAGAATGCTACAATCGTTCAGCACCAACAGCAGTCTCAGCAGCAGCAGCAGCAACAACAGCAGCAGCAGCAGCAGCAGCAAGTGCTGCAGCACCAAGCAGCGTCACTTCAGCAGCAACAGCAACAGCAAACCAACAATCAAACAGTCACTGTGATCAATAAGCGGGCTTTGGAGGAAGCGGCGAATATGCAAAGGACAGCTGCGGCCAGTCCACCGGATACAACCACGCATAGCCCAAGAAGCCCAGAGAGACCACCAAGCCAGCGAAGCGGTGGAAGTGATATGGTAAGTTGTACCCTATGTCATTTGACGTTGTATGCTTAAATATATTTATATTTTTAGGTACAATGTGTGTCAAGTTCGGAGCCAGATGCAGTAGTGTCACCGCAGAGCGTGGATAGCGCACAGTCGCCAACAACTACTGATTGTGATAGAGGTAAGAGATTAGGTAGTTTGAAAGGGCGGGCAAATATTTGAAGATGTTATCATATTTATACAGTCGATTACTTCTGCTATCGGTCGATGAAGGAGCTAAAGTGATGAGGCACGGGGTCACAATAACGTTCTGTCGTTGTTCATGATCTAGAATCTGCGATGAAGTTCGATCATTATCAAATTTGAGACTATGACATATTGTGGTTGACACGGACTAGATGTCAAACGTAAACATAGGGTAGAAGTGATCAAATAGCGACATGATTTGAATTTCTCAAACGGTCATATTTGTTGTCAGTTAACCAGTTAACAGTTGTAGCAGTTTCTAAACTAAGTTTAAGTAGTGTTGAGTCACCCAACTATCGGATTCTAGGGTTCCTCTAGGACAGTTTAATTAACACAGGTATGTGATCTGGAAATTACTGAGGCACTATCATTCACGTGGTGCAACGATGAAAAACTCTTCTCCGTGTGTACCCTCTTAAAAATAATTCAAATAGTCGGGGCTAAAAATGAGTTTAAGTATTTAGAAGGGCTCAGTTTCGTTTACGTTCCCATTACTTTCGAAAGAGCATTATCATACGTAACTTTGATATTTGTACCTTTGAAATTTTTACATTCAGCTGTGTAACCGGCAAAACAACGTGCTACCAGCTTCTGTTCACGTATTCCTATTACAAACTACATTAAAAATTAGCAACACTGAAGAAAATTAAAAATTATGTCACCAGCTTTGATATGTTTTCCACTTTTGTACAGGGTGGTTACATTTGAAGGTTTCCACAACCAGTGTGACAGCTGAAAGTTGAGTTTTCAGTTGAAAGTTTTCACCTAAAAAAAATAAATAAATAGTTGGCGCAACAGGTCGGAAGGGACCCAATGCCTAGCTTCTCACAACCATTCGTTTTGTGTGAGTTTCATTTTTGGAACGAATGGAGGGGATCTACAATTTTATGCCGACTCCAAACGGCTAATTGAGAAGCTCTTTCAAGACAGTTTATACTCTCGGATGTTTGTCAGACGTTCGCGAGAGGTAGCGCAGTGGAAAAAAAACCTTAAGTTGGAATTTGGGTTTTTGCGGGATTCGAACCTGAGACCCCTCGCTTAGTAGTCCAACACACTAACCACTAAGCCACTGCGACTACAAAGTTTTCACCTGGACTAACAAAACACGACCCCACGGACAGGTTAAATCTGGTCATGGATTCACAGAATCTGATTGACACTAATCAGCTACCTTTGTCTGTTCAATATTGTTTTCCAAATCTAACATGACGTGCGGTGAGCGGATGCCATTTCAAAGGAACTGATATCACGCAAAATTGTATAGCGTGCCCACTCTAGGTTAAATACAATGAATGTTTGACGTTTAGCTTAGGGCATAAACAGTGAAACACAAACTCAAAATATAGAATACAAGTTTGACAAACTGAATGCGGTTACATAAATACTAAACTTCAAACACAGATTAAATTCTCTAATAATCATCTTAGTATAACAATAGCGTACGTTACCGAGCTAAGCATTAAAAATCTGTCAAAATCCAAAAATAGAATATATACTCAAAAGAACGTGGATAGGCAACGAGCTACTTTGAGCCACTTACATTTTTGACATCTAATCCACATCCCAAATAAATTTTTAACTTACCTTTTTGCAACCTATGAAACGGTAAAGGAGAACAGTCAACCACCACCGAATATTCTTTATTTTAAGAGATTTTATTTTTGGATGGAATTGATTTTTAGGACGCATTTTGAATATGTTTCCTGTCAACTTTGTGCATTTGACAGATTTATCAGTAGTAGCCGGTTGAAATTCTCCGAGCTGTTATGAGCCAAGATAGAACTCGTATCGTTATTTTGCTAATTTTCTCTTTTTCTATCATTTTTCGTGAGTACGTATATAAACTTTGCGATCGATTGCGTTCGAGTAAACCTAATATAACAAACTGTCAGATGATATGATTCCGAAAACGAATTTAGATTTCAATGGGTTTGTCCCGTTACTTTTGTAGTAAGAATGTAAAAGACTGTCAAAATGGCAGGTTGGGGATAAATTTTCTCACTTATGTAGTAATCTTTGAAAAATGGCGGATACACAATTCAAATATTCAAAAATGTGGTACGAAAAGTCGTTAAAATGTCTGATGAATTCAATGATTTGGTTAATTTTAGTTAATTAACACTATTAGTTAATTCGACTAGGAATTAAAGTGATTCGGAATTTATCGAACGAATTTTTGATGATTCCGAATATTTGGAAGAAGAAGTACTGATTTAACTACAGCATTAGATAAGAGGAAAAAGTGACACTGCATTGAAAATTACGTGGAGGAGATTGCCTCCTTTCAAAGTGCAGAATTTCGTCGCCACTTTTGAAAAGAATCTTGAGAACATTAAGCTTTGCCGCATGTTGATACCGTTTTAATACGCAAGAAAATTGCACGCATATACCAAATAGAGCAACGAATTTGAAATCAACTGTTAATAATTGAAGATGACTGACAGCTTTTCAAATTCTTTAAATTCGTAAGATTCTCAGTGGAGGAGACGAATTTTTCGAGTTAAGGAACGCCAGTGAGTAAAAATTTATAGGATGTAGTAAAAATTCACAAGATTTAAAATGAAAGTAAAGGAACGGATCTAATAGTTCTGAAAAGCACACCTCTCTCAAATATAGACGTAAAGTAGATTGATAATAAATTTTCATACCATATCAATACCATAAAAAATACAGATACATGTTAGTACATAAGGACTATTCGGTCGCAGTTTCGTGGAGTGATGGTCGGATTATTGAGACTTATTTTGAAAACTCGAAGCGCGAGGATATCTGTTTCTGTTAATTTGCTGAACGCGAACTAACTGTCAGTGTCAAAATGTCAGTTATTCGTAACCCAACAAATTTAACATATAATAAGCGAGTCATTAATATTGTTGCTAACGAAGGCAACTCTTATACCCAAATACGAAGAAAAAACCACAAATAACCTAAACTGTCAAAAAAAAAAAAACAATTGACATGAATACATTTACACGTTAATGCAAAACAAACGTAGGTATTCCGTTTTGTTACAAAATAATACCAAGTATGTATAGTAAAAATATGTACATGCACATACATTTATCTCATTTACAGATTTGGATTTGGATTCCCCAAAACAAAGGTCTAAATTTACATTAACATTTAATTCAACTATATAATTTCAAATAAAAAAAATATATATATATTAGTCAAATAAATTACTTATTTTCTTTCATTTCTTTTTTCCGTTTAACAAATTACAGGCATGTCATATCAAACCACAAATATTTACAAACCTTCGGATGCGAAAATTCGACGAGTAAAAAGCCCACCACAACAGCAATACGGTTCATCCACGCAGGATATGATGAAACCCGATTCTCATGGTGAGTCCTCATTTTGTTATTTATGATATTGAAATGCTTTCCTTTCTCGTCTATCTGTCAATGTCTGTCTTTCCACTCTGTACTATTCCTTAAACTTTTTTCCATTGTCATCTCTGGTTTTTTGTTAGCATTTTTTGTTTGTTTGTGTTTTTATTTACTCACTCTTTATATCTGTCTATCATGTATATTTATATGAAAGCAACCTCATTTGCATTGAAAGAGTGTTACTATCGTCAACATATCCACCACCACTACCACTACCACATCATCACCGCACTAACCATAACCAACCACATCCTTTTTCTTGTTGTCCCACATCGCTCTGTTGTAGTGTTTGTTAACATATTATAATTGAATATGGAAAGTTATTTTTTCATTTCGTTTGTGTTTGTCGTTTCGTGTAATTTTGCTTTGAAGTTGTGTTTCTTTATTTTATAAAATTAATTTGTGGAATTGCACTGCAATTAAATTAAAAATAAACGAACCTCTCTGTATACAGTTATCTCTGCATGATGGTGGAGTGTTGGAGGGTTTCCCATTTAACGGTATTAGTTTTGGTATTGATTTTTCTTTTGGCACTTGTGTATTTTTGTTTGATTATTGTAAATTGGAATTGGCTAATTAATTTGATTTTATTTATTATTTTTATTTCTTTTTATACATAACATTTTTGTTTTTTATTTTAATTGTTTTTGGGAATTTAACAGGTAAAGGAGATATTAAATTAAACTTTGGAGAGAGGTGAATGTTTAGTCCAGTTTGCATTATATTTCTGTCCGGCAACAATTTAAAAAAACAAAAAATGTGACTGAATGAATAAACAAATCCATGCAGTTGTTTACAACGCTGTCCACTTATGACTTTTTGTCTTCAATCGATGTTCAGATTGTAAATTTGAAGCATAGTGGTCAAAGATGGCAAGATCCTTTAATCTTCGAGGAGCTTGCATATTTGAGCCTCGCTACCATTTTGTTTTGACGTTATTTTCATTATCGGTAGCATTGGCAATTAGTCAGGAGCTAATTAGTCTCCTCAGGCAGTTATTTTTCCCTCCAAAACATGTATCAAAGATGTCCAATATGAAACCACAGACCATGAGACCAGTAAAAACAATTTTCTTCCCAATGGCATGGCAAACATTAGTCGCCACCCCACAAAAAAAAAGAAAGGTAGATGACTTGTTAAAATGAATGTTTACCAAAGGGATCAACGCTCTTATTTTTAACAAAGTCAACGAACAAACCCCATAATCTCAACACCTGCGTCTTGCAAACACCAAACTAAGCGCTGTCTCTTCTTCCCATCAGATGAAGTCTCGTATGATTACGGTATATCCAAAGCGCTTCACACAAATTGAGCTACTCCACCTCTCCCAAGTTCTACCTTCTCAGCGCGACTAAAGTACGACGGATTAACTCCCGATTTCGTTTCAACCGCCATAAATCAATATTAACCAACAGAAAGCAATAAATCATTTTTGTTCGGTTCTCTCGATTGTTTCGCTCTGTGTTCACGCGTTAATCGCAGGGTGGTCTACCGGCCGGAAGCTCGAATACAAAAACTTTCCCTGTTACGTTACATGGAGGGCGTTTTTATTATTATTTCCACATATCACAAATGTTTGGCGTTTTGTCGTCGTGTGTGTATTAATTTTGGATAAAAAAAATAAAAACTTCCTGCTCCACCATCCTTTTTGGAGAATCTCCTGCTGTTGGAGAATGAAAAAAATCACCAGACACGGACGTGACGTATTAATTTTTCATGGATGCACAACAAATTACTTTTTCCAAAAACAAAAAAAAAAAAACAGAAGAGAAATGTCAGTGCTGGTGTTTTTTTGTTTTGTGTTTCTTTTTGCGAAATACTGTAATTGACTGGGATTTTTGTGCTCACATTGCATTAATGAATGATGTAGGGCTGTTTGTACAGACTCGCCAACAAGGATAAATGGAAAACTCTTATAATAAAGGAGAGCAAAAATTCCCGTGAAGCCCCCAAATTTATTGGTTATTTTTTTTTTATCATTTGAGTGGAAAAAAATCAACTTAAAAATAGAGACGAGTTTCCGCCGAACGGTACACACGTTGTGGGAGTAATTTAATGAACCTGGGCGATGGGTAAGTTTGGATGCCAGTATGATTGGGCGCGGGATTTGGGCCATTGGGATTAATTTAAAGACGTTTAAGTATTCATGAAGGGTCCGATTCGTTTGTATCGTTTCAAATAGAGGACTGGGGATAACGCACACCCTTATAATAGTCATGAGCCAGAAGCGTCGTTGCTAAAATGCATTCCAAACACACACAAACCATATTAAGGTGATTTCATTTTAATAATAATAAGTGAGACATTTTTTGTAAGCAAGGCGCACACATTATGTGCGATCTTACTTCATTTTCTTGAGGCTTTAAACCGTCTGTTTTATTATGCTTTTTACCCTCGTTGGAAATACTCATCGACTGAAACGAAAACAAGAAGTATGTTTCTATATAAATTATTTGCGCACACTAGTGTGCGGAAGCAAATAAAAAACACTGCGGAGTGTGTGCGCTAACAAAAAGCAAGTGTCAAGCCTAGACCGCTCAACTTGAGCTATATTTTAAGAAGTTTGTGTATACTGTCGCTAGAATAGGATTAGGCACATCAAGAAGGTTTGCTTGAGATACGTGGATATCAGTGATCCAATATTATCTAGTTCTCCCATCCGCGAGCTCGGAGCAGCGATACCACTTTACTTCAAGTAGATTTTCTTCAATTTTGAAAAAAAAAGAAAAAAAAATTAAAATCTGCTACCTTCTTCTCACAGCGTTGCCGCTGAAAATGTTATTTCAAAATGGGGGAAGAAAAAAGGGCTTCCACCTAAATACTAAAAAAAAAACACCGACAATGAAATTTCTTTTTAACAAAAACACATTTTTTTCACTTCTTTTCATATGTTTGCAGTCTTTTTCGTTCAATAAAGAATCACATCTTACTTAAACTGAAAAAGGGGCATTTTTATGATTTTTCAAAATTGGGAGCCAAGGTTTCTGAGGCTCAAAAAGGGGCAATTTGGCCCAACGCTGCTTCGCATTATTATTAAATTCTTCAATTTTAATAAAAAAGGAAACCTTAAATCTACTTCCAACAAAAAATGTTTTATGCTTCGTTTTCACCGGACATAAATCCCGAGATTAATGTGGTATTGGTTTGGGCGCTCTCAGATCACTTTTTTTGCTCTCAGATCAGTTCTTACAAAAAAAAGCAATCTTTTTCAGATTTCAGAGCACTTTTGCGAATCTAGATATTTTCTCAGATTTACCAACACAAGTGCGTTTGAGTTTGACAACTGGTGGAGGACGTTTAGGTTTTCGTGAATTTGTTCTACTGCAAAGAAAGGCATTGCATGGGGTGAATCTGTTTTTGTAAATTATTTATGTATAAATATTTCAAAATCAATCGGGACGCAAATTTCGAATGTTTTAATTTAAAATTTAACCAGTGAATGGAAAACGGAAAAGGCTACACATATTCGAATCCCACGAATATTATCACAAAAAAGAACGAAATCTGAAATCTGAGAGCGAATCTGAAGAAGCCCAAACGAATACCACATAAGTTCAAGAGGTTTCAAATTAATCCTGAAGTGTTTCAACCAAATAAAAGAAGATTTACTTGACCTATTCTCTCTGTCTCTGTCCATTCGAGACGACGAGGATGACGTGTCACGAGAGAGAGGGGGAAAGAGAAACATTTTTCCATCTTTGACGTCTTATTTGTCATTTCTGTCAAATGCAGCTCTGTTCGCTTTACTTTTTTGATATCTCGAGCTGCGGAAAGTGTGTTTACAAGCCGGACTGTACAAGCCTGGTTAATAATAGATATTTATCTCTAATCAAATCACCCTTTTATGAGATTGACTTTTGTATGATAAATCCCGAAATTTATCCGCGATTTACGGATTTTTTTACACTCTTTCATGTAAACTCAAACCCAGATTCACATTTTAAAAGAATAAATTGCATCAAACTTCACAACAAACACTCAGGGCCCTACCAATAAACATTTTTAGTTCCGACTCTAAATTTTAGCAGTTCGCCGTGGCTATATTTTCCATACAAATTTCGCTATTGTGTGCTTCGTAAGTTTAAAGTCGAGACTAAAATTTGTTATTAGTACAGAGGAAAATGATTACAAATCTCTGAAGTTTATTATTGGTTTCCTCTAAATTTTCGGTCAAAGAGGTGCTACGTTTGGTTTGGTTTTGGTTCCTGTCTGTCTGTTCTGTTTAGGCAAATACGTGAAAGAATTATTGCAAACGCTATGAAAACTAGCATTTTGAAATCCACTTCTCTTTTTGGGTCAAATTCAATTCAACTTCGCTTTTTTTTTTTTTTTGAAATGGTAACGCTGGCTCGGAGGTTTATCTGGGGGTCAAACCCAAGTCTCATATGTAACATCGAAGCTGTCTAAACACTAGACCATACCCTCCGCCTAACTATACGAACTTAATCAGAAGTTGGGAAAGAGTCTGGGGTCGAATCGCCACTTCCGTGAGCGAGCTATACGTTCACGGAATTAAGTTTATTTTACATGTGAAACAAAAACAAATTCCGTCACATAATGCTCGTTAGCGGACGCGCGATTCGACCCCCGTCGTAGTAGTTAAATAAGTTGATTTTTTGACTGCCTGAACGGGTCTTCGGTTCGACCCCCAGAAAACCCAAATTACACTTTAAGTGCTTTGCTTATTTTTTCCTTTCCTACCTCTCGTTAACATCTCGCTGACAAAATGACTGTATAACTGCCCTAAGAAAGTGCAATTCAGGGACTGGATCCGTCATCGAATTTTCGATTCCGTCCCTTAAAATTTGCTTCCTAAAATTCCCAATAGGTGCGCTTCTATTAACAGCCTTGTCTCGTTGCATTCAATCTGTGTGTATAAGAGAGAAACTGCACTAATCACAAAAAACAGGCTTTATAAATAATTTCGCTTCTTCTTGACAGGACGGGCTTCTTTTAGGTGTTGGTTGGCTTTTACTAAAAATAAAAAATAAAAATACGTCCGTGTTCAATTGTTCGTGTTCCGTCCAAAATGTATACTAATTCACATATCCATCGTGTCATTATGTAAAATGTCTAACCTCATATCCACCACACCCATTTTCTGAATATCACACTTCCCTCTCCGTTGAAAAGATTACGAAATTTGAATATGAATTCCTTCGTATATAGAATCGCCCACAAACTCAGCACCAACCTCGTCCTCAATATCAGCGATAACCTCTACAATCAATAAAATCACAAACCACCAGCACAATAACCACCGGAATCCTAGGTTAAACTCTACAACGACGGCTGTCCAGATCGACTTAACCCAAAACGGAGTGTCGCAGAAGTCCTTCGCCATAGGTGAACTGATTTGGGGTGCTGCTCGTGGCCACCCAGCCTGGCCGGGTAAAATTGTGTGTCCACCCGATGGGATGTCAACACCATGTGATTATCAAAGTCAGACCACTTGGGTGCAGTGGTTCGGTGGCGGTGGCCGATCCCACGCTGAGCTGGTAGCTGTAAACACCCTGAAGAGTCTATCCGAGGGTCTGGAAGCCCATCACAAAGCCCAAAAGGACACAAGAAAGTGAGAAGACTATATTTGGTTTTTATTTTACTTTTTTTTATTTTGTTACTTTTAGTAAGGGCGGGTATGTTGAGTAGCTAGAAAGCAAGTTTATTGGCCAATTCTTAAGTTGATGAGATTTTGATTAGACTTTAGCTAGACGTGAATGAGTAGACTTATTTATTTCGTTTTTTTATTTGTTTTATAAATTTTAAGTTTAATTATAACTTTGGAACAAAAAAAAAATTAATTCATTTGTCCCCGTTTTCTCTTTTTTTTTCGTTCTCTTTTTTTATTCCTCCCATGTCCATATTTGTCATCATCACACGCACCACCAAACCACACAAACAACATTTTCATTTCCAAAATAAAAATCCAAAAACAAAAACTCCTAAAAAATATGAAATGAAAAAAAAAATCCAGGAGCAGAAAATTAAATTCCCAACTCGAACGTGCCATTCAAGAAGCCATGACTGAATTGGATCGTATTTCAGCAGCACCACCATCATCAACAGGCAGCAACAACAACAACAGCAACTGTTCACAGCCAACATCCACATCGTCCACTCCGCATGGTAGCAGTAGCAGTCCCAATTCAACGAAGAATCGGGGGCGCGCTCGAACCACTGTAACGCAACAGATTGTCACGCAGCATAGATCGAAACCAATTCGGATAGCACCAGCGCCACCTAATGCGGCTGGTGGCTCGACCACCACCACTACCAGCACCACAACCATTAGCAGTAAGCAACTGTCCGCGTCAAGTATTAGCCAAGTCACCAGCCAGCTTAACCATATGCACCATCATCACCAATCGCAGACGCAATCCAAATGACCCGAATCTTGCGCGCTCTCGTGGTCAATGCAAACAGTCACTCTAGTCATTCACAATAACTAAGGAGTTACAAAAAAAAAAAAAAAAATACATACATACGTAGAAATTCACCATTGTGATTGAGGCATACATCAGAAAAAAAATGGCGTCAGAACCAGGTGCAGGTTAGCAACGCGCAACGGTACTTGGCGACAGCGAGTGAGCGCGCTCGCACGCAGTTTAGTCGTACTAAGTAGAATAATTAATTGTTCTCCCAATTTATTTTAAATTTATTTTTCTATCTAACACCTACAAAGTTAATAGTTTGTATATATCATTTGAAGATCGTTAATTTATTTTAGCAAATAGACAATAATAAAGAAGAATATTTCTGCAAAGATTGAATAAAATATCACAAGAGTTATGTGTGTTTTTTTTTTTTTAGTTTTTTAGTTTTTTATGCATACTTTTAAGGATTTTATTTATTTTAACTTGTAAGATTATTCAAAAACACAATACACAATACGATGTTTGTCTTTTTGTTTTTGTATCGCCTTAATCACGTATCATAGATGATATAAATATACATAGCTGCATATAAACAATCTGCAAACCTTAGAATTTTTTTTGTTATTAAAATAGAATTTATATGATTTACGAAAATCCACACATACATACGCTTTAAGTAAAATCCGAGTAGAAACGTAAAGTTTCACGAAGAGAAAAGGAAAAACAAAATAACTTGCATTTAAAACATGAACAAAATAGAATAAAACAAATCGAACTACAAAGAAGTATTGTGTGTTTTTCAGGATTTGAATTTATATAAATGTAAAGAAAAACAGAAATTATTGGTTATTGTAATATCATGAATGTTGTTAATATTATTCACATTATAATGTAATTGTATATAAGGAAAAGATGGAAAATAAAAGAAAAGAAGCTGAAAACATAAATGAAAAAAGATTATATCTCTTAAATGGAGTCAAAAAAAATTAAGAAGAAGCTAAGATTATGAGAAAAAATAAAATCAACAAGGAAAAATGTTTAAATTAACTGTTGGCGTTTTTTTTTTTAACTTTTTTCACATTTATGACAGATGCAATTTAAAATGCGGTAAGTACCTATTCAATTCTAGCATAAAGCGTGGTATGCAGTCCTTCACAAACGAAATATCCCATATAAAAGTGACACAACGAAAATCATGAACGAAAAATTTCGTTTTGCAGTACGCAGCTGCTGCGAAATGATGGCGGAAAAGTGGGTAGTTGTAGTAGATTGCTTGGTACAATTCTCCACTCTCTTTTCGCACACGTTTAAACTGGTTAAAACTGCATTTACACTATCACACACGCGCATTTTTGCACGAGACGGGACAGAGAGATCCGTTTGTCCGCAGTCAATGCTAATAAAGGCATAGGAATAAGATCACAAATCAGACGCCTAAGATGTCATGGATGTTCTACCCATATTTATAGATAGGTACGTAAAGCGGAAGTTCCGGCAACCAACATTTCTGCAATCACACGAAAACATTTCTATTTCCGATTTAAAATATGTGTAATTAGTGTTAATTAGTTTCAGTAAATTAAACCAACAATTCATCAATCATTTATACGAAATAAATAAATAATTTTACGTTCAGCACTTCCGGAAGCCATTTCGTTTTATAGGAAAACGAAATTTCGTAAGCCATCGCTATAAAAATATCAACATGCATAGCTTTCCCATAATTCCTACCACGTAAACAAAATGGCCGACCAAAAAACGTATCACGTTTTTTTGCGTGTTAGGTAATGCTGTCCCTTCCAGTCAGACGGCTGTTTAGTATTGGGCATCCCTTTAGTTTTCCGTGATAGGAATATGTGACCGTGTAAATGCACTATAATCGATTGAGACAAATTAGGTGCTGCCAGAGCTCGATTGTATCAAGTTACGTGCTGCCAGCTGCCACCCCAGCTTTTAAGTACAAGTCACAATCAAACTCGTTTCAAGTAACGTGCTGAAATTTATTTGTTTCGAGTTGGCTGACGATGAACAGTCCTCGATTGTATCAAGTTACGTACTGGCACCCCAGGCAAGGAGCTGGAGCACTCACATAAGTACCTACCTATAATTTATGTATTTTATAAAAGCCAGCTGACAGCTGCCGTAGATTATTCTTTTGGCATTTCACAAACACTTTTGTGGATTCAATCAGAAGCAGTTTTCTTATTGCATTGGATTACAGAATGAGTGGATCACCGAATGAAACCAATGGTAACGACTATAGAAATAAGTTTCATAACCTAAATAAAAATCATTCAGGCATAGCGGTATTACAATCTTTACTTAATTAGTTTAAAAATCAATTTACAATGTTCAACAGCGCAGATCAACAGCAACTGATCGTAAAACAACTCAATTAAATAGAGACGAAAAAGCTGATAACCTATAATTCCCGTTGACATGCAGGACTTCTGCGAAAAAATGCTCCCCATCCAGCAATCTGGAGTCGAAATGAACGTATCCGAACGAACGAGGTATACACGGTATACACTATACACCGCCCACGTACTTAGGCCAATTTTACACGGAATATAACAAAAATTGCGTTTTCGATTGAAAGGAAGAACTGCCCTTACTACCGAATGAGCAAATCTAGAAGTGCTCTTTCTATGTTTCCATGTCGTCGGCTTTCTTTCGAAACCTCGTAAATACAGAGTAATGTCTCTGCTCGTAAGTCCCAATTTTATGAAAAAATTACATTTAATGGAATCCTGAGGAAAACAAATCACTTATGTGGTTTTCCATTGGGACAAAAAATCAATCTTTTTTTTGATCTAAATCACTTTTTGCGTTCCATTGGGACGAAAAATCAATCTTTTTTTTCGATTCGGATCACTTTTCGCAGATCTCGATATTTTTTCAGATTCACGCATACCAATATACTTTGTACAGCTGTTTAACGTCAGTTTAAGAAGTTTCATTTCGAGGCAAATGCGCAAAGTTTCGTGAAAACCAAAATAACAAAATACATAAATAGCTATGGATACGATTTCGGAGGAATTATTATCTTCATTATCTCCCTCGTCATCTGAAGACTACAAACCACCAATAATACTTCATTTGTATCTACAAGAAGGAAAACATTTTTGAGGGCGATATCCATTTGTGATTTAGCAAAAAACGAATGCCATTTGAACAGCTGATATTGTTGTCAATTACGCACTAATCCATTTACAAAAGCAGATCAATCTCGTTGCGCGTTCCATGAGCACAGTAAAATCTGAGATCTGAAAAAGATTTCTGGTGGTCCCAATGGAAAACCACATTAATTTAAATATAAATGCCTCGTAGCTCCATCATGATTCCTTTTGCCTCTATCAACCAGTTTCAAAACCGAAGTCCATCGATCTTTAAATTTCCATTTAAAAGCTCATATGTCCCTCGTACGTCGTACTTTCACATCTTCCTTTTTTAATTTTTTCAATCGGTTTTTTGCGCCTCCTCAAAAATTTTCCATTTTTGACTTACGAGTTTCTGAAAGAAAGCCGACGATGTCAAATCTTAACACGACAGAAGTGCGACATTTTTAAAGAATTGCCTTGAGATCACCCGCGCACACTAGAAAATGTCAGATTAAAATGTTTATTGTGTTGTTGGAAACAAATTTTGCGCTATGCGATCCGAAACTATGCAGTTAACGGTGCGAAACTTTGACTGAAATAAGTTGATTTGGCTTATTAAAACATTTATATAGACAAACTAGCTGACCCGGCGAACTTCGTTCCGCCCAAATTCATTAATGTAGGTAATGAAATGAATAATTCCGAGCTTTCGCTTCGTTCTTTTTTTTTTTTTTTTTTTTATATACTTCTCCCGGGAAAGGCGAACCTATAACGCTTCAACAGCGCCCCGAGATGCCTGCAGATGTATGTTTGTTCTGCACTTAAATTGCTGCAAATTGTAGTCTTCCGGAAATATATCCCCAGGAAGCGAGTTCCAATGTTTGCTTGTCCTGTAACAGAAGGAGTTTTGGAAAGTTGATGTCCTCGCGGTTGTCAAGTGTACTGTATGGTCTTGTCTTGTCTTGTTGGGCGCCCAAAAGTTGCATTTCGAGGGATAATGTCTTTGAGTTCCTCAGAACATCTACCATGGAAGTACCTATAGTACAAGCATAGGTCAGCGACTTGTCTTCTGTGCACCAACGGTTGTAGATTCGATGTGAGTGTAGGGTCTCCAATGAGTCGAACTGCTCGTCTCTGTATGCTATCAAGCAGGTTAAGTGAATGTTTTGGGGCCGAGCTCCTTATATGGGAACAATATTCCAAGCCTGGTCTTACCTGTGCTTTGTAGAGAAGGAGAAGTTGCTTGGGGCTAAAGTACCTCTTTGCTCTAAATAGGTAGCTCATCTTTGCGGACGCCGATCTTGCGATATAGGATATGTGGTTCTGCCATGTGATTCCTGAATTGACTGTGACTCCTAGAAGGTGCTTCATGTAATTCGGTCAAATAAAATTTTGTAAAAGTTATACTAAAATTAAATAAATAGGGAAATAAAATCAAATACTTGTCGGTCAACCTACCGCTTTTTCACTGAAGTGCTTTATGGTAAACAACATTTTTTGTTCTATTTCTTATATCTTACATTGCTGCAGTACTTTCGCCATCGCAGTATTCATTGAAATGTTGCATGCAGGTTCTTCATCCACTTGCAGATTCAATGGCAATTTCAATGCAGAATGAGCTGTTCGACCGCCTTCTAATAAAGAAGCCGCTATCCCAGAAGAGGCTAGGGCCAAAGCGATCTCAGATCGAACGAATTGTAGCCAAATTCAGTGAAATCAGGAATGTATTTCCAGTTCCACCGGGCGCATCGAGGAAGAAAATTCCGCCATTTTCGTTGACTACTTGCACCAATTCATCGTACACTTTCTTTTGTTCTTGATTCAACATTGACACATTTGTTCGAACAGCTTGACTCAAATGCGATTCGATCGAAGTCCATTTCTCGCTCCAATTCTCGATTAAATGCGTCTTGCATTGAACGATTTGGCTGTGGCATCCTCAATTTGCACAACAAATTGCCACTCATGAGCAGACACATATCCTCGATCAAAATAAAAGCTTTGTTGCGCATTTCATCAGCCATAATATCATCTTTATATAATCAAAATATTTCATTTCAAAAGGTTACTTAATGTAACATAGTAATCATTTTATTAGAACAAACTTTTTAGGTATGTATATTAAAAAAAAAAAAACAATTTGCTTGGAAAATAATTAAAATAATTGACAACAACAATTGACAATAAACCGATATACAGCAATACGAACAAAACAAAAAATGAATTATGAGAATCGTCCCAAGGGTTATCGAGTTACACCCCGAAAGAATTATATATATGTAGGATTATTTATTTCCTAACTTTCTTAAACGGAATACATTTAGTATTATTTATTTTGTAATTTTCTTATTTAATTATTACATAGGTTATACTGATTCTATTTTAATAAATTCCGACGACCGACCAACCGACCAGTTATTCTCTCTGTTCCTAAAACGACTGTCGACTTGCATCCCTCTTCGCCACCGCCTCGTTGTTGTCACCACGACCAGACCCCCAGCCGATCCAATATCTCGTACCACGCCAATACCTTGCGCAACCAGCTCCAGATAATCGCAACGCCGCACATTCCAGTGATCGCTAATGCTATTGCCCTCCAGTTGGCCATGTATGCCCCACCCATGGTCATCGCTGGGGCTTTTATTTGTACAGTTTATCTGGTTCGAGGGTATTAGGTAACGTTCAACTTACGATTCGGCTATCGCCCTCACAGAGTCATCGTCACATGATCCCTCTGGAACGTAGTGAAACGAGGACGGTGGTCGAATGTGTTTGCTTTACTCAATTTCAGCAGTGGGTCGAACATTACTCATCGTTGGTGGTGGGTCGGTAGTCTGGAATGATTCATGATTAATTATAATATATGAAAATACTTATGTTTACTTAGCTATTCTATTTGATTGCGCCCCGTCATTCCTACATATATAGAAGAACAAGATAGAAGATAGATAGATAGAAGAAGATATTTCAGAAACCAACAAAGTAGCAACAGAAAACAGAATTTCACTGAAAAGAGCAATTCTGAATCTTGGGGCAATTCTCTCGGTTAAATGAAAAACGCCATTAGTCTATTCAAGAAATGTGTTTGTCTATATTTTGTGTTGTACATCTCGATCTGTTATAATGAAAATGATTGATCCACACCACCTTTTCAAAATAGCCAATAAATAAGCAAAAAAATACTCGAATACGAATAGCTTTTGAAAATATAACTCAGAACACAAATAAAAAACAAACATACAGTAGATATAATGTTGCGTAGTATATAATGTGGATTACAAGCGTATTTTCGTTTAATCTTGCGACAAGACCTCTTTTAAAACATCACCCAAGTTGATCAAGTAGTATTCCTCATTCTGCACGACCTTATCGCAGATAATTTCTGATTCGGCTGGCAATAGAGTTTCCAGTTTAGTTTTGAGCTCTTCGCTGATTTGTTTAGGCAGACCTGCGGATTGAAAATACATGAAAACTTTTCGCATTTAAGGGGAATTTTGGCTACCCACCATCAATTTCACAATCGCCCGTCATAATGGGGAACGTAAACTCTTCGGGATATTTACGAATATTCTCCACGGCAACAATTGAGATGTTTCCATAGTCAAAGAATAAAATGCTCGGGTGACCGTCGCCTACTACCTCTATACACCTGCCGCGGTACCACTGATCGTCTTCGGTGTATTTGGCGATACACAACTCATTGACCCTGGGATATGAAAGACAGTTAGAAGACCCTTTAGACGGAAGAAGAGCATTGTTACCTTGGTGTATATTTCTTGTCATGCATGGCGCCATATTTCTGAAGGTCCTTTTGGAACTTTTGTATCTCGAGGGCATACTCCAAAGTTGTACACGAGATGAAGGCTGTCTGTAGCAGCGAATTGTCCATAATGATGAGTTTTACTTTCTCGCCTATCGGCAGCGGTAAGTGTTCCAAATTCTGAAAATACAAAGACCCCACATGATACGCGATGTGCACGCCTAGAAGAATGCCAAACTCACCTCTTTGTATATAACAGTTGACGTGTCCACTTCCGGAATGGCCGCATGGAACAAGGCGATTGCCTTGTTGTAGCTTTCATTCGAATTGGTATCAAAGAGTTCCACCTTATTTATTACGTCCACAACATCGTCTCGATTCTTGACAACGTCGTCTTCCTCGTATTGGATCTTCATGATTGCGTGCAGGTATTTATACATGTACTTCTTTACCTCATCGGTCATGTAGAAGTCGGGCACATCTTTTAGTGTTATGGGACAAGCCATTCGTGGCAAATGCCAGAATAAATCCGGTGCATACAGCAGCGCCTCTATTGGCTTAACATCAATATTGCCGTAGTCGGGGTAAACCACTCGGATGTTATCCAAGTCATCGGCGTTAAGAATCATTGCGCGATTATACTGATTCTCTTTGAATTTTGTGAAGACTATTTCGCCCTTTTGCGGTGTGTGTTGCAGCGGGAGCTGCGACTTGGCTGCCTTTTGTATGAACGATACGGTTTCGAAGAACTTCAAATTATCAATGTGCGCATTGGAACGAACAAAGACGACATTTGTTTTGGTTATGGCGGTTATAATAACATCACTTCCGGGCGGTGGAATTTGTGATTTCAGTGCGGCTGCCTGGGTCGAGTCAGGATGTGCCTGTTGCTCTGGCACATCACAGGCGGGTAATGGTTTCTTATTCAGATCACCTACCAAGCCCCTGAAACAAGAAAGAAATGCAAAATTAACCAGATCTTTTGAGTACAAATTATAGACCTACGGTGGTTTTCCGCAGACGTAACGATGACTTTGCCATTCCTTCTTCTGACATTCGATGTTGCAGAAGAACGCCGAGCACCGAGAGCAAATGACATCACAGACTTTTTGGCACGACTCACAGGGACCGACTTTAACTTTCTCAAATGCAGGCGAGGGTAGGCAGAACTTTTCCTAAAATGAAAATTTCCAAATGACATGCACTTTTAATAGATAAACAGATACGCATAAAAAAAAAAACTTACCTCTTTAGCATCGTAGTTGCCATTAGTAGTCCTTCGTTTTGCATGGATAAAATTCCTATCTTGGTGTGGCATCCTGCAAGGTAGACACAAAGAAAGAAATACATTATAGAAAAACTCTTTTAGCAAAAGCATCAATAGGTTCATATTTTACGCCACATTCGATCGGAAACATACGTGTAGTACGCTCTTCCTGTGTGGTAATTGAACTTTCCATCTTCAACAGTACTCTTTTTGCCGTAAGCAATTCGATCCAATCCATGGGCATCGTCTTCGATTAGAAAATGCCTCTGCGGATCAACAATACTAAGTAAACTGTTGGGATTGTCGTAGTCCTGTTTGCCAACTAAAGGTTTCTTGTTGAAATGTGGCCGAGGAGGATTTCTGTTCGAAATCTGATAGGATCTAGGTATAAGAACGAATCTACTTTAGACAAGAAAACGAGTTCATAAGTGTTACCTGTCATAGTCGATGTTGCCCTGGGAGAATGATGGAGTTTTCGGCAAGGCAGTCGAAATAGGCTGATGCTGACTGTCGGTGTTCTCCTTGTGCTTATTATTCAAGAACGCACGAAAGCCGTACGAGTTGTTTTGTAATCCTGTGAAAACTCTCTCCATGTCGCTAAATCGAAAACGTAAGATTAAAATAAATCCATGGTCGGTAATAGGGTTTTGTCTTTTAAGTGAAAACATACTTAACCGATGGAAAGTTAATGAAGTAAACCCCATTACTGTTCTTATTTCCGCGAAGAACTTTGCCGTATCCCGAGCATATATTTATCAAACCATTAAGTGTGAGACTCGGAGGGACGTTTCTAATCATAATAAACGGATCATTAGTCTTCCTTTGTTGAACCGATTGTTTGGACAATTCCGTAGGCTGCTGGCTTTCCTCCATGTCGGCACCAGGACCACTCATGTATTTATTAAAACTAGAATCGTTGTATGCCTCGCGCATGGGATTCCAATTTTTGAATTGATCAGATAGATCTTTTTCCATTTTAGATACCATATTTTGTTGATTTGATTTTTGTGAACTTTTATGAAAAATAAAAAACGAGAACTGTCTGCCGGTTGATAGTTGATAGAAGTGGCTTTATTTTGTGTACCTACGCTGTATTCTTGTGGAAGTCGAGCAAGTCCGGCAGGAAATCCTTTATATACTTTTAATGACAGTTTATGCACAGATATGGTAAAGAGGTACCTACAACTCGGTGTATAATAATATCGATAGTCGATAGCCAAGGATGTTTGTTTTGTTTTTTTTTAAACTAGGTACCTTCCTATATAAAATTAACAACCAATTTTATATTAGGTATCTTGATTGACAAGTAGAACTATTTTGGTCCTTGTTCTTATACATAGTAAAATCCGGCTAGTGGGACTAGTGAAGCGGGATATATATCACATCATCCCTCCAGTATTGTAGACGTCCGCACTTTTTGACTATTTCCTAGTGATTGCCAAGGTACACTTCCAGACAATGACAAAATGCTGCACGTCAATTGTTTCAAATTGATTTATTTCATCTGCAATATTGCTGCACAATATTTTATCCACAATTTTATGTCGTTTTCAATTTGGCAAAAAGATCAAATTTTTTTGATCGAGTTTGCTTTTCATTTTCGGTTTGCCAAAAAAAGACTTCCTAAACTAGATACTTGAACGTCCCCCATAATCTTGCACATTCCAATTTGCTCGTAATAGCGTTTTCGATTGAAGAAAAGATTTGCCCTTTCTATGAAAAGAGCAATCCAGAAGTGCTCTTTCTATGTTTTCGATTTTTCATTGAAATAAAAAGTGCACTTCCAGGTCAATTCTTAACACGACAGAAGTGCCCGGAATATCTTTAAAGAATTACGCTGAATTCACCAACATACATTAGCAAAGTGTCAGCTTAAATGTTTGTTGTGCGTTGGAAACAAATTTATCTCTATGTGATACGAAAATATACAATTATGCGTGCAATGTAAACGTAAATTGAAGTAACACTGTGGGAAACAACAAAAAAAAGTAGTAAAAGAATACCAAATCTCACACAAGTAGTGTCTCTACCACTATTACATAATTACTTCATCGAATTTAATTAAAAGAGTAATTCTGAATTTCGGGGCAATAATTGTCTCGGAACTTCAATGAAAAACGCCATAAGCAAACATACCTTTCGATATCAAATTTAAATATCGATAGCTGCTTATTGATGGCATCACCGTCACTACTAGCGTCCTCACTTGCTCGAATGTCAGAAAAACGGATTCACGCGAACCAAGCAAAAAACCACGCAAAACTTCTATAGCAAACATTTTTTTCGATTGAGTTTTTCTTTTTCGGCTTTGTCACGGTTCGCTTCACGGATTTCTCTTCGTCGTACATATATTGTAATTAAATGTGTTTTAAATAATTCAGAACTGCAAATAAACAATCATTACAATGAACAGGCGTTTTTCCAACCGGTAAGTTTTTCAATATCGAATTGCAAATAAAATCTCATGCTGTGCTTGTTGCAAAATTCATAATGGAGGACAAACTTGGTTATGTTAAAGTTATTGGATGTCGGCATAGTGTAGGACCATCAAATTAATATTATTTATATGGATTCACATTAAAAGAAATATATTGATTGAATTTATTTTTTTCATAATTCTTTCTAATGTGAAACGATCTAAGATTATTCGGCGACAGAGTACTTAATTTTCGAAGCACACATTATAGGTTTCGGTTTTATCACAATGAACCGTATCGCGTATCGGGTATCGCCCACCATTTTATCATCATCGGGTTCATATTGCTATCTGTTCTTGCGATCATACTGAGTATGTTTTGTCTATGCTCGCATCGCAGCTATCATTGTTCTGTTAACCGGCATTTATGTAATGTACCATGTGTTTTATGCTTTGCACAAATTAATCATGTGCTGTTCATGGCGCTCTTTATCTTAATTTATTAAAGTCTTACTTTTATTATTTATTTCACTCTTCTACATAACAAAGGATACTATTGAGGAACTTGCGCACTAAGCACTATTGTTGTCAAGACGCCGCAGTTTATTTCTTAAATCTCATTCCAGATCCAGTGCCTTTTCCCTTTTTTTAGTTGAAAAAGGAACTTTGCAAATTCTTTAAACAACTGTGATTTCCAAATAAATATGTTTAAAATATAACGCGGTTGAGTATCACAATACTATTATAACGTTAAGCGAGCCAATACTTGTGAAAATATTGTGCGAAAATTGTAAAATTTGCAGAGAAGCTTTAGGCCCCAACTACATATATCCATACGTAAAACGGAACCGTACAAATTTTTTTTTTTTTTTTGACCACTTAAATCATAGGGATTTGGACCCTTAGTAATATTGCCCTTTATTGTTTCACCACCCTGAGTGATAGAGAAAGGTTATAAATTATACCTAGGTAGTTTAAAAAAAAATTTATCATTTTCTAGAAATTTTCATAAAAACACATTAGAAATTTTTTTAACATACATAGTTCAAAAAATAGATGTAATTCGTTTTCGAATGACAAATTTTAAAATGAAGACCAAGCATTGATTTTAAATTATAAATACATATATAATAATTAATAAAACATTGGCTGTAAATATATCAACTCATATTTATATCCACATTTTAAGATCTCGTTCAATTTAGTTTTAAAAAGTTGCACAGAAAAAAATCACAATATTTAACAAGTACTGCCTCGTTTTAACCGAAAATAGTGTTGTGATCGGGAACAGCGTTATATTTTTAACATATCTATTTTGGAATCACAGTTTTTGAAAACTCCCCGAAGTTTCTTTTTCCAACTTAAAATAAGGAACAAATTAGCAACAAATTGTATCAGGGTCCTCGGAAAAAGTACCAAATTGCCGCACAACGGTCACGCCTTAGATGAAAAAAGGCTTACTATTGTACTAATTTCTGTACTATTTAACTTTCCCTAGTACGCAAGTACCACTTCTCAATTTTGAGTACTATTTGTACTATTTTTAATTTTTTGAATAAATTGAACATGTATGAGATTATTTCACTTACGGCCATTTTATTTACTCCAAAAATTAAACCCAAGTCCATAACATCATTAAACCCGAACACAAGAAGGTATTTTAACTCGGCTTAAAATTTCAATTTCATAATATTAACATTTCTTCGTTTCTTAGCGATGAAATTGTTGATGGCTTCGTAGTTAGAAGAAGAATTTAGAACTGATGGAACAGCATAAATGGTGTATCAACTTCGTCCTCGTTTATATCGAATGCACAAGCGGGCTAGGGCTAGATGTCGTTTAGTTTCGGAAATATTTCCGGCTAAAAAAAAGAGGCATATTGGAGGTTTAATTTATAATTATGTAATACAATAAAATTAAAAATCAGCCAAGTGACAAACAACAAAAAACAAATGTAAATTTATCTATGTGAAATTAAACATTAGGTAGATGTAAAATCGATCTAAAATCGGTTTAAACTCCACCATTAAATGCATTTGTAACCAGCGGTCTTAATGCAAGTTTTTGAGTGATTATTATATATGTTTTTTTTTTTTTTTTTTTTGCTTGAATGCAATAACATAAATTTATAGCATTTGAAAAAAAAGTAGGTATCTACTATAATGTACGTTTCAGTACTATTTCATTTCAGTTTTGAATAGACTTGAGAAAAGTCGATTTTCATCACTGGGTCACGCTGTTGTCACTTGTCAGTTGTTCTCATCCGACATCCTTCGATTGGGCGCTCTCAGAGCACTTTTTTTTGCTCTCAGAGCAGTTTTTATGTTCGTTTGGTACAAAAAAAAACAATCTTTTTCAGATTTCAGAGCACTTTTGCGAATCTAGATATATTTTCTCAGATTACAAGTTTGTTTGAGTTTGACAACAACTGGTGGAGGGCGTTTAGGTTTTCGTGAATTTGCTCTACTGCAAAGAAAGGCATTGCATGGGGTGAATCTGTTTTTGTAAATTGGTTATGTATAAATATTTAAAAATCAATCGAGATGAAAATTTCGAATGTTTTAATTTAAAATTTAAACAGTGAATGAAAAACGTTTTGAAAAGTGTTGAAGGCTTAGGCTACACATATTCGAATCGCACGAATATTATGTCTGTTCCTTTACTTTTAAATCTTACGAATTTTTAGTCAGTGCCGTTCCTTAACTCAAAAAATTCGTAAAAGAGAGCGTCATCGAGAGAGCAAGATATTTCCCCTCCAGTGAGAATCTTACGAATTTTTACTCAACAAATTTCTTGGTGTAAGAAGTGGAAAAGCTGTCAGTCATCTTACAATTAATAGCTGATTTGAAATTTGTCGTTTTATTTGACATAAATGCGTGCATTTATCTTGATTTTTTGCGTATTAAAACAGGCGGAAAAATAAAATCAAATGTTCTTATCAAGATTCTTGTCGAAAGTGACTTCCTCGCTGTAATAAGGACACGGCCCTAGCGAGGTATCCGTCGGAACGGAAAATTCTCCGATTTTATAAAATTCGGAGGATTTTTGCTCCGAGGTATTCTTCGGAATAACTGTTCGGATGATTGTTCCGACACTTTGTAACGCATATCGGCGAATTACGCTAAAGTGCAATGAAGGGCATTTTTTGTTAAATTTTTGACAGCTAGGTTCCGATATCCTTCGACAGAAATGGGTTGCGGAAGCCTCCGAAAGAGTATGCGTTGCGGAGAATTTTTCATTCCGACGGATACATAGGTACATACTTGGATTCATCAAAAATAAGTTCAATTAACTCATTTCGTAGTAAATTAGCAAATTACTCGAGTTTATCAGATATTTTAACGACTTTACGTACCACTTTTTTAATATTTGAATTACGTATCTGTCATTTTTCATAGATTACTACAAAAACGTTCCCTAACTTTTTCGTAAGTATCTCTCTCTGTGAGAGAATTTATCCCAACCACTGCCATTTTGACAGTCTTTTCCATTCTTGCTACAAAAGTAAAGGAACAGACCTATTATCACAAAAAAGAGCAAGTGACGTTTTTATGTTCGATTCGCCACACGAAATCTGAAATCTGAGAGCGAATCTGAAGAAGCCCAAACGAATACCACATAAATAGGTTGCGTATGGGAAAGCGCGCCTGGAATTTTCAGGAACAAGGCTACAATAGAACAGGAAATATTGGAAGCTGTCAGTTCTCGACATCACGCACTCATTTATAGAATCCGCCTATACGTGAACCCATTCCGCGACCGCAATTGCTACAAAAACCGCACAAAATCAAGTCACAGATTGCTTCACCTTCAGCGCCATTTGCAAAAATGCAAACGTTATGTGCTATCTTTTCTATTCCCCTGCACTGCTAAATATTGTTAGGGCTACTATATTGAGCACGGTCGACATGTGTTTTTAAAAGGGACATCACAACATTCGTTGGAATATTGAGGCTTCAAAATGTTCAATGAATTTCTTATCTCTTGGTATTCGAAGTGAAACAAATTTAGCATCTTTCAAAAGAAATATTATCAATTTAGTTGAACTAAATTAGTGTTTCTTATACAAATTAAATAAAAAAAAAACACAATTTGAAAATGTATTTATGTGTAGGTAGGTATATGGTTAAAAAGCTAAATGAATAAACTAATCTAACTGACTAAATAGGCTGCTAACTAGTCAATCGTCTCTGATTGGTCGATTACCTGTAATATTTAAAAGAGCTGGGGCCTGGGAGAAAGACTGAAATGAATCACTGCGGGTGTAGGATGCATGCTGTACATAATTATATACAATGAAACGAAAACGACCTATTGCGTCTATAGAATAGCCAATTCTCAAATTCGTGTTCAGTGTGTTTTATTCATCTTAAATTTCCCACCATATCTGCGAACCTGCCGACATTTCACATCTGTTTCTAATTTACAATGAATCAAAATAAAAAAATAAAAGGTCTTCATTTTTCCTTAAGATGTCGAAACCGATGAAAAGTTATCAAATGAAACCTCACTGATTATGTCCGCGTATTGGGCTCATTTTGTTGGGTAAAAATATGCTCATCAAAAGGAGCACTACTCGCTAGATAAAATCGCTATTGGTCTTAGGAATCTAATTCTTAAGCCAAAGCAGAGCCAACAGGGCCTTAAAGATTCAAGTTCATCTTTATTGGTAGTATAAAGCTTAAACATTAAAAAAATTGTTATACCCAAAAGGATACCACGTAAAACAAAATGCTCATGCTCGATATGTCTTAAAATGAAAAAATGTGCACATTTTGAAAGGCGACATCTGATTTGGTAAGTATTTATCCGGTTCGGCATCTTAAGGAAATCTTTAGTTATGTAATTCTCTGTTGAACTCGCTTATTAAAAATGAGACAAGACCAACAGCCTGAAAATTCTGCATAATAACTTCCAAATTCATTGTTTTTTTTTTTTTGTGCAATTTCAGTAACTCGGGGAACAACCAGTTCCCCAATAATAGAGGTGGAGGAGGTGGTGGTGGTGGTGGTGGAGGAGGTGGTGGTGGTGGTCAAAATTTTCAATCAGGGCCCCAAATGAACCAACAAGTAAGTTGAAGTGCCACCATAATTTGAACAAAATGTTGTTCAATCTTGTATTTTAGCAGCGAATGCCGCAAGTGCAGCAACAGCAGCAATCTAGGCCACATCAGTTCGATTCAACTCAGACAGATCAGCAAGTTGTTCGCTCTGGTGAATGTGTTCTGTGTAAATCGGTTACAGTTTTGCTGTGTCAACGGTGTGGAGATTTCTATTGCTCGCCAGCATGCCAATATAAGGACTGGCCCAAGCATCGATACATATGCTTCCAAATTCCGTAAGATTATTTACGATTGATTCGTGGTATTCTTTATAAAATATTTCTCATTTGCAGAGCACTTGTTCATAGCTCCACTAGATTGACTGGCGACGTACCAGCATTAAATGGCTACAAGAACCATGAACTACCCACTTCCCAAATGAATCGCAAATGGGCCAATAATGACGAGCATCAACCGCAACAGCAGCAGCAACATCAACAGCAAAAGCCGCGTGATCACAATAGGCAACAGCAGCAACAAACTCAACAACAACAACAACACCAACAACACCAACAACAACAACAACAACATCAACAAAATCAACACCAACAAAACAGATCAACGCCACCAAAACAACTAAAACCCGATTCATCGGCTATCGTTAGACCAATGAACATGATACAGATTGAACGGGCAGACTTTCCGAAAAACAACAGCCCCATTCAGGTGACCGCAATGCGCAGCTCGAATATTTTATTCCTTCGCTCGATTGAGAGCGAGGATAACAAAGCCTATTGCGAAGTTATAAAGGCCGTAAATGAATTTGGAGCAAAGGCTGGTCCGCTCAAAACAATGCCCGATAGAAATGCATTTGCCATTACCGATTTCAACCAAGACGGGCTCTACTATCGTGTTCAAATTGTGTCGGCAAAAAATGCGAATGATATTAGTGTCATCTACATTGACTTTGGAAACGAGGCTACAAAGAAACTCAGCGAGTTAAAAGAAATCTCCAAGTCTTGTGCCGAACTCAAGCAGTATGTTGTCCGAATGAAATTAAAAGATGTCCCCCCTATTGATGATAATCCGAAATTGAATGATTATATCAAGAAGTTCGAGGATGTCGAAGGGAAAATTGTCTACCCAGATTTAGACAAACGATTCTGCAAGATAATGCTTCTTAACGTGGAGGACAGCCTCAACGATAAAATCAATTTGTATATTCAAACACATTCGTTGCAGTCGCAAAAAGAGCAACAAAAGATGCCGCAGCAGAAATTGACCCAACAGCCACAAACATCGACAGTGAACCAGTCGGGTAAAAAGGCACCGACAGTGAAAGTACCACCCACACCTGCACCGACAGTGAAAGAACCACCGACACCTGCACCGACAGTGAAAGAGACGCCAACACCGCCGCAGTCTGTTAAAAGCCGCCCGTCTCAATTAACCAAGCCAGTAATGACTGCGGTAGATATATATTTAGTTCACCGTCTCTTTGTTTTACTAAAGCGTGGTACATTTCATTTTGCAGCCTTTTGAATTTGAAACTCTACCGGCGCAAGGACAAAATTTGAATGTAGTGGTTGTGGACAATTCGCTCATGCACTTTGGTTACTTTGGATGTGTGCTGTCCGAGAATAGGGAAAATTTGCAAGCCATTCAAGCATATCTCGAAGACTACGAAGACAATGGACGAGCATATAAGCCAAAGTGAGTATACAGTGTCTGGAGCACGTACAATGGTTTATAAATATTTACTTATATACGACAGGGTCGAAGAGTATTGCTTGGCGAAGTATGAAGATTCCTGGTATCGCGCCAAGGCGCTGACCATTCTCTCAGCAGAGTTTGTAGAAGTTGTATTTATTGATTTTCTGAACGAGTCTCAAGTGTCGAATAAAGACATCAGGCGTTATCCCATGGATTTAGATTTGCCCTGCAAGACGAGCTTGTGCATGATTGATGGTAAGTACATTTAGACTTGTAAACGCTATATCGCACTTTCCCACTTCATTTTGTTCGGGTGGAAGGAAGTCTTGGCTTTAATGATTGGGTGGGTCCAACAAGTTGACTACTATAAGGATCCTATGGATCTCTGTTCGAGTCTTGTTGCCCTGGCTCGTTCTGCGCACGGTTCTCCAAAGCTAAATTTTATCATTCTATCATTGCATTGAAACTCTTCAGACACTTGTGCTGGTGGTCTGAACCTCTATCACTATTTTGATGAAAATCCACTTCTCTATAATATACATTTTGTTTATTTCTTTCTCTCTTGTTTCGTCTTAAAGAACTGCCTAATGAGTTAGACGAAAATGTGGCAACCTTCCTGAAGAATAAATTCGCCCCAGGCACTGAACACACTATCAATGAAATAAAAGGTATGGAAGAGGACGAATCCAGCGTTGTCATCGTTAAAATGAACCAAGTTGGACAATGGCTGGCTGATAATAATGCCAAATGAGTTAAGTATATTGCTGTTATGTGTCGCATTTCGTTTCAAGACTATGTTTTTCAAAACAAGCATACAATGCACTCTATTCTTAAGATAGTTGTAACTCCATGTAACACTTACTGATATTGTACTCCTAAACTGTAGGACATGTATATTTCTGTTCGTTTTTACGCTTTGACAATAAAATTAAGAAAACAAATTACGGGTTAGGGGTTTCCCTCTCCGATTGGGTTTCACCTTGTCGAGGTGGAGAGGCTTAAGTAAGCCTAGCGGCTGAAAACTAAGAAAACCCAACCAACCAAATGACCATGAAAATGACAACCGTAAATGATAAAAATCGAGTGGGGATATACACTCAAAAGTCGGTAGAGGCCACGGCTACCGGCGATGGCTTGGCTCCGCAAGGAGATAAGTCGCCAGTGGTAAGCCCGAAAAGTATTACAATGAAAAGAAACCAAGAAAAACTAAGAAACGCGTTTATTGACTGTGCAAACAATCAGCCAATTGATCCAGATGATCGGACAGACCAAGACTATTATGAAAGTGGAGGCGATGATGGAGGGAATGGTGGATCAAAAATACCTACGCCCGCGGATCGCGATCGAGTGAACCGAAACACCAACATAGCCCGCTTCCCAAAGTGTGAGCAGTACTACGGAAAGAATCGCTGGAGCAAAACCGTAGGATTGCTTAAGAAAATCGGCTTTGTCAACTGGGAAGTGAATACCATGCTGGGAGCACTCGACAGTTTATGCGAAGATAAAGAATCGGCCAAACAAAGTCGCAAGAGGCCACACCCTGCAGAATCCATGCCAAATGTGTGGGAAAAAACCGCACGTCGTGCGGGGAGCCGACACAAGTCAATCGATGTTGTAGAACGAACACACCAACAACCGCTCGAGGACTCACAAAGCTCAGTCGAAGCTATGATGCAGCGAGATTTCTCAGAATCTCCGACTAGGCCCAGCGATATACCAATTCGAATAAATATCGGTGACGCAAGCCATCCAAAGAGCTATATTTTGCCCGAAAACGAATTCAAATTAGAAAAAGCGCTAAGGAACCTACTAAACGGAACTAAAGAAGTCTTCAACAGCAATTTGAAATGGATCAAAGTTGGTATCTATCGTATTTTCTTCATTAATCACAAGTTGGTGGCTGAGTGTAAAAATGTGGAAACTGTGGATGCCATAAGGCGGTGGCTACTTGAGTTGAATTACCTGTGGAGTGGCGCTAATCTTGTTCTCTGCGATAGAGTCGGCGCTAGTGCAAAAATCGAAATTATTATTCAACGCAGCGACATGAAATCGGAGGAAATACTGGATGCCTTAGGAAAACAAAATGAAATAAACACGTCGTCTTGGAGAGTAATAAAACAGGAGGACGTCGACAAAGATCAGATGTGTTTGCATCTTGAGATTGATGCTCTGGCGAGTATACGATTGTTCCACGATCAGGATGATTTGTATTTTCTATTAAAGAGAGCTACGGTGAAGTTGTTGCAGGTACGTTTGTGGGTGGCGTGTTGGAAGGAGGGCATATGTCGAAATAATTTCTTCTTTTTATTTATAGATGTGAAACAGACACGGCTTTTGACTGCGTTGCTTTGTATTTGATGGATATGATGGATTTTGGTAAGTTAATTGAACATTTTTTATCATTTTGCAACATTAAAACAAATAATTGGATAGATTCACTGTTCTTTTTTGATTCATTGTTCTTTTTTTGGAAAAAGAAGTAGGCTGAATTCCAAAACGCAGTACTTCTGCATTACTGCTTAATCAAGCGTTCCAAAAGGCAAACGGATTACTATGATGCAATGCATAGTCTTCTAAAACGCGTTGTGAATGCATCAACTGCGCAAACATAAGCAAACAGAGCATCGCGAGTGACTCTGATATTTGCCATTTCACTTTGTTATGCTTAAACGTGTTGGCATTGTACGAACCAACATTGTTTATTTAGCTGTTTATTGGTGTTTGAGACATTTTACGATATTTCGCATCAAAGTCGTTCCAAAACGTAAAAAAATGCGAAGCATAAATAATGCAAAGCAGCGCTAAAGCATTCATTATCTGGCATTAGAAAAGCAGTGTGCATTCTCAATGCGCATTTTTTTTGACGTTTTGGAATTCAGCCGTAGTTTAACAAAAATCATTACTATGCCGTCTGCCAGATTGACATATTTTTTTTATTTTAATTTTAAATCAGATTGTACTTATAAAAAAAAGTGGTACTTAAATATATACCTAGTAGATATAGATACTATATAAAATACTTCATTCAAGATTTGAGTTCTATAGGATATTGCAGCACTATAGAAATTGTATAAATGGAATACATCTCTTTCGCAATCAAGGATCTCCAAAATTTACGCCTCTGACTTCGAATCACTGCAGAGAAAAGCTCTTCAGGATCGGGCATTTCCCGATTAAATGTAAGACATCTTCCCTTTCAGAAAGGTGCAAAGATTGCGATAGACTGGTAAATCCTCTCGATGTGGAATAGAGTTAGATCCTACAAGTTCTCCCCTCATTTTGAATATAGCAGAAATTAACTTTTGACTATTTTCGTCATGGAAATAGTTTCGTTCACATAAATTATGTTGTAGTTGGCTCTAATGCGCAGAGGACTTAGCTTCGTTTATGCAATCTATTCTATATCTCATCTAATTTTGAGACAAGTTTATAGAGCATCTCTCTAGCACACCCATTGCTAATATTTTGAGTTTTAAGGTCACAAAAAGCCAGCTCCTTCAATTTTCTAAACCATAGACTCTTTTGATGGGGCTTACAGTCCGGGGTGGACCACGGCCTCAACCAACAAGCTACTCCAGCCAGATCAGTCCCTTACTAGCTGCCTCCAGTAACGCACACAAAGTTGGTTGAGGTCGTTCTCCAATTGTACGCGACACCCAAGGTGGGGTCTTCCTCTGCTGTGTTGTCCCTCAGGGGTGGATTCGAAGACATGTCGGTCTGGTGCGTTGTGGTCCATACGTTCGTCGTTGAATCTCCTTCTCCTTACTCCGTGGTCACAAACTGGACCGAATATCACTCGAAGAATCTTTCTCTCAAAACATCCCAGAAGGTTTCAACCGCTTTTGACAGGGTCCATGCTTCTGCATCATACAGCAGGACTGGGATGATTAAGGTCTTATATAATATCTCCTTGGTTCTATGAAAAAGGGCTTTACTTCTTAGATTCCTTCTTGGCCCAAAGACACGGCGATTGGCAAGAGTGATTCTTCATTTAATCTCTGCGCCGATGTCATTTTGCGAAGTGATAGTAGAGCCTAGGTAGACAAAGTCCTTTACTACTTCGCAGTTGTATCTGTCCATCGTGACGTTTTGTCCGAGTCGCCGATGTTGAGAGTAATTTCTCGTTGACAGCATATACTTCGTTTTGTCCTCATTAACAGCCAGACCCATCTTTGCCGCCTCCGACTCGATTCTTGCAAATGCGCTACTGAAAGCTCGCCGCGTTCTCCCAATAATGTCAATTGGCCTTACCAATAAACATTTTCAGCTTCGACTCTAAATTTGAGTAGTTCACAGTGGCTATTTATATTTTCCATACAAATTTCGCAATTGTAACCTTCCGTAAAAATATAGACTAAAATTTGATTAGTTCGGGGCCAAGAATGCAGCGAAATGTCTAGGTTTCCTCAAACGGTGCAAGAAATATTTTACCCCTTCTGATCTGGCTATAATATACAAGGCGTTCATTCGCCCAAAACTTGAGTAGGTACAATTCCCACATCTGGTCTGGTGCACCGAAAACTATATTGCACTTCCAAAATCGTGCGATGAAACTATTCGGAGACACGAATATCGCGAATTCTATCAATTCGCTTGAACATCGTAGAAACGTTTCGTGTCTCTCATTGTTTTATCGTTTTTTCTACAAACAGTGCTCAAATGAAATTGCCAACTACATTCCTCCCCTTCAGAAATTCAACCGCAATACTCGTCATGCTAAGAATGCCCATCAGTTTACCATCCAGCCTATCTTCGGACGTACAATGAAATACAGAGACTCTTTCATAAGCCGTACAACGCGAATGTGGAATGCCTTGCCCAGCTCTGTCTTTCCTCCTCAGTACAATTTACAGACATTTAAGACCAATGTGCATCGGTATCTCCTATCTCCTCTATCCCAATTTCCTTAATGCCCGCGCTGTGTAAATACACTATAAGAGTAGTCATAACCTCTTTAGCGCGTGTAAATTATAAAAAAAAAAAAAAAAAAAAAAAACTTTTGAAAAATTGTACCTCTGGTGTTGGCTTGCGAGTTTCGTACAATTGCTTCAAGAACGATGTTAAAGAAAGTAGATAATAGCGCGTCGCATTGTCTCAAACCTTTTCATCAAATGACTCGGTGGTGTTCTTGCCGACTTTGACGGAGCAGCGAGATTTCTCCATCGTCATCCTGCACTGACGGACGAGTTTGGCGCGGATGCCAAAACTTGACATGGCTTTGTATAATTCGTCCCTATATACGCTGTCATAGACGACTTTAAAAGTCTGATCTGGGCCGATCAGGTTGTTGGCGAAAGGTTTTAGGCGTTTACACACTACAGCCTACAGGATCTTATACGCGACATTCATGAGACTTATCCCATTGTAGTTGGCACAGTTCAGAGTATCTCCTTGTGGATGGGCATGTAACGCTAATATAACGCTACTACTATTTCCGACAGTCTTATATCCGACACTTTGAGTAAATACATGTAGCTTAATGTTTTGATAACAAGCGGTGATAATCCTGTTTCGATTGTAATCATGTAGTTCGGTGTATAAACAAGGCGAACAGAAAAGGGCTCAGGGGACATCCTTGCTGTACTCCCATTCTTGATGCGAACCATTCTGAGATTTCTAATCCATTCCATACTGCTGATTGAGTATATTTGTAGACACCCTCCAAAACCTCACCAAACTTCGACGTTATGCCAGCGTTATACAGCTTTTAGAACAAAGCTCTTCGGTCAACTGTGTCGAAGGCCGCCTTGAAGTCGCCGAAAAACAAGTAAAGTTTCTTTTTTTTTGGTCGACAAATGTTCCAGCTATACCTCGAAGGATAAAAATGTTATCATACGTTGAATATCCGCTTCGAAATCCAGCCTGGAATTCTTTCACATTCACAGTCGATGATTTAATAGGGAAGCAAAGTATTGTATGTCCTGCCTAACGTTCTTTCCTTAACGGATTTGTTCTCGGTTACTTGCCATTAATCGTTCGCTCCACTTTTTATCACCTAAAAATAAATAAATAAAAATAAATAGTTGGCGCAACAGGCCCGGAGGGACCCTAGGCCTAGCTTCTCACAACCATTCGTTTTGTGTGAGTTTTTCATTTTTGGAACGAATGGAAGGGATCTACAATTTTATGCCGACTCCAAACGGCTAATTGAGAAGCTTTTTCAAGACAGTTATACTCTCGGATGTTTGTCAGACGTTCGCGAGAGGTGGCGCAGTGAAAAAAACCCTAAGTTGGAATTTGGGTTTTTGTGGGATTCGAACCTCGACCCCTCGCATAGTAGTCCAACACACTAACCACTAAGCTACTGCGCCTACACTTTTTATCACCTAAGAAATTATTTTTTCCGTCATACACAATATATGCACATTATAAACCCAAATGACATAATAAAACATTATTTTTCAGACCTAAGATTTAATTGAAAGCACCAGGACGGCACGATCGTAACAAGGACAGCAACGGATGCACTCAAGAGGTTTACATTTAACTTTAAATTTGTTAGGTTAACAATGGCTTTGAATATGAAATTGCCTGAATTCAATTACATTTTTTTTTATACTAAGTGTGTATATTTGCAGATACGAATAAAAAAAATAATAATAATAAAAAAAAGCCCCCTTCCGACGGGTTTCACCTTGACGTGGTGGAAGGGCTTAAGTACACCCATTTGGAAATACCAGATGACTTCGAAACGACAACACAATTCATCGAAGAAACGGGTGGAAAACTAAGCAAACCCAAAACAAATAAAACCATGAAAATGTACACAGGAAATTATAAAAATCGAGTGGGGATATACACTCAAATGTCGGCAGAGGCCACGGCTGCCGGCACGGGCTTTGCTCCACGCGGAGAGAAGTCGCCAGTGGCAACAAGATATAATGAAAATCCAATAATGAATCGAGGAAACGTCGTTGATACATCGTTTTCAAGCCGGTCACGCAATTTCAGTGACTCGGGTAGTGAAGGAAGAAATCGAGTAAGAGGTGGTAATATACGTGGAGGCGGACGTGGGCGTGGTGGAAGAGGTGGTGGTTTCAAAACTCGTTTCGTTACAGGAAATCAACGCACCAACCAGTATCGAAAATCGCGGTATGATACTATGCGAACAGAACTTTCCAAATTGAATTATTCCAATGTCGAAATAAGTGCGATGAAGACTGCTCTTGAAAATGAACGTAAGAATCGACACAATGAGAATAAAATCGCCCGCTTCTGCGAACAAAGGAGTATGGACGTGGATGACGCCCGGAAGCAGATGTTAGAGCGCAAAGATCGCGAATTAGCCAAGTACAAAGCGGAAAAAGCTGAGCGAGAGGCACAACGGGCAAAAGATGGTGGTGTTTGGTATGAGAGTAAGCACAGCTGGAAACGGCCAACTGATGAGCGTAATCATGTTCGAGGAGGTCAGCAAAGTGAACGAAATGTCCGCCAATATGAAGACAGACGATGTGATCCCACTGCGATCCGGGAAGGTGCCACGGAGGCAATGAGTTCATTCGATGAGCGAACAAATGTTGGTGAATTTGATGAACGTCCTCCATCTTGGAGTGGTCGATCGCCCAGTAGACATTCAGATAATCGGTTCTCACCCGACCGAAGATCACCCAGCAGGCATTTAATTGACGATCGTGGCTCACCTGACCGAAGATCAGCCAACAGACAATTCGCCGACAATAACTACTCACCTGACCGAAGATCACTCAGCAGAGAATTAATTGACGATCGTTGCTCACCTGACCGAAGATCACCCAACAGACAATTCGCCGACAATAAGTACTCACCTGACCGAAGATCACTCAGCACTGAATTAATTGACAATCGTTTCTCACCTGGCCGAAGATCACCCAGCAGAGAATTAATTGACAATCGTTGCTCACCTGATCGAAGATCACCCATCAGAGAATTAATTGAAAATCGTTGCTCACCTGATCGAAGATCACCCAACAGACCACCTTCAACAGTTGGTAGCCAAATGCAGCGTTCACCATCGCCGCCACCACCACCACCACCATTTGTAGAAGATGCTGGTTTAACAGAAGTTCACGAAAAAGTAGGCCTTTGTAGAAACTACACAATAGCATATGAACCCTTAAGAAATAGTAAAGATAAATCGTTGCTGGGGTTTGTCCACCAGCTTCTCCCATCGCAAAACACATATTCAAAGACTTACATAGGTCGCAAATTCAAATATCCCCTTTATATTTATAACAAAAATAATCCATATGGGTCTATCGATAAAGAATATCACACTCCGTTGTTGGACGCTGTGGAAGCCATTGTTCAAAATGAACTAAGCAAGGGAAATGTTGAGATCAATATTTGTCAAGCAAAGTTTTTAAGGGGCGTATTTGAAGTGCACTGTCAGAATGAAGTAACAGCAAGAACTTTGCAGGACAGTTTACCAGTCCTTATAAAATTATGTCCCAACAACGAGCTTCATTCGAGCCCACAGAAATTAAAGTCCGGTTATAGAAGAGTTGAGGTGATGATAAAAGATTTCACCATGCCCATGGAGCACTTCTTCAAGATCATCAAGAAACAAAACGACTATCCCACAGAACATTGGAAACTTTTTCATCGAGCAGAAAAAAAAAATATTACAAAATTGGCATTTGGCATTGATGGTGCTTCTGCTGAACTAATAAGAAAGAGGAATCAAAAAATGTATTTCTGCATGGGTACTATAAACTGCATTGTCAAAGGTTAGTTGTATCAATATGCATTCGTAATTTGTAATAGTGTTTAAATAAAATTCCAAAAAGCGAGAGAATGTAATCAATTTATTCATTTCATAGTTTATACTACTTCTATCTATAATAAAATGTATCAGTAAAAAAAATGATTTGAAATAAACCTTGAATTGTAGTAGATGGTCGTTTGTGTTTCTTTCTGTAAAGACAAGGTGGTACCTGCTTTCCGAGACGACTATTGCCATCCAGAATTCTACTACTACTCAGATTAGCAGGGTCGGAGTTAATTTGACTATGTGTGGCATTACATTTTGATCCGCTACTGCACTAAGATACGCGACTAACGACGTATACCATCTCTCCGTTACGCCGCTATCAACCTCTGGATTCACATTCCAGAGTGAAGGTTTTTTCCAATCTTGCAAACAAGTTAGTGCTTCGGATATTTTTTTTAGATTTCAGATTTTACGCGGTTGATGGAACATGCAACGATAGTGATCTGTAAATGTTTTGTAAATGGATTAGTGCGTTATTTGACAGCAATAATAAATATATTGCATTCGTTTTTGGAAACATCCATCATACATAGATATAGATATCGACTTGAAAAATGTTTCGCCAGTTGTCATGGAGTAGTTATGTATACTGATGCGTAGTCTTCAGATGAAGAGCAAGACCATGAAGATAATAATTCCTCCAAAATTATATCCATGAAAACAATTCTTAAACGATTCAAACCAATCACTTAATTCACTGTATTACTTGACATTTGTTTATTTTCACATCCGATTATTCATGCTTATTTTGAGATTCGAACGAATAGCCAATTCTAATGAATGTCTATCAAAATACACACAAGTTGATTCGAACGAATAGAGACATTTGTATGAATTGGCTATTCGTTCGAATGTCAAAATAAGCATGAATAATTAACTGTCCGTCTCTGTTTTCAAACATGCCTTTAGTCATTGTATATAGAGACTCTCTCTCTATATACAATAGGCGTTTTTCTTTTTTAGTTCAGAGCTGAGCACTGAACTGAGCTCGAGCTCTATGAGCGCGCTCTGAACCGAGCGTGCTCAGATCGTTCTGATGATTTTCTGTTTTTCCTGTTCTTTTTTTCTATCAAATATGACTGGAAGTGTGAATGTATATGTGTAATCAGCATTTTACTCAGCCTGCTCAGTCAATTAATTCTGAGCTCATAGAGCGCGCTCTGATCATGCTCTGAACGAAAAAAGAAACACAAATTCGAGCTCTGATGTATCTGAGCTAAAAAAGAAACACAAACTTTTTGTATAACAGTTCAGGTTGTCCTCTGAACTAAAAAAGAAAAACGCCTAATGCTTTAGTTAGTTAGTTAATTAGTTAGTTAATTAGACTTTTATTTCATTAAAAGAAAAAGGTAGGTTGATACATTTTGATACATTTTTCAAGTCTATTTTAGGTTTGGTCATTATTGACCGTCTACCAGATTGACATTAAAGCTACCTACATACATTTTTTTTTTTTGCTTATTTACATACAATAAATCATGAAACTAAAAATTTTAACATAAATAATTTAACAGTACCTTAACAAAAAATTAATAACGAGATTATTTGACATTTCTATTTTTAAAAACTTTCCTCAATTATACATTTTCTATACAAAAGCGCCTTTGCAGTATAGTTATACAACGCTTCCCACCCAATGTTTCCATTATAAAATGCTCAGCGTTTTCTCTTGATCCAGTATAGTTGCCCCAAAGTATCTCAGTCGGTATTCTTTCAAAATAGGGCATACCGCTATAAAGTGTAACACGTCCTCTCTCGCACTGCTATTACACAAACTGCAGATGATTGGCAACTCTGGACGATGCGGAATAAAATTAAGTGCGATCAGTTCACCTCTTACTTTCAATAGTAGGCTGATTTTATCGGTTGAGTTGCTGTTTAAGCCTAGTATCCTGCTCGCGCTAAATTTTATCTCCCATACAAAAATGTCTACAAAGATAAAATTTAGCAAGGCAGTTTAGCAAAGCAGTATCCTGTTCGCAAGCTAAATCCTTAACTTCATATAGATGGGCCGATGAAAACTCTCCACTCATTTAGCTCGCGAAATAAATGTCCGGTACATTAAATCGAAGATAAATTCTGACAGACAAAACGTAGGAAAGAGTTTGACTTGTGTTTGCTATGATTTTTTTGGCGGAAAACGCAGATAATGTTTGTGTGATAAATAAAAGAAAACGTGAAGCCAAACAACAGAGCCAAAACAGAGATATAAACATAAATAAAGCGAATCGCATTTCAGGGAGGCTTATGCTTTCATTTGGCCTTGTCTTTTGGGTAATAACAAGTGTTCCACTATGGTAAGGAGACTCTGGAAAGTTTGAGGACACAAATGTCGAAGTTCTTCTTATAATTTCTAGGTTTCTTACGTCTTTCAAGTTTGAAATTCGAAAATTCTATTAAAATTACGTTTACCGATATCTGTCATGGTACTCATGCTTCATAAACATATGGGTTTTGTCCCATCTATATCATGTTTAATAATAATTTAGCGACCATTTATCTTTGGTGTGGAGAAACGAAGTGGAGACTATGCGCGCTAAAATTTAGCGCGAGCAGGATACTAGGCTTTAGGAAGTAATGCTTTAGTTTATATCCGCTCTGCCACCTATCGAAAATATACTAGTGTATTCCAATTATTCTGGCTGGTTCTAGAATTAGCTAGACAGTTGTTGAGTGTGGAGAGTTACACTTATTTGGCAGATTCGAGTCTCCAATTGTAGGTGGAACTTGTTTGTTGTTTGGTGACTAATGGGTTGTTTACACTTCACCATTTTAGGTTCCACGCTACATTCCACACTACAGTATATTGGTATGTGTAAATCTGAAAAAAATATCGGGACCTGCAAAAAATAATCCGGATCAAAAAAAAAAATATTTTTTTTTGCCCAATGGAATATGTGTAGAGGAACTTTAACGGACACAAACGACGTGAGGGAAAACAACAAAGAGGTTCGCTGGTATAAATGGCTTATAATTGTGATATCGAACTGTGTGACATAACAATAGATTTGAGCTCTCTTTTACAGACTATGGAAGTAAAGTAAAAGATTTATTTTTTGTCCCAATGGAAAACGACATAAGTAATGCCAACTTTTTCCCAAAAAAAATCATAGTTTCGAACGAGTCTCGCATTGTGTTTGAATTTGACAGATAAAAAAAAAAAAATACAAACTATTGTGACTTGTGAAATTAGAAAAAAGTTAATAATACGAGTAATTCTACATCAACAATAATATCGAAGAAAATCAGGATCGCTATGATCAAATTGATCAGAGCCAAATTCGGGATGGATCCAATATAATGGAGCTAAGCGAAAAAACTTCAACCTTCTTTCGAATGGTGTTAACGAACAATGTTTATCCTGAGCTTGCCTTTTGTGTGAACTTTAAAATCAGCTGAAACCTAAATCATGAAAAAATAGTCTAGGGGATGTTGCTGGGGTTCAATCATTGTATATCTTTTCCCACCTAATACCATCGCGCTGCAGTGGCTCTTCAGCATTTAAATCTCTAGATAGATCTGCCATAAATATGAGGATTTTCTACTAACCTCCGGTGTTTTCAAATATCCTTCCGATAAGTCGGGATGTCTTCTTGAACCAGACTCTTAAATTGACAGGGAATCCCTACTCATAAAATATATTTTAAACAGATTAACACCGCGACATCAACAGCAACTTTGACAACTTTTTAGAACCAATGTATTTTAATTACTTTGAACACATTAGCACAGCAACATCGACAGCGACATCAACGTTAGAGCTAATCCTAAATTCGCTGTTGCTGTTGCTGTCAAAGTCGCTGTGTTAATCTGTTTCTCGCATAATACTTTCACGCAATATTTAATAATACCCCTGTTTTTTGAGCTTCGATCTTAGCAAAGCAAAGTAATGCAGGCTTTTTAGAACGCAATTACAACAACTACGCTCTACTTGACACTTCGAAAATTCACAGTAGTTGTTGTAATTGCGTGCTTAAGATCCTACTTTACTTTGCTTTGCTAAGATCGAAGATCGAGTTTAAATTCATCATCATCATTCTCGCATCATGATGCTTTGCAAAATTTTCATTAATGCAAACTATTGGCATCACTTTCAACGTCAAGTGTTCATGTTCATTATTGCAAAGTTAATCAAACTGATGCGCAAACATAACGAAAAAAAAGCATCACAAAAATACTTGATACGCTGTTGATTCGCCGGCAAAAAAATGAGAAAAATGTCGGAAGAGAAAGAAAAGTAAGTAAATAAACATTTTTATAACTACCTGCATGCTCTTGACAGAAAAAGTTAAGAATATTTGTTCGTTATTTTAATTTTTCTCACAAACATTGCATTCTGAAACTCAAACGTCATATTCAATCAGCATAAACTGTGCATCGCAAATAAGCAGTGATGCCGCATCACTGTTTGAAATTTGATTTAGAATTAGGAAGTGCCAATATTATCCTAAAAAAAAAACAGTAGAAAATTCGAGGTTCCGTTTTCGAATATGAACGCGGCTATAGAGTTACAGAGTACGGATCTTGCGAATTTGAACATTTTGATTGTAGAATCGAATTACATAGTCGGTCCCCTGAGTGAGATGTCAACTCTCAGAAGAACACAAAATTACAGCGAACTTTGGAGAATGCATATATTATATTCGACTAAAAACAAACGAGTTGTTATAAGAAGCTATAGAAACAGGGCCCGCAACATATTTTTGTTTGCCTCTTGAAAAATGAACACTAGGGCGTATACTTGCTATTTTATTTTATTGTGGTTTGTGTGCCCAATGCGATTGGATACCCTAAAACGATTTATGTATTTCTACTATTCTTTTAGAATGAGAGCAAATAGATCGCAAATCAGACGCTTAATAGAGTAAAGGACTAGTCACATGAGAGCGAACTGCGAATACGCGAATTGCGAACAAATCAATTTAACTGTATTTATGAATTCAAAATTGGAATTTGTTCTATCACAAAACCATTATATTTAATTAATCAAACATCTTGTCTAAAAAAAAACCATGACTCTCAATTGATTTAAACAGCTAAATTAACAATGAAAGCAATTTTCCCGCGAATTGTCACACTTTATTCACAATCCACACAAAACACTCACAATCCACAAACCCACGAATGAAAAATTCGTGGGTTTAACCTTTAAAACATAAACTGGTACGCGGGTATCTGCGACCAAAAATTTGTTTCATGCGAATGAAGTGTCAGAAACTACGAATAATCGCGTGTTCGCAGTTTGCAATTCGCTCTCATGTGAATAGTCCTTAAGTTCGGGTAATGTGGAGGTGGACCACTGCCATATCTCTTTTTCTCTTAAGAGTAGGGGACTATATCTGTTACTAAACGTAAGTTAACTTATGCAGACAACCAATTCCTGTCCTATATTCTTCTCTTAAGCTTTCTTTTTTGCGCAATATGGTATTTGTTGTTTTTAAGTGAGGTCGTTAGCTATTTTGACTGCGAATAAATCGTGTAAAATATAATAAATTTTAGTTGCATTCCGTTGGCTTTTTTATTATTCTGAGACTTTATATGTTGCTATTTTAGGTGAGTTTCGCAGATCTGTTTAATATTTATTTTTCAGTTTGTTTTCTTTAAAATAGTAACCATTGCGGGAAATGTGAAGTACGCAGGATCTAATGAAGTATAGAGTACTCCACATTAACCGCCTGTTTTTTAGTGGTTTCATTGTGATGATAATTTCACTTTATGTTTGCATAATTTAAGTTAATGCTCATTATTTATTTATAAAATATTGGATAAAGTTATTAAAATGTATCTTTGTCTTGATCCAGTTCTTACTTGTAGTGCGAAATAGTACACCACAATACCCGCATAGATGGGTCTTCATTACCCGATACTTTTGAAAATGACAAATTTTGAAACTTTTCTAAACTTTTGCAAATATTGTTTTTGTTTATGAAAAATTGAGCTATTAGCAAAATAAATGTTGACAACAATATTCCAATGAATAATAACAATGGCAGTTTCAATTTCCGAAATAGTTTAAGAAACATAAAGGGTATACTCCAAATTACCCGAACTTACTCTAAACATTTTATCATCTCATTCATTATCTTTTATTTTGACTCTCTGGAAAAACAGATTTCTCTTCTCGCATAAAGTGTCAATGAGATTTAAAACGGAGGCAAACACAAGTTCCATCGAACAATTTTCATATTCGAATAGTAACATCCGTGAACGTTCTATACCTACTTTCACGGAATTAAGTTTTTTTTTTTTTTTTATATATACTTCACACGGGAAAGGCGAACCTATAACGCTTCAACAGCGCCCCGAGATGCCTGCAGATGTATGTTTGTTCTGCACTTAAGTTGCTGCAAATTGTAGTCTTCTGGAAATATATCCCCAGGAAGCGAGTTCCAAAGTTTAGATTTCACATGCGATATTTTTCGATTCGGATCACTTTTTGCAGATCTCGATTCTTTTTCAGATTCAGAGCAGGTTTTCTGCTCTCGAAAAAAAAAAAAAAACTTTTTTTTAAGAGTCAGAGCAATTTTGTGAATCTTGATATCTGAGCGAGATTCACACCTATTTGCACTAACACCAAAACATTTCTCATATGTCAAACTTTAAAGTGTGTTTACTTACGTTTTTAGACGAGAAGTCGGTGAAAAATAGAGAAAAATAGATATCAACATAAATTGAATGGGTTTTTATAAACTCAAAAAACAATTTGAGAACAGCTGACTTTTAAAACACGCACCACCACAAATGCAAAGGAAGAAAAATCTCGTTTTATGTTCCATTGGGCAAGAAAAATCTGAAAATCCCAATGGGTAATGTCGTTTTCCACACCAACCTACTTTGAACAGCTGTTTTACGTCAGTTTGAAGTCTGCTTTCGAGACAAATGCGCAAAGTTTCGTGAAAAGCAAAATAACGAAATACATAAATAGATATGATATGATTTCGGAGGAACTATTATCTTCATTGTCTCCCTCGTCAGCTGAAGACTATAAAGCACCAACAAATAATACCTACTTCATTTGTATCTACAACAGAGAAAACATTTTTTCAGGTCGATATCCATTTTGATTTTGCCAAAAACGAATGAAATTTGAACAGCTAATATTGTTGTCAAGTAACGCATTATCCATTTACAGAAGTAGAAAAATTTCGTTGCATGAGCAGCGTAAAATCTGAAATCTGAAAAAGGTTTCTGGTGGTTCCAATGGAAAACGACATTAAACATGACTTCGGCTAGTATACTGTGGTACTGTCAATATTGATCATCTGTAGTAGATTCTCAAATATTTAGTTAAGAGATTTTCGTGAATATTCGAATTCGAATCTGTCACTCTCAAGGTTTCCGAAGAATTCGATTTATACACGCTTGAAGTTTGAAACCAATAATTCAAACACCTTTAAACACATAGCGGATCGTTCGTTCACAACAGCAATTAAACAAAAACATGGCAGTCACTAGCACAGCGATTATTATCGAAATAGAGCAAATACCAAGCTGAATACTAATCGTAAATCGCGTTCGATAATAATCTGTTTGAACAGTTTGTCGTGTGAAATACCAATAACGTGTGACAAGCACAAAAACAAGCAAAAATATGGTCTTAACAAAATAACAATTTAAAAGGTTAAAATAAAAAATGCCCAGTAACAACCCGAAGCCACCCGTCATCAGATGTATCCACAGGGCTTAGCGTGGTTCACTCAATTCGTTGCATACGGCCTCCTGCAATCATTGCCCGGACCGATTGATTGCAGGCCAATAGTCGGTGGAAAGGCTGTCCAGAAGACGGGTTAGTCAAGCATAAGCGTCAGAGAGAGGTCTCACATTAAATTTGATAACAAAGAAATTTCTAGATACACGTACATAGTTTCGCTGCAAGATCGAATCCGTCTTCAAAATGATACCGTGCTGTTTAAGCACTTTTGTGGAGGCAGCCTGATAAGTAGCTCATGGATCCTTACTGCTGGACATTGTGTGTATCATAAGTGAGTGCCAGGACTATCTATATTTTACGTGCAACAGAATAAATTGTTTCTTCAGAAAGGCGAGTGAAATAGTTGCTGCCATTGGATATGAGGATTTAAAAGTGAATGAAGTGGATCATCGCGAAATTGATGGCATTAAGTCAAAAAAATTTGTACCGTAAGTTAAGTGTGTGTCGGTCAGGGAGGACGATCTGAGTTTATGCGCTTTTTGCAGATCAACGTTAAGAAATGACATTGCCTTGGTGAGATTAAAATCTCCACTGTTGCTGGGTGAACGTATGTTGCTGGGACGTGTTCCAGAACCAGGAATGAAAACGAACACTGAATGTAAAACTTATTTAACGTTGCTCACAATTTGATGAGAGCTCAACTTTTTTTTCTATTCGAAGTGCCATGCAAGATAGTTGGCTATGGAGCTGATAAATACGGAGGTAAAATTCAGGAGAAACTTCACGAAGGGCAAGTGTACATTATTTCGCGACAAAATTGCACATCGATTCTGGGCCGAATAATGGCTCCCCAGGAAGGCGATCTTTCAGTATGTGGACTCGGCGATCTACAGGATAGTTGTCAGGTATGAATTTGTAAAATATTCTATTTTATATTATTTATTTATTTTTCGCAATGGGAACCTCATTACTGAGCAAACAAATAAAGTGGAAATAATTAGGAGCAATGATCTGAAACTATTTCCATTTTGAGAGGGTAATTTTGTAATTATTTCTCCAAAATGACTACCCGGATCCCGATCTGTAGGTATTCACATATCTACGGCATATTCATGTGATAATCTCAATGCCACTTCTTTTTAGCAAATATTACCCACTTTTTCTTTATTTCAACCATATCGATAATGCTTGAAATAATTCCAACAACCTGGAGCGTATACAATCAGAAAATCCCACTTTATTAGCACTCCCACACACTTCCATCGGGATATTCAGTTTATAGGGCTAATGCAAATTCAAAAACAAAGACGCACCTTAAACCAGGGTTACTAATCTATTCCAATAAAAAATAAAAACATGTCTTCACAGACCAGAAAACAGAAACTCTTATTAGTTATTACTCTTATTATTGTTACTGAGAGCTTCAACTTATAAAATCTCACATTATTATTTGATATAATTAATTAATTATTCTGCCATATCAGAAAAATAACCGAAAAGTGGATTTTATTTTACACTATATATTTATATATTATTAACCGTTTCTTTAATCTAGTATCGCTTCTTAGATTTTAATAAAATAACGAGAAAGTTTCGTCCGACCCAGTCCGGCCTTTTATTTATTTAAGATATTTTTTTCTTCAAGGTTAGTTAGAAGATAAAATATGATTTTTACAATTTAGTAAATTTGTTTACAAAAATCAGTTAACATGGCATTGCCGTCTGCCTGATTGGCAATCCAAAACAATAAAGACTTGAAAGTGATAAAGTAACTCAGAAATCCAAAACAATAAAGACTTGAAAGTGATAAAGTAACTCAGAAAACAGTATTAGCGCAGTAATTATTTTGCATTTTAGAAACTTTCAGTTAAAAATTTCTTAATTCATATATATTTTTTTAAACTGACTTCTATCTCCGTAAGTTGTATATCTGGGGCAGCGTCCGATCTCCATCTGTATTTATTCCTTGCAAAAGTATACGGTGAAACGCCTGCCTCACAGCGATACGTTGTGACAAAAGGGAGCAAATTGAATATAGCCTCTTTGTCGAGTTCAGGGTATTCACTCCTAGTAGCCAAAATTCGTTCAATGATACAGATTACAGAATCAAATACATATTTTGATGAAGAAGAACTCTGCAGATCTATAAGAGACTCGTTTTCCGGAATGTTTATCATAGGTTTTCATTAGAAATGAAGATGTCAGTTTTCGTGTCAAACGTCAAACATTTTTTGCAAAAATTATTTTTGTGTTCTACTATTCTTAATTCAAGAGAGTCGCGGAAACCTGAACACAGTTTAAGAACCGAGGGATTAGATTATTATATCTATATCCATTTGATTTGACGTTCGTGAATCTAGTTTTATATAGTTGTCACACGATATTGCATTTACACCGAACAGTAACCAGTTTTTGTTTGACGTTTCAATCAAATCGATATTAGCCCATGAATTAGTGTGGAAAATGATTTTCTATTGTGAGTTGTGACATTTGTTCGGTCAGCTGCTCTGCTGAATGTTACAAAAGGTGTGTTTGTTTCAACAACGCAACAATTGGAAGTCGTTTTCGTGGGAAACTAGATCTAGGCATCTATTCAAGAATTTTGTGACTAAATATATGACAGTTCGTATATGTTGCTAGCGTTTTCGATTGGTTTCACTCGGGGATTCACTCATTCTGTACTCCAATGAAAAAAGAAAACTGCTTCTGATTGAATCCACAAAAGTATTGGTGAAATGTATTAAATACATCAGCCCTATTCTGCTATTCATCGGGGGGAATTTTTCTTCAATTTTCACTGAACACTATTCTACTATTCATTCGAATTGAATTTGAATTCACCTCGTCAATGTCGGTAATACTGCGTGGTATTCTCTTATTCACGTGAACGCATACATCCTATACAATTCAGATCCGCATGTCAAATGATGCGGATTTGAAAGTAAATGGATCGTTTGTCTGGTTGGTGGTTGATAAAATGTAAGAAAAAACTAATTTATTGCGGGATTATTTGCTTATGAATAAAGATTATTCATTTTTAGGGGTAGAACAACAAACAGAGACCAATTTACTGCAATAATTCCCACAATGAATATCCATATCTGTTTGTTTATATTTTTTATTTTTAGTTAACCAAAATACTTTATCAAACTTCCAAAGATTGACATAAATAGAGATCAAATTGAATACATTTATTTCAATTTCAAAAATAAACTTCTAAAGCCTAGTACGCTGCTCAAGTGAAGTGAAATTTTCACTGCTCTCCAGAAAATGCTGTGAAATCGAAAGTGAAAATTTTTGTTGGAGATTTTCACTTTCATATATTCACTTTCATATTCAATGCAAAAATGATAAAAGAAGTTCGAAAAATGCATTACTCTCTTAAAGAAACATCTGAAATTGAAATTAATTTCTCAACCGTCGTCCTACGAATCATTTTTCACACCGAAATGTCAAAAATTTAATGCGACGGACAATAAAAACCAAGTGAAATAGCTGTGGAGAGATTTTAGTATCGCCACCTACAGCTGAGTTTTTGAAGCGCAATTTTTCACTTGAGCTGCGTACTGCCAAGTGAAATTTCCCTGTGGAAAGTTCATTTTGACATTTCGCGGTGAAAAATTTGTATGAAAAACTGGATTTCACTTGAGCAGCGTACCAGCCTTAATGATTTTCACATGAACACGTGCTTACTTGAATGTCAAATTGGTTTGGATAATGTAGTTCACCCGATGGAAAGCAGAATGGAAAGGCAGAGTCAAAGGGAATCGAGTGGGTGAATCGAATGTACGATTCACGTGAATAGCAGAATAGGGCTGATAAATTACACTTGTGCGAGTGCTTCTTGAGTGTATTCCGACTTCAAATCGAAAAGCGAAATTCTCTTCTTAGAATCACCAGAAGAGTATTTTATGTGTCAATCGAAGGTTTCAGAAGTAATTTTGTCGATTCCGGACTCTCCCGGACGTATGTTTTTGCCCAAAACGACATTATTAGCATATTGGCATTTAAAAGATTTGATCGTCGTCTGTCAATGGAAAATGTTTAGGTACATATAACAAATTTTGTTGGTGATTTAAAATTAATGTCGTTTTCCATTGGGACCAAAAATCAATATTTTTTTTGAAGTGAAACTTCTTATGCGACTTCCAACTCAAGGTCGCGTTAAACGTTTAATGCTAATAATTGGATACTCAAAGGTGTGAGCGAGGGTGAGGGTGGCGCACATTGCACAGCACAAGCACGTTCATATGAAAAACAAAAATTAGTGGTGTTTTCTCCAACAAAAGTGAAACAAAAGAGAAGTATGCGAGGTGAATGTATGTATATAATCAACAGCCACAATGTGTTTCTGATTAAATGCGCAGATGGCTGTTGACGTGCGCTGATGGACTTATGGTGGTGTATATAGAAATCGAGTTCAAGGTTTTTGTTTTAATTGTTATTATAGTATATACCTACATACGTTGATACCTACAGTAAAGAATTGAAGAATTCAAGAAGTAAAGACGATATAGGTGAATTATGTTGTTTAATTTATTGAAGTGAAACTTCTTAAATGCTTAATGCTTCTATAAGCATCGCATACTCAAAGGTGTGAGGGTACCGCTCACGCTTCAGAGTATGCAATGGTGAGTGAGTTTATTGGCACCAAATGCTGGGAGAAGAATATTCTGTGGTGATGATTAATTTCTAAAAATAATGACTATATTGGCAATTAATGTCTTATTGAAGTGAAACTTCTAATGCGACTTCCAACAAGGTTGCGTTAAACGTTCAACGCTCCTGGGGAGGGGGAATAGAAGGAGACAGAGCGAGAGTGAACTTGGCACTCGAACGCATGCGCGATGCGCGTAGTATACTTGTTACAGGCCAGCGCGAGCGTTAGCAACGAGTAGCGTCCTCATTATTTCATTTACTTGTTTTAGTTTGATTTGATACACATACATATAATTTAATAGGGTAGTATTTTTGAAGTGAAACTTCTAATGCGACTTCCGACATATCGTATCTTACTTTAGTTGTCATTATCCCATTGTAAATGTTATGGATTTGGATATTTCTCCACTCGAAAATGATATTTAAAAGATGCGATCAATTGTGCATTGTAAGCAATGTTAATAAAATTTGTCTTAAAGCCTAGTATCCTGCTCGCGCTAAATTTTATCTCCCATACAAAAATGTCTACAAAGATAAAATTGAGCGAGGCAGTTTAGCATAGCATCAGTATCCTGTTCGCACGCTAAATCCTTAACTTCATATAGATGGGCCGATGAAAAGTCTCCACTCATTTAGCTTGCGAAATAAATGTCCAGTGCATTAAATCGAAGATACATTTTGACAATAAAAAACGGAGGAAAGTGTCTGTGTTGTGTTTGCAATGGAAAAAGCGACAATGTTTGCGTGGTAAATAAAAGAAAACGCAAAGCCAAACAACAGAGCCAAAACAGATATACATACATATAAATATAAATAAAGCGAATCGATTTTCAGGGGGACTTATGCTCTCATTTGGCGTCGTCTTTTGGGTAATAATAAGTGTTCCACTATGGTAAGGAGATTGTGGAAAGTTTGAGGACACATGTCGAACTTCTTCTTATAATTTCTAGGTTTCTTACGTCTTTCAAGTTTGAAATTCGAAAATTCTATTAAAATTACGTTTACTGATATCTGTCATGGTACTCATGGTTCATAAACATATGGGTTTTGTCCCATCCAAATCATATTTAATAATAATTAAGCGACCATTTATCTTTGGTGTGGAGACACGAAGTGGAGACCAGGGGCGCTAAAATTTAGCGCGAGCAGGATACTAGGCTTAAAGAAACAATATGATTTCACTAAAAATCAATTTCTACCCCTTCCTATTTTCATTTCCACATTACGAAGTTTCACTTCTTCCGCGCGGAGGGACTCCACGCACTATTTTTTTTTTATCTAAATCACTTTTCACGTTCCATTGGGCAGAAAAACCAATCTTTCTTTCGATTCGGATCACTTTTTGCAGATCGCGATATTTTTTCAGATTTACACATACCAATATACTTTGTACAGCTGTTTTACGTCAGGTTAAGAAGTTTGCTCTCGAGACAAATGCGCAAAGTTTCGTGAATACCAAAATAACAAAATACATAAATAGCTATCGATATGATTTCGGAGGCACGACACTACTTTTGACAGCTACACGGACAATTTTACCGAAGCTCTACATATTATAGCTACAGCTACATTTTATGATAAGGTATGCAATTTTATGTCGTTTTCCATTGGGACCACCAGAAATATTTTTCAGATCTCAGATTGTACGCTGCTCATGGAGTACGCAACGAAATTGATCTGCTTTTGTAAATGGATTAGTGTGTTACTTGCCAACAATATCAGCTGTACAAATTGAATGAGTTTCTGGCAAAATAACAAATGAAAAATGTTGCCCATGTTGTAGATACAAATGAAGTATTTATGATGATTTGTAGTCTTCTGATGACGATGAAGACAATGAGAATAATAATAAATTCTTAAAGTGACGTAAAACAGCTGTACAAAGTTTATTGGTATTGTGGCTGAATAAAATATTGAGATCTTTAAAAAGCGATTCGAATCGAAGGAAAAAATATTGATTTTGTTGCCCAATGGAACTTTAAAAGTAATTTAGATCAAAAAAAAAAAAAAAACTGCGCCAACTATAGAGGCATCAGTCTCATGAATACTGCGTATAAGATCATGTCTGCTGTACTATGTTAACGCCTGAAACCATTCGTCAACGATCTGATAGGTCCCTATCAGTGCGGTTTTAGGCCCGGTAAGTCCACGACCGATCAAATATTCACACTACGGCAGATCCTGGAGAAAACCCAAGAAGTCGAGATCGATACTCACCATCGTTTTATCGATTTTAAGGCCGCATATGACAGCATTTATAGAGACGAGCTATATAGAGCCATGTCTAGTTTTGACATCCCTGCCAAACTTGTCAGATTGTGCAGAATGACGATGGGGAACGCTCGATGCTCCGTAGAGGTCGGAAACAATCTCACCGAGACCTTTGATGTCAAAAAAGGATTAAGACAAGGTGACGCGCTATCATGTGACTTCTTCAACATCATTCTTGAGAAAATTGTGCGAAACTTACAAGCCAACACCAGAGGCACAATTTTCCAAAAGTCTGTGCAACTGCTTGCATATGCGGACGACATCGACATCATTGGCAGAAGACAGCGAGCTGTCACTGGTGCGTTTGCAACTATTAGTACAGAAGCGGCAAAAATGGGTTTAGTGGTGAATGAGGATAAAACAAAATATATGCTGTCAACAAGAAGGGACACACAACATCGACGAATCGGACAGAACGTCACGATAGACAGCTATAACTTTGAGGTAGTTAGGGACTTTGTCTACCTCGGCTCCGCTATAAACTCTGATAATGACATCACCTCAGAAATCAAGCGAAGATACACACTTGCCAACCGCTGTTTCTTTGGCCTAAGACGGCAATTGATTAGTAAGGCCTTGTCAAGAAGCACTAAGGAGATTCTATATAAGACTTTCATCATCCCTGTCCTGCTCTATGGCGCAGAAGCATGGACCCTAGCAAAAACGGATGAGGATCTTCTTGGTCGCTTCGAACGCAAAATTCTTCGAGTGATTTTTGGTCCCGTTTGCGTTGACGGGATTTGGAGGAGAAGATTTAACAGCGAACTCTACGAGCTGTACAGCGACATCGACCTGGTCAGAAAAGTACGCATTAGTCGTCTAAGATGGTTAGGACATGTAGAGCGAATGGACACCAACGCTCCGGCCCGGAGAGTCTTCGATTCCAACCCGGAGGGACAACGCAGTAGAGGAAGACCTCGCCTTAGGTGGCGCGCGCAAGTGGAAGGGGACCTCAACCAACTTGGAGTCCGCAACTGGAGGCAGTTAGCCAAAGATCGCGCTAACTGGAGAGGCGTATTGGTTGAGGCCCAGGTCCACCCCGGACTGCAGCGACACCTTAAGTAAGTAAGTAAGTAAGATCAAAAAAAAGATTGATTTTTAGTACCAATGGAAAACGACATATAAGTTAATTTTAACAACGGCGGGATTTGGAATGCACCCCAAATAGTAGGCACTTAACTTCGTTGACGTCTAAATCAGTTTTTTATTTGCATTATTTATTCGTATCTCATAAGTTTTTTTTTTTTTTTTTTTTCAGAGCTTCTTTTTTTAATTTAGAACGCATTCCATATTTTTTACTAATCAAAAATATTGGGCGTCCATGTCCATGTAGAATGTCCATAAACACATCAATGCTCTGCACGTATATTTTATGTGAGTGCGCATAAAGTATCTCGCGTTAAAGTTTAGCCGATCTATCCTAATTTTCTGTTATCTCTTGATGCCTGAGTTTACATTCATCTAACATAGCATCTTTCATGTAGAAATCCATTGATGCAAATTTTGTATATTTTACAGGGTGATTCCGGTGGGCCATTAATCTGTTCCGTTAACGAAAACAACTACATATTTGGTATCGTATCGCACGGACTTACATGCGGACAACCCGGCGTACCGAGCATTTACACAGAAACAATTCCCTACAAGAAATGGATAGATGGTGTAATTTATGAATAACATTTAAATTGCATTCAAAAAAATTATTTATTTATTTTATTCTTTATAATTTATGAATTTTCTTCTTGTTTGTACATGTTTCATAATAGTATTGGTATATCTATCTTATATTTAAACATTAAATAATTATTCACTTCCCCCATTGGAGTCCTTATCGCTATCATCTTTGTTGTGATCTAGATTGCCACCACTTGTTTCGGGCAGTGTGAGAGTTAGGAGGCCCGCTAATAGTACAGAACTACCGCAAATCGTTGTGGGAATGTACCAGCCGAGCAGACCCTAAACAGTTAACAAATTTCATTAAATCTGCGATAGTTTTTAATAATTTTCAAATGCTTACTAAATAATCAACAACATATGGAGCTGAAATTGATCCCACGTGAGCCATTGTTGAGCAGGTACCCAGTGCAGAGTTACGAATAGCTGTTGGGAACAACTCCGCTGTGTACAGTGTGATAGTTGAGTACACTGCGCTGATGCACATACGTCCCATCATGGCAAGTGTCACAACCCAGCTAATGTTTCCTGCAATACACATGTAATTGGTTGTTCGGTTAAAGCTCAGAAAAATTGAGGGCTCACCTTGAGGAATTAGTAGAACGGCCAGTAGAGCTGATCCAGCCACAAAGTACAGCAGCATCGAGGTGTTGCGTCGTCCTGTAATCTTTAGTAATATCATCGGGAGAGCAAAGCATGGAATGTCAACTAGGCCAGTGATGCCCACATAGAGATATCGGTTTACGGATAAATTTTGTGCATTCAAGGCTGGAAAGAAAGTGACATATCATTAGTAGGAAGAGAACGTTTTCGCCTTACAGAATTTGACCCCTGATCAGATCGTTCATTCATTGAAAAACGTCAAACAGCAAATGAAAGTACTCTTTTTAATATTGTAACTAAATGTATTTTTTATTTTAAGTGGTACTTAAAGTGCTTCGATATAATAAAACCCAATAAAACTGTCTCGGATAATGAAACAAAAAAATCTCAAAAAAGTAATTCAATTCGATACGATGAATAATGTAATGACACCCAGCAAGAATCGTTGACACATTTAAAACTAAAGTTGTACTTCTATAGTGCGCCTGGCCACTTGAAATTTGACTGCGAACTCTTAATGTACGAAATAATTTTTCTACGAAAAAAAAAACAGCCAGTCAAATAAGGCGCCCAAATTTATAAACATTCATAAATTCAGAATTGCTCTTTTCAATGAAATTCGGTGGACTTTTGTAACACTTTTGTAAAAGTCGTAGACGCTATAGGTCCGTTAATTTACTTTTAAATCTTCCTCAACTGTCTTAACTCGAAAAATTCGTAAAAGAGAGCGTCATCGAGAGAGTAAGATATTAAAGGATCCTATACGAATTTTTATTCAACATATTTCTTGGTGTAAGAATTGGAAAAGCTGTCGCATTTGGTATATGCGCGCATTTGTTTTGATTTCTTGCGTATTAAAATGGTAACAACAGGCAAAATAAAATTGAATGTTCTATCCTCAAGATTCTTTTCAAAAGTGGGGACGATACGATATTCTGTCGCCGCTGTAAAAAGGGACAATCTTCTTTCTCCACGTAATTTTTAATGCAGTGGCCCTTCTTCCTCTTACCGAATGCTTGTAGTTCAATCAGTAGTAACTATTCCATATACTCGGATTCAACAAAAAGGAGTTCGATTAACTCTAGATCGCTTACATTGCTATGTAAATGATATAACTAATTTTCTTATAGTAAATTAACAAATTCCTCGAGTTTATCAGACATTTTAACGACTTTTTGTACGAATTTTAAGAAAATTTGGATTATGTATGTCAGTCGGCGCAGTGGCTTAGTGGTTAGTGTGTTTGACTACTAAGCAAGGGGTCCAAGGTTCGAATCCCATAAAAACCAAAATTCCGACTTTGGGCTTTTTTCTACTGCGCCACCTCTCGCGAACGTCTGACAAACATCCGAGAGTATAACTGCCTTGAAAGAGCTTCTCAATTAGCCGTTTGGAATCGGCATAAAGTTGTAGATTCGTTCCAAAAAATAAAAACTCACAAAACAAATGGTTGTGAGAGCTGCGCCTAGGGTCCCTACATACCTGTTGCGCCAACTATTTATTCATTTATTTTATGTCATTTTTTATAGATTACTACAAAAGCGTTCCCTTACTTTTTCGTAAGCGTCTCTCTGTAAGAGACATTTTTCCCCACCACTGCAAGTATTGACAGTATTTTCCATTCTTACTACAAAAGTAAAGAAACATAGGTACCTCACATGTGAGATTTGGTTTTCTGTCGCTACTTTTTATGTTTTCTACAGTAAATACGAATGTTTTAATAGGTTAAATCAATATATTTCAATTTAAGTTTACATTTTGCACCCATAATTGCATATTTTCGGAAAACATAGCGCACATTTTGTTTCGAACAATACAACAAAAAAGCCAATCTGACATTTTGCAAGTGTGTGTTGGTGAGTTCAAGGCAATTTAAAAATATCCCGGACACTCCTGTCGTGTTAAGAATTCACCTGGAAGTGTCTTTTTTCTTCCATGAAACATAGAAAACATAAAAAGAGTACTTCTTGATTTGATTTATTGATAGAAAGGGCAATTCTTTTGTTTAATCGAAAATTCCATAAGTGAATTGTTGCACCATTGCTTTTTACTTCTTGCAAAAACTACCTGTGTTGGACATACTTTTCATTGTGATGATCTTTAAACCGTCATTCAGAGCCCAATTCCGCTAGATTGAGTCTTATACCCTTTTCACACCGCAGCGAAATCCGTGGTTTCGTCGAAAACTCGAAATTGCATTCACACCGAACAATAACTAGTTTTCGTTTGACGTTTCAATCAGCTGTGAGACATTAGTCGTGAAACTTCTGTGTAAACTAGAAATTTCGATCGCATTAATTCAAAAATGAAATTAATTCAGAATATTTAAAAATAATATTATCCCATCAGTTAGTGTGGAAAATGATTTTAAGTTGTGTGTTGTGACATTGATTCGGTCTGCTGAATGTTGCAAAAGATGTGTTTGATTCCGTAGTGTTTTCGTGGAAAACGACTTTAACCGACTCGTTTTGAAAATTGAAATATGTATGGGAAAACTTCTGTTTTCGATGAAGTTTTCGAGTGTTTTGTAAAGTTTTCGCCAAGTTTTCGGTTCGGTGTGAATAGCGTATTATAGTGGAATTGAGTGCACAAATTTGTTAAATCATAAACCTGAGGGTGCGTTTCATGGCGATTTTGGTATGAAAATAGCGAGCGAATAGCAAATATGGAGAATAAAACTATTCAGCTCTCTCGGCTGACAAAAAACAGAGCTGTGTCAAAATAGTGTGAGTTTTGTTTATTTTTCCATTTTTTTTTTTTTTTGTTTTTTGTTTTTGTTTTTTTTTTATAACTCGGGTCAAATCAGTATACCCATTTTTGTAATGAGCTGATTGCATTAAATAAATGCCCACTGAAGTTTGGTTATAGATAGGTAACTGAGAGAGAACATCTTTTTACCCTTTGGGCCTGTAATAGAAATTGTGGCATTCAAAACAAGGGATGACATTGACAGTCGTGATTTCAACGACATAGGTTTAGGTATAGAACTTTGCTTTTCTTCGAAATATACGTTTTACAAATGGAAACAGTCTTTTTGTAAGAATGTTAACCAAAAAATGTAGAAAAGGGGCTCCTTTTTCAAGAACCTACTGATCTGATCTGATCCCTTCTACTTTTAGCTACGCTACTGTATTATATTCACTCGATGTAATTGAAAATACAGTGGGACCTTAATAGCGCAATATATACCAAAAGTATGGAAGCGCTAAAATATATTAAATATTTTAATACTGTCAATTGCCGTGCAAATTGAAACCGAGACGGGAAGTGTCTTTGTTTTTGCAGGAGGGTTACACATTGATTAGTGCTTTTTAATTTCTTTGCGTACAACAACGAAGTTAATTTTGTTATTTTTCTAGTGTTACATTTTATAAAATAAACATCTCCCAACCTTATAAGAAACCTATTCTCTGCGAATTGCTGATTACATGTTATGTCATTTTCCATTGGGATTTTCAGATTTTGCTCTCAAATTTTAGACTTTTCGTACCCAATGGAACATAAAACGAGATTTTTCCTTCTTTGCATTTGTGATGGGGAGTGTTCTAAAAGTCAGCTGTTCTTAAATTGTAATTTGTGTGTATAAAAATCTATTCAATTTATGTTAATATCCATTGCACTGGCTCTAGAAACGTAATGAAAAATTATTTGGTGTTAGTGTAAGTAGGTGTGAATCTCGCTCCAAAATCGAGATTCGCAAAATTGCGCTGAATCGGAAAAAGTGACTTTTCTGTCTCACTCCGAATGGAAAACGACATGAGCTTAAATAAATATTCAACTTACCAGTAACATAATACGACAGTGATGTAACGCAAAACATAAAGTAACATGTAAATGCTATTCGCCGGATATTTGCAGGACCATACAGCGAAATAAATTGCTTAAGAGGACCCTCCTTCAGTTTACACCAAAGTGAGCTTGGTGATTGTTCATCCTGGAAATGGAAATATAATATTTGACTAATTCGGCAAAGTATTATTAAAACCTACCGTCCTCTTATTGGTAACCACTTCTGCAGTACTTTCAATTTGGTAGTCACAATCCTTTTTGAAGACAATCTTGTATGCCTCAGCAGATCGATTTTGACTCAGAAGCCAGCGTGGAGATTCAAACATTACACTAATCAAAGAAAATACATTTTATGTACCGTACCCACTGCATCGATATGATGTTCCAAAACTTACTAGCAATTTACAATTAGTAAAAGACTTGGAATGCTAAGAACCAGTGATAGGTATCGCCAAGATTGTATGAAGTATGCTGTGATCGCCAGCATAATCATACCAATCGGATATGATGCTGAGAATGTAATGCTCATCCAGGATCGATGGTGGACGCTTATGTTCTCTGAAACTGTAAGTAAACAATTCTATTTGTATAAGCACAATTTCGTGTGTAAAGGCATCTTCGACTAACGTAATGAGAAAGCGGGATAGAATAGCCCCGACGAAGCCACCCCTAGTCCAAATCGTCCGCCTAGGAAAAGCCAATACCAGGGCGTCAACGCCGTTGTCAGACTCGACACCATGAAAAGTACAGATCCAAAAACAAAGGAAGCTTTGCGTCCATATCTGTGAATACAGTCAGTTAGCGTGACAAAAACAGTGGGGTTTAAATAAAAAACATACGCATCCGCAAAGATTCCAAGGGAGAACGAACCCAAAAATTTGCCAATCGAAATCGCTGCCTGCGCAGATGTTCGTTGCACGGATTGTTCACAGACAAGATCCCACTGGAAAAAGTAAAATATATGTTCAGGTTCACATATTAGAATTAGATGGGAAAGGAAAAATCTACTTCTACATACATCTGGGACAAATGAAGTTTCTGGCTCGGAGTACTCGAAGACACCTTTTTGCTTGCATGGAATCGGCATCGGTTTGCTGGCGGTACTGGTGTAATTGGCAGCCATCATGTAGGACATCTGTCCTAAGTTCGCGTAGTCCCAGTTCAAAATTGTACAGCCGTTAGAACCCAAATCGCCTTCTGTGATTGCCTTCACCTCATCGGGCGTCCAATTGGTACCTTTGAGCTCATTAACGCCACACCACATCTTATCGGGTATATGGCCGATTAACACGTAAGAAGATACGTGAAAGCCATTTAGTATATTGGGTGTAACGCACAGGAAGAAAAGGGTCCTGAAATTAAAAAAGGAAAGAAATGATATGACAAATATACACCCAAAAAAAAATGTAATTTCAAATTGATATTTTTGTCATATCAACTTCAATTTCATTCGAAAATTTCAAAAATTGAATAAAAACGTATTTTTTTAATATTAAAAATATCAGATTAATAATTTTCATGGCAGATTTACATTAAAAGCTTACATTTTTTGAAATTACGATTTACATTCCCATATCAATAAGCAATATCAAATTTTGTATGATGTTCTGTAATATAATGTTTACAAGATTTAATGTCAATTCTACATTACGCGTATTGTTGTGATGTTAAAAATGTAAAATTGATAAGCTTTAATTTTAATATACTTCACAAATTAAAAACCAATATGATTTAATGTGTTTTTAATATTGACAAAATGTACTGTTTATGTGAGACATGTAAAAATAAGCCGAAGCCCCAAAATACCGGTACCCTAAGGTGCAATTTTTGATATTACCAACACATTTGATATGAATAATGTAAAAAGGCAGTTGCTAACGAAATAAACGAGTCTGAAATTGAAACTGCAGTTACACTTGCAGTGGTTTAATCGTAGCGATCGGTTTGTTTGTAGTGTTTTCCGTGTTAACTTTTAATTTAATGTGCAATTTTGCAATTTGTGTAATATTTAGTGTTAAAAAAAAATCTGTAAAAACACAGTGATAATAAACATTAGTTCGATTAATTTCGTGAATTTGTGTTAAAAAAAAAAGAACTAATGGGTGAACATCAAGACCAGTTTATTTTTGCAGACATTAGTTAAATAATAGAGGATGATGATCTCGGAAACCCTCAAAGTTTTCCGGATTCTTTGGAGGTTGAATCCGTAGAATCCCTTCCGGAAGAATCGTGTATTATTTGAGCTGTTAAGGGAATTTCGATTGGAGTTAGCTTTTACTGCTCTTTTGTGTAAGTTTTTATTACGTATTTTGGTAATCTTTGTAACTGTATCGTGTAAATCATTTAATTACAGAAAACCAGAAATTAACCCATTATGTAACCGTAATAAGGCAGTCTGGGCCTCTGAGCTATCGATATGAATCGAAACATAGAGAATTTATAGATCACGATCAGTTTTACTCTGTAGGTTCCAAAAGTATCTCCTTGAAAATAATAGCTATTGCCGACTTTAAAAGTCCTCCAATTAATGTTTACTATTTTCCAGATGGAACATGTTTAATAAGAAATAAAATATTTTAAAATAAATTGTTATTAATTGTTTTATTACTGAAGACGTACAAAGTCGTCTAATCCTATTTTAGGACTATATAAAAAAAAAAATACAAAACCTTATTGCAAAATAAGTCAACTTATGAATTAAGGTTTGAAATACACCGCTTGGACAAAATTAGAACATCGATAAGTAAGTAAAAATGAATATTGATTTTACATTTCTAATATAAAATTGATTACATTTATTTCATATAAATTAAACAATTTTAATATCAAAACTTAAATTATTCTTATCAGAAATAAATGAAATCAAATGAAATTAAAAATGTCTAATATCACAATTAAAATTAATCTTATCAAAAAAAAAAAAAAAAAATGAAAGCTATATTCATTTTACGTTTTTATTATATCGATTACACAATTTTAATATCAAAAATCGATGTTCTCAATATCAAAAGTAAATGCGTATCATATCAATTTCACATTTTTAATATTAAAATATTATAGAATTCTAATATCAATTCCACATGAATTCATTGTTAAAATTACATTCGAAACGTATATGACATTAATATTGGACTCATATCAGAATTGATATTTTCAACATCAGCTCGATTTTGTCAATGAAAAATATCAATATTACGGCTGTTTTTTACAAATTTTTTTTTCGGTGTATTGGTTAAACTGTGTTCTCAGAATGAGCTGGCGCAACAAGATCTTTATACAAAAAAGGAAAATTACTCGTTAGTCTTTACTTTGCGAATTCTCCATATTTTTATTATATTTTAAATGGGAACGCGATTGAAGGCTTTATGCGATTGCGAATAAAACGAGTAAACCTGTTTAATCTATTCCTCAAATTAAGCTCTCAATATCCTAAAAATTAAAAGTATCAAGCGTAAAATTCTCACAGAAAGGAAAATGTACTTAAAATTAATTCTATAGGTTGCGACTTGCAACATGAATAGGTAGGATAGTTTTGGAACCGATAGGTGGCGTTGTTGCCGAGATAGAAACATTTTTTTTTTTTTCAATTCTTTCGTTTTAATATATGGGCACGCTGGACCTGGGCAGTGAACTGATAAAGATAGATCTTACGCAGACATTAGACTACTGAAGAAGTTGATTATATTAAATCTAAATGCAAACAAAAACTCTAAAAATAGAAAGCGTTGGATTGGATTGCGGCTCCATCTAAATGAAAACTTTTTAAATGAATGAATAAACTTATCTAATGCGCTGTATTATGATAACAATATTATAAAGATTTGTTTTTTAAATTAAATTTCTTAATACAATTAAACTACAACACAATACAATTTAATATCCACATTTAGCGAGAGCAGTTTCACATCTGGTGTATGGTCACAAGCAAATTCCCTCCAAACTAAATGTTTACGAGCTACATATACTGAATACACAAAGAAAGTCTGGGTGTTCTTGCTCGTCACTCTTTATTTTTATAACTAAGCAAAAAACCACAACCCGTTTAAAGTCACATTATCTTGTTTCCAATGATTTTCAATTAGTCGGGCCTCTACTGTAAATTATTTTTCATAAAATACATAAATATAAATATATAGGTAGGTATATAAATGTTTCTATGTATAAATGGAAAGTGTTTTTTGAGTACTCGGTGTGATATTTTTCGTAGTACATCATATTAAAAAGAAAATAAAATTTGTTTCAACCGCACCCATCAGTCAGTTAAAACACGAACACAATCTTCCATTGCTACATATTTAATTAATTTTTATTTAAAATAATAGCTTTGTTTGACAATATTCATCACGTCATTGTTTTATATAGAATTAAAAATAAATAAATAAACAGTATTTCTAAACAACAAAAAATTAAAAAAAAAATCTCAATTCATTAAATTAATTGAAAATACACAAAAGGAACATAACTTTAATTTCGATAATGCAATCGATAAAATTCAGTTGTCGGAATATTCCGAATCACAATTATGGCAAACATAAAAGTAAGATTAGACTTTATGCCAAGTGGTCATAAAATGCCAATTTCTGACAGTTCTCCTGTCAAAATATGGTCATACAATGTAATGGGCATGTCTTTGCCCTAATGACCTAAATGCCACATATGTCCACGCTGATTTTGACAGATAAAAATGCCCAAATAGCATGTAATCGGACAATAAGCATGAATGCCAGCATAAACCCTATATGCCCATATGCAGTTTATTGAAATTTCGTTGTGGCATTGCTGGCATTTTTGATGGAACAAGAATTATTGATGTGTAAACATCTAAGCGCGCGTTATTGGAATCTGGTGGAGTAATTCCACACATTTTAATTGCGGAGACGGAAATGCGTCACGGAAATGCGTCACTGTTTTATCATTGCATACATTTTTTGGAATCTGGTGGAGTAATTCCACACATTAAACTTGCGGGGACAGAAAATGCGTCATTGTATTTTATCATTGCATGCAATCTTTCGTGAATTACCAGGCACGCAGAAATCACAGCTGTACAACAACTAACAAAAATGTCGTTGACCATCAGCACCTCTACAATATGCAATGCAAGCCGAATGAAATTCCAATGACACTTTCAGTTGCTGTATAACAATTGATGTCATTTAACTTGCGGGGATGGAAATGCAAACGGGTATTTGTTATTTCATAATATATCAAGAATACGGTTATTACAATTTCCTCTTTTCTCAATGACGTGTATCAAGCCACACACATACCGCACGCACGGTGTTTACACATACACATATTTCGGGACTGCTGGATACAGTCGCACCAATTTTTTTATTGTCATCGGTGTTTGAGTCGTGGGATTGTGACTTTATTTCATTTTCGTTCTCTTTTTTCTGGAAAAATAAAAAAATATGAAATGAAAAATAGCAAAGGCCTTAAATGACCACCAAGGCAAATATGACCATATTGGTAATTTTAGTCATATAGTCTAATAAACAGTTTTGATAATACTGGCAATTTTGGTCATGGTTGGGGACAGCTAATCTGGTCATTTGCCTTTTGGCATTCATATGCATAATTGGCATACAGTCTAATCTTAGCTTAACTATTGCAACCTTCTGTGCACTCTTTGTGCGCCTACATTTTACAGATGATACATTTTGTATCCAATTTTCACTAGATCTGCTCCCTGAATACGTTGACAGGTAGACAAGGCAATACAATTCCTCTTCTTCGGAATAAAAAAACTATTAGAGCACTGGAATGCTGCATTATTATTATTATTTTTTTTTTTTACTTTCGTAACTTTTATTTAATTTTTTTACACATTCCAACCTTTTCTTAGCTTGCTCAGCTGGTTTGTTTCAGTCTTGCTTCATGCTCCTTTTTTATTTGTTCTTTCTCTGGTGTATAGGTGTATACTGTAGACTTTCTGGTTCTTCTGATTTCGTTAAAACAGGTAATATATAATAACAAAAAAAAAAAAAAAATAAATAATAATTAAACACATTGTTTCAACCGTCCCAAACGTCTACGGACTTGTTTTTGCTTCATTCACCCCTAATACTCATAGACGCTGCGCGTATGGGTCACGAGATATTCGTGTTGTTTCAACCGTCCTGTGTTTCAACCGTACCCAGTCTCCCCTACATATTTTGAAAAGGAGTGGATCCAAAATCGGTGCCGTGAACAAAGGCCATATGAACTAACGCCATAGTGGTGCTAATTCATTTTCAAATGCGAATTAACGCCATAATCCACTTATGGTCTTATTTCACGTTGAAATGAGAACTAAAGTCATATGGTGTTAGTTCGTTTTAGAAAGTGGCCTTAGTTCTCATTTGAATGTGAATTAAAGTCACTCGCAGCATTCTCAATAATTTAAATTATATAACTCCAAAATCTAATAATGTAAAGGTACTTCTTAATACGTACGTGTACAAGTGAACTAACGCCATATAGATCATAGGTATATAAGGTTTACGACGAATAAACAGTAACGCAGGTATGCAACCCCCCTGCTTGAGATCACTGTTGGATTTGGAGGCGTTAGTTCACTTTTATGTGATAGCTTAAGTACTAATATGAAAGTGAATTTAAGCCATAGGTGGATTATGGCGTTAATTCGCATTTGAAAATGAATTAGCACCACTATGGCGTTAGTTCATATAGCCTTAGTTCATGGCACCTCCAGAATCTTGTTTTACATGCAGGTTGAGCGCATAAATCGGAATACCATCCCTGACAAAATTGTCGATTAACGATTACCGAAAAAATATATTGTCGCTTTACCGGTAAGTTGCATTCACTTCGAACTCAACTTATCAACGCAATGTAAACAAACCAATTCTGTAGCGAGTAGCGAGTTATTTCTATCGACACTGATACTGATAACTTTTAAACGCAAAAAGCATACTGATAAAAAATAAATTATTCCAAAACGTTGTTCGGTTAAATTGAAAAATTCTGTAAAAATAAATTAAAACAAATAACATTATCTTCGGCCAAATTTTTTTAACATGATTGGTAAACAAAGGGTCGTATGAATAAAAACTAGCATTTGCTTTGAGTAAAAGGTTTTAGCAAAGTAAAAGCCCTTAGCAATTGCAATCGGTATGAATAAAAACCTAGTTTGCTAAGGTAAGTTCGAAAATTCGAACACAGCTTTTACTTCGCTGAACGTGTACTTGCCTGGCGATTTGTGTCAAACCTGACCAGTAAATTTGAATTTTTGAATTTTCCTTGAGATTCTAACGACTTTTGTGGAAATTGAAATAAAAAAAAAAATGAAATTCAGAAATATGATGCAATCTATAGCTCCAATTGCAGCTGGAAATATGATTTTTGTTTGCCAAATAGGTTGTTGATGTTTTATTTCTTCTTCAGGTGGCCGTGACAAGAAATACCTAATTGATTTTTTCACAGGTATTTTGATGATTTTCCTGCACGAACAAAACTTAATTTAACTATTTATAGACAAACCCTCGAAAATTCACATTGCTTACTTCTTTTTTTGTAAAAAATGTGCATTTGCTTTGTTTATTCATACCGATCTGAGTAAAAGGTCAGTGCTGCCGCTTTTCGAACATGTCAAAAGTTGGAACTAACTCAAATTGGTTTTTATTCATACGAAACGTAGCAAATGCTTCGACTTTGACATTTCTCTTGAGTAAAAGCAATTGCTACGTTTTATTCATACGACCCAAAGTATCTTAAGGTTGGATAATTTGTTGACATTGAGTATTAAGGAGCCAATAAAACAACATTGACGTTTAAATAACTCTTCCTTTCTTCACTTACATATTATTATCTGTAATTATGCCGACGAAAATTGTTCTTACCACAATTGACGTACGGCCTGAAATCGTTTCAGTTTAATACGTCAAGACTGACAGATTTGAATGCAGTTTGAAATTTGGTGAATTCTCAAAGAGTTCTTCGCTCAATTTTTTGATCCTGACTGCTGGCTCGAAAAAAGTACGCGATGCAATAAGGACATTCTCATATATGTACGAGTATCTCCCCCTAAGAGAAATATTACTACTTTACTAACATGGTTTTTGCTTCAACAACATCTAGCACCTTAATAACACCAAATAGCAACTAGCTGTCTGACAACTTGGAGCAATTCTACACATCGACCTTTTATAAATGATGTGCAAATATTAACCCATTTGCGAAGTTAACAACCGATGCCTGGAAGTCGCGACGTGTCATTCTGTTACCTTTGCTACAATATCCTAATGTAGATTTTTAGAACATGAACTATTGAATATAGACATTTGAAAAGGTCAGAACTTATCCGCATTTCGGTAGCATATTTATGTCGATATCTTATATGTATATACAGCGATAGACCCGCAGCCACGCGTTGCTGTGCCTAAGCTCGGTTGAATATTTTTTTTTATTGATTGGGAGGTGCCACACCCACAACCTGTTTTCCTATGCCGCTTATCTTTTGCAAAGTGTCATCTATAGGGTCTTAAGCTATCCTATTTTTCAAACTGGAACCAACCACATAGGTACCTACATCCCTAAAATTCTACTGAAATCGGTTGAGTGGTTTCGGAAGTCGCCAACAGCTCCACCTATCGGGTTCAAAAGCAGCCTATCTTTCAAACGTCAACCAGCCTATCAACCACATGCATCCATAAAATGTAATTGAAATCGGTTAATCGGTAAAGGCACCAAGTGACAAAGAACAGAAACAGGAACAGAAACAGAATCCCATACATTTGCAACAGAAACAGAATTAGGAACAGAACTTTTTTTCCAGCGACAGAAAAATGTCTGTTTGACGACAGAATGTAAACAAGTCAAAATTGATTGTTTCTGTTGTTGCCAGCAACAGAAATGCCAATTTATTGTGGGGGGAGGCTTTTTTTGTTTGAATTTTTCTGCATCTATCATCTGACTATTGTATATTATATCAGTGGCGTCGCGTGAATTCTTAAGATGGGCGTGCACTTCTTCAAGCTCATCAAAGTAAAGCGATTTTATGTAAGGCGTGCGGGTGACGAATGACGATGGGGTGAATATGGGGATAATCTTGTAGGTATATTTCGCATATAATTTTGATTAATAAATGAATTTGTGTGATGAAATCAACAAAAGACTCGCACAGGGAAATTACGTGCGAGTTTATTTATTTATTTATTTTTATTTTTTTCTCAACCATGAAGGAATTTTGAACGAATAATTAGGAAGGATGAACATGAATATGGTGTACGGGGTAGGCTGTGTGATGGAGGTTTTATGAATTGTGGAATTTTGTGCATATCATATTTGTGTGTGTTATTATTATTAGACAGTGTTTGATGAGCACACCTTGCACACTGTGACGAGACGCCACTGATATATACATAACAGGCGGCAGACTAGTTTTTATGGATCTGTTTCTGTTTCAGTTTTGTGTAGCTGAGCGAGCAACGTAAACAAAAACAGAATTTACTACGGAATGAAAAAACTTTCTGTTCTGTTTCAGTTTCTGTTCCTGTTTCTGTTCTTTGTCACTTGGTGCCTTAACTGGTATCGGAAATCGAAAACTGTGCCACCTATCGGGTTCAAAAGTATTCTATCTTTCAAGCGGGAACTAACTATAAGCGTATACAACATTTTATGGAAATCGGTTGATTGGTTTCGGAGATCGGTAACAGCGCCACCTATCGGGTCCAAAATTATCTATTATTTTAAGTCTGCGCTAGATAACCTTCCCATCATACAATTCCGAAGGAAAAGCTCTTTTTTCACTTTACTCGGCCAAATTTTGTTATTTTTATTCTGTGAATTATAAATGTAAACTTAAAAACAGCTGGTAAGCAGCTCTCTTAAGTGGGCGGAGCGGACGGATTATTTACTTCTGGTTTATGGTATCAACGTAGGTAATATCACAACCACCTAACACAACAACCTTATAGGGGCCATACACGACACAGACTTGTCGTTGCAAACCAATATATTTGTTGGCAATATTTTCTTGGTCTGCAACGAAATGTTTGTCTGTCCTATTAAACTCAATTTGTATTTACACCACTCCACATCCATCATCGCACGTCATCAGTCATCTGCGCATTTCCTCAACCTTGCATACTTCTCGAAATGAAATGAAATGAAATTTAATTTCGGAGAAAACTTCACGCAGCTTAACTTGCGAACACAGAAATGTGTCACTGTGTTTTATCATTGTCATTGCATACCTTTTTATCATTGCATACATTTATGAGCTGGGGCATATTAATTTCAGCTTTTTGTTGATGTGAAATAAGGCATGTTTTTCATATATGATGGTCTCACATTTCTTCCCTGTGACGGATATCTCGAGGAAATTCGGTGCTAAATCTTTCGTGAATTACCAGGCACGCAGAAATCACAGCTGGACAACAACTAACAAAAATGTCGTAGACCAGCAATATGCAATGCAAGCCGAATGATATTCCAATGACACTTTCATTTACTGTGTAACAGTTGATGTCATTTAACTTGCGGGGATGGATATGCAAACGGGTATTTGTTATTTCATAATATATCAAGAATACGGTTATTAAAATTCCCTCTTTTCTCAATGACGTGTATCAAGCCACACACATACCGCACGCATGGTGTTTACACATACACATATTTCGGGACTGTTGGATACAGTCGCACCAATTTATTTTTTGTCTATGCACTCAACCACCGCCACCCAAAAGCAGGACAACGATCAAGAACAACTGTTGCAGTTTCGATAATAATTATAAACAAATAATTTGCAATAAAAAAATAATGCGCATCTCTCTCTCTCTCTATCAAAATGGATCAAACTGTGGCAACATTTTATTAAAATCGGTTTAGTAGTTTAGGATTCCATCGCGGAGGAACCTGTGACACGTGATTTTTATAACTATATTAAGAAGATAGGCGAAGGGAAATAGTTTTAGAACCACTTTCAGTAACTTGTTTTTTTTTTTTTTGGGAAGACAGTGCGGAGACGCAATGCTGTCTGTAATTTGTTTTCCAATTTGTAATGTTAAAATTTATTAAATAAACAAATATAAATCGCAGTTCATGAAGTTAACAATTAACTGTAATGGCATGATGTGCTAATGACGGGTTGATTTGCGAAGTTTTTTATAGACCGTATCTATGCAAAATGTGATCTCTCTACAACTCATATATTATATTTACGTGGCAAATTTTGACATGCCGCCGTCATTATGACGTAAGCACTTGTCTTATATGTGTCACTACGTGTGATCGCCTGTCACGCGTCTGGTCATGCTGGCTGTCGCAGTATACAATATACATACGGGTGACAATAGAAATACCTAGCGAATTGGTGTGACGGCAGCATGTGAAAATTTGCCACTAAAAATGTCACGTGTAATCTTAGCTTAATAACGTAATTGCGACCCACATGTCCCACACAAGCACACACAGCCCCTGCACTTGATACCGAAGCAACTATCCAAAACAATATCCCATCAAATTAGTATGACATATAGGATTAAGGTAGTAGATTACTAATTATAACACTTTGGGAAAATAAAAAACACACACGACGAATTGAATATTAAATTAGGTGGAACGGCTATATAAGTGCGGTAAGATTATGTTCATCGCATGTTGTAAGTACCGCAGAACTTAATGTTTTGTTTACTCGAGTTGTGTTTCATTGTGTTGTTGCACTAGTTTTCCTGCTGATTTACAATTACGTCATTGGAGTTATAATTTTAGATATCCCAACTCAAATGGCAAACACAATAAAATAAACATTTTGTCTAATTTTGCTGGGCTCCATTGCTATTTAAGATTCCAGTCGTTGCTTTCCTCAATTAACCATAAGAGTTCTTATAGCCTCGCAGTAGGTGTGTGATTAGTTATTTCCGTTTCGAACAGAAGCTCAGACTGTGAATTATTGAACTTAAATGGCAAGACTCATTAATTTATTCTTTTATTAAAAAGGTCAGTGGCGCTGTAGACTTTTTTTTTTTGTCGTCGAACTGTATGTTGAAAAAGCATTCCTGGCGCACGTGACGTAGCAAGGTGAATGCGTTTGACGGTCGATAATGATAATAATTGTATTTTGCATTTCTTTGTCGGCTATATAACACTGTTTTGTATAGCGGATCTGGGGGCCTATAACACAGAACAACAAGTCAACATGTAAACAGGCACTTGCTGAATTATATTTATTTGACAAGTGTAGACTAAGGCTGTAACACAACAAAAACCGTAACAATTGTTAAAATCGAAAATTTCCCTCGACTTGTTGAATCAGTTTAACAAGTCAGTCACATGCAATGAGCAGAAGAATTTGCGATTTTCTCCCTAACACTAAGCGCCTTGCTTTTATTAGTTGGCGAACGTAATTTATGAGAGAGACTTTCTGTCAGGAAATCAACAACTTATAATTTTAAGTTTTCAACAAACAAATTGGAATCTATTTCGAAATTTTTTCTTTCTTTAAATACTTTTATATTTCGTAGATTTTTACTGTCAGTGTCTGACTCAGAATCAAAAAAAAACAAAAACATTTTTAATGGCAAATTGTTAGGTATTCACTAAGTAAATTTTAAATGTACTTCCTGTATTATCACTTTGCAAACACTATTACAAATGTTTAATTCTAACAAGTCGGTCACCGTCGGTTATAATTAGTCAACTTTTTAACTAATGCATTCCCTTTTCTTTAAGCACTTGTTGTTTCTAGTTACAGAAACAGCAGAATTATCAAATTTCACACTTGTTGAATTGCTCTAAAACAATAATTGTTGAAGTGCTCGCAGACTGGTTAAGACGTGTTACACAAATTTTCAACAGTTGTTGAATTTCACTTGTTTAACAAGCACTTTTTGTATTGTGTCATAGGCCCCTTCGGTTTGTACGAGGCAATTATGCCAGTTGAATGTTGACTGTTGAGTGAATTGTTGTGGGAGTGGATTATGATTGTTTCATTGCGATGGTGTCGTAAATAATTGCATTTAATAATTGTGCGAATTTTGTTGGCTGTTGAATTTAATTGTTTTAGGTATTCTTAATGGAGAATTATTCGAAAGGGATATTCATTTTGTAGGAGACTTTCTTTGATTTCTGGATTTGTACACACCATGGAGTGGAAATGTCATACTACTGACTTGGTTAAAGTTTACAAACTTCCAATGGCAATGATTGTAAGGCCAAATATTTTCTTTGCTTAAAAGTCGACAGTAGCTTAGTGGTTAGTGTGTTGGACTGCTATGCGGGAGTCTCAGGTTCGAATCCCGCAAAAACCCAATTCCGACTCAGGGTTTTTTTCCGCTGCGCTACCTCTCGCGAACGTCTGACAAACATCCGAGAGTATAAATGTCTTGAAAGAGCTTCTCAATTAGCCGTTTGGAGTCGGCATAAAATTGTAGATCCCTTCCATTCATTCCAAAAATGAGAAACTCACACAAAACGAATGGTTGTGAGAAGCTAGGCCTAGGGTCTCTCCAGACCTGTTGCGCCAACTATTTATTTTATTATAAAAGTCGACTCAGTAGGTTTTTTTCTATTTTACCCTAATATGCTTCAGTTTTTCTCATTAAGCCTTTTATTGTACTCTAAGGTTTAGATCTGACAGTAATTTTTTTCGAAATATCCAGTTGCAATACGGAAAACAATGAAGACTTTTAGTTCCGATTTTAATTTAATATTCAAACTAACTATATTTTCCATAAAAATTTTGCAACTATTAGCTTCAATAAATTTAAAGTCGAGTCTAAAATTTGTTATTACTATGGCGCAATGCCTTTACAGGCAGCAATAATTTCTAAGTTTTAGTCAAAACTGGAAATTCATGGAAGGTCACAGTTGCGAAATTCGTATGCAAAATATATATAGCTATTGCGAAATCCTTAAATCTTAAGCTGAATTTAAATTTGGCTCCAATTACGCGAAATAATATCATAGAATGACATTTAACAAAACTTAGCCTATATGTTCTCTACTGTGGATAATTTCGCCATTGTGAACTTTAGTTGATTAAATCGTAAAAATATTTCTTCACGCAATAAAGAGTCTTGGTCTTCGAAATAGTTAAATTGAACTTAATCAGCGATGGCTCGAATGTGATTAGGTTAGGTTAGGTTAGGTTCAAGCTTTCGAAGAACCTAGCTCCCATACAGGATGAGCGGCGTTCCTGTAAAGCTGGGCAGTGGCATAGAAGATGTTCCACGGACTCTATCTCCTCTTCGTCTCTACAGCTTCTGCAGAAGTCATTTGCAAAAAGTCCTAGCCTTTTAGCCATGTTTCCTATGATGCAGTGTCCGGTTAAAACCCCGACGAGCATCCGGATTTGGCTTCTATGAAGGGAGATTAGGAACTTTGATCTTTTGGTGTCAACCACAGGCCACAGACTTCGGGTTTTGACGCAACCGATGGTGTTGCTCCATTGTTCCTTAGCCATTTGTGTGGTGACGCCTTCAATAAAAGTCTTAGCAGTGTTGAAAAGCGGTAACACCTCTCCGTCCCCAAGTTTAGGGTTTATATCAGAGCCGTATCTGGCCAATTCGTCCGCCTTTTCGTTCCCTTCCACCCCAACGTGTCCCGGAACCCAGCAGAGTAGAATTGAGTGATGACGTATAGCCCTGAGCGCCACGAGGCAATCTGTAACACATTTCGCATTAACAAGATTGGAGCCGATAGCTTTAAGTGCTGCTTGACTGTCCACACAGATGGTTATTTCCATTGCTGGTAGTCCCATCGATAAGATAGTCTGTGCTGCTTTTTTAACCGCATAGATCTCAGCTTGGAAGACACTGCAGTGATCGGTCAGTCGGAACGACTGGCTAATGGCAAGCCTTTCTGAGAATATGCCGGCTCCTGTTCCATTTTCTGTTTTTGAACCATCCGTATAGACGGCTATACCTTTAATGATGGTACTGGGACATTTCCAGTCCTGCCTTCTAAAATTTTTCTCGAAACTTAAAGGCAAATTTGGTGGTTTATTTCTTACTATAGTTCGCCCAGTAGTTGAAATTTTACCATTGTGACCTGGCTTATACACAAGATATTAGAAAAAAAATCACGCACAGCATTACATCTCGGCACAATCTTCCCAAAAAAAAACAAGCGAATAGTTGTGTTTAAGATAGTGGAAGTGGTCTTTAACTATTTTCCTTCCCCGAACAGTAACTAGTTTTCTTTTGACGTTTCAATCAGCTGTGAGACACTAGTCGTGGAACTTCTGTGTAAACTATTTTGGTTACAATTTTTCTATCGATCGAGTGTTTTTGCGAAAACCCGGTTTTCCACCAAATAAAAGAAGATTAACTTGAAGTATTCTCTCTGGCTCTGTCCATTCGAGAGAGCATGAAGTTTCACGAGAAAGAGAGAGAGACATTTTTCCATTTTTGACGTCTAATTTTTCATTTCTGTCAAATGAAGCTTTGTGTTTTTGACATTTCGAGCTGTGCAAAGTGTGTTCACAAACTGGACTGTAGGTACATGCAAACCTGGTTGATAATAGAGATTTATTTCTCATCTCCCTTGTATGATAAATCCCGGGATTTATGCGGGATTTACGCAATTTTTTCTAAATCTCGCAGTTAATCTTCTGTGGAAACGTAGCATTGATGCCCTTTTTTAGCGTCATGTTTGCCCGTTCATATTGAAAGAAGCGATTAATTATTTTTTTAGTTTTTTTGGTATAAGGCATCTACTTCGATCGTACACATTACCACGATTTAACAGTTACAAACTTTCTGTTGAACAACAATGCAGTGCACACATGAGAGCGTTTTATTAAGCTGAGACTGTAAAGGGTCGAACCTAAACAATTGGAAGATGTAAGCTGAGCAATTGACTGTAAAGGAAAAAATAATGCTTTGGACTTGACTTCTTTCAAGGGAGCAGTGTTTTTTTTACGTATTTCAACGTCAACCTTTGTTAAATCGGTATTATACCACTCTTTACTATTAGTACCCCGACTCCTGTCACTCTAATATGTCGCCTCATTCTTTTGAAGCTGGTGTAGTTAAAAACGTTCCTTATGTCCGTTGTGCGCAATGATGAGTCACACGTCCATGTAGACGGCGCGGCGTAGGCGTTGTTTGTACCACCTTATTTAGCAGACTAGGATTCGAATCCACTTCTTATCGCTGGCCTTTTAAAAGTTCATCTATATGTGTACGTGATCCAAGGATCAACTATAACAGTCACAGATAGTGAAAGTGAGCAGCGAGAAACGAAAGCGCTAATTGTATTATTAATTTAATCGAATATATTAAAAGAGGTTATATGGGGCTATATACTGCTTATCTATCTGCAACCGGAAAGTACTGCGTTTCAACTAGATCGCAAGAAATACGTAGCTTACAAAGGTGAAATATGTGTATGAATTAATTGGACGATTGCAGCGCCACACCGTGCCAAGTAAGATGGCCGGCATGAGCGTTCAAAGCTATTATAATTATAGGGTTCTTTCTCTGCAGAGAAAAGATTTATTGTACCTGGTCGACGCATACATTCGCTATACCTTCTTGAATTACTTCACCACAAACGCATTCACTACCTCGCAGGAAAAAAAACCTTTAACAACTCTTGGAAATTGATTCTACGGATAATTAAAGTCTAATATCTCTTAGAACTTACAACTAAAAATGTTGTTAGGCTCAATGTATGTAATCATGTTTATACGAAGTACAGGGTGTCCGCCGGGAAGGTATACTACTTTGTTTTGCCGCCATTTTGGTAACATTAGTCTTGACAGTTCATATTTGGCAGTCGTGAAGTAGACACGTGGCAAATTTATTATGAAAAAATATCATCAAAATCAAAAATTTTATCAAAATCAATCATCGATTACTGTGACGATGAGAAAGTTACGTGAACTTTTTGAGAGAAACAACGTGCCAACAAAACGCACTATTTATCGTGTGGTGAATTATTTCGAAGAAAGAGGTTCTGTAGGTGATAGGCCCAAGCATGGACCATCAGTCACCTTTGCATCTATTAAAAGTTACAGTCTGGTGTGCAATTTGGTCAGAACTCAGAATGAATCATTGACGGCGTAACGGTAACTGTGAATGGGGAGCGATATCATGATATGATGACAACTTTTTAACGCCACAACTTCATGCTTCGGGCTTGATTAACATGTGGTATCAACAAGACGGTGCCACATCGCATACAGCCAGGATTACAATGGAATTACTGCGAGACCTCTTTCCACAACAATTTATTTCAAGAAATGGTGATGTTGATTGGCCTCCACGGTCGCCTGATTTGACTGCTCCGGACTTCTTTTTGTGGGGATATCTGAAAAGCAAGGTTTATGCAAACAAACCAGAAACGCTTGAGCAACTCAAACTAAATATTCGTGATGAAATTAATGAAATACCGCGTGAAATGTGTGAGAATGTAATGAAAAATGTGCTCAAAAGGGCTCGCATTTGTGAGACTAACAGAGGCGGACATTTACCTGATATTGTATTCCATACATAATTGCCGACATTAAGTAAATAATTTATCAATATAAAATCCATTCTCTTTCATTTAATCAAAAATTATAAACAAACCAAGTAGTATACCTTCCTGGCGGACACCCTGTACTATAGGTAAAACAACGAAAAAAAAAAGTATCAAAGGGAAAGTTGTTTACTAGGGTTTACTCGTTGGATAATTTGGAAGTTTTTTTTTTGAAGTCTGTATTGTGGGGACCCCTCTTTGGGGGAGGCCCCGGGGCTCTAGCCCCTTATGCAGGAAGGGTACAACTTTTGTTTAAAACAAAACGAAATCTTCTACTGGAAAAAGTGCGAGAGAAAATTTAATTTAGCAGCAGAACTTTGCTGGCTAAAACTGAGCTTCTACTGATAGTCTTCACTTTACCAATAGCTTTACAGATTTAAAGTTTGGTTTAGCAGTTGTGATTTGGTCAATTTTTTCAATATCGATATTTCTCCTCTTCCAGCCAGGCAGGCAAAATCAGATCAAAATATCCGCAATCAATATCATCCTTAGGCACGTTTTTCAACCTATGGATGTACATAATTTGTTTAAACAAATTATAACCAAGTCAGAGAATATTCATTTTGTTTCATTCAGTAGGTAGTAGGTACCTACTTTTGTTTTTAAACGATCAACATAATACCTCCATATTTATGAACAAAAAGTAAAATCTATTTTAAATTCAAATGGAAAACCTTGTCACCTATAGGCCAGCAGCGCAGTCACGCAAACATGACTCAGTTATGGTGGCCGTAGATAGTAGGACATCAAATATGTCTGTATTTTCATTAAAAGCGCATTTTTACTATAAATATTTTTGTAAAGCGAGAACTGTACATGCAAATAATTTTAAAATTGTTTGTTTCAGTTGATAACCTTATTATAATTAAGAAGGATTGATTCGTCCAACTCTTGATTAGTGCTAGTAGTGTGCCTTCAATGGCGGCAGAATGCAATCTTAATTAGCTTTACGCAAGATCTGTTTCAAACTGATGTCGTACCGATTTTTTTTTTTTGCGTCTTTAAAACCACTCTAAGAACAGATATTCTCAGTGAACCGTTGCAAAATTAAATTCCAAACCCAATTTGAACAACAATGGGAGTGGTTTTGTGCCGTGTTTTCTAATATCTATTTCTACAAGCCGAGCAATGTCATCAAAGCACTATTAGTAGGAGAAATCATATGCGCACATAAATTTCATTACACAGCGCATTTAACAACCACATTGCGATTTGAAAATTAGTAAATAAATGGGACAGGTTATTTGTTGCGGATTGTGATTTGTGATTTATTCTTCAGAATAGGTATTGCATTTTTTGAGTGGACACCAAGTTTATGGTAATTGACGACGATTTGAGGTTTTTTTTTTAACCCAGCATAAGAAGGCCTGTTTGCATTGACCATTCCTGTGTGTTTTTTTTTTTTTTGTCAACTATGTTTTCTGGGTTGAAGGCACCACCATGGCACGATTTGGGTTATAAAAATAAATAGTTGGCGCAACAGGTCCGGAGGGACCCTAGGCCTAGCTTCTCACAACCATTCGTTTTGTGTGAGTTTTTCATTTTTGGAACGAATGGAAGGGATCTACAATTTTATGCCGACTCCAAACGGCTAATTGAGAAGCTTTTTCAAGACATTTATACTCTCGGATGTTTGTCAGACGTTCGCGAGAGGTGGCGCAGTGAAAAAAACCCTAAGTCGGAATTTGGGTTTTTGCGGGATTCGAACTTCGACCCCTCGCATAGTAGTCCAACACACTAACCACTAAGCTACTGTGCCTACACGATTTGAGTTATAGTCACAATTAAATAAGTCCAAGCGTCAAAAAAGCCATCTATCGATTGAAACTATTTTTTTTAAGAATGCCCCAAAGCGCTCATAACCACGACAAAAACGACTTGCGCCGATATTTCACTATTTGTACACGACACAGCGAAAACTGAGTTTTTGTCAATCCGTTTTCAAAAACTCGTCGAAACATTCACATCAAACAGGGTTTGTTTGATTTTTTATTCAAATGTAAGACAAGCTGTTCCGATCAGTTATGGAATATAATTTCAATAAGATGACCGCCTCCATCGGTGTTGGGGTGTCAAAATATCCTTTTAGATTTGGCACTGTTTTGGCAACATTTAATTTTTGAATATTTTAAAAATGTTAAACGATTCATTTTATATCAAAGAGATAAAGACATAAAATAATTTCTTAACTATGTAAGTACTCAGTTGATATTTTGGTTGTATATGCCTGATGACGATGAGTTAAAAGTGACGTTAACAATAAATCTATAGTGTTTGCCTTCAGAGACAATCTGGTTCAGGCAAATTTAATCGACTTTAAATCTTAAGACTATGTACTGGAGTTTCGAATATGTCATTTTCAAATTGTCATTTAATAGATTTGACAGAATGTCAGAATGTCATTTAATAGGTTTGACAGAATGCTAGACCAAAGAAATTTCTTTGACGGAGGACAGCATATGTTTTGGTATTTTCCTCGTGGTTCTCATCCCAGTTTTTTCTGTATGGGAGGGGAATTCTCCAAATTTCATTAAGATGTTTAGTTTATGTATGGGAATCGCCCTCATCGTTAGGGATGCAACATCGGCCTAAAAAACATCGATGTTTGAAAACATCGATGGTTCCACGACAAACATCGTCGTTAAAAAACATCGGTATTAACAACGATACATCGATGTTTTTCCGATGTTTTATTTATCTTCTCCATCACACAAATTTTGGCCTATATTTACTGTGTACTGTACCTAAACAACAAAATATACTAGTCTTACCAGTTTCAACCCAAAAACCTTAACTGATTTCCAGTCAACTACGTAGAACTAGACCACGAAACAATAAAATTCATCTGCGAAATAAAACATATTTTCTGAATGGATTTATTTATTTAAACGTATTTATTTGTTGGAATGTAACAACTGCGAAATGGAGTTGAGGAAAAGAAGCTTGGATAATCTAGTCCCCAAAAGTCTATTTCTATCCTGAGTGATGGTTGCACCAGCCTCCGAGAACAAATTCTCGCTTGGAACAGAAGTGGCAACGATGGGGAGATATAACATTGCCATCTTTCAAGCTTTGGAAAAAGAGAAAAAATTACCACGTTTCGTGGGATAAATAAAGAGAGAGTGCTAACAACACTGATCCGGAACACTGAAAATAGTGTTCAGGTGTGAGGGGGACAAGGACAACCCTAGTTGGTTTCACATATATAATGATATTACACAAATACAAGCACATTTTATTTTTCATCACCTTGGCAATGAAATGACTGAACGATGTCGATGTTTAACAATTTTGCCGTCGATGTATCGCCGATGTATCGGCTAACAAAACATCGATGTTAACATCGATGTTTACGAACGAAACATCGATGTTTTGCAAACATCGATGTACCGTTTGCATCCCTACGTCATCGTACTCACCCTATATATTAATTTTATTTATGACACTAGCTGTGCCCGCAACTTCGTACGCGGCGTAAGGCTCTGTAATTTCCAATAAAAGAGATTTGACCGTTTTCTCAACGGCATATTTGTTTAAAATCAACAGTCTAGCTAAAACAAAGCGGTGAACATTGTCAATGTGGAACAATAAATCAAACAAATCTATTTAGTACCTAAAACACCAATTAAGAAAATTAAATTCAACAGCGTAAGTCCTAAAGTTCCACTTCCTTGCTGTAGGTATCAACGTAGTTAATATCAAAACAACCACTAAAACAAAAGCCTGAACGGAAATTTGTATCTACACCAACAATAAGTAAATCAAACAACATAATTCACCTATATCGTCTTTACTTCTTGAATTCTTCAATTCTTTACTGTAGTCTGTAGGTATCAACGTAGGTATATAACAACCATTAAAACAAAAACCATGAACTCAGTTTCTATATACACCACCTCCAACGTACATTCACCACCACACCACACGTCATCATCATCAGCCATCTGCGCATTTCCTCCGATCCGAAACACATTGTCGCTGTTTTTTGTTGTTTTTTTTTTCATATGAACGTGCTTGTGCGATGTGCGCCACCAAACCACCCCCAAGCAGAACAACGATCAAGAACCGCGGCTGCTGATAATATTCGATTTGAGAAAATAAATTTATTTTTTTGGTGTTAGATTTAAGGTTGTAGCTCAGCTTGTAGAGGACATAGAAAGCTGATTAATGGCTTGAAATAACTATAAAAGTGTTGGCTCTCCTAAGTATTTTGTTTTGTTTGCATTGATTAAGAATTATTTGAGTAATGGCGAGTTAAGGGCAGTAAAGTCAGAAAAAAAACACATTTTGGTCAAAAACGCTCCAAAAAATAGGCATGGCAATGAAAGGAATAGCCTATATGTTGCACAAAATCTGAAGGAACATTTCAAAAAAAGTTTCATCGAAATCGGTGCAGTAGTTCTCACGCCATTAGGTAACAGAAAAATTGCCAACAGTTTTATTATAAGTATAGATTAAAGTGGAAACGGAATCGGTGCGGAACAGCGACATTATAGTAAACACGTATTTCGAACATCGTGAAACTCAGACGCCATCGTACAAACTTCAAGCAACGTAGCAAAGTATGATTTATAAATCGCATCATTCTTTACTTAAAAAACCTCCAATTGGAAACAGAAACTAGAAGTTGAACTTGGTATTTCTATATAAAAAGTAAAAACAAGCTCTGACGCATCTTTTCCTTTAATTTACCCATAACCACAAATATATGCGCTATTTTAAGGCACGTTCGAGTGATGTTTCACCGCGAAAAATAAGTTAACGAATAAATATTAAGCCAGAAATAATAAAAGTGTTTTTTTTTTGTTCGATTTTATTGTTTTGAACGGGTCAATGTTATTTGCCCGAATGAATTTGTATGTCAAGCACGTTTCCTTAAACTGGTTTTCATTTTTGAGCGTGTCAACATTTGGAAGGAATACAATATTTACACAGCACCGAAAACCGTGTTTTCGTTGAAAACTCGAAGATGCATTCACAGCGAACATCAACTTGTTTTCGTTTGACGTTTCAATCAGCTGTGAGACACTGGTCGTGAAACTGCTATGTAAACAATTTTGTTTTCAAAATTCGATCGCATTAATTAAGAAATAAATTAAATTCAGACCATTTAAAAATCAAATAAATGTGGAACATGATTTTAAGTTGTGACATTTGTTTGGTAAGCTGTTCTGCTGAATTTGCTGGACATTACAAAAGGTGTGTTTTTTTCAAAAACCCAACGATTGAAAGTCGTTTTGGTGTTGTTTTCTTGGAAAACGACTTTAAACGACTTGTTTTGAAATATTTATCTGAAAACATCTCTTTTCGATGAAGTTTTCGAGTGTTTTCGTGAAAACCCAGTTTTCGTCTCGGTGTGAATAGGGTATTAAAATAAATATTACGAGTGCATTTGGGGATATGAAATGCAACGTGACTTCGCTGCAAATCGTTTAACTGAAAATACATCAAGGGCTATTTTAATTTTATTCTATAAGAAAAAGTGAATGTGTCAAACTGACTGATGGAGAACTTATGAGTTTATGTATACTAGAGGGTTATCATCTTCGTGCTAGAATAAAACCAATCAAAACGTCCCTTGAATTTCGAATCAAAATAATCAATATCTTTGCTAAGGTACTAAGAAAAAAACTTCAAATGCATTTAATTCTCTATCACTTCCAGTCTGGAAATGTGAAAAAAAAAAACATTTCACCAAAAATCGTTTCGAACGTTTTTGCAAATACAAGCCCGATACGAAAAGTCCCGAAATTCGTTTTTTTTTTTAATACCCCAACCTTGATCTTTATAAAACTACCATTTCTTCCAATTAATACTCCCAAATAAATTTCTCTCATGTTCCTATGTGTACCCTTCTAAAAATAGTTTTCTAACACTTTCCAGACACCCGATGATAGCAAAATGCATTCGAATTTCGTTCACACATTGTCACTTCAGACTTCGAACATAAATACCAGCTAAACGAACGCAATGCGTTCCCAAATACTTAACCCCTAACATTTCAAATTCACGTTCCCCTTTTTATCAGCAAACAGAAATCGAAAAAAAAGAAAAATAACAGAAGGGTGAGCAATGAGCATGAGGAATTGTTGTTTTTTTAATCTCGGGAAAAAACACCAAAAACCATCATCAAAGGAGGCCCCCTTCGATTATATTATCCACAAATCGGTCATCCCTACAAAATGTCTGACATTTTCACACACACAACACGTGTGCGTTGGCCTATATGTTTTTTTAGAAAACTGTCATCCTTTTGTTAGTGAATTTTTATCATTTTCTTCACTTTCAATTCTCAGAGGAAGAAATGAAAAAGAAAATCCCAACTTTCTAAAAATACACAAAACATACTGCGAAATGCGAATGTGTATACACGAATCACCCAAACTGGGCCACAATGTGATTGCTCACGCTGACGGTACATGTGCGCGCCTGTACCAACCGCAATTTATCCATCGATTCGCGATCGACTAATCATCGCACAAACCATGTGTGCGATAAGTAAAAGAAAAAGTTAATTACCCTCGTCATGCCCATACTAAGCTTAAAATTGAAAAAAAAAAAATTAGGCTGACACCTAACATGGACACCCAAATCCAAAGCCAAAACGATGCGTCATACCAGCTATAAAGATGGAAAGCTGCTTCGCATCACAATTTTTATAACTGCAAAAAAAAAAAAAAGAAAAAAAACGCCACTATAAACGGTACTAAGTCTCGTCGTTCGATTGCGTTCCACACTGATGGGAGATAATGGGATAACGGGAGGCCGCCATATGAAACGACTCCGATGTGATAACCCCATCAATTGGTACTGCCGCTGCACCAGTCTACTACTCACTACTGGGACTCGCATGCTGCAACCAAATGATCGATGGACTCAGCAACGAGATAAGTAGTTGCAATAAAATTGAATCAAGTCCTTACCAGACCCACTTGCCGCCGGTGCCAATGCGCTCCAATTCGTCGGAGACGATCTCCTTGAGATCATCCTCCTTGACGACGATAAATGGCTTTTCCGCTGCTGAAGTTGACATCGTTTTCACTGGTTTCTAATTTTGACTTAACTCTTTCAACAATTACCACACGAGGCTATAGGAATATTTTTAAAATGACGACACTCAAAAACGGAGTTTAAAATGTTTGTTAAAAAAAAAAGAAGATCTAAAATAGCACGTGAGCGAGTAAAAACAGCACTAGGACTTTAGCACAGTGAACATATTACTAGACTCGTGTAGGATTTATTTTAGCCTCACTCTGTCTCTCTTGGGTGAAGACAGAAAATAAAAATACACCGGGGATCAGCGGAACTTGAATTGATCAATCTTAACGAGCCGACTGCCTTAAGGCGACTGAAGCGGCAGTGATTGCGCTGCGAGAGAACATACCCGTGTGCGCGCGTATTGGTACCAGCTGTGAGGACTGAGGAGCAAAGAGGCAGTAATCGCCGAGGGAATCGACCCGCTTTCAGCCGATGGAGTCGCAGAAATTCATTGATCATCATACCTTCACGCACGAGACTCTACCCAGGAAAAGTGTTTGATGAACGCTTCGGTATATAAGTGGGCATTAGTTTGATCGTTTTGCTTGTCGCGATCGCGAACTTACAATATGACCGTGATCGTGAACGTAAACAGCACCGTTCATGGTGGCTTTAGAAGGCTACATACGAATGACCATGATAAGGTGCGATAGTTTGTTGGGGATGCTTCCGGTTTCTACCCTTACTGGTCGTAAAGAAAGAGCACATACCCTTCGAATATCTTAATACTTGTTGTACTGACTGTGGAAATAAACTGCTTTGTATATGGATTGCACATCGTGATGCGTTTGTGGGTAGTGTGCCCCATACTGAGTGAGGGTTCTCAAGTTCAACCCCCGGAACAGACCATTTATATCTTAAGGGCTTTTTGCAGGTTTGTATCTGTCTTAAAACGACTTCTCAATTCGACCGTTCGCTTTTGGCATACAACGGTAGGTCCCTTTTATTTGTTCTGAAAATATATGGAATCATAGAAGAGTAGATTTTTGAAAAGCAAGGCCTGGAGAGATAGGCCCCATTGGTGCACTAATTTGCTTATGCATCTGTTTGATCAGAAACTTCCTTTACGCCATGAGTGTTTATATAGCGAAACTTATAAAAAAAACGAAACCACTTTCGCATTTCGAAAAACGAAAGAAATAATTCAAAGGCGAAAATTGGCTTTTGAATGACCTGACCTGGCCATCCTTTCGTTTTCTCTGTCAAGAAGGCAATACAAATCGGTAGGTATACAGTTTCAGAAATTTTTAATTTTTTCAAGACGTTAACAAAATAAGGCTGAAGAAACGCAGTTCGAGTGAAGTGAAATTTTCACTCCTCTCCAAAAAGTGCTGTGAAGTGAAATAGAAAGTGAAATATTTGTTTGGAGATTTTTCCTGGAGAAATTCATGCAGGCTGACTGAGGTCAATTTTTTTTGTGGGAGTTCAAGAAGATCTCAAGTTACCTATAAAATCAAAACTAACTCAATATTCAACTTTCTACTAACAAAGAAAACAGCTGGGGGAAACACATTAAGAACTTCACTTTTTGTGAATCATGTGATACAGGTAAATGTATTGGCTTATTGGGAAATGTTCATCCCTGTCCAAATACAATCAGTTATTGCTATGGGTACAACAAAATTCTGAAACCAGTATGGAGCTACGCTCACCAAAAGAATTTCTAAAAAATGAAGGTCTTTCAAAATATATTACAAACATAATCAATGCACCTTGGTACATAGTCAACGCTGATCTACATAGAGATCTAAATATTGAAATATTTAAAGTTTAGCAAGTTGCTGCACAGAAGAAGGCTTCCCAACCACGTTAGCTTAGAAATAACCGAATTATTAAATACAGACAATGTAATCAGGAGGCGGATAAAACCTATTGATCTATAAAAATTAGGCTAGGCAAAGGAATTTCGATATTTCGGCTAGTTGCAATCGCATTCAGGACAAAAGTCAGTTTCCCCGGAATGTAGGCTGAGTTCATAAAAGTAAAAATGCGGCAGCACTGCAATTATTGCGTTCATTAATGTAAAAAAAAGTAGCATTATCTTTGCATTAAGCATTGTTTGCAAGTAATGTGCAACAATTTTGCATTTATGAACTCACCCGTATTCTAGATCGGTTCAAAGTCCCTCCCTGTTGCCGAAGCATGTCTCGCGAACGTACTACCTCTGGGATGCCTTTCGACGATTTTCCCTTCCAGACATTGTTTTCTGTTAATGACAATTTTAATAGTTTTCAATTTGGAAAATAATGGGGACGTTCAAGTATCTAGTTTATTAAGTCTGACATCTGTCTGACTAGATGTATCTCGTCTTTGATTGGCTGAAATCAGTCATATGAGCAGCTGTTTCAATTGAAGTTTATGGATGGGTAACCGACGAATCTAGTCAAGAAATTCGTGACTGGGTACTAAGTTGACAGCTCGTGTATGTGGCTGACGTAGAAAATGTGACGTTCCCAACCAATCTAGTTTTTGCGTTCAGGTTTCATCTTATCCAGACTAATCTAGTCGACTTTAGGTAACTAGATTCTTGAATGAAACGAAAGCCGTCAAATTTAAACAATTAAAAGTGCTTGGAAATTAAACATATTTTCACAGATCCGTGAATTCCACGTTGACCACCCTGCTTATCGAAAACGTCAGCAACGCCTCCAAATTCTTATTCACCTATATTTATCGTACTTATTGCAATGGATAAGTTATATTAAGGGTATTCACTTAATCTCATAATTTTATGCAGCTCGTAAATTCATAAATTTATGCGGTGCTTTAACTGAACATACCTCGGAAATGTCATTGCGTAATTCGCGTAAGTCGACTGTCAAGTCTCTTGTCAAACTCAGCTGTTCTTAGACTTCCCAAAATTATCGAAATTATAATTATTATATGCCGAAAGTAAGTGAAAAGAAATAATTAAATTCTTGGAGAAATTGGCAGTAAATGAGTTATGTACTTATATTGGACGTTTTTGGCGAAAACAATGGCACATGCATAATATTTCCATCAAGTGTGCTTTTATAATAATCGATTCACATAATTTTATTGATTTCCAGGCCATAAACAACAAAAAGAGAACAAGATTTTGGAAGGGTTAATTTATTCACTAGTTTTTTAGTTATTATTTTTGTATTCCCAGTTTGACATTTGAAAATTTGCGTAATTTTCCGGAGTCGATTTCCGAGTCAAATTGGTCGCGGAAAAATATGAGGTCTGCGTAAACTATTTCCCATACAAAATCTGACAGTTGATTTACAAGGTGGTAAATTTCTGCAGTTTATGCAGTGTTGCCGCTAATAGAAAACAAAATCCGCTAGACAACGTAAAATTCGCTAGAACGGCAACAGCGAGTTTATGAGGGTTTTACGCGTTTAAGTAATGCCCTTATTGTATATTCGAAAAACGTAGTATTCTCTTAAAGAAACATTTGAAATTCCAATAAATTTCCAAGCCGCCTTGCTCCGAACCGGCTTCAAGCTGAAATGTCAAAAAATTAATGCGACGGACAATAACATCCAAGCGTAATAGCTGTGCAGAGATTCTAGTATTGCCTTTGCCTCCTAAAACTCATTTTTTAAAGCGCTGATTTTTCGCAGTGAAAAATTTGTATGAAAAATTGATTTCACGTGAACTGCGTAGCAGCCTTATATGACATACGTATGATACATGACTCAGATAACATTACATTAGGCTAAAAAATCCTTGGCCACAACAGCAATTGATATTCTCAGTACGCTTTTCTAAATTTTACTACGCCATATGAATTATATAGAATGTACAAACAGCGAATCTACGCCCAAAACTGAAAGAGAACAACATCATTTCCAATTCAACATCAGTATTAATTCAGACCAATTCCATCATCGTGGCTACTTTAAATTCAAGTAGAACTCATTTACAAACAACGTCATGAATCCGAAGATCACTGTGTAACCTCTGAGATTCACTCATGCAGCAGCAGCATAACATTTCATTGAAGTTATCATTGTATTCCCCTGCCCTACTTGTTGTTCGCAATGAAGACACTTGGTAAATTGGGGGCGCCTTTAGAAGCAACAGCCAGCGGATACATTTATTTCTGCGGCCTTTTGTGCTGCATGAACAAAGGTCCAATCCACCAGCCATTGTCTGGTGATACAAACACTTAGCTTAGGAAAAGTTGAGAAGTTTATTTCTATTTTTTATCGCATAACAAACCACCAGTCCTGAGACAGTATAGAAAACTGTGTTATAGACGTTGATTGAGCTCTTGAGCAGGTCCCAACATCCGGGGTATCGATAGACGAGATTAGCCCGTTGCACTTCCGCCATATCCTGCCATGTGACTTTTTGGGGTCGCAAAACCATTAAGGCGTTAAGAGCGGATCTCAGACCGCTTTGGACAGCTCCATTCAAGCAGCCGCGGTACACCGTAGCCGTTGAGTTGGACGACCAAACAATACGATTCCAGGGCACAGTCTGGGGTAAATTTAAAAGCGAAGTCTGCTCAAAGGTTTGCTGATTAAAGGCTATTGGGTTGGACATTTCGCTTCCAAAATGATCGGCCAGAGTTTTAAGGGCCTTTGATTTGGCAAGCAACTCAAAGCCTTCTTCATGGAGTATGTAACCCGCCAAGGAAGTGGGTTTGTATTCGTGGGTGTACATAGTAGGTTCATTGCTATAAAAGTTGCCCGATAGTCCTTTTCGGCGCCAATGTGCTTCATCATACCGGACAAGGAATGATGTGATGTAGTACTTCTTCGCCGTATAGGGTACTTCCATGTAAGTGGGAATCGGTGGCGTTATGAAAATGTCAACGATTTGGTTCCAAGGTATAGCCAGCACTAATACTTTGCCAGTGTGAAGGCCACCATTAATGTCATGTACTCGAACGGAGTCCTCGTCGTGTTGAATTTCTACCACCTTTGCCATTTTATCAATGGGCACTGGTTCGAGTATGGCGTCGAAAGCTTCCATCAAGTGTCCCGAAGGGAACTCCAATTGCGCTGATGAAGGGTCAACGTACCTGGAAATTTACAGAATGAGTTAGGAAGTCTGTCTGTCAGAATCTCTTACAAATCCACAAGAGCCTTGCAGCCATTGCAACTGTGCAATACATTCATGAACTCCACGTAGGATACATCTCTTGCATCAACGCCTGTCACCAGCCGAACAAGGTTCATCATAAATAGTCGGGAGCTTTCGAAGAAAAGCTTTCCTCGAATATGATGCCACATGGAATATTCCCGATCTTTCGCCGTTAATCTATAATGGATACGGTTTTTGTGCTAATAATGCAAACCCAAAGTAGACAGTACACACCCACTCATATGTTCCCGGACGAAAGAGCAGCGACTTCATATCCAGATCGTCTATGTAACGTTGAAGTTCGTATTTCGCTATAAAGGCGAATGACCCTTCATCGATAGGCCAGGAGCGTTTGTGGTCTCTGGAAACTGGTGACCGCCTTCGCATTGGGATCTTCAATTCGGCTAGTAGATTGTAAACGTGACATTGATCCGAAGTTATCCATTTTCCGCCAGTTGCTCGTTCGGGATTGACTGCTATTTGACCACCGATCACGTTGCTTGCTTCGAGGATTTTTAACTTGAGCGACGGCTCTTTTTGAAGAATTTTATACGCAGTCGTTAATCCCGAGAGTCCCGCACCGACTATAAGGACATCGAACATTTTGGTTAGCAGGAATTTGGAGTTAACTGAAATTTTACAAAGTTGCTAATAAAAACTTGTCAAGTTTCGCTGCGGCATATAGATCAGCAGAAAGTAAACCTAACCCGAAGTATATAGGGTCTAGGATAGAGTCGGGATATTTATTTTTGAATACTCCACGTCTCTTTCTTGTACACTGGACTACTGAATAATTGTAGGCCGCAGTTATAGCCAAACGTAAAACAAAACCGTAAAAAATATTCTTCTGCTTTTTTTGACCACTTAAAGTTGATGGTTGAACTCAATCTTGACCTTAAAATGTTGCTTATGAATTATTATTTAAAAAAAAACTAACAAATTATCTTTAAAATAAATTTATATAAATATTTATTTATTTATTTATTTATATAAACTCACCACTTACAAGAGATATTTTATTTTGCGTTTGGAGGTTCACTGGAAGGGAAAAACATCGAAAGGCATTCCAGAGGTAGTAGGTTCCTGAGAGATGCTTCAACAATAGGGAGGGATCTTAAGCCGATCTAAAATACTTCCCGAGGGCACTGACTTTTGTCCTACTGAATGCGATTGCACCTAGCCGTTCGAGAAATCGGCAATGTTTAAAGAAAATTTCATCCTTTGTCGAATTTCGGAACTTTTTTGTTAGAAAAATATCGAAATTCCTTTGCCTTAGCTAATTTGTATAGATCAAGAGGTTTTATCCGCCTTAATCTCCTGATTACATTGTCTGTATTTAATAATTCGGTTATTTCTAAGCTAGCATGGTTGAGAAGCCTTCTTCTGTGCAGCAACTTGTTAAACTTCAACCATTTCAATATTTAGATTTCTATGTAGATCAATCAGCGTTGAGTATGTACCAAGGCACATTGATTATGTTTGTAACATATTTTGAAAGACCTTCGTATATTTAGAAATTCATTTAGCATGGTCATGGCCACAACCAGGGTTGCCAGAATTTAGTTCGCTTTAAGCGCCCAAACCTTAATAAAATGTAGCCCAATATCGTTGCCCAGGGAAAAGCCCAAAAATCGTTGAAAATATGTAATTCAGTTCTTTTATTTTAAATGAATTGTGGTATATTTTCCCACTTCCTTAAGTATTTTTTTTCCCACTTTCCCATTTCAGTGCACGTTTTTTCGATCTTCTGCAATTGACATTTTTGTTACTTGACTGCAAGAAAGTTGCCAGGTTTTAAAAGTGCGGGTTTGTTCGAAAATATTTCTTTTTTTAGTTTTGGGAAAGAATAAAACGAACAAAATTGACACACGATAAACGATATATAGCCCAAAATTGTGTTTGGCGCTCATGGAAGAAATTTCTATCGCTTTTAAGTAAAAAGATAGCCCAAAATACGACAAAGCGCCCAATCTGGCAACCGTGGCCACAACTTGGGTCCGTGGGTTCATACTGGTTTCAGAATTGTGTTGTACCTATAGCAATAACTGATTTTAGTTGGACAGGGATGAACATCTTCCAATAAGCCAATACATTTTCCTATATCACATGATTCACAAAAAGTAAAGTTCTCAATGTGTTTCCCCCAGCTGTTTTCTTTGTTAGTAGAGTGAGAGTGTGAAAGTTGAATATTGAATTAGTTTTGGTTTAATAGGTAACTTGAGATCTTCTTGAACTCCCACAAAAAAAAATTGACCTCAATTTCTCCAGGAAAAATATCCAAACAATTATTTCACTTTCCAGAGTAATCCATTCAATTCATTTTTTGGAGAGGAATAGAAATTTCACGTTCGTCACAATGTCCACCATTTTGATATAGGTATATATATAATTTTTTTTTTTTAATTACCGCCATCTGTTGGCAAAACTTATTTTCTGATTTATATTAAAACCAAGTCCAGCTATGGACAATCCTAAGGCATTTCTAGTTACCTGAATCTTTCTACAAAAAATAATACGACCTTTTAGATTTTAATGCAAAACATCCATATAACAATATCTTTGATTTCGTACCAATGTTTTCAGATTTCGAATTCCTATGGTCTGAGTAAAGATCATTTAAAAATAAGTGGCGATTCAAATTTGTATAAACATCATTTTAATTGAAGTTGCGATCACCAAAGAAAGTGTTCGTGTTACATAAAGAGGGAGGCAAGTAACTATTCCTGATGATAAGACTTGAGACCCCCGATTAGAATTTAGGTTATTAATTTAATTGGGCCGGCAAATGACAAATGGCTGCTACTGTTGTTATTTCGATCATGCATGTTAAGGTAGGTAGGAAGAGGTGACGGGTCATCGTGAATCCATATAGACCTAGGTATATGATGCAATTTGCGATAGTTAAATTTTTTCCTACGTAAGGTGATAATCACAGTGATTGTCGCGCCTTTTTTTAATCGCTTATGCGTAACAGCTAATTAGGTTTCATTTTCATATAAGTTTTTGTTATTTGGTGTTGCTCGATTTAAAAAAAAAAATCGTTGGCGGTGTCTGGGCTTGGTAGATAAACGCGAAAACGCAAATTGTCAGACAATTTTCGCCAATGAAATCCACCCAAAGAATTCTTCATGAGTGTTGAAGCAAAACACTTCAAATTTCGTATAAAATTGTAATACCAACTTAAAAATTATTTGCATTATGACTACATAGACGGCTCAGGTATTAGTAAGGACTAAGGAGTTTAAAAACTTCCATTTTTTTTATTGGGGTTAGTAATTTCCGGGTGTAACTCATTCTCTTTCTTTAACTAACCCTCACCGAGGTAAGACCTTCTACGTAGACCAAATAATGAAATTGTATAAGAAACATTACGTGTTTTTTCTTTTCATTATTTATTCCACATTTTGGAGCATCGCCATCGGCATCCCAACAATGGGTGTACGTTTCAGACGCATATTTCAATGTAACATTTTGTGAAGGAAATCTTAAACGTAGTGGACGACAAATGACAACAAAATGATGTTCTGATTTCTAATACCAAGAAGCTAATAATAATAATCACAAATTGGACTATCCTATATACTTTTTAGCGGAATAACACCCTATATACCCGTTTCGCGTGTTTTCAAAAATTGGATAGAGGATTAATATGGGGAATTCGTCAATATGGCCGCGCACTTACACAGACCTGAACCTTATTAAAAATATTTGGGGAACTGAGGAATGAGAAGGCTGCATGTAGGCGCCGTGGCTTAGTGGTTAGTGTGTTGGACTAAGAAGCAGAAGGAGAGGGTCGAGGTTCGAATCCCGCAAAAATCCAAAGTCCAACTTAAGGTTTTTTCAACTGCGCCACCTCTTGCGAACGTCTGACAAACATCCGAGAGTATGAATGTCTTGAAAGAGCTTCTCAATTAGCCGTTTTGAGTCGGCATAAAATTGTAGATCCCTTCCATTCGTTGCAAGAATGAAAAACTCATACAAAACGAATGGTTGTGAGAAGATAGGCCTCCGCGGAAATGTTGCGCCAACTCTTTATATATTTTAAATGGTGAACATGCATCGGTGCTTGTTCCTTGAATCGAACAGCATTAAATCGAAATATTGAATGCCAGTCACAGCTATTTGAAATTATGCTCCCTTTAAATTGTGTATGCAATGCATTCATCGTTGCACGCGGTTTGCACGTTATTGCAGCGCCAATATTTTTGATTTATAATCGGTTATTATGGTTTTTTTTTTTTTTTTTTTATATACTTCTCCCGGGAAAGGCGAACCTATAACGCTTCAACAGCGCCCCGAGATGCCTGCAGATGTATGTTTGCTCTATGCACTTAAATTGCTGCAAATTGTAGTCTTCTGGAAATATATCCCCAGGAAGCGAGTTCCAAAGTTTGCTTGTCCTGTAACAGAAGGAGTTTTTGAAAGTTGATGTCCTCGCGGTTGTCAAGTGTACTGTATGGTCATGAGCATTAGTAGCCTGTCTTGTTGGGCGTCCAAAAGTTGCATTTCGAGGGATAATGTCTTTGAGTTCCTCAGAACATCTACCATGGAAGTACCTATAGAACAAGCATAGGTCAGCTACTTGTCTTCTGTGCACCAACGGTTGTAGATTCGATGTGAGTGTAGGGTCTCCAATGAGTCGAACTGCTCGTCTCTGTATGCTATCAAGCAGGTTAAGTGAATGTTTTGGGGGCCGAGCTCCATATATGGGAACAATATTCCAAGCCTGGTCTTACCTGTGCTTTGTAGAGAAGGAGAAGTTTCTTGGGGCTAAAGTACCTCTTTGCTCTAAATAGGTAGCTCAACTTTGTGGACGCCGATTTTGCGATATAGGATATGTGGTTCTGCCATGTGATTCCTGAATTGACTGTGACTCCTAGAAGGTGCATTGAGTCCTTGTGATGGATTGGATGATCATCCATTTGGATCTGAGGAACTGTTGATGCATTTTTTCTGGAAAATGTTGTGAACTGTGTCTTGTTTGCATTAAATACAACCAAGTTGTCCTTTCCCCACTTCAAGATTTTGTCCAGATCATCATTTAGAGAATTAATTTGTTCACATCTCTGACTGTGTGATGTAGCCGTATTCACAGGCCCATTGTTCGAGATGGAGGATATAAGAGTGCTGTCATCTGCAAAGCTGTAGATATTATTATTTGTCGATCCAAGCAAATCGTTGATGTGGAGAAGAAATAGAGTTGGAGAAAGAATAGATCCTTGGGGCACTCCTGCATTTATAGCAAACGAATTGGATGATACACCATCTAAAACAACTTGGATCGATCTTCCCAGAAGAAAATTTTGTATCCATCCGCAGAGTTGTTGTGGTAATCCGTAAGACGCTAACTTGCCTAATAGGGCTCTTTGCCAGACTCGGTCAAATGCCTTTGATATGTCCAAGGCTACGGCTCTGGATTCGCCGTGTTGTTCAATTGATTGTGTCCATAAGTGCGTTACGTAGCTTAGCAGGTCACCAGTGGAACGACGGCTCCGAAATATATGCTGTTTGAGAGTTACGCACTGATCTTTATCGTTTTCACATTATCGCTAACAGGAGCAATATCCTCAGCTGAAGGCCCAAGTTTGTTCACCACTGAGACCCTCTGAGACCCTCTTCTTTTAGGCATAACACTTTGCAAGTATTTATTATGTGGCAGTAGACTGTCCGGACGAACAAATTATTCAAAGTTGTATGATATTTAGAGCTTTTACCAGTTTTTAAATAACATAAAATATCCAATTTTTTTACGAAATGATTCAAAAGGTTTTATTTTGGACCAGAATCGGGCCCTAAGACTATCCGTCGGAAGATTTTGCTTCAAAGTGTACAAATTTAGATTTTACATACATAGTATGATGCTCCCTAAATGTATGCAGTGGTTGTTTGAAAGTCTTAAATATCAAATGCAGAGCCTATGAGTATGACATCGAGTTCTTATTTGCAATATATAGGTAATTCTCATACATTTTGAAATGAAATGTTTAAAATGAATACGGTTAGTGAGTGTCATCAACAAACAGGTGGTACAACCTTCGATCATTTATAGTTACACAAACCAGAAAATCTATATAATAATAATTTTACCAATAATGTAAATTAAATGACAAACAAAGAAACTTTAAAAGAAGAGCGTGAATTCTTTCAAATTTAGGTATGGATATACAGGTATAGTGGTTGACTTACATAAGCGACACACGAAAGCGATCTATTGTATAAGAATTCTATTGAAGATAGTTTTTGCTTTGTGCCTGCAGTAATAATGAATAGATAGGTGTAACGGTAAACGATTTTAGTATGACATTTGATACGGGTATAATTAGCAAAACCGAAAGCTGCTGCAAAAACTGGAATAACAAAAATTGCAATGGCTGATTACCTAGAACTTTTAGGCCGCATACCGTCATACGAATACCTATGCTTAATGCTGTATGTAGTATAAGTAAGTTTGATATTTTCTGCTGTTAGTTTACTGTCAATTTAATAAATCCATTTGAAGTTGTTTTCGATTGGCCTTTTTAAATTCTTATTTTAGATTACAGCCCAGTCGAAAATAAACAAACTGGAACTATTTCTTTTTCTTGATATCGAATTCATCTGTCAATTTTATTTCCGAATTTGACAGTACATCACATTTAAAAAAAATATATATCGAATCGAATACTTATTTCTTTATTTAGCCTGCCGATCCTGTCTGTCATACATGTAAGAATTAGTGAAAATGCGTGCTTTCCACAAATCTAGATTTTTAATAAGTGATCTGTATCAAATAATAAACAGATTTTTTTTCTCTGGTCAAAAACGAAAGACTAGATCGAAAAAACGGTTGATTTGTTTCTCAAAAAGATTGGTCTGATCTTTTTAGCAATCGTTAAATGACAATATTTTCTTTTGGAAAATTGAGTCAGCTTATATGCATACATAATGCGGAATATTAATACACATAATTTGAGTTACTACTGTTGCTATTTTTATATAAACTTAGTACGCTGCTCGAGCTTAACTAAATTGTATCTGCTCTCCAACTTTTCTCTTCAAACATTAGCTAAAATCCCAGCGAAATTTTGACATAAAGCACGCCGCGGATAAGTGACACAGAAAATCAACACTCTCTAATTTCAATCATTTCCAAAATGCATCCTTGCTTACTTCTCCTATTGTCCGCAATACAAAATTGCAACAAACCAACAGAACACAACGAACTGTCAAACTTTAGCTTGAGAAAATGTACCGCCCCATTAAATAGGCACACTAAATTTTGACAGATACATGAAGTATATTCTGAAACAAAAGTTTGATTATTTAGCTCGAGCAGCGTACCACTCAGCTAAATGGATTCGCTTAAATTTAGCTAAATTAAACTCAGTTAAATTTTGTTTTTATGGGAGCCAAAATTTAGCTCGAGCAGCGTACTAAGCTTTAAGCATTAAAACCTTGATCCGGGTTGGCATCACTGTGTTGACCCCACATAATCAATTGATGCCGCAAAATAATATTCCATTGTGTTGTCGCGGAGCGTAAAAGAAATTGATAAAATGTAAAAGTGCGAAGTTGATAGAAGACACGACACACGAGGCACTTTATCAGTTACGAATGTTGGATTATTGCGATTCAAACTCAAGATGTTCGGCAAATAATAAACAAGTAATTGGTATATTATGCCGATTGTGTATACATTTTATTGTATGCATCGTTTTAGCAATGAATCATAGACTATTCATCCTCACACCAACTTGCATTATGTCTTCCATAATCATCAAAGTAATGCTCGCGAGTTATACTATCAGAAGTCAAGGGAAGAGCATCGACCTCTCTGAAAGAAATAAAACGAGCACCGAAATCCAACGATCAAAACAAATTTGATTACTACTCTGTTCTAGTGTGGGAACGTTTTAAATCCCTGCCGTGATTTACCGTAAAATGTTCACATTTAGAAAGATTCTAGAAAAGTCAACCTCTTATCCATGTCAAAGCCGGAGATAGACATAACCTCTGAAAAGCGATAGCATTCCCTGCAAAACTTAACCTCAATTATTCATTTTTTTTTAAAACAAACTCGCTAAAGTTATTTAAAAGAATTAAAATACACCGCGCGGTATAAATTCAAACTCCACATGTTTTACTTTCCTTCCAAGCCAACTTCCCTTTCAGCTTCAATAGAGTCTTTCGCGAAGCCCATCCTTTCACAGATCGGCTATCTTATCCGTTCAAACGTCAAAAAAACTTGTAGGATAACAAGCCAGTTTATAATGTTCAGAGTAGTGTTTTGTTCATATATTGTTAAAAAGCGCATAATTCGAATTACTTTTACCAAATACATTTTGGTAAACATTATTTTTCAGTTCTACATGACTTTTATCCGGCTTTTTGCACTTTATTATTAAGTTTTCAGTCAGTTTTTAGCATTATGCTACAGCCCACAGCCATTTTAAATCTGTTCTCTTTTCCTACAAGTTTCTTAGCTGTCTCTTGATTTTTTTTTATTTTTTTTTTTTTTCTTATTTGCATCAGGCGTGGAGTTGAAAGTGTTTAGGTCTGTTTTACTGAACGTTTATCGCAGTGTTAAGTATTTAATATTTGACAAATGAAGCTATGTTGAATAATTTTTTCTCGGAAAAAGAATACCAATCGAAACTCTGTTTTTCAATCGTCCCACTTGATGACAAGGTCATCCGAATATTAAATAAAATTTCTGATAGATCGGATGAAACCTTACCCGAAACTAAATAGAAGTGTCATCACTAGCCTTCCTTTACTTTTGTAGTAAGAATGGAAAAGACTGTCAAAATGGCAATGGTATGCATAAATTCACACACGGGGTTCAATTCTCGTTCTGGGAAAGAGTGAATGGAATAAATCGTTTTCACATTCGCTTTCACGCATTGCTTTCATTTTTTCGTTTCACTTTGTACCAAAATGCGATTATTATTCAATAAGTGAAAATATCGTGGTGAATTCAATACCACACACTGTGTTGTATGAAAGAGGGTTGTCAATTTTCAAACTTTCACTAAAAACATTCACTTGCAAATGGGGCCGTGAAAATAAATTATTCATATGAAAAAATTTGACGTTTGTTTTCACCTTTTTTCACCATTGAACGGGAATCAAAATTGCGGTGAAAGGGTGAAAACATTTTCGTTTTACTTTTTCACAGAACGAGAATTGACCCCCAGAGTGAGATACTCACGAAAAAGTTAGCTAACTCTTTTGTAGTATCTAATCTAATAAAGTGGTACGAAAAGTCGTTAAAATGTCTGATAAACTCAATGAGTTGACTAAATTTTAATTTATTAACAATTTTAGTTTATTCATCTAGCGATAAAAGTGATTCGGAATTAATCAAACGACTTGTTGATAAATGCGAGTATGTGGAAGAGTTACTACTGATTTTGAACTACAAGCACTCGATAAGAGTAAAAAGCGACTGATTAAAAATCACATGGAGGAGATTGTCCCAGCTTTTCCAATTCCATTTCTTACACCAAGATATTTGTTGAGTTAAAATTTGTAAGTCTTAAGACTTTGGTGACACTATCTTTCACGAATTTCTCGAGTTTAGGAACGACATTGAGTGAAAAATTCGTAAGAAATATTAAAAATTCGTAAGATTTAAAAGTAATAGAACAGACCTCTTGATTAGGTGGCGCATATTTCGCTCGGTCCAGGTGAATAGTCGGTTTGATTTTCGATTTTTTGTAATTCCTAAAACGACAGGGATGTGATGTCATAACATATTCGGCCTTATCGTGAATAAAAATTCCCTCGGATTTTTTTCCTAATTCCCAATACTCCTATCGTAAATGATATTCGAATGAGGGGAAATAATTCCCTGGAAAAAAATACCTATCGCCAATGAAAATTCGGGGGAATTTTTGTTGGATTTTCCCTCCGATATTTCCGTCATTATTTAGTTGGAGCATTTATGAAAAGCAAGTTGGTTGGTTCTCAAAAATTAAAAAAATTAAGTGAAGAATGTCAAAAACAACAAGTAAACACCAATTCAATGTTTAAATTTAATGGATGCGAGCCCAGACATTGTCAGAGGATTTCATAAGAGGAGTAAGGATGAAATTGCTCGATTTTGGAAAATGGTCGAAGGTGAACTAAACAGTGTAGGGACGCCATCAAAATCTATTTTTGAGTAGAAAAAGGTAAATTTTTGTATGATTCCCTATTCATAAAAGAGTTAGGTTTGCAATGACAAAAACAAAAAAAAAAAAACATTCCAACGGATTTGAACAATCTCTTAAGCGTCTTCTATTTGAACGTCAACGTAGTCGCTTAAATTCCATTTCATCCAATTCCTCAGCCACAACTCTTAATAACGGGTGATTTTTTAAGAGGCTTAGAACTTTTAAAAAAAAAAAAAAACACAAAAAATTCGAAAAAATGAATGAAATATTTATTTGAATCGATAGTTTGAACCTTGCTATTTAATGTTTAAAGATAATTTCATGCAAATGTTGACCGCGGCTGCGTCTCAGGTAGTCCATCCGCTGAGTCCAATTTTGGCATACTCTTTCACACATATCGGCCGGTATCTCACGAATGAATGCATGGATGTTGGCTTCCAGTGCGTCAATCGAAGCGGGCTTGTCCCTATACACATTAGCCTTGACATACCCCCACAAAAAATAATCTAATGGTGTCAAATCGCACGATCTAGGCGGCCAATTGACCGGCCCGAAGCGTGAAATTAACTGTTCACCAAACTCGCCTCGCAATTGCGCCATTGTTTCGCGTGCTGTGTGGCATGTGGCACCGTCTTGTTGAAACCACATATCATGCAAGTCAAGAACTTCCATTTCGGGCAAAAAAAAGTTTGGTATCATCGCTCGGTAGCGTTCACCATTGACAGTAACGCTGCGATTCGCATCATCTTTGAAGAAATATGGCCCAATAATGCCGCCGCACCAAACAGTGGCTTTTTCGGGATGCATTGGTAGCTGTTGCAATGCTTCTGGCTGATCTTCACTCCAAATGCGGCAATTTTGCTTATTTACGTACCCATTCAACCAAAAATGAGCCTCATCGCTGAACACAATTTTTCGATAAAAAAGCGGATCCTCGGCCAGCTTTCCAAGAGCCCATTCACCAAAAATTCGGCGTTGTGGTAGGTCGGCTGGCTTTAGTTCTTGCACAAGCTGTATCTTAAAAGGCTTTACGCACAAATCCTTCCGCAAAATTTTCCACGTAGTGCTGTAACAAAGGCCTAACTGCTGGGAACGGCGCCGAATCGACATTTCGCGGTCTTCTGTCACACTAGCTGATACGGCCGCAATATTTTCTTCACTACGCACAGTACGTAAACGTGTTGGTGGTTTAATGTCCAACAAAGTAAATTTGGTGCGAAATTTGGTCACAATCTTCCGAATAGACTGCTCAGAAGGTCGAGAATGCCGATCATAAAATGGAAGCAGCGCGCGATGAACATTTCGAACCGAGCACGAATTTTGATAGTAAAATTCAATAATTTGCAAGCGTTGTTCATTTGTAAGACGATCCATGGTTAAATTGCAAACCAAACTGAAGCTGTTTGACAGTGACACAAGGTACTAAACACACGTCAGCTGTCAAAACCAGTGTTGCCAAAACCAAACCAGCTAAAAAATCACCCGTTACAATGCTAAACATTATTTTTTTTTCAATATTTGTGTCACCGAAATAAAATTTAGATCTTGGATTCTAACCAAATATAGTTTACAGAACTTTTTCGAAATTAGCTGTTTTTCTTTTCGTGGACAGATTTCGGTTTCAGAGGGAATTTGCATTTGAGGGAGATTGGCGATAGGCGGATTGTATTCCTGGGAACACACAAATTCGGGGAAAGGAAATATTCCCTCGGAGTTCACGATAAGGCTGATTAAATAAAGCATAAATATGTAGGTAATGGAATAGCATACGTCTTCTTGAAATCCATTGACCTTGAATATACGCTTAATTTCTAGTAAACATCATGTAGATGGCTACCGCATGTGATTATCATCATCGCAAGAATTTTATGCAAAACCATTGGGCAAAAGGATCAATCTATTTTTTTTTTTGGAGTTTACCTCCTTAAGAAACGATTTGAGTTATAGGGCCCGGTACGGAAATTTTATGAGGAGTAAAATCAACTCGAGCTATCGTAACGATAGTTTAACATTTCGATAGCATCGATAGTTTCGGAATAAAATTATCGATACTTATCGATATCGAAACTGAGTTTTTTCTCAATCATTTATATGCGTTTCGATAGACTATCGATTCGTTAGTTTAGAGTTTAGACCATAAACAAATCATACTGAGACCCCCAACTCACAATCCTCTTGCCGCTGGCCCCCTCAATTTTTGCCAGGAATCCGCCATTTTGTTTTCTTATCCGTGTACGCCAATTCCTATCCGTTTTGCTTTGCCCACAGTAAAATGTAAAAAGATTAGGTGCGAATGTGTTGGTTGAGAGGATTTTTGACATTTGTCAATACGAATTTTTATGCAACAATACTAGCGCACCTAAACTTTTTGGGAGCGTAAAATTTAGCTTGTAGGCAAATAACTGTTAATCGGTCGAAGTTGGGGGTCTCAGTATTGTCTCTGGTTTAGACCTTAGAGTTCAGTTGGCTGGCTGGTAAAGAAACCTCAATGGTGGCAGTTGCAAATTGCAATGGTGTCAGCGCTGGTAGTTGCTATTTTTTAAAGGGCAAACTGGGGCAAACCACCTCAGTGAATGCGTATGCATTTGCACTGCTGTTTTATGATGCTTTCCCTTTCCGATTTCAGAGTGTGGATGAGGGGTGGGTTTTGTAGTATTCTTTTTCTGCCTATTTGGTTCGATTTCATAATATTTTCCGGTTTGTTTTTGTTGTCTGTTGCTTTTGTGAATGCGATGAGCAGGTACCTACTTTGTGTGTAGTTAGATGTGCATTTCTTTTCCGGTGGAAGAATTTCTGCATTACGATTTGCGAGATTTTTCAATTCTTGTTTGAGCACATATAGGTATGAATTGAAAATTTGATTTCTATCTTCTATGGGCATATGACTAATTTACTCGGTGTTGTGGGGGTGGAGTTTTGTAGGGAAAAATTGTAAAGTAAATTGAAAATTTATTTAAAAATGCACATCTGTTTTATTTTGTACTTTATGTAATACGCTTTTATTAAAGTAGGTAATATAAATAATCCGAATAATTACAGATAAAAGTTTGTTTCTCTTATTATTTTAGAAGATGCATTCATTTACCCTCTTTTTCTATTCGATATTATCATAATTATCGTTCGTAATGAGTAAACTCCAGTCGTGCGTCGGAGCTGACACACACACGCTTTTTTTTATTTGGATCAGTTTTTGCAGATCTCGATTTACACATACTGCCAATAGTAGCAATATACTTTGCACAGCTGTTTTACGTCACTTTAAGAAGTTTTCTTTGAAAACAAATGCGCAAAGTTTCGTGGAAACCAAAATAACGAAATTATTATCTTCATCGTCTTCCTCTTCACCTAAATACTACGAATAGTCGAATCATCAAAAATACTCCATTTCTGTATATTTTACAATAGGGGAAATATTTTTCAAATCCATTTGTGATTTTTCCAAAAGCTAATGCAATTTTAACAGCTGATATTACTGCCAAATAACGCACTTACCCATATACAAAATATCACATAGCATCAATATCGTTGCATCTTTCACGATCCGCATAAAATCAGAGATCTGAAAAAAAAATCTGATGGTCCATAATAAATTAATATTTTTATTTACTAAAAATGCGTTATTCGGTATTCATTTGATTGTGTGTACACATTAATGAAGTTAAATGAGTATACCTCCGAAATAAAAATGTGATATTTTCCTAGCCACACATTGTTTCCGAGATTTTTTAGTTTTTCTACCAGTGTTCATGTCACGATAAGCGTTCAACAAGAATGTACCATTAAAAACGGAGTAGATGTGTAACTTTGATTGTTCCGAACATTTAGCTCAAAATACAGGCACAGCGATATAATTATCTGCATGACTATATTCATAGTATGTAGGCCACTTCTAAAAAAAAAAAAAAAAAAGACATAAATATTGCTATACATAACATAAGCTATAGTTGACGTGATTTAAGATTAATTTGCTATTAAAAAGCAAACGTTTATAGCACACGCGAAATATGCACTACTGCAATAGGAACACAAGCCCGCATGTTTGTTTTAGCAACTGCTGTTTACCTGCCAAGTTTTCAAATTTTCAATTCCTATGGTCCGAGTATAGATTGTTTTAAAATATAAGGCAATGGAAATTTTAAATATTTATAAACTCTATAATTAAACTTGTGGTCACCAAGGGTCGTGTTACACATCAGAGAGGCAAGTAATTATTTCTGATAAGAACTGACAACCCCGATTAGAATTAAGTCATTTAGTGAATCGGAGCGCCGAATTAATATCAGCCTACTGATGCTGTTATTTAGATCAATCACGTTAAAAGCTGTTTGCTTTTACTATTTGTTTTCAAATTTGTAAGATTATGGTGATTATAATTTAAAAATTAATGATGAGGTTTTTTGATGAATACAAATTCACTTTTACTGCTAAAATGTTACTTTTGCATCTTCATGTAGTTGGAAATCTGTAAAAGCTCCTAGGGTGTGAAATGCGCCATGGGAATGGAAATATACATAAATATTGAGCGCAGCTCTTATATATACATGGGCTTGCAACTCCTCAGTAGTCCAGCTCCAGCATACTAATGTCGTCTTCCATTGGGCAAAAAGAAGTGTCCGGGAGCGCCCGGGAGAGTCCGGAATCGAAAAATTCGCTTCTGAAACTGTTCCATTATCAAAAAAATACTCTTCTGCTGATTCTGAGAAGAGAATTTCGCTTCTCGATTTGAAGTCAGAATCAGCGTTGCCATAAGTGCAGATTTGTCTGCATTTTGCAGATTTTCTACCAAGCTGCAGACTTTTAAAAACAAGAAATCTATGCCTCAAATTTTGTCTGCATCCGATATAATAATATTTTGTTTTCTTTAACAAATTTTAACACTTGTTGCATATTTGATTTCGCTATGCTGTCATTTTCGTATTCAGCTTTTTTGTTTTTGTTACATAAAAAAAATATTTGTGAAGTAAGATTTTTCTATAGAAATCTGCACTCGATCCCCGAGTAAAACCAATGGAAAACGACAACCATAACCTCTGAGCAAGTACCCGCCTAAACAAACGAGTTAATCTTTTTCGCAGATTAAGCTAATAGACTTTTTACGATATTGAAAGAAATACTTGACATTATCTATACCGCACATACACAGGGTGGCCTAAATATAGGTACCTATTGCTAAAAATTGATTTTTATTTTTTGAAACAAAACCAAAAATTCATTTTTTTATGTAAATATTAGTAAGCAACACACATGCCAACAATATCCAATATCGAGAACCAGCAAACCATGCGAATCGCACTTCGTTCGCTTCCCAATTCAGTAAAAATTTGTACAAATTTAATGAAACTCCGTTCTCTTACACAAAAGTATAGGACAACATTGCCCATCCAAAATAGTTTTTTGGGATTGTTTGTAAATTGTAACAGCTGTTAAACAGATTCGAACCATAATCATGTGTACCAACCATATTGACAGGAAAGCAACAAGGAGATGGGAAGATTCTAAAAAGTCCAAAATCGTGAAGGTGTCAGTTGACCATTTGATTTTGAATCTTACAAGTAGTCTCCATCTGAAATGTCGGCTTAGAAATACCAATATCACTTCTTCTTCGTGAACATATTCATTTAAGAAATATTTTCGTTTTGTTCAAATTCATTAATCAAATACAAAATCATTTGTAAATTCAAAACTTGCTTCATATTTTTAATTGGCAACCCTGCATAACAAAAAAGTATACAGTTTTAAGGTTATCATGTGCGCTGGATATATGTCTGCAGTCTGCACCTATCTGTTAATCATGTCGTTTACGTAAATAAGCTTTATCTGCAAATGCAGGTTATCTTATTTTTGTAGATCTACACATGCACATTTTTGCCTTTGTCATTGGCAGATTAAGTGCAAATGTAGTTATAAGGAAGCCACTTGTAGTCGAACGTTTTCAGTGCGCTCAGAAAAATAGATGATTAGATAGATTAGATTAGATTAGATTTTATTTAAACAATTCAATAAAATTAAAAAATGTTATACAATATTCAAAATCTTAGTAGCATGGCATTGCCGTCTGCCGATTGACTAACTAGCTTTAGTAGATTAACAATTTAAGATATACATATACATATCTACGTATTATTTATATTTTTAAAAGCTTTCACTAAGAATTCTCTCTCTATATCCTAGTGCTACCTTAGAATAGTTATAAAGTTGATCCACGTTCACCTCGTTCAAAATATTTTTAATTTGATCCTCAGCAACAATATCACATCCAAAATAATGCCTTCTTGTTTCCCGCAATGTTGGACATCTTCCTTTAAAATGGACAACATGTTCTCTCTCACCTATGTTACAGATTGTACGCAAAATTGAAATCGAAAAACAGATGTTATGTAGGGTTTTATAATATCAATAGTTTCTTATCAATCTATATATATAAAAATGAACCCCTATTTCCCTTGGTCCCAGCATCACGCACAAACGGCTGGACCGATTTCGTTAATTCTTTTTTTGTTGTGTTTGTTATTGTCAGGAGAACAATGTTGTGAAAGAAAAAATTAAGAAAATTGCGCGGAAAATTAGAAAATTAAAGTTTGAATGGGGAAATACACTTTGAAAAAAAATTAACTGGATAGAAATCAAGGAGTGATACTTCAAATAAAAAAAAATCTTTAATTTTAAAAGCAATTGTTGTTGTCAATTATTTTAATTATTTTCCAAGCAGATTGTTGTTGTCAACAATTTTGAAGTTTTTTTTTTTTTTTTTAAATATAGGTAGATATACCCAAAAAGTTTGTTCTAATAAATTATGTTTACTATGTTACATCAAGTAACTTTTTGAAATGAAGTAGATAGGTACTTTGATTATACAAAGATGATATTATGGCCGACGATATTTTGCATCGAATTCGCACTGTGACATCGGATAATGAACTGGAGATGTCAGATGAAATGCGCAACAAAGCTTTGATTTGACGCATTTAATCGAGAATAGGAGCGAGAAATGGACTTCGAACGAATCGCATTGAGTCAAGCTGTTCGAACAAATGTGCCAATGTTGAATCTATATATATAAAAATGAATCCCTATTTCCCTTGGTCACGGCATCACGCGTGAACGGTTGGACCGATTTCGCTTAATTTTTTTTTGTTGTGTTGTCTTATGAAAGAAAAAGTTAAGAAAATTTCGCGGAAAATTAGAAAATTTAAGCATACTAAGCCACCATATTAAATTATATCTAATGTAACCATAGCGCTTTTACAATTCAAACTTTTTTGGTGTAACCTTATGGCGTTGGCATAACATTGACAGAATGCGTGCTGCAAATATCGTCAACGAGGATTTAAACAAAATTTAAATTTTCTTTAATAATAATCTTCTTAATTCATACCTATAATTCTTTCGGGATGAAACTCGATGATGATGATATAACTCGATAACCACTGGGTAAATTTTTATGATTCTTCTTTTGTTTTGTTCGTATTGTTGTATTTCATTCGATTTCAATGAAATTTTGTAGATTTATATTCTTCGTTCCCGCTTGAAGGAAAGGATACTTTTGGACCTGATAGGTGGCGCTGTTGCCGATCTCCGAAACAGCTCTACCAAGTTGATTGAAATTTTGTAAATGGATATGGTTGCTTCCAGTTTTAAATTGCGGATAGTTTTTGACCCTATAGGTGGTACTTTGAAAAACACAAGCGGGATATTTTCCCATTCAGTCCCATTCAAAAATAAAATCAAACGCTATTTCTAAAGTTGTATAATTAAAATTATTAATGGACACTGTCCAAATAAAGCAATTTGCGAAATGTGAGCAAGGTTTAATACGAAAGGTACGGACAAAGGAAGTACATTATACTACCTTTTGTTGTGAAAATAAAACGTTATATGGAGATTAGTTGAATTTTTGAATTACTTAGACGTTCCGGGCTTACCTCTACATAATGTGGATATCATGTGCGACTTCAATTTCCCGTGCGTATCGCTTTCACTATGACATATAATTTATTACAAGGATAATGGATGGATGTTTGTGCATTTGTGGCATCAATCTTGATTTCCCATATTTCTCATATTGTCAATTTAGTGAAAAAGCGGAAAGTTGGCCGACACGTCAAAATCATTGCGGTTTGATTGAAACAAATCAACATAGCTATTCATCATTTATTTATATTGCATTTAATATGACTTTTGAATAAAGAATTTTAATTGTCCGAATTACATAAATTAGGAAATGCATTGTGAATGCTCGGAATTATTATTTTCATTACATTAACAAATTTGGGCGGAACGAAGTTTGCCGGGTCAGCTAGTAGACAAATAAATTCAGCTGATAATTTCCGTAAAAATAAAGATTATAAATACCTATATTCTATTCCACAAAAACTGTCAAGTGTTGACCTGACGCAACTTTCGTGAATAATTTTGACTTCAAGTGTCTTATATGATAAGGCCAAAGTACGATTCGTACAAATTTACCATACTACCAGCAACCAGCGATACCACTTTAGGCCTCAGTTATAGCCATACGTAAAATGCAACCGAAAAAGTTGGAACAGTATGAAAATAATTTTTTTTTTTTTCGTTTGGGTGGTCATAGCGAAAGGCCCCAGTTATAGCCATACGTAAAACCAAACCGTAAAAATTTTCTTTTGCTTTTTTTGACCACTTAAACTTGATGGTTTAACTCAATCTTGGTCTTAAAATGTTGCTTATGAATTATAAAGTTAGATTATCAAAAAAAAAATATGTAGGTAAATGATCTTTACATTTTCTAGAAAAATAATTTATTCATTTTTACGTACGAAAAACTTTTACTGATCAACTTCTCAGTTAATTCCACAAAAGAAAACCGAATCATTCCACTGAAGTATTTCATTTTTTTACTGTTCCATCTGTCAGGAACTTTTTTTCTGATGGAATCCAACCAGTGGGGATTGATTGTTGTAGGTAATTGTTTTAGGTCCGGTTTCTTCAATCTTGGTTATCTTTAATCATCGTTTATTCCAGCTGGTAACCATCGAATGTGTTTGTTCAGCAAAATATTAACCAGAGAATCAGTAGTTTGGTTAGTTAACCAGTGAAACCGATAACCAGCTGAACAGACCGGCCCTTCATACTGTTCCAACTTTTTCGGTTGCATTTTACGTATGGCTATAGGTTAGGCTAGGTTGGGAGGGCAGTTTTGCAACCGATGCAAATTTCACCCAGAAGCCATGAAGGCCCATTGTGAGTACCCTGTTTGTACATGTAAGGACATGTGGCTAACAAAACCACTTCGTTCTGTTGAGGAATAGTTTTATGTCTGATAGAGGTACCCTTGCCAAGTCGTCCAAACTTTCGAAGAACCTAGTTCCCATACAGGATGAGCGGCGTTCTTGTAAAGCTGGGCAGTGGCATAGAAGGTGTTCCACGGACTCTATTTCCTCCTCGTCTCTACAGCTTCTACAGAAGTCATTTGCAAAAAGTCCCAGCCTTTTAGCCATGTTTCCTATGATACAGTGTCCGGTTAAAACCCCGACGAGCATCCGGATTTGGCTTCTATTAAGGGAGATTAGGAGCTTTGATCTTTTGGTGTCAACCACAGGCCACAGACTTCGGGTTATGACGCAACCGGTGGTGTTGCTCCATTGTTCCTTAGCCAGTTGTGTGATGACATCTTCAATAAAAGTCTTAGCAGTGTTGAAAGGCGGTAGCACCTCTCCGTCCGCAAGTTGAGGGTCCATATCAGAGCCGTATCTGGCCAATTCGTCCGACTTTTCGTTCCCTTCCACCCCAACGTGTCCCGGAACCCAGCAGAGTAGAATTGAGTGATGACGTATAGCCCTGAGCGCCACGAGGCAATCTGTAACACATTTCGCATTAACAAGATTGGAGCCGATAGCTTTAAGTGCTGCTTGACTGTCCACACAGATGGTTATTTCCATTGCTGGTAGTCCCATCGATAAGATAGTCTGTGCTGCTTTTTTAACCGCATATATCTCAGCTTGGAAGACACTGCAGTGATCAGTCAGTCGGAACGACTGGCTAATAGCAAGCCTTTCTGAGAATATGCCGGCTACTGTTCCATTTTCTGTTTTTGAACCATCCGTGTAGACGGCTATACCTTTAATGATGGTACTGGGTGATTTCCAGTCCTGCCTTTTGGGTATAGTGATTCTAAAATTTTTCTCGAAGTCATATCTGGGTTTCTCGTAATCGGTGAGTGACGTGAGTCCCTTCCGATCGAAGATTTCAAGTATGCTTGAGTGTCCGCAGTAACCAGGCTTCCAAGTTTTGTTCTCTCTTAATCTGAGAGCGGCTTTGGCTGCCACGTTCTTAGTGAATAGCTCAATGGGTTGCAGGTTCAATAGTGTTTCCAGACCTAATTGTGGTGTGGATTTAATTGCGCCTGTTATTCCCAAGCAAGCAATTCTCTGCACCTTGTTCAGGTTCTTAAGATGGGATTTGGTTTTAACCGCCTCCCACCAAACAACTGAGCCGTAGGTAAGAATGGGTCTCACAATCGCGGTGTACATCCAGTGCACAATGTTCGGTTGCAAGCCCCAGTTTTTCCCAAAGGTTTTCCTGCATGCATAAAAGGCATTAAGTCCTTTCTTCATTCTTTCTTCAGTATTCCGTTTCCAGTTAAGTTTGGAGGTGAATATCACGCCCAGGTACTTGGCCTCGGTCGAAAGATTAAGTCGGACACCTTTAAGCTTCGGTGGGTCCCATTTTGGTACCTTATATCTCCTGGTGAACAGAATTAGTTCGGTCTTTTCCGGATTAACCGCAAGACCGTTGTGTTCCGTCCATTTGGATAGTTCTGTTAACGCAGATTCCATAATATCTCTAATGGTGGAAAGGTATTTTCCTGTTATTAGTACTACTATATCATCCGCGTAGGCGACTATCTTGATACCTCTGTTGACAAGGGATGTAAGTATTTTGTTAATCGAGATGTTCCACAGTAGAGGAGATAAGACTCCCCCTTGTGGTGTTCCACGATTAGTACTTTTCTTAATCGCACAGTCCCCTAGGCTGCTGTTAATAACTCTGCTGTTAAGCATAGTCTTAACCCAGTTTGTCAGAAACTGTGTTGAACCTGATTCCTCAAGTGAGGATATAATGGTTCTTGTGTTCAGGTTGTTGAATGCACCTTCTATGTCCAGAAAGGCCGCCAACGTAAATTCCTTGTTTCCTAGGGATTTCTCGATTGTTTTCGTTACTTCATGCAGCGCTGTTTCCACGGATCTACCTTTGACATATGCGTGCTGTGCACTACACAGAGTACCGCTTGTTTCGAGAGTGTTCCTAAGGTGCAGGTCCAATAACCTTTCTAGTGTTTTCAAAAGAAAAGATGAGAGGCTAATGGCTAATGTGGAGTGACTGGGTTTCCCTGCTTTGGGAATAAAGACCACCCTCACCTCTTTCCAGCAGTCAGGAACAAGTCCGAGTGTCAGGCAACCACGAAAGATTGCCTGCAGCCATGGGACGGTCCTTTTACTGCTTCTTTGTAGCATGGCAGGTATAATTCCGTCCGGTCCCGCCGACTTGTACGGTTGGAAGGATTGAAGAGCCCATGTTATTCTGTTTGTGCTAGTGCAGTCATTTATGGTAGCCAGTTCCTCAACCGGAAATGAGGAGAGGTTGCCATCAGAACTGTGTAGCAGCCTTCCTGGGATTGTGCATCCCGGAAAGTGTGTTCTGAGGAGCAGGTCAAGAGTCTCCTGACTACTAGCTGTCCAACAATTATCCTCCTTACAGAGGTGCCCTATATGAGAGGGAGTTTTGGCAAGAACTTTCCGGAGTCTTGCCGCTTCTGTGGTGGATTCTATGTCAGAGCAGTAGTTTGCCCAGGACACTCGTTTGGCTGCTCTAGTTTTCTTTTTAAACTCGTTGAAGCTGTTGCGATATATACTCCAGTCTTCATCGGTTTTTGTCAGTTTTGCTCTATTAAAAAGTTTCCTGGTTTTGGACCTGAGAAGTCGTAGTTCCCTAGTCCACCAAGCCGCGTGTGTTCTTTTGGGAGGGCGACTAATAGGACGTATGGCTAAAACTGGGGCCAAAAATCTTTCAGAAAAATGTTTGCCTACGAAAACAATTACAACAAACCAACCCTCACTGATTGGATTTCATCAGAAAAATTTCCCGACAGATGGAACAGTAAAGAAGTGAAGTACTTCAGTGGAATGATTCGGTTTTCTTTTGTGGAATTGACTGAGAAGTTGATCAGAAAAAGTTTTTCATTCGGAAAAATTAATAAATTATTTTTCTAGAAAACTAAAAATCATTTGCATGTTTTGTTTTGTTAATCTAACTTTATCATTCATAAGCAACATTTTAAGACCAAGATTGAGTTAAACTATCAAGTTTAAGTGGTCAAAAAAAACAAAAGAAAACTTTTACGGTTTGGTTTTACTAATTGCTATAACTGGGGCCTTACTTCAACTCAAGTGGATTTACTTCAATTTTGGAAAAAATAAAATAAAATCTGTTCCCTACTTCGCACTATTGTTAAATTCTGTATATTTTCACTTTAGAAATCCCTTATTTAATCTGCTTTAATTTTAATAAAGAAAAGCTTAAATCTAGTTCCAAGAAAATATTTAAATATATTTAAAAAATGTTTTACACTCTTTTATGCCCAGATTCACACACATTTCAAAAGAATAAATTAGGTACCTACATCAAACTTCACTCTAAACACCAACCCCCTTATTATTAAAAAAATGTACATAAGTAAGTTAGCTAGCAAACGTCAGATAGCATACAAAAATTGGACATAACTGCTGAGTAACAAGTTGATAACTTTTACAGTGTTCATTAATACGGGAGCAAATTTATTACAAATTTCTGACGTTTATTATTGTTTTCCTTTAAATTTTCTGTCAAACAGGTGATACGTTTACTTTGATTTTGGTTCCTGTCTGTCTGTTCTGAAAAGTTTAACAAAATTAAAGAATTATGAAAACTATCATAATGAAATCTACTTCCCTTTTCTTGAATCTACTTCACTTTTTGGTTCAAATCTACTGGCAGCAACTGAGTGATGAGTTTCTTTCTGGTTCAGTTTCGCAAATGTTTTGATAAGCTGTCATAAAAATCACTTCGATTACCGTTTTCGTTTGTCGAAAACGACTTTTCGGCGGATTGGTAGCACTTGTACGAGTACCTATATGAAATTGTCAAAACGTCTGTTTTTTTTTTATTTCGAAAATTAATTTGTGTGGAAATGTTTTTTCTTCTCGAAAGAGTTTTCAAAAGATTTATAAAATGAATAGTATTGCAATGTTTTGCAGTGAGGAAGAAGAAGAAAGTTTATTTGGTTTAAGGTATTTCTCGATTTTTCTTTGAACTACTTTGAGTCCTTAGTTTGTTTTTTTTTTTTGCAAGAGTATGTCCAGTTGGATGGTATGAGGAAGTGGATGGTGTTGGCGAGTTTGTAAGGAGATCGATGATTGACGTTTCAGAGAAATCATCCCATTGTGATGGGATTGGTGTGGAAACTGTCTGTTGTCTGCTCCGGTTGCTCGAGACTCTTTTGTGTTGTGAACTAGTTTTTGTTTCACTTTGTATTTTAAACCTTGCCCAGCCTAAAAAAAAATGCTGAATAAAATACAAAATTCACTATCAAAATTATTAGTAGGTACCTTTTGCCAAACCTTTTCACCTCTTGTCGGAGGGCGATAGCTATTATAGTTCCAGCAAAACCATTCGGAGAACCTTCAAAATCTAACTTATGTTGTTTTATGTTGTGGGACAGAAAAAGAACTTTTTCTGCTCTCGAAATCAGCTGGCTGTCAGATTTCATGTTCCATTGGCCGCAAAAAAAAGCGTAGTCAGAGTTTCAGAGTCAGAGCAATTTTGCGAATCTCGATTTCTGAGTTCGATTCTCGGATACGGATACCTCGATAGGGGATATTATGTTTATTTTTGTTACTGACGTAAAATAGATTTTTGTCACCTGATATTTTCAAGGATAACAAACGGTTCCCAAGACGTCAGAAATTTGCTTTTGTCACATGTTTCTGTCATAGTTCTAATAGAGATTACCTTTATGCTTTACATGCTCTTTCTTTAGCTGTATTAAGTTCTCTACAAATGTTCTAAGCAAAATAAAACAATACGCCTCATGTCAATTGTCAAAATTGATTTATTACCAAAGTGTTCTTCCATTTTTTATGCGAATGTTTTGTTCAATTTTAAGAGATATTTAGATGCTAAATTAAAAAAATATTTAAATGCAAATATGGAAAATATTGATGAGCAAAATGATTGTAAGTCTAGGTATTTACTACCATTGTACATAAATTACAAAAATGTTGTAAACAGTATAAATGTAAGTATATTTCCCTAATCAAATTAATGATGTATAACTTTTTACTTTTAAGTAAAACTGATTTGTTTTTTTTTTTTATTTATTTTTGGCATACATTCCTAATGGTGCAACAAAAGTTTAATAAATATTCATAAACTTGAACTAAAAACTTCATTGATACACATCTAATACTTTAAAAAAAAATTCGTTACCACATAGATTTAAAAAAAAAAAAACGTTATAGTCTTTTATGCCTACCTCTCAGTACAGCTGAGCTTAACTTTCTTTTGCCACCCCGTTGCCGTTGAGCGCCATTGTCTCCTTACTCACATCCCTCATCTCCTCACCGTCCTCGACGAGGTCTATATTTCTCGCCTTCTTGCCAAATTGCTCGCCATCATCGATGGTCTCCAACATGGGTTTGTTGTGCGTTTCTGGAAGTAGAAGTGACAGCAAGCCACCAATAAGTACCATAGCACCAAAAATGATCATGGGCAGTGGTCTCCAGATGTCTGCGAGTAAGTTGAAAAATGGCGCCAAGATGCCACCGATTCGGGCGACCATTGATGCCGCCCCAAGGCCCACATTTCGCACAACAGTCGGGAACTGTTCTGCCGTAAAGATGTAAATCGTACCGTAGCTGGAGGTGATGGCCAACTTGCCGACCATTGCGCACACGATAATCAACCAGTTCATGTTTTCAGGAACAAAGATTGTGATGAGTAGGGAAAAACCAGCGACCAACATGCAACCGCAAAGGATGGACCTCCGACCCCAGCGATTCAGGGTGAACAGTAGGAAGGTGTAGGCGGGGATTTCAACAGCACCGGAGATGAAAAAGTTAAAGAGGACATTTCCGCCGAGATTGTTGGTGTTCCACGAGAGACCGTAATAGGTTCCACTGTTCACAAACCAATCGAAGAAGATGAGCAGAGTTTTTCGCCGGAGATTGGGATATTTGAACAAGTCGAAGACGGATGGTTCATTTTTGGGCGTATCGAGGGGCTCCTTCTTTTCACTTGTGTCCTCCAGCAGACTGTCCAGGACGTCGTCCGGGATGATAACTTTATTAACTTTGGCAGCCTTTTGGATATTTGCTATGGCTTCCTGTTTCTTGTTTTTCGAAAGCAGCCACCTGGCGGACTCTGGTATAAACCAATAGTAGCACATGAACAGGAACCCAGGCAGCGTGAGACCAATTTGCAACCAACGCCAGTCAGTAATGAAGTACGCAAAGGCGGCTGTTAACATGTATCCAACTGAGAAGAACATCATCATGACCATACCGGCAAACAGGCGATATGTCGGACCAACCATTTCCATTGCTAAGACATACGCCACAAGGAACACCCCTGATGTCGTCGCACCGATAATTATTCTAGACACGGTGTAGGTCAGAAACTCAGGTGCGACTCCCGCCAAAACGCCAAATATCAGCTGGATGACAAGCGACGCAAAGAAAATGGGCTTCCGACCATATTTATCTGACATGTGACCGAACACGATGCTTCCCAGGAGGACACCAAACATGAACAAAGCATCTGATGTGGCGCTCAAGAAACTGCGCCCACAAACCATATTCCATTCGGTGACGGCACTGTTTTTATAGTTCGTCCGGTCGTAGATGTATTTGTCACAATAAATTGACGAAACCCCATCAGATGGTGCTGCCGTTCCATTTAGATAGTCCGTGCTGTAGTCCACATCGTAGTACTGACAGGTGATATACTTTCCCGTAAGCGGGTCCGTGGGATAAGCCAACTGCCACAGATTGTCTGCAAGAGCATACGTCAGATTTGACGTATCTTCAAACGGGAGCGCACAGCGATAGGCTGGTTTCGCGAGCAAGAACACACCGGCGAACTTGTGAAAAGCGGATGATATTGCCGGCAGGCACACCAGGAAGTAGATACGTTTTTGGTATTTCCCAAAATCACCCAAGTGAGTGATGACATCGTCGTAACCCATTTTTTGTCCACTTGTGACGCGTTAATCCGCTCAGGTCCCACGCCCTTTTTACACCCACAGCGGTGTTGCCGAATGAAAGTTTTCACAAGTCGCACAAATTTGCTTCACTTTCGTATTTCTAACGTCACTGACCGTTTGCCTTAAATTCGCGTGTGTATTTTCCCTTTGTTCAAATGTTTACCTTGAGTTTTGTTTGCGCCCTAGTCACATCATTGCCGGCTTGTATATCGGAATCGGAAGTTTACCACAAAATTATGTTGACGATTGCCGAATAATAAATAAACTAACTCACGTATCTAGGTTTAGTGGCGTGTTTCTATGTGTGTATTTATTGGTAGACGTTTCGCTGAATGCTGATTTGTATCCAAAGCTTTGATAACGCACTTAATAATTTTTATTATTAATATTCAGCAAGCACTTATCTTCCCCCACTTTGAATTTTGAACTAGATTCATTTTGTTTTTGGATTTGTTTTACACTGCATTAAATTTTTAAAGTCAACGCGGCGTTTTCCGTTCGTTTACTATAGTCAACCGTTCTAACAAAATAACATCTAACGACTGAATCTTGGCTATGTATAGGATGCCGTTCCGGGGGCTCGCGTTGAATTTTTTAAACACGCATTCACGGAATCGGAATCGGTGGGATGAGGATGGCTGCTCTCACCAGTTCTGCTGAGAAGCAGTTTTAAGAGCGCATGTACACGCTCTGATAGCGTATGCCTTTCCAACGCAAATGTGGCATATGTACGTCACGACTACCTACTGTGTGACATGGACAGAGCGTAGATTGTTTTTGGGGTAGGATTTCTTAGCCACCACTGGTAAAGCTGTTATAAAGCTCAAATTCGTATTTTGCTTAGTGTAGTGGAAATGGGAGGCAATCAGCGTAATCGGAAGACATTGGGTTGTCGCTTGTGGCTTGTGGATGAAATATTTATAATGGGTTGAGTGAAGTTAATGGAAAAGTATCAGTTATAAGACAGCTGAACTTTATTCGTAGATATTTAAATGAATTGGTATACCTGGTAGCTCCGAATCGGGAGCTGTTATATGTATTAAAATAGAATAGGTATTGGGGGCGTTCAATTAGCTACTGACAGCTGACTGAAATGTTGTGTTTCAGTTTTGATTGGCTTAGATCGGTCACATGAACAGCCCTTTAATGTGGTATTCGATTGGGCTTCTTCAGATTCGCTTTTAAGCTTAGTACACTGCTCCAGCTAAATTTTCGTTCCCATACAAAATTCTATCCAAAATTTATCTGAGCTAAATTTAAACGAACCCATTTAGCTGAGTGGTATGCTGCTCGAGCTAAATAAACAAACTTTTGTTTCAGAATGTACTTCATTTATCTGTCAAAATTTAGCGTGTGCATTTAATGCGGTGGTACATTTTCTCAAGCTAAATTTTGACAGTTCGTTGTGTTCTGTTGATTTGTTGCAATTTTGTATTGCGCAGAGTGGGAAAGGTATGCAAGGATGTGTTTTTTCTAATAAATACGTCGACGAGGAGTATCTAGAATCGGAAATGGTCAAAATCAGAGAGTGTTGAATTTTTTAAGTAAATTATTTTGAAAGAACAGCTGTTCTCTTTGACACTTATCCGCGGCGTGCTCTATCTCTATGTCAAAATTTATCTGCGATTTTAGCTAGTGTTTGGAGAGAAAAGTTTGAGAGCAGATAAAATAAGTTTAGCTCAAGCAGCGTACTTTACTTTAGATTTCATGTGTCTAATCGAACATAAAAACGTCACTTGCTCTTTTTTGTCTTGATATTCGATTCGATTATGTGTAGCCTTCGATACATTTCTGAGCGTTAACCATTAACTGGTTAAATGTTATATTAAAACATTCGAAATTTGCACCCTTTATATATAAATAATTTACAAAAATAGATTCACCCGATGCAATGCTTTTCTTTGCGGTAGAAAAAAATCACGAAAACTTAAACAAACTCCACCAGTTGATTAACTCAACTCGGATTGGTAAATATTGTTACATTCAGGCTGGGATTCGAAAAGATAAAACACTATTCTGTTCAACTTTGCCAATAAAATCACTTTATTTACACTTTCTACTCAATCACTTATTTAGTACCAAAACAATATCACTTAAATCAATTCTTAAACCTTTCAATCCAATCGCTTTATTCACTTTATTACTTTACACTTATTTATCTCTCAACCGATTACTCTTCGAACTCGACTATCACTGGTTAAAAATCAACTGTTCTCTCTGTTGTCAACGCGCCCCTTTTATATCCGCGCTGCCACCTATCGGCGAATATTCTAGAAGTAGATAGATTCCAAATGTATACTCCATATCTTCTCCAGATGGTTCTAGAATTAACTAACTATACATTTCCAGTCTCCAATTGGAAGTGGAACATGGAGTGTTACCAGGAGCCCGATTCACCACAATTCTTAAGTGTCTGATTCACTAAGTGCCTGATTCACTAAGTGCCTGATTCACTAAGTGTCTGATTCACTAAGTGCCTGATTTACCACAATATGAAGCGAATCTGAGAAAAAATCCAGACTCGCAAAAATGCTCTGAAATCTGAAAAGGTTTTTTTTTTTTTGTACCAAACGAACATAAAAAGTGCTCTCAGCGCCCAATCGAATACCACATAAATTCTATGGAGGTGAAGCCGACGAGTCTAGTCAATTCGTAACTGAGTACCAAGTTCACAGTTCGAACAATCTAGTTTTTGCGTTGCGTTGAAAGTATTCAGAGGAACGAAGGTATCAGAGTGAAAGGTTCTAGTTTCAATAGGGATAGCGCAATATTTACTCAATTTTATTTTTCAGTTTGCGAGTATAGTTAAACACGAGCAAGTTGGCTAGGCTTCAGCTCAAACAAAATGGATGACATTTCTTAGCAGGTTATTCAAATTAAGTGGCAAACAGTTTTGCTTTCTCAAATGGGGTCAGTTAGTTTTTCTTTGTGATCTCAGTAAAGCCGTTATTATGAAAAGTTTGAAAAACACGGGTCTAAGGCTAAGCAAGCCAATGCAGTAGTTTCGTAAAACCGAATAGAAAAGCTACCAACATGAGAAATATTCGTTGCATTGACGTCTAAGGTCATCTTTGTTGGGGCATTATTGTTTTTTCAATCGCTCGATGTGTCCGAGCCGCATTTGGAAAATGTTAATAAAATATATATTTTTCGTACCCCTTTACTACAGCAAAATCTTAGAAGTGTAACCTCTGCGAGCATAGTTGTTGTGTACTAGTGCTTTGTTGTATTTATTGGATTGGTTATATTTTCTAATGGTCATTTGTCACCCCTCTTATATACTCTCAGAAAATAAAATATGCCGGCCGCAGTTGATGGTATAAACATCCGTCCTCCACCATCCCAGCTCAAGCAAATATGATGAAGAAGCGATAAATGATTTGTGTAATGATGCACATTGTTTAGGCTGTCCCAGTCCACATACATTATGAAACGATATTGTTTACCATGTATGTAGTAGGTACAACACGTCATATCATCTATCTGAACTGAAATTAATGAATGTGGTTGGTATTTAAAAGAATTCAAATGTATCTCTTTCGATTTCGCATTTCAATTTACACTTTGTGTGTCTGCCATCAATCGTTATGCTGGTCAGTGGATAGCATCTCTGGGATAGGTACTAATTAATCAACAACGAGAGATGGGCATGTGTCGGTTTGTCATGCGATTCAATTATTTTAATTGACTATTGGTACAGAAAGAGTTTATTTTGAACGATGTCATATCGAATGATCAGCTAATAGGTAAATGAAATATAATTATTGGCAGAATAAAATATAATTCGGATCCAATTAAAAATAGCTTTTCCCCGGGCGAGTGTAAATATTAGTAGGTTTGCAACATGAGATCACTTTTCACTTCTAAAATGATACATTACTCTTACAATATAGAAGGATAGGTATTCATGTTCTTAATTAAACTCAGTCGAATTGTAAAATAGTGAAACATTGTTAACTGGAACTAGCGACCCTTTCTCTAGCAAAGGGAACCCTTTTTGTTTCATCTGTATTTGCGAGAAGACGTAAAAGAGGCCGAAGAAAATCATAACACATAAATCACTTGGTATGTACCTACTATGTATGTATTTGACCGCTCCTAGATTCCTTTTTTTTGCGTGAAGTCCCACAATATGCCAAACAAAGTAAGGTTTAATGGTAGGTATAGCAGAAGTGAAAGATATCTCTTTGAGGAACTGTAACCCATGACGATGATCAATTTTCTGTTCAATTTTTTCCTGAAAATTGTAGCCATAATTCGTCAATTGAAACACAAAGGGTCGTAAGTGAGTTTTGGTAACTCAAAGAGGCGTAAACTCACATACGCCTATTCGTGCTCCGAAACAAATAAAATATCACTTACGCCCCACAACAAAAAAACGAAATCTCAGCAATGGGTTCAGATTCACTTACGACCTTTTGTGATGCCAAAACTTGCTTTAACAATTTGTTCAATGTAATAATTTTCAAAATGGGACACATGTAACCTACGCCATTTTGTGTTTCAATGGACGAATTGATGGGCCGAAAGATATTTCATCAGATTATTAGAATTAGTGATTCCCTCCGATTTCGACATCCATTACCTAAAATCGTTTTTCTTATTGTTTATCATTTTACAATTTACAGACTACATAATTACATAATTAAAAAAAAAAAAAACTCTTAAAGTAAGAGAAGAAATATTGTCCAACAATTTTTGCTCAGAACCCCCATTTTTCGTCGCTTTCATTTCAACACACGACTAAATGAATCATTAACTCGATATAAACGCAATAAAATGTATTTGCCGTATCGCAGATAAAACTCGTTACTTATCTAGGTACTCATAGAAATTGAGGCTTTATAATGGTTTTGATGTTTTGTTATTGCGTGCCTTACTGTTAAGGCAAATTTGAATTTTTTTTTCTTTTGTAAGCACATTGCAAATATCTAAATATAAACATAAATTTCAGATAAACTAACGAATAAAGTGCATTTTGAAAAGGTGTGCTTAATTTTGCAACTTTTGCGTTTTCCTGTAATGAAATGAATTGCGCGGGCGAAAATGTATAGAAAATGTTCGTTATTTGCTATTCGTTGTATAGCTACAACTCGAAGGCTTTCCTCGAACTAAATGCGTGCGGCGTGCCATTCAGTTAATCTTTCCAATTCTTAAATTTCTCAATTTTAGAAAATCTGAAGTTCAAAAACCTTTTACATAGTTGAAACTTGTAAGTACGAATGTACTTATTGCGCTTAAGAAATGTATACAATAGGAGGCTATGATGTATGGCTCTCTCTTATGATTAAAAGCTTTACGTTACCAACATGGCTCATGGTGTCTAAAAGAGAAACTCTAGCTCAAGGAGTTATATTTAAGTTAGTTTCGACGCGAATGTCACTAACACTACAAGAAACATAAAATACAATTTAATAGAAGAAATAGAGTAAGTATATACAAAATATGATATGAAACTAAAGAGGGAGTGAAACATGTAGAAGTCCCCCGCTCTAGACCATGTATAGGTTTACAAGTTACGAACATTTGTTATGAGATTATGAAATGTATGAGATTTCTGGACCGATAAAATTGTTTTCTTTTCTTTTATAAGTGTGATAAAGTTTATTGAGCGATTACATTTAATGACGTACAGATCTAAAGAGAGAGCTTTTGTAAAATGCCGTACATATTGGTCGAGTATCACAGCTGTTTTGAACTTTACAATTGATAAAGAAGATAACATTAAAGTAATAGGCATATAAATAACGTAAGTTTTGCCAACCAATCATTGCTTAGTTATAATACAACAGAGAATACATTTTTTTTTTTTAATAATTATTTGTTTTGCTTTATTGAGAAATGAGTAAGGTTCAGTGACGGGTGCGGCTAACCGCGATTTTGGCCCAGTATGGCCTTTTGGTAAAAGGTGATTGGGGGTCCATCGGGGGCGAGGTTTAAGTCTTCATTTAAGAGAATGAAGAGGGATAAGCATGGCGAATCATTCAGTCTCGCATTATGCTGTAAGGTGTGAATTAGTTTAATGGTGTCATTTTCGTTAAACTTCATTTTTTTCAAGGGATTTAAGCAGAAACGGAATGGTGTTAGGAAATCAGAAATGAATGCTCCCGTTGACAGCCATTTAATTCACTTTGAGTTATCCCTAAATATTTTGATCGGCGACCTAGTGTAAGCGAATACGTAAGCATTAATGGCAGTGAAGCTTTCAAGTACATTACATATATGCAATTTGTTGAAGTTGATGTTGTTTTGAATGAAGCAAGTCTCAATTTGTATACAAAATAATACAACTTACAATTTTGACAGCGGTGATATTTTTTAAATAAATGAAAAGGACAGATCTATGATTGTTTGCGAATTGTATAGGTAAAAAAGAATAATATTCATGAATTCTACTACCCGTTTCAGACACTTGTTACGCTAAATGATAGGTTTTGATATTTTCCTTTGACAGGTAACAAATATTTTATTTTATCTTGGGCTTTGAAGTTTCAAGTAAGAACACGTAACAACGATTTTCAAAAAGCAGTTCTATACCTAACGTCGCCTTTCTTTCAAAACCTTGTAAATAACAATTTTATAAAAAATTACATTTAATGTAATCGTGATGAAAAAAAACCCTCGTATCATGATTCCTTTGGCCTTCAAATCTCCATTTAAAAACTCATACGTACCTATGTCCGTCTTACGTTTTACTTTAACAGTTTCCTTTTTTTATTTTTTAAATCGGGTTTCCTGCTCAACAATTTTTCATTTTTGCCTTGCGAGTTTTTGAAATAAAGCCGACGATAATGTATTTCCCAGCTAATTCTGAAGTTATGCCCATATAATTGTTAAATAAGTTGTTTGCTAAAATGTTCCACAGTCCACACTCATATTTATGGTACGTGCTTTCTTATATTGATAGTGGCCAAGATTTGACATTTTACATTACGTACACTTATGACAACAACATTGCGTTGACAAATCCGGGTAAGTTTCTATTCTTGTCATATCAGTCTACGACTATAATTATTAATGGCGCTACAATCACTGATAATACTGCTGATGCTATATATAAAAACTAGCTGATCCGTGCTCGCCTTGCTTCTTCCACTTCTCAAATTTAAAAAATAATTAGCGCTATATAGCGTAGCTTACGTAGTTTACCCCAAAAAAGAGAAGAAAAACTGTCAGTAAAACAATCCAAACAAATACCAATCTCATTTACATTCCACTTGTAAGTTGTTACATTTTATACTCCATCTCTCTCAATCAAACAACCCATATGCGCCACAGCCACACTCGCTCACTTACTACTCAAACACAAACATCCTCAAGTACAAATTAATTATTTTTATTTATTTTGGTGGGGGCAAACGCCCCCATTTATTCGGCTTATTACAAGCTATAACATTGCTTAACTACTAACTTACAAGCTATTACAATTAAACTAAGACTAACTTAAATCTACTACTAAAAGCTAAGGATGGTGAAGGAGGTCAATTTTAAGGGAAGGACTACTGCGGTTGAAGTCAAAAACAGTATGGTTTGAATTAACCTTCCGCAGCATACGGGAGATAGGTTCGTTTGACCCATATGAGGTTCGGTGAATTGGTAAATAGAAGAGACGGGGACAACGAAGATTCCGAGGGTTAGTGTTAAAGGAGATAGAGTTGTAAAGAGACATACAGTCGATGGAGCCTGAGAGTAGACGGTGGATAAAGAGAATGTCTGCTACGTCTCTGCGTTCCTCAAGGGTATTGAGGTTAATAAGCTTGAGGCGGTCTTGATATGGAGGTAAGATTAAGGGATCATTCCAAGAAAGCCCCCGAAGCGCAAATCGAAGAAAACGACGTTGGATACTCTCAATTCTGTCTATATGAACACGTTGAAAGGGAGACCATGCTTGGCTAGCGTACTCGAGCAGGGGGCGAACAAATGTGACGTACAGAGATCTGGTCACGTACGGGTTGGAGAATTCCTTGGACCATCTTTTAACGAAGCCAAGCGATGAGTTGGCTTTAAGAATTATCTCATCAATATGCGAGCGGAAATTAAGTTCCCTGTCGCATAATACACCAAGGTCACGAATAGATTGGGCTATGGATATAGCTTGGCCGTGGAGGAGGTAAGTTCGAGGAGGAGACTTGTTGCACTTGCGTGAGAAGGTAATAGATTGGCATTTGGTGACATTGAGTTCAAGGCAGTTTTTGAGGCACCAGGTGGAAAAATTATCTAGATCTATTTGAAGGAGACGGGAGTCGTGATGTGAGGAAATGGATTTGAAAAATTTTGTATCGTCAGCATAGAGAGAAAGTGCTGAGTGCTGAATGACAGTTTCAAGGTCGTTAATGGTTAGGATAAAGAGAAGGGGACCAAGATGGCTGCCTTGGGGCACGCCAGATGTAGCCAGGAAAGGGGCCGATAGGACGGACCTGAAGCGAACACTGTAAAAGCGATTTTCCAAGTATGAATTTAACCACTTTAGCAAAATAGGTTCAAAGCCAAGTGCTGACAATTTGAAAAGGATTAATTTATGGGATATTTTATCAAAGGCCTTACTGAAGTCGGTTGTAATGACGTCGACTTCTTTACCACTTTCTAAGGCTGAGAGTGTAGAGGACACAAATTCGATGAGGTTAGTAGTAGTTGACCTACCTTTAAGAAAGCCGTGTTGGGTAGGGGAAATTAAAGACTTGCACTGAAAGCTTAGGGCTTCGTACAAAATACTTTCGAGGAGTTTGGGTATATGTGAAAGTTTAGCAATAGGTCGATAGTTAGTAACCTCGCTCTTTAATCCCTTTTTGTGAACTGCTGTTATAAAGGAAGATTTCCATATCTGAGGGAATTCGCCCTGAGAAAGCGACAGCTGAAAGAGGTTTGAAAGCGGGATGGAGAGATTGAAGGAACATTTTTTAAGAAAAATGGCGGGAAGACCGTCAGGACCAGGTGAATATTCATCATTAAGTTTTTGTAATTTATTTTCAATTAAATAGGGTTCAAAAGTTTGAGAGAGAAAGGGACCAATGGAGAAGTTCTGTAGGTATTTAAAATAAGAGGGATCCGGTACGAAGGAGTTGTCGGCAAAAGATTGTTTAAAAAAGGTGGCAAAAAAGTTAGCAATTGTGTGTGGATCACTTGAGTAAATGTTTTCGTAAGAGAGAGAAGATGGGTAACCATCGGTTTTTTTTTTATAGTTAACGAATCGGAAAAAAGATTTAGGGTCATTAATAATGTTGGCTTGCGCGTTATGGAGATATCGCTGGTAGAGAGAGTTATAAACCTGAGTAAATTGAAGGTATGAGCCGAGGTAATTTGAAAAGTCAGAAAAAGAGTTAGTGCGAAGGAAAACAGCCCATAATTTATTACGCTTGTTGCGTAATGAGCGAAGTCTTCGATTATACCAAGGCGGGGATGTAGAAGATGTTTTAGGGCGAGTGATGGGGACATAAAGAGAGATAGAGCTAAATAATTCTCTATAAAACATGGAGAGGGCATCATTTAAAGACAGATTGGTAAAGTCAAAAGAGACTCTGCTAAGGTATTCATTGATTTTGCGGAAGTTGGCTTTATGAAAATCGTAGGAAGGGTGAGCTGTAGAAGGTGTGGGCTGCGGTGGAGTGTTATGAAAAAAAGAGAGAAGAAGTGGGGGGTGTAAGTTATCAATAGTTGACAGCAATAGAGGAGAAAGTGAGACAGAGGAGTTAATGGGATCAGAGGTGAAGATAAGGTCTAATTGCCTACCCATAAAGTTTGTAATACCACTAACTTGGCATAGACTTGAGTCGGTTAGGTGATCTAAGAAGAGGCATTCCTTTATTGACTTGGGATTTGAAGCTATGAAAAATGATTCATCATCTGATGGGCCCCATTGTAGCAGAGGCAGATTAAAGTCGCCAAATATGAGGATATCGTCATGGGAGTCAGATAACTCGATTATTTCATCAATCGCATTAATAGCGAGTTGGTAGGATTCAATAGGTTGAGCTGGTAGGATGTAAAAACACATAAGGTACAGCGATCTGCGGGGGAGTACTATTTTTATCGAAACAAAGTCAATCTTAGGAGAAGAAGAAATGGAAATAAGGGTAGAGTCGAAGTCGTTGTGTATGGCCAGTAGCACGCCTCGGCAAGGAGAGTTATCCTTTGGGTGGGTAGGATCGTCGTCTCGAAAAACGCTAAATGTAGGGGGGAATAATTCTTGGTTCTTTATATCGGGAATTAGGTTGGTTTCAGTCAGAGCGTAGATATCGAAAGGGAGAGCATGAGATTGGCGCAAAACAGCACTAGTTTTAGATCGTAGTCCCCTTACGTTCTGATAGTAGAAGGTAAGAGGAATATTTTTGGGAGTGGGTATTTGAAGCATTGGTTTATTTGGCATATTAGGGACGAAAAAATTTGTTGTGGTCAACTCTGCTCCGTTGAAGATGTGAAATCCTTTTGGAGTGAACATAGTTACCAAAAGCTGCAAGGTCATCCGAGACTTTTTTGGGAGACATATTAAAAATCTCGTGGAACCTGATATATATGTTCCTGAGAGTATTTAGATCAGTAGGGAGCCCTTCCTGTTGAATGGAGACCATGACGCTTGTTTTCGTTTTTCCCTCATAGCAGACTGAGTCGGATTTGTCGTGTAGATATGCTAGAAGGAGTCGTATATTCTCGTATGTTTTTTTTTCTCTTAGCCTTGAAAGTGCATAGCGACATTCTGTAGTATCACTAGTTTGTTGTGTAAGTTTAACTGTGGGAGGCAGAAGGGGGTCAAAAATAGGGGTATGGGATGAAGATGGGACCTTAGACATCTGATCAGATGAAGGATTTAGAATATGGGACCTAATGAAATTAGGGTACTTAGCTCCAGTTTGAAGGTCGAAATTGGGGAAATTAGTGGTTAAAGATTGCGGGGAATTTTGAGAGGAGGGAGTGAGAGGGGTTTCGGTTAGATTGAAGGATACTCGTTTAGGTTTGGGCGTCGGATTAGAAGAAGCCGAAGGAGGCTCATTGGGAATATGAGTTGGAGGAGCAAAGTTGTTGGTAACTTATTTCTAGACTTATTTTTGTTTTTATTTTTGGTAGGTTTGTCCGTCCATCTAGATATAATCATATTGCCAAGCTTGAGGTTTTTACCGGCAGAACTTTGAAATAACCATTCATATTTGATCGGGATGTCAAATTTGAAGTTCCGCATGTCTTTGTGGTGAGATGGTAGAAACATTTTACATTGGCTAATGGTTATACCAAATTTCTTATTGAAGAACTCCGATATCCAAGAAACATCAGCATGCTGGGGAGCGCCTTTGATGAAGAAGGGAATAGTCTTCTGATTCTCTTCACGTAGTTTATTAACTCTCTGTTGCCATTCCGAAGGTGACCACGTAGTTCCAAAATGCTTGATAAGCTTACGTGGGGCAGCGACGGGAGGAGTTGGCGTTGAATCAGCTTGGAGTGTAGGGACGGTAGAAAAGTTACCATTTTGAGTAGCTGGCGAAATGGGCGGTAATGGTATAACCACTGCTGATGATGTTATGGGTGATGCTATTGTGGTAGTGGTTGTTGTTGTTGCTGTAGTGGTCGATGTTGGTGGTTGAGGAATGATTGAAGTTTGGTAATCTGTGGATTCATGGATTTCCGCAAGTATTGACGTATTGTATACCGAGCTTGTTTGTGGTTGAATGAGCTCTGGTATGAAATCAATCTTGTTTGAGGTCAGTCTAACATTAGTGGTTGATGTTGTGGTTGTAGTCGTTGTTGATGTTGTTGTCGGGGTCTGTGTGGGCATTCCAGTTGTAGTGGTTGATGGGGTTGGATGTTCAGCCGATTCCAGGAATTCGGTAAGTATTGATGTGTTGTCCAATTCGACTAAAATTGAGGTATTGTACGGCGGTTCTTGGTGGAGCTGATGGGTGTGGGTGGAATCGTCAATTTTGCGGCCAAGTGATTCAATTTGATGAATAATGCCACACACATTAGTTCGTGTCGTTCTGAGATCGTCGCCGATGTCACAGATTCTGTCGAACATAATTTCCGTTATTGAGTCAGGCTGTTTGGGATTTGATGGAATTCTGGAGGGAGACTGGACGTGGATGTCAAGTACTTCTCGCATGGAGTCTATAGATCTGCTTGTAACCTCGTGGAATCGTTTTTGGGAAGAGCAGCTTGTATTGATGTCACTCTGCATTTTGTTCAGTAGGCACAAGATTGTCTCATCAATTTTGGTTCTGGCCGATTCCGATTCGATTAGATTGGCGATTTGTTTATCGATTTTAGCGATTTTAGAATTGATAAGGTTAGTTGTGGTCTGAAAGGAGTTGCCAAAGTCATCAAGACAACTAACTGCGTTCTCAATATTAGAAAAATGCACAAACATTTTATTGATCAGATTTGTATGGGATGAGTCATTAGCGTCACTGAGGCATTTGATGGCAAGGAGCACATGTGAAAGCGAAATTGTCTTGCATTCGTTGCAAAAGAAAAGGAGGTTATCGGAGATATCTTTAATGAAAACAGTATTTCTTTTGTTTAGGCCGACACAAATAGCATGGAATGTTTTACCACAAATTCCTTTACAAGTTACCCAATCAGCATTGCTATCAACGACTAAGCAATTTATGTTTTCACAAGACATTGCAAAATGTTGGTCAGTGAGTATTGAGGGTACTTTAGAAAAACACAGTAACACAGGCGCGAGGTCAGGGAAAAATTATTAATGGCGAATTATTTATAATATGGGTCAATAAGTACACAGTGAGTATTGAGGGCACTTTAGCATAACACAGTAACACAGGTGAGGTCAGGGAAAAATTATTATTGGCGAATTATTTATAATATGGGTCAATAAGTACACATGCGCGAGGTCGAGGGAAAATTGTCTATTGGGGATTTTTTTTTTTTTTTTTTTTTTGATTAAGTTAAACTTGGGGAGCAAAAAGAAAATGCGACTATACGCTGTGACGGTAGAACTGATATTGATATATTTATATATATATATATAGCAAAATAGCTGCAATTGCACAAACAGGTCTTAGAATGCACATGAATCACTATCACTAATAAGATCAGAATTACTATAGCGCATTTTAAATATCACAAATCACAACTGATTGTGACTCCCTCAATCTCAATTACATACCTATCTCTCTCAATCCCATGCACCACATTCGCTCTACTACTCAACTCATTGTCATTATACATTAATAATTTAAAAACGTGAGCAAAAAAAAAGCAACACAAAGCCCAAAACTTTTGGGCCAAAAGGTGCATAAAAAAAGAGAAAGAAAAAGCGCACCGCAGAAAGTGTACAAAGAGAGAAACAGATATTGCCGCACACGCACACAAAATTTCATCCACTGAATCCAACGATCTAGCTCCAATCGAACATTTTACTTTTTTGAATTGTTTAGCCATTATTTGTCGTAAAAAGTAAATGACAAAAAAATGTTATTGTGGGATATCCATAAGAGATAGACATATACCTACCATCGCGGAGTTTTCTGTGTAGATCTTTTCAATGTGTACAATACTTAGTACATTATTTTGATAAATCTCGTAGGGTTCAGCCTGCGTTTGCAATGTAAGCGGAAAAAATATAATTATTTACATCACATTACAAACCTCAAAAATAACAGTATTTCTCCACTATTTAACGGATGTTATTATACATAATAAACCTTCCTCTTCAATCACTCTATCTATTAACAAAAAAAAATACTCAAAAAAAAAAGCATCAAAATCCGTTGCGTAGTTTTAAAGATTTAAGCATATATAGGGACATAGGGACAGAGAAAGCGACTTTGTGTTATACTGTGTAGTGATGATAATTCCAAAACAATAATTATTATTGCAATCATAGCCCCAACGTCAACGTTGATAAAGGCTTCAGACCATAAACTAAATAGGAAATAGACTGACAGCTTCAGCCAAAAAAGAGAAAATGCCTACAAGCTGAATTTGACCTTGAGTGTAGCCCAGTTTGAATTCATGTATTTGTGCCATGTTAATCAAATGGGGCACACGCATACTTGAAAAAAACCAGCCTACACTTTCGGTTTAAACCAGATGACAGGTAGCCTGAGGTGGATTCTCATTTCAATATCGAGTGTTGGGCTGTGTTCGTGTTGTATATAATAGTTTTTCTTATGTCGTATTTGATTGGGCGCTCTGAGAGCACTTTTTATATTCGTTTGGTACAAAAAAAGAAATCTTTTTCAGATTTCAGAGCACTTTTCCGAATCTGGATTTTTTTTCTCAGATTTACCAATAATAAGTGCGTTTGAGTTTGACTGATGGAGGGCCTTTAGGTTTTCGTGAATTTTTTCTACAGCTAGGAAAGGCATTGCATTTGGTGAATCTCTTTTTGTAAATTATTTATGTACATATAAATATTTAGAAATCATTCGGGACGCAAATTTCGAAATTTTTTAATATAAAATTTAACCAGTGAATGGAAAACGTTTTGAAAAGTGTTGAAGGCTACACAAGAGAGAATGACGTTTTTTTGTTCGATTATCTGAAATCTGAGAACGAATCTGAAAAAGCCCAATCGACCACAGCTTGAAACTATTCGCCACGTTTTTATAGAAATAGTTGTTCGATTTTCTTAATTCTTGGTATCAAGTGAAACCATTATACATATAGCTAAACACAATTATTAGTAAACATGCAATAAAAAGCAGTTCATTCATAAAAACAAAGTGTTTCATAGAAACAAACATACGAAATAATTTAAGTGCAATGAATGTTCAAATTGTACGACATAAAGAAAAGAAATATTTTTTTAAGTCATTCCATTATGAATTTGGTATATGAAGATATAATTTGAAAGATTTTGATTTCAAATACTAGTCCCATATTCGCCTAAGATTTTCCTTTAATGTCGTTTTCGATTTGCAAAAAAAAAACATTTTTTTCATGTTTGATTTGCAAAAAAAAATCAATCTTTTTTTTTTTTTTGATTTGATTTGAGGCATTTTGAGAAATCTCGATATTTTTTCAGATTTACGCATAGGCATACGAACTTTAACTAATACCAAAGTTTATGACACACAGATGGCGAGTACGAATTGTTTATCGTTGGAAGGATTATTTATTATTAATTTTTTATATAACGCGTGTGGGAGCAATATTTTACATTCAATTATTTCGATTTGCGTTATTGTAAATGTGTGAAAATTAATTGAAATAGATTGTGGGAAACTAATACACACAAGAACCAATAAAATTAGGATTTCATGTTCGATTGGGCAGCAAAAATCTGTAATCTCACATCAAAATCTGAAAAGCCAAATCGAAAACGACATAATTTTCGCAACCTATTTTTCTTTTCACATTGCCATTTTGTTCTCGATATTTGCCAGCGGTTTCTCTTACGATTTTTTGAACGTTTTGTAAAAATTATCGATTTGTTAAACGATAACAAAACTGTACTGTCGCTTAAATAAGTGTAGAAAATTACAAAAACAAAACAAGTCTCAGTTATCTAAAACAAATTGTTGGAAGAAACAGCTAGGTATAAATGTGCAGACATCGTTTTGCAACAAAATTTGGAGTCTTATTATCAACACTCACGGTGATACCTACCTATCTTTACTTTAACATTTCACATAAAATCCTCTGTAAAGAAACATGAAACGGCATTATTTTCATTCATAAAATGTCTACTAAAAACTCTTTACAAATCATTTTTGCAAATATCAACAATCGCCGTTAATTTAATGAAAATATCGCAGAAGCGACCTGCTAGAAGCAATCAAAATGAATGTAATACTCATCCTAGAGCCTAGCAATCAAAAAACATATTCTTCATTTCCTTGAGTAAGTATTACTATATTTTCCTTTGAGTATTTCATGTTCCGAGGAAAATGGAAATAACAATAATGACCTCTCATCTGTAGGCATTAATGAATGAATGCAATTATGTACCGATTTATATACCCAATCAAAAATATTATTTTCACAAATCTATTTGAAAACAGTTAGAAAATGTTTTTGTTATGTCCACTCGAATACCATATGAGCCTGTGGCCAAAATTTGATTATGAACTTGTTTTTGAACAACCCCCTTAGTCTACCACATCAGGAAACACCTGTGGTGAAACCTACATCTACATCAGCTTTCACCTATCACACTTACCAAATTTAAATACAAACGTTTTGCATTGCAGAACAAAAAAGAAAATAAGGTTTTATCAAAATCATACCAATTACATATTTTTATTTACGTACAAATATTTTATTAAACATATTTTCAGACTTAACTTATAATTGATGTGTGAAGCAATTACCTAAACAACTAAAGACAGCAGCTGTATCATCTAAGAAAATCTCCAACGGTCGTCACAATATTGAGAATCGTACCTAAGTCGGAGACATGATTATGTAGTTAGCTAACGTACCTATCTACATAATACGTACGATGAAAAATAATAAGAATGTAATAAATAGAATGAATAAGTGATGTTAACACAATATAAAAAACATAATTTCTGTATTAAAATTGTTGTCGAGCTTGAAATCGCGAAAAGATTGAACTATGGGTTATACATTCAAACTTGTCTCTGGAGAACCATTCAAGCTATCTCTAATTATTTGGTATCCTTGAATTCGTCTTGATGTGCTCTACAAAATAGTATACATTTTTTCTCATTTGTCTTTTTATTTTGAAATTTGCTAGTACCAAACCCGTTTCCACTTCTGTATTTTTGTGCGAAGTTAATGCAACCGAGCTAATAACGGGTTTGGTACAACCAAATTTTAAAATAAAAAGACAAATGGGAAGAAATACATACCATTTTGTAGAGCACATAAAGACGAATTCAAGGATATCAAATAATTAGAGATAGCTTGAATGGTTCGCTAGAGACAGGTTCGAAAGCGTAGCTTTTTTCATTAAATGTGCTATGTTATTAAAAGAAGCTCCACTTTCGAGCATGTCTATTGAAAACCTGATAAGCTGCTGTTAAGAATTTGGTATCCTTAAATTCGTTTTATTGTTCTCTATAAAATGGTGTAGTCTGTTTTGCATTAATATTTTTATTTTAAAATTTGGTTGTACCAAACCCGTTTTTAGCTCGGTTGCATTCACTTCGCACAAAAATACAGAAGTGGAAACGGGTTTGGTACTAGCAAATTTCAAAATAAAAAGACAAGTTGGAAGAAATACATACCATTTTGTAGAGGACATAAAGACGAATTCAAGGATACCAAATAATTAGAGATAGCATGTACGGTTCGCTAGAGACAGGTTCGAAAGCGTAGCTTTTTTCATTAAATGTGCTATTTTATTAAAAGAAGCTCCACTTTGGAGCATGTCTTTTGAAAACTTGATAAGCTGCTGTTATGAGTTTGGTATCCTTAAATTAAACGAATTTGCTCTATAAAATAGTGTATTCTGTTTTGCATTTATGTTTTTATTTTAAAATTTAGTTGTACACAACAATAAAGAGAAAAAATTGGGTCTTTATTTTCTATTGCATGCTCGAAATCTAAGAGCAAACTAGAAAAGTAATTAGTTGAATCAATTAAGTAAATATATGTAAAACGCAATAAAACAAAACTCCGAATAACTTGACTTTAATGTTTATTAACTTAAATTAGATTCTGTCTGTTTGACGACCAGAACTGTCTTGATTCTATCCTATCTGATATGGATGCATCCGTTCTCCGTATCTATCCTCGCCATAACTATATTTGTCTCCTTCTTGTGTTCATCTTCTATTTCAGCGTTACATATGTTATATTATTATTATTATTATTATTATTTTCTTTTTCTTTTCTTTTTTTGAAACAAATTGATTTTTTTTTGAATTTCCCATTCAAATACATTCACCATACCGCCGCCATTACAGGTTTATAACGACGCGCGCCAATTTTGTTTGCATTTTTACACGTATTCACAGACAGGCTCGCTCTCAGAGAGAGGGTGGGAGAATCATTAAAAAAATCTGCGGGTGAAATCGGGGAGACGTACGAAAGCTGTCAGTCTATTTCCTATTTAGTTTATGCTTCAGACGAGCAAACAGAAAGAAAGTGTTGTCGACCTCTGACGCACACGCAATTCAGCAGTTTAATGCCCAATTCATGCCCAATTCACAATGTCGCGTTGACGCGCGCGTGCGTTGACAGATTTTGTAGAAACAAAGCGTTCATATGGTGCCACACAAAATGCAGCTTCAGGCGTTGAGTCGACTTTAGACCGTAAATATCGTAAAGTTCAACGCGACGCGTGAGTAGAGCTACTTTCTACTATCACGCGCGTTTGACAACTTTAGAATTTTGAATTGTTCGATTTGAAGTCATAGAATGTACCGTTTATAGTTGGAGTGGCACAGATTCGCTAATGTTTATTATACACAACTTTTAAAAAGCTATATGATGGTTTTTCAAAGCATAATTAATTAATTCAGTGTGTGGGAATGAGGAATAACATTTTTTTTTGTAGGGCAACTACTAATTTCTTTAGATTTTTAGTAGGACAAATATTAATCAAGGGTCTTGTATCCGTATTAAGGTTGTTGTGTGCTTTGATATATTGTTAAATATGATTTTCTTGTATTTTGGAGAATCGTTTTTCAATTCGTGCATACAAATTACAGCTTCAAAAAAAAAGGGAGTAGACTTGAAATTTTAATTCTGCTCTGAATTTGTATTTTTTAGCCAAGAAACAAACAGAACTTTTAGTTTGTCAAAGTTTTCCCTGTTAACGCGTATTCGCTTCAAAGCAGCATTTTATTTTACAAAATTGTTGCTCGCGCGCTTTGGCATTTAAAATCGTAAAATTTCGATAAAGCGTGTCAAAGCGCGCCGACGCACGCACGCGTGCAACGCCGAATTGTGAATTTGGCATCACAATGTCGCGTTGACGCGCGCGTGCGTTGACAGATTATGTAGAAACAAAGCGTTCATATGGTGCCACACAAAATAGTTACAACTCAGGCGTTGACTCGACTTTAGATCGTAAATATCGTAAAGTTCAACGCGACGCCTGAGTAGAGCTACGTTCTACTATCGCGCGCGTTTGAAAACTTTAAATTTCGAATTATTCGATTTGAAGTCATAGAATGTGCCGTTTATAGATGGAGTGGCACAGATCCGCTAATGTTTATTACACACAACTTTTAAAAAGCTATATGTGTTTTTTCAAAGCATAATTAATTAATTCAGTGTGAGGAAATGAGGAATAACATTTTTTTTTGAAGTGAAACTTCTTATGCGACTTCCAACTCAAGGTCGCGTTAAACGTTTAACGCTAATAATTGGATACTCAAAGGTGTGAGCGAGGGTGAGGGTGGCGCACATTGCACAGCACAAGCACGTTCATATGAAAAAAAAAAAAAACTGAGTGGTGTTTTCTCCAAAATAAGTGAAACGAAAGAGAAGTATGCGAGGGGAATGTGTATAATCAACAGCCACAATGTGTTTCTGAGGAAATGCGCAGATGGCTGTTGACGTGCGCTGATGGACTTATGGTGGTGTATATAGAAATTGAGTTCAAGATTTTTGTTTTAATGGTTGTTATAGTACATACCTACATACGTTGATACCTACAGTGAAGAATTGAAAAATTCAAGAAGTAAAGACGATATAGGTGAATTAGGTTGTTTGATTTATTGAAGTGAAACTTCTTAAATTCTTAATGATACTATAAGCATTGCATACTCAAAGGTGTGAGGGTACCACTCACGCTTCAGAGTATGCAATAGTGAGTGAGTTTATTGGCACCAAATGCTGGGAGAAGAATATTCTGTGGTGAAGATTAATTTCCAAAAATAATGACTAAATTGGCAATTGATGTCTTATTGAAGTGAAACTTCTAATGCCACTTTCAACAAGGTTGCGTTAAACGTTCAACGCTCCTGGGGAGGGGGAATAGAAGGAGACAGAGCGAGAGTGAATGCGTGGCACTCGAACGCATGCGCGTAGTATACCTGTTACAGGCCGCGTGACATCGCGTGATGTTCAAACTTGCGCAGTAAATGCCTTTCTTAAAAAATCTCAAAAAACAAAGAGTGTAAATTTACGTATACAAATGCATCTACCGATCCATAAAATATGCATTAGCGCACGAAAACGTACCATAAAAGCGGCGACCAAATGTCAGTTTATTAGGAAGAAAGAAATAAAGCAATCACCTGTACCTAGATACGTTTTCTGAAAAGATACAGAGGAGAGTCTGATGGAAGCATCACTCTTTCTGTTCTGAGAACTATGTATACGACGCGGTTCAAAGTACAAAATCATTGCAAACAAAAAAGCCGGTTTCCAATTAGTGGTGACTGGTAATAGAGCAGGCAACAGATACAAAGCGAAAGGTTGCACAATGATTCACAGCTGTTGGACATTCATAGATACAAATGAAGTACATAACAGACGCCGGTCCTTCCTAACCATATGCTTTCATGAAAAATGTTATTTATGAACCTTCTACATAAAGGAAAGCTTTTGGAAACATGCACAAGCACATACTACATAGCACACGCAATGCGAGCATACCAATTTACACAGGTACCTACGTCATAGACAAGGGAATGACACCTGCTGGTGCTGGGTGGTTTCTTATTTTAATAGGGTTTGCCGACCTAGTTTCTAATTTTATCTCTTGAATTGTTATTCTCTCAGTAGCTCAGGGTGACCGTTGGCACTTTTCTTTTTTTTTTTGAGAACCTTCTACAATTTTTTGCTACTTTGGCCTTTTTTTTTTAATTGAAGAGGGCGCTTCAAAAATGTTGCAAATGTTATTATTTCCAAATAATAAAAAAACCATTAAGATCTAATGCAGTTGCCTTCCTCAAACACTTATTATACCCCCTTATTGATAAAAAAAATGTGCACAAGTAAGTTAGCAAACGTCAGATAGAATACAAAAATTGGACATAACTGCTGAGTAACAAGTTGATAACTTTTACACATCGTTTATTAATACGGGGGATAGTGTTTAGCGAGCCAATGCTTGTTAAATACCGATCAAAAATACTAAAAATGTGTCGAATAGCTAAATTTAGCCCGGTGTCTCCACGAGCAATATTTTAAATCTTTCAATATATCATACTATGATATGATATACAAAATTTCGTAAAATATATTGCTCAGCTCATAGCATGATATCGATAGTATGATATGAGCTGTCATTTCTGTGCAGTTTGACACTTGTATCCCTTTTTTTACGATGGCTGAGTAGCGAATGGACGGTGTGTTCATCTAATGCGAGAATGCGACGACACGCTCTGCTCATTCGAACGAATGAAATAGTTAGTATACTCTGAAATGCCCACCCTACATTTTATTGCATACAATCGTTCTTTCTTAAGCTAAGATTAGACTGTATGCCAATTATGCATATGAATGCCAACAGTCAAATGACCAGATTAGCTGTCAAATGACCAAAATGCCAGGATTATCAAAACTGTATATTAGACTATATGACCAAAATTACCAATATGGTCGTATTTGCCTTGATGGTATAGTGACCAGATTTATTTGAAACAAAAGCGGGACACATTTCCAAAATTTCGAAGGGAATAGAAATTAGGCTTTGTTTTAGTAAAACAATAGAATAGTACGTAAAATAAACGTCAAATGACATAAAAATAAATAGTTGGCGCAACAGGTCCGGAGGGACCCTAGGCCTAGCTTCTCACTACCATTCGTTTTTCATTTTTGGAACGAATGGAAGAGATCTACAATTTTATGCCGACTCCAAACGGCTAATTGAGAAGCTCTTTCAAGACGGTTATACTCTCGGATGTTTGTCAGACGTTCGCGAGATGTGACGCAGTAAAAATGACATATTTATTAAAAAAAAAAAAAATTAGACTTCCATTAAAGATGTAGTATACATGGGCTCATTTTCTTCCTTTAACAGCTCTTACGTTGGTTTTATATGCGCCAATTTATATGCAAAGGGATAATAATTAGAAATCATAAAATTGCTTTATTTTAAGAATTGTAGAAACATACACACATTTTTACAAAAGTTGTATAAGCGGGACATTTTTTGCAAAAGTAGGAAAAGCGGGACATTTAGCGGGACAGATATGGCCGCGGGACAGAGACCTCAAAAACGGGACGTATGGTCACTATACTTGATGGTCATTTAAGGCATTTGTTATTTTTTCATTTCATATTTGTTATTTTTCCAGAAAAAAGTGACCGAAAATGAAAATAAATCACAATCCCACGAACTCAAACACCGATGACAACAAATAATTGCAATATTGCGAATCTCGATTTCTAGGCAAGATTTACACCTACTTACACTAACACCAAAACATTTATGGCAAATAGAAAAATATTTACATTTGGCCGCTGCAATGGATATCAACATAATTTGAATGCATTTCTATAAACACAAATTACAATTTAAGAACAGCTGACTTTTTCACAAATGCAAGGAATGAAAAATCTCGTTTTATGTTCCATTGGAAACGAAAAAGTCTAAAATCTGAGAGCAAAACCAGAAAATACCAATGGAAAGCGACATTAAGGACTATTCACATGAGAGCGAATTGCGAACTGCGAACACGCGAATATTCGTGGTTTCTGACACTTCATTCACATGAAAACTTTTTTTGGTCGCAGATACCCGCGTATCAGTCTCATTTTTAAAGGTTAAGTTCGAACGAATTTTTCATTCGTGGGTTTGTGGATCGCGACTGTTTTGTGTGGATTGTGAATAAAATGTGACAGTTCGCGGCAAGAATTTTCAATTCGCGGGAAAATTGCTTTAATTGTTAATTTAGCTGTTTAAATTAATTGAGAGTAATGTTTTTTTTAGACTAGATGCTAGATTTATTAAATATAATGGTTTTGTGCTAGAACAAATACAAATTTTCAATTCATAAATGCAGTAAAATTGATTTGTTCGCAATTCGCTCTCATGTGAATGGTCCTTTAGTGTGAACAAGCCATTACAATTCTCATTTGGCAGTGAACGCAGCCATTCAGCGATGTCAGCAAGCTTGTAATTGCAATCAACTTTCCTTAATTATTATTTTTGTCAAATATAGAATTATAATTTTTTCTGGAAAACAGCTTTTTTGTTAATTTTTTGGAGTTTTAGCCGGTTTTGATTTCAAAAAATATTTTGCTTTATTTTTAGCAGTTTTTTTATACAAAAAAAAGAAAAAAAGAAAAAAAAGATGTTATATTGCTGAACTTATCATGATTTCAAATATTGAATTGGTCACCCTGCGTACAGCGTTTTTTTTAATAGTTCTTTACTGTAGGTATCTCTGCCTTGACAGTGATATCTATACGATAATCTGCGTCTATTTCAAGAGCTTTTATATTACGCATTGGAACGTTTATTTATAGTGCTATGGTGCAGTTGACGTACCTACAGTGCTAGGCAGAGACAATAGTGCTAGGAATCTATGGTTTGGGCCACCTGCACGTACAACAGCTGTGTTGTGCCTACATTGTAATTGCGCTACACACAGGTGTTTCCCAAAATTATGCAATTACGCAGCCTCGGACTTGGTTTGCATTCGCATAACCAAGTGATGAGTTGACACTATGTAGCTCAACACCTGTGTATAGCGGAAATAGACTTTAAGTATAAGAAGTAGAGCTTAAGATAGTTTTGATTGGAGTTAAGTTAAGAAGACGGACGGTAGCAGTTAAAGAAATAAAGTGTGATTCAGATAAACAAAAGTATTTTATTTTGCATAAAAAGTAGAACTACATCATATTTGTAGCAGTTGAAGAAATAAAGTGTGATTCAGATAAACAAAAGTATTTTATTTGATTTAAAAGAAGAACCACATCAGCTGTGCTTGATACTTAGTGGTTCATCTCAGTTCTCTTTGAATCGTACCTTGTGATTTTGAATGGGCTATGACGACTTTATGCTATACTAATAATCATATTTAGTGTCCAGGATAGATTTTAAAAAATAAGAAAAAAAACGAAATTCTCCATATAATTGAGACCTACAAAATATTTAGTGTAAAGATTAAAAACGATTATTATAGTTTTATACTGTTTTATGTTTGAACTTTTACAAACAACATCCCTAAATATTTGCCTAATCCATGGGTAATAAGTAGTTACCTAGATATCGTTTTTTTTTTTTTTTTTGAAAAAGAACCCTTTTTGAGCTTAGCACTACCAAAATTCGAATCTAGCGACGTGTTCCTTTAATTGTCCGCTTAGAAATGACTGTATGCAATTTTCGAACAATGCTTCGTTTTTTGAGAAATGTATGTGTTATGCACATATACACATATCAATCGTCGACATGAAATAAGATGAAGCATATTTCCCGCGTTCCGCTGCCCGCTAGATGAGTAGCGGCCATGTCAAACTCCATATAAAAAAAAAAAACTGAAATTTCACCATTTGCGCTAGACGTCTAGCACTTTTTGTGAAATGTCAGTTTTTTGTATATGGAGTTTGACATGGCCGCTACTCATCTAGCGGGCAGTGGAACACGGGCATGTATATTAACGATGCTTTCGCATCGTTATTTGAGACCTTTGTTTTCATTTCTTCCCAGGATGTTTATTTGATCGTGTAGTGGTTTGTCGCGACGTCTTTGTAGATCGTTCGCTGGGACAAATATTTTGTTATGATAGCGACTTGGTATATCGTTTGTGCTTATCATTTGTTTACCACTATGGGTTTATCTTAGTCAGAAAGGTTGACGTAATATGAAAATTGGTGTGTCTTACGATTCGTATTTTATGGGCATGAGTCTCCTTCGAGAATTTTTGTAGCAAATTAAGTTAGTTCTAATAACGTGCTCGAACTGAAAGGTTTTGTTTTATTCGAAGTAAGACCAGGGGCATAAAATATGGGCTTTACCAACAACCAAACCGTAAACTCAAGTTCAACCAATTTTGAAACCAACTATATATTAATTAAATTCAGAACTTTAACTACATCTGACTTTATAGCAAAATTATTAGGTACAGCATAACTCAAATGCGTTATAATTTTGTAAAACTTGCAGTTGTTTGTATTTTGAGTATCTTCTTATTATTTCTTTTTTCAATAATGTTGAGCAGAGGTGAGGATATTTTATATGGTTAACAAGGATGCGTTTTCTCGAAAAAGAAAAGTGTATAAAGTTTGGTACACTCTCAACACTCTCTGATTTCAACTATTTCCGAATTCCGATTAGGTACACTCCTCGTCGAGGTGTTTATTTAAAAATACACATCCTTGCTTACTTCTCGAATTCTGTTTTCTGTGACATTTATCCGCGGCGTGCTTTATGTCAAAATTTAGCTGGGATTTTAGCTAATGTTTGGAGAGAAAATTTGGAGAGCAGATAAAATTTAGTTTAGCTCGAGCAGCGTACTAAGCTTTATCTATAAATTTCACTAACATACAAAATTCTCTCCAAAATTTATCTGAGCTAAATTTAAGCGAACCCATTTAGCTTAATGGTACGCTGCTCGAGCTAAATAATCAAACTTTTGTCTTAGAATGTACTTTATGTATCTGTCAAAATTTACCGTGCCATTTAATGGGGCGGTACATTTTCTCAAGCTAAATTTTGACAGATCGTTGTATTCTGTTGTTTTGTTGCAATTTTGTATTGTGCAGAATAGGAGAATCAAGCAAGGATGTTTTTCTTTGAATAAATACCTCGATGAGGAGTAGGTACCTAGAATTTAGAATCGTCAAAATCAGAAAGTGTTGAGTTTTTGAAGTAAATTATTTTGAAAGAACAGCTGTTTTCTGTGACACTTATCCGCGGCTTGCCTTATGTCATGATTAAGCTGGGATTTTCGCTAATATTTGGAGAGAAAAGTTGGAGAGCAGATAAAATCTAGTTTAGCTCGAGCAGCGTACTTAACTTAAGGCGGTATGAAAATGAAAAATTGAACCGAAGAATTTCAGATGTGGCATAATTTTGAAAATCAAAAAAAAAATTGATAAATTAATCCGGTAATAATTTGAATGATTAGCCATAATCCTAATAATTAACCAAAATTACATCACATAGGAATTTTAATTCTGGAAGGTAAATCTTCTAAAGCATTTTCGAATCATAGGTAGGTACTAATGTAATTTATCATAGTTCTCTCTCTCTCTATCTCCGAACTTAATTTTTGTATTGTCACAGAGCAGGTGCATTTGCCTTATACCTATTTTTGGGGTTTCGGAATTATATGTCAAAGAAAGACCCCATATTTTTATATTTTCTCAACAAACAATTTTGATTCTCGTTCTTGTATTTTTTTAAAATAGAACAGAACGAAATCAAACCTAACTACAAAAAACGAACATACTTCAGCATAGCTTTCAAGTGTCAACTGTCATGAAGATACAAGTGACACTGACGTTTGTCGTACAGTGGAACAGCTCTGTTGTCTGTCGACCTAGTCGAATTTTCAGAAAGAAAAAATATTTTTGTTGTCTGTCGGAGTGAATTTTTGACGATGGCTTCATTAATATTATTAAAAAATGCAATTCCTGCAAGTGAGTACAAAACAAAAAGAGTGTTCTTGAAAATAAAGTTGTCGAAAGCCATATTAGCGTCATTATGTAATTTAATGAAATGTGAGGTTACCGAAGATTCTTTGAGTTTATCGTCTTGTTTCAGAAAATCAAACTGGAGCTCTGGGAGTTTTGTTGATTCGTTCCAACAACTATTCTACGGATGGTCCACGACCATTAAAAACAACTAATTTATCAGCCATAAGACGAGGTACAGGAGGTCGTAGCAGTTTTAATGGCATAGTAGCTACCGTGTTTGGGTGCACTGGGTTCGTTGGACGATATACGTGCAACAAACTTGGAAAGATCGGGTCGCAAATTGTTTTGCCATATCGTGGAGATCATAGCGATGCTATGCGCCTTAAAGTTTGTGGTGATTTGGGACAAGTGCTTTTCCATCCTTATCACTTGCAGGACGAACAATCAATCCGTGAAGCGGTCAAATATTCCAATGTCGTGGTTAATTTGGTAGGACGTGAATTTGAAACGAAGAATTTCAAATTTGATGACGTTCATGTTACAGGAGCCAGGACTATAGCCAGGTTAAACAAAAACATAATGTATTCAGAGGCAATGTTTCATTTTTCTCTTGTAGGATCTGTAAGGAGGTGGGAGTCGAGCGGCTTATTCATGTGTCTGCACTCAATGCTGATCCAAACCCTGAGGGTCATGTAATAAAAGAGGGCAGCGGTTTCTTGCGAAGCAAATACTTTGGAGAGCTTGCTGTGCGGGAAGAATTTCCAGACGCAACCATTCTTCGACCATCTGATATCTACGGCGCTGAAGATCGCTTCTTACGGTATTATTCTCATATTTGGAGGCGTCAATTCCGTGGAATGCCCCTTTGGTACAAAGGAGAACGCACTGTCAAACAGCCAGTTTATGTGAGTGATATTGCCCAGGCCATCGTTAACTGCGCAAAGGATCCTGATACCGCAGGAAAGGTTTACCAAGCTGTAGGGTATGCTTTTGTAATATAAAACTTGAGTAAACCGATTGTCACAGGTGTATTTTTACATGATTTCAGCCCGAAACGTTATCTTCTGAGCGAACTAGTTGACTGGTTCCATCAGTTGATGCGAAAGGATGCAAAATGGTGGGGATACTACCGTTATGACATGCGTTTTGACCCAACTTTCCTCTTAAAAGCCAAGATCACAGAGTTTATTTGTCCAGGAAGTATGATTGGTGAATTGCATATGCAACGAATTGAACGCGAATGTGTAACTGATAATGTGCTTCGTGGAGTTCCCACCCTTGAAGATTTGGGTGTGCAGTTGACTGCAATGGAAACCCAAGTACCATGGGAACTTCGACCATACAGAGCTGCATTATACTACGATGCTGAATTAGGAGAGTTTGAAACGCCTTCTGATCCGAAAACTCTTAGTCCTCGTGAAGAAACGAGGCTTTTTTCTTAAATGTTGAAACGTAAACGTAAAAAATAAAATGATTTGCGCATTGAATAGAAATAAAATACATACTACCAACTGAATGAGTGTGATTCTTTTCAAATGAGTGGGAAGTCATATCCAAATTGACCACTATTAATTTGTTAAGCAATTGAACCTATTTTGAAAAACATCAGGCGATAGTTATTTAAATCTCGTGCGCCATAATCATAAACGAAGGAATTTCAAAATATCGGATGATACCTGGGTACTCCTCGTCACGTTTGTTTCGTATACAACAATCATAGGTTCTAGCTATAAATGTTTAAATAGATAAAGATAGGTACCTACTACGTGTGTCACACAAATACTTCATCTTGAAACACATCTCTCCCAATTTAAATCAATTACAAACAGGAGCGGTATCAATTTTTACTGACGACATGGCCTTTTTTAGACGCAAGTCGGTTAATGTCACAACTCCATTAAAAACACATAAATAACACTAGAAAACTGTATGTTGCCTCAGTCGGTTTGCCTTAAAATGAGTTCCATTACTATGCTTTTGTATAAAATCACAATCCGCTTGTTACAATAATATTGCGCATTTGATATAACAATATCAGGACTGGACGATATTTTGATTTCGAGTTAATTGCTGTGCCGTTTTCTAAACACTGCACGAGAGATGAATTAATTTAAGGATATGCATACATCTCCTCAACATTGAGCTACAAAAAGGCAAGTTGCTAATGTCCGGCCGCCAATCCTCTTGCAACACGATGTTTCAAATATTTTGTGTTTCATATTGAATTTGTTTGGTATGTGTTAAATCTTTGATTAATTAAACAAAAAAAAAAGAAGGAAAATACTTACCTACACATTAGAAATATCAAACAGCAAAATTATCAACACTGCGCATTCGATTGGCAACGCGGGAGACCACGAATTTCATATTTCTGGCAGTGTTTCATTTCCACATTTCTACACTTGAATTTTTGTTTTCTTTTCGCAATGCACCGAAAACGTCAAGCTTTTTTCTTGCATTTTTCTAATGACACGGCATTTGTCGATTGAAATAGTTATTAATTGAATAAAGTTTTTGTGAAAAAGCGAAGTGAAGCATATCCATCCAGTTAGCAAAAATGTTTTTTCGCAATTGCAGTAAACTTCCAGGTTCGCTTATTATAACCTTCCTCAATTCAATTCCTTTTTTTCATTCATGATTTTATGTTCATAGGCAAAATCTTCCGAACTTTTTCCACCACCGCGACCCAAAATGCCTCACCAAAAACCGCAGTGCTTATGTTAAACATGGGAGGCCCAGAAACAACGGATCAAGTTCATGACTACCTTCATCGAATAATGACTGACAGAGACATGATTCAGTTGCCAGTACAGAGCAAACTAGGTCCATGGATAGCGAAGCGCAGGACACCCGAAGTTCAAAAGAAATATAAAGAAATCGGTGGTGGATCACCGATTTTAAAGTGGACCAACACCCAGGGCGAGCTAATGTGCAAGGAATTGGATAAAATCTCACCAGGGACAGCGCCGCATAAGCATTATGTTGGATTTCGCTATGTAAATCCATTGACCGAGAATACTCTGGCGCAAATTGAAGAGTTAGTTGTGAGTTTTACCAGGAAAAGTGTTGATAATTAAATTGCTTGAATTTTAGGGACGCCCCAGAGAGGTTAGTTTTGTTCTCACAGTACCCACAGTATAGTTGTGCTACGTCTGGTTCCAGCTTCAACTCAATTTTCTATCATTACCGCAAAAAGTATGGTTTCCGATTTCATGAGAGGACTGAAACTAAATTTATATGAATTGTTTGTCCATAGTGCGTTTCCTAGCAACATCAAGTGGAGCATCATTGATCGATGGGGCACCCATCCACTACTTGTGAGGACATTTGCCGAGCGAATACGTGATGAGCTCAACAAATTTGGAGAGACCAAGCGAAATGATGTGGTTATTCTTTTCACTGCTCATTCATTGCCATTGAAGGCTGTTAATCGTGGCGATCCATATCCATCTGAAATTGGTGCGTCGGTTCACGCGGTAATGAACGAGCTGGGCTCTACAAATCCCTACGGTCTTGCCTGGCAATCGAAGGTGGGTCCTCTGCCATGGTTAGCACCCGCTACCGATGATGCCATCAGGGTAGGTTCAAACTTGAATCATCCGAACTCACATTTGTAGTTGACCATTTTTGTGTAGGGCTACGTAAAACAAGGACGCAAAAACTTTATTCTAGTGCCCATTGCATTTGTAAACGAACATATCGAGACGCTGCACGAGCTGGACATTGAGTATTGTGATGAGCTGGCAAAGGAGGTAAGTAGATCTATTAAATTGCATGTTGTAGAAGCATATCAAAAGTACATAGAATGAAAAGTTGAATGTATTTTTATCAACCGAAAAACCTTTGTGTTTGGCCAAACATATTCGTATTATGATGAGCACGTCTATGTCGGTTAACCGCGGCTGTGTTCTTTTTAACATAAGACCGTTTAACCGCACAATTTTCACTAAAAAAGTCTCTGTTGAGTGAAAAAATTATCGCCGTTGTGCCAAACCACAATTTACAAAGATATGTAATTTTTTCTGTTCGCTTAACCGTGGAGGAGGTTTTTTATAGCTATACTTGAGCTCTTTGAGCTATAAACTAACTAACGATCTCTTGCGGATCCGTTTGCGCTAGCTATACCATTTTACAAACAAATAGTTACAGGAATTAATTATACGACTAATCCTATAAATGTGTGAAACCTCTAAAAATGAATTGCTACTCATAACTCAAATATGTCTTTGCAGGTGGGGGTTGAGGAAATGCGCCGTGCCGCAGCACCAAATGACCACCCGCTCTTTATCAACGCCCTCAGCAGCATTGTAGCTGATCATTTAAAAGAGGACAAACAAGTAAATCCGAAATTTCTCATGCAGTGTCCGATGTGCGTTAACCCACGCTGTAGAGACAGTAAGAAGTGGTACAAGCAGATTTGTTCCTAATTAAAAAATAAAATATTGATATGATTGATAGGTTAACATTTTAAGACAAACAAAAAAGGTAAGAAAAATGTTGGTGAAAGATTCGGTTCATTTTTTTGCAATATATGGCTGTTGAAATTATGTAAAAGTGCTGTTATTTCCTAGCTCCTATTAGTGATTCGTTTCCATTTTGTTTCCACTACAAACGACACTGACAGCTAATTGTTGGCAAGACGGATGACGTTGCCACTGGCAGTCAGCTGATTGAGGCATCACACGTGTTATCACATCTATCTTCTTTTCATTTATCATCTAGGTACCTTTCTTTTGGTAGGTATCTAGTTGAATCGAAAGCTAAAAGCTAAACCACCTTTGGGAGTTGGAACACCGCTACTGAAACAAAAAGGAAGCTTTTTTTTGTAGAATTGTTAATTGTCATGTCATTATGTCAAGTAGAAAGTGCCAGTGCCAGTTGGTGGCAGTGAAATTGTGATTTGTGAATCTTCGTAGATTTAGTTTTTTATTTATTTCTAAATTAAAAGTGTATTTATTTTTAAATTGGCCGCAGTGTAATAATAGCCGCGAGTTTTTCTATTATAGTTTGAATTTCAGACTTCTTTTACAATCGATTGATTGAATGCGTTATGTAAAAGGATCGAATTTTCTTGAAATTGGATTGAAACTGTGTGCCTGCGATTTATTTTATTTATTATTTGGAGAAACGAATACACATATTCATCAACATAAGCGAATATTTTTTTTTATTTATCGGGACTCGGAGAGTAGGGTAAGTTCAATATTCAATAAAACATATGCTGCAAGTGATTTGGATTAAGCAGTTGTCGATGAAAAATCGACCATTAGATACTGAAATTCTAATTAGCCGAATAAGTTCGAACTTTGAACCTATTGGATGGGAACGGGAAGTGTGTGTTATATCAATCACTGTCACTGTCATGATACCCAAAACTACCCACTGATAATAAACATTGGTTACTATGATATACAGTATGTACCGCAAATTACTCACCCAGTTTTATCACATCCAAATTTTACATTAAATATCGATTAGGGTCTAATTTGATTAACAATTGTGAACCTTTTATGTTATTCTTAGTTGTCGTAATGTAACACGAGTATCGTATATTTGCGTGTTGGGTAGTGCTGTCCCTTTCAGACGTCTATTTAGTTGTATTTACGAAATGAAAATTGCTATTTTTTCAACCAAAAAAATATTAAATTTAATTAATCAATCTAACAACTTATCTAAAAAAAACCTGCGCCTCAATTGATTTAAATAGCTAAATTTACAATTACAACTTTTTTCCCGTGAATTGAAAATTAACTGTCACATTTTATTCACAATCCACATAAAACAGTCGCGAACCTAAAAAAAAACTTTTCATGTGAATGAATTGTCAGAATCCACAAATATTTGCTGTTATCAATTTGCTCTCATATGAATAGTCCTTTAATAGGCAGGACGCAGGTGTAAAGCTACAGCTACACGTGTCATTTTGGCAAATTTTGACATGCTGACGTCACAAAAATTCAGCCATTCAGTGCTCACTTGGGTGTCTTGTGAGAGTGCCCTATGAAAAAACCGCGTGAGCGTGACCAGTCGAATGACTGGCAATGACACGCGTAGTGAAAGATTTAGGACAAATGTTTACGTCATAATGACGTCGGCGTGTCAAAATTTGACATAAAAAGGTGCATGTGTAATTATAGCTTTATGGTGTTTTCGATAGAAGTTCTTTTTCTGCTTTGTTTCATTGAAAAATAAAGTGCACTTCCAGGTCAATTCTTAACAACGTCAGAAGTTTCCGGAATATTTTAAAGAAATTGCCCTGAACTCACCAACACACACTAGCAAAATGTCAGATTGAAATGTTTATTGTGTTATTATCATTAGAAACTAATGTAAACAAATGTATTTATATAAATATTTTGATTTGGCCTATTGAAAAAAAAAAAAAAAAAAATAGCAAAAGAGAAGCAGATACCAGATCTTATGTCGATTTCCATTGGGATTTCGAGATTTTGCTCTCAGATTTCAGATTTTTCGTGCCCAATGGAACATAAAACGAGATTTTTCTTCCTTTGCATCTGTGGTGGTGCGTGTTTTAAAAGTCACGTGTTCTTAAATTGTAATTTGTGTAAATAAAAATCCATTCAATTTATTTTAATAAATATTGCAGCGGCCATATGTAATTTTTTTTCTATTTTTCACAGACTTCTCGTCTAAAAACGTAAGTAAACACACTTTAAAGTTTGACAAACGACAAATGTTTTGGTGTTAGTGCAAATAGGTGTGAATCTTGCTCGGATATCGAGATTCGCAAAATTGCTCTGACTCTAAAAAAAGTGCTTTTTTTGCGCCCAATGGAACATGAAATCTGACAACCAGCTGATTTCGAGAGCAGAAAAACTGCTCTGACTCTGAAAAAAAGTGCTTTTTCTGTCCCAATGGAAAACGACATTACATACATTTGTTGTGTAGACAGCCCTAAGTCTATAATTGTATTTTGTTATAATTTGTGAATTGCTGACCGAAACCAGAGTGCGTTCAATTTGATTCGAAAAAGGTGGTGATAAACAGAATTGAGGTTGGAGCCCTAACCTACCTACCTACCCTTTTTGTAAGTGCAAGCCCTCGAAAATATTGTTTGAGCATACTCTAAAAATCAGGTTCCAATTATCTGTACAGACGTTCAAGTGTGCACGTTTCTTCAATTCGAGTATCTGTTGAATATGTCGGTGATTTGACAGCCAGATAAACCTGTACGCTGTACCCCTTCAGTTGCTTTAATTAATGAAGAAATCCCCAAAAGGCTTTATACCAAATACTGATAGCTCCCTAATCAAATATGTTATCATGATTGAAAGAAAAACTGATTTTAGCAAACGTCGGCTAGCCACACGCAAATGTATATAACCTCCTTTTTTGAATTCATTGATCATTTGAATTCGGGCAATCAACTCGAATGTACATATATAATGGTGGTAAAGTGAAAATTCCCAGAAAATTTAAATAAACGGTATGCTCGGTCAAATTGTGGTTCAGTATAACACAAATAATATCGTTTCAGTGTTTAAAAATTAAATTTCATTTTGTTTCCATATCCGGTTATTTTAATTTGACATCGTTCGAGATACATAAATTTATTATCGCCTCATTTTCTATATGTTACCTACTGAGTGCCTAGTGGAGTGATCGAAAATTAGTCATCCCTTTGAAGGGGTTTTTATGTCAGCAGACGATGTAGAAAGTGTTTTTTTGTAAATCTTTTTTACAGTCAGTCGGTTTTTTTAATGTCGATTTCCATTGGGACAGAAAAAGCACTTTTTTCAGAGTCAGAGCAGTTTTTCTGCTCTCGAAATCAGCTGGCTGTCAGATTTCATGTTCCATTGGGCGGAAAAAAAGCATTTTTTTTTTAGAATCAGAGCAATTTTGCGAATCTCGACATCCGAGCGAGATTAACACCTATTTGCACTAACACCAAAATATTTGTTGTTTGTCAAACTTTAAAGTGTGTTTACTTACGTTTTTAGACGAGAAGTCTGTGAAAAATAGAAAAAAAAAATTACATATGGCCGCTGCAATATTTATTAAAATAAATTGAATGGATATTTATTTACACAAATTGCAATTTAAGAACAGGTGACTTTTAAAACACGCACCACCACAGATGCAAAGGAAGAAAAATCTCGTTCTATGTTCCATTGGGCACGAAAAATCTGAAATCTGAGAGCAAAATCTGAAAATCCCAATGGTAAACGACATAAATTAACTTTTTTTTTCTTCGGTTAGGTTGCGTACGACAAATTGTCTGGATTAAATCAACATTGACGTTTAAAGTTCCTGTCAGGCCCAGGTTTAATGTGAACTTATGTAAACTACTTCAGTTTATAAATAGTTTTGCTAGCAGCTGTTCTTGATTTTTGGTGATCGCTTTTAATTCCCATATTAATCGCAATAAGTCAAAGTTACTTTCCAAGTAAGAAAACGAAAGTTTCAAAACACCACAAAGGATGACTCGACTGTCGAAGCTGATTTTCCGAGAGCAGGTTCCGTCACAACAGACAAGAGCTTTCGTTAGTACACGCACCATTTGAAAAATGGCCAACGTCAACGAACATCAGCATTAACTCTTGCGTTTGATTATTGAGCCTCAACCCTTGATCGGTTAGGTTTGGAGATTTCTTCTCTGGAAAGGAGTCCCTTTAAAAATACGGAGTTCTGGACATTCACCCCTATCGTGGAATACGCCGAGGGGAACGTTTCACTCAAAATCAATACTTGGCATCGTAGAATACATTCGAAGTGAAAGATTCACCAGTCGGTATAGTGAATGCGTTTAACACGATCGCAGAAAACGATCGAAGTGAAACTCCCCATACAAACTTTGACATTTCAAATACGCAACTAATTCATTGCATATTATCTTATCGTTTGTTGTGCGGTTTCATCGTGATTTTCTACAAAAAATTGTTAGTTCAACACATTTAAAACATAAAAATGTTACTTTATTTAAACGAAAGAAAGCACTTAGTAAATCTGAGAGATAAATAAAGTGTCAAACAATTTGAATTAAAATTGTATGTCAGAAAACTCACGTCGAATCATTTGCAGTTCCTCCTCTTAATATGCAAGCGTTTTATTTCCGTAGGATGCTCCTTCCAGATTGATAAATGTATTCTACTCAATATAAGCCTATATCTATCCATTTATTTTGCATTTTATTTCTGTAAAATAAATTCTAGTTTGCTTTGCTCTATCTCTGCTGCCATTTAATACAAAAGAGCTGATTTGCCGACCAACTTTGAACGAAGATACCAGTCGATAAGACAGTCTCACCCGGCGGATTTCACGATGTAGATGGAAAGTGAAAGTGAATCGAGTATGTGAAGTGGATCTCAAATACGCCGTATTCCACGATAGGGGTGATTGTGTCTTGTGTATCAATTGTTCATGATGATCATGATCCTTTTAAAGTTCGCAAATTTAGTCTTAGTGTTGGATATTTTTCGTAACTTCTTCTGCTTCTGCCATTTAGGCTTAATTTCTTAAGTGTGAACTTTTGGTTTCAAGCTTTTGAACGTTCAAAAAGAGTAATTGGCCTATCGATTGAAGAAATGAATTGCCCTTTCTATAAAAAGAACAAAGCTGAAGGTGTTCTTTCGATTTTTTCTGTTTGTTTAATTGTTTAATTGAAGAAAAAAGTGTACTTTCTGATAAATTCTTAACACGAGAGCAGAGTTTGGGATATTTAAAAAAAAAATACCTTTTAGTAAATCTTGACATCTGTTTTTCAGCTAATGACTGACATATCTATAATAGGTCTGTTCCCTTACTTTCTCGTTCACTTTTGGCAATATGTCACACTTCTCTCATTGCGAGAGAATATGCTCACTGAAATTAAATATAACCAAAAAGAAAAGAAACGCGTTGAACCACAAATTTGAAAAATGTGAATTTTTTCTAGGCGGCAATATTCAAATTTCAGTAGAAAAAAACACAAATTTATATGTAAGACCAGGATTTGAATTGCTTTTGTTGCAGAAATTAAAAAGTACAACTCTTTTGTTTCTTACATCTATTTTTATGTGATACAAGAACTAAATATAAATGAAATTAAATAAAAGTCAGTTAGAAATTAGAATTTGAACGATTTGACAACCATCAGTCAGCAATAAACAACTAACCCAAAGAAAGTTCTTGGGCTAATGGGGACGTTCGGATTCATAGTTGAGTAAGTTGACAAGCTGTCAACTAGATGTATTTCAGTTTTGATTGGCCCAGAGTGGTCACGTGATTAGTTTTTGCAGTTGACGTTTATGGAGGGGAAGCCGACAAATCTAGTCAGGAAAATCCTGCCTGCATACTCAGTTGACATTTCGAAGAGTCAGATTTAAAATAAACAGAGTGGCCGTGGCAGAATTCTGAGGTGTCGAAAAAAGGGCCAGTGAGAGAAAAGGGTGCCATTTCTAAACGTACTCTGCAAATTTCGAATTTTCGCACGATATTTAACAACCATTAGTTCGCATAACAGTGTAATATAGTTGTGATAGGCAACCGTGTTACATTTTAAATGTACTTATTTGAAAATATCAATTTTTGAAAAAAATTATGAGGGGTCTTTTCCGAATAAAAAAGGGCAAATCAAACAAAGGCCACGCTGACCGCGAGAATACAAAAACAATTCAACTTGCTCAGTCAACGCGTTCGGATTCCTAGTCACGACCAATCTAGTTGACGTTTTACAGAAACTATGAATCCGAACGTCCCCAATATTTGCAGGTTTTTTTTATGGAGGGGAAAGGTTGTCTCTCTCTTTTTGTGTTCGAATGCATTATCGTTAGGGAACAGACCTAATATTTCACAAGATTGTGATCAAGATAAACTACTTTGCTATCTGCACTATTTGTACAGTTCCGCATCTAATCTTAATTTCAAAATCTATATACCAACTTTAGCTTTATTTGCGTCGGCGTCGGCGTAAGTATGCTAGAATCCGTAAGCCAACACAATTTTAAAGCAAAATATGTCTTCACCTCTCGCGAACGTCTGACAAACATCCGAGAGTATAACTGTCTTGAAAAAGCTTCTCAATTAGCCGTTTGGAGTCGGCATAAAATTGTAGATCCCTTCCTTCTTCAGCTTATAAAACGTTCACTATACGAGTACTTGTCAAAACAATCTGTTTAGATTACGGAGTTCTTTGCACTTAACACTTTTATCTACAGCATGTGATCTACATTTGGTTTTGGATATGGTTTTCTTCTATTTCCACGTCGAACTTTTAATCTGTTCTCAAGTTCAATATGCGATTTTTTGCTGATAAGTCACTCAGCCAAAGGTTATCATCTTTCATGACTATAGAAAAAAAAAGAAAAACAATAAATCAAATATCTGCTTCCGTTGCATTGTCACATTATTTTTATTGCAATTGTTTGCTAATACCTAGTTGTTCACACAATTTGGAGCCGAAAGATTGCTGTTATGAGAACTATTCTGCTTGACAGACAATATTGTTTCAACGGAAAGTAAACATTCGGGTCACACACACAAAAGCAATTAACGAAAATCGCTGATATGTTGATATGTTGATATATGAAATCAATCTTGAAGTACGACCGCTCGCATGTGCCGGTCAATTAAGACGTTCAGTTGTCATAATAGTGTCAGACAGACCCATACTGAAGCGAAAAGCAATTCGATATAAAATTCGCTTACAGAGGGATGGTGATTTTTCAAATTGAAGCAAAAATTGATTTTAATTGATCACGGTCGCCAAAGTGTTGGAAGTTTTAGTTCAGTATGCATCCGCTAACGTTTCTTATGTACTGTATTCTGGCGGTGATTATTTTTGTGCACCTATCGATTTTCTACACATATGCTTTTATTTATTGCCTGACAATATCGTGTCGTAAACATATTGTTTTAAATGCCAGGCGATTCAAAACTTGGATGGCTTTCCATTTCAATTTGAACGCTAGATCTGTTAATTAATTACACGTGAAATTATTTACTATATAAAGTTTTTATAATACGAGTTCAATACACGTACAGTTGGCAGAGCAGAAGTGCGCCTTTGGCTTATCAGAACATTGACGTCGAGTTCATGATACATACAAATTTTTAAATTAACTACCATAGCTCTTATTTCGTAATATGAAATTTACTTGTGCAGGTGAGGATTGTTAAGTTCGTGAAATGGGATAAAAACAGTTAACACATTTCTAGTGCTAGTTCATACTTAAACGTGAATACAACTCTTAGATAGTGTGCTTCTTAGGTGTCTCAAGTCTTTAAAATCTCGGAAAAGGTAATAATTACTTGCTCGTTAATTTTCATGCATGATTTCAAAATTGTTTTAGTAGTACAAGTTCAAAGTCTGGTGGAGACTTCACAGCGGCTCCAACATTTTTTTTTTATTTCGATTTTGTTTGGCATTTAAGAACCTAAGTAAATTATTTCCTCTCATTATGCTGCCTTTTGGGTTATAATTTAGTCGCCGGATCGCTAAACGTTGGTGCCATTATCCCCTTTCGCAATTTTTTTGTTACTTTCAAAATGGGTCAGCTTTGTTTTTCACTCGGGCGCTTGTTTCTGACTTAAATGATGGTTTAGTAAAGCCTTACAAATCGATGTTACCGACGTTTTAAGCCTTTTTTTTCAATTTCAAATTTGAATTTTAGTCTGAAATTGAGAAATGTCAAATGAATTGCAGAAAAAAACTTGACGTTTAGGTGTGGTTCACAGTCAACATCGGCCCTTAAAAGGTGAACAAACATGGAATTTCGCTATTGTGAGTTCGAAAAAGTTTAGCCTGAGCATGGACACTAATGTGGTATTCGATTGGGCTTCTTCAGGTCATTTGCTCTTTTTTTTTGTTGATATTCGTGCAGTTCGAATATGTGTGTAGCTTTCGATACTTTTCTACACGTTGCCATGCACTGGTTAAATTTTATATTAAAACATTTGAAATTTAATCCCCGATTGTTTTCTAAATAAATAGACATAAATAATTTACAAAAATAGATACCCGATGCAATTTTGTTCTTTGCCGTAGAAAAAACTCACGAAAACCTAAAAAAAACTCAACCAGTTGTCAAATTCAAACGCACTTGTATTAGTGAATCTGAAGCAAATCTGAGAAAAAAATCCAGCTTCGCAAAAGTGCTTTAAAATCTGAAAAAGATTGTTTTTTTTTTGTACCAAACGAACATAAAAAGTGCTCTGAGAGCGCCCAATCGAATACCACATAAGAAAATTGTTCCTCAGCCATTTCGTAAATGCGGCAAAATGCATTCCAGATTCCACTGACTGGTTAGTTGCATCACATTAACAATCATTTAACGATTCCAAAAGCCTTCAAACGTCAGTCGATTTGGCTACTGAATTAATTTAAGATCTGCGTCCATATGGCTAAAAGTTTTTTTTTTTTTGCTTGAATTTCGCCACATAGTAAATCGATCCGTCATTCACAAATATCTGTCAAAACCGGTTGAGATTTTACAAAAACTTTTTGCACTCTTTGCACAAGCTGAGCTTTTTTGCACACATACAGTTTATGTTTATAAACACAGAAATATATGGAGAGCGTTAACAACTTGTTTCTTTTTGCTTTTTTTTTTAGATTACTACTCAGCTGGTCTCGAGATAATAACACGCCGCCATTGATGTTATCAATCCAACAAAACGTAATCTTTTGACAATAAAAAAGCAAAGCTTAGTAGACAATTAGCTAATACAAAACCAACTATGAATGATCAGAGGGAAATTGAAAATGGCCACAATGGAGCAGTCTACACAACACCTCGCAACCGAACGTATCCACCTGAAGCTGAATACATTATAAGGTGATTATTATTGTCATACATTTATCGAAGTAGAGAATTATCGATTAAAAACTGATTTGGTAACACATAATAACAAGAGCTGTATATTTACGTGAGATGTTCCCAATTTATTCAACAAACTGTAGTTATCGTTCTGAATCTATTGGCGGCATGGTGATCATTCCTCTCGAGGTATCCGTTCGGAGAAAATTCCGATACGAAAGTGAAATTCGATCGGAACTCAAATCGCGTTCGAAGTATTGAAATATTCGTTTCGGAATAAAATAAATGAGGCATACAAACGTGTTCATTTCACATGAAAATATTCCGCAGCAATTCGTTGTCGGACAGCTTCGGAAAAAATGTGCCGTGTGGCTGTCAAAAGTTAGTGGTGTAACGAGGTTCCACGCAATGCAACAAGGTGCGCTATATGTCATCGGAGAATTTTTCCGAAAGTTGTATCGGAACGGATACCTCGAATGGAGTTTCTCTGATTCCGTACAGATCGGAGAAAATTCCGTTCCGAACGGATACCTCGATAGGGGTGGATGTAATAAGCGGATTGAATTTAAAATGAGAACGCTTTTTAACAATAAATTGCGCATACATAGGTACCTTGTACCTACTCGCATTGTTAAAACGCTGTAAACCGTAAACGTAGCATTAAAGTGTTTTGTAGGTATGCGAGAGTAGGTGAATCGTTAACAACAATGGTGTCAGCAAAAGAAATTCACCTGAAATTATTTAAAAAAAACAGCGTAAGGGAAAGGCTGTGATTTTAAGATTGTGTCACGCAATACAGGAAAAAGGTGCATCTATAGTAATTATAAAACAGGGGCCTATAACACAATATAACAAGTGCTTGTAAAACAAGTAAATTTCAACAACTGTTGAAAACAACTAACCAGTCTTGTTAGTACGTGTTACACAAATTTTCAACAGTCGTTGAATTTCACTTGTTTAACAAGCACTTGTTGTATTGTGATATAGGCCCCAGGTGAGTCGTTCTCGTTAGGGGTCGAATCGCATCCTCCGTGATCGAGCATTTCGTGACGGAATTTGTTTTTGTTTCACATGTAAAACCAATAGTAAGCTCGTTCGCCCCCAGATTTGTCACACGATCAAAAGAACAACGCTGACAAACTTGTAAATTACACTGCGCGGTCAATTTGATTGAGACTCTTATTATGTATACCTGAACACCCTGAACACCGCCGGCTTCGCCAGGCTGGTTTTCTAATTTTTTTTTTCCTATCAATTGAACACCGTTCCATTTAAAAAATCAATCAACTAAATTGGTTGAAAATTACGGGCCACAGAGGGAAACATACACTTTTTGCCACCTTGTTTTATATAGCTGCAGCCGGGTAATCAAAATGAATTATACAGAAATAAGAGATATGTGATAGTCGATTGGGCGCTCTCACCAAAAATGTGTTGTTCTACATTACGTTTTATCTTCGTTTGGTCGAAAAAAAAAAACAAAAACTATCTTTTTCAGATTTCAGAGCACTTTTGCGAATCTGGATTTTTGCTCAGATTTGCTTCACATTTACCAATCCAAGTGCGTTTTTGTTTAAAAACTGGTGGAGTTTGTTTAAGCTTTCGTGATTTTTTCCACCGCAAAGAAAGGCATTGCATTGGGTGAATCTATTTTTGTAATTTATTTAGAAATCAATCGGGACACAAAGTTCGAGTGTTTTAATATAAAATTTAACCGGTGAACGGAAAATTAGCTAGGTATTAGGTCATTCATTTTACGTATTTCATTTTTAAAGAATTGCTGACGCCATGTTTTTTTTTATTTTGCGACACGTTCTCGTTTTAAACTAAATTAAGAATATTCCGTCGATTGACAGGTAAATATTATAGTGCATTTCGAGCTATTTGCAAATAGTGAGGTTTTCATGACCTTTTTTTGCTGTTAAAAAAACGCAGTTGATGTAATTTGAAAATCGGGTACTCATACTCAGTTTTCCTTGCGATAGATTATTGAAAAAATATAGTAGGTACTTAGTGATAAAAGGTCATGTTATCTGAAAAGTGTACTTAGTGAGTTTTACCTGTCAACCGGGATGTAACGTGTTACTTTTCGTTGTTAACAAACATCCGTTCTCATATATTAATAACACCAAACCAACCCCACATCAAAAATTGTGTAACATTACACACGTCAAATTCTTCATCCATTGAGGTATCGTTAAGGACTGTGGCCACAAGGAAAAACAGCATAATAGTACATTTACACGGTCACACATTCCTATCACGGAAAATTAAAGGGATGCCCAATACTATACAGCCGTCTGACTGAAAGGGACAGCATTACCTAATACGCAAAAAAACGTGATACGTTTTTTGGTCGGCCATCTTGTTTACGTGGTAGGAATTATGGGAAAGCTATGCATGTTGATATTTTTATAGCGATGGCTTACGAAATTTCGTTTTCCTATAAAACAAAATGGCCTCTGGAAGTTATGAACGTACAATTATTTATTTATTTCGTATAAATGATTGATGAATTGTTGGTTTAACTTACTGAAACTAATTAACACTCTCATTTCATATATTTTAAATCGGAAATAGAAATGTTTTCATGTGATTGTATTTGAACTCATGCTAATTTCAGCAGTATATTGTATATAGCATGTTTTTTTTTTGTATTAAAAAGTGTTAAAAGTCATGCTCAATATATAAAGTACTAGCTGACGCGTCGAACTTCGTTCCGCCCAAATTCATTAATGTAGGTAATGAAATTAATAATTCCGAGCTTTCGCTTCCTTCTGCTTCATGTAATTCGGTCAATTCAAATTTTTTATTCAAAAGTTGTATTAAAATTAAATAAATAGGTAAATAGAATCAAATACTTGTCGGCCAACCTACCGCTTTTTCACTGAAGTGCTTTATGGTACACAACATTTTTTGTTCTATTTCTATTATCAAGATTTATGTCACACACATCCAGCGATTGTCCTTGCGACTTATTAATTGTCATAGCAAAAGCGAGACGTACGGGAAAATAAAGACGCTTAAATACGAACGGCAAATCGTTCTGAACAAATGGAATCCGTGAAATAACAACACCTTCGCCTATGAATTTTCCAATAAAAATCGTTGCTTGAATTATATTTGATATTAAATTCTTCACGCGTAGCGCTACAAAGTTTTGGTTCATTTAGGTTGCGCAACAAAATTATTACTGAGACGATTTTTAGTTTCAAATTGTGTGGAGGCAAGCCCGAAACATCCAAAAAATTTAAAAATTCCGTGGGATAGTATGTGGCTTCGTTTTCATCCATCATGGAGTCGACTGATTTGTATGAATGCAACTCACCAGCCATTTGGTTTTGAATGGTGAAATTCGAATGAACGTTCTTGTTTTTCGCAGCCAAAATCACTCTTCTCTTACACTCAGACAATCATGGTCAATATAATTCTGAGCGATATTCGGGAAAACATTCATGATTAGTTCTTCCGGTGTCGTTGTAAGGTTGCAGAAATGTTGTGGAAACTCAATCAGGCCGGTGATTAAGTTTGCTGAAATCACACCACCGCCCATTACCAACAATTGCCTGGAGAACTCTGCAGCGGACTGGTTTATTGTCAAATGCAATTTCTTGACGTATCGCCATAAAGCAGATGCTTCAGGCAAGCATTTAATTCATCTGCCGGAGTTGATCTCGAAATGACAGGCAGCGTTTGACGAAAATCGCCTGATAGCAAGATCATTGCTCCACCGAAAGGTCGCTTATCATTACGTAAACGATTCAGGGCCTCCATTGCGCGTTACAAACGCCATAGTGCATTCGTCCCATATGATAATAATTAATTGTTGCAGTACTTTCGCCATCGCAGTGTTCTTTGAAATGTTGCATGAAGGTTCTGCATCCACTTGCAGATTCAATGGCAATGAATCAATGCTGTTCAACCGCCTTTTAACAAAGTAGCCGCTATCCCAGAAGAGGCTAGAGCCAAAGCGATCTCAGATCTCGAACGAATTTTTAGCCAAAATCAGTGAAATCAGGAATGTAGAATGCATCAAGGAAGAAAATTCCGCCATTTTCGTTATCGACTGCTTGCATCAATTCATCGTATACTTTCCTTTATTCTTGATTCAACATTGGCACATTTGTTCGAACAGCTGGACTCAATGCGATTCGATCGAAGTCCATTTCTCGCTCCAATTCTGGATTAAATGCGTCTTGCATTGAACGATTTGGCTGTGGCATCCCCAATTTGCACAACAAATTGTCACTCATGAGCAGACACATATATCCTCAATCAAAATCAAAGCTTTGTTGCGCATTCCATCTGACATCTCCTGTTCATTATCCGATATCACAGTACGAATTTGATGCAAAATATTGTCGGCCATATCATCTTTGTATAATCAAAGCATCTACTTCATTTCAAAAAGTTACTTAATGTAACATAGTAAACATAATTTATTAGAACAAACTTTTTAGGTACCTATAGGTATTTAAAAAAAAAAACTTTCAAAATTGTTGACAACAACAATTTGGTTGGAAAATAATTAAAATAATTGACAACAACAATTGCTTTTAAAATTTAAAATATTTTTTTTTGTATTTGAAATGTCACTACTCGATTTCTATCCAGTTTCTTTTTTTCCAAAGTGTACAAAAATGAATTTATTGGAATGGCGGTTGCGCCTTCTTTCAAAAATTTATCATACTAATATATTAACCTTCTCTCCATGGTCTATTAACCAACAAAAAAAACTAAATCAAAATCGGATGTGTGTGGCAGTCGGTAGGCTGTCACACACACATTTTTCAAGTTATTTTTATATATGTAGATCATTAAATAAAAATCACTTCGTGACGCTTACTACGTATAACGTAAAAAAAATATTTTAATTCAATTAAGTTCCGTCTTTGTTCGTTAAATCAAAATAAATTAATATTGTTGGGCTTCATGTAAAGGCTGCTCAAAAACATCGCACATAATTTTTCTCCTTCATGTGGATAATAACATTTTGTTACTCGGACTTATTTTTTGATTTTGTCAGGAATGGTAAAACTGTGACAACACACTTCTGACTAATTACCTTTCGTTAGAAGAATACTGTTAAGCATGTTTATTTTCATGCTATCCATCCGTTGATCTTTCATCAAATTCATGAAGCTAAAAACTCAGCATTATAATGAATTCGTTGCATGGCGGTGTTCTCTGTCAAATGAGAATTGTAAGTGTGAACAAGCCATTACAATTTGTCTGCTTTGATTTTATTTTATTATCTATGATAATTCATAATTTGGGTAAACCGAAATCCTGCTAATTTTTCCTACTACAGCATGAATTCATGCTAAAATAATGCTGGCATGATTTGGAAAAAAAAATACTCTAAAAATAAAATAATCCTGCTAAATTTAGCAGGAAATTTGCTAAATTGGTCACACTGACAAGGGGTTATCTGGATTTCTACCACAATTCTGTTTATCTAAGCTATATAGTATCTTGCAAGATATTCTCGTGCACTTTAATATTTTATTTCATCTGCGGATACAGCCATACAATGTGGCATTAGCAAATATTTGCATAGAAAACAAGGCTGTTCAAATTATATGAAAATGTACATTTAGCGGAATATGGCGGTAACTATAAGCCTTATATATATTTAACTGCTAATCTTATCACGTTAATTGCTCGACTTCGCTTTGCACTCTCATTATTCGGTTGTTAATCGCATGTTTAGCTTCAGATATTAGTCCCGATTGTGCTTATTGATTTATGATATGCTTTTAAATTCGGAATATTGTGGGTAACTGCCAATAAAACGGTTCATTCTTCACCATAACCAATAATCACAAAATGGGGTCGTAAATTTTAGAACATTCCTTTAAAAGAACGTTCATTATAAAAACGAAAAGTGTACCTCTTAGCTGGTATACCTGTGCACTGCCCTTTTAAAAAGTCAGTCATAGTTGTGCTCCTAAGGAGTGTGGATAAATATAATCGATTCAAATCATCAGCTGTCAAATGCAGAAAAACGTTCAAAGTAGAAAAAGTGTCGAAACTATATTTTATTTTAAATAAAACCAAATATATAAGGTGTTTTATTTTAAAATCCAATAATATCTATTTCTTACGGTACCGCCGCGACATCTGCCAAAAGGAGAATATTTATTTTTTTAACGATAACCACACATTTCGTATCGTTTTGAATGCAACAGGATTAATTATGGAATATAATCTCATGTTGTTTTCCATTGGTTTCACTCGGGGATCCACCCATTCTGTAATCCAATGGAACAAGAAAACTGCTTTTGTTCTGCTTCCATCCAAAGTATTGGTGAAATGCCAAAAAATAATCTACGACAGCTGTCATCTGACATGTATAATGTGGTTTTCCATTGGGACCAAAAATCAATCTTTTTTTGATCTAATGTGGTTTTCCATTGGGACCACCAGAAATCTTTTTCAGATCTCAGATTTTACTGTGCTCATGGAACGCGCAACGAGATTGATCTGCTTTTGTAAATGGATTAGTGCGTTAATTGACAACAATATCAGCTGTTCAAATGGCATTCGTTTTTGGTAAAATCACAAATGGATATCGACCTGAAAAATGTTTCGCCTGTTGTAGATAGAAATAAAGTATTATTGGTGATTTGTAGTCTTCAGATGACGAGGGAGATAATGAAGATAATAATTCCTACGAAATCATATTCATAGCTATTTGTGTATTTTGCTATTTTGGTTTTCACGAAACTTTGCGCATTTGCCTCGAAATGAAACTTCTTAAACTGACGTTAAACAGCTGTACAAAGTATATTGGTATGCGTAAATCTGAAAAAATATCGAGATCTGCGAAAAGTGATCCGAATCGAAAAAAAGATTGATTTTTCGTCCCAATGGAACGCAAAAAGTGATTTAGATAAAAAAAAGATTGATTTTTTGTCCCAATGGAAAACCACATAAATCACTTTTCGCGTTCCATTGGGACGAAAAATCAATCTTTTTTTCGATTCGGATCACTTTTCGCAGGATATTTTTTCAGATTTACGCATACCAATATACTTTGTACAGCTGTTTAACGTCAGTTTAAGAAGTTTCATTTCGAGGCAAAAGTAGTAGTTATCAAAAAAAAAAGAAATTAGCAAAGTATTCCGTGATTGGAAAAAGGTTTTCGGACGGAAAAATTAATAAATTATTTTTCTAGAAAATGTAAAGACAATTTTTGTTTTTTTGATAAACTAACTTTTAAATTCAAAGAGGCTGTAAAGGTCGCTAACAATAGGTGGAATAGCATAAACCCCTGCGTCACATCCAAGCAAATCTGACCAAAACTAGATACTAAAAGGATTCGGAGACTTCTCTCTTTAGGTTGAAGGAGAATCAGCTCCGTAGTGGGGGCATTAACAGGACATTGTTTGATAGGTAGACACGCTCGTAGGTTGGGAGCGCCCTACAATGACTTTTCCAGGAGTTGCATGGATGAGGAGGAGGAAGAAACCGTTCTTCATTTTTTGTGTCCAGCTCCTGCAAATTTGCGAAAAACCAACTTTACAGCTCCAATGAGCTGTATCAGCAAATACATTACAAAGACCAAATGGTTGCTTCGCATCTCTTAGACGGGCTGTTTTTGGGGATTGCAATCGAAGGGTAGACTGCTTCGGTCATCCGAATCAAACCGTCACTCGGTCAAACTCACCTTTTGACTAAGGTGAAACACCCCGCAATATGCGCAGTAATCAGGCCAATTGTTGCAATTTCCACTACTACTCTGCTTTTGCTATACCCGCCCTATTTGATAAGTTGCCAGAGGGCACAGGCGAGGGTCTAAAGTCGAACCGATACGGTCACCACCCGCCTATCCGAAGGTATATTGCCGATCGGTCACTCCCTCCTTGACCAACCTTATTAAACCTTATAAGTTAGGTACACAACGAAAGGGCCGATCTACTAATTACCGACTACGTCATTTTGACGAGACGTCAAAGGATTATAAGCAAAGGGTACACTGTTTCGGTTACCCGTCGTATATATCCGAAGACATATCGTTCATTAGTATTTATTCCCAGTATTGTCTCTGATTCCCAGTCTCCTCTCTTCAAGGAGTTGTCTGAGGATTACAGACGAGGGGAAGACTGTTTCGGTCAGCCTTCAACTATCCGAGGATAAACTGCCCCGATTTTCTATACGAGACATTATGACTAATAGTCATAAGCACAAAGATAGCAAAATGCGCCCACTAGCATGCCCGGCCTAGATAGCACTCTGGCCTTATCCCCTCTTCCTTTAACTCATGTGGTATCACAAAGGACCTAAATGAATTTGGTCTAAGTGTGTGTCTTTCCAGACCCCCTCTTCCTTTAACTCATGTGGTATCACAAAGGACCTAAATGAATTTGGTCTAAGTGTGTCTTTCCAGACATCCACCTTACCTAACCTAACTTTTAAATTCATAAGTAAAATTGTAAGACCAAAATTGAGTTCAATCATTTAGAGCAAGTGGTAAAAAAAGCAAAGGAACATTTTTACGGTTTCGTTTTACGTATGGCTATAACCATATTATGAAAAACTTTTCCATTTTGAGTTCGTTAAATTTAACAAGATTTCTTGTTCCGTGGTACATCTTTTGTTGAATGGACACTCGGTATAGAAAGTCCTTTCTGAGATTTTAATGAGGCGGGTAAGCATATACGAAACTCTAGACATCGAATTGAATTTCTATAACCAGTGCGCAGTCGGGAGTAGGTTTACTATCGTCCAGACTGTCAGTGCAAATTTACGGAAAATCACAAAGAAACCTTTTGTCAAATCGCAAAAATTAAATCAAATTTAAATTAACTGTTACTTTGAAGTCCCATTAAATCTACGATCAGCTTTCATAACATCAAAAAGATAAACGTAATCGAAAACCGGTGCGTATCAGTTGACTTAATTCCGAACTTGACACTGAACACAATTATTTTCACGGACAAAGTCAAAGCCCCGTGCTTCGTCACTCACTAATGCACTTCCTTCCTAGTATTACTACCCCTTATCAATTTAGCAATTATATTTAGATAACGAACAACTTGACATAATATTAAGCATCAATTAACAGCTTAAAACTAAAAATAACTTTTACTTACTTGCAGGCCTGAAGAGCACGGACGGCCGACAGAAAACAGTTCGCTACTGCATCAGAACATGAGGGAGAAACTCTGGAAATACCAAGAGATGCTCAAGAATCGAAGTTTGATCGTTGATCTGCTTGCGATATTTTTCGGTATCGGCACATGGGCTGGTGTCAATGGAACATTCCTCCAACTACCGCTCCTTGTCGAGCGTGCGCCCGAATATTGGAGCCTCCCATCCTATTTGAGTGTTGTGGTACAGATTGGAAATCTCGGTCCGTTGGTGTACACCCTCCTACAAAAGTTCTCGTCGGATAAACTAAATGAGTCGAAAGTGATATACGTTCTACTGGGCATTGGAACGGTGTCAGCAATTCTGACAGCATTTTTCTACGATAAGACAGCGACAGTTGCAGGACAGGAGCACAGTGTTGCGCTGTTCACATTGACGTTTTGCACAGCGCTAACGGCTTGCACAAGTTCTGTGCTGTTCATGCCCTATATGGGACGATTCAAAGAAATCTACCTTATAACGTATCTCTGTGGAGAGGGATTAAGTGGACTTTTGCCAAGTGTTGTTGCTTTAATTCAGGGAGTCGGCGGCTCCACACAATGCATTCTAAACGAGACCGAATCGGGCAGTGTGTGGGAGAAGTATACGCCGCCTCCCCGATTTGGCACAATGGAATTCTTCATATTTGTCTTCTCGCTGATGTTGTGCAGTTGTATAGGATTCACGCTACTGGATAGACTAAAATTTGCAAAAAAGCAGTACGCAGCGGTGACGGTCTTAAGTGGAAACACATATATCTACGAGAATAACGATCAAAGGAATAATAATATCGCTGTAGTTGAAGAACTTCCACAAATTTCATCTTACCAGTACAAATTCATGCTTCTTCTCATCGGGGTGGTATCCTTCTTTTCCAATGGAGTGTTCAACAGTATTCAATCTTACTCCACTATGCCCTATGGAAATCAAGCTTATCATCTCTCAGCGACGTTAGGTGCAATAGCCAATCCAGTGGCATGCTTCTTGGCTGTTTTCTTACCACATTCCAGTTTAAAGTCCATTTTAACGCTATCTACCATTGGTGGAGTGTTTACATGTTATGTCCTTGTAACGGCTGCAATGAGTCCCAGTCCGCCCCTGATGGAATCTTCAGTTGGAGGAGTGATTGTTGTAAGTAGATGAGAATTCTTTACAAACGCTGTTGTCTAATGTATTTGCCAATTTCAGATAGTATCGTGGACCCTTATCATTGGGATCGTCAGCTATGTGAAGCTGTGCATAACTTCGGTGATGCGCGCTCAGGGTGGAAAATCCCTGGTGTGGACAGGGGTACTAACTCAGATAGGCTCCACTGTTGGATCGGTGCTTATATTTGTTTTAATCAATTACACGAGTAGTTTTACCTCATATGAGATAACGTGCGGCTAACGTTCGGCAACTTATTAAAATAGTTCAAAAAAAGTATGCAGAATGTGTGTGATATTTTCCTAATCTAGATTCTAGAACAATGTACAAGTATTTTTTCAAACAAATGCTGACTATCGGGGTGTAAGCTGATAGATAGTGGATAATGGCCAGGCTGGGTGGATGTCTCCTTGGGGCTTCACCGAAAGTAGACGATAACTCTTACAGGGATTGCGCATGAAAATAGTTTTTACACAATTAAGGCTGTTGCTGTACTTACAACGATCGGTCGGATGAATTTATGAACCAAAATGTTAATGTTTCTAAAACGTTTTACTAAGATCTTATGTTAGCAGTAAATAAATTGATTTTAACCATGAAACGCTGTATTTTCTTTTCTTTTTTAATTCACTGGAGCATTGTTTGTCAGATGGGCGATCAGAAAGTGATCATCCAGTTTGTTTGTTTAGAATCGAAATGGAAATGCCAACAGCGGCATCGAGGATTATAGACACAAGGAAAAAAAATAAATCAAAAACGGGAATAGTATCGAAACTGGAAAAGAGAACAGGAATGCTACTGCTTATACCTAACGTTTAATCGTTATAATCGCCTATTGAGCCGCAAATCAGTGGCTTCGATGACAGGAGGTTAAAAGAAACGCCACCAATGATGTTAAGTGTTTCAGAATACTTCCAGGAAAGTGGGATGGGAGTCCCCCAAAAATAAAATAGATACTTGTGGAACATATCGGTTTTAAGACCGCATATATGAATAGGGTTATGTCTAGTTTTGACATGCCTAACAAACCCGTCAGGTTTCATAGAATGGAGATAAAGAAGAAAGGTGATCTCAACAGGTACAGGTAGCCACTGTTCACAAATTTTTTGAAGTTGGAAAAGTATGCACAGAAAATTTATACGTCGTAGAAAATTGTCATAAATATTTGAGCGTTTAACAAAATTATCAGTAACATTCAGAATTATAAAAAAAAAAAAAAATGCCTAAAAAGCATATGCCCTATAGTAAGCTATAATAAACTATTAGCAGACCTTCATATTTACCTTAACATTTATTGTTTGAATGTGTGTTTAAAATTTATCTTTCAGTTCCTATTGAATCACTTCAGGCCCAGCGGGTTGAAGTCTACATTTCCGATCTTCAAAAGCGACTCCACCAGCTTCGTCAAAAACATGAAATAATCCTAACCGAATGCTCTGACATACTTAAAGAAATCCAGGAGGTATCAACCCAAACTATCACCAAAGAACAAGAAATTGGACGAATTATTAGCGAATTCGAGGAGCTGGGTCTGAAAAATAATGATATGGATGTCAATTCGCAGAAAGCCCTGATTAAAAAAGTCGGTGATGTCAAGAGACTGCGAGAGAAATTCGAACAAATTTCACAAGATGTCAATTCACAGACTGAAGAACTCAATTCGGAATTGTTGTCTACAATCGACTCTTTTTACAGTTTGTCAGACGAATCGATTGTAAATGAGAACGCTTCAGAATCTATGTGCTTGGACTTGGATGACGTTGCAGAATCTTTAGATTAGAAATGAATTGAGTCTTACAATATGTCCAAGTTCCGGTTCCCGGTATACCAATGCCCCATTCTGAAATGTCGTATTTCATTTATAAAAACCATCAATGCCCACGTTTCCCCTGTAAAAATAAAACGTAAACAAAGAAACAGCTGATTTACATTTATCATCTGCTCCATGTCATATGGATGGCAATCCACCCATGTAAAAAGAACGAAGTTAGGCACAGACAGCAGCATAAAAAAGCGAAAGAGCGAGAATGCGCGAATTCGATAAATACAAAGTGCGTATCAGAAACAGCGTTGGAGACCACGGGTGAATACGCAATCACATTTCAGATTTTTGTGTTTTGCATCAGTTGATATTGAGTTATTTATCTCTGGGCAGCATTTTTATCTATTTTTATTAAAATGATAAACTTAGGTTATTAAATAAAATTTCAAAAACATTTTGTTAACAATTTTTGGCAGAAAGTATACGCAAAGAGAATAAAGAAAAATCCTTGCTGATTTAACTCTGCAGAATATATGCATGCAAATATGAATTTCTGTTTTGATTTATTACATCATTATTTTAAGTATTTCGAATAAGATCGACAAATGCACAGAGAAAACTACCTACATACCTATTAAAAAAGTCGATGAGCTGTCAAAGATCTTTTTTTTTCTGACACTATTGTGATTGGTTGCCTGTCAAAAGTTGATCATGTATTTCCCACGTTCCTCTGCCTGTTAGATGAATATCGGCCATGTCAAACTCCATATAAAAAAATTGACATTTCACCATTTGCGCTAGATTGATACCAATGGCCGGGTTCCACTGCCCGCTTGATGTCTGGCACAAAATATCCCAGATGAAGGAATGCTCGAAACAACGCTAGAACACTAGCGGCAGCGGCAAAGTCCCCACTACAATTTAAGAAATGATACAAATAATCATAAAACTTCTATCTGAATTGATATTTTATTTACATAATTGCCAATTTTATCACAATTACACTTGCTCGGCTTCGTATTTATTTTCATTTTGGAAGATTTCCTTTGACATGTCGTTGTTTTTGTTTTTTCTCAATGCAGCGGGTAGTTTTGCGCTAGATTGAGAAATTTCCCCGAAAGGGATATTTCACAAAAAGTGCTAGTCGTCTAGCGCAAATGGTGAAATTTAATTTTTTTTTTATATGGAGTTTGACAAGTCGCTAGTCATCTAGCGGGCAGTGGAACGCGGCCAATTTCTGTGAAATGTAGATTTTTTATATGGAGCCGCTATTCATCTAGCGAGCATTGAAAATAAAAGAAATATGCTGTTCGTCATTGTTACTATGTCTCGATTTACTGTGTGTGTAAAGCTTTAGAAGAACAATGTGCTTCATAGTCACCTGTCACTCCTAGGTCTGTATATCAGCATGCACTATGCAATCAATTCAAATAAAGGAGAAATACAAATACAAACCAAAAGCGAAAAACGTAATCAAAAAAACCTACTCGAGAACGAGAACTACAAAAGAGAGTAAATAGCGAATACATAACAAGTGAAGGAAATAAGCATAAAATCATGAGAAAACAGTAGAAGAAAAAAAGAAACAAAGAAGTCATATCGTACAAACCCATCAATTCGCTTGTCGTTTGTTTGATTAATTTATTATTTCGTATTTCATAATCAATTTCATACAATAATTTTTATCTATCTTCACGTGTGCTGAATGCTGGATCAGCTGATTGCATTCAAAATAAAAAAAAAGTCAACAAACCACTGAGTGAGCTTGAGGACTTTGCCTCGGTGCGCTGCAACCTGCAACGCCTGCAAAATTTCATCTGATTTCATCGACGATTTCAGCACCGTTAGTGAACATAAAATTATAAACTAATTGCAGAAAATTCTATAAATTACTACAGAAAACCAGAATAAGAGATAAAAAGTGAAAGTGAATACCTAGTGCTAGAGGTGACAAGAATAAACCCCAACACCGAGAAAGAGAGTACACAGAAAGTCCACAAATAAAGCAGCAGCAGAAAGGCCAAACAAAAATAACTAGCTACCAAGAAAACAAAATTAAAGGCGAAGAGGCAAAAAGGCACAGAAAATGCATTTAATTCTACTAAAAATTTTGACATTTGATTTAAGTGAAATATCGTGAAAAGTATTCGCGCACACAAATCGACTACAGAGTGAAGAAAATCGGGGAAAAAATCAAGAAAATAAAATTCTATTTCCCTTCCTGCTTGAGAAGAGAAAAAAAACATCAAATTGTAGCAAAATCTACCTTGTCGCTGCTGTAATCTAGTGGAATCATTTTTCCCTACGTCATATTACTGATCCAAGTCTATTGCACAAAACTACTTCCATTGCTGCACAATTATTGTGACTCCACCTACGTGGTGCACTGCATATTGGAAAAAATATTCGAGGAGCCGACAATGTCAGACCCCATCGATGTGGGACCGAACCTACTGAAGCAAATAGTTGCCAGAGAGTTGAAACAGCGCAGCCCGAAGGGCTTTCAATCACATCTGTTTCGGGAGCGATTGCGTTTGGCCAAGAATTTGTATAAATTCGATTTGGTTGCCCACTATGGGTGTGTAAATGCGATCGAGTTCTCCAACGGGGGTGACTTTTTAGCTTCAGGTGAGTGATTTCGCAGTAGTTTTTTTTTTTTTTTTTTTTTTTTTTTTAATAGAATCATCTGTTTTCTTCGAATTTGCGATGATTGTAGGTGGTGACGACAAACGTATTCTAATATGGGACGTGGAAAAGGCAATCGCTGGCATCGAAAAACCCCGAGTGCTGGACTCGGAGCATACGAGCAATGTATTTTGTCTGGGATTCGACCGGTACAATCGGAAAGTCTTCTCGGGTGGAAATGATGATCTGGTTATTGTTCATGATAATGAAACGTAAGTTATTATTATGGGGTGGGTTTTTCTTTTGCAGCGTATATCGCGTATATGACATCCTGTTGGGTGTAAAAACAAGATGGAAAATTATTGTTAAATCCATATTTCCTCAGGGAAAATGTGTAGGTGTAGGTGTAGTTTAAGATATGAAATGGAGATGAATGCAGTCGGGGTTAAGGTTTTGGTTTTAGTAACAACCTTTTGTATGAAAGTTAGGTAATGACATTTGCAATATGAGTGCGCATACAAATCAAAACAGAAACTAGGTGTGGGCAGGATAGTGCGACGTATTGCATTAATTGAAATAGGTACACACTACACCTCTACGACATCAAAGCACGTTTCAAAATTGGAATACATGAAGAACTAGGAAACAAAGGGTTGCAACTCAATGTTAATATTTTACGAGGGTGCCCATATTTTGAAGAAGTCCTTGGTAAAAGCCTAAAACTCAAATAGAACCCTTGGTTCAGCTGTTTACAACCATACGTTTGCAAGATTTACAACAGCTGTAGGGGATATGTTTCTGTTTTACATGGGTTAGACCGGAAACGCTGTGCTTTAGTAAATAATTGGCCTCTTGTGTTGACTCAAAACTTATTGCACTGATTTTTGTATAGGGTTATGAGGTTGTTTCACGTTTTTTTAAGTGACGCAGCACTGAAATTTAAAATGAAAACCACGAAAACCCCGTTTCATTACAGTGGCAGGCTGCACAACGTTTACAAACACGACAAGCCGGTCTATGGCCTCTCAATAGATCCCACATGTGACAGTGTGTTCGCGACAGCGTGTGAAGATGGCCAAATTTTAGTATTTGATCAGCGTAACGACCCAGCCGATCCACTTGTAATAGCCAAATACCGTGCATCATTTCACGCGGTGCAATTCCATCCGTTTGGCGGCAATTTCCTCGTCACAGCGAACTCCAAACGTGGTGCTGCGTTCTGGGACATTCGGAAACCACACAGGTAAGTGAGGTCAAGTAACAAATAAACAAGCATGTGTCAAACTTTTTGCTTTTAGTCCTGTCATCCAGTATGGCGTCGATGAGAGCTATCCCAGCTATATGAGCGTCCGTTTCAATAACTGTGGCAATCTCATCCTCGCCCTTCGTCGGCGTCTTCCACCAATTTTGTACAACACTTTCTCGCCAGAGCCGATTTGTCAATTCTACCACGGAGACTACTACAACTCGTGTACCATGAAGAGCTGTACGTTCGCTGGTGAGGATGACGAGCTGGTTTTGTCTGGTTCTGATGACTTCAACTTGTACGTTTGGCGAGTGTCCGATGCTGATCGTAAGTCAAAACTTTTGTGTAGCTACAACCGACTTATTAAATCAATTTTCTATTAGTGGAACTGAACGACCAATGGATTGAAAACACGCAAATGGTTCTCTACGGCCACCGGTCGATAGTCAACCAGGTCCGGTACAATCGTGAAAAGTGTATCCTAGCATCGTCCGGCGTTGAGAAGATTGTTAAGGTAAGCACGCATATTTCTGATCGGACAACTTATAAACTAATAAACACTTTTCCCAGCTATGGAGTCCATTCAATCAAAAGGATTGGTCGGGGTCGCTTCTGGAAGCCACATGCTCAGAGAATCCGCGAGACCTGTTCTCACCATTTACATTTCCCTCGCTCACGCCGCAAAGCTGGTCTCATATGCCACATGACTACAGCAGTCGCAATACGAATGAAGATCCCCGTATGATGGCGTTCTTTGATTCGCTCATTCAACAAGAAATCGAAGGCTGGGACACAAACAACTCATCTGACTCGCAGGTTCCATCCGATGGTAGTTCACACAGTGCAAACAACAGTTCTGTTGATGACTCGGACGAACAGGAACTACTGCACTATTTTGTCCGCAAGAGAGGTGAGTTTGTTGCCGCAAACAGTGGATTTAATTTATATGAAAGGTTTTACAATTTCAGAACGTCAGCGTAAGAATTCCATGATAAACAAACTGAAGATTCAGCGCCATAAATATGCGAACCGAATTGCTTATCTGATAGCCACCAAGCGAAACACATTGCGGCGTTTGGCTCTAAAAGGCGCATCGAACTCAAATCGTCGCCCACAACGTCTTAATATGACTGGCAGGAGTAGCACTCATCGCATGGCCGCGAATAGTCGTATGCCAAGCCACTCGAAACGCAACGGCCGAGGCAGTCATTTCGGACGGCATTATAGTGATCGGGGTCAGGGGCCCAGCAGTAGTGGTTTGTCGAGTTTCAGGGCACTGCGGAGAAAAAACAAAAAGCAAAGAAGGCAGTCCGTGAACGTCTCCTCTTCGGATGATGATGATGTAACTCATTTGCCCAGCAACCATCTGAACATGGCAATACCTAGCACCAGCACTGGGATCACTTCTAGCGGAAAAGGTAATCAACCACGGTCAATTTACTTTAGATTTATATAAACTTGAGTTGAACGGACAGTGACTAAAATCCAGAGTTAAATAAACGTTTGCACAATTAAAATGCATTTCCCTCTTTCAGATGCAATCCTTCGCCTCCGCCAGCAGCAACAACTTGTCGAAGACTCCGACGAAGACGACGATGATGACGAAATTACTACAGCTCAATCTGCACCAGATGTAAACCACATACCCATAATGCCGCCAAGACCTGCAATCAAAATAAATGGATTTGGTCACGCTCACGACGACTCGCCAGAATCACCGCCGCCGGTCCTACCTCGCAATAACATCAATCGGCGTCGAAAAGCTGAACTGGATATCTATTCCAGCCATTCAAATTCGCGTCTTTCCAATAGCAGTTTCCTAGACGAAACATCCAGTTCCTCCACCGATTGCAATCACCATCTATCCAGCAAACGAAGGAAATTCACAAACACAACAACCAATCCGGTTGCATCCGAAGCAGATAGCCCCACCACCACCAACAATACAAACAATAACAACAACAATTCGACTGATATTGCCAAAACCCCTAGCAGTAGCAATAGTGTTAATAATAATCCAATTACCGCCGGAACGTCATCTTCTTTCCTAGAGACAGAGTCTAACATCATCAACAACAATATAAGCAATGGCAACGATCCACAGCAATCGTCCCATCTACTCACCCCGGACAGTGGCATTAGTGTGGCCACAATAACTCCACAATGCAATGCACCCGAGTGTCGAAATTCAGCCCGAAGTCCTTGTGATCATAGTAGCGGTGCCAGTAACAGCAGTAACAACAGGATAACGATCAATTTGTTCCAACAAAAGGTGTCGCGAGTGCGGCGGAACTACCGAAAGAAGTTCGCCGATGAGTCTGAAAGTGATTAGGACACCCCTCTGAAGGCGGTTTAAGTTTGTTCGAGCAGGAGCTGTGATGCGTGGACGCATTTCTTTGTTGTACATTGTTGTCGTTGTTTGTCATGCGCGACTGAGTCTTTATTCAGCAGCAACATCGTTTCGATATCTCATTCAACATATACATATATATATTTTGTTTGTAGTCGCTTAGGTTTTATTTTCGTTGAAAAGTATTTTTTTATTTTCTTCCCCCACCTCTAGCCATCACATTAAATTTTTGTCGAATAGATGCATTATAACATTGGCAAGTTCTCACCTCATTCACTACGAGTGCTATTTTATTTTCATTCGACTTTTTTAGTTTTACTAACTGTTGTAGAACAATGCAATATATTTTTTTTTACAATTTAGCATTTTTGTCGCTCATTTATTATGTAAGTTATCTTTGGATTAAGTTTTCTGGCCCATCGACTTAAGTGGATAAGGCTTAATAATAAATATAAAAAATAAAAAAAATCATTTCTGTGTGTAAAGTAATTTTTATCTAGATATATAAGTTAAGGAGAATTTTTATAACTTGAGAGAGCACATACATTAAAAATGAAAATACGAAATCCAAGCAGGAGAACATTTTCAAATTGGAACCAGCGTGCGAAGTGCGATACAAAACTATTCTCCAAAGTTGCATGAAATGGATATGTATCTCACTTATTTTATCGATAAAACAAAATTTATTATAATATTCATGTTCATTGACTCATCATCACTAGTTGCGATATGTAATATTATTTAAATTCTAATAAAAAAAAATAAGAAACAAGAAAAATAAAGACGAATGCAGAGTTTGCTTTTAATTCCGAAATTTCATCGACTTGAATTCACTTAAACCTGCTCAAATCTATGAAGGAGCTGTGCACGTTGCAAAAGCAGGCAAAGACCAACTTTGACCAACTCTTCAAGATCCCGAATTGGGGTGCATGTAAAAAGGGCGGTCAGGCAATCGGCCCTAGCGAGATATCCATCGGAACGGAAAATTCTCCGCAACGCATACTCTTTCGGAGGCTCAAATTCTATTCGAGGTGTCCGACTTCTAAACAATAGCGATGGCGCAAGGCGCACTGCAATTCGTAAACATATTCTGCAACCAATTTCTGTCGGAGAATATCGGAACCTAGTTGTCAAAAATTTAACAAAACATTAAACATCGCATTTTAACGTAATTCACCGATATGCGTTACAAAATATCGGAACAATTTTCCGAACAGTTGTTCCGAAGAATTCCTGGCAGCAAAAATCCTATAAAACCGGAGAATTTTCCGTTACGACAGATATCTCGATGTCGCTAGGGCCCAATGTGCTCACATTCAGCCTTCCTTGAGTAATTAATCAATTTTCGTCTCTATCATTTCTAGTGCCAAGCACCAAAGGATTATTATTGAAGCTACTTAGAGTAGGAACTCTACTTCTACTAATCTAGTTAATAGGTCTGTTCCTTTACTTTTGTAGTAAGAATGGAAAAGACTGTCAAAATGGCAGTGGTGGGGATAAATTCTCTCACAGAGAGAGAGAGACGCTTACGAAAAAGTTAAGGAAGGCTTTTGTAGTAATTTATGAAAAATGACAGATACATAAATCAAATATTCAAAAAATTGTACAAAAAGTCGTTAAAATGTCTGATAAACTCGAGGAATTTGTTAATTTAATAAGAAAATTAGTTCTATCATTTATTTTTAACTTTATTTTGATGAATCTGAGTATGTGGAAGAGTTTGCACTGATTGAACTACAAGCATTCGAGAAGAGGAAAAAGCGACACTGCATTAATAAATTACATGTAAGAGTTTGTTCTTGTTACAGTAAGGAAGAATTTTGTCGCCAATATCGAAAAGAATATTATAGAGAACATTCAATTTTATTTTGCCGCCTGCTGATACCATTTTAATAAGCAAGAAGTCAAAAAATAATCAAGGCATATGCCAAATGGGACAACAAATTTCAAATCAGCTGTTAGTTGTAAGGTGACTGACAGCTTTTTCACTTCTTACACCAAGAAATTTGTTGAGTAAAAATTTGTAAGGTTTTCAGTGGAGCGGTAATATATTGCTCTTTCGAGGACGTTCTCTTTTACAAATTTTTTGAGTTAAGGAACGGCATTGAGTAAAAATTCGTAAGAATTCGTAAGAACTAGTAAAAATTCGTAAGATTTAAAAGTAAAGGAACAGACCAGACAGCGAGGAACGGACTCGATTTCAACGAATACGTCTCTTGGCATACGTAATGGTCTCAACGAATACCTACGTTTCGTACAAGAAAACTGCTTCTGATTGAATCTCAGATGCCAATGGAAGGGTTTCAGAAGCGAATTTTTCGATTCCGGACTCTCCCGGACGCTTCTTTTTGCCCAATGGAAAGCGACATAAAATACGTATTGGTTGAGACCAGTCACGTTTCTTAAGCCGAGAACCGTGAGCTCATAATCTTTCGTAGATGAGCTTGTAGAAACAACACGGGGGCATCGCATATCAGGATGATGCATAGTCCGTCCAAAAGGATTTAAAATTTCCCTCGATTCGTAGTAGGAATTGAGGGCGTTCAAGTATCTAGTTTAGTAAGTCTGACAGCTGTCTGACTAGATCTATCTCGGTTGTGATTGGTTTAAATCGGTCACGTGGGCACCTGTGACATTTGACGTTTATGGAGGGGTGCCGACGAATCTAGTCAAGAAATTCGTGACTGAGTACTAAGTTGACAGTTCGGGTATGTGGCTGACGTAGAAAAAGTGACGTTCCCGACCAATCTAGTTTTTGCGTTCAGGTTACATCTTATCCAGACCAATCTAGTCGACTTAAGATAACTAGATTCTTGAATGCGGCCATTTACTTAAGGGGATATTTTCTCTTATGGCGTTTTCGAATGAAGAAATTGCCCTGAACTCACCATCATGCACTAGAAAAATATCAGATTGAAATGTGTGTTGTGTTGTTGAAACAAAATTTGCGCTATGTCATCCGAAAAATTAAAATTTAGCAACAGAAAACCAAATTTCACATAAATATTATGGTGTGTACCACTATTGCAAAAGTGCTCCAACAAATTTCATTGAAAAGAGCAATTCCAATTTAGGGGAAATTCTCTTGGATATTCAATGAAAAACGTCATTAGGAACTGCATTGTTGTTTTTTACGTGACAGGAAAGTCAAAAAGGGAAACGAAGACGCTGCTGCGGCAGCAATAAGCACGCGATTCGCGAACCAGTTTCCTCACATCCAACACTGAATAAAAGGGACATTAAAAAGTATATCCGAGCATACGACCATGCTCTACAAAAAGAACACTGGTTCGCATTCTATAAATCGCACCACTATAAATCACTCAACCCGGAAGGCACAGCAGCAATTTATCCCCATAGTATGTCTAAAAGAATGACCGAGCCGTTCGTTCGACTTCGATTAGGTCATTCCCTCCTAACCCACGGACATCTATTCACCAAGGACAATCGCCCACACTGCCACCTATGCAACTCCAACGAAGCACTTACCATAAAACACTTAACCTACGAATGCACCACAATTCAAACTAAACTCAACCGTATATCACTAAATTCACAAGTGTCCCAACTTCTTGTCCTCCCCTCCCAATCCAACATCAAAGCAGTTTGTTCCCTCCTAAACTCATTGGGCTTAATTGATTAGCTGTAACTCTTTAGATTTAGACCTAGCCGAAGGCCCTGGTAGCTAGCGCTATGTTTCTTGAATATTAACACTTAATTCATTATTTGTTAATAGTTTAAATAATAATAATAATCATAAAACGTCATTAGACTCATTTTTGTACAACAAATTTAAAAAGACGAAGAAATTCATGAAGTCACGCACACCAGTTCATTTCTTTTCTAGTTTATGTGAGTTCATAAGTTGGACTTTAATGGTGTCTGTCCATTTGAGAGTACTTACGCTAGTAAACCTCTCGAGAGTTACTCTCGGTTAAAAGTTAACTCTACGCGAACTACTTTTTAAGCTATGTCCACTTGCGAGTTTGCTCCCGAGAGCTGCTTGAGAGCTGTTTTACTCTCAAATAGACAGGCACCTTAATGCAAGAATTAGACCTATGTGAAGTTAGCCCCTAGCCCGCACTTTTTCTAGAATGAAAAAAGTGAATTGCAGTTCGATAGACATTCGTTTGTAGTTGTTTGTAGTGCTTTTTTTTTTTTTAAATTTCTTATTTTGGAAATATAAGGACATTTGCGTTTGCAGCTATAACTCCAAATTTTCAATAGAGAGAAATTATTTGAAATCACTGGTTCAAAAAGCATATCCTAACTTAAGTAACTGCATTTAAAATTTCTCAATTTTCTCAAGAGTTACTTAATAAAACGCAAATAAAGTCAAAAAATGCATCACTTTCGCAAAGCATTCATCCGTGTCCATCGATATGAGTCACCATTTGTCAATTCGCAACACCAACCAATCAATAAACCCCGATTTTATCCAACCATTTTTTTATATTCTTTCGAATAACATTATAAACTGGCTTATAAACAATTTATAACAACAAAACATAGTTTTTGCAAAATCTTTACTGCTGATTATCTAATGCAATTCAAATTTTTTTATTTTATCACAAAGAAGATTTAGATGCAGCTTATATATAAATTTCGAGAGATATTCGAATCAGACTACCATTAGGTCTGTTCCTTTACTTTTGTAGCAAGAATGAAAAAGACTGTCAAAATAGCAGTGGTGGGGATGAATTCTCTCACAAAGAGAGACACTAATGAAAAAGTTAGGGAACGCTTTTGTAGTAATCTTTAAAAAATGACAGATACATAATTCAAATATTCAAAAAATGGTACGAAAAGTCGTTAAAATATTAGATAAACTCGAGGAATTTGTTAAATTACTAAGAAAATTAGTTATAGCATTTATTTTGAACTTTATTTTGATGAATTCGAGTATGTGGAAGACTTTGTACTGATTGAACTACAAGCATTCGAAAAGAGGAAAAAACGACACTGCATGACGAAGTACCTACTTGGAGGAGATTGTTCCTTGCTCCAGCGAAGAAGAATTGCGTCGCCACTTTCGAAAGAATCTCGGGGAGAACATTCAATTTTATTTTGCCGCCTGTTGATACCATTTTAATACGTAAGAAATCAAAAAATAATCCACGCATATGCCAAATGGGACAACAAATTTCAAATCAGCTGTTATTTGCAAGGTGACTGACAGGTTTTTCACTTCTTACACCAAGAAATTTGTTGAGTAAAAATTCGTAAGATTCTGACTGGAGGGGTAATATCTTGCTCTCTCGATGACGCTCTCTTTTACGAATTTTTCGAGTTAAGGAACGGCATTGAGTAAAAATTCGTAAGAATTAGTAACAATTCGTAAGATTTAAAAGTAAAGGAACAGACCTATTGTCGGGTCTCTTTTCGTCTCTCTACCACCATAAATCTTACCCAGAGAGACTCTCTGGATTTTTCCAGAGTTCTCCCCTGGGCTCAATTCCTAGTATTAACGCTAGCATCTGTTTATGGGAGATCTGTTTCATCGACTGGGTCTCGACCCAATGATGTCCCAAGATCTTCATTCTTCTGCTAGCCAACGCCGGACATTGAACACAGTATATGTGCGGCTGTCTCAGATTCCTCCAGGCATAGTTTACAGGTATCATCCTAAGGCCCATCTTCCTTAAGTGATACACGAAATTACCATGTCCTGTTGACAAAATCCATTTTAATGTTTCTCGACTCATGCTTAGAACCCTTCTTTGAATGGAGCAGGTCTGCCACTTTATTGCCATTTTAGCCTGTCTACATTGTTCCACGTTTGACCACCTTCTCAGGTGTTCTGCCGTGATCCATTTGTGAATCAGCTGTTCTAACATTCCTTTGCCAATTGAAGAGAAGGGTGCTGGTCCCAGCAACTTTTCAGTTGACCCCTGTTTTGCAAGCGAGTCCGCGTTTTCGTTGCCTTCGATCCCTATGTTTCCTCGTACCCAAGTCATTGTAACTTCATTTTTAGATGAACACTTATTGAGATTAGGTACACATTCCAGTTCGAATGATGTTGTGATGTTTGTCTGGTCCATGCGTCTGATCACCGCATGCAACTTCAGCAAACAGTATTTCGTGATATACATATATTCATATCAACATTTCAGTTATTAAGCAACTCAAAATAGTAAAATCTATTTTTTTTTCTATTTCTATTCTTTTTATTGGATGTGTTTAATGGAACAACAAAAAATTATCTTTTATCAATAGATAATGATTTATTCAAGATTTAAGAAAATGGTTGAAATCGTCCGCTTTGACGAATCCACTTTTGTGGACTCAATCAGAAGCAGTTTTCTTGCTCCATTGGATTACAGAATGAGTAGATCCCTCAGTGAAACCGGAAAACTTCATAAGTAGGCCGAAGTAAGGGGAGGCTATATCCTTTGTCTATGGTTTGTGGATGTGGGTGCGTCAAATCAGAGGTATGTAACAGCTTTTGAACTGATACCAAACGAGGTAGTTTAACAAACTATCAACAAAGATTAGGTTAGGTTAGGTTAGAGGGGCAAGCCGCCTCAAGTACAGCCACACTTATGCCAAATTAGGCCCATTGTGTTACCACAGGATCGATATCGTCTCCTTATCTACCCGTTGAACCAGCCGGAGCTAAGAATGAAGCGATGGAGGCAGTTGATACCTATGTTTGCGAGTTCGATGAGATTGTCGAAGAAATATTCTCCGAGGTATAGTTTTCTACGGAGTGACAGTGCTGGACACGTACAGAGAAGGATAAGAATAGTCTCCTCCTCCTCCTCGTCCATACAGCTTCTGCAGAAATCGTTTGAAGGGAGGCCTAATCTGAGAGCATCTCTCCTTATGATGCAGTGTCCCGTGATGCCACCTACTAGAGTGCTTATTATGGGTCTTTTCAGTGTAGTGAAACTTTTTGAGCGCTTGGAATCCAACTGAGGCCAGATCTGTTTCGACCTGCGATTAGTAGCGCTTAATGCGTTTTGTTTAATTAGGAGCTTGCAAGTAGCAAGAGGCATATAGAGACTTTCCTTTTCTGGTAGAATCGACATAGCAGTGCCTTGTCTGGCGAGTTCGTCGGCGATGCAATTACCTGGAATGTCTCTATGGCCCGGCACCCATATAAGGTCAGGTATATCAACAAATAAGAACAAATTCCGCCCGAATACGGACAAGCAATATTCATAGAGAAAGATCTTGTAAGTTTACGGTCACAGTTGAAATGTAGCCGAAAATAGAGCAACCATTCATCGAACTCTGTGACTATAACGGCTCACCAGTCGTGCAATTAAACAATGGAAACAAATTCAGCTTGTAATTAATATATATACTTTTTATTTCAAGTTTATCCTTATTAATAAAAATTGTTCCTTTGTAGAAAATTGTATACTTCCTCGGAAAACAATGCTTCGCGTCGGCGATCTACTCAAAGCAAGAGGCACGCGTCTCGATACTATTTTCGCTAGGCAAAATAATAAATTCAAAACTAAAATTAAACATAAACTTATAGGTAAAACAAAAACAAATTCAACTCCATTCAAGATGATCAGCAACAACGGATAAATCAACCAACTTCGAGCTATATAATTGCATGTTTAATAACTTAATTTTGATACATTTATAACACTCCCTCGCCCCGCCCATCGAACACAATTGATAATTTACATTCGGCTTTACTCATTACTCAACTGTTTTGCGCTATGGTATCTATGAAATCCCTTAAAATGAACTATATTACAATGAATAAGTTTGTTTGTATTTGATCTGCTCTCTTTGTACTACGGATGTGGATCGTCCGCTACACTCAACAAGAACACGGATACGAGTACATATAGAGGAAATCAAATGGATTCGCATAATTATTCATTTGTGTCGGTGGCCACCAGAATGGCAATTCAGTATTTGTCGGTGTAGTCCCATTAAGTTAAGTAGTACGAGACTTCAGCACACACTCATCTGTATCGATTCATAATCGATTCATATCACTTGGATGAAAGGGTAAATGTAGATCCTTACATCGTTCTATGACGAATTTCTCCAATGTACTGCCAGCTCTACAAAGTAAATAAGAATTAGCGGATGCTGATCATGAAAGGGTGGGTTGTTGTGGTGCTAGGTTAGGTTAGGTTAGGTTGGGTGGGGTTGTGAGATCGTCACAAAAGATGTTGTGGTGCTACTTACACATAAATCTCATTACCCTCCTGATTGTAGATGTCACAGTTTTTGAATACCAGCTGAATGTCCTTGAGGAGCTCCTCGTTGATCGTATACTTGCCCATGTTGAGTTTTGATTTCACTTTAGCAAAGTCCATGGGATCTTTTATTATCGCATGATAGTCTGGAACTTCTGAATGTGACACTGGTCTAAGGAATGGCCAGGAACTATCGTGTTTCATTATATCATCTAAGAGATCGTAGAGTATCGAACTGTTTAGAGGAAGGTTATCGCCGGCACGTCGTGAACGTCGACTGTTGTTGTTATTTGTTCGGATGACTTCGTCGGCACAGTTGTCATTCATTGAGTTACGCGTTGAAAAACGCTTGCTACTGCCGGTTGATGTACGGGACCGTTTTACTAAGGGTTGGTCGTACTCTTCGTCATCGGTAGAGTCGTCTGCTGAAGAGAGTTATGAGGCAAGATGTTAGGTAAAGTCAAGAACCAGCTTAGCATAGACAGAAAGCTCCTCTAAAACTGAGGAATGAATGAGGCAGATCATCTTCTGTATAATCAAGACAAGTGTAGCCCTTTTAAGTGGAATTGGATACCGAAGATGCAAAAGGACGGCTGAATCTAACTCAATTATCGAATAAACACGGTCGATTCAACGATTATCTGCACAAAATGAAAATAAACGAGCGCAGCATGTCGGTATGGTGACCCGACTGCAGACAACGATGAACGCACATTCTTTGAATGGAAAGACGAATACCAAAAAAGGCGGTAGGCGGTCAAAACGAACAATGAGCAAGGGAAGAGGATCCACCACGGCTAGTAGATTTCAGGTGCTTGAAAATGGCCTGTGGTAATGAAAGAAACAGTTCCGCGTCCGGAAATTTGTTCAGCATTACCTCATAAAAAAAAAAGAAAAACCAAAAAACCATACACAAACAATAGCTAGACTTAAGCTATGTTCAGACGATTGCAAGTGGCAATTTTGTCTACCGATATCTGCAGAAAAGTCATTGGGTCGTATGAATAAAGCGTAGCAATTGCTAAGAGAAATGTCAAATTCGAAGCTACGTTTCGTATGAATAAAAACCAATTTGAGTTAGTTCCAACTTTTGACATGTTCGAAAAGCGGCGGCACTGACCTTTTACTCAGATCGGTATGAATAAACAAAGCAAATGCACATTTTTTACAAAAAAAAAAAAGTAAGCAATGTGAATTTTCGATGGTGTCTATAAATAGTTAAATTACGTTTTGTTCGTGCAGGAAAATCATCAAAATACCTGTGAAAAAATTAATTAGGTATTTTTTGTGTTACGAAATTTAAATTCCAGTTTCATGACCTGTGTTGCATCCTCTACAATCCACAGGCTGTCAAACGAATCAGCTGTCACAGCAGGGTGGGTGTCGAGGGTGCAATACAAAAGTGTTATACGTCAGCAAATATACAGCATTTGAGTCTCGTAAAAGAGAAAACTTTGTAACGAGAAATTGAAAAAGAAAGCTGTTAATTTAACGCTGGCCAAAGTGAGAAAAGGGAATTTTAGAATTCTTTTTTTTAAAGCCAACATACAAAGGTCATAATTTGAATAGAGCTGACGTGCATAGAGTACACGCAGCACAAATAATTCTTTTAAAGCCAGTAAAGTTTTTGTGTAATTATAATAAAAAGTAAAGTAAAATAACGTAAAGTAATTATGAATAAACTTTTTGTATGAGTATGCAAATGAAAATACAATGAGTTTAATTTAAAAAGGGCAAAATAGGATGAGGGAGTGCGGATAGGGAAGGATGATGCGGAACAGGAGGTGAAAGGTGGCGAATTAAGGGGCTACTTAGGCGAGTATAGTAGCCAAGGTAGGGAGGGTAGAGGCAAACTTCTCGCAGCGTCAACATCACCTCGACGCGAAAGACTGGCATGGTTTTTTTTTTGTTGCATGGACCAAGGGTCAAGTCCCACACCCACCGACGAGCTAAGAATGGGAACTTGCATGCCAGCAACGACCCAATGGCAAGAACGGTCTAGCAACACTTGTCACGGACACCTGAAGAAGAAATAAAACATCGACAACCTATTTGGCAAAAAAAATCATATTTCCAGGTGCAATTGGAGCTACATATATTCATATTCCTGAATTTAATTTTTTTAATTTCAATTTCCACAAAAGTCGTTAGAATCTCAAGAAAAGTTCAAAAATTCAAATTTACTGGTCAGGTTTGACAGAAATTGCAAGGCAAGTACACGTGCAGCGAAGTAAAAGCTATGCATTTTCGAACTTACTATAGCAAACTAGGTTTTTATTCATACCGATTCAAAGCAATTGCTAAGGGCTTTTACTTTGTTAAAATCTTTTACTCAAAGCAAATGCTAATACCCATGTCATTTGCAGCTCATTGCCAGATCATTTGTAGACCTGGGGGTCGATTCTGGTTCTGTGAAAAAGTGAAACGAAAATGTTTTCACTCTTTCACACGCAATTTTGATTCTCGTTCTATGAAAATGTGAAACCAAACGTCCAAATTTTTCATATGAATAATTTCTTTTCACGGCCCCATTTGCAAGTGAATGTTTTTCGTGAAAGTTTGAAAATTAACAACCCTCTTTCATACAACACAGTGTGCGGTATTGAATTCACCACGATATTTTCACTTATTGAACCAGAATCGCATTTTAGTACAAAGTGAATCGAAAAAATGAAAGCAATGGGTAAAAGCGAATGTGAAAACGATTTATTCGATTCACGCTTTCACAGAACCAGAATCGACCCCCTGACAATATTTCACCCTCATTCTACGTGGCGTTTATACTATTAAACGACAGCTGGCGTTTTTTGTATCGAGTCGCTTTAGTGTAGTTTTAGTATCGGTATTCTATTCCTTGAACGCCTCCACTGGTACTGGTACACATAAGGTCTGTTCCCTTACTTTTGTAGTAAGAATGGAAAAGACTGTCAAAATAGCAGTGGTGGGGATAAATTCTCTCACAGAGAGAGAGACGCTTACGAAAAAGTTAAGGAAGGCTTTTTTAGTAATTTATGAAAAATGACAGATACATAAATCAAATATTCAAAAAATTGTACAAAAAGTCGTTAAAATGTCTCGTGATAAACTCGAGGAATTTGTTAATTTAATAAGAAAATTAGTTCTATCATTTATCTTGAATTTTATTTTGATGAGTCCGAATATGTGGAAGAGGAAAAAGCGATACTACATGAAGAATTACATGAGGGATATTATTCCCTGTTCCAGCGAAGAAGAATTTCGTCGCCACTTTCGAAAGCATCTCGAAGAGAACATTCAATTTTATTTTGCCACCTGTTGATACCATTTTAATACGCAAGAAATAAAAAAAAAATCCACGCATAGCCAAAAGCCAAATGGGACAGCAAAATTCAAATCAGCTGTTAATTGTAAGGTGACTGACAGCTTTTCCACTTCTTACACCAAGAAATTTGTTGAGTAAAAATTCTTAAGATTCTCAGTGGACGGGTAACATATTGCTCTCTCGAGCACGCTCTCTTTTACGAATTTTTTGAGTTAAGGAACGGCACTGAGTATAAATTCGTAAGAATTAGTAAAAATTCGTAAGATTTAAAAGTAAAGGAACAGACCTATGATTATACGTACTAAAAAAAAAAAAAAAAACAACTTTTTGGAACATGAACGGTGTTCATTTGGTTCTGCAAAACTGACCTCGGCATTGGCATTCGTTTCAACAGGATTAGCCATCGGTAATGTGGCTGGCAAAACGGTCGTCGATCTTATTGGAATTGTGGGTGGTGGATGTAATTTTTCAGATGAAAAAGGTAGATAGGTCGCTTGATGTGGAGGGAGTTGCTGCTAGGAAGCTTGATTCGGACGGAGTTGTCGGTAGATAGCTTGATATGGATGGAACTGAAAGTATGGAACTCGATGCAGGAACTGTGGGTAATGTATGACACATTTTTTTATTTCCGAACACATTCCATTCGGATTTACTAAACTGTTTAGGTCGTATCTACTTCATTTAAATATTTTTGTTTGAATTCAGGTGGTCCTAAATAGTTGAGTGTCGCAGCTACCGACTCCACGCATTTTTCACGTCATCGCTCTGTGGAACACCTCTTTTAAAATTTGTTTCCAACGATATATTTTGTTCCATAATTTCCACCAAACTTTTCATTTGGTCGGGGTTTGTTATTTTCACCCTTAAACATATTATGATTATGAAATCACTGCATAAATATAAACAATTACCAAAACTCACATGTTTTTACTTAAATTTGTGTCCTAGTCGTTTAAGAATTTGTAATCGACAATAAGCGGCGTTTTATGAGTTGGTTTGTGTAATTAAAACGACTGTCAGAATGAGAAAAACTGTTTTGACGTTTGTAGAACTTGTGTTACACACTACTCAAACCCCACATGTCGTTAAAGGACATAAAACGCCTAAAAACACGCCACATGTAATACCGATTTCAAAAAACGCCAATTCTCGTTTAATATAAACGCAACGTAGAATAAGGGTGATTGTCTGATCTGGCAATGAATACGTCCACGTAGTTAGTGTGTAAGGGATCAATCTCCACCCCTACAATGCCTTCCAATACCTTCGGTTTAAGGTAGTCAACTAAACTGTGAACCTTGTTAACTCCTTGTTGGCTCATCGAAAAGAAGATTTAAGAACCAATTATTCAATAACATTCAAGCTGAACAAGTCCGAACCAAAGGTAGTACGATCTGGCCAAAGGAAAGCACTATACTACTTTTAATCCGATAAGACTCTTTATTAATGTTAAAATTTTAATATGTATAATAGTGGTAAAAATTATTTGCAATAAATTAAGAACAAACAAATGAAAAAAAAAAAAATTCTTAAATAAAGTTTGTCAGTGTATGTGATGGGAACGGATGACAGGCGGTTATGAGCAGAAACGGAAATTGTTAAGAAAATTATTCCTTAAACTTACCGTTATGTTTGCTCTTCCGTATTTTACTTAGACTCCCTTTACAAGTGTTGCAATTCCAATTACTTCGCGGAGCCCTCTTCAACTCGGCACAGTCCAAGTGATAGACAGCCTTGCATCCGGCACAAGCAATTTCACCGCCGTTGTATGAGCATACTACACAAATTTCCTCATCGCTGTTAGAAAAAAATTAAACAATAAACACACAAACACCACAAGAGGGTAAAATTACAGGCTCTACTCACTCATCTATCGTGTCATCAACATCTTCGGCTGTACCATTCACCACTGAGGACCGTTGCTCTTCTGTTGCGACTAGTTCTTCTTCTTCTTCTTCTTCTCCTTCTTCGTAGTCTTCGTCCACTTCAGCCTCTTCCTCCACTTCAGCCTCATCTTCTTCTTCTTCTTCTTCCGCAATCTCATCATCATATTTACACAACTCCTTTTCGATTTCCTCTAATCGCAACTGTTTGCTCTGGCGACGACTATTCGATCGATTAGATCTCGATGAACCCTCACTGGCGTTGTCTTCCTCATCGAGCACAAACGCACGCTTGCGGCGATTATTTTTCGCCTTTTCATTTTCGTTTGTCAAGCCCAGTTTGTTGACACATCGCCTACAATACCAATTGCCCTTGGGAACAGTCTTCATTTTGGGCTTCATACAGTACATGTGAGTTCCAGCATTGCATTCATCACAAAGTAACATCTTGTCCGGGTCAGCCATTCGATGACATATTTGACAGCTGGATTTATTTGTCGAGCGCTGCCACTTGATGGCGCTGTGAAGTATGTTCATGTGTAGAAACACTTGAGAATAATTTGTGGCATGCATTAGAGACTCCTCCCAATACTTTAGACGTTCACGGCCCTGCTCGAGCATAAATTCCATTTTCTCCTTGTCCTTTGTTTCCTTTGTGACCCCAAATGGTTCCTTTAAGAATCGTTTCTCTATACCCTGTTCGATTTGTAACAGAGCTGAGGAGAGATTCTTTACGCACTGCCTGAGAATGGGAGAATCGTGCAGCGAAATGTCCTCGTCTGCACTATCTTCCGAGTCTATATCTATTGTGTCGCCAAGATCTAGACCAGGATCCTTGTATGGCTTATAACCTTGACTGCCACTTGCACCCCATTCGAGTACTGCTTGCGCGTCGTAGGTGTTGTTCCTTATGTCATTGCGCCATTTATCGATATCTTTGACTGTTAAGTTTCCCAAACAGCCGGTTGTGATTTCGATTTCAAAATTCAAAATACGGTCCACTAGGGTCGCGTACATGACCTGCAATCGAGAAATTTAATTACAAGGGGATTGTTACGGAGTTTTTTTTTTTGTGGCAGAGTTCCCACATAATGAATGGCGCAAACAAAATGCACACCGAATGGAAGTCAAAGTCTCAAGCCACTGAAGGCAAACCGTCGGCTTTCGGAAGCTCCAACAAAATGGATATGAGAGAACCTAACCAGCAAAACAGAAAAAAGAGAGCACATGAGCACGCAAAAAGGAAACACGAAGCCTGACTCTGAGGCGCTAAAATCCAATTTGCAACGAAAGAGATATCAATCGCAGACTGCATTTCTAAAAGGCATACATCAGAGAATCTCTCTCTAGAAATACAAAAACGATAATGGAAGTAGCAAAAGTTCGAATTGAAACAAAATGCGAAAGAAGGGGGGTCTCAGAAGAAGATCGTGACAAGGTCAAACGCATGTGATATGCCAAATGCCACATAGCAAATAACTGGTGGAGCACGAGACTTTTAACCAGAAAAAACACGCCAAACTTACCTCACTTAAGTCGGTATCCTCTGGAAAGCCATAGTTCGCCGCCTGGTACTTCTTTCGCGTTTCCTCCTTAATCTGTAGTTTGAAGCGTGATAACTTGTTTTCCGAGTCCACCGTCAGCATATCGACTGGACAATCCTTCACATGGTTCACAATCAACGACCGCATTGTGGTCAACTGCTCTCGCAATAAGCTCTCTCTTTCCCCCAGCGGATTCAGACCATTAATAAGCTCGTCGAGATCTGTCTTTTTGTAGAAGAATGCCCATTGCTGGCGGTCTGGATTCTTTTCATCGTGCACAAAACAGTTCTTCGGATCTCCTGTGCACATCATCAGCTCGTACTGTGTTGGAAGGGCTACTGGAACAACTGGTGCTGCCTCAGTTTCAACCTCTCCATTCAATTTGGCGGCGACATCACCGTTCAATGCAACGGTATCACCATTCAGAATTGCTTCGTTTTCCTTATTCTCCTTGTTGTTGTTCTCGACGGTTTGTGGTTGCGATTTACGCTTCCTCCTAGCGGGATCTTCTTCGTCGAAATACAGCTTGGATAAATGCGATCGAATTTGTTTCAATGTAGTCGGGAAACCGACCAAATGCGGGACATTTGTTGGTGGATTCTCCAAGCATGTGTTGTCACAATCGGACGGGTGTTCAACAAACACGCCCGGTAAAGATTCAAGGACATAATACTTTCTGTAGGCACGGTCCGTTCCCAGATTGACCATGTAGTCAAACAAATTGCTGCGCAACTTCTCGATTTGAGTGTCGAACTTTTTCTTTTCACGTGCGCTTAACGCCAACAGTTCGGCAACCTTTTTGTTAAGCTTTTCCTCTAATTGCGGCGTCTGATCGGGCTGACTTTTTATCATAGACGCATAATCTGCGACCAGCTTCTTCCTCTCGGACTCCACGTTGGCAACGCGCTTATTCTCCGCCGACAATAATGTTCGCAGGTCCAATTTTGCTTTGACTGTTTGCTCCATTCGCTCCTCGATGATATTGATGGTGGACGAGTAGGTGAGAATCTGCGCTATCAGCGTGTGTACTATGTGAAAGATGTCCACCATCGGCAGCTGGTATACGGTGTACAATTTTAGAGCGCGCAAGACGTGTGGTTGCTGCATGCGTAATAAAAGACCGGGGTCTTCGGTAGAGTAATAACCATTGCGATACATTGCACGCCAGCGTTCAGCTTTTTCGTCCACTTGCGCTCCAGATGTGAGAAAATGCAGCCGCAGAACTTCGCTGACAGTGTGCGCGTCCAGCGGCAGTTGATGCATTTTATGGGACAAATGCTTACGCACGTACTTCTGTGCTTTCGAGGCCAAGTCGATGGTTTTGTAGGGTTCTCGATGGACATTCTTCGGCCTTATGTAATCGGTTGAGCACTCGAATTCTTCCTCCTGTTGAAGATCGAAGATAGTTGACAACAAAATCAAGATGATATCGCTAAGCGGGCCGACTATTTCACGAGTGGTAAACGCCCTGGTTAGCTCGTAGAAATTGATGTTGTTGCGAAACACATTAATACCCGACAGGACGGCCACGAACGAGTGCATAAACTCCTGCACCATTAGGCAGTCCCCGAAATACTTTGTAGGAATTTGCGTCGCAATTGTTTCGAATTTTGGCAGTAGTTTCTGATCATAACGAGACAGATCTTCGGTTTTCTTGGCAAGCGCAGTGGCTTCTTCCTCAATTTTGGCCAAACGCTCAGCTCTCTTTCGTTCGAGTTCAGCCTTCTCCTCACGCACTCGTTCCATTTGCTCCAGCAGTGTTTTGACATGCTCTGCTCGAGCTTGCTCAATTTCCAGCTGGCTTTTGCCATTCTTTGTCAAATATTTCGCCATCGATGCTTGCTTCTTGTCAGCTTCACCAATATTGCGAAAGTTTGGTTTACTCGGATCGTAATGTGGCATCTTACCAATGTACAGCTTGGAAAAGTTCAACTTTCTGTCTGTCAAGTATTTCTTGTAAGACTCTGGCTTTGGTCGTAGAATGCCTTCGATACGTTCGACGTTGTTCTTTATGAACATATTCAGGTTATCATGACCGAATTCATTTCGCGACCGACGGATATTGTCATGTCCAACGAGATATTCTTTGCCATTGTGTGGCCCGCCTACTTTCCTCAGCTTATAGGTGACATGGGCGGGATCATGGACTACAGTATCGGGTGGCGATTTTGATTCGGACACACAACCCACTACCACATACGACTGATGCTTGGCTGTATTGTGCATGGCCTCGACATCTTCATTTATGAAGTACCTGCTTCTTATGAAGGCGTAAACAATACGGCATAGGGTTCTTATAGACGATTGTTTGGCTTTTTCGATAACCAGCAGAACTACGGGGCGCAGGCACTCTTTGAATTGTTCCAGTTTTTTTCGAGCACGTCGCTCACTTTTTAGCGCTTCGGCGTATGTGAGATTTTCACGATTTGTCGCCTCGCATTGCCAAATGGTGGAGTTGATGACCATGACGTGGCGAAAGTATTCTCTGCAATTAAAGGAAAAAACAGTTGAAAGGTGAATATCGAGAGCGCTTTGCAAAATGCATCATATTGAAGGTTAGGGTAGGAAGATTTTTAAGCGTTCTTGTACAAAACGGGTAAGGTATCGATTAGATGCTTGCACAAAACTAGTGTTGTTATCCGGATTGTGTTTCTGCACAGTATCAACAAGATGGACACTTTAAGTTTTTCTAAATCTGTTTTGGCAGTTTCAGTTTGGACGAAATACGAAGTTCTTACAGTGACGTCATGCGCTAATCAACATTTGCAATGTGCATACAGCGTACCTAATATACGTATTTGTTCTTATGAACTCATCGACGAAAATACTGAAAATTTTACCATTTTTACTACACGGCCAGATGAGAGAGGTCATAGGAATGGTAGGGAAAATCGTTAAAAGTAGTAGTAGTCAGGGGTCGAATCGCGTCGTCCGTTAACGAGCATTACGTGACGGAATTTGTTTTTGTTTAACATGTAAAATGAACTTAATTCCGTGAATGTATAGCTCGTTCACGGAAGTGGCGATTCGACCCCAGATGTTGCCCGACGACTTGAATTTGAAAAAAAATAGTCTTGGGCTATTTCCTCCCTGTTGCTTATTGAACATAGCGAAGTGAATGATACCATTTGGAGGCGGTGTGTTTCACACTTGAAGTACCAATTAGAGAGAAGTGTTCGTTGAACCTTGATAAACTTCGACTTCAAATAAAAAAAGTACCCCTCTCGAGTTTTGTGGGGTTGAGGAATTAATCTGCAACATAGGCAGGCAATGACAGCTGAAATCAAAACCAATCAGCTAATGTCAGCAAAATCTCTTCGACACCCTGACTTGACTCACGTCTTCATCCATTAAATAATAAGGTAGTCTTCGGCTTGTGTTTTGTTTTTGCAATCGAAAAATCCACATACCGACCTATAACGAAATCTCGAGTATCCTTCATATCCGATTACATTGGAAGATCTAAAATTTCACAATTTCTCACTGACCACCCAATACTTCTGAGTCTGACGATGTCCATAGCCATGCCGTGCATAACAGAAAACTTTATCAACAGCTTTGGCATTGGCTTGGCTGTCTCACAGATCACTTTTTACTTCTCTTTCATTCTCCGACGATTCTCGCCTTCAATACAAAACTCTCTTCACTAGCAGATTACTCGACAACGTTCTGTTCTCAAGCCAATCGATCTACCCTAAAGCATTGACCTTATTATGTTAACAGATCATTTTGCACACCTGCCACTTCGTTTAATGGGCTTACAAAATTATTGCCGGAATTGTTTCAAAAGAAAGCCTACTCACTCATAGTCACGGAATATCTGCTTCGTGGTTTCACAATAGAAGACCTCTTCTTTGTCATGGAATGTGTCCTGTTTGGAATCCTTTGAGAAGTTCTCGAATCCCTCCCGTTTGCACAGTGGCATCTTTTAGACGTTTCGCCTTCTGATTTTTCACACCACACAAAGAAACGCCAAGACTCGCAATGAAATCCGAGGAATGGTTGCGGAAAAAATGCGATACCTCTTGAATGAATGGTAGCTACTTGTACTTGTTAGTTTTGTGCGCGCCAATGAAAGCCAAAATCAAAATTTTTTTATTTTTCTTTTGGAGGGAATATTGCAAGTTTTGCAGATTTCGCGGTGAAATTTTCGGTTTATTTATTTCTCCAGAGCTCGCTCCAGAGATGATGGAAAATAAAATAACAAATAAAATGTAAAAAATAAATTTTTCTTTTTCGTCTTTTCGGTTTTACAGTTTTGCTGTCAAACACTAACAGAGAAAAATGTTCTTTTATTTGTGAGACGACGAAAATTTTTGGGAGAAACACACGCGCGCGCCAAGTCTTTGAAAATGTTTGCTGTGAGAGCGAGTAGAAACAGAAACGGTTGCAGGAATACGAATATGCGGGTGAGAGAGCGGGAGAAAACATATTGTTTTGACAATTGTACAGTGGTGACAACTGTTGGGAGCCGAACAGCTGTGCACTTGCATTCAGGAGAGATTCCTAAAAGGTAGTGTCTAGTCGAATATAGTTTAGTAAGCTGTTTGCTAAGGGCCCAGTTATAGCCATAGGATCGTAAAATTTCTTTTGCTTCTTTGACCACAAACAAATAAGTTATGCTGAACTCAATCTTGGTATTAAAATGTTGCCTTTGAATCAAAAAGTTAGTTTATCAAAAAAGAAATTAGCAATTACATTTAAATTCTCTAAAATAAGAATTTATTGATTTTTCCGTACGAACAACTTTTTCCCATTACGAAAAAATTAATAAATTCTTTTTCTAGAAAATTTAAAGATAATTTCTTAGTTTTTTTCTTATAAACAAACTTTATAATTCATAAGCAACATTTTAAGACCAAGATTGAGTTCAACCAACAAGTTTAAGTGGTCAAAAAAAGCAAAAGACGGTTTCGTTTTACGTATGGCTATAACTGAGGCCTAAGATGATAGGTTATGAAAATAATTTGTGGAGGACAAACGTGCAGATTCAGACGTTATAACAAAAAAGTTAAATAGAACAGTGTATTATGTCATTTTTGATTTCGCTTTTAAGATTTCAGCTAGCAAATCGGACATGAAATCCGGAATTTATTGGTTCTTTTGTGTATGTTGCCACAAAAAAAAAAAAAATTGTTTTACCTGCACTGGAAATCCATTTCAATCGATTTTCACACATTTTTAATAATAACGCATTTCAAAATAATTTAATATAAAAGCTTGCACCCATACGTGTAAAATGAATAATTCAGTTAAAAAAAAAGTCTGTCTGTCAGGAGTTAGTGAGAGAAAAAAAAATCGAGATTTCTCAAAGTGCCTCAGAATAAAAAAAAAAATGTTTTTTTGGCAAATCCAACTTGAAAAGCAATCGCGATAAAAATAAAACATTTTTATTTTTAATTATCTTTTTGCCAAATAGAAATGTTTCTTAATGCCGAAAACACATGTGCAGAGTTTCTGAACGCAGTGAAGCGCGCATTACTGCAAGTAAAACGCAGAAAATTGTTTGACATGCATTGCATCAGTATTTATTTTCATTCGCAAGCAGCGTATTTTTGGAAATTCAGTTTTTAATTAAATTCGTTGAAAACAAAAATTGAGAAATTCAAAAACAAATCGCAAAATTGTATTGCTTTTATCAGTTTGCCTGTCGTATGTACTGGAAGTGTTTCTACCTCTGACAAATTCTATTAGTTTTTCTTCTATTTTTGTGTCAGCCAATTTTGTATGCAAAATATTTGAAATACACGTCAAAGGCAATGATGCCAAATACGTCTAAAATTCGAAGGAAGATGATGGTTCACGAGAGAAACCATTTTTGACGTCTTAATTTTCATTTCTGTCAAATGCAGCTCTTGTTACTTTGTATCTTTGACATCTCGAGCTGTGGAAAGTGTGTTCAGAAACCGGACTGTACATGCAAGCCTGGTTGATAATAGAGATTTATTTCTAATCCCTCTTTTCATGAGATTAACTTTCGTATGATAAATCCCGAGATTTATGCGGGATTTACGTAAATTTTTCTAAATCTCGCAGTTAATCTCCGCTGGAAACTTAACATTAACCCCCGTATTAATGAAAAAATGTGCACAAGTAAGTTAGTTAGAAAACGTCAGATAGCATACAAAAATTAGACATAACTGCTGAGCAACAAGTTGATAAATTTTACACAATTTTTATTAATACGGGGGTAAGTTTTTTAACCAAACAAATTATAATTATAAATAATAACTAATAACTAAACAATAGAATACGGAAATGTTAAAATATGGTATTCCTAAACTCAATCACATTCCCCCACATAAATTGACATAACACCGAAGCTGTTCTTACAAGGCAACTCCTTTTAGTTGACTTTGAAAATTATGTTGCCGTCTTTTAGGTGTCTATATCAGATCGAAATTAGATGACAAACGTAAGCTTTTGTGAAGTTAGGATTTATGCAACTGAAACCAAGTACCGTATACAGATTCAATTACAAACAATTATTTATTTTTTGGTGATTTAAAGCAGAAGAAAATTGAGAGATTTCTCAACGTTTTACGCATAAGAAAAGGCACACGAAATCAATGCAACCACATGAAACAAAACTATTAATATGCGTTTTTTATTCTTACCCATGTGAGGAACAGGGTGGCTGATGAATATTGCTACAAATAACTCAAATAACTTTTTTTTTTCGGTGTATAGAATTCATTTTTATTTTATTCATGTTAAAGCTCATTCAATTTTATTAAATAAGATAGCTTAATTAGTTTTAAAAATAATGGAAGTTACACAGAGTTGAAAGAAATTCTCATTCGTTGTAATTCTGGATAGAAAAACTCTCAACATGCTCAAGTAACGGTCTCCAGTAACCGTAACGGTGTGACCGTTTTCTTCGAAGAAGTAGGGCTCGACAATGCAACGTGATGAAACTGCACACTTCTGCGGGTTGGAAGCACTCCATATTCGACAATTTTTGTTTGCTTATGTTGGCGTTAAAGTCGAAATGGGCCTCATCAGACATAAAAAAAGTTCAACATGTTTCCGTCCTCTTCCACCATTTGAAGCATCTTCTGGTAAAATTCCGAATCGGCAAGTCTGCTGCGTTCAGTTTGTTGGTCATTTGAATTTTTTATGGGAATAAGTCCAAATCATTGTGCATAATTTACTGCAATGACTATCTGCTTATACCCATTTGAGCAGATAAGCTTCTTGTCGAAACTCTTGGATTGTTTTGTATGGCAGCAGCTACAGCAGCGATTGTTTCCTCCATCAGAACTGAAAGGTTTCGATGGTAAGGTCTTCTTTCGACTGTCCCATGCTCGGCAAAATTGTTAACAAGTCTCATTATGGTCCATCTGCTCGGAGGATTGCCGCCAAACGTGCGCCAACTGCGTGCGTGCAACTCTCTTTGAACCGAAACCACGGACTCCAGTGCGTGATAGCGGCGGACAATCCAAATTCTTGTTTCCGTGTCCCAAATATCCATTTTTGTTAAATCTAAAAACCAATCTGAATAAAATTGAAAAAAAGTTATTAATTTATTTTTTTTTAGTAGCGGCTTTCATCAGCCACCCTGTATATGGATCATTGATTTACATGATCTATCAATGATGTATATAGATCACGTAGGTAAAAGAAAAAAGCCTAATATTACTCTTCCTGAGGTTTTATTTTCTCAGTTTCAGATTTCTAAGTTATTTCCAGCTTATTGAAGATGTTTTTGCGTATATTTTAAATGAAATGAAGGATTTTTAAACATCCTCAGCGTTCCTCGACAACTTCTCATCCACTTATTATTAAGGACTTCGATTTAGGAATAGTTCATCCAAAAGTTTTGGTTGTCTTTAATGAAAGTATGAACCTACTGAGTGAAGGAACGACTTCATGCAAATTAGATTAAACTTCAGCTGACGAACAACTCTATTCAGCCGATTAAATTGGGTTAGTTTGGTGACAAGGCTTTAAAAACACACGTTATGTTATTTATATTAAGTAGTTTAATAGTTAATTATTGTTTGCTCATATTTTATCAAAAGGCCGGTCATTTTGGTTTAAAAATTGCAGAAGTTGTTTGATTTCGCAGTCGGGATAATTCAAACGCAACTCACGTGATTTCGATTACTGAAAAAGAGAAATATTTTGTTTGTGGCCTTCTCATAAACAGATGGTTGTCGTTTGAGACTCGGCTATAACATTTGAAGAAAAACTATCATTGTATTTGTCTTTCCTAATAATTTCGTACCATTCGAGGGACACTTCCATAGCCAAGTGGGCAATGCAATTAAAATCGCTACCAAAATATGAAAATAGAGTCGATCGAGGAATGTATGGCGCAGGACAGTTGAAGAGTCAATCCCCATTATCGGGTATGAACTCGAAAACAAAAAATAATAATCATGCTTATTTTGAGATTCGAACGAATAGACAATTCTAACGAATGTCTCTATTCGTTCGAATGAACTTTGTGTATTTTGATAGACATTCGTTAGAATTGGCTATTCGTTTGAATCTCAAAATAAGCATGAATGCGTTTTCTATCTTTCGAGTTACATTTTGGATATGGTACCGCATCAAAGAGACTGCCTTAGAAAGTAAGCACACTCTTGCTACATCATTCATATAGATTGCTGGGACAATCTCAATGCGCGTTCTAAGACGCATCTCATAACTCATACTGTCAGCTTTCACTGCCCCACCGTGCGATACGAACGGGACTTCCTAAAATGACCCTCAAATTAAAAGAAAACAACTTGATTTCTGGTTTTTAAATTCAGTACGTCCAATATCTATTATATTACATTGGAAATGTCGCATTTCGTAAATTGTTTTTACATGTATCATCATCTGTTTATCTTTCCATAAATTAATTACAATTCTATTAAAATGTATAGTATGTACACTAAAAGTTATAAACTTTTATTCTTTTACATTTTCTTGTTGTGATTACTACTACTAAGCAGCATGTAACTTCCCCTAAAGAATTTACCCTAACCTCTAAAAACCAAACAAATTTCATTCATTTTACAAAGTAACACTAATAACTCGCACTCCATTTCAAATAGAAAGTTCCACATATTTATATAATTTCCATATAGAAAGAAAAATAATAATAATATAAAAATTTATAAAATCTCAATGAACACAAATGAACCCAAAATACATTTTCTTTGTTTTTTCCATTCTATTTTCCACATCAAAAGAAAAGTATACACAAAACAATAAACGGAACGGTGGTCAAAACAACAACAAAAAGGAGACACACAAAAACGAAAAAAAATAAAATAAATCACAGATTAACAAAAATAAAACACAAGTTCCACAACTTGTGGGACTTATAAAAAAAAAACAATTTCAAATAAAAAATAATCAATGCATATAGGTCCCGTATAAGAAAAATAATAGTATCAAAGAGTAGAATAAATTTTCTATCGAATGCGTTAGAAAAATTCATTTACATTGGCTTGCCAGTGCACTCTCCAGTGTGTGGATCGTAAGTTCAAAAGCAGAAACGTTTTGGTGGTGATTTTGTTTTCAATTGTTGTTTTTATTGCATTTCTCATGGAAAGAAGCTTAGCTTTGAAAAAACATTTTTTTTTGTTAAAATAATAAGCGTAATCTGTTTTTTTTTTTTTTTTTTTTTTTTTTTAAGTTCAAAACTTGAGTTTTTCCTTACACTTGGTAGCTGGGTGTTAATTTCTATTTATGTATTAATTTCGTTTTCTACAAATTGTCCACTGGAAAACCAAGCAAATTAATTTTCTTCTACATTCTTTGTTTAAATTTAAAATTTTGTATGATAAATGTAATTACTTTTTTTTTTTTGACAATTTTATTTGTTTGTATAAATAGCCCTAATGATAATTATAATGCACACATTTTTTTTGTTGCTTGTTGGTTGTTTTTTTTTTTTTTTTACAAAATTTAACTAAAAAATATAAATATATTAAAAATTTAAATTTAAAAGTCCGAAAATGTTTAAATTTTTTTTTTTTTTTTATATATAAAAGTAAAACTTTAGTTTCCTATCGAAAATATATGTATAAATTAATTTAAGAAATAATTACACGAAAAAAAAGACAGATAGAGAGAAAGAGAGAGAGAGGGAGAAATAGTTGTTTACAATACTAAACGGGACCTAGATTTCTTAAGTCGATTTGTGGTGCCACCTAAACCCTTGACGTCACCGTTCCAGCTCTTTGACTTTGCACGGAAATGCTTGTAGGCTTCTGCGTAGGATGGCTCCAACATTGGTCTATACGCGATGGGATCGCAGAGGTCTGAGTAGGATTCGTAGAACTCTTTGTAGCCACCGTGCAGAAGATATATCTCGGGGTAATGTAGTGCAGGGTATGCGTTTGTGTTGCGTTCTCGATCGTGATTGCGAAGGAAGCGTGATCTGGAAGAGAAAGAAAAAACAATTCGTAAGTTACATACGATCCACAAATTTGGTTTGTGTGTAAAATGAGTCTCAGGGACCATCAATGGGGTAAAGAACAACTAAACGTCTTTTATACTTACAATTTAGGTCCACGCTCTGATGAGAATTCACAATGGAAAACGAGTATATGCCTCTTTGGTCCGTCAGCTTCGACAGTAGCTGCATCAGTCTTACAGTTCACAAGTTCCTCCAAAATCTGCTCCTGGGTGTATAAGTTCATGGCGCCACGAATGTGTCCACCTTCGAATTCGTAGGGATACCGACAATCGATGACCTTGTACGAAGCCACTGAGTCCTTGTACACACCGCTGACCAGCCTGGCCATGGTCTCACTTGAAATCGACTTCAAATCTCGATGCCTGCCATCCATTAGCGGCAGACAGAAGGCTTTACTAAAGTCTCCAATAAGGTCTGGCTCCGATGATGATCTCGATAGAGCGCTCATTATATCGGCATCATTCATTGAGACATGCTTCCTTAGGATCGGTCTCTGTGGTTGCATCGACACTTGCATCAAGTCATTGTTCTCCTTCTCAGCGGACGAAAATAACTCGCCCTTGTATCGCTTAGTCTGGATTGGGCTGACCGTGGTCGATGGTGGATCGGGACGCTTAAAACAACGTTCCGCAGCCAAACGTGATGAATATGGGGTGGTATTCAGCACAGGTGATTGATTGGAGTTAATGGAGGATATCCTATCTTGTACTGTTCTCAGAATCTCTGGCGTCTTTGGTTCGAATAATGAGGTGCGTGCCTTTGTAGCCGCGCAGTTATTCTCTGTCAGGCTTAAGCATCTACGCACAGGTGGTCGTTTCATTAGCTCGGGGCTAGTTTTTGTGGTCTTAATCTGACCACTAATGAGTGAATTAAGATTACTAGGTACATCATCGCCCAGTGATTCCATTTCGAAGAGTTCCATATACTCATCGTCCATTGTGGACTCCATTGATCCAGAGCTCAGGCTGTGGAACATTTGGAAGGGTTTCGCTGGTGTTTTTGTCGACCGCATCGCTGATGATACTTTCTTAGTGCGAGGTGATGGTTCCAAAAGTTTACGGAAGCCTTGCGGTTGCTGTACAATTTGGAAACGCTGCGGACTACCTTCCGGTGAGAGCAGACGATCCTCATCCATAAGGAGTTCATTCATTGTGGGGCTGGAGGTGAAGGCATGATTGGCCTGGTGGCTGTCTTCATCGTAAAAGGATAATTCTTCGATGGCCATACTGGATGAGTTCATCGTGTTGTTTGAGTGGTTATGGCTATCCATTACGAGACGACGTCCACCAGCCAGCCCCCCTGTGGTGCGATTGCGATTAAAGGCATTCAAGTCGAAGTTATTGGAGACCACACTGCAAGTAGAGAAAGAGAAACGTGTTTGATTAGTTTACGGCGCCCAGTGAATTGTCTGCAAAAAGAAATATCCTTTACAAGTAATAAAGCGCGGGTGTGTCGTCAAAAACTATAAAAAATTTCACAATTTTCATTGCTATCCGCGGCTCAGGTCCTACTCACAGGACGACACAAATAAAACTAGTTTCCTAACCCAAACAACGTACAGTCACGCTGTCGGAGGGAATACACTACACCACCAACACCACCACCACCAGCTAAAGTGCAGCGGCCCTGCTGACGTTCATCCTCCACCACTCCATAGGCAAGTTCAACAAACTCTTCCTCTAGGACAGACATTCCCCCGACGTTGTTGTTGTGTGGGTTATTTTTTTGTTTGTAAAAATTAAACACCCGGACATTTTCTACACAAAAATGTGATAGAGCCGACTGACTGACTGAGCTCTCGGACCCTTCATTTCTTTGCACACCCTAAGTTCTAAGCCCACGTTCGTGCAACGAAAATACACAACCAAATGTGAACAAGGAACAAAATTAGGGAAGAGGGTTGTTATTGATGCATTTCATTGGAATAGTGTGTGTGGATTGTATTTTTATTTCAGCACTCAGCACACGCGAGGGTAACACGTAACAGATGTATGCGGCTCTACAACTGTAGTGCGTGAATATAATTGGAGAGAAGTGCATTTGAAGAACTGGGGGATCCCCAAAAAATGCACCAATTTAGACAGTGAATGTCATGCAATAAGGAAGTAGACAGAGAGAAGAAACACAGCTCTGTCTGGTCTTTTCAATGACCCTAAGCGGATGTCTTCTTTTTTTATAGGTGTTTTGTGGACTCTTTTTTTTTTTTTTGTCGTTCTACCTGGTGTCCAGCGGAATATATGGCACACTTTAAAAGGCCAAGGGGAGGAATGAAAAGTGTCTTCAGCGTTCAGCTGTGTGTTTCTTCGTTTTTGTGGACAGCGGTAAAATGTAATTTTTATTAGGTCAGGTCGGCAATGAAATGAAGGAGGGAACAGTGCGAGTTGCATGATTGAATGCACGTAGTTGATTTAAGCGAAAGAGCGGAGGAAAAAAAATTCTATTGACAACCACAGGGCTGTCAGTTTAGACCGCATTCCTTTTTAATTGATTGACAATGAAAAAAGTAGGAAATTGCTGATTTTTGGACACCAAATTGGGGCACAATCTTTCTATGAGACATGTGTGAAGTGACCATTTTTAAAAAATCTGAACACCAAATGTCAGTTTGGACCGCATTCCTTTTTAATTGATTGACTATGAAAAAAGTAGGAGATTGCTGATTTTTGGACACCAAATTGGGGCACAATTTTTCTATAAGACATGTGAAGTGACCATTTTTTAAAAATCTGAACCACCCACAACTGCGAACGTCACTTAAAAAATCTCTAATCAATCAGAACTAATTCCAACCACACCACGGTCGATAAGAGTAATTTCATAAACGTCAAAAAATAAAAATTCAATTGATAATCAAATGCCGTTTGCAATTCATTTTTATGAATGAATTTGCCCACCCGATTCCCGTTCGCCAGCCGGCACAAAAGTAAATCTGAATTAAGAGGCAAACAAAAATCGCTGCCTTCCACTTTCGTTTTCATTGAAACCAAGAGTAATGAACGAAGCCGGTGGAATACGAAAAAAAAAAAACAGAAAAAAACGTACAAAAAATGCCGTAAAACCGGCGAAAATCACGCACAAAAAGAAACCAGACACACGAAGACGAAGCTGGATGTGCAAGACTCAGACTATGGGGCACTGAGGTCTTATAATTTTTTTTTTTCGCGAATTCACCTTCAATTGAAGTGACATAAAAATTATTTTACGTGCTTCGGAACGCACTCAATACTAATTAGCACTTTTTTTTTTTTTTTTTTGGGGCAGGAGGGTGGCATTGTCTATTTGTACATATAATTACCTTGTGCAATCCATCATATCGCAGGCTTCCGCGTTCATGCTTTCCCACAACATTTTTGTAAATTTGTGTTTTAAGACTTTTGGTTATTTAAAAAAAAAAAAAAATGAATTTTGAATTTTTTTTTCCGAAAAAGCGTAATTTTTCGAAATTAAAACTAAATGACGATGAAAAATGCCACAAATTATTTGCTTTTTATGAGTAGTAGTCCGACATTTGTTGGCGTGTATCCTTTGCATGCAATCCTTGCGAATAGAAATTGTTCAGCAACATATACGGTTTAAAATTAAAACTTATAGTATCACTTATAATTATATTGCATTTTTGTTGTTATAAATTTTGTTAAGTGAAATAATATTATTTTTAAAGTGTCCTGGTGATCATGATTTTATTTGTTTGCATTTATATCCTTTTAAGTACGGTTGCGAGTTCACACTGTTCGTTAGCAAAATATTTTCTTTTTCTTTTCGCTTAGATCATTGCTCACTGATTTATTTAGTCTTATCCTTTAGATTTGCAGGATCAAGATTCTAATTGCCACACACTCGCACACACAGTGTTCTCTCAAATCAACAAATTTATATGAATTATCCTAAGATGAATGAAATGTGAAATGAGAGAAATAACAAAACTCGAACTCTATGAGAATGAGAGAGGCATTTGCTACTACGATAGCAGAAACTCGAATGACTGCCGGTTGACGGTGACGTTGGCCTTTTATAAAACGGCACTCGTATAGGGGTAGTTGAGCGGTGTGTGCGTGCGAGCTGTGTGGAATGGGAGAATCTGTGTAAAAATCATATGGTTGTTTTGAGAGTGTGTTTATGTCCTTTTTGACATATCCTTCGTACCTCCTTGAAGAACATATGATTTTTGTTGCTTTTTTCTATTCATTACTTTGATTTCTTTTTCGTACAAGTGAATTTTTGTCTCAACTCTCATGCTCAACCCTTCAAGCGGTTTGTGGGGATTTTTATATTAAGTTCTTGTTCTCAGTCTCAGTCTCAGTCTCAGTTTTAGTTGTGTAACTGTGTGTGCGATCGCGATGTAGAGATGATAGTTGTAGTTTGTTGTGTTCTTTTGTTTTTGCTTTTTTTTATGGAGAGGCAAAGAGGAGAGATTCTGGCTGTTGGTCAGCTGAGATTTCTTCTTCGTTCCTTCTTGTTTGTTTTCTTTTTAATTGTAAATGAAGATCGAATATAAATTTGTTGTTCCTCCTCGAGAGTATATAGGAATTGTAGGGGCAAATCAATTGCGTTTTCGAGAAATATACAAGGAAAAAAGGGGATACACCATTGAATAGGGAATAATGTGAGATATGTGAGTACTGGGTATATAGAAGATGCAACAGGTACTCTGATTTTAAGGAAGGCTTAAGCGACTTTTGGGGAGGGGAGCCTGACAAAAAGATGCACAAGTAACGACAAATCAAAACGGACGATAGATAGCTGATATAAACGGTCGTTAGATTAACCTTGGATTTAAAAGGGAAGTCGGGAACGTAACTACCACCAGAAGAAAGCTTAAAACACTTGATCTAAAGAGTTTATACTAGATCTAGATGTTTCGTGAAAACCATTCGAAATGGCCTCACTGATTAACCTTATAGAAGGATATTGCTTACTTCTTACTTCCCGCAAACATTTGATGGCGTGTGATCTCATATTTAAGGCGAATGGATGATCTAGTGATCTCAAATGATCCTGACAATGTCAATGGATCGTCATAACAGAGTTGATCCATTCAGACTGGGGAATTAACAGATGAAGCGTCATAAAACCTAGGTTCCTCTGATCTTGTCAATGTAAGATTTAAGTAGTGTGCTGCATAATTCCACGATCAGTCCAATATTCATCAAAAATCATCTCTCGGGTTTTTATTTATCTACGAAGATGATGTTATTGATCCCCAGATTTTGCATTTCTTCAATTGATCTTATTTAGATCAATTCCGGGCAATTCTGAACGGACAACGAAAGAGTAAGATCTAGATCTAATTGAAAAAGTTGCTTCTTCCCTCCAACCTATACCAATCTTGTAAAAATCTGATCCATATCTACATTGTTAAGTATTGAAAAGTAAACGAAATTCTTTTTAGCCTTTAAGTGCCAAGATCAGTTGTGATGAAGCTATAGATCGGGGGCCAAATGACCGCATCTTTGATCGAGTACTATGTGACGGCATTCGTAATTGTTTTGTAGGCAAAACCCACTTAATTCAGTGATGTTCTATCAATCATTAGACTTATTTCCACTACAGTTCCTTTAAAGGCACAAATCGTCCATTTCGCTTACTGATCCTGCAGTTTTGAAGGTGAAATGGTTATAGATCATTTATAAGCCAAAGCTCCTTCGTTACCCTTATACCCTATTCACACTGCACTGAAAATTGTGTTTTCACATCGAACAATAACTAGTTTTGGTTTGACGTTTCAATCAGCTGTGAGACACTAGTCGTGAAACTTCAGTGTAAACTATTTTGTTTACAAAGTTCTATCGCATTAATGAACAAATGAATTCACAGCATTTAAAAATTATATTAGCCCATCAATTAAGCGTGGAAAATGATTTTAAGTTGTGAATTGCGACTTATCTTCGGTCAGCAGTTTGCTGAATTTCCTAAATATTGCATAAGGTGTGTTTGTTTCAACAACCCCACGATTGGAAGTAGTTTTCGTAGCGTTTTCGTGGAAAACGGCTTTAAACGACTCGTTTTGAATACTCAAATATGTATGAGAAAACGTATTTTTTCGAGGGTTGCTAATATGGCAGTTCTCAGAGCGAAAGGGCTGAACCATTTATAAGCCACAGCTCTTTTATTTTGGTAACTGAACAAAATCGATGATCCAAGGACTAGATCAATTTGATAGTAGCGAACTTCATATTTGAATGAAGGCAGTTAACTTTTTCTTTGAGTCTAGAAGTTAGAGTTACATTGAAGCCTGTAAAAATGTATTTAATCAGCCAATCAGATCGATCGGTATTATATGATCATTCGCCTTAAAAAATAGAAAAAGACTTCAGTGACCAAAATTGATTTGATGAGAGATATAGATTTAGTTTTATTCACGATTTTGAATATGTGAAACTGATCTTACCAAGATCAATATCGGTAGATCATCAGACAATAGAAGGAAAATTAAAATGTTGCCACCACTGACTGGAGGCAATCTTACCCATTGATACTCTGTTCAAGGCCTTTCTGAGTTCAAGATTTTCTTTCAATAGTGGACACAGAAGTACAGACGGCTACTACGACTTTAATTTGTATTTTAGTTAAATCATTTAAGAAGAAACTCTCTCATCGATCTTGCCAAGATCAGTTTCTTTAATGTAAGGAAACTTAGTATAAAAGATGGAGTCGCAACTATAAGCATATTTGACTAAGATCAGATTGCTTACAAGTGATCTTTCCAAGATATTGTCACAGATCATTGACTAAAACAGTTCATACCACTTACTGAAGACCAAGACAAATGAAAGGCAGCTTCCTATTTTAAAAAGTATAATTCAACTACTCAAGTTTGATCACAATCATTATGTAGGATCATAATCGTGTTAAACTGATCAATTTGTATTCCATTTTATAAGTGCCAAGTTCTTGTTAGTTTACAAAAAAAGCTAAAACTTCTATAATGATTGTCAATTAAAACAACACTGACCGACCCTTTAACAAGTAGGTATTGTCTGGATTTCATAGACGATCACTTATCCGATGGGTGATCCTCAATTCTTGAAAATGCAATGAAACTCCCAAATTCGTGTATAGGTATATACATATTTTACAGTAGTGCTTCAACATTAAAATAATCCTGAAAGTAAATGTGAAATAAAGTGATCGTCAGCTTAACTTCGATCCGTTGCACTAACAAAAGCTCGACAACCAATGCGTCCCAAATATACAAAACTTTGACAAAGTTAAAAGCTCAATCTCCTCTCTAAACAACGAGTTCTTCGACAACAGCTATTTTTACAGTGAAAAAACAAAAACTGGATACCAAGAGTACCTACATTTTACGACCAGCGCTGATAAATCAATCTTCATCTTCACGCGTATAATTTGAGCGTAGGCTGTAATTCTGTTCACACCACCCAGGTATAACAAAAAATCAAACATTGATCGGTGCACAAAAAAGAAATACCCACCAAAAGGCGAGTTCGCGCGTTTCTATTCAAGGTCTTCCACAGTATACCTATCTCCACTTTGCTATCTCAAAATAAAAAAAAAAAAAAAAAAACAACACGATCGCAGTATCTTTCACGAAACACAATCCTTCATTCCTGAAAGCAAAATAATCAGCATCATAACACTCCACCTAGACATGGATCCTAGATCATGAAAGGGAATACATTTTCATAGCCATAGCATTACTGAAACAAAATCTGAGCATTTCAAACATTCGCGACACGATCACCTTTCAAGTCGCTAAGAACTGCAAAAAAAAAAACATTCATTTCATCAGCTACAATCATCTATGATCTATCTCGTCTCAAGCTCAATTGGACTCGTATTTCGTGCACAAAAATCTCATCCAACTTCACTTAATGCAAGATCACCATCGAGACTGATCCTCACTTGAATTGAGCTTCGAAACAATTTGCGCGAATCTTTTATACTCGCCCCAACGCTGTCTGCATTCCATTTCCATACTCACACACATATACGCAATTTTGCCACCCAATCGGGGAGCAAATACCAACACACTGCTGTTCTTTAAGTTGAGATCAAAGAAAGAAAGAAACGAAGTAAATTACGACGAAACAAAATCTTGGATACCTCCACGGCTCCGCCACAGTCCCCACTTAGGAAGCTATGTTTGGCGCGCCAAAAACATGAAAAAGTAACGATCGATTGGGACTTGCTTGACACAAAAAAAAACCCAACAACTTTCTGTTTTCTGTATCTCGAGCTAAGGAAATGAATAAATTATAAGAAAAAAAAAAAGGCACCATGACAAAAGAAACCGTTCTGATGATTAGGCGCAACTAGATAGTGGGTAAGGCATTCAAAATAATGGGGAAAGGTTACTGATCTTGCTCGATGCTCGCAAAGACGCATAACTTGGAATTTCAATTGACATCCATTGTATGCATGAGCTTGTACTCGTATCCATAAAATGTGTCACAACATGCGACACATCTATTAATTGATTCTAATAGAAACATTTCGTATGGAGGTCATAAGTTGAGCATCTAAAATGACTTCTGCTGTCCCGCCAAAAAATAGAAGAAGTTGTTGGTATTTCCAATTAGACAGGGTTTCCAGTATCTCACAAGTGCATTGGAATTTGAATAGATGAACAATCAATAGTATATGTTTCTCCTACAAATGGATACATTATGTATGAACTTATCGCCAAGTCCGTGGTCAATCAGCTGAGCTGAAAAGTAAACATATGATCGATGCAAGTGATCGTGTATAAGGCAGACAGGATAAAGTGATATTTTGAAGCAACCAAGGAGGACAGGGACAGGGACAGGGACAGGGACAGGGACAGGGAATGCAAGTAATGTAAAGTAAATACACTTTCAGAGGTGATCATACCGATCGCACGAATTGATTTTTTATTTTTTCATTTTGTTGTATCTACAAACAGTTTAAATGGGGATATTCTGTTGAATTATAGTCAGCAATGGGATGTGTGTGTAAATTTGTAAGAAGTTCTCGTCAGCAGAGTGTTGCTGGAGTAGGTCAAGTGTGCTGGGATATACAGCATTGATACTATGTATTGAGAGTTACATTTTTGATCTGCCCCTGTGACTGATAGCGGAAGTCATCTTCTTCGTGCGAGGAGTTTGCACAAAATTATTCGCACGCTTTAATCATTTATTGTAAACACAAGAGTGCTGAAGGTTAAGGAGCTAAGATATAAAGTTGGCCCTTAAAATGATATTATGGAAGATCGCTGATCGCTTTTAGAACTTCTATTACATTCAGGCTAAAAATTTATCAGTTGAATTTTATATGGATTTGTTTGTCATTTAACATAACAAATCTGGTAAGATCACTGATCCTTGATCTTCGAAGTGATCCTTCGAAAAATATATTTTCCAATGCATGCCGCTTAAGCAGTTTATACGATTCGACATCCAGCAATACTTGCGAAAATACCTTTATCCACTCAGCTGCATGCAAGATCACCGATCGCAGAAGTGATCCACCCATAACTTCATTTACGGAATCAACTCGTATTCCGATTTTTTAAAGAAAACTTGCTTTACAAGATCATTGATCGTCGATTTGCTGTTAGTGCCCTGCAAATTTGAGTGTAAATGCAATCTCCTTAAAGTATACTTACACTCCCTTCTCTTTAAAGTCAAATGATCAAGTCACTCGTCAAAATCATTCAGTTAATTAAGAATGTTTTTTGTTTCAAGCACGATCAGCAAGATCAGTGATCACTTCATCCTAATAGGTACCAATTGAATTTCAAAGTAATAACCGTCTATATAAATTTACAGACAATGCCAAATCTGCTCCATTTTTTTGATCAACATTTTCGGAAAGATCCTTGTGCAAAAAGTACCACTTCGCTCCTATATTTGTCACGCTCCTTACAAATCATCTCCACTGCAACACTGCATTTTCTTAGGAAATCCGTGCTGGCTAAGAAAACTCACTTGTATGCCCCAACACATCCAATCATCCCGATGCTCCTTGACAAAAAAAAAAGAAAAAAACAGCTGAATACAGACTACATTCGTGTATGTAGTCCAACACATATAGCCACATCGTATTTACATTTCGTCATTCCATATAGATTATTATCGTTTCCACCTCGTCTACCATTCTTTCGTGGTCGTTCGCGCCTTTAAGGAAACGAGCTCAATAAGAAAATAGCACACAAAAGTCGAGGTAACCAACCGATTGGAAGAAGGACATACTTCTCCATGAATACAATCAAGAAAGTCTCGTCGCTCCTCATCCTTTTCAAACACAAAAGCCATCCCGATCCCGATGCCGTATTCCTTCTTCTTCTCAGCTGGTAGCTGTACGACCTTGCGAAATCAGCTGACTAACAGGACATTCACTATTCCTTAACAGTGTGTGCAGTGTGCAGCCAGAAAGTGATGGTGTTTGTCGTGCGTATATGACACGAGCACAACCGTGATACGGAGGGGTGACGTTGACGGTGACATACAGCAACAGTCAACAGACGAATCTCTGTTATTTTATGACCTCCTTTTTTCCAATCTTCTTGGCCGTCTCCTTTGGTAGTCGAACGCGTTACGTGTTGTATATGTGATTAGGAAAAGGAAAATCCTATTCGGCGCGAGGATATCTTTCTGTATAATGGAGAAGTAAATAATGTAGTACGATATCTACGAGGGAGTTCGCGCCAAAAAATCTGAACCCATATACCTAGTAGAAGTAACATCTCCTCAACTTGACTGAGATTGTGGTTTACTCGATGAAGGCGAAGGGGAAAACGAGTCCACTGGTAGTAGTAGTCCTTATCTATAAATTGAGCAAACAGAAAATAACTGCCTACCTAGGAACGGGTCATTGCCGGATGAGAGTTACAGGTTGGCGGAGCTCTTGCCTCTCGGGGTTTTTCCCAAATATTTGTGAAGGTTTTCGTAGAATTTAAATTGAAGTTAATTAGGAAGTTTATGACACCTTCTTTTTTTTTTTGTGTGTGTGTGGACCATATTGTGTGTGCTGATAGCTTCGGGGAATTTCATATAGCGACTGCATTTCGCATGGCGTGACATTTCATTGATGAGTAGCAGAATTCGTTGGAAATACTTTTAAAAATCGCGTAGCGAATGTTGGTAGAACCGTGACGTTTTCGAAATGACAAATATTTCCTTAATGCCTTTTGTGAATAATCCTAGGGAGTAAAACAGGTGTACCTAGGTTGTATTTCAATTTAGTGATTTTTAGATGAGGCCGAGTAGACTTGTAGGCGCCTAGATTTAGTTGGCAGGGGTTTTTGCAAATGGTGTGCTGGGAATAGGGGTTTTGAATTTTTTTAAATGGCATAGGTTGTCCGAATTTCAATAAAACCCAACAATTAGTAAATGTTTTATGGAAATAGAAATCAAGGGACGACAATAGTTGGACCGATTGGTACCTACGATTCTTTTAGCTTTTATACCTATCGTAGGCAATACGCTTTTGAGACATACCGGGAACCGTTTGCGATTGTTATTTTTTATTTTTTAAACACTTTTCGAGTAATTTAGTCGTTTATGCGGACAATGCTCGCTTTGTAAGCCTTTTTTTTCTCAGCAGAGGTTTAGCATAGCCCACAACAACAAGTAAATCCAGTGGCGTTAAGTCGTATAATTTTGACCGTCAATTGAATGTTTTATTACGTCACATGATCTGCTTCGTCAGTTACTCAACAGCTTGAGTAGGAATGTGGCATCTTTCGCCATGCTGTTAAAACAACGAGTGGCAACCAGTTCGCTGTGATGGAAATTTAAAAACCAACAAGCACAGATCATCGTTTGGTAAACTGTTCCATTCGATATGGTTACGAGCTGAAGACGAAGTAGTGAAGAAAAGACCTGTTAATGCCACCAGGGGCCTATAAAACAATACAACAAGTGCTTGTTAAACAAGTGAAATTCAACAACTGTTGAAAACAACTAACGAGTCTGGTTAGTATGTTTTACACAAATTTTCAACAGTCGTTGAATTTCACTTGTTTAACAAGCACTTGTTGTATTGTGTTATAGGCCCCAGGGTGACTCTGGAGATTCCGCCGATTTTTTACTCGGGTGTCAGAAACTAGTCGTGGCTCTTCAGAAGAGCTCATCTTTAAAAATGCTGTCGAAAGCGGCCTTAAAATCAACCTGATCTTCTGAGGGTTTCTAACAGAATTTACCGGGCCTATAAATACAGCCTGTAAGAGGACAATGTCAATCAGTTTTTTTGCCAAAGGATTTCACTCGTTCGCACAGTATGACGAAACGAATTTTTTGAGCAATGTTATGGAGACTGTTGGCGATCTTGTGCACAATGTTATGAAGACTGGATGCTACTATATAGTTTCAAAGTTTTTAGAGCATCTCCTATTTTGTGGAGCACAATTATTCCATCTATCCGCCGATCAAATCTTGGAAAAGACTTAGGAAATGCTTAGAATTTGACGTCAAACATGCCCTCAAAATAATATTTAAGAAAGTTGTAAGAAACTCAGAAACTTCAGAAGATATTCCACCCAGTTTTTGTTCACAGCATTAGGACGGGAAGATTAAACAGCGAATTCTAGGAGCTAGTTAGAAAAATGCAATTCAGCTGTCTAAAGGTTATTCAACATGTAGACACAAACGTAAAGTCCGTGCTGCTGAAAGCTGGAAAGTCTCTGAAAACAACACGGGAAAGACTTTTGTTAACCACAGTCTCTGGTACATCACAAAGATTTGTTGGCCGCAGATCAGATTCAAACATGAGTTTTGTCCTAAACGGAGCTAAAAGCTGTTGAATATTGAGGTAAGGTTATGGCGCTGAAATGGTCACACTGAGGAAACTAAATGAGAACATCGAGAAGCAGCCTTTTGAATGAATTTATCAATGTACACCTCCGGTTGGAAGGCCAAAAACCACCTAGAGTCTGGAGATCGACAGCTGTATCAGAAGCAGCATACAAAGTAATTTCTGGCGACCAGCAGGGTTGCCAGAATTTAGTTCGCTTTAAGCGCCCAAACCGTTAAAAAATGTAGCCCAATGTCGTTGCTCAGAAAGAAGCCCAAAAATCGTTGAAAATTTTGGTATTTTTCAGACTTATTCTCATGGCGTTTTTTTTTTTTTTTTTTGACTTCTACGCCTTGGATTTTATTTGACTTTTTGGAGTTTACTCGCCTTAAGAAACGATTTGAGTTATAAGCAGGGTTGCCAGAATTTAGTTCGCTTTAAGCGCCCAAACCTTTAAAAAATGTAGCCCAATGTCGTTGCTCAGAAAGAAGCCCAAAAATCGTTGAAAATTTTGGTATTTTTCAGACTTATTCTGACCGCGACTTTTTTTTTTTTTGACTTCTACGCCTTGGATTTTATTTGACTTTTTGGAGTTTACACTCCTTAAGAAACGATTTGAGTTATAAGCAGGGTTGCCAGAATTTAGTTCGCTTTAAGCGCCCAAACCTTTAAAAAATTTAGCCCAATGTCGTTGCTCAGAAAGAAGCTCAAAAATCGTTGAAAATTTTGATATTTTTCAGACTTGTTCCCACCGCGGTTTTTTTTTTTTTTTTGACTTCTACGCCTTGGATTTTATTTGACTTTTTGGAGTTTACTCGCCTTAAGAAACGATTTGAGTTATAAGCAGGGTTGCCAGAATTTAGTTCGCTTTAAGCGCCCAAACCTTTAAAAAATTTAGCCCAATGTCGTTGCTCAGAAAGAAGCTCAAAAATCGTTGAAAATTTTGATATTTTTCAGACTTGTTCCCACCGCGGTTTTTTTTTTTTTTTTGACTTCTACGCCTTGGATTTTATTTGACTTTTTGGAGTTTACTCGCCTTAAGAAACGATTTGAGTTATAAGCAGGGTTGCCAGAATTTAGTTCGCTTTAAGCGCCCAAACCTTTAAAAAATGTAGCCCAATGTCGTTGCTCAGAAAGAAGCCCAAAAATCGTTGAAAATTTTGGTATTATTCAAACTTATTCTCACCGCGTTTTTTTTTTTTTTACTTCTACGCCTTGGATTTTATTTGACTTTTTTTTCTGCTATTGGCTTTTGTGGCTTGTGTCAAACCAAAAGGCCTGCAAAATGAATTGGTGTGTGTGCAACTTGAACGACTGTTCGATGTCACTTGACTGCAAGAGTGCTGCCAAGTTTTAAAAGTGCGGGTTTGTTCGAAAATATTTCTTTTTTTTTTTAAGTTTTGTGAAAGAATAAAACAAACAAAATTAACACACAATTTGTAAAACGATATGTAGCCCAAAATTGTGTTGGGCACCAGATCAAATGAAAATTATTTATTTGGAGACCGAGAAAATGGGAAGAGATGACGCCGCCATAGGAATATGGGTTCCTCCCGAGGTTGCAGGAAAATTATGATGGGTTTACTTTCAGATATCATACAAGGAAGACTTGGATAAGTGCGGAACTCAATTAATTGCTTTTTAGAATATTGAGAGGTTACTTGATCATGATCATTCTGCACCGACGACCCTTCTAATTGATGGGCTGGACTTTGAGAATAATCTGTTACAATAAAACCCTGCTCTGCGAAAAGCCAAATATTTAAACCAGGTATGGGTGCCAATAAAAAGATCAGCATCTGGTGGACTTCTTTCGAAAGAAGAACTGCAAAGTCATCTAGTTTTCTGCTAAATTTTATGGACGGCTCTAAACCTTTTTACAAATATTCCAAGTTAAAATCGCGTAATAAATCTCAGCAAACATCGTCCACAACCAGGTAAAAAAAAAGAAGAAGTCTTTCGGAAGGTAATCCAAACAAATGGCCTCGGTATAAGTCATTAGAGCGATGTAAAAAGGGCTTAAACGACAGATAAGCATCGTGATTAAACTAAATAACTACGCGAAATGTACCTGCCCTTTGATTTGCGACTCTATAAACATTCCAGCTGAGCTGTTCCGCCTCCAAATCGTATCTGCTTCATTGGAAACGATAAAACTCGTAAATTTGCATAATATCCACGAGCATCGCGAGCGGGTGGTCGTGGGAAACATTTTAATTCGCTTACAGATGCAGATATACAACAAAAACAGATGACATACCGAAATAACTTGTGATTAGCATTATTTTGTGCTCTGTCGAAAGATAAAACAGACCCGCTCGCAATTAAATTTGAATATTAATCGCGTTTCGTAGCCTTGTGCTAATTTGAAATAATACACACTCCGAGCCCAGAAGTTCTTGGTTCTTTGTTTCAAAATACCTCGTTTTTTGTTCAAACAAAAGCGGCAATCAATCACCAATCAAGGGTCTGTGGACTTAAGCTTAAGTGAGCAAACAGGCCATAGCAACTAGTATCCTGTGTTGGAAAGCGTATACATCAATCAGACAACAGCAAGTTTATTCTTCGTTTCTGACAGATAGATATCAAAAGTGTCTTGCACCCACAAATGTGTGTATAGATTCGAACACTATTTGGTGATGTTATCAATTTACGTCGACCTCATCAAGCCCGTTACAATCAATTTGGTGAACTCCCCGATAGTGTCGATATAAATTTCGAGTTCATCGACGAGTTGCCTTCTTCTTCTTTGGTGATTTGAAAGTCAAGGTCCGCAGCACTTAATTGAGCTGTTATCGAAGTTGGATTTCCTGCTTTTCGATGGGTCTTACAACAATTGTTGTTCCCAAGATGCAGTCGTTAGATAAGCAGTTGATTTGACAACTATGCGAGCTGGAGCTCCCCTCGCACCCATTTGGGGAATGGGAAACTAATCGGACACATATAACCAACAAACAAATGGTAGGGCGTTTATGAAAAAGTTCGTTACAACGATGCTGTGTATGTTTGTGATAAGAACGATAACGAAACCTTCCCGGACTAAGACTAAGACTACGACGACGACGACGACGACGGGAGGAAGTATACTCGAATCGGAGCGCGACTTATCAGAAAACGATTTAAGCGGGACACGAACACGACGTTGCGTTTATTAATGGAAATTTGGCGCGATGAATGAATAGCAAACGTCTATTCATCGAGATACGAGCACTTCTCTGACAGTGGTTGTCTGTCTATATGAGGGTGTCCAATGTGCCATTTGTTGTGGATGGTTGGCATGGGGGCCTTCCTAGTGCGCACATACAATAAAACTGTATACTCGTGGAGGGAACAGAAATATCTAATTTGATGCGGTTGTGATTTGGAATTCGTTATATAAGCAGTTCGTCATACATTCGTATATATTGCACTATAACTGTGGAATGTTGGCATTCTTTGGGGCGCCATTTAGCTGGGGCTTTAGTGGTGCTAAAAGTGTCGTTCTTCCATGGCTGGGTATAGAGAGTCTTTATGTCTTTCTTGGCGATGAGATTTGCGTTGCGAATTGGCTTTAAAAAGGTGGATGTGACCTCACATGATGGGCGTTCAAGTAAAGGGTCTTTCATTAGCAACTTGACAACTTCAAACTTTGAACGCACCCTTAAACCGATTACCAAACTGTTAATGTCGAAATATTCAGTAAAATTAACATTTTCATCATATTATTAAATTAGAATTCACTCCCAAAATTCCGAGTCGGTGGTTGCAACTTTAAGGCCCGGTTGCGATACTACTCCTATAGCGATTTAAGTTCCACTTAAAATCTTATGTGACAGCTTATGACATAGAAAAAGTAGCCCATAAGGTATTTAAGTAGAACTTAAAACAAACACAACACGGGCCTAAGAGCGTTAACGTCAATTTTAAATCTTCAGCGACGAAGCGGGTTTTATGGTTAAACGTCTTCGCCAATAAGCAAAATATGCGTTACTGGACAGTGGACAGGTGAGAACCCTTATGTGCCTCATGGAACAGTACTTCATCCGCAAAAGTCACTTTTTGTTGCGGTTTTCATGCCGGTGGCATCATTGGGCCGTTTTTTTTTCGCCGTTGAAAATGACCGTCACGTTACGGTAAATGGTATTCGCTATAGAGACATGTTGGACCATTATTTCTTTGCGAAATTCCATGAATTGGACATCAGTGATATGTGGTTCTAACAAGACGGCGCCACAAGTCACACAGCGGGTGCAACAATCGAGTCTCATTTCGGTGAATGTGTAATCTCGAGAAACGGACCCGTCGATTGGCCGACGAGATAGTGTGATTAAATGCCTCTAGAAATTTTTTATTGGGCTACATTGAATCATTGGTCCATGCCAACAAGCCGGCGACGTTAGAGGAGCTCAGGGCCAATATTGAACGAGAAATAGCGGCCGTATCGTTCGAAATGTGCGGCCGGTCAACAAACCGTCAACCAAGCGATCGACGCATGCCTCCAGTATCTTAGATGATCGAACGTTCCGAGCGGCCAACATAGACTCGGACCATTACTTGGAAGTGTCCAAAGTACGGTTGCGGATATCCAATACTCCACAACTTCGCGAGCGAGGGTACTATACAAAGATTTGACGTTGCAAGGCTACTATCGCAAGAGCCCACCAAAACCTTTGCCGACCGCGTCTCCCTAAACCTCTCAATGCAAGCCCATCCTTAGGTTCACCAGAAGGTGACAGACAAGCTAAAATGTTTATGCCAACTACTTCCCTTTCAAGAAAAACACAACTCCTAAACCTAACAAGGAGTCAGATTCTACTAGGATTCATAACTAAGTCCGGTATCATGAGCGAGCTCTAATTGGAGGAAATCACAATAGGCCCACTCGTGGCCGCAGTGATATGGCAACTTGATTCCACCTCCCAAAAACAATCTAATCTAATCTAGGTTCACCAGCCTCAAGTACAGAGGACCAGTGGCAACACTGCCAGCGTGCCATCAGGAGAACCTCTACCGAAGTCTTAATTTCACTAGGCGGCCACAACGAAACCCCTGGTGCAATGGGGAATGCCGTCAGGCACATGCAGCCAAGAACGAGGCGTATTAATTAATGCTGCAGACAAGAACCAGGGCGTCTGAGAGAGCTGCCCTCAAGCTCTACGGGCAAAAAGAAGGGAGGAACACTGACTTCTCAGAACGAAAAAGAAAGAGCATTAGAAGCGAGCGGTCGAACCAATTGAGGGACGCTATACTGCAGAGGCAATATTCGAAAGTTCTACCAAAGGGTAAAACGATCCACCCAAATATACAAGACCCGAACAAAAGCCTGCAGAGATGAGCATGGGAATACAGTAGTAGATTCATAGTCGGTGTTGAGGATTTGGAAAGAAGTCTTTGCAGAAGTCTGCAGACTGTTTAACGGCGGAGACAGGCAACAACCCGCTGTCACGCAGAATGATATTTTCAGCTTGAACGATGATAGGCAAAACTTCCGTCCACCCGACCTATACCCGGCCGAGATTTTCAAAGCAGCGGGAGATGGCTTGGTAAAGAAAACATGCCCGACGAATCGAACCTTAGCATCGTGTGCCCCATCCACAAGAAAGGAGATAGGTACTCTGAACTGCGCCATGTACAGAGGAATAGGTCTCTTGAATGTTGCGAATAAGATCTTGTCGGCTGTATTAAGTGAACGCCTAAAACCTTTCGCCAACAACCTCATCGGCCCAGATGAGACTTTTAAAGTCGTCTATGACAGCGTATAAAGGGACGAATTATACAAAGCCATGTCAAGTTTTGGCATCCCCGCCAAACTCGTCCGTTTGTGCAGGATGACGGTGGAGGAATCTCGCTGCTCTGTCAAAGTCGGCAAGAACACCACCGAGTCATTTGATGTCGAAAAAGGTTTGAGACAAGGCGATGCGCTATTATGTACGTTCTTTAACATCGTTCTTGAAGCGATTGTACGAAACTCACAAGCTAACACCAAAGGTAAAATTTTTCAAAAGACCGTTTAACTACTTGCCTACGCTGATGATATTGCCCCGTACTAATAACAAATTTAAGTCTCAACTCTACATTTACGGAAGGTCACAGTTGCGAAATTTGGATAGAAAATATGAATAGCCACTGTGAACATTATTTCGAGAACGCGCCGAGCTGTCAGTGGCGCATTCGCAAGCATCGAAACGGAGGCGGCGAAGATGGGTCTGGCTGTTAATGAGGACTCTCAACATATAGGCGACTCGGACAAAACATCACAATGGACAGATACAACTTCGAAGTAGTAAAGGACTTTGTATACCTAGGCTCCACTATCACTTCGGAAATGACATCGGCGCAGAGATCAAGCGAATAATCACTCATGCCAATCGCTGTTTCTACAGACTAATAAGGCATCTAAGAAGTAAGGCCCTCTCTCATAGAACCAAGGAAATTATTATATAAGACCTTAATCATCCCGGTCCTTGCTGTATGGTACAGAAGCATGGAACCTGTCAAAAGCGGATGAAAACCTTCTGGGATGCTTTGAGAGAAAGATGCTTGGAGTGATATTCATTCCAGTTTGTGACGATGGAGTATGAAGAAGAAGATTCAAAGACGAACTATACGCTGACCTGGTCAAAAAGCTAAAAATACAACGGCTGAGATGGCTGGGACACGTGCGGAGTGTATGAACAACAACGCACCAGCCCGACGAGTCTTCGAATCCACCCCTGAGAGATAACGCAGCAGAGGAAGACCCCGCACCTTGGGTGGCGCATACAATTATGGAGAACGACCTCAACTAACTTGGTGTAACTGGAGAACAACCTTAAGTCCAAACCAAAATTAATGAACAGGCGACCAATTGCTCAACAAATTTTCCTACTAAATCCGGATAGGTATATGAATCTTGCGTAGTTGAATTATGAAGGTCAAAGGGAGATTTTTAAAACTTAATACCGACTCCTATTCTCCTTTCTTTTTAATACATATAAATGGAGACGAGAGATATAAACGTTAGCCACGCTTATTTTGAGGTTCGAACTAATAGCCAATTTTAACGAATGTCTCTATTCGTTCGAATGAATTTTGTGTATTTTGAGATTCGAACGAATAATATTCATTGTCGAAAATGCCATCAAATGAATTCAACTTTCGAAATCAGCTGTTTGACATTTAGATTTTACATAGAGTGACCATTCCTTTGTTTATTTTGTGGAAGCTATTTTTTCATTGTTTTATTAAAATTATAGAAATATTTCAAGTTTCATCTATTTATTGAGAAGTAAATGCTAAAAACTACAAAAATCTTAAGTAGCAGTCTTATCTCAAATAGGACCAGGTGTAGGAATATTAAAATGTATTAATATAAATATTTTGACATTCTAAAGTCTGAAATTTAAATCTGAACTTTTCTAAAATATGTTTTAATTCTTTGTTATTAAATTGCGAACTCATATTATTCAAGTAAAAAATGCAAACAAAGAACGTATATGTTACAATTAAACTACAAATTTTTCGCTTTAATTTATTCAACTCAAATCTGGTCACACTAGCTTCAAAATATTGTTTTCTGCAGCATCCTTCCAGAACCGGTCAGTATCGATTTGGTTCGTTGAGAATCCCCTTTGCGATTTCGGGATTTTCTTCCATCATCCTGAGTAACGCTTTCTTTTGTTTTCTATTCGGCCAATTGGAGTGAGTCCTTCGTATACAGAGCAAATCTTATTTTATTTCAAACAGAAATATTTAGGAACAACAAATATTTAATACTTACATTTTTGCAAATTTTATCCGCCAAGAATATGGAGCAAAAAAAGAAGGAATCGCTGTTTAAGCGACAGGAAATTGCACACGAATAAAAAATGACATTTGGTTCGAACGATTAGAATGTCAAAATACGATCAACATTCGAACGACAAATGAACTATCGATTGATAGGATGAACTTCTTATCTGTTCGGATGTCAAAATACAGATTCTTCGAATTCGAGACACTTTCAAAAGAAATCGAATCTCAAAATAAGCGTGAGTGAAGTCATTAAAATTGTGACAATACAAGTGTTGCCAAAGTTATGTTTCCGATACCTCTGAACTTACTAACTATAAAATTACAAGTAAAGGGTTTTTCAATAAGAGGTGTTATTTTGGTATTCAAAGAAAAATGCCTAATTTCAATGCGTTGTTGAAGCGTGTATCGTTCCATTTTAGTAATGGTTTCTACTTGTCAAATGTCAAAGAATAAAAGCTTCAAAAGTGACAGCTACCGAAATAGCGGGTCATTCACAATAACACCTCTTATTGGAAAACCCTTTTTTTTTTTTTAGCGAAAACGAAATATGATTTTAATTTTAGTCTATTGGAAGAAACTGTGGCTCGATGACACTAGAGGTTAAAGAATACAGACGTTTGTATGTAACATCCAATTATCTCAGATCCTTGCAAAACACCAAAGTTCTGTCCAATATTCCTCCGAAATTGAAAAGGACTAAAATTGGACTTCGTCTTGTCATCCCATCAGTACTGCATATCTTAGGCCCGTTTGCTGGTACTACTCATAGCGATTTAAGTTACCTATACCTAAATACCTTCTGGGCTACTTTTTCTATGTCATAAACTGTCACATACGATTTTAAGTGGAACCGCCCATGGCGGACCTTGAATTTTGAAACTAAAACTGTCAATTATCACTCCAAATTCAAATAAGGGCGATCCATCTTCTTAATATGTGTCATGGCGTCTTTCGCCCTCTCGCATTACCCATCAATAATTGATCAGTTTTTGACATCAAAGAGTGTAAGCCAGCGTCCAAACTTTAAGCCTCACCATTAGCATTTTGCTCTTATGTAAAATTGCTACCTTCATTTGTTTTTTTTTTTTTTTTTTTTTTCTAGATTACACACTCCTTACATGGCCGGTCGATCGGTCGGCATTTATCCATATACAACTCATAAAACAAAATCTCTACAGCGGAATCTTAATATATTCAAAAGAACTTAAATTAAGGTCTCCCCTGGGGAGGGATGGAAGATGGAACTTTTAATTTATACGACAGCATCAATATGTGCATAGAATTTCAATAAAAAACATCACAAGACGATAGATGCCTCCTTTGAGGTTTGAGAGGTTCACACGGCATCGCTCTACACCACGCGGAACTAAGCCCTTCATTAGCATAACATTAGAAAAGGGACCTACACAGATTTTCTATGAGCTCTTTAAAATATGAATCTGGACCAGGAAGTAAAGACGCTCCTTTTTTTCTAACCTACCAAAAAAATACCCCATTCGACACAACCACACATCCATTTGCAAAGATTTCGCGAAAAAGGCGCGCATTCAAATAAAAAAAAATTGCACACAAGAGAAGTTGAGAAAAATCCACTTTCTTAAGACGTTTGTCGGTTTTTTTGTGGAGCGCTCTTTTGTCAAGGATAATTTGCGTACCTATACGTATAGTCGCGCTCTGCCAAATAAAGGATCATTCACCGTGTGCTCACCTTTTAATTGTTCCGCAGACATACTCTCTCTCTCGCAGTTTGTATGCAAAGGCGATTCTCCTCTAGACAGAAGATGAGCCAGCAAAAAAATTATGTTTTTGTGTTGTAGCGTATAATTGCCAAAAAAAAAAAGGAGACAGAACGCAAAAGGACAAACTGCTGAACAAGACCGGCTTTACTTGCTACAAAAGCGCGCCAAAAAAGGGGTTCCACTTGATGCCGAACAAAAAAAAGACAAGAACGCAAGTTTCTGCCGAATCCCAATTGAGATTTCTCAATACCACTCAGTCACCTGTTGTCTGGCGAATTGGTAATCCCTAAAGTCAACCCCGCCTCGCTGTCAATCGGTCGGCGATGTCTCACTGACAGCTCAATCTCACACCAACAGGGACTGTCATTATTTCCTCCGACCAAGAAGAACAAATAAACATATAACAATCAATAAAGTTGCAACAATGATGTGGATGTCCCTGTTCCTTTTTTGTTAGTGCGCCCACTAATCCCTGCGCATCCTTTGGAATGCAATTTTCCCTATATTTCGACGATGCGTCATTGTTCCTTTGTCAGCTTTGTTATCATTGTACATCTAACCCGTAATTATGATCAACAAGGACCTGTTAATCCGCAATGGCCGGACGATGGACACGTTATTTTCTCATTGTCAATAAAAGAATGTGATGTTTGTATAGCTAATCCACACCCACCGTTGTGTATGTGAATGCTTTCCGAGTATCTGGCGGAAAAAAGGACTCCTCACAGGTAGTAATAAAAAACGAACTGATTTTTGCAGAACGGTCTTTTTTTTTTTTTGAGAATAAATGATGCAACAAGTGCGGGTCGTAGCTTCGTCCTTGTACGGTAACGAGAGAGTCACGAGTGTAGGTAATTAAGGACAGTTTATGTAATTAAATGGGCATGTGGTTGTAAAGCGATTATGTTTATGAGAGGCCTTTGAGCGGGTCATTAAGGAGTGGACAGGACTTTGGGTTTTTACCTCATAGTTTGAGAAATATCCACAGATTATAAACCCTCGAGTTTTTATAAGTAGTAAGAACGAGTTTCAAAGTGGTCAGTTCGCAGAATCGCTTACCAGGCTTGAATCCTTTCGCAAAGCATTTGGCGACCTTCGAAGCGGGATTTGCTGTTTTAATTTCAAACAGTGCTTGCAAATTTAATCTAAACCTATTTCTGCGGCTTTTAAACCTCAAGGTGACAATCGTAAAATCGGCCAAGTCGAATACCGTGCTACCTTCGAGACTTGATTTGGGGCCAAACATTGGTAGCGGTAAGATCAAGTGAATGAGTAAAATCTTTTCAGAAATGATGTTGCGAAGTTTTAGCAAATGTTGACGAAACTGTGTCAATGCAAACAAGACCAGAAAAGATACCTTCAGAGATGAATAAGCTAAGCTTGTTGTAGAATCGCAGGTTGAGTTGAGGATGAAAAACCGACTTCTCAACCAGCCTAAATTTCACTATCTGGACTTAGCATGCAAGCTTGGCGACGAAAGACAGCAAGACTTTCAATCGCCATAATTCCAAGAGGGCTGCTGAAGTAGACGACTCCAGAGAGCCATTTGCATAGTGTCGAAGTACCTACCAAATTTGTCAGATTTTGAAGAATGACCTAGGTAAACGCTCTGCTGTTCCATAAGGATGGAACCGACCTTACCGAGGCATTTAATGTAAAAAATCCTCCAATATCAACGAATCCGACAAAACGTTCTAGTATGTCCCTATAACATTGAGATAGCCATAGACTTTATCTACTTTGGCTTCACAAGTTTAGTGTTAGATTGAATTGGCGGTCAGCAAAAAACCGCACACTTAGACCATTGTAAGCTTTGTGGCATCTGAATGAATCTAGGAGAAAGTATAGGCCCCCCTTCTCATTAAATCAGTTTGGGCTTCTTAAGAAGCGTGAAACTTTAGGCTCCATAAAAAAATAAAAATAAAAATAGTTGGGGCAACAGGTCCGGAGGGACCCTAGGCCTAGCTTCTCACAACCATTCGTTTTGTGCGAGTTTTCATTTTCGGAACGAATGGGAGGGATCTAAAATGTTATGCCGACTCCAAACGGCTAATTGAGAAGCTCTTTCAAGACAGTTATACTCTCGGAAGTTTGTCAGACGTTCGCGAGAGGTGGCGCAGTGGAAAAACCCTGAGTTGGAATTTGGGTTTTTGCGGGATTCGAACCTCGATCCCTCGCTTAGTAGTCCAACACACTAACCACTAAGCCACTGCGCCTACTTTAAGCTCCATATTTTGAGTTAATGAAGTCGAAATTTAAGCTCCCAGATGGAGTTCTCCTTTTTGGAAAAGAGCCCAAGTACAGAGAATGTGGAGAATGGTCTTCTCCTAAAGTTGAGAATGGTCTTCTCCTCCTGCGTATCATTGCAGCTTCTACAAAAATCGTTTGAGTATATGTCAAGCTTGCAGTGTCGACAAATTTTCTAGCCCTTTCGGCAGACTGCCTATCAAAATCTATCGATGCGATGAAACTCTTAGAGTGTTTCAGTCAAATCTGCTCTGTTGTATTGATTCTTTATGACCTAAGGTCGGTTCGATCGACAGATTCCAGCTTTATCATGAGTTTGCATTCACCGAAAAACCTAATTTCAGGAATGTCCCTACTGTGGCACCTTGCTGAGCTGAATACCCAATTGCTCCCCGATCTCCCTAAGAGATGAGCGACTTCTAGAGCTTCTATTTACAAAAAAACTATTGTAAGGGCTTGGCTATCGAAGAAAATACCGATCTTCATTTGATTTCACTTTTTTCTTAGCCAAGAAAGTGCCATATTTTCGTCTACAATGATTGGGAAGACGGAGAGGTGAACGAGGCACTTTATGTATCGGAAAAGACTCCACCACCTATCCCTTCACAGGTTATGATCCACCAGTAACGAAAAGCTGAAGATCAAATAATGTGTCGGCTCCCTATAAGTTCAGAAAAATGGTTTCATATACCTAATAAATCAAGCGAACGATAAGAAAGGACCTTAGAAAAATAGCAGAAGAGTAACCCAGCTAAAGCCAAGGCTCATTTAGGTACGTTAAAGTTGTATGCCGGCTAAAATAGTTAAAATGTTGACCTTAGTTTCGTTCATTTTTAAGTACTAAGGCCTTGTCAAGAAATATAAAGGAGACTCTATATATAAGGCCCTCGTAGTAAAACTTCTTGCAGGGAGCAGAGGCATCGTTGCTAAGGAAATTGTAGAAAGACAGCATAGGACGCGAAGTAAATTTCGGTCCAGCATGCGTTGAAGGCGACCAAACACCGTAATTTGAGTTGAGTTAATTTCAGTGGGGGCAATACCCCCATATATTTGCTTAAAACAAGCTATAACTAACATGAAAGAACTTAAAACTAAGATACCTAAAACTAGGACATGAAAAGCCTTAAATCTTAGACTTATAGATAAGGAGAATGGTGAAGGAGATCAAGTTTGAGGTGAGCAGAGCTGCGGTTGAAATCGAAAACTAAAAGGTTGGAATTAACCTTTCGCAGCATACGGGACATCGGTTCATTGGAGCCATATGAGGTACGAGGTAGTTGGTTAGGAAACAAGAATCAATCGTCTTAGGTCGCCTGGGCATGCAAAGTAAAAATTCGAGTTTAGATCAGACGGTCAATCCCATGAGGGGTTAGATGCTGCGGTAAATGCAAGGGTACTTCATCAAGCTTGAAATGAGCAACTGAATCTGAAAGAACCGTGCCTCAGTTATCTTATTTGGAGAGCGGGTCGAAATTCTGCTTTACAAAGTTCTGATTGTCAAATTTTAGTCAATAAAATTCTGTTTTTTTCAAATTAACAAATAAAGTAAAAAAAAAATAATAATTTAAAAACTATTTAGGTAAATGTATTTTTATTTGTTTAAAATTTATATTAAAAAACAAAAAAATAAATAAAATCAAATAAAAGAAACAATAAAACTGAAATTAAATATTGAAAAGAGGGAAGTTAAATTAAAAAAAAAATCTGAATTAAGATAAGAGAAGTCAAAAAAAAAAAAAATAAAAATAAAATAAAAAACAAATTTGAAAAAAAAAAATTACAAAAATTACATCGATGCTTTACGAAATTCTGCAAACAATACAAATTGAAACCTATACAATTTTGTAAGCCAGATTTAGAAAAGCAGAATTTTGAACCTTCCCCAAATTTTGACCCCAACCCAAAAATACCAATAGGTATATTTTCGTCATGAGGGTTTAAGTGCCCCAATTAAGGTAGAGATGACTGTGCTACCTTTCATGATGAGCAGTCTTTGTAGACACATGTTCTCAGTGGATAATGTGTGTTTGACTAATGAGCAAGTGGTTACAGGTTCAACCCTCGGACTTTCACAAGGAAAAGTGATTCTAAGTAGAAGCATCCAGGCACTTAAACCTATACCTTGTCTTAATGCAACCGAACCTATTTCCCAAACGCCCCTTCCGCATATGAAATTAATTCCATCCAAATTGAGGACATCCATCACCGCTTTCATTACCAAGTCCGATTTCTTTGAAGCGACCACATTCAATCAGTCATAGCCACGTGCTTGACCTATGTCCATCTTCACCAGTGGACATTCTATACAGCAAAATGCTACACCCGATGCGATAAAGCACAATCGCTCATATATCATCACATGCTTATGCTAGAATTTCGTTTTGATATCACAGCATGCAATTAATTGATTACAAAGGATAAATGAACGACATACACAGGAAAACTATGCTACCCCCTTTGGGAATCTTCAAAATCACATCACTATCCCACGGTGGTTCTTAATCATTGCCCAATGGAACAAATTGCCACTGCCACTGCTGTTGGGATAACCCCTTACCTAGCGCATAGAAAAAGGATACTTGCATCGGTTATTGACCCAGGCACCCTTCCTAAAAATATTTTTCTCAAAGAAGTCACTGCCGGGGCACCTTGAAATGTATCAGATGACTGTGCGCATGGAAAACTCATCATCTGTCTTGTGAAAATGTCTCCCAAGTCCTTGTTAATCTGTTTCACTTCACTTCCTGAGAATCACCACACAAGAGTAATGAATTTTAAATTGATCTGGAAGGGAAATCCTCTGAAGGTTGCTTCTAGATCAGCAGGGATCAGCGCCACCCACGGAATTCGAAATCACCGTCCGTCCATTGGTGTGGATGGATCATTAAAATCGTGTAATTAAAATGCCGGTTTCATGGTCAGCAAGCCAAACAGCAGCGACTATGAGCTTGGAATCAATAAGCGAAACCAAGACACCGGCTATTGGAGCGCGGCTCTCTTGCATAACTTTTCTTAGAGATAAACTTAACCGCAAACAAAAAATTTGTCGTCGTTTTTTATGGTAATTTCGATGTTGTCGACGACGGTAATATACGTTTGCCATGTGGAATGGGTGTACAATCATCGTGATGGGATTTCAATGATTACTTAAGCGACACGCATTTATACAGAACATGTGGAGTGCGTACAAATGCCGCATCTGTCACAGTGACGCATGGTAGGCGCTTTTTTTCTGCTTTCAGGAAGTAGGGGTCTTTGCAGACGAAATAAGTTGACATTCTTTATATGAAATTTGTATGCGCCATAAATGTCATTTTTTCAAAGACTTTTTTAGGCTTCAATGAGGCGGCAATTTATTCTAGAGGGTGCTGCCTAACACACGAACTAAAGACGCCATTGAGGCGTCGTAACACTGGTAGCTACATGCTGCTGTCTGTTACTGACTATCCGACAGCAACAGAGATGCCCCTCAGTTTGCAAGTGGGACTTCGTCTCTTTTTTGCTTGCAGATAAAACCTAGCTCCAAATACACAGTTTTGGAACGCCGCACAGTGCGGCAAGAGACCCCAAAATCTGGAATCAATGCATGCGATGGCCTAGGTATAATGAAAATATTTTTTTTTTTATATCCCCTTAAAGTTATTTTGTATTCTTAAATTCATGATTTTTAAAATTTAAAAAAATCAAAAAACACAAAATAAAATAGTTCTGCATTTTGTTGTAGATGTAGGTAATTCAAACTCTGGCGACTTGCGAGCGATCAGCTCTGAGCTGATGTAGCTTGCTCATGCACGTTCCAGGCAGTGTTACCTTCGGGACGCTTTAGAGTCATTTGGACTCCTTTTTGAGCGGAGTGCAGACTCTGGTTTAATGTTTTTTAAAAACCATTACATTCGGACTGGTTGCAGTGGCTTAGTGTTAGTGTGTTGGACTACTAAGCGAGGGGTCTCAGGTTCGAATCCCGCAAAAACCCAAATTCCAACTTATGGTTTCTTTCCACTACGCTACCTCTCGCGAACGTCTGACAAACATCCGAGAGTATAAATGTCTTGAAAGAGCTTCTCAATTATCCGTTTGAAGCCGGCATACAATTGTAGATCCCTTCCATTCGTTCCAAAAGTTCCAAATTCACACAAAACGAATGGTTGTGAGAAGCCAGGCCTAGGGTCCCTCCGGACCTGTTGCGCCAACTATTTATTTTTTGATGTGTAAACATCTAAGCGCGCGTTGTTGGAATCTGGTGGAGTAATTCCACACAGTTAACTTGCGGGGACGGAAATGCGTCACTGTGTTTTATCATTGCATGCATTTTATCATTGCATACATTTATGAGCTGGAGCATATTAATTTCAGCTTTTTGTTGATGTGAAATAAAGCATGTTTTTGTTATTTCATAATATATCAAGAATACGGTTATTACAATTCCCTCTTTTCTCAATGACATTTATCAAGCCACACACATACCGCACGCACGGTGTTTACACTTACTTACTTACTTAAGGTGGCGCTACAGTCCGGGGTGGACCTGGGCCCCAACCAACAAGCGTCTCCAGCCAGCACGATCTTTGGCCAGCCGTCTCCAGTTTCGCACGCTAAGTTGGTTAAGGTCCCCTTCCACTTGCGTGCGCCACCTGAGTCGCGGTCTTCCTCTACTGCGCCGTCCCTCGGGTGTGGATTCGAAGATCTTCCGGGCCGGAGCATTGACGTCCATTCGCTCTACATGACCCAGCCACCTCAGTCGTTGGACCTTCACTCTTCTGGCTAGGTCGATGTCGCTGTACAGCCCGTACAGTTCGTCGTTGTATCTCCTCCTCCATTCACCGTCTATGCAGACGGGGCCGAAAATTACTCGAAGAATTTTCCTCTCGAAGTAACCAAGAGTAGCCTCATCCGCTTTTGATAGAGTCCATGCCTCTGCACCATAAAGTAGGACTGGGATGATCAAGGTCTTATAAAGGGTCACTTTAGTTGTTCGAGAGAGGGCTTTGCTACTCAATTGCTTTCTTAGCCCAAAGAAACAGCGATTGGCAAGAGTTATTCTTCGTTTAATCTCAGTGGTGTCATTGTCTGAAGTCATAGCGGAGCCTAGGTAGACAAAGTCCTTTACCACCTCAAAGTTATATCTGTCTATGGTGACATTTTGTCCAAGACGTCGGTGTTGGTTGTCCTTTCTTGATGACAGCATATACTTTGTCTTGCCCTCATTGACCGCCAAACCCATCTTTGCCGCTTCCGTCTCAATGCTCACGAACGCGTCAGTGACATCACGCTGCGATCTGCCGATTATGTCGATGTCGTCGGCGTAAGCGAGTAGGTGGACGGACTTATGGAAGATAGTGCCTCTGGTGTTAGCGTTTGAGTTTTGCACTATTCTTTCAAGAACGATGTTAATGTTAATGATGTTGAACGGTGTTTACACATACACATATTTTGGGACTGTTGGATACAGTCGCAACAATTTTTTTTATTTAAATTCGGACTCTTTTTAAAAATGTAGGACGTTTTTGCTATAGTTCACCATTGTTTGGCCTGTTTATTTGAATTCGAAAGAATTTGTTTTTACCCGATTTTTGATTACAATTATGTCGTTCATAAAAGCAAAACAAAAGAAAATATATAAGATTGGAATAGGACTCTTTTTTCATCCACGACCGTTTTTTTGGATTCTTTCTGAAAATTTTCAGAGGTAACACTGATTGGAGGTCGCAGGGCAGGCATTAATAAGTGGTACAAGTGTAAGGTTCTGTGGACCAATAAAGAGTGACAAGACAAGCACTAAACTTGTTGTTTTATTATTTCTATTGACTGTTTAGGCAATTACACAATCATTGAAACTATGCGCTGTGCTAATAGCAAATTTTAGTCACGCCAGGGCAGGAGAAATCGCACCTGGACTTTAATAGCTCATGTACCTACATTTTGATACATGTAAAACCCAAAGATTGAGAAATTGTATGATACAGCACTTTGGCATCAAGATTGTGATGGACTACAAGGTGTTCCTCCAAAAATTTAAATTTTTCTTTTAAAGTTTGAAGTCCCGATTCCTTTATGAGGTTAAACAATTCCATCCTTGTAGAAAAACACATCTTTCGAATGCGAATCTACACAGAAATAATTGTTTTAGGAATTTGTATGAATCTATGAAGGAACAACCTAGTCGATTGTGATTGGGAACAACTTAAAAGAGATCACCCTATTGGAAGATGATCTTATTTTTGCAAATGGCCGCCAATTTCAAATCTGTTTTGACATTTGTGGACTAGACAGATGTAGAATACAAGTGAACAAGCCATGGAGCGATACACTCCCCAAGAACGCGGAATAATTTCGAATTTTCGATTTTTCGACCGAAATCATAATGAGCGTTGAGGATCATTTCCACCTCAGCGGGTAAGTGAACAAGCAAAACTATCGCTTCTGGGGCACCGAAATTCCACGAGTGAACGGTGCGCGCTATAGGGCCATGTTATCCGAGTTTTTTTCTGTCGCAATTGGACGAATAAGGACTGGAGGACATGTGGTTCCGAGCTACGGCACACACTGCGCGAGCCACAACCGATATTCTGAAGGCGGCGCGGCGTTCCCGGGTCGCCTCATCTCTCGTTTTGGCGATTTGCACTGGCCCGGAAGATCGCCCGATTAACTGATCCAGACTTTTTTTTTGTGGGGTTTTTTGAAGTCCTGTGTTTACTTGAACAAGCCTAAGACCCTAGAAGCCCTCAAGGACAACATTCGACACGAGTGCGGGAATCTGTCGCCCGAAGTTCTCGCCGAAGTGATGAAAAATGCGATAAAACGAGCCCGTATGGCAATCAATTGTGACGGCCGATATCATCTTCTCGACTTGACCAATAAAATTCTGAAGGTTCAAATAAACATAATCAAAAAACAGAATCGAAGTTTTTCATTTAGAAAAAAAATTAAAGCCAAACAACATAGGGTGACTTCTTCTGGCCCAACTTGTATTTAACAAAATCATAAAAAAAATAACAGCCTGATTCTGCCGTTGTGAGCCCTCACAAGTCACACGACACGAGGTTGATACGAGGTTGATATCTTGTGAAGTTTATTGTGATTCGGAAATTCGGAAACCTCAGCACAAATTGACACAAAATTTTACGTAAAAGCTCAACCTCGTACACGAAGTTAGTAAAAACATATAAAATTTTATTTGGTTGAGCAAAATACGCGAAATGCTTTAGAACTCAAGAAAATTAATTATTTACGATTTTTTTTATACAAATATTTATATTTCCCGAAGAGACTATAAATATAGCATGAAAAGTCATTTTCGGGTCATTAAGTACATATGTGGAAATAGGAAATAGGAATACGTTTAGGTTGCCATTCAATACAAATATTGTCAATTATGAGCCATAGGAGATCAGATAACAATTTCGATTGTTTTTGTGAGCCTCACAAGTGAGTTTGCTGTGAGAACAAGAAAACCTCAAAAATAAATTTCACCTCACCTTGTGAGGGTTTTGTGACTTGTGAGGTATCAGTGAGGATGGCCAGAATCGGGCTGATTGAAAATGCTAGTATGTACTCGAAGCTATCGACTCTATATTAATTTTAAATTGAACAAAATTAATTTTTTTGCACGTATTATGGCTTTATTAGCAAGAGCAAACATTTCCATGTCTTCAATTTCAATGATGCCACCACTCCACAATCCGCACCAAACTGTCAATCTCTGTGAAGACACAGTCACGTTGCAAGAAGTAATTTTCAATTTGACCGTATATGGAGTAAAAAATATAAATGTTTTTGCAAATGATGTATTGGAATGTATTATAACGGAAAATTAACTGTGTATACTCAAACTCATGTCTCTCAATCATTTTTTTTTGAATTTATTCCTACTCCACCATATAAGCTGCCCCTCTGAGCGCTGCCAAACAAATCACCCCAGACCGCAGCTCTGTCTAACAGAATCAGCGGCAATCTATTGGCAGACAAAACGCCACCCGGACTGACTTGAAGGAGAACCCATTAGCTGCCAAACCTCTGGCACTATTCACAGTTCGTTGCAAAAAAAAAAAAAAAAAAACGAAGAAGTAGATACAAATCCTCGCATAAACACATCTGACTTCACAGATCATTGACTTCAAATCCATTATTCATCCTGCAGAAAGGAGGAAAAGATTTCCTTCTATTATCTCTTCCTTGTTCCTGTATCCCATCATGGTGATGCAATTTTGTCACCTGGCCCAAAAAGGAATCCGTACTTACATCACTGCCGATCGTGGCGCATCCGCGTCCCCCTTGTGTTTGTAGCTCGTGCCATCTTGTGTGACACATAAATTTCTTAAAGAAAAGCGCATTACACTGCGTTTATATTTCTCAATTCAATGTTTGGTCCTTTTTTGCAATAATACCAGCCAGCAGGACATCTGTCCCATTCCTTTTCGGGGTTTATTAGTACAACTATTGACCATTGCAATTGTAGCGCAGATATCGTTCCTCTATATTTCTGGGTGTGTGTGTGAGGATACAAAATCGGAAGGACATTATCGTCGCAGCGTTGCGCGTATCTTGAAAGATAATGTCACTTTCACTGATTCGGATGGCGGTTGACGGCTGCTCGAAGGTCCTTGCGCACAAATTTATGGTCAATAATGTACCACCAGCATGTTGCGTTTAATTTGGGATAAGCGCGTCAATCGATTTTATTAAAACGTATAAAATTATAAGTTATATATGGCGGGTAAGATGGCGGACGGTTACAAAGAGGATTTAGCTGACAATTTGGGTCAACGGACGATTTTTTCTTAATTAAATTGGAGCGCGCATAAGTACGTATATTCTTATTTGAATGGCATACAGATGAAACGTAATCCTTTTACGTAATATGAAAAAAAAAAAAAATGTCTGCGGAGGATTGACATGACAAGGAAACGGACTAGGGGTGAAACGAAATCAATGGAACGAGTGAAGGGCTTCAACTGAAATTAAAAATTCTGTGGGCTCTCTGTGAAAGAGTAAGCGTTGGACTAGTCAAGGGGACTATTCAGTTCAGCCAGAGACTTCTAGGCCATACCGATTTGCAGTGTTAATAAAACTAATTGCACATGACGCAGCAAACTAATATTTATATTACACGTGCCATTTTTCCGTGGCAAATTCTGACATGCCGACGTCATTATGAGGTAAGCACTTGTCCTAATTGTGTCAGCACGTGTGATCGCCTGTCAACCGTCTGGTTTCCCTTGACTCTCACGAGAGACACACGAGTGACAACAGAAAGAGCGAATTTTTGTGACGCCAGCATGTCAAAATTTACCACGAAATATGACAGATGTAATCTAGCTGCACGACTGCAGCTAATAAAAGAACGATTTGGAAATATGTTAAGGATTGAAATATAGCCCCCTTTTTTTCTCTTTAAGTAAATTAAACTTCCCCCGAAATTACACTATACCACTATTTTTCCCTTTTTTAAAACGCAATGTCAAAGGAATTACCAGAACAATGCAAATTTCCCTCGACTCATCAACACTGGTGGTGGTGTGTTTTGTTAAATAATATTCAAGTTCGTATATGGGGTGGACTTATCTAAGCTTATAGACTCACAGTATTACATTAATTTTTGTTTTCGCCAAGTAGCCCTTTTTTCTGCAATATTTCCCAAACGGTATGAATACTTAAATAACCCAAATAGAAACCACCTGTTCTAAAATCAAACAATATAAAACGGCCAGTGAAATGCCAATTATTTTTTTAAATAGTGGGTTCCAAAAATTCAAAAGGTCGGTGTTGTTACGTCTATTTAATTATATTTCCTTCGAGTATTTATTTTTCCCCCAAAAATTAAAGAAAAAATCCCAAGCAAATCTATGCACGGTATTTTTGTTTCCAATTTGAAATAATTATTCATAATATACTGCTGGACAAAATAAGAGCAAAGTAAAAAAGTGGAAATTTTCCTAGAAGCTTTCTTTAAAGACAATTTAGTCACCGCTGCCTGAATACCAAACCATAGGCTCTGAAGGGCAATTAGCGAGCGGAATGGTGGACCTCCACTGGTACTGAGGGTACATTTCTTAACAAAACTTGGCTATAAGATTCAACAGCCCAAAATACGCAAAAGCTTACAAGGCCTTTAGAAAAGAAGACGTAATGGTCTTAACTGACTAAGCAAAACCACCCGACAATGACTTTTGTCGGATCTGAGGAGAAGAGGAGGATGTGACTTGCCCCCTACTCTGTGAACGTCTTCCTGTGACTAAAAGCAGAATTCTCCATTTGCAAAGATGGTTTCTGAGCTATGAGAATCTATGGCACATGTAACCCTCCGGTCTATAAGGGTTTATAAGAAAGTGCACAACTGGGTCGCAAGAAACTTACTCGTTCATATCAACAGTTTGGTTGATAGCTTTTTGTTTTATTAATTATGTACACAAAAAACTCAGAAGCAATTCAAGAGTCTATATACTCGTGCTACTTCGTGCCTATGGTTTGAAGTAGGGTTCATGATAACCGCAATCTTTACACCGATAACACGACAAACGTTTGAGTTTGTTTTTTGAATTTTCATACAAACAGGTATGACGTGTAAGTTATATGTGCGATTGCTGGTTATTTTATGGTGTATTTTTAGAATAAGAGCAGAAGTGGACAATAGTTGCTAAAATTAAGTTTTGCGTAGTAGTTATTGTATTTTTATTTTTATTGAAAGTGAGGCATTGAAAAAAAGAATATATATATATATATATATATATATATACCGTATGCGAACAGTGATTGAGATTCGGGTATAGTCTTTTAAAGGAAATATTTTTGAACAATTTAGAAAAGGTCCGTTTTCGGTTATTCAAATGGAAATATCAATTTTTGCATTTTGAACGAAGTGCGTTTTCGAGTGTACTAAAAAAAACATCAACATTGAAAACGCCTTTTTTTTCAAAAATTATTATAGTACAGTAGTCTAGAGAAAAACTGAGTTCGCTATCAAGTTCGGAATGACCGTCTTACCTTAGGAATGCATTTTAGTTGCAATCGTATATATGTATAGTTTTTGAGATGAGGCCGATTTTCAAACTTACCATTATTCGATCTTTTAGCGAAAAACTGGGTATTCAGCCACGTTAACCGCACCTACATAAGCTAAAATATTAAATTTGGGTGGAATGGCTAAAGCCATTTAAATTAAAAAAAAAAATTTTAAGATTTTTTTAAGTGTGTTGTACAATGTTTTAGAAAAACAAAAAACTGAGTTTTCTATCATGTTAGGAATGCCCATATTGCATTAAGAATGAATTTATGTTAAAATCATATGGACCATTTTCGGCATAAGGACGATAACCAAAAGTACCGTTTTCGATTTTTTTGCGAAAATTAAATTTGTTTAAAACAGTTATATGATGGGAAGTACCGTTTACAATGGGGATAACAAAAAAAACTAAAAAGTGACTCCAAATCCGAAGTTTGAAACAATCCCGTCCAGCCGTTTAGGCAGACAGACAGAATTGCGAGACAGACTTTTTTGAGTTCATCATCGTAATGTCAGAATTGACAACCTCGGGTTCGAAATTTTGTACGAATACAATTATCTTTCTCTAACTGTATATCAAAGACCAAAGGTTAGGGATGCCACATCTGAAAAATTATCCGGCGGGACATTTTTGCAATTGAAGTGAAAAAAACGTTTTTATTTTAGACTAGCTGACCCGGCAAACTTCGTTCCGCCCAAATTTGTAAATGTAATGAAAATAATAATTCCGAGCATTCACAATGCATTTCCTAATTTATGTAATTCGGCCAATTAAAATTCTTTATTCAAAAGTCGTATTAAATGCAATATAAATAAATGATGAATGTTTGTTGATTTTGACGTGTCGGCCAACTTTCCGCTTTTTCACTAAATTGACAATATGAGAAACATGGGAAATCAAGATTGATGCCACAAATGCACAAACATCCATCCATTATCCTTATAATAAATGATTTGTCATAGTGAAAGCGATACGCACGGGAAATTGAAGTCGCACGTGATGTCCCGGAACGTCTAAATAATTCAAAAATTCAACTAATCTCCATAACGTTTTATTTTCACAACAAAAGGTAGTATAATGTACTTCCTTTGCCCGTACCTTTCGTATTAAATCTTGCTCACATTTCGCAAATTGCTTTATTTGGACAGTGTCCATTAATAATTTTAATTATACAACTTTAGAAATAGCGTTTGATTTTATTTTTGAATGTGACTGAATGGGAAAATATCCCGCTTGTGTTTCTCAAAGTACCACCTATAGGGTCAAAAACTATCCGCAATTTAAAACTGGAAGCAACCATATCCATTTACAAAATTTCAATCAACTTGGTAGAGCTGTTTCGGAGATCGGCAACAGCGCCACCTATCAGGTCCAAAAGTATCCTTTCCTTCAAGCGGGAACGAAGAATATAAATCTACAAAATTTCATTGAAATCGGATGAAATACAACAATACGAACAAAACAAAAGAAGAATCATAAAAATTGACCCAGTGGTTATCGAGTTATATTTTCTTAACTTTTTCTTTCATAAGATTCTTCTCCTGACAATAACAAACACAACAAAAAAAAAATTTAGCGAAATCGGTCCAGCCGTTCACGCGTGATGCCGTGACCAAGGGAAATAGGGATTCATTTTTATATAATATAGATTCAACATTGGCACATTTGTTCGAACAGCTTGACTCAATGCGATTCGTTCGAAGTCCATTTCTCGCTCCAATTCTCGATTAAATGCGTCAGATCAAAGTTTTGTTGCGCATTTCATCTGACATCTCCAGTTCATTATCCGATGTCACAGTGCGAATTCGATGCAAAATATCGTCGGCCATAATATCATCTTTGTATAATCAAAGTACCTATCTACTTCATTTCAAAAAGTTACTTGATGTAACATAGTAAACATAATTTATTAGAACAAACTTTTTGGGTATATCTAGGTACCTATATTTAAAAAAAAAAAAAACTTCAAAATTGTTGACAACAACAATTTGCTTGGAAAATATTTAAAATAGTTGACAACAACAATTGCTTTTAAAATTCAAAATATTTTTTTTTTATTTGAAGTGTCACTACTTGATTTCTATCCAGTTAATTTTTTTTCAAAGTGTATTTCCCCATTCAAACTTTAATTTTCTAATTTTCCGCGCAATTTTCTTAATTTTTTCTTTCATAACATTGTTCTAATGACAATAACAAACACAACAAAAAAAGAATTAACGAAATCGGTCCAGCCGTTTGTGCGTGATGCTGGGACCAAGGGAAATAGGGGTTCATTTTTATATATATAGATTACATTTTATTTGTTGTAAGTAATATTTGGTTTAAGTAAAAGCCTTTTAACTCATATTCGTACATTTTATGTAACTTTTCAAAATCAAATTACAACGTATTTAGTTTTCGGATTTTTCCGATAAGGAATAGCTCCAAAATTACGTTATTTTGAATTCTTTTCAGTGGAAATGAGCCGTTTATTACAAACACAAAGTAAAATGTCAAACAGGCTAATTTTTTGAGTTCAGAGACGCAGACCACTGAACTATCATCATTCGATTAAGGCGCACTCTGCACACTTTGTTATTGTTACAGCTAGGCTAACTAAGGCTAGCGCTTAATTTCTATATCTTACTAATTGCAATTTGTTATATTTAATAAGGAAGTAAGGGCGACAAGTTAAAAAGCGGGACATTACGGGACAAGTTTTTCAGTGCGGGACATTCTTTTGTATTGTATATTTTATTAGTTTAAAAAAACCATATATATACTGCATATATATATATATCTGCGGGACACTTTTCGCTGCGGGACACTTGCGGGGCAAAAGCCTTATATCGGGACAGTCCCGCACTGAGCGGGACGTCTGGCATCCCTTATGCCCTTTTAAGGGCTGCCACTGCTGATTAAGTCCTATCGAAAATGGTGTTTCACCATTCGGGCGGCAATCAGTCGAGGCTAGTTTGTCTGTAAAAGGTCAGCGGCATCATTGACATCGCTTACAGCATAAGCCCGATTTAAGAATATCACGCTTTTGCGGGCAACCTCAATATCGCATAGAGATTAAGCAACACGAAACATTCTATCAGCGACGTTTGTAGGAGGATTCAACTTGCTCTGAGATTATACCTTGTCATTGACCTGGACCTTCGAGTTGATCTGGTAAATGCGAAAAATCAAAGCTTAAAAATTCGAGAAAAATAGCTTTTTGGTCTGAAGCCCTCCCTTTTACGTAACCTCTACTCTATGATAGCAACAAATATCTCCGAGGCCTGTCCCCTTATCCTTCGAACGTGTAATTCAGTAAAAGTGCACGACTTGCCCAAGATCGCAATGCAAACACTCGTGAAAGTCGCCCCGAAATCGGCTTTTTAACCCTGAACAGACAAGACCTACCATTCTATTGGCATAGGAACTTTATCCGATTAAGACCATCTGGCTGTTCCAAGGACATCAATTAAATTCCTGCTCCTTATACCTATAACATGATGCGAACTTTGTAAATTATTAAACAAATTGCATCTGAAACCAACCCCTTTTCCGCTATTACTTCTGCTTACCAGGATATGTTCTAAGTAAACATGACCAATTTGTCACTTTCCCACAAAAAAAAAAAAAAAAAAAAACCGAAAAAACCGTCTTTTCTGGATTTCCGCCTTTGAAACCATCAAAGCCTACTCATTCCATTATCTTTTCGGATAAATAATTGTGAACAAAATTAAAAGAAACGGTCCATGAATTATGACAGAATAATCCCCCTTTCACTGTACCTCTAACTCTCACTCTCGCTGGCATTTCATCGATCGCACACAGTCTCATCTTACCGCGCTGCACATCACATCACATCAATCGAATGTAAAGTTCATTGCCTTGACACCCATCTAATAAATTTCCATCAGAGACGCATTCAAGGAGATCTCGTGAAAATCCTTCAGAGCCCAGCCAGCGCAGCTGGTTCGGTTTGACAAAATCCCCTCTAAAGAGCAACCTCTCCATGTGCGCTTTCTTTGGCGCGAGCTACACACAGTATACACGAACACGACGATCGTCGTCTCATACCGCACCGCAAATGTAGTTCGTTGCCCAAGATTTTTAGCCGAGCTGTGCTGGTGCTGGGGTGCCCAAAGGCAGTTATACCGTCAGCAAGGTGAGTACAAATCGCGCGCGCAAATCACTCAAATGCAGTCCTGTTCGCTGCAGACGTGGAGGCATCGAAATATCAGAGAACAACGAAGAAGAAGACGTCCTTCGGGTTCCCTTTTGATTTGAGTTGTGCGGTGTGGTTTCGCAAGAGCCAACCGAAGAGGGGACCCTCTTCCTTCTTACATATTTCTGCACACACAAATCGAAATCTCCCTGCCAGTCACAGCTCACAGTTTGCTTCCTCTCGCTGTTTGTGTCCCTGGTGATGTTTATCCTGACCTGGTGTGAGCCCCTCTTGCTCGCCTGTCTCGTGATGTGTTTACGTAAGCAAACGTCTTGTCTATTCAAGAAAAGGACATTAAACCCAAGACGAAGCGAGGGAATCCCCTGGGTCCTTTCGTGCTTGCTACAGTTTTTTCTCTTCCTGTGCAAAAACGATGAACTCGAATCAAAATCAGAGCGAACCACAGCCCTACATATACACAGGCCAGTATGTAGGAAATGAAAATAGGCATCTGTCCAGAGCGTAATTTTATGCATGTCCTATGTCAGGACACATCACTTTGGTATACCTACAGTGTGCGCTCGTTGTTGTGTAACATTTTATCCTTGCGCTGCTCTCATGCGCGAGCGATCTTAGAAATTGGATTAATCCCCATTACACATGGTCCTGAGCCCATAAAACAATTCTTTCCCTCAGAGACTCATAAAAGGATCAAAACGCATAAATTTCACTGACCCTCTTAATAATATGGTCCTGCATCTGAGGCGCGCATGGAATTTGTAGCCATTAAGGCCGACTGAGTAGACAATAAGAATGCTAATCAAGTGCGATTAATGTCCTTTCTCTGGGCATTTGTCTTATGTTTTGTAAGGATAGCGGTCAGGGGCGCCGCGACGACCACTGAGCGAGAAATATGAATATTTGCGTATCCCGGAAGTATGCGGTGGTGCATCTGAGATTTCATTTCTAGGATATCCTTGTTTATCTTGTAATAATCCTGTTTTCGATTTAACGGCGATTTTTCGTTTCCTTTTTGTTTGTCCTCGTGTGGATTGAGGAAGTCTGCCCTCGTAACCGCTAAACACACTTTCGCTTTTATGATGTCGCAATGAAACTGCTTCCTTTGGCTCAAGTGCGGAAGTCCTTCAACTGCGTAGTTAATTGAGGAGGATGCGACGGAGATTTTCATTTCACCTGTGCCGGAGGGGGAATTTCGAATTGTGTCAAAAAAATCTAACGAACCTGATACGACGTACTTTTCGAGGTAAGGTGCGGTTTTGGCAGGAAGTGGTGATCTTTCGATGTTGATGTGGTGCGGGTTGGTTTAGAAGGACTTGTAGGATAGCGCATAAGTTGAATCTTTATATTTTTATTTTGCATTTGAGGGAGTTATGATAGATGGAACTGCCAGTTCCAGACTACCCAGGCAACTCAGTAGAGGAAGGCCTCTTCCTAGGTGATGTGCATAAGTGGAAGGGAGTCTCAACAATATTGGAGAGCGCAACTGGAGGCTTTTATTGAAAGACCGCGCTAACTAAGGGGGGTGTATGTATTTAAGGCCCATGTGCCATGAAGTATCTTAGAAATTTTGTCTAGGTAATCATTGATCAACTCATATTTCTTGTACTATTATGGAGTCCCACAAGGAAACCACCTTGGACCGGTGCTTTTTTTCGGTATTTTAAACGAAAATCCACCCCAAAAGTGAGTTCAAAAGTAAGTCGGACAGTCACACTATGTTATGCTATGTTAAAGTGGCTTTTGATGAGAGAAACACTTAGGCCCGTTTGCTGATACTACTCATAGCGACTTAAGTTCCACTTAAATACCTTATGGGCTACTTTTTCTATGTCATAAACTGTCACATAAGATTTTAAGTGGAACTGAAATCGCTATGAGTAGTATCAAATCGGCAAATTGTGCATACCACTGGTGTTTAGGGGTTCTTTTACTGGTGACTCATGTGAACCATTTACTGCCGTTACTAAAGCTAAGAATGTTAGCAACGCTGGTATAGCAAAGATCGCTAAGACCATTGAGGAAGTAGTTTCCTAGGTACGCCATCCTTGGGTTCGATAGGACAGGGCAGCTGCAGAGAAGGTGGGTGACGGACTCATCCTCTTCGTCATCCCTACAGCTTCTGCAAAAGTCATTGTATGGCGGTCCAAGTCTTTTCGCGTGTCTGACCAGAATACAATGTCCGGTTATGACATTAGCAACGAACGAGATACTAGGTCTGTTGAGTCGCAGAAGCCCCTTGAACCTTTTGTATCCAGTGTCGGCCAAGTAAGCCTGGCAACGTTGCAATATCCTCGATGTTTCCATCTATGACTTGCTTTTCTTGTTGCGTCCGCATTAATCATTTATTTAGCGTAGGACAGCGGTACATGCACGTTGTGCAGACTAACACTATATCAACGCCGGAGGAGCCTAATCTTGCAAGTTCGTAAGCTGCACAGTTCCCTGGGATGTCCCAGTGGCCCGAAACCCAGCAAAGGGCGAAGTTGTATACTGTCCAGCTATCTCGTTAAGAGATACGCTGCAATCGCGCTGGATACTAAGGATCTGATGGCAGCCTGACTGTCAATGTATATTACAATATACAATACCCGGTGTGATATTGCATTAATCGACAGCCACGCTATTGCCTGACGAATAGCTGTGATTTCGGCTTGGAAGACATTACAGCGTTTCGGGAGGGAGAAGGAGAGTCCCAAGCTCAGTTCTTCTGCGAATACCTCTGCTCTGACTCCTCTAATGTTTTGAGATGTCCTCAGTGCACCCGTTATGCTGATGCATGCCATCAGCCGTTGAGTCTTCTCAAGGGCCTTCAGATTCGAGGTCTTGTCCAACAAATTTGTTAAGAGGTATCTTAAACCTAGTGAATACCTTTGTTAAGAGGTATCTTATCTAGTGAATAGAACTCGCTCCGTTTTCGACGGACTGATGCTTAGACCGCAGCTAATGGTCCAGGCGACTAGTGTACGTAAAGCGAGTTGCAGGATATCGGAAAAAGTCTGACGACACTTTCCTGAGGTGAGTAAGCCAACGTCGTCCGCGTAGGCCATGACTTTGCGGCCGGAAAGCTCCATCGAAGTCAGAAGTTCGTTTAGAACTAGAATACAATATAGTGGTGATAGCACTTCTTTTTGGGGTTACCTCGGTGCAAACGTTTTTCGACAGAACTGCTGCCGAAAGAAGCAATCACCCTTCTACAGGTGAAAATATGGCTGATTAGGCAGTATATTTGTTCGTCATTGTTTAGCTTGCTTAAGGCTTGAATAATCGAACGTATGTCTCTATGTTATTAAAGGCCCCATCTATGTCCTGAAAAACAGCCATAGCATATTCCTTGAATGAAAATAACCTTTCAATCGCGTCGACGATTGAACGTAGTGCCGTCTCGGTGGACTCGCCCTTTTGATAGGCGTGTTGCGAGCTAGAAATTGGCGCTTGGTCAACAGTGCTTTTGATGTGAAGGTCGATCTTCCTCTCAAGTGCTTTCAAAAGAAAGAAGTACAGACTGATTGGTCTGAAGTCCTTTGAAATTGTGTGTGAGGTCCTACCTACTTTGGGAATGAAAACAACTTTAACCATCGTCCAGGATGAAGGAATGCTGCCTAGAGTTATATGCAGCCTGCCAGAGTCATCCTGAGATTGTCTTTGACAATGTCAAAGGCGTTCTGTAGTCGTGACGGGAAGATGCCATCAAGTGCTGGTGACTTGTGCGGTTCAAAGCTATTGACGGTCCACTTTAGATTCTCCTCGCAAATGGTGATTGTATTTGAAAGGGTACCAAAAGGGGTATTTCTGCTAAGGTCAGGGTTACCAGTGACAGGCGTGCAGCCAGGGAAATGGGCATGCATGAGCAGATTCAGCGATTGTTCTTCCGATTCTGCCCATAGGCCATTATGGTCTTTTAGTACGTAGGGTCAAGGGGTGGATTTAGATAAGACTTTCCGCGATCTGGAGCACTCGTTTGTGTTGTTAATGTTTTCACAGAAATTGCAGGAGTTCCGTTGTGCTTTTCGTACTTTCTTTTTGAAGAATCTTAGGCTGTCTTTGTATGCTTCCCAGTCCGTTTGTAGCTTCGTTGTTTTGGCTCTGTTAAAGGCCTTCCTTCTCTTGCAGCGAAGCACAATGATTGGTGATGGTTTGTGGTTTCTTGCATTCGCGCACTAGGGTGGGAGGATAGAAAACCGTGAAAGCTCTATTCAGGGGCGAGTTGAGCACGATAGGTGGCGAGGTTCTGTGGCTTGCTAGAATCGCACACAGGATTGTGTTATGTTTGACCCAGTTAGTTTCCCACCTGTTGCGGTAAAAACATTTTTTGGGGATGTAGCTACAGTCTAGGTAGACGCAGTGGCTTAGTGGTTAGTGTGTTGGACTACTAAGCGAGGGTTCGAGGTTCGAATCCCGCAAAAACCCAAATTCCAACTTTGGGTTTTTTTCACTGCGCCACCTCTCGCGAACGTCTGACAAACATCCGAGAGTATAACTGTCTTGAAAGAGCTTCTCAATTAGCCGTTTGGAGTCGGCATAAAATTTGTAGATCCCTTCCATTCGTTCCAAAAATGAAAACGCACACAAAACGAATGGTTGTGAGAAGCTAGGCCTAGGGTCCCTCCGGACCTGTTGCGCCAACTATTTATTTTATTTATTTTAGCTACAGAGTGAAATATATGTACCGATGGTCCGCGAAAGATGGTATGTCCGATACAGCCTACTTGCCGAGGAATGATTAAGAGCGGCTAAAGTAGCATCTTTTACCACCTGTCGATTTTAAACAATGAAGGTTGGACTGTCCCCTCTATTGCAGACTACTAGGTTCGTTTTTCTACCTCTCTCTAAATACCCAAATAAGACACACATCGAGGGCTAGTGTCGGTACTGCGCCACAGCCACACTAAGGCCAGAGTATGTTTATTGTGATACCGTAAATGTTCTACCAGTAAGATACAAGTGCGTAAAAGTACAAGTTAGTACCTAATCAACACAAATACAACAGACAGCGGTACTTGAAAAACAATGCCAAACTACCTCAATCGGTGCTAATTTCGCGCATCTGTCGATTTACACCAGCAAGCAGGATTAATTGCAACGTTTGATCCGATGAAATCCGCTCAAGTGCTCGTTATCTGGTACTCATTGGCCCAAGCCCTGGCAACCGGGGTACCCTCATAATTTTCCAAAAGCAAATCACAACAGTTCGAGATATTAATCATAAAGCGTGCACCAGAGCCAGTGGAACTACTCCTAATCTGCAGAAGTGCTTGATGAACAAAAAAACAGATAGGGCATACCATTTCGGTATTGGTTTGGCAGCACCTGCCTGCCTGCGCACCAACCGAACCGGCCACCCCTGTTGGCACTTAAAATTCACATGTGCACTGGTTCGCATATAAAATCAACCCTCGCTCGACCGGGAGTTGCGAGTATGGTGTATTAGCACAGAACATCCCTTATAGTAGACAAAGCAGCAACCACCCTCTGATTACAAAAGCTGCGCGCGGTGAGTCCCCTTCATTACAAGTTACAACCACCACCACCACCACCGCCAGCGCGTCATCGTCACTTGCTTTGATTTCGATGTAGCAAGAGCAACAAACCCCAAGAGCCAAGAGTTGTTGTTCTAATCGATGCAGCTATGCTTTATTGTGCCGTAGAGTGACACGGACACCATCATAGGGGTTCCGATCAAAGGATCTCTTCTCTGGCCGGAATAAATTATTATCCATCCAGTTCATTGTTCATCCCTCGTTCGCGTTTATTTTCACTCTTTTCTGTCATTTCTCCATTTACGACAGGACATCGATATATATATCGGAGTCGCAGTGTTTGGATAGTGCTGGTGGTGGATGCGGATATTTCACATCTGCGGAAGAGTGCACGCATGGGAAAAGGGACACACGTGCCATTGTGTACAATTTTTGTGCTAATTCCAACTGCGAACTCAATCGCTGTGTGTGGATACAATCTATCTGGGTTTTTGTAATGTTTGGTTAGGTGCAGATGGAATTATGTTTTCATTTTCAGTTGTGGAAGTAAATCAACTGAACAAATCCTTTGAACGAAAAAGAGTTTACGAGTGATTAGATGTGGTGCCCACATAATCTCTGAGTGCGTAGGCATTGTAACGAGTTGGTCCTTAATCACGTCACTCAACTCAACTATTCGGTGTCAAATTAAGCCGATATATTGAACAGGATTGATGGGGAAAATCCAAAATCTGGACTAAGTTAAGGACCTCTAGGCCAGGCATCCCCGATTTAACTCCTGAAAAAAAAAAAAAAAAAAAAAAATACGTGCTCATCTTGACCATATTCAAGTGCTGGTCAACTTTCCTACCTAAAATTCCGCCAACGAATGGTAGATTCAGGGACATTTCATCCATACCCCCATTTTTATTGTGCGTGGCCCCTGCTTTAAGTTTCGTGTTGGCTTTTCTATCATAAGCGGGCATGGTTACAGCTTCCGAACTTTTCTTTTATAAAGAAAGTCGTCCACTAAGAAAAAATGCACTGTGGATGAGATGTCCCCAACAAAATTGTCCTTAGCTAGAACCAGAGGTTCAAGCAATTGTAACTAGTCATGGATAGAAGGTGCTATTAGAGGTACATATAACTAAACTTGATAAGACCGAAGATTGGGTGAATTGCAGCCTAAAGTGTGAATTGACTGTTGGCGTCTGATAGATGCACAGTGGAAAGGCCCCGTTTAAAAGGTTTTAAAAGACTTGCTTGACTTGATAGGCTCTTGAGTCATTTTAAAGAGGCAAAATGCACCTCAAAAAGGAAGTCCGCACAAGTCTATCGGTCGAATTGGATTCCAAAAACTTGGAACACCCTTAAAAAGGGTTATAGGAGTCTTATATATTTTCTACAGTTTATTGGGCAAAGAAAGGTCCAAAAAATTATTTGTAGGATTTAAAATAATACCGCCATGTCAATCATTAGTTTAACTTAGCGTGGTGGTAAACGGTATATCAAACCTTAACTCAAAAAGCACTTCGCAAGGTGCAAAGACTGGTGTAGACTCTGATGCCACGGGTGGTCCTGGTCCTGTTCAACTATAGACTTACGGTAACTCCTCAACATAGAATCAAGTGGCTGTTCCAAGTCACTTATTGACGATACATAATACCCAACCCCTACCGGTTTATATGGTAGACTGGTGGCCAAAAGCCTAGGTGAAAGCCCACCCAACATATGAACGAACGTTGCGGCAGGCTTCTCTGCACCATCTCAGTATTCCTGGGACACACAACGACGATCTTCCAAGCTGAAGACCATGTAGCTAATTTCTGTCTCCCACAGAATGCTTACGATCAAATGCCAGAAGCTCAAACATCGGGGTATGTTGACACAGTCGAACAGCTGTCATACAAATTCAACTGACTGTCTGAAGCCAATGAAGCTGCTAACTGCCCTAAGATAGACCTCCTTCCTTCTCAGCGCCTTTCAGCTCCGTTCAAAACTTACTTCAGAAGGTAAGTACAATTTAGACCTTCCCGAACTGCCCTAAGATAGGCTTCATTTCTTCAGGTCCGTTTCAAATATACTTGAGAAGGTAGTACAAGTTAGATACTCTACGGATCTAGGAAGATGTACCAGCCAAATTTCAATAAAGGGTTTCATTGGGCCCAGCTAAATAACACTTATCAAGGGCCATGGTAGCTTTGACTGTTTCCGCGAAAGTTTTGCTAAAAGGCTTTGCTATCTATATGGACTAAATTGGTGTCAAGGCCTTCCAAAGGGTAAAGAGAAAGAGAACTTGTGCTCAAAATCTAGCCAGTTCTTCTAAAGGCAAAAGTAAGCTATTACAATTGTTCTAAGATGACATAGACTCCCTGTTTCCGGATTCAAAATTCAGCTTATCACTCCGAAAACCTGTAGGTAACATAATACCTCACACCGGTATGGCGGCAAGGCTGGGGCGGCCCATATATTTCCGGCCCCACTCGTGCGATCTAATATACACCTAAAAAAGAAAAATACAAAGGATGAAAGAAACGAGTGTACGATAAGTACCGAGAGTGAGGCGGTGGCCGACACAATAATCTTGGAGCCATATGACCAAAATTCAAGAGGCCCTAGAACCCGGCTCAACCGAGGAAGAGATCTCGAAAGAGGAAGAGGAAAAGCTTTTGGCTGAACCCTCTGAGGAGAGAACCGGCCCAGAAAAGACGAGGAAAAAGAGGTTGCCCCCAGGCCTGTTAAGGAAACGGGAATACCTAAAAGCCAAACATATATATGGCATTCTCGTCGCCAAAGACCAATGCTCCCTTACAGAGAAGGAGCGAGCCTCTTTGGAATGGACCAAGGACACTATAGCGAAAGACGCTCCTACGAGGCCTGACGCCTGAGCATATAAAACTAATCTAACTGCTGAACAGTAGGTCAGGCTCAAAAAACATTACATGACGCAAAACGGCCGAGGGACGATGTCGCTAATACAGACCCCAAAGCCCACCGTAGCTCCTTAGCGAAGAAGGTGCCAAAGATCGAACATCGGGCGACCGACAATAAGCCGGGCCCGAGTAGACTCCAGAGGAAACCTATAGCTGATAGGCTTGGAAACAAGCCCCATTGCGCACTTCTCTTCTCTTCTCTTACAAACAAGGACTTGATGTAAAACATTTGCAAAAACTCTCCAACCACTGTCTTTCCAAATTGCGGCCGTTAAAAAATGAGGTCTGACTCTCCGTATAATGTACGCTCGCTCAAAGTTCAATGCCCTTACGTCCATCGTAGGTACTTCTGTAACACAAATTCATTAATCACTTTCTTCCGTCACATTGGGCGCCGCACATCTCCGAAAAATGCATTACTTCCTCATTATGTCCTCTTCGCCTGCCTCCCTTCATCATTTTCAACTAAATGCAGATGTTTCCAGAGAAGAAGGAAAAATCCCATCCCATCTTCATCAAATAATCAGTTCAAAGGGATCACCAAACTTTAATTTTTACCCCAAAAAAAAAAAAAAAGTTAATTTCTCTGGGAATTTGGCATTTTCCACTTTCTCGCCGAAAATTTTGCATAACCTTCCCTAAGCTGCACGAACCCATCAAAATCTATATCAGAATTCCTTCCCAGGGAACGTGCTATTGGTAAACTATATGTACCTATTTCGAGCAAAACCCGGAACGGATTAAATATCCTTTTGCACAACACAGGACGACTTTGTAAGGAGAATTTATTTATTACCAACCTTTGCGAAATTGCAGTCCTATTCTCATGGCATAATGACATGACAAATCCTCTCTGCGCACCCTATACGTCTACTGCATCATCCTCGATAAAATTCATTATCCTTGCAAGATATTGCGTCGTAAACTGCATACCCAAAGACGGTTTCCTTAAATGAAAACAAGCCAACAATTTATTGCCAAACCAACAAATCAAAGTGCATCCCCCTTTGCGTGTATTGGGAAAAATTTGTATCGATCCTTTTGTCTACAATTTTTGCCAAAAGGAGTCTCTATGATCATGAGGGAAATGCGCAGAAAAAAAAAACAACAACATTAATTGAAATTTTCTCGCATACATGGTTTCGAATTGAATTTCGCTTTTTAAGAAAAAATTTCATCTCAAGGATGTATCGATGTCCTCTTGATGATGCAATGTCGTGTGACAAAATTTCGCACAAAATCTTTGGTTACGCTCGAACGATGATAGACTGCGCGGTTATATGGATATATCCTTCAAGCGGCAGGATATTTGGATGTTAATTGCACGTTCGCTGATGAGAGGGAGAGAGCTCTGGCATAAATAATAATGAGAGGAGCGACGAGAAAGGGTTTATTGGAGCGCAATAAAGGCGTGCGGCTCTATTGGCATATTTGGCTGAATAAAAAAAAAAAAAATCGATTGGAAAATTCTGCAACACAATGAGAAGGATTGTTTGAGGAAAATGCAAATTTTCCCCTTTCTATTGGATTTCTCTTTCTTTTCTGATTGAATTTTCCAATCCGTTGCGTGCATGCAAATGGGTCTTGGGCTTGGCTTGGTGTGTGTCCCGTGATCACGCAGTGCGACAGCGCTGACTTTATAACGATATTAGCACGGATTGGCTTTTAAGGGATTCACGGTTTAGCTTGAGGATATGGGACTCCCTTCGGGGATAATTTCCATAAATAGAAAGGTGTTAGAGGAATGAGCCTTGAGGCGCCTGTGATTGGCATGGTGCTGGTGCGCGAAGGCTTTTGTGGTCTAATTGGGTTAGAATTAGCATAGTTTGCGCTTTCAAATGGTAATCACGAATGGAGTTGTTGGTTGGTTGGTTGTAAATTGTGATGTACGTTTGCATTGGAATAAATTGGTCGGGTAGTGTGCGTTTTGAGTGGCAACTTAAAACGTCTTTGAGGACGAGAGACTGAAATTTTGTCTAAGAAATTGTCATGCAAACAGAGCTCGATTCTCAGTCAGGCTTTCAAGACGTTATCTTGCCGAGATGAATAACCTTTTCTACCAGCATGGGACATGCGACTTGGAGATCACCTGACTAGCCATTGGAGATGCCTCTCCAGGAATTTATGGTTTTCAAACATCCGCAAGGTCTAAGATTTTATAATCCCTTTGCAAGTACATAGTAGAAATATATCTAGTCGATGTCAGTCAACAAAATCGCAACAAAGTCCACGTTTTTCGAAGTGGAGGTCCATGTGTAAATCACCAGCCGAAGCCGCTGACTGTACATTTTTAAACACTGAATAAGCTACGAAAACTTTGCATTTTAAAGAGAGAAAAAAGAACTATTAGACAGATATTTCATATTGTTTCTAAGTGACCCCTTTGCCCCCCTTTTTGAGGGATACATTTTTTAAAAGTACATTAGAGTCAGTAATTTGCTTGTGTTACCAATAGCAATGTGCAACTTAACCTAATTATAGAGATAAGAAAATAACGTATGTATTTTAGGAGATTTTTTGAAATTCGACCAACAGCCCGTTTTAGGGGGGCTGTCTGGGGGGTATTTTCATCAAATTTACTTAAAACTTACTCTTCAATACTAATTATGCAACACGTACCTGAGCGTTGAAAACAAAAAGATAAAAAATATTCGATATTCCACTAAAAGGGTGCAAGGTGACCCCTTTACCGGGTTTAGAAAGCAGCACCTAAAAAAAAACGTCCGTATAGCATTGAAAATTTAAACATTTAAAATAAATAGGTGTATCGTAAAATTGATCTTATATGATCCATCTACTCTCTTTTTGGGGGCCCAATACTAAAAGTATATCTTTTCTTGGAAGCAGCGTTGCCAGGTTGGGGGTTTCCGCCCAGATTTAGGGTTTTTTTTGGTCGACAGTGGGAGATACTATTCAGGAGTAAATCTGAGGTTTTTAAAAATTATATATTTTATTGTATTTCATTATAATATCTAAACTAAACTAAATTAAATCAGCATTCTGTGAACGTAAGAAACTGAGTACCTTATATTTTAGAATGAAGTACCTAGCGAAGAGGTTCTTCGTTCTGTTCACAACTAAATGGTTCAAATATCAAAATTGAGCATTACAATCGAGGATGAAATAAATATGTGTGTTATTTTAAAATGCTGTTGAATACTCGATCGATCCTCCAAAACTATAAATGCTAGTAAACAAATTTTTGTTCTAATATTTTAGGACCATTTTCATTTACAAAACAAGTTTTTAAAAAAAGCTATAATGCCAGTTTTATTAGGAAAAAAGTTTTTGTAAAAGTTCCTTAAATATTTTTCAGGACTTAGGCACCAATCTCATCTGTAAATTTTATAAACAACAATTTGATCAAAGTTGCGTAAGGGTTTTGTATTTATTTGACACACCCTTCAGCATTCTGAAAACCATACTTACACTTCCGCCTCCGTGTTTCAAATTCGAAAATTCTACCTCGAAGTCATAGGCGCAGTGGCTTAGTAGTTAGTGTGTTGGACCTTCAAGCAAGGGGTCTCAAGTTCGATGTCCGAAAAAACCCAAATTCCATTATGAAGCTCTTTTCGACTGCACCACCTCTTGCGAACGCCTGGAAAACATTCCAGAGTATAACTGTCGGAGTTTTTTAATAGGCCGTTTGGACTCGCCGAAAAACTCGAACAAAACGAATGGTTGTAAGAAGCTTGGCCTAGTGTCCCTATGGACCTGTTGTGCCAACTATTAACTTATTTTTAAATCGTACATAATATTAAAAAAAATAATGACAGAAAGCTGGGCTTTTTTTTTTTTTTTTTAAATAACCAAATCTGTGGAGAAATATTTTAACCGTATGGCAACCCTGCATGGAAGCAGGATTTAAATAATAGCGATAAATAATAATTGAACCCGTGTTTTAAGAGATTTTTTTCTTTGAGGATGCAAATACCGTTTACTATTATTTTATTTATTTGCAGGCTTGTATTTTAAGATTATAAACTAACACAAGCTTCAGTTTTAGAATAATAACCTAAAGGGGTTTCCATCTGGTCGAGCTATCTACTGAAGAAAGGTTTGGACAAAAAAAAAACGATCTTGTGTTGGGTTTTTTGTTTTACTAAAAACAGACTAGCACGTGCTTTAATTTTACTACCAACACGCGTGGCTCTATCGTCTCAGGTGAGGAGCTGCCAAGTCATTGCACTCACTTTCTCTATCAACAATAATTCCAATAAGAAAATAAGTGTGCTTATACATTTCCCACAATTATCTCGTCTTTTTTATTCTGAGGAATGCAGTTCAATTAAACAATCGTTTTCATTCGGGGCAGAAAATCTCTGTATCTGTATCTATAGACCATGATTCACCAGCAATGAGAACTATTTTTGCATTGAATTAGCAGTTTTTTACTGTATTATTATCACGATTGCAAGTGGTTGTAATAGTAGTAGGTAGTAGGTGCTCATATACTCATTCATAGCTCATAACTGCAGTCAAGGTCAATATGAGTTTGAAGTTAAAGTCACGTGTAAAATCACTTTGCAACATTTTAAATAAGAGAAGCAGTACCAGTGTTTCTTTTTTTTTATATAAAAATATTGAAAAATAATTCACACGCCGTTTTACTGTCAGCTTAGATTTAATTCATTTTCTGTTTCATAGCGAGTTTTAGAGTAGACTTCCGTCGTGTACTCTAAGGCCAGTCGCACACGGACGTTTGCTAAACGCAATTTATGTTGAGCAACTAAAGTGCATTATTGGCGTGATTTTATATTTCACAATAGTGTTCGTATAAGTTATTGGTTTGACAGGAGCTAGTGACTTGTAGCTCGCGAGTTAACATGACTCACAGCAGTTACCAACTGACTCTATTTATAAAGACGGCGTAAAAGCTATCAACTGGCTGTACTGCAGTTGTGCGAAATTTGCGAAAAAATATACCAGATTAAAAAAAAAACAACTTTGAAAAGTGTTGATAAAATTTGAACAGGGCCCTATTTCACCAACCACTTTTCACTTTTCATTTTGCAATTTTGCAAAAAAAAATAATTCCTGCAAAGTACAAGTGCGATGTGTTTCACCAAAAATGCAAAAAGTTCTCACGACTGTGCATTTTTATTTTTTCAGACTTTTTTGCAAAGTGAAAACTATAAGTGTTTCACCAATTAGAAAGATAACTTTGCATTTATAATCGTGTTTTGCAAATTTGCAAAGTGAAAAACATATGCGTGTAAGTTTATATATTTAATTGCACCCAACGCGTAATATAGAGCAAGTTTTAATGAAGTGATCCTGGGGATCTTACCGCTAGACTTATTTATTAAGAAAACAGCGGCCCCAGCGGAACTTTGTTTGCATCGAGATGCGAAATGGCACAATCGTGGTACGGATTACTTCCAGAAAAAAAGGAGTGCTGAAATAGTGATTTTCACAGATGGATGACGGAGCGGGTGCCGGTATCTATTCAGCAGAGCTGGAACTAGCTTATGTTCACCCAGTCATGTACCTATTTTTGGCATCGGCCTACTTAACTTTTCACGCTCTTCATTTTCCCTGGGTGCATCAATGTTGATCATCGTACCGTCAACGCATCCAGCTACACAAGGGAATCCACCTTGAGCAAAAAATTGGGTAGCTATTTCCGAAGTATTTTGTGGCCAGCAAATGGTGGTTGCAAGCCATTCGTCGATTACTGCGTCCGAAACTCGTTGTACTACTCTGCAGACTGTAGCTTTACTTATTCCGTGCATAGCAGCGTCTCCATGATATTGCCCTCCATTTTACATCCAACGTAGTGTGCATAGAATCTGTTGCAAGGGACTTAAGCAATTATTTCGTTCGCTGTCAAACTTTAGCATACGTCCAATTGTTGACAAAACACGTTCAATACTCGTCTCCGTTAAACGAAAGCCTTCCAGGGTTGAAAAATTATCTCCAATTTCAAAATGTGTCCTTAATTTTACAACCCTTTGTACATTATTTGTATCCTCTTCGTCTTCAAAGAGTGCTTCGAAACGGTTCATTATATTTTTTTTTTTGATTCTCAAGAAGAAGTAACTCCCGAAGCCGATGCAGATGAAATAACTGCAAATTAGGACTTATTTCATCAGTACGGATTTGGGAGCTATTTCATCTATGTTTGGAGTTATTTCATTTGTTATGGCAATTTGTAAGAACATTTTGCCTTATAAATTGTATTTTTTTTTGTTCACAACTTTGGGACTTTTTCATCTTTTCTTATTAGAAATTAATTCATGATGAATTAACTCCTAAATGTTTGGACTTACTACAACTTTGGATTGCGACTTATTTCAATTTGCTTTATAACTTGTTTCATTAAAAAGGTTTGGAGCTATTGCATTTATTATTAGGAGTTCCTTCATTAGGAAAAACAATATTTGGAGTTAATACCTTTGCAGGTAATTCGTAGTGCCCCAAACGGCAACGCCTGACAGTTGTATTGGTTCGGCTGTTGGTTTTGACAAAAATGAAACTTGTGTGACATTGACCTCAGAACGTTAGGTTAGGTTAGGTTGAAATGGCTGTCGGCTAACTGGTTAGGTTAGTCGACACACTTAGACCATTATAAGGTCCCTTGTGATACCACGTGAATCCATAATTATTCATTCCTCCTACTCGTTGAACCAATCGGAGCTTCTAATGAAGCGTAGTAGATTTCAGATGTCTATGTTTTTTAGATCGTTCAGATCACTAAAGTAGAACGCTCCAAAATGGAGTTTTCGTCTTTGTGAGAGAGCCGGACAAGTACAGAGAAGATGCCGATAAGACAGTGTCCCGTGATGACACCTATTGTAGCACTAATATGCTTCCTATCGAGGAAGATCAGATGCCTAAAACTTTTTAGATCCAGCTTTGGCCAGATCTGCTTTGTCGCTAGACAAGTCGAGCCGGTTGACCACCTAAGATTTGTTCTTTCGATAGCGTCCAGCTTTATTTTGAGTTTGCAAGTAGCGAGTGGAATACCTAAGGAATCCTTAATTGGGAGCAGAGGTATCGTAGTTCCGTGTTTGGCGAGTTCATCAGCCCTGCAGTTACCTGGAATGTCCCTATGCCCCGGCACCCAACAAAGGTGAATGTTGAACGCTCCGCCATCTCTCTGAGAGACGAACGACAGTCTTGGGCTGTTATGGAATTCGTGGAGACTGATTCCAGGTACTTGATAGCGGCTTGACTATCAGAGAAGATACGGATATCTTTAGCAGATATCACGTTTTCCCTTAGCCAAGATAAGACCTCTTTTATCGCCATTATTTCCGCCTGAAAAACGCTACAGTGATCAGGAAGACGGAAGGAGAGACTAAGATTAAGTCTATTAGAGAAGACACCGCCACCAACACCGTCCACAGTTTTCGAACCATCTGTGTAGAAATGGATCGATTCATCATCCACGGATGCTTCCTCCTCCCAGAATGATCTAGTAGGAATGGAGACCTGGAAGTTTTTATCAAATTGTAGTTCTGGTGTGGTGTAGTCGATGTTTTCTGGAAGGTTCCTAATGTTGTTGAGGATAGCAGCATGGCCAGTTGTTTTGCTTATCCATTGTGAAATAGCTTTGAGGCGTACGGCTGCAGAAGCTGCCGTTTGCCTGCTGAAGATGTCAATGGGTGTCAGATGAAACAGGATGTCAAGTGCAGCGGAGGGGGTGCCGTTCTTTGGACTTTGCTTAATTTATCGCGATTATTCGCTTTTTCTAAGGCAGTCCACCAGACAACCACACCGTACGTGAGTATAGGTCTTATGACCGAGACATGTAGCCAGTGAGTGACGCGGGGCTGTAAACCCCATTTGTTCCCTATGGCTTTTTTGCAAGAGAAAAGTGCCACAGTGGCCTTCTTAACTCTTTCTTGGATGTTAGGCTTCCAGGTTAACTTTCTATCAAAAATAAGGCATAAGTATTTAGCTTCATTTGAGAACGTCAAGCTAGTGCCATTTATAGATGGAGGGCCAATGTGTGGAATCTTATATTTCCTAGCGAAGAGGACAAGTTCAGTTTTGTGAGGGCTTACGCCCAACCCACAACTGTTTGCCCATTTTATTAGCTTGTTAAGAGCGTGTTGTAGAAGTTCTTTTAAAGTGTTAAGGTACCTTCCTGAGACGGCAATAGCAACGTCGTCTGCATAGGCAATCACATTGTAGCCTTCCGCTTCCAGGGATATCAGCAGTTCATTTACCACTAAATTCCAGAGAGAAGGGGAGACAGGACACCACCTTCTGGTGTTCCTCTACTGACAGATCTTCTGGTTGATATCTCACCTAGACTTGAGTTGATAATTCGGCTATTAAGCATCAAATTGATCAGCTCGCCAAGACGTCAACGTTCAAAGCTGCCAGAGCACCAGCGATTGCAAATGAGTCGACGTTGTTGAAGGCGCCCTCTATATCATGGAATGCAACCATTGTATACTCCTTATGACGAAGGGAATCTTCTATGGAGCGTTGCAATTTCTCAAAATGTAATGGAATATTAAAGACAACGGCAATAATAGTAACGCCACACTGTGGTCCAAAAAGGCAAACAAGTTTGACTCCTAGAGCACTTCAAACTTGGTCAATTTTGTTCAAGAGTAAAAAAAAAAAAACAGAAAACACGACCTTCTTCTTTATTTTCCTTTTTGCAGTTATGGCATATTAAACGAAAAGTCTTAATTTTCTTGAATTTAGTCTCGCTGTTTTACATAAAGGTAAATTAAAATTAAAAGAAAAATAACCTAATATTTTTAATAAATAAAAAAAAAGAACACATTTTTTAGCACTATTTTTAATTTGAGTAGGGCTACAAACAAATTCTCGCGAGTTCCCGCGGAAAATTGACCACGATGTTGGCTCTAACTATATATATAAACCATATGCAAAATTGTAGCTGCAACTATTTGCAATGTTCAGAAAAAATTGTATTTAACTTACAAAAAAGTCGTATTACCAGTGCTGACAATTTGTATTTAAAATCAAATTTCCGTATGGAATATTTCAATAATTTTGTTAATTAAGAAAGCTGAGAGCGTGCAATTTTCTTCTTTTATCAATTAAAATCAGTTTTGTTATTATTTTTATCGTTAAAAAATATACCCACTTGCACACCCCTTTTTATATAAAGGAAATTTTGTTTTTGCAAGTCGCCCACTTTAACGAGTCGTTTTACATAAATTCCTCTGATACCAAAACGATTTTTGAAGTATGCTGTAACTGAGTTTCTTCGAATTACTTAAATTATTGTAAATTATTATTCTTCTTATTCTTAAAGTGTTCGTAAACATGGATTAACTTGGCAAAAGGAAGGGATTAATTGATTTATTGCCTAAACATTACAAAAATTTTAAAGAAATATCTATTGTGGATTATTATTTTATGATCTAATTAAATAAGTAGAATATCTATTTATTTTCCTCTGTTACCCCACATTGGGAAACTTAAAATTTCCAGGTAAAACAATCTTTGTGCATTGTGCATGTACATTATGCAGGTACATAAACCATGACAACGGATAAATGGTGTTAGTTTTCGAAAGGCTTCACTGAAGAGCCGAATGTGAAAATTAAAAATCAATAAGGATATTCCAAACAGAACCATTTTAGAACATTTTATCAATGTTTCGAATTCTCAAGAATTTGCAACTTTGATCCAAAACAAATACGAAAATATAAGTGACAAGGATGAAGCAAAACAAAAAAAAAAACTCCAAAGATTAAAAACAAGATTTCTTTCGAAACTTGAACAATTTTTTAACGGAACATAGCTAATACGGAAACAACGGGCAATATTTCGACTGCAAGTGTTTCCACAGCTCTGAGTATAAAATATAATAAGGATCACGAAATGACATAAGCGGATATCGCATTTGATTTTATTTTATTATTTTCTTGGTCCGTTTACTTTTTTCCTACAATTTTATAAACTGTATTACTCAAACAGTTTATAGATAAGTGTATTAAGGATATAGTGATGCGCCACAAAATGAAAAAAAAAAAAAAAAATACTGTTTAGGTATATACTTGCTAAAATATTAAAAATTGGTTCGTTAATTTTATGCGTCCACTGTTGTAAAAAAAAATATATTTTCGATCATCCTGTTAACAATTAAATAGTCGCAGACTTTTTTTTTTACAAGATTAGAATAATTTTAAATGTTTTTAAAGTTTTACTTTAATTCATTTTTCAAAGAAAATCTTACTTCGGCCTATCATTAGGAAAAACCTGTTAAGTAATTTTCTAAGAAGAAAAAACCAAAACAACAAATTGTAGCGATGTCTTCATGCGTTCAAAAGTTATGCTTTTTGCAACCAAAAAAGTAATTTTGAACCGTAATGAGCCATCTAAGCCCATCAGTCCAGTTCTGTGATTTGCTGATCCAGTGTGCGCTGACCCTTAAGCACTATGCTACACCACTGCATGTGCAATGCAGTCAAAGCGATACATTGTAATGTATTCGATATTATGTCATCACTAGAATAGAACTGATAGCGACTATGACTAATTTGTGATTAGCCTCACGTAACGCCACCAAAGACGGCTGTAATTGCAGCCAGTAGCACAGTGTATCGCAGGTTGTAAGGTTTGTTCTCTCCGTTGTTCTAGTGTGAGTATATTGAATTGAATTTGATACAACAATTTTCATCAGCCTATGATCATTTTCACCGCAGGCTCCATATGCTGCCGACAAATCCATCTTTGATATGTTCAACATCGCCTACCAACAAGACGGAGACCATCAGGTGGCGCGATTATGAAAAGATCATTTCCAACAGTTTGCGAACTTTCTACAAAAATAAGGAATTTTTCGATGTAGTCCTGACCACCCAAAGCGATAAGTGTCAAGTCCCAGCACATCGAATCGTCCTATCCACCATGAGTACGTTTTTTTATCAACAGTTTCGCGGTCAAATGGGAGAGCACAGGGAAATAACGCTGCAGCAAATAAACGGGACCACGCTAAGGTCGATAGTCAACTTTATGTACATGGGGACTATCCAGATTCGCATCGAAACGGTGGAGTCGCTACTCAAGGCTGCTTCGATTTTCCAAATCAACGTTTTGATTGAGGCGTGCTGGGACTTTCTTCGTAGAAACATCAACGTCAGTAACTGCTTGCTTATAGCCTTCATGGCGGAGGAAGACAACAACATTGAGATATATTCAAAGGCGTTATCTTTTGCATGCGACCACTTCGAAATGGTCTGCGAGGAAACACAGTTTCTCAACTTAGACGAATCCCAGCTGATTAAACTCATTTCCAGTGACGATATCAATGTGCGCTCGGAGACGACTGTGTTCCATAGTGTGCTGTCGTGGGTCACATTCGACAGGCCAAAACGTGACAAACGAATGGTGTATCCCCTGTTACATGTGCGCTACGAGTGGTTAACGGCAAAGTTCATTATCGATAATATGCCGTTTCTATGCGAAGGCGAGTGCTGCGATTTGGTCTCCAGTTGGCTGCAATGGCACAAGACGCCCGAAAACCGTCCACAGCTTCACTTGAAAGAAAACATCCCCAGGAAGTCGTATGAAAAACTTGGTCTTGTGACTTGGAATTCGGACGGCTTCAAGATTCAGACTTTCGATCAGAAATCGAACACTTGGGTATTAGAAGATATCGAAAACTCTCAGTTATCGCCACCGAGATCGGAGTACACATACGAGATCCTACTTGGAAAACTGTTTATATGTGGCGGTATGATTGATGGGTCGATAACAAATTCGGTTGAGTATCTAGACATCAAAAAACTAAAATTCCGGAACTTACGGCCGATGAATATAGCACGCCGGTTGCCGGGCCTAATGACATGCGATGGCTTCTTGTTCGCTGTTGGTGGATATGACAGTGATGCAGAGGTCTTGACATCAGTGGAAAGGTATGATTTCAACAAGTGTAGGTGGGAGAATAAGGCACCTTTGCCTCGAAGATTCGAATGCGAGCGGCTAGCTTATTCTAGTCGTTTGCTGTACATTCTTGGGAAAGACGAGACTATGTTGTGTTACAATCCAACTATCGACAAATGGACGGAGACGACATATCCGAGAGAAAAAGCAATGTTAATTGACGTCCGTGGGTGCTTGTACGCACTAGGAGGCAGAGGTTTTGATATTCAATCTTATGATTCCTCGAAGAACATTTGGAAGGTGACAGGATCGTCACTGTCGGCAGAAGGACTGGTAACATGTACATCTTTTAGGAATCGACTTGTGTATTACGGTTACAGAGACGAAGTTGGGGCACTACACAAATATAACCCGGAGACAAACAAAACGAAAAAATTAATCCAACCGATTCTCAATGATGTTATCAATCGGTATTATTTGTTCACTCTGTGAATGTGTGACAGTGTTCCAAATAATAAAGTTCGAAATAGAAAGATCGAGAGTTTTGTGTTTTTTTTTTTTATTTTTTTGTTAAACAACTGGAATGGCTAACCTAAACTGATGGAACATATTCAAAACTGATCGAAAATGTTCGAAATTAAAATTTGGAGATTGCAGCGCTTGAAAATGTGGTCACTTAATCGTTAATTCGAGGTCGAATTTTAAGGTTTTCAACACTTGTGACGATTTTATTATTAATTCGATGAATGTTCGAAAAATTCGAAAATATTCGAATTCGAAATATCTCATTTTGGGTGCATTCAAGAGGAAAATGTTGTACGGCAAAAAGAAAGACAGTTGAATTTCCTACAGTTTATGTCTTTATAAATTTTGTCTCTACCCATTAATAAAGAGGCTACGGAGATGAAAAGTCGATAGTGTTAATAAAATTTAAATTTATTTAACCTACGAAAAATGTACAGCGCTGTATAAGGTTAGAAAATTGTGATAACGTCTTTAACTACACGTGAAAAAAAAAAAAACGATTGAAGCACTATTTGGACATTTTCGATGAAGTTCGAATTTCGAAAATAGTGCTACTAAAGCAACCGAACATGTTTCACCGCAAAAAATATACAGAGCTGTATAATGTGGGAAAATTTTCATTACATCTTAAATTACACGTAAAAAACGATTGAAGAAATATTGGGACATTTTCGAAGATGTTCGAATTGCAAAAATAGTCAGAGCTGTATAAGGTGGAAAAATTGTGATTACATCTTTAATTATACGTGAACGATTGGAGAAATATTGGGCCATTTTTGACAAAGTTCGAATTTCGAAAATAGTCCTACTAAAGTAACCGAACATGTTTCACCGCAAAAAATGAGTTATATAATGTGGGAAAATTGGGATAACATCTTAAATTACACGTATAAAAAAAAACAAGGTTTGGAGAAATATTGGGCAATTTTCGAAGAAGTTCGAATTTCGAGAATTGTCCTACTAAAGCAACCGAACTTTTTTCACCACAAACAAATTACAAAACTGTATAAGGTGGGAGAATTGTGATTACATCTTTAATTACACGTGAACGATTGGAGAAATATTGGGACATTTTCGACAAAGTTCGAACTTCGAAAATAGTCCTACAAAGTAAAATAACCGGACCACCAAATTTCGGAATATTTTTCGTGACGAATGAATTGAGTCTACAATCACTCTAGAAGTGCCCAAGAGTTTGCTTACTAAACGCTTTCCTTATCGTTATCGATATCGATATCTGAGACTCCCGTTAGTTTGTATGCAATCCCCAATGCATCGAAGGCTGTGGCATATTTGTCCACCTATTACTACGTTATCTTTAAAAGTCAACAAGTAGTGCGCATTAATTTTGTATAAGTGACTGGTTTCGTAGTTATCATTAAAACGGAATTGTGTTAATGGCTAACGCTCAAGTTTTTAGCTTTCATTGTTTACAATGTTCGAAGGTGGTGAGATATTATAGGTACCTTTCAATAACATTGTAAGTGGCTTCAATTCAGGTGTTTTCAAACAAAGAAAACTACGCTGTCATCAACATTTTTAAAAAAGTGCTCATGAGGCCTGATATAGCTTCTTTGTGATATTAAAAAGGTCTGATACTTTCTGCTTCCTTAGCTTGTGCTGCTAGGGTGTTATGTCGCAGAAATAAATAGTTAGTTCGGCCGTAAGTGCCATCTGTTGGTATATATCTTGGATCTTCCAGTTGTCTTCCAGTTTGTCTTCGAACACATAGGTCTACTATAGACTGAGGGCCTTCTGTGGGCACGTCTTTGTATTCTTATTACAGCGGTCCTCAAACATTGTACTTTGAGAGCTGCTGGTGGTTTTAGTTTCTTGTGCTGCTAGTTCATTATAATCAACTCCTTGCCACTGCACTGTCGTTCCAGTTTGTAAATCCTGGACAAACCAAGTGCCGACATATCTACGTGCTCCAACATCAATCCGGTGGTCCTCAAGCATTGTACGTAGAGAGCTGTTCCTTACTTTGCCTATTAGAACAAAGTTACATGGTCCGGATACTTATAGCTATTGCAAATTTTGTAGCTACGTAAGCCTGCAAAAGGCTTGGCATGTCTAGGTCACTTCTAAACTTGTTTCGAAGGTCATCGAGCCAACTTACTAATTGTCCGCCGATAGCAATATTCTATCCTGGCTGCCCTATCAAACCCAGGTGATCTGGTAGTAGACACCAGCGCAAGCCGTTTGTTAGTTTTAAAACCAAAGGGTCTTCAAATTCACTGGTTGAGAAGCTCTCTCAGGACATTTCCATTCTCGGATCTGTCAGACGTATATATCATTTTTAAAAACTAAATTTGCTCTACCTTATGCTTCTTTAGGTTTTAGCCAACGCGCAGTAGAATCTCTTCAAGTACTTAGCAAACCAACGACGCGACGACTCATAAAATAAATGAAAAACTCAATTCCAAAGGAAAGGGTGCAAATGTAGTAAAAACGTCTGAAAAATTCCACCCATTTACATAAAATAATCGTAAATTATTTGGAGTGCTGCTTCACTTCAAGGGGCAACCGATAGAATTGACAACAAAAAACTAAAGTAAAACCTCCTTGAAGTGCATTTTTGTGTCGAAAAATGCTCGAGTACACGGATAAACCCCACGGGTTTTATTTATTTCCAGGAATCCCAAAACTTCTTCTCACAATCATAAATTCAAATTCAGTTCTATTCCTTGAGGAGGATATCTCGTCGAAGTGAGCTGACGAAAATTTAAATGCACATCATCAAGTAGGCCGCGTGAGGCAATAAACTTTCTTAAAATCATCATTAGGTGTTGCAGTGATGTTGATGGGTTCTCCTACTTTTTTTTTCTATTTGTCTCTGACGATAAGGATCTTCTGTGCGCGTACTGTGTGAAAGTGATCAGTTGAATTGAGTGCGTGTGTGTTATTTTTTTTTTATATTACTGTGCGTACGTCACCCCTTGTGATCATCACCCATGAGCGGAAAAAAAACTGATTTTTTTTTTTGTTAATCTATTCTTCGTCCTTGGTGGTTGCAGTAGAGATCACCACCGAAAATTGTGGGGTGAGAAAATGGTGTTGGATTTGTTTGTACTTAGAATATATAGATTTTTTTTTTTTGATTGCGCTGCCAAAAAGGACTCTCACATAGAGAAGTGCATTGCAAAGACGGTTAGGGATTTTTTTCTTCGATTTTTCGATTCTTCGTGAAACGAGTTCTTTTATTTTTTTTTTTTTGTGTTCTTTTTTGACAGGATCACTGTGACTGTGAGTGAGCGTCTTGAGAAGGGGTTAAGAAATCCGCGGGATTTTTTTTTTTTTTTGTCAAATCAACGGAGGACTTGTTTTTTTTTTCTTAAGCAACCCAATTGCAGCATTTTGTCGAAATGTGGTGTGTTAAGGAGAGGAGCCTGTGGATGCAGTAATGAAAATAGTGTTGTTGAGGTTGGCTTTTCTTAACACCGTGTGTCGCGTTTGCATTGTCCCGCAGCGACAAAGGGTTACGAATTTTCCTATTATTTTTTTATAGTTGCAGTTCAGTCAGTTTTTTTTTTATTTATAACATAATTTTGTTTAATGGAGGTATGGGTTGGTATTTTATTTTTTTTATTGAAAATGATATAACGACAGAGATTTTTTTCTCTGCCATTGTTTGGAGGAAAATGGGCAAAAAATTGTCGAACAAAACGTTTTTGGTGTTAAAATAAACGCTTAAGGCAGGCTTTTTCATTTATTTTCGGGAGACATTTTTTGCTAAAAAGAAAAGAAAAAAGACGATGACGACGGGGATTTATATGTTTTTTTTTTAAGTGAAACTTTATAAAAAAAAAAAAGACAATGAATAGTAATTGCAGGTATCAAATGGGACATAAGAGAACAAAACATCGCCTTAAGGCTTGAAGTGATACTACGTCGAAATTAATCCTTTGTGATAAGAAATCTTCGGGATAACGAAAGGGATATGGGCATCGTATGAATGTTGAATTGGGACAAACAAATATTTTTCAAGATCATCATGAGATTTTGTTAAGCGGTTTTAACTGGGGGAATGGTGCGTCTATAAGAAAAAATTGGTCAAACACTACATGACAGCAAAGGGGGGATCATTGTTCTTTATTTTTATTATTATTTTTATATATATTATTATTTTTATTTTTGTTTTAAATGTTTAGTTAAGATTTAGCGACAAATCTTTTCCCAATCAGACAGATGTAACTTAGGCATGCACATTGCAGAGCGCCTGTACCATTTTGCCAGTTTTTTTTAGTAATCGTTTTAAAAACCCCAAACTTGGGGGTTCGTCCGGGAGGCACACATATATCTTCGAAAAAAAAAATCATTGCTAATCTTGCATCATTTTCATACTAAAATGTGTTAAACTAATCTTTAAAATCTGCTTAACAGAAGAAAGCAGCTAGCTCAACAGGTCCATATAGGACCCCAGGTTTAGCATCCCTTTTATGACTTCATATTTTAATGCTTTATTTTACATTTGGGCGCATGGAAAGGACCGACGAATTTTTGTCGAGCCCAAACTGCTGAAATGAGGAGCTTTATCACGACACTTACACTTTCGGATATTATTTGTCAGACATATGGCGCGGAGAGAAAAAAAGACCTTCAGGTGTAAAGTGTGTTTTGCCGGGGTTTAAAGCTGTCTAAACCTGTACGCTGACTATTTTATAAAAATTAATGCAACACATCGGACTGTTTGCTTGACCTTTATATTTTCCAGAATGATTTCCCGATCTTATATTTACGTAGCGTCCTACCTTTTAGTTGTTTTGAGGATGTCACAAGGACCTATGGGAGAGTTTTGGATCAGAGAGTGTAGCATCATCCATACAACAAAAACATTAAAAATGCTAAAGGGCACTAAAAAAAGAAAGAATTAGCTGTTGAATTCGATATATGGGGGTTCATTCTCTATACCACTTAACAAAATGTGGACGTGGCACCACCCATAAAAACTTGAAAACTGAAAATGTTATATCTTAGCTTTTATCGCAGTCAAAAACCAATCGTCCGTACTGAGTGATTCGCAAAATGTAGGCGACGTTGGACTAATTTGCGTGAGGCAGCGTGACCGCTGTGCGACTCATCTTGCAATTTGGCACTTTTTTTTGAGAACCTGCCACAATTTTTTGCTATTTTGGCCCGTTTTTTAACCGAGGTGCTTCAAAAAATTTCCAAATGCTGTTATTTTCAAATAAAAACCTTTAAAATGTACGCAGTTGCCTATCGTAACACTTTTATAGTGATTCTGATTAGGGAGCCAAATTTTGTTAAATTTCGTTCAAAAATCCTAAATGTGCAGAATAGCTTCAAAAATGGCCGTTTTTCTTGCGATAGCGAAAATGACGCATGGAAAGACAAGCGCATGGTTAGCTAAGGGGTTTTGAGATCTGATGTTCCCGCTTTCCACGAAGAATCCAGAACCAGACCCCTGTCCGGTTTTGGAGCCATCCGTGAATACACGATGGCATTCTTTCCCTGGCTCAGAGTCTGGCCTAAGCCATTCCGTTGTCTGAGGAAAGTTAACGTGGTCGCAGTAGGATTTCTGAAGTCATTGCCATTGCGCCAGACGGCTTATCATTAAGACCGGGGTCAAAGGATGATTCTCGCACAAGTTCTTCAAAATTCCAATGCGCGTGGTACCAAAAGCCACCTCTCTTCAACCGAGAGATGGTTTTCAGCGTACTTACTTACTTACTTAGGTGGCGCTACAGTCCGGGGTGGACCTGGGCCTCAACCAATACGCCTCTCCAGTTAGCGCGATCTTTGGCTAACTGCCTCCAGTTGCGCACTCCAAGTTGGTTGAGGTCCCCTTCCACTTGCGCGCGCCACCTAAGGCGAGGTCTTCCTCTACTGCGTTGTCCCTCCGGGTTAGAATCGAAGACTCTTCGGGCCGGAGCGTTGGTGTCCATTCGCTCTACATGTCCCAGCCATCTTAGACGACTGATGCGTACTTTTCTGACTAGGTCGATGTCGCTGTACAGCTCGTAGAGTTCGCTGTTAAATCTTCTCCTCCAAAACCCGTCAACGCAAACGGGACCAAAAATCACTCGAAGAATTTTGCGTTCGAAACGACCAAGGAGATCTTCATCCGCCTTTGATAGCGCCCATGCTTCTGCACCATAAAGCAGGACTGGGATGATGAGGGTCTTATACAGAGTTTCCTTAGTATTTCTCGACAAGGCCTTACTTATCAGTTGCCGTCTTAGGCCAAAGAAACAGCGGTTGGCAAGTGTGATTCTTCGTTTGATTTCTGATGTGATGTCGTTATCAGAGTTTATAGCGGAGCCGAGGTAGACAAAGTCCCTAACTACCTCAAAGTTATAGCTGTCTATCGTGACGTTCTGCCCGATTCGTCGATGTCGTGTGTCCCTTCTTGTTGACAGCATATATTTTGTTTTACCCTCATTCACCACTAAACCCATTTTTTCCGCTTCTGTACTAATACTTGCAAACGCACCAGTGACAGCTCGCTGTGTTGTACCAACAATGTCAATGTCGTCAGCGTATGCAAGCAGTTGCACAGACTTATAGAAAATTGTGCCTCTGGTGTTGGCTTGTGAGTTTCGCACAATCTTCTCAAGAATGATGTTGAAGAAGTCACATGACAGCGCATCACCTTGTCTAAATCCTTTTTTGACATCAAAGGTCTCGGTGAGATTGTTTCCGACCTTTACGGAGCAGCGAGCGTTCTCCATCGTCATTCTGCACAATCTGACAAGTTTGGCAGGGATGCCAAAACTAGACATGGCTCTGTATAGCTCGTCTCTATAAACGCTGTCATATGCGGCCTTAAAATCGACAAAAAGATGGTGAGTATCGATCTGGTATTCTTGGGTTTTTTCCAGGATCTGCCGTAGTGTGAATATTTGATCGGTCGTGGACTTACCGGGCCTAAAACCGCACTGATAGGGACCTATCAGATCGTTGACGAATGGTTTCAGGCGTTCACACAATACAGCAGACATGATCTTATACGCAGTGTTCAGGAGACTGATGCCTCTATAGTTGGCGCAGTTTAGAGGGTCTCCTTTCTTGTGGATCGGGCAAACAATGCTGAGGTTCCATTCATCAGGCATACTTTCCTCTAACCAAATCTTGGAGATGAGTTGGTGTATGCACTCTACCAAGTCATCTCCGGCTGCCTTGAAGAGCTCGGCAGGTAAGCCGTCTGGACCAGCAGCCTTGTTGGATTTAAGCTTAGATATTGCTATCCTCACTTCATTTTGGTCAGGTGGACGGAAATCTTGGCTGTCATCGTCCAGGTTGAATGGATCGTTCTGCCTAACAGCGGAATTTGTGTCGTCTTCGCCGTTTAGCAGTCTGCAGAAATGGTTTTTCCATGTCCTCAGCACCGACTGTGACTCTACTACAAGGTTTCCTTGCTCGTCTCTACAGGTCTCCGTTCGGGTCTTGTTACCATGACACGTTCTTTTTACCTTTTGGTAAAACTTCCGAACATTGTTCCTGGAGTAACACCTCTCTATATCCTCGATTTTCATTTTCGGTTTTCAGCGTACACCCCATGATAAAAATATCAAGGGGGGAGGTTGATCATACCATCAAGAGCGTAGCCCGGTTTGCTGGGGAAGGCCCCTGAGCAGCCGAGACAAACCGTTCTTTGAAGTTTGGCAAAATAGGCAGTAACACGTTTCCGTGAAAGCCTATTACACCATACAACCGATGCATATGAGTGAAGTGGTCTTATCATTGTAAAGGGTTTTCCAATAAGAGGTGTTATTGTGAAAGGATATGGTCCTGTATGCGTGATCGTGGTGGCCATTTGGTTGATGTTGTTTTTCATTATTAATGGCATACCTTCCTCTTTATTATGAAATGAACATCCGATCATTTATCTCAAAAAATGGGATTTTTCTTTGAATACCAAAATAACACCTCTTATTGGAAAACCTTTTAGTATAGATCCAAAGGACCCTTTTACGAGATAAGCCCCATTTCTTGCCAAAAGCGCCTTTACACTGCCAGAAAGTTGACAGCGCTTTATCGTTTTCGATTCAACATGCTTGGACCAAAGAAGCTTTCTATCGAGGATTATAACTTATTAGGGTCATCAATATTTCAAAAACGATATCGTCAAGACAAATTTTATTAGGGAATCTGCCCCCAGCTTAAGGCTTTCGGGGCGTAGTGTTATGAAGCAGACGCTTGATTGCAGCAGCTTTAATTTCGTTCTGAAAAATCGGAAAGAACTACAGTGCGATTTTGGCTTTCCTCTCCTTTTAAAAGCCTTACCACCCCCCAAGCAACGTTTCTTGATTAGCATCACCCGGTTGTTCCGCATTTTACAGCAAATTCAAGATGTAACAACCGCACTAACCAAAGAGCTTTACTAAGTAAAGAAAGAGATACCGCACCAGTCCCCAAGCATGCTCTATACTTCCTCACTTCTCAATCTCGTCAAGGCCCTCCTATCGCTCAATGGGACTGTGGCGCCCATTAAGCGATAAGAGGGCACAATTATCCCAGCGGGAGCACTGCCTCTCCCCAAAAAAACACCGGATACACAGTTCTCCTTAAGCGATTTGTCGTCGATTTGTTGTTCTTTATTCCAGTCATACCAGACCCTGAAAGATTCCGTGCATAACAGTCACAAAAAAGATCCAAATTAAGGACAAGGTTATCGCAGGCAGGCACTCTCCTCCGGCTCAATTGGAAAAAAAAAAAATACAAACATCGCTTCAGCGCCACTGAAACATACGCCTGGGGGATACAATCAGCAACAAAGAAAGAAAAAAATCCATCATCCAACGACATCCGCTGGGAAGCGCACTAGCACTAGCACCAGCCACCAGCCACCAGCACCAACCCAACATCCACTTCTGCGTGCTTCGACGCAAAGTGTCTCCTTTCGTAGATCGTAAAGAACGCCATGTCGACGCTATGATGTGAAATGACGGTGAGTAATCATGTTCCCATCGCATTTGCAGCAGCTCATAAATTTCACTTGATATGAATATGAATTGGATTCGAAAAAAAAAACCAAATCAATTCTAAAACCCTTCCAGCACCAGCACTCCACTACACGCTACCATAAGTGGCATGGGCATGGGCATCCTATCTATGCGCGATTATGCGACCAACGAGAGAGTGTATATGGTTGGTGGCGCAGCTCCCAAGGCCCAGCCAAAGCCATACCAACATGTGGGGACGAATTTCAATTGAAAAGAAGTTCTGCCTCACTTCGAAATCTCTTAATAGCTCCACTTGGTAAATGTGTATATACAATCATCTGAATGGGATCGCACAAGAAAATGCGGTTTAATGAAATTCATTTGCAGTCGTTTAATGAGAACAAGTGTTTGAAGAGTCGTCATTCAGTTTTCCAATGAATAGCAGTCTAGGGTTGGGATAGGACTCTGCCGGAATGCTAGATATTTCCGTTCGCTAGGTCGATGATTTGTTTTAGTTGTCGTAGAATGTCTTAATGATGTTTCAATAGTCATCTCTGGGGGGCACGTGCATATCATAGAGCCTGCGCAATAACTTGATCCAATTATGGCGCAGACTTTGGATTACGAGTAACCAAGGCAGCTGTTTCCTGTCTACGTTCCTTTTCTACACCTCATTGACAAGCTCGAGCAGTAACCGATATTACGGGAACTTATCCCAGACCTGGCGTTTCCTAACCAATTAAATTCAATTCAATTCAACTTATTCTTTAATTTAATATGAGGAAAATATCAAAAATGAGTCAACAAAATTATACAAAAAATTGTAAATTTATATAATACATTTGGAATGGTTAGTGACATCTTTATTTAAAAAAAAAGAAGAAGAATAGAGGTTATGTCTCATTTAGATAAATTTAACTTTGTGTGGGGTGTACAAAGGTAGATCATTATACAAGGTGGGCCAAAAGAGATCACGCTATTGGAAGATGCTCTTATTTTTGCAATTGGCCGCCAATGTCAAATCTGTTTTGACATTTGTGGACTAGACAGATGTAGAATACAAGTGAACAAGCCATGGAGCGATACACTCCCCAAGAACGCGGAATAATTGTTTCTGTTTTTTTGCGTAACAATTCGTCTGTAGTTTTGGCGCAGCGCGAATTCCGTCGCCGATTCCACGGCCGTCCGACACCGACTGCGCAAACACTGCGCCGTTTGGCCACCAACCTTGAAGAATATGGGATCACAAGGGACGTGCCGAGCATATCGCCGCTGTTGACGAGGATGTCGAGCTGTGGCCGGAAACATAGAACAGACGCCGTGCCTTGCAATTATCCATTAGCCGTTCGTCCCTAAGGCGAATTTTGGTAAAAGACTTGCGTATGTTCCCGTACAAAGTCCAGTCCGTGCATCAGCTGCTGCCTGTCGACCGCCAAACGCGTGTTACCTACGCCCAAGCCATCCTCTATCTCGAGGACGAAGTGGGCGATTTTCGACCAAAATCATTATGAGCGATGAGGCTCATTTCCACCTCAGCGGGTACGTGAACAAGCAAAACGTTGGCTTCTGAGGCACCGAAAATCCACGAATAATGCACGAGGAGCCATTACACCCGCTCAAAGTTACTGCATGGTGCGCTGTTCACGCTGGAGGAGTCATCGGGCCATTTTTTCGAGAACGCCGCTGGTCAAACGACAACAGTGGACGGTGCGCGCTATAGGGCCATGTTAACCGACGAATTAGGACTGGAGGACATGTGGTTTCAACAGGACGGAGCTACGGCACACACTGCGCGAGCCACAACCGATATTCTGAAGGCGGCGTTCCCGGGTCGCCTCATCTCTCGTTTTGGCGATTTGCATTGGCCCGCAAGATCGCCCGATTTAACCGTTCCAGACTTTTTTTGTGGGGTTTTTTGAAGTCCCGTGTTTACGTGAACAAGCCGGAGACCCTAGAAGCCCTCAAGGACAACATTTGACACGAGTGCGAGAATCTGTCGCCCGAAAATCTCGCCGAAGTGACGAAAAATGCCATAAAACGAGCCCGTATGGCAATCAATTGTGACGGCGCCCATTTGGCCGATATCATCTTCTCGAATTGTATTTTACGTGAACAGCAAAAGTTTCCGTACACATTTTAAGTATTTATTATAAAACTAGCTGACCCGGCGAACTTTGTTTCACCCATATTCGTTAATGTTATATAGTTAAGTTATACATATAAACCCTCCTCTTCAATCACTCTATCCATTAAAAAAAACCGCATCAAAATCCGTTGCGTAGTTTTAAAGATTTAAGCATACATAGGGATATAGGGACAGAGAAAGCGATTTTGTTTTATACTTTGTAATGATGAAAAGAATAGAACTTATATCATTCGCAAGGTACTGTGCCATAGATGTGCATAAACAAAAAATTGTAGGTGTATGTCAACATTAAGTTAAATATTCCCCATACAAAATGCTTATGAGTTTAGTGAAAGCATTTTTTTGACATTCAATTTGTCACCGCCGTGTTACCATAGTAACGTATTCGAATAAAAATCATCTTAGATTAGAACCTATTTTCAAAGGAATGAAATTCACCTCTCCCTAAAAGTAGGCAACTGTGTCATTTTCTGTCAAAGATGTTAGGAAGGTATCTCCAATGGAAAATGTTAATATTTTGCTCTAAATTTGCATAGTGACGTATTAAAGTGTAAATTATGAGTAAAATTTATTTTCACAAGACGTATTTTTTCGATGTCTAGATGTCGCTTTTTCGTTTATAAAAAAACAACGTAAATATCGAAAATTGTGGTACGTTTTTAAGTATTAAATATTTAGAAAGTTATGGTCGATTTTCGAGCGAGACTAGTAAAAGAAAAAGCAAAGGAAAAATTAATAAATAAAGTGCACAACTGGGTCGAACGAAACTTTCTCGATCATTAAAAGTTATGTTGGATGTTTTCTTATTTTATTAGGTAGGTAGGATCTGAGAAACAATGCTAGATAAAAGGAACGGTTCATGCAATGTATAAAAAGGAATAGTGTTAAATAAAATTCACGTTTGGGTTGTTCATCTGCTATGGCAGTACCTACATATAACAATGTGAGTTCTTAAAAGTTGAAGCTCTCAGTAACAGGCAATTGTCGCTGTTTTTGTTATTAACTGAATATCCCGATGGACATGTGTGGGGTTGCAAATGAAGTGAGATTTTCTGATTGTGTAGACTCCAAGCGGTTGGAATTATTTTAAGGTGCATATTAAAAATGGTTTAGTATAAGAAGAAGGTTGTAATATTTGCTAAAAGTAAGTTTTGCCTTGCTGTTATTGTAATTTTAATTTTAAAGTGCGGTATTGAGTTTTAAAAATACCTACCTATATAGAAACACAGATCGGCTTTTGGGCAATCATTTTTTAGAAATAATTAAGTAACCGATTTATTCGAATTTTTGGAGAAAGACTAAGTACCAAATATTATTTAGAATACTTTTTTATCGTTAATATGTATTTTGATCAAAATCGTTAGAGCGGTTTTTGTTTAGTTTGAAAAATTCTACTGCTTATCCAAATTGAAAATGCGGTTCTCGATATTATGAGCTGTTTCTAAAATTATCGTTTTCGGCGATTCAAATTGAAAATGAAGGACACAATAACTTTGGCAACATCAATTTTAGTCTAAGTATGCATTTTGGTCAAAATCGTTCTAACCGTTTTCAAATAAATTAAAGAAAAGGAATTTTTTAAAAAATACATTTTTTCCATAAAGTTAGAAAGTTCCATATCATATTAGGAATACATTTTTTCTACAACTGTATCGATCATTTCCGAGATATGTCCATATTTCAAAAGTACCATTATTCGAGTTTTTTGCGAAAAACTTCGTACGCCAGTCAGTTAACCTCGTCTACTTAAGCTTGAATAGATATCAATTTTGGTTGAAATCATTAGAGCCGTTTTCGAAGAAATCAAGCTGGTACGAAAATTTTCTATGGAAAGTACCATTAATATTAAGGTTACCTACCTTGCAAAAAATAAAACTGAAGTTTGAACCAAATTAGGACAGCCGTTGAGGCTGTAGGATTCGGGAGCATACGGACAGAATTTTGCGACCCACTTTTTGAGTTTCTCTATCATCGTAATGTCAAAATTGATTAACATCTCGAGTTCGAAATCTTGTACAATATAAACAATAAACAATAAACACTTAATCTCATAATTTTATGTAGCTCGTAAATTCATAAATTTCTGCGGTGCTTTAAGTGAACACCCCTTGGAAATGTCATTGCGTAATTTGCGTAAATCGACTGTCAAGTATCTTGTCAAACTCAGCTGTTCTTAGACTTTCCAAAATGATCGATATGCCGACAGTAAGTGAAAAGAAACAACTGATTAAGTTCTTGAAAAAAATGGCAGTAAATGAGTTACTTTTGGAAGTGTTTGGCGAAAACAAAGGGCCACACATTATTTCCATCTAGTGTGCTTTTATAATAATCGATTGACATAGTTTTATTGATTTCCGGGCCATAAACAACAATATTTTGGATTCACAGTTGGACATTTGAAAATTTGCGTAATTTTTCGCATTCGATTTCCGAGTCAAAAGGATCGCGGAAAATTATGAGGCCTGTGTAAACCATTTTCCATACTAAATGTGACAGTTGATTTACGAGGAGGTAAATTTCTGCAGTTTACGCAGTTTATGAGGGTTTTACGCGTTTAAGTGAATACCCTTAATATCTTTCTCTACTACGTAATCGAGAAAGTTAAAAATGTTTAGCTGATTGGGGATAAATTCTTTGTACCACTTTAAACAATGCGGGGGCGTGTACATTTGACAATATAAATCCGACACGACGGAAAGAACGGATACGCGATGACCTCCTTAAGAGAACCGGATGATAAGGGTTCAAGTTCCAACACCAAAATCGTACTCTGCAATTTTAATTTCAAAACAAGTACATCAATACCTTTCAAACCGACAGCAAAACGTTTTGGCTGTAAGTAAAAATTCTTTATCTCCTGAATTAAAGCCAGTACAGTACTTCAAGAAGCACTTCTTCTCCTTCTTTATTTTTTTTTACTAATCTTAGCTTTGGCTGACCTTGTATGTAGTTCTCCAAACTCTCACAGAGTAGTCCCGATTTCATACCTTCACTTCCAACAGTGCTAAAGTTCGATGAACCGAAAGTTGTCTTCTTCAAATTTCCTGACTGTCTACAACTTCGCGCCTACAACTACAGTATCTCACCACCTGGTCGCTCCGAATTTCCCGTCCTAGCCTAATCTTATCGGCGCGCGTAATAAATTTCCCCCGCGATGATATGTTTCCATTCGAAATTAGTTCAGAGCACACGCTCGGGTAACAAATTAGTAACAGATGAAATGCGAGTAAGAACGCGCCATCAACCACCACCACCATCAGCGAGTAAGTCACCCCTAATTCAAATATTCAACGGTTTTTCCTTATGTCGGGATAGATTTCACGTCATTGGGCGCGGCACAGTGTTTTCTTATACGGTACGTGTAGCCGTGTCGTTTGCCTATTCCTAAGCAACTGCCGTTCAGTATCATGTACATTTTTAGACACCCTCTACGATGGAAAAAATCAACCCTTAGCGCCGTCGTCATCGCCACTAGTTTTTCCCGTATTTGACTTAACGGACTTTAACCGAAATATCGATCGATCTTAGAAATTGGTCGCGTGCTACTCTAGCCAACTCTCAACCCCCGTTCCGTCCTTAGGGGTGGCTTAGCTATAATGCACCATTATAAAACTGTTTATGATGGTGGCGGCTGCGTCGTCGTCGTCATCGTCATCAGTCAGTGGACTACATGAAGGTGGCTTCCATATATGAGGGTGTTGAATAACCCCCGATGACTTGACAGCGCATAGTGCACCCGGCACTTTTAGGGGTGCAAAATAGGCTTTGAGTCAGTCTATGCGATATAGTCGTATATGGCGGGTATTTCGAAAAGTCTGCGATGAATCACTCTCGATTGTTGTCAAAGGCATGACAATAAGGAACAACAGAAATTTAATTGAACAGCATTTTGTGTGATGTATAGAAGTGGGTCGGTGAAAGCAGTCCATATGCAGGGCGAACGGCAACGGACGACGAGCTAAATGGGCGTTTGGTTTGACGTCGCCAACGCTGAACGATTAAATTGCCATTCAATTAATGAAATGCCGAGTTTATTATTATTTTTTTAGGTTTTATTAGTTTGAACTCTGGTTCCGCTTGGTAGTCGAATAGTGGTCTAGAATGAGAATCGTGGCGTTGGCGCGGAGACCCCTTGAGAGAAAAACAAACAACATCAGCAGAGCGACGGCGGCGGGCACTTAGGAATATCAAATGCGATAAATGCGGCGACAGCGAAAAGATGAAGATCGAATAGAGAATGGGGGAGGATTTTTCAATTAAAATTAATATGCGCGCCCAATATGAGCTGCAGATGCAGACTGCTGTAAGTTTTTAATTGAAATTTGGCCGAAATTTATTGAACATAACCATAATTAGGGATTGCGAAATGATTTGTAATCTGCTCGTGGATTAAGTGTACGCACTGGTGACGACTATATCGCTCATGGAAGTGCGGGATTTTTACTGACTAAGAACTCCTCCTTAATGGTTTTAATTTGTCTCGTTCTTTAACTTTCTTATTATAATTACTCTTATGAGCAAGTGGATTGTATTGCAAGGATGTTGTATAGAATTTCGCAGCTTTCTGGTGCATTACTGTCAATCGAATCGTAGTGCTTACTTTTTTAAAACCTCCCGTCTATAAGTCATAGCTGCAACATTCGTAGGCGAAGACCCAGGAAAATATCTAGTACAAATATGACTTTCCGTTAATTTTATAGTACAAGTTTCTTAATTTTAGAAGTTATTTATTGACTGAAGAAAGTTACTAACAGAGGTTGGTTGGTTGGTTGGTTGGTGAGGGTGAGCTTTCCGCTCTTCACTGAGGCCTCTGATGGGCTCGATGTGGTCCCCTCTTGTTTTTTAGAAACTGTCGGAATAATATTATTGGGATGTGTGAAAGGATAGGGGGTAAGGGGTTGGTTAAATTATGGCTAGTCACTATATGTCAGGTTTGTGTTTTCAGCAAATCTATTTGTTCTCTTGGAGAACTCCATGATGTCACTTAGTTCCACATTTCTGAGGCATGTAAATTCTGGTATCAAATGTGCTCCCAGAATTTTGTAACGTACCCTCGCTGTAGCTGGAGAGTGACATAGGACATGTCAGGATTCTATTTGCATGTTTATTAAGATGGATGTGTCCTGAAATAAGTCCCACCATCTGTCTTAATTGCGCTCTTACACAGTTTACTAACAGAGGTAAGTTACTAAGTGCTTTATTTTGTTATTTCGATGAAAATCTGAACGAATATTCAAGAAACCAAACCCAATAATCTTCTTCTTTCTTATTTGAAGACATTTTGTTCCTACAAGGAAATAAGGGATTTTAGAAATTTTTTTTTTTTTTTCTATTTAAAAACTCGCTCTTAGATTAAGAACAATTATGCATATAGTGACTAGACATTCTGCATTTCACATGGCTGTCCTCCATCATAAACAAAATGCCATTCATTTACAGACTTTGTCCAGCAAAGTCCCGTCAAAATTTAAAAATAATACTGCAAAAGTATGACATGCAGTGTGCATTGTGTACATCTTGAAAATATAGAGACTAGAGACTTTTTTTTATGAAATTTTATTAAGCGTTTGTGATTGTTTACTTCATTTATTTACTTACTTTATCTTGTTTAATAACGTAAAAATTACACCTAAATACTGTTTACAACGTTCCTATGTTTTAAAATTACATAAACTGCATAATATAATCAAATATGAAGTATTTTTATTTAATGTTTAATTAAAAAATTAAAGAAAAATATGTTTTCGCAAACACAAACAGTTTTTATTAACTTTCTCGAATACGTAGTAAGCTTTAGGGGTTGGTGGAATAATTTTTCCGTGCTTCTTTAAAAACGATGCTGGGTAGAATGTTCCAGTCAATGGTAACCGCTGTAGAGCCATGATTACTGCATTTTTCGTTCATCAATTGAACAACCGTGACGTGCAGAAGCTGTGGTTTCAACAAGACGGCGCAACATGTCACACAGCTCGTACCACAATTGATTTATTGAAGGAAACGTTTGTTAACCGCATAGTTTCACGTTGCGGACCCGTGAATAATTGGCCTCCAAGATCGTGCGATTTAACGCCGCTTGACTATTTTCTGTGGGGATATCTGAAGTTTCTAGTCTACGCCGATAAGCCCGAAACAATTGACCATTTGGAGAACAACTTCGCCGCGTTATTGCCGATATACGGCCACAAATGTTGGAAAAAGTCATCGAAAATTGAATCCAGATTTTTGGACATGTATCTCGAAAATGGTCCATACGATTGTAACAAATATTAATTTCTAAGGTTATGTGTTTTGTTTTCAGCTAAATAGTTATATAGAATATAGTATAAATATATATAATAGTATTTTTCAAACATTGCAATATTTGGTACTGTTCTGTCTGCCAAATTTGACAAAAACCGCTTTAACGATTTTGATCAAAATACACATTAAGGATAATATCAGTACTCTAAATAATATTCCGTACTTAGCTTATCTCAAAAATTCGAATAAATCAGTTTTTTTTTTAATTATTTCTATATCGAATATTCTATATATATAGTAGGCGCAGTGGCTTAGTGGTTAGTGTGTTGGACTACTACGCTAGGGGTCGAGGTTCGAATCCCGCAAAAAGCCATATTCCAACTTAGGGTTTTTTTCACTGCGCCACGTCTCGCGAACGTCTGACAAGCATCCGAGAGTATAACTGTCTTGAAAGAGCTTCTCAATTAGCCGTTTGGAGTCGGCATAAAATTGTAGATCCCTTCCATTCGTTCCAAAAATGAAAAACTCACACAAAACGAATGGTTGTGAGAAGCTAGGCCTAGGGCCCCTTCGGACCTGTTGCGCCAACAATTTATTTATTTATTTATATCGAATATTCTCATTAAGGGCTGCGATTGTCTGAGGGTTGTTGGCATAAGCCCGCGACTTCAAGTGGCTTCAAAGAAAGAAGAAGGTTAAATTAAATTAAAGGGGGATCTTGCTGGCCATGCCAAATCGCCAAAACTTGATATTACGCGACCAGGAAACACTTCTTTTATAAAATCCATTATGGCTCGTGCTGTGCGTGGGTGGTTGCAACGTCTTTTTGAAACCAAATGTTCACACAAGCCTTGCTCATCCAATTCCGGCAGAAAGAAGTCGATTACCGTGGAACTGTAGCGTTCGCCAGTAACAGTGATCGTATTGCCGATGGCGTACTCAAAAAAAAATACGGCCCAATCACTCCTCCCGCGTGAATGCCGCACCACACAGTGGCTTTGAGTGGATGTAATAGTTCTTCGTGCATCACACGCGGATTTTCATTACCCCAGAAACGAAGATTTTGCTAATTGACGTAACCTCGTCGATCATGATGACTTTCGACAAAAAAAAACAACGCCCTCTGCGTTGTTGACATTGAGGATGGCAACTACTCCACGCTCTTGCGGAGTATAGCGCTCCATTGCTTCTCTTTTTTATACTGCAGCTGTCTAGTTCACAAATGTCAAATACGATTGATTGATACGGCGCCATTTGCAAAAATTATAACCTCTTTCGATAGGGTGATTCCTTTTGCAAGCGAAGTGAAGTGAAGCGTTTGTTTTTCCTCCTTTCAGAAATGTCGTAGGTGTTACCATATCTTTATAAGACCTTGATCATCCCAGTCCTACTTAATGGTGCAGAGGCATGGACTCTATCAAAAGCGGATGAGGCTACTCTTGGTTACTTCGAGAGGAAAATTCTTCGAGTAATTTTCGGTCCCGTCTGCATAGACGGTGAATGGAGGAGGAGGAGATACAGCGAATGGACTTCAATGCTCCGGCCCGGAAGATCTTCGAATACACACCCGAGGGAAGGCGCAATAGAGGAAGACCGCGACTCAGGTGGCGCACGCAAGTGGAAGGGGACCTTAACCAACATAGCGTGCGAAACTGGAGACAGCTGGCCAAAGATCGTGCTGGCTGGAGACGCTTGTTGGTTGAGGTCCAGGTCCACCCCGGACTGTAGCGCCACCTTAAGTAAGTAAGTTACCATATCTGAGTTATTGGCAAATTACCGGCAGCATTCTCTATGTTTTTCTTTTTTCAAACCTTTAATGCGCAATTTCAACTTGGCACCACTGGCACAGTTTTGAAGCCACAGATAATGTGTCTGTGTCACTCACATTCCGTCACTCAGACTAAATTAAAATCTGATTTGTTATATCCCAGCTTATATTCTACAAAATTGAGGAAACTGAGGAGCTAGACGCTACATTTTTAATACTTTCAAGGAGGTTGGACTTGTTCAACTAAGAGCACGGCCGATGAATGGAATCTTAACATCGCTTGTCCGGAATATTGATCTTCGGTCACTTCAGACGCTTAAGTCTCCTCAAGATTGCATACAAGCTTTTGCCTGCAATAATCTGTGACCATTGAAAGACGATCGTCAATAAGCTGAGATGCAGTTTTAGACCGGAAAAGTTAACCATCTACAATGGCGGACGTTGGGAAAGAGTCAGGAGCTCCAAATCGACAAACAGCGCATCTACTGATCGGTTTGAAGGTTACCTTCGAGACGAACAGTACAAAACCATGCCCAGTCTTGGCTGGAGAACTCTCGCACCTCATTAAAAGTCGATAAGAACCGCATTACCCAAAGCTTTTCATGTCGGAAAAAGGTCTTATACAGTGATTTCTTGAAAATATTCGAGCTCGAAAGATAAATCCTTCGAAAGTCTGAGAAAATATGAGCATACTCGATGACATCGACATAATTGGAAGAACTTCTGTAGCTGTATCCGCCGTACTAATAACAACTTTTAGTCTCGACTTTAAATTTACGGAAGCCTACAATTGCGAAATTCATATACAAAATATAGCCACTGTGAATTACTAAAATTTAGTAGAGTCGAAACTAAACATTTTTATTGGTAAGGCCCTATATCTACCAAGCCAATTGTGTGGCAAAGCCGTCTCACGATCAGCGAACCACCTTTAGGCTCTTCATATCATAATTTTGGGTCTCCCCTTTAATCCGAAACGAGGATACAAGATATTGGATCGAATTTATCTTGATGTCGTCTTGCGCATTTCGCCCCATATGACATCACTGTGCTCCGCTTACCCCCCATTGCCTACCAACAGACACAAATCCTTGAGATGCATCAAGACCTCCTGTCATCACAATATCGATTCCAACTCGTTTCCCCTCATTCAACCGCCATCTGCTTGCGTATATCATGTTGCAGACGTGCAAACTTTGTCAACTCTCCGCAACCTAAGGAGTTCGATTTCCATTGAAGGCGCAGCCCAAAACCAATCCCCACGTCGAAATATGACGATGAAACCCAATATCCATCCAATCTGGCAAATTTACCTGGCCACTTAATTTTATCCTCAAATTCACCTAATTTGAATATTTCTCTGCAGCGCGATCCACCGCACCACGCACATTCCCCATGGACACATATTCAATAATCATTACTTTTCCCCTGTCATATGGTCTTAATTATATAACAAATCTGAGAGAGAGAACAGACCGCCGACATACAATAGGCCGCCACAATCAACCATACACCAGACAGGGCACACCAAAAAGGAGACCGGCACTAAAAGCCTTTAAAAAGCGGCGCAGAGTGACGCCGCCGCATCATCGTCGTGGGGGAAACCTGTAGAAATTTTGGCGCCAAAATGCACTGATACATCACACACACACACACAGAGCAAGATCCCAGACCTGGCCAAACCAGTCCAACTGCATATTTCTGCTTCGCCAAGATTGGTTCTTGATTCTGCTTCGGTTCAGGATACTCTTACTCGTTGCTAGACTTTTACTTTTTTCTCGGCTTGCTCCTTTGCGAGAGGGAAGGCATGGTGCGGTTTCTCATTAAGATCTGACCAAGGAGATGGGAGAGTCACATGTCAGAGGAATGCCGATGCAAGTCATATGGAGCGGGCCCCCCAAAAAGAAGTTCAAATCCCAAAAGTCATTGAAGAAACGAACAAGACGCAGGAAAACTGCGCCTCCTCCATTGAGGAGGCGATGCTGCCTTTTGTAGAGGGATACATGCAACCGAGCGACGTTGCATGCAAAAATAATTCGTTTTCCTGGGAATCGAACGACAAAGGCTGTTTGACAGCATTCCAAGGGCAGTAGTCGCATCTCTTGTTCCCTTCGCTTAACGTTAGAAGGAGTCGAGTGGGCCGCTCTGTATTTCTGTGTGTGTGTGTTCGTTTGAGTTCAAATCACGATTTATGACGCGTTAGTGTGAATTTTTTGTTGCGGTCAATTTTGTTAATTAAAATGGCCGCTTTGCCGGCGAGTATGAGATCACTAGTGACCGAGACTGAATTTTCACGCAAAACCACTAATTGCCCGATTGCCTTGGGAAGGCGCCATCGCATCGTTATGATTTTAACCTAAATATTGACGGAGTTCACTGCGAGGACAACGAGCAGCGGTTGCATGTGAACCTGATGAAGACAGGCTGCTGGTAATTTGCACTCAATTTGAAGGCAAAGGATGTGCAATTTTGGTAGTTGATGGTGATTGGGGCTGCTCTTGACATGCAAGAAGCTGGAATTAAGTAATTTGTCCAGACCGAGCCCAGCAAGGAGGTATGTGAGCCACCCAATGTGCTGGGAAGACAGGTCCATTGAACAGAAGATGCGCGCTCACTTTGATTTTGACGCAAAAAAAAAGAAAGAAGGTCGATGGTCATAGAAGACCTTCGATCGCCTATCAACGTTCTAAGGAGGAGGAGGAGATTTGCTGCGCGTCCACTCTGAAGAGTATAATGCCCCAGGGTTTACAAATGACGTCCAGTTTTATTGCATCGCACCTCATTGCGGCCCGTCCCCGATCGCGGACGAAGAATGCAGTAAAGCAACTCGTCCGATGCGAAGGAAGAGACGAAAAAAAAAAAAACACAGTCTTCCTTGGAATCTTGAAACACAAGAAATCTCCGCCTAACATCTCTTCGTGACCAAGCCAGAGGAGTACCTACTCCCCCGTCCCTTCCAACTGACTTATCTAATGACACTTCCCATTCACTGGTTGTGCCCCGAAAGGGATCTTCTCTTCAGCGGAACTATCCTCAAAATGATCCCACATTTAATCAAATCTTAGATACAATTTATGTTAGAGTGTCCTGGCGCGGTGACACAACACAACTAGAGCTGGAAATAAATGCGAGTATAATTAAGATTGGTGTGCAGACAAACACAGAGGAAAAGAAGAAGGAAACCCATCTGATCGTGCTGGGTTTCTGGGAACTTAATCATCACCGCACCGAGTGGAGTTGTATATCATTCCGCAGGGAGACGACTTCGCGTTCCACAAATGCAACAAGTTTGTAGTTCTCTTGCTGCTCCTCGCCTGTGTCCACACGAGATGTCCATTTGGTATTTAATGTTTGCTGCAAACAATGACACAATGCTCACAATGTGGAGAAGAGAAAAATTATTCCAGAGGAGGATGGATGGTGTTTTTTTTTTTTTTTTTTTGCATAGATCAATCGCATTCCGGCGATCATTGTTTGCTTACGCTGTGCGAGAATCTTGCATTTGTATCGCTTTGTATTAGAAGATGCGGCTGCAAGTATGTTGTCGAACTGACAAGCGAACAAATAACCTCTATGCGCGATCGTTTTATTTCTCTCGCTTGTGCAAATGGAAGTGATCTTTCTGGTTGGATACACTTGTTGCCTAGATGGGTGTTGATCAGTTCGGCTCAGTGGATATTTACGATCGTTAATCTGCAACGAGCATCGGTTTCGCATGTGAGTGTATGAACAACATGATCACTGCTATGATCGCATAGGTCAAAACTACGACGGCGTTCAGTAATCGTGTGCACTGATTGGGATTAGAATTGGAAATCGCAAGAAATGGTGGTGAAGATCAGTTCTGAGCGGTTACATAACATGATCCAGCAGACAGAAGACAGGGACCTCCAGAAAGATCGTGCCGATTTTCATTTCACTTTCATTTTAACGTTAAAATAAATCTACAAAAGAGTCACACAGGATTGCGGACAATTAAGGGGGAACAGAAACGATTTGGAGGATCTTGTCAAAGAGGTCATGGACATTCGAGAGAGCCAAGTAAAAAAAAACAAACATGGTGATGTTGCAAGGCGATCTGCGTGGTCATTACTGCGTTAATATTTATGCAGTTAATATAACTAACCGTGTAGCGACATCTATGAGAGTTGAAGTATAATAAATAAATCAATAGATGGCGCAACAGGTGCATATCGAACCATGGATCTAGTTTTCCCCAGTTTCCTTCGTTTGTGAATATTTTTAACTTTCTCGATTACGTAGTCAGAGAAAGATATTGCATTCGTACAACATTTCGAACTCGGGAAGTTAATCAATTCTGACATTACGAGCTAAATAAAAGTTGGTCGCAAAATTCTGTCTGCATGTCTGTCTGTCTGTCTCGAAAACACCATTTTCGAATGGGATAAAACTTAAAACACTAAGTAATGCTTACATCCCGAACAATATCAGAATTGAGAATACACCTCTGGAAAATTATACGAGCCATGAATAGTTTAACTTAAAACACCTGGCTTCTTAAAAATGGAGGATGGGATAACCGAAAATATTCACATAAGTCGGCGGAGAGCCAGATACCCTTTCTGCAATATCTAAATTCCATCACTGAACACTTCCTAACGACTTAATTCAGCTCAATTTCGCTTTTTTGTAACAGCCAAATATCATAAGGCGCTAAGGTTGTATGTGTATCCTAAGTCAATTTGAGCTCGCCAGACGAAGACGAAGAAGAAGCTAAAATCGACCTCAAACTTCCAATAAGTAAGTAAGATACCTGATACGTGTGAAGTTTCACTGCTCGCAAGCTTTGTTACAGAGAAAGACCGATGAGTTTACTATGCAGTGGTAGAAATACACCAAGGCGCGAAATTAGGGCCGCTGCTTTTTAACTTCGTCATAAACCTCTACCTCGACTGTAAAGTTCTATGCGTGAGCCTTCTCTGCATGAGTAGGATAGGACAACTTAAGTGAACTGCTTTTTTTTTAAAGCCTAGCGATTGGCTCGACAACAGGTTGACGTAAAGCAAGCAGAAGACTGGGCTAACAGTCGGATCACTATGGTAGGAAGATATCCACCCCAACGTGGTTAAGCAGCTTAAAATTCTTGGAAAACAAAGCGAGAATTTCCTGAGCCTCTGAGCGAAAATGAAGACCTAAGGGCAACACAGTGAACCCCATAAAATAAATTGCTTCTAGAATTCAATAGGCTTGTAGTGTTCGAAGAAAGAACAATACTTCGTGCATAGTATTTGAACCTTCGGCTCTTCTCTAAAGGGACTTCGCTTTTCGAAACTCCTTTGGGCACAGGACAAGTAATCTTTGGAACAACTTCCCTCTATTTAATTGCAGAAGTAACACCTGACTGTTAGCCTTTTGGGGGTGCTGTAGCTATCTGGAGAGTCATGTTCGTTGAGACTCAGGTCCGATGAGCCCTGTAAGTGTCTGAAGATTAACACAAGTCGACGCTATAGACAACTGAAAAATGGTGAAAAAAGTACTAGTATGCCCTTTCCCGAGAGCAGTTGTAAGGATGAATCAATTTCAGGTACAGTAGCAATACTTACAGGACTTAGGCCCAGGTATTGCCATTAAACGACGGGGCTCGTAAGAATGACGAGTGAAGCTTAGGTAAGGTTAGTAATGACCCTTGAAAGGTTGGGCATAAGAGAACCATTCAACAGATGCTAAGGCAAGAGCGGAGGAACTCTTGAATATCCCTAAACTAAAGAAAGAAGCTTAGAGAGATGAAAACGGACCAATAAGTCTCAAGACCGTGCGATATCCCTCATGGCCTAAGGGGCCTAAAGTACTTTTAAATATCATTACCGTGACAAGAATCTGAAGACGAATATCGTCAAGAGTTCAAAGAATAAAAAGCCTTATATTTAGGTAAGAGGACCAAGCCTGAAAGGCCCAAATGTCCCCGCACATCATGTAGTTCAAAGCTCCTCTCCTCAGTGTAAATCTTTCACCATAGTAACCCTCCATAAGCTCTAGCAATCATATAATTGCCGTCAAATTTCATGCTCGCATCAATGGGCGTGCTGGAAGTGTCACATCCATTAAGAATGTAAATTCCCCACCGTTCCAAATGCGCCATTAATTTGTTAATCTGTGCGGCGCTTCACAGAAACGCCATAAAACCTCTAAGCCACGTAAAAGATTAGCATACGCCATGAATAAGCTTCAGCTCCGCAACGTCTTAATGATGCTCCATAAATACTAGAAACAAGATCTTGTGATCTTGCGGGCAAATCTACGCTCAGACGGAAATGGCACACAAATCAATGTCAGAAAAAAAAAAAAAAATATATTTCTCTCCGCCGAGTAGTATTTGGTGACCATTCACACCCAGTCCGACGCGGAACAAGTAGTGTACTGGTGTCAGAGTTCCTTAGAATCGAAGATCGTTTAGTGTGATTCCGACTTGATTCAGATGTAAACAAACATCAGAGGGACATGAGCGCGCAACTTTCTCACAGGAAGCGGCCAATTTGAACTCTGTTTCTGATCGTCGACTGCAAAATGCAATGCAGTAACAACGCACGCACTGTTTAGCTGCTTTGTTGTGCATTAAATAAGCGATCATGCATTACGACGACCGACAGTGTGCTGGATCGTACATCGTCGTCGTCATCGTCGTCATCGGCATCATCAACGATAAACGTCGTTGTCGTCGTCGTCTCTTTTGTAATATGCAGTGGAATGCAGTTTGTTGTCCAGCACTAGCTAAATGGGGAAGGGTTCGTTTATTGTGGACTCGGAGGTCATTGTACAATTTAATTGTTTGCCTAATCAGAAAACAAAACGACATCTAGTGGACATGGACAAAGACATACATGTAAGGAGCAGAGTATGCAGAAGATTGAGACCCTACAATCGCCTATTTAAGACGGTGATGCAATCGGGTGTTGTCCCATTCATAACTTTCGGTATCCTCAAAGCTTGAGACACTCTGCAACATCCATCAATTGCTTGACAGCAGCCAGCTCCTCTCCACAGTTGAAAAGGTCGCTTTGGAGGATTCGTTTTGATTTGAAATTCACCATACGTACCTACATCTATAGCCAACTTTGCCCAACTATGCCAAAAGACGAAAGAAGACGAAAAAAGTACGTTCGTGGCCAAGGCCACATAACAACAGGCCCAGACCGAGACGGAATATTAAATAATTTTCCATAATCATTCCTGATGAGCCTAGGCATTATTTCACACACAGTGAAATGCGTTCGGGAACAGATTACCGATTACCGCCATGTCGAAGACATGATTCCATTGAAATTCTTTGGCGTTCTCCGTGCGGAGTTAAGGGGTTTTTTGCTTTTTGTTCTCTTGTTTTTGGCGTATGGTGCGAAAGACAAAAAAAAAAAATAAGATAAGCATCATTAGACAGACGACCGGGGGACCGGAGGTCTTCGTTGAAAATTTGTATAAGGAATTCAGTATAGGGTTGTCCTTGATGCAGGAGGGACCTTACGAGAGCTTGGATATTTTGCGCCAGAGCGCTGGCACACTGCTACTTGTGTGTTGCTTTGCAATAGAATATTTGATGGAAAAGACTGTAACAGTGCTTTACACACAACTCAGTGTATCCATTTTTAAAAGGGGTATCTATTATAAAACTTTCGACTGTAAATCTTTGTGGCCGCAGAGGAAACAATTTTATATTATGAAGAAAGCCATATCATAGTTTTTTTTTTTATATAAAGCACCATGCCCAGTGGCAGACATAGTGTTACACACACTTCGGGAGAATGCCCATCAAAACAAAGAGAGGTTCATCGCCGCGCCGACCAATATCGTCCTTCCGTCGAGGAGTCTCTCTTAAAAACCGACGGGCACTTTAACCGTCTAAACCTTTTTGTCGAAAACCGTAACGACGTGTTATACAGGCACATTATTGCTGTGCCCATCAGGACAACCTATAAAGGGTGGGCCAGCTAGTGGTTTCTTTTTAAGCCATAGCCACAGCTGTTTCCCGCTCGAAATCTTGACAGAAAGTCAGTACCATATACCTTCGCAGAACCAAATGAGTCGCTTTACGCTTGAACAACGTTGGGAAATATTGAAAACTTATTTCCAAAGTGAGTGCTGTGCTGTGAGTCCAAACAGTGCGTTTTTTGAAAATAAGTTTTGGCCGAAATGAAGCACCTACCGCGCCTGCTGTACGCAAGTTTGTGCAAAAAGTTGGTGAGACTGGTATGCTAGTTGAAACAACACTCACGGTCCCCGTCGTCGTACGGTGCGCGCACTGACAAAAATGTGGAAGCGCCGAGATTGTGAGACTCAATTCAGAAACGATTCGGTCAACGGTGGACGTTACAGAGCCATGTTCACCGGCGCGCCGTGCCACACAGCCCTTGCCACAATCGAACTTTTGTGCACAAATTCCCAAATCGTGTTTCCAGCCGTCTTGGCGATGTAAATTAGCCGCCTCGGAGCTGCGATTTGACCCATTTTAGACCTTTTTTTTTGTGGGGAACCGTGAAGAAAACAATTCAAGCATTTAAGGCCAATATCATCCAAGCAATCCGTGAGCTAAAGCCCGAAACCATCAACAAGGTGCGAAGCCAGCCGAGGCAGCCACTTGAACAGCTTTGTGTTCCATAATTAATGGGAATGTTTCTTCTTACTAATAAAGTCATAATACATTTACAAAAAAAAAAATATTTTGTTAATTTTATTGCATTTTTAAAAACTTTTATTTGGCCCACCCTGTATCTTGATAAAAATAAAAATAAAAATAAAGGTACCTAGTAAGAAAAAAAGCAAACGAATAACTAAAGCTAAAAAAAATAAAAAAATAAAGTTCACGACTCGGTCGCACGAAACTTTCTCGTTCATCAAAAGTTTAGTTTAGTCAATTGGTAGGTATAGGTAAAAAATTCAAAAGCAACCGTACATAAAATAAAAGACTAGGTGTTGTTAAATAAAATTCACTTAATTCGTGCAGAATATAACCTTGAAAATTTCAAAAACGATTATTATTCTACGGAATGTCCCCATAAGTTCGATCTTAAAGGGTGCGTTTCCTTTAAAGGTTGATCTTTTGAATTGTAAACACTTCGTACAGCTAAAAGTTTTAAAAGTTTAACAAAAGTTTGGACTTCCGATAGACGGCCTTAGCCGCTTAAAAAAAAGGAGAAAACTAAACTGCGCCCTATCCGACTTTAGCCGCGCCACCTATATGCACGAAGTCATAATTTATTATACAGTATCGGGATAAAACTTCTTAAAGTTCTGTACCTCAACAGCCTATGGTGTTGGCTTTTGAAGTCCACATTTCTGAAGCTGAAGCTGAAAAAAATCAACCATCGATCAAATATTTACAATGTCAGATCTTAACTCAGGAATACGAGATCGACACTGACCTCCTACTCATCGACTTCAAGGTTGCCCTTGCTAGTGTCTGCAGAGATGAGATGTACGGAGACTAGGTAGACTAGACTAGACTATAGACTAGGCCAGATTGTGCAGAACAATGACGAAAGACGCCGGATTTTGGATGTCAAAAAAGTGCTTAGCTTTTTCGAAAAACGTTAAGACCGCGGTACTGCACAAGACAAAGTGCCTCCGTAAGGTGAATAGTCTTGTGAAATAGGTAGTCTATAGGTGTGTACTGTCTACAGGCCCAGAGTGGACCTTGAATGCTCTAGAATTCAGCTGTACAAAATTCAAAGACTAGTACTGGAGGCTAGATAAAAAGCTTCAATAAATAGAAGATACTGCCAAAGGGTTTACAAAAGTCCATAAGTCCCTGAGACATAAGTCCCGAATTCATTTTTCTCTTTCCACTTTAGTGGGACATAAGTTCCGAAAAATGAATTCGGGACTTATGTCTCGGGGACTTATGTCTCTTCGCCTTTACAAAATCTCTAATAGCTTCAAACTCCTGCAAGAGGACTGTCGGCTTGAAAAAATGTGGTTAACCACGAATATTATATTTTAAGGCTGTACCGTAGCCGGTGATATAGCCGGTGAATAGAAGATCAAATTTAAAAGCAGAAGGCTCAATGCTTAGCTTACTTTTATATCACAAGTGCTCTGAGAACCTTTACAAAGTCTACCTTTCAAAAAGCTAAGCTTAAACCTTCTTGTTCCAGTGATCGTCAGTAAAGAGTATGAAGCAATTAGGCTCAGGGCATGTGAGACCAACATACGGGTTATGTTGGTACCTTGGTATACTTCGCTAACCACTCCGTTCGTCTACTGAGACTTATAGTCCTGCATACACTATGGAGACTTGGTATTCATTTGAACTCGTAAGCGGAGTGCAGATAGGGTGTACACTCAAAAATTACGTAAAAACGACGAATCTTCTCTTCAGCGTTATTTGTCATCCACCCTCCCAAAATTGAAGAATTTTAAACCAACTAAGATCTGAGTGCGATTGTCGTTGCACTACGAAACCACTTGGATATATTCCCGTCCGACCCTCGAGCATTTGAATTAATTCAATCTACACCACGCAGCACGAAGGCAGATGCATCATTCTCATTCATGCTCATCCCCCAACTCAACGAAGATAAACAACCCACCCATGCGCGTGTACTTCAATTACACAATCAAGTCCCATTAAAGCAGTAGCGGCAGCAGTTTACACACAGCAACTGTGGAGGTTCAACGGATTCTAAAAATAGTCCATGACCCCAAACCTCCACCAGGCACCATCCCCCAAAAGATACTTGTATCTAAAAATGCCCATATACACACTGCAACAGCGGTTATCGCACCCTCCCTTCTCGAAATAATTACAGTTCTAATCTAAGACTTCAGCTAATTACACAAAATGTGTACTTGAAGGAAGCCACTCTGGAGAGCAACAAACACCTTGTGTGCGTCTGTGCTGCGCGAGGGAGGAGTGGTGGATCAACTACTGTGCGCTGACAACTGACGACAACAAGGGTGCGGACAAATTTTATTTCTGGATCCCCTGACGGAACAACAGTAATATCCGGTAGCGACGCGTGTCCCGAAAACCTCTAAATCGAGTGGTCCCATAACTTATATGAGAGCTAATTCGGCCGCACGCTGATGGGGTCTGCGTATGCCCACTTTGCCGCGGTAATTCGTAATAAAAATAAGATTTATCGTCCCAAAATAGCCATTGACCCCTTAAGTCCGATTTAATGTCTTGTAATGAGTCCGGTTGTGTGTCGCAGCATCCTCCCTGCTGCACCGTGTGAAAATCCACTCACCAACCCCAGGACCTTCAAGATTGCGATAAAGAATGTAAATTAGCTCAAGTATTTCCTCGAGATCCGCATGTAATACCGTGGACCGTGTGTCGTCGCTTTATTTGTCCAACAAAAAAACAAAAAACCCCGAAAAGCCATTCCATCCCCGAGAGAGAGAGACCAAAGTCATTAAGCGGATCATGATGATCGTGAATGGGATCACTGTAGTCGAAGACGCGCGAGATAAGCATCCGCTGCATCCTCAACTTCATCCCGAATTCGAATCTTCATACAAATCCGGATTTTTCTCTCTGTCCCCTGATTGCCCTTTGTTTGTCAAATGTCAATGCGAGGCAATTTTAATTTTGTGTTTTTTTTGCATCACATCACGAATGCAACCCTTCTCCGGCATCTGCAACAGATCCATCCCTTGACCTCGTTCTATGGGATTTCGTTCCCGAAATGTCAAACAGTGGATTTTCGTATCACTCCTTTTGTTTCGCGCGTTCGCTATCAAAATAAAGTGATCTCTCTGTCTGGGCGAAGATGCTGTCCCGCCAGGGAGGATGCTGACGAAAAAAAAAAAACAAAACAAAGAAACTTAAAGAAACTTGGGAATTCCCTAATAATTAAACTGGATCTCGGGGTACGTGTTTAACTTCCGCGTATTTAGTCCCTTTTGCTGACGAGGATAACGCGCAATGTCACAAAGGCTAATTGTTGTTTGTTCCGCAGAAAGTTGAGTTTCGTGAATGGGACAGTGCGACCGACACGATGGGAATTTCACTTTTTATTCGTCATTTGGTGTCATTAATGGGACAGAGAGACCGGAATTGCAATGGCGGATAATTTATATATCTGTGGCATTTGATCTGGATTCCGTTTTGATGGACGAAACGCAGCGTGAAACTACGTTGTTACATTTTGGGTCGATGGAATTTGTCAGTTGAACGCAGAGTGTCGCTAATGATGCGGAAGGACTTTTACCCCGATGGATGTGTAAGGTGGGGGGATGTTGAAAAATTTGTTTCATCAGGAGACTGTAAGCGCACATTGCCAGTTGTCGAGTGGTTTAGAGAGGGAATCATCCTGAGTCCGAAAGACTTTATAATCGACCAAAGTTATGGACGCATTTTTCCGTGAAGATCGAACCGTTTTAACAGCGTGCTGTTCTTTAAGGTTCTGGATGGCTGCAGCGACAGACCTGGAGGTTTGTATATCAAGTTGCCTTTTGGCCGATCTATATCCAAAATGCAGTTTTAATTCAAAGACTAATGCGAGAAACAGATTAACACAGCGACAGCAACAGCAACAGCGAACTTAGAACCAATGTATTTTGATTACTTTGAACACATTAGCACAGCAACATCGACAGCGACATCAACGTTAGAGCCAATCCTAAATTCGCTGTTGCTGTAAATAATAAAATGTTAATCTGTTTCTCGCATAATAGCGTGGCTCCAACTCGTGTGTCGTCGGTCGAGGAGGTAGCCAGACCGTTCTTTAGAAACAGACAGACAGGACTAGTTAGTGCTATCCATCCTTATATGAGCGGCCACGACATTTTTGCATCCAAGGTCTACATGAGGGATATGTAGGGTAAGCTATTAAAGGGCCAGCGCCAGCACTCATATACCAGCAATCGGCTCATGTCCGGTGCGATTCGTCGAAGGGGCTCAGTAAAAGACCTGCTGCCCCCCAGATTGCAGGTTCTTTTTTACGAAAAGCCTTATTAATTGATGATCCTAATAATGTTGACGACGAGCAGGAAAAGTATGCGTGAGTAACCAACCTTAGGCCTGGACTTAGAAAGTCCGGACTTGAAAAAGACCGCCTGCAGGGAGTTCCAAAGATAGATATATGTCTTAGATTACAACCTTCCAGAATGTGAGATGGTATTAGGAAGAACAACTTTGGCGAGTGTCAAAAGCAACAAGGTCAGCGATTACTTAGATGCGGATTGCTGTGATAAAAGGAAGACTTAGGTAAAATGCATTATGGGCTTACCACAATGGGTTAGGTGGGCTTTAACCTGTGGAAAGGAAATCTTGTAAAGGACGCACTACTTCAAAGACGGAGTAAATCTTAAACCAGGCAAGCAGATGGATGTTAAAGCAGTGGGACATACAAAAGCTGGAAGCGTTCTTTTAGAACTAGGTGACAGTCGATGTTACATCGATAAACCTACTGCGCACATATCCAATAATGAAAAGTCTAACGCGTTGTGTCGGTATAAAGTGGGTTTGTAACAGAAATCGATAAGCGGACATAAGATATTGACAGTCGGTACGAAAATGGACAGCACTGCCCTGGTTTGTCGATGGACTCTGTATTGATACCTTGCAACTAAGAGAGGTGTCTTTCTGATGGTTGAATTCCGGTTAAGGGCTGGTTCTGACGACAGCATAGTACAAATAATAAAAATCGAAAAGAACAAGTTTAATAGAGCATCTTAGAATATATTTAGAGGAATCTTTGGTTAAAGGGGGAAAAGAAATTACTTGGATATTACTTGCTTAAGGTGGCGCTACAGTCCGGGGTGGACCTGGGCCTCAACCAATACGCCTCTCCAGCTAGCGCGATCTTTGGCTAACTGCCTCCAGTTGCGCACTCCAAGTTGGTTGAGGTCCCCTTCCACTTGCGCGCGCCACCTAAGGCGAGGTCTTCCTCTACTGCGTTGTCCCTCCGGGTTAGAATCGAAGACTCTTCGGGCCGGAGCGTTGGTGTCCATTCGCTCTACATGTCCCAGCCATCTTAGACGACTGATGCGTACTTTTCTGACTAGGTCGATGTCGCTGTACAGCTCGTAGAGTTCGCTGTTAAATCTTCTCCTCCAAGGCCCGTCAACGCAAACGGGACCAAAAATCACTCGAAGAATTTTGCGTTCGAAGCGACCAAGAAGATCCTCATCCGTTTTTACTTCTGCTTCTGCGCCATAGAGCAGGAAAGGGATGATGAGAGTCTTATATAGAATCTCCTTAGTGCTTCTTGACAAGGCCTTACTAATCAATTGCCGTCTTAGGCCAAAGAAACAGCGGTTGGCAAGAGTCATTCACCACTTAAGCCATTTTTGCCGCTTCTGTACTGATACTTGCAAACGCCCCAGTAACAGCTCGCTGTGTTCTTCCAACAATGTCAATGTCGTCCGCGTATGCAAGTAGTTGCACAGACTTATGGAAAATTGTGCCTCTGGTGTTGGCTTGCTAGTTTCGCACAATTTTCTCAAGAATGATGTTGAAGAGGTCACATGACAGCGCGTCGCCTTGTCTAAATCCTTTTTTGACATCAAAGGTCTTGGTGAGATTGTTTCCGACGGAGCAGCGAGCGTTCCAAAACTAGACATGGCTCTGTATAGCTCGTCTCTATAAATGCTGTCTTAAAATCGATAAAAAGATGGTTAGTATCGATCTGGACTTCTTGGGTTTTCTCCAGGATCTGCCGTAGTGTGAATATTTGACCGGTCGTGGACTTACCGGGCCTAAAACCGCACTGATAGGGACCTATCAGATCGTTTACGAATAGTTTCAGGCGTTCACATAGTACAGCAGATATGATCTCACACGCAGTGTTCAGGAGACTGATGCCTCTATAGTTGGCGCAGTTTAGAGAGTCTCCTTTCTTGTGGATCGGGCAAAAGATGCTAAGGTTCCATTCTTCAGGCATACTTTCGTCTGACCCAATCTTGGAGACGAGTTGGTGTATGGACTCTATTAAGTCATCTCCGGCTGCCTTGAAGAGCTCGGCAGGTAAGCCGTCTGGTCCAGCAGCCTTGTTGGACTACAGCTTGGATATTGCTATCCTCACTTCATTTTGGTCAGGTGGACGGAAGTCTTGGCTTTCATCGTCCAGGTTGAATGGTTCGTTCTGCCTGACAGCGGAATTTGTGTCGTCTTCGCCGTTTAGCAGTCTCCAGAAATGGTTTTTCCATGTCCTCAGCACCGATTGTGACTTTACTACAAGGTTTCCTTGTTCGTCTCTACAGGTCTCTTGGATATGGATTCCTTAATTTTGTTGATAGGACTCTTTAGCCTTCCCGAATATCCATTTCTATATTGGTGATTTGAAGCTTTTCTCAGTGCCCTCAGGCTCCCTGATATATCAAATTTTAAAGCAGGAAACCTCACAGGACACCTTCGAGTATTACAAATGCTTCAAGATGATCCCGTGATCAAGGTATCAGACACCATACTTAAAAGGCTTCGCCTCTACAGAAAATTTAAGATAGTCATATCTGACAGGAAAACCTGGAGAACCATCCAATTCGTAACACCACCAGGATCACAAATCTGGTACACCGACGGTTCGAAGATGGAAGATGATGCCACCGGTGCTGGAGTCTATGGGCGTAGGTTCCAAAGAGCTATAGCACTGGGAAAATCACCAGACATCTTTCAAGCGGAGGTACACGCCATAGAGATATGTATCCGAGAATGTTTACGAAGGCGAACTAAAGGTGCCCGCATTTACATCCTCTCTGACAGCCAAGCAGCACTTAAGGCCCCAAGATTGTATTCGATCAGATCAAAGATGGTTTGGGAATGTTTCAACCACCTTGAAGATCTGGCCAAAGACAACACAGTCACCTTTGCTTGGATACCAGGTCATAAGAGATTTGAGGGCAATGAACGGGCGGATTGTCTAGGAAGAAGAGGCGCATCACGCCTGTTCACTGGTCCTGAGCCCTACTTCGGGGTACCTTTGAGTTACGTACACTCAAAATTCAGGAAATGGGAAGATGATCACCTTGCCGTATACTGGACGGAATCCAAAGGACAGAGGCAGGCAAAAAGATTCACAAGCCCAGCTCGTAGTAAAACAAGAAAATTACTTGAGCTAAGCAAGGAAGATCCAAGGAACTTAACGGGTTATCTGGCCACTAAGATATCATCTCAAGAAAATGGGACTTTCCGACGATGACTCCTGTCGACTCTGCGGAGAAGAGGAGGAGACAACGGAACACGTACTCTGCGAATGCCCTGCTGTAGCAAGGGGCAGAGCGATCCATATGCAAGGGGCCTGTTTTAAGTCCTGCACACATAGGAAACATGGAACTAAGAAGAGTACTGACGTTTATAAAGAGCCTCAACAGCCGACTGGGTTAAATAATAGAGGCCAACACACGAATTTTTATGACGTCAGCATGCCGAAAATTGCCACGAAAAATGCCACGTGTAATCATAGCTTTAGTAATCCATTTCCGAATTTGCCACTTCCCACATCTGTCCATGCATACACCTCCTGCCACTCATCCATCGCCTCCCAATGGGAAGCACTTTTCCTGTGACCCGTGCTTATAGTGTCAGCATCTCGACTTACATTATATAAACCTCCTTGGCCATAGATATGTAATTTCTAAGGCCACCGCCACCAGAGTGAAATTCATACGAAATTCACGGTGATCCGTGTCTAGTACTTATTTTCATTCTGAAGAATTCCAATGGCACCCACATGTTGGCGGTCTGTGCAGAGTCTGCTTATCCAAACGATGCTGTTCTTTTGCGAGCAAAGTTTGTTTATGTTGCTTCCTCTCCTCGAAAATGTAAACATTGAACGGTTTTAGCTGGAGGAGCCGACTTCTCCGTCGTCGTCGTCGCCAAGAACAACAACATTTGATGATGATCGCCATCATTATCTGCTTCCTCTGTGAACAGAACAATGAAAGGTGAGGTTCGTTAGAGAGAACGATCTATACGAGTATACGGCACGATTCACACAAATCAGAGATGGATGCAGCAATAAAAGGCAACGATGCGGTTGTAGTATCAGTTCAGTGCACGATTCTCTAGGCAAACGGCCATCGAAGGCGGCACACAATGAAGAAGACGACGACTGTACGGCGGCGGCGGCTTTGCCCTGACATTGGAAGACATGCGAAGCCAATGCAGCTCCTTGCGCAGCATCCTGACGTGCCGAGCCCATTTTCTCTCCTCTCGGATGATTAGGGCATTCGAATGGGAGGACGGCGAGGCACGCATAGGGCAGTCTAATTGCAAATGATTTAAACCGACTATCGTAGATACACATTTCATCTAATGCAATCCGAGATACAGCCCCATAACCTGAGACTGAGACTGGTACATTGTTTGTTAGCTCGAGGAATCAAAATAAGGATTTCAGTTTTTTTTTGTTTGTAAATTCGTTCCGAACAATAACAAACGCAAACGATCATCTGGAGGAGCATCGCGCAGCAACCAAAGGAGACTACTTTTTGTATTCGTATATCTGCGGCAGCATTCGGATTGTGTTTTGAGTTTCCTGTGACTGCTGCGTCACGGCACGGATTGTACGATGTTATATATGGGCTCGCAGGCAGAATGGTTCTGCATTAAATGGAGCTGCGGCGGCCGTTGTGTTCATCTTCGTTTACCACTGGGGATCTGGGGTGTTTCTTTTTTCTCTCTCTCGTTAATCTTCAGACGACTACGAGCTACGACTCTCGTGGGGGTCTCTCCCTGCCGAACAAAAATAACCTATTCCCCCTCCGTTTTGTTGCCATTGATGATGTATGTGTAGAGTATACAGAACGATTTGAAAGAACAACAACTGAACAGAAAAATGCATGGGATGCCAAAAGAGTCTCATTTTGGACCTATACATATTTTAAGGTAAACAAATGTGAGGAAGGCGAGTTAATAAACGATATTCAAGCAATCAATTTGTTAGTTTAGGCTGTCATTAGATGGTTGACTTTGGGAAATGTAAGGGGAACAGCTATGGACGTTGTATTTGCCATCCGGAGAGAAGGTTAATTATCCACAGTTGTGCTAATATGGATGTGCTAATGAGGTGTGTGGTACCATTCGTGATGCGGGTATCAGGTCGGCATCACCACAGGGGGACATACTCATCAATGCTGTGGTGGAGTGTGGATAAAAATAACTGATCGGTGAGTGAAGACGTGCGAAGATTGAAAGTCTAGCTATGACGCTGTCTAACGCATCTGTTGGCTGATTTTGGATACAACTGGTTTTATGTCTTTTATGATTGAAAATTCTTGATCTGAGGGGGAGTGGATCTATGAACGTACTCATACGAGTGCGAACAAAAGTTCTTGTGTAAGTAAACACGCAAAACCAATGAACTGCAACCGAAGCGAAGCGGACGTCAAGTCGGCAACCCGACACCCAGCACGAGCGGATGGCATTGAACCAACACAAAATAAATACTGTAGCATAGAAATGAGGTGGTTTTTAGTTATTTTTAAGGTTGGGAAACAATAAAGCGACACTTATTATCGAGTCACGAAACAGAAGTGCAATTTGATTACAACCGGATTTCTCTATTAAAATAACTTGTAAGTAGTGCGGGGGAAGAAACTGTGTAGTTCAAAAGGTTCAAAAGTCCGCCCTTTGACGAGTGGACCATATGAACTACCCCGAAAGGAGCACGTTCTTTTGGTTTCTTCTATAGTTCACTAGTTGGTTTTGTTATGACTTTGATGGCTTGCGGATGAGGTGCTTAAAAAATGTGAATTCAAAGACCTACGTAGTTCAAAAGTGTTCTGTACTCTGTAGTTCACGTGGGGGAACTAGCTCAAAAGCGAGCTTCTTTCTTAGTTACCTTAGTTCGCTACTGAGTTTTGCGCTGATATTGGTGTGCTCAAGACCAAAACTGACTAAAGAATGAACCGTGAGCTAGCCGAACGAATTCGTTTAAAAGCGAACATTTTTGTTAGTTCACTTAGTTCATTGTCGAAATATCATTTTGTAGTCCAAAGAAGGAATTACATATTTCCCTCAAAACATCCATCGATGCCCATGAAGTGAAGGCTGATCCTTCGTCATTATGGAACCAAATGTCTTCTAAGTCTAATTCATCAAGGACTGACGCATTGTTGCAAGCGGAACGCCGCGTTCTCTGATATAGGCTAAAGGACTCGAGTGCGTCGTCTTGTCTGCATTTCTTATGGGTTCATTTTTCCGTAATGAAATATTAGCCCATTTTTTGGGGCCTTTTTTATTTCGTGTTTTTTTTTGGGGCCGAATTTCATGAACTATGTAGTTGCAAGTGCTAATTTGTGAAGTTGATCAGAAGCGCTAGGCAAGCTCCGTCCGTGGCGGGTTTTGCAAAGTTATCGATAAAATTAAGTATCGAAATAAAAAATAAAATCGAAATAGGCCTCTCAATATTGACTCCATTATAACCTCGCAAAATGATGTGTGATCAACCGAAGAACCACTTATACCTAACGGTGCCTCTTCGAACTTTTTCGATGCAGGGGAAGAAAACCTCGTCTTTGAATGATATTCGGTCCAGTCTGTATCGATAAAGAGCGGAGAAGAAGAAGATGACATTTTTGTAATATTCAGTGACGTTAACTTGGTCGAAAAGTTTAGGAATCAAATGAGACGGGTCTTGTGCAGCGTACAAGGCTGACGAGTCTTGTAAACCCCCGTTGGACATCGGTACAGAAGAATATCCCCTCTCTAATATGAGCTCTCCACATACAAGGCATCATAACCTCAACAAGCTTGGTGTATGTAAGCGGAGGTAGTTGGGCTTACTTGTTAGTTTCGGATGGGGCTGGAACTCAATTCGCTCAGGTCGGACAAGACGTCACGGTACTGGCCACCATCGACAATATCTAGCGTCACTCTGAAGACTATACTCAAAGTAAATGTATCAAAAATGTGCCTATTTGTCCATCAGAATATGGATCGGGCAATCTACTCTCAAGGTGTTCCTCATGCAAAGGGTTTTTTTAAAGGACATTTAAGGTTATGCAGGATTTAGAGTTTATCAAAAATCAAAGAGAGAAATTGTGGAAAAAACATCATTTTGCGACTTCCTACGATAATCCCACTCACGACAACTTTTGACATCAAGTCAACCTACAAGCCATTGGCTCCTCAAAACGACCCCCCTCCCAACCGTTCCACTTAATTCGACGTTAATTTGCCACTTCCTTTTTGTTTCTCACGACAAAAACAAAGCAAACTAACAAAACCCCGCATTCGAACAAAAAGATTACACACAGCAACCCACGAGGATAACAATCCATTGTGTGTTTGAGTGTGAGTGCGCGCTTGTTGAGCCCTACAAAAACCTTGTAATGCGCAACCCACTGGGTTCGTATATATAGTAGCGAATGAGCGTAGTCTCGGATACAGCCTCTCGCCATACACAAGATTCCGGATTACAATCGTAAACAAGAACTCTCTCGCCCACTTTACTCCTTCGTCCCTCAGCGGATGGTATTGCGATGTACTTGTCCCTACGTCGCGTCGGTCGTCGTGCATTTTGTAGAATAAACTAGAACTTGCAGCTGTTTGTTGCATTTCCACTTCTATGGTCGTGGTGGTTCGGCCAACGCACTTGGAGTCGGAGTCGGAGTCGGAGTCAGAAGGAAAGACCAAGGACCCCTTAACGACTTCCGTTCTGTTCTTTGTTTACATCCAACACACAGCCAACGCGCAGATTTATACGACAGACGGCTGAGCGAATAATACTCGCGCATAAATCGTAATAAATCGCTGCATAGATAGTCAAATGATTCCTGTTGGAGTAGGCAGCGCAGATTGTTCTAGGAGCTGCCCACCTCGCCGAGGATGTTGCGACAAGGCACAGCCATACCACTCACTCCCGACACAAAGGGAGGATCTCTTGGCTTTCCATGATCGCGCGATGGAAGTGAAATGTCCGTGTGGACCGCTCGCGCACACAAAGTTCGTATCAAATGACCACGCATACTCTGCGCGCTCTCCATGTAGTTCATTAAACCGTATACCATCCGGTGCGACGGTTCCCACCATCCGATGGGTATCTGGTGCGAGCTGTTACCGAATGCACTTACCTTAGATTGGGAACATTGTTGCACCGCCGACTTTATCAAATGTCAAGCAATTTAATGAAGGTTGACGGAGGAGATGTCTACCGTGTTGGACGGCCGGCGCAGAGGTGAACCGCCACAAGAGGCAGAGAAACCAATAATGATGATAGCCTGTCGAACAAAACTTTGTGTCTAACCGACCATCAGCATCAATAGAAACCAAGCGCAAGTGTGTGCGTGTGGTGTGTGCATGTGCACTGTGCGCCTGTCAAAAGCATCCTCTCCTCGATATGTAGGTATAAATTGATTTCCATTCCACTGGACTGAGGGAGGTACTTTGGAGCGGGCTACACGAGATGAATTCTGCTGGTCACCGCATCAATACCCACCATCGTTGTCTTCTTTGCGTGTTGCGTCGCGTCGTCGTCTTCGTCGGATGAAATGGATTTCCACTTTTTCTTTTTCATTCTCTTTTTTATGGCAGCGGTGTTCTTTTGTGTCGTTGTTTACTTTTCACTTGGAGGGTCTTCGTCTTTGGCAAGGAGGAGGGCGGTACCCATTTTGAATGACCTTGAGCGGAATTTTAAATGTCGTCTGTTCTACTCAAATTACAAGTCTTGTATTGTAATTCACTTGTGGGCCAGGGGCTTTGTGGAATCACATAGTCGTTCCGACCATTGCCAACTTGGCGAAAGTGTTTGGACACGTGCGGAGGATGGTGGGGGAGCGTGTGCTTTGTTGCATGTCTGCAATGGAAGTGGCAATACGGACCATTTTTCAATCACGGGAGTTGAGTTTGATCCACAGTCGAACCGGGAGTCTTTATACCAAAGTGGTTTCAAATGGACAGCCTTAAACAATCGCAGACCGGAGAGGACCTCATCTTTTGGCGTTGTGTTGAGAAGTAAGAGCTCACAGCCGAGCGGCGCGTGACTTCGGTACTGTCTTCTCAGAAGCAGGTAAGACAAACATTTTACCCTTGGTTGGTTAGAGATCGAAATTGCCAACCAATCATCAGGAGACTGAGCGATGCAAAAATGACTTCGTGATGATGTCGTGCTCAATGCATGAGAAAAGATCTTTGGACACCAAAGAAACACCAAACTTCGGGTCGATGTAGTGCTCGTCGTAGTTTTTTACTTCTAGGAAAAAAAATTGCTAGGATTTTAAAAATGACTAGATACACGACGATTCCAAAGCAGATGCAAGATGCAAGCACTCAAGCAACAACAGTCTTTCGGGTTCCCCAAAGTCCGGCTTTACCTCGAAAAGGAGTTGTAAGATCGCACTGATAGTTGCTGTCGACGACATTCGCAAAGTCCTGAACGGCAACTACTCTTCGTTTTTGACATTGTTAGACTTTTCAACAGCATTCGACACACTGCACCTTTCTATTCTCTCTAGGAAGCTGATGCATATTTTTCGACTTTCTCACATGTCAATCAAACTCTAACTCAACAATGCACTGCTGTGGGTCATCATTTCTTAGGGTAGTTGCTGAAGTTCCACAGGGGTCCACTCTCGGACCCATATTATTTTCAATTTGTATCAATGAAGTGCCACGATTTACAAAAGGTACCCTTAATTTGATGCTCCAGCCTTTGGAAGGACATAGAAAAACGCGTCGAAATGCTGAGCCAGCTTAGATTCTCAAAACATTTTTTTATCGAACTGATTGGAATATTATTTCAAATGTGAAATTTCTGAATTAACCAAACGAAAGGTAAAGTTTGGGAGACCGGAATAGTGTAATTTCTGTTTGCAAAAATTGGTCGCAAACAATAAAAATTTACAAGAATAAAAAAAAAAAAAAAAAAAAGGGTACGACTGAGTTGAACGAAACTTTCTCGTTCATCAGAAGTTTGGTTCGATATTTTCTTATTTTATTAGGTACGTAGGTAAAAATCTGAAATGCAATACTACATAAAAGAAACCGTTCATAGGAAATAAGAATAAAATAAACTTTTAGGTAATTGGTGAGTTTTTATAAGGCAATTGCCGCTTTTTGTAAGCTCTTATATTTTACAAGATTTTTTAGTAGGTAGGAATTTCTGATCTGCTGGTTTAAGGTGTCTATGATTGCAATTGGAAATAGGGTTCGCCATAGGCTGACATCTTTACAGAGATGTATTATGTAAAAATTCAGGGACTTGATTTTGAAATAGCATTAGCAGTTATAAACTGAATATGCCGATGGACGTGATTGGAGTGCAAATAAAGTGGGAGTTTCTGATTGTGTAAGCTCCAAGTGGCTGTATATATTTTAAGGTGCATATTTAATTTGGTTGAAAAAAAAAGAAGAAGTGGGAAATATTTCCTAAAACGAAGCTGTTCGTAGTTGTAATTGCATTTTTTTTGGCAGTATATGGTATAAAGTTTTGGTAAAATATACAAAGACAGATTGGGATTTGTTTAGCCGTTTTTGAGAAATAATTATTCGATTTTATTTTTATAAAAACTAAATATGGGGTTAATTCAAATTATTTTAGTATCCTAAATACATATTTTGAAAATCGTTAGAGCGGTTTTTGTAAAATGATGCAGACAAAATAGTAACAAATTTTTCAATACTTAGTTCGCAAAATACTAGCTGAACTTTGAACTATTTAGGTGAAAATTGAGTACAAGATATTGTTCGGGATGTAGGTATTACTTGGGTTTTAAGGTTTTATCAAAATCGAAATTGGGGTTTTCGAGATATGAGCACTTTTTTTTTTTAAATTAGCCTTTTCGTTGATTCGAATTGAAAACTAAGGACGCAATAATTTTCTAAACATCAGTTTTACTCGAAGTATGCATTTTGGTCGAAATCGTTACCTATTGCCGTTTAAAGGTAAATTAAAGAATTTTTAAGTTTAATTTTAAATTTTTAAAAAATGATGTTCGATAATTCAGAAAAAAACTGAGTTTTCTTTTAAGTTGTAACTGACTATATTACTTTTGAAATGAGTTTTAGTTACAATCGTATGGACCGTTTTCGAGATATGTTCAAATTTCAAAAGTACCGTTATTCGATTTTTTAGCTGAGTAGGCAGTCATGTTAACCGCACCTAATTAAGCTTAAATATCAATTTCGGTTGAAATCGTTAGAGCCGTTTTCGAACAAATCAAACTGGTACGAACATTTTATATGGAAAGTACCATCAATATTGAGGTTACTTTGCATGCAAAAAAAACCGGAACCGAACTGTGCCACGAACGTCTGACAAACATCTGAGAGCATAACTGTCATGAAAGGGCTTCTCAGTAAACCTTCGGGATAAAATGCTAGATCCCTTCCCTCGTCCCAAAAACGAAAAAAAGCCAAAAGCTAGGCCTAGGGTCCTTGCAAACCTGTTGCGCCAAGTATTTATTTTTATTATATTCGCGGGTATACACTCAATTCTGAATTGTAGGTGAAACACCGCAGACCCCACCAAAAGCCATATGATGGTGTAAAAATATTCTAAGCTTTACACTGGAATGCGGTCAAATTTTAAATTTATGGCAGCTGCCTTTTCGTTAGCAAATTGAGATCGAGCTATGATTTTACCTCATGAAAGAGACCTTGAAATTGTACAAAAAGGAATTAAGCCTTAATAATTGGTTCTATAAATCTTGAGACTATTTCCGTGGCTTATGTTAAAGCCGGAGAAAGCACCCGTCTTGCTGAAGAGCAGTCTTTGCCTTGGGGGTTTCTGCCTTAGTTTCCTAAAAAAAGAAGATCTTTCTTAAGAGATTTTGTAGAGAGATAGGTTAGGTTAGGTTTATGAGTGGATACGGCAGAGTGATCCCTGCAGTACCCCACTTAGGTCCATGTGGAACCATTGTGATGTCCTTGTTGGGGGGTTAGCCGATGTTGTTGGCGATGGTATTTGTTCCCTCTCGGTTACTCGACCTTGTCCAGCCATCCAGATGTATTTATGAACCTGTAAAGATTAGATATAATTAACATCTGAAAGTTCTTGTATGTCATGGAAGTGGTATCTTCCAAGTGTTCTATTCCTTAAGTGACACAGACTTGGGCAGTGACAGAGGAAGTGAGGTGTTTCGTATGGTTTCTCGAGAAGTTTTGACCTGTTAGGGCACCTACCAGTTTATGTAGCGACGTTCTATCAAACCGCATAAGCTTGCTAGTCCGACTTGCATTATATTCCGGCCATAGCTTCCGTTTATGTAGCGACGTTCTATCAAACCGCATAAGCTTGCTAGTCCGACTTGCATTATATTCCGGCCATAGCTTCCGTGAAATTGCGCAGGTAGTTAATTCCACCTGTTATTGGCTTTCATGCGAATCTGGTTTTACACTCTCTGAGATTACAGAGCGGTGGATTGATCGATTTGATCGCCCGATCTTGATCCATAGCAGATCCATTTCTTGCCAGTTCATCAGCCATCTCATTGCTGGTTTTGTCCCTGTGTCCAGGGACCCAGCAGAAACGCGTGGTGTGCTGCGAGCAGATAACCTTAAGCTCTTCACGACAGCGGCGAGCTAGCTTCGATTTTATTTCAATAGCAGACACTGCTTTTAAAGCCGTCTGACTGTCAATAAATATGGTAATATTATCATTGGATATTGCCATCATTGGCACCATATGGGCAGCTTCGGCCATTGTCAGAACCTCCGCCTGAAAGACACTACTGTGATCAGGCAATCTGATCGAGTGGTGTATATTTAGCTCTTCGGAGAAAATTCCATCACCTGTTCCACAGTCCATCTTAGATTCATCTGTGAAGATGGATATCGATTTCCTTTTTGTGGGTTTATCTGTGTTCCATTCCTCCCTGCTGGGGAGGAGAGAGATAGTCTTCTAAAAAAAATCCCAGAAATATACAAAATGACTCAACACATGCCATGGTAAGAAATAATCCATCAGTGGCATTAAGTCTCATGATCTAACTTATTTGACAACTTCCTGAGTTAATTGTATCACTAGGTCCCTACCTCTTATTTGCAGTATCCATTTCAAAAAAGCTCCCACAAAACTTGAGCCATCCCTACCATAACTCCTCGTTTGTATTATGCCTACTTCTTACCAGGATGTTGGACCGCCCTAGTACCTCCTTATCACCAAGCCATGCTCGCTACAAAGTTACACGATACAAGAGGCGCAACAACAACCGATACAAGAAACAACCCACTAGCCACTCTGACTCCGACAACGCCGATTACAAGCAATTTCAATAAATTCAACAAGTGACAATGCTTAAATTAAATGCAGTGTATTGGTCGCGCCCCACTATCAGCGCACTTAAGCAGCATCAGCGGTCCCTCTTCAATTAGCCCGCGCTCGCCGCAGCTCAAACACGTTGAGTGTGTTTCTGTTTCTGTTGGGAATTCTCAATTCCACATTTGTATCTTTGTCGGATTAAGAATTTAAGAGCGACCTGCAGAAGCTGCATCGAGGGGGAAGGACAGTCGCACTGCACTGCAGTTGAATCAAAACATAACACGGTGCTGCTTTGTCTTAAAGAACACGACACGCAGTGGAGAGCGGTGCACCGCATCGTCTTAAAACATTAATCTGCAGGCACTCTTATCTACCGCACTTGGCAGTGCATGGTTGTGTCGACGCGGCGGCGGCCGATGCACCGCGCGTATGTTGCATACGTATATACCCCAACCAGCATCCCATTGACAATGGTCACATCCGCGCGAACTGTGGACTCAAGTGGCAGACGGGCATAGGGAGCAGGCGCATACAATGATGACGAGCGTGTATAGTGCAACGTCGCGGGAAGTAATATTTTAATGAAACTTAATTGACGCCGATTATTGAGTTTGCATTTTTGTTGTCCACCGCCGAAGCCTCAAACTGCAGAGCTAATCAAAACGCTGCCTCATAACAAGCGCAACATCTTAACGTCAAATGAATTATGCTCTGTGCCTGCAGTTGGAAGTGTTGTTTCTCTTGTTGGTGCTGTTGTTCTTTGTCTCGTTGCCGTTGCTGCTGCTGCTGAAGATGTTGAGTCTTGAGTGTGAGCGTCGCAACAGCAGGAGATGATGATTGAATGTTATGATGGCTGCATCAACTTGAGCGGGGGTTATGATGACTCGTCTGGCCCTTCTGTTGGTGTGGATTGTACTAATGATGATGGAAGCGCGTAGGCCACATATGGTCGCATTATGTGCAACTTCTGCTCAACTGTCTTGTCTGGCTGACTGGCTGGCTGGCTGTATATGATTCTGGAGAGGAAGTGCAAAAATAGTTTTGCCTTGCCTGAACGTGTGTGGTGCCGATGCTGGGTTCTTCAACTCGCAACTCCTTAGTGCGGCGGATTAAATCCTAGAAGCTGATCCGAAAGGTGGGGCAAATTAAATCAATGCAAAGTGCTAACTAAGTGGATACGGGAAACCATGACAAGATCCTTGATAATATGACTTATTTCACTTGATTGTGCGAAAGGAAGGGATAACTTTGATTGAAGATGATGTCACTTTGAGTCCACCAAGTGTGGGCTTTGTTGATTTGGAAGTGAGATCAGATAGATCAGGTTAGTGGGTAGAGCAGACCAACTCCTTGTTTACAGACTGAACTAAAGTATTCCAATCTGTTGTTTTGAAGGACAAGAAACTTCTTATTGTGGGAAGATCTCACCAGGGACGTACAGACGATCAACGATCATGATCGCCATACTTCAAGTAAAACTTCGTGGCCAAGAGCACAGATTGCCACCGACATGGACATGGACACTGAACTACATTCGTTGTGGACAATGGTATATTGATCATGATCTACAACGACCAGCTACCCCAATCAATAGGAAAGCCCTACAGAAGTTGCTCAAGATCAGTTGTTCATCGAATTTGCGAGACATATCTTCAATACAATTTGACTGTCATTTCGCATGCTTTTCCTCTAAATCTGATCATCACGATCAGTATCAAAATGACGACTATGCTAATAGACGTAAAAGGCCAATCGTTGTAATCTATGATCCATGCACTGATCGGTTGTATAATTGGAGTTGCTAACGAAAGTTGCTGAAGATCAGTTCACAACGAAATAGGTCTACTGTTCTTCGTTGGTTTTTACCAAACCCTCCGCGTTGGAAAAATTATTCAAATTTTGTTTACCTACCTAAAAGCTTTGGGTTCACAGATGTTTCGGTCGATTTTCGCCGAAATGGACTGTGAATTCCAATCGTCGTGAACAACGATCTTTGTACCGACAAAATCCTAATAAATATAAATTCCTTACAAAAGGAGGATCAGTTTATCGTCGAACCAATCTACAAATCATTGCTGATATCTTGCATATTCGCTTGATTTTTTGTTTGTTGGCAAGATTATGCAGAGATGCAATGTTGTCTGTAGTTTGTTTTCTAATATGTCAATATAATGGTAAAATTTCTACCACTGGGCGAACTCTAGTTACAATAACTGATTGAAGATCAATTTATCGTTTGCATGTCTTCAGTCCATTTAAAACTTTCAAGTTATTTTAAATGAATTCTCTGTAAAAATTAGCAAACCTGAAAGAATAACGATCACTAGGTATTGAAAGTGTAGCTCAGGGAAATCAGTGAAAAAAAAGGAATACAACCGTCACACTCCGAGGTGAAACTAATCAGAGTAAATAAAAACACAAGATAATTGTAGTCGAAAAATGTTAGAAAAAACACTTTTATTCACTCCATTCTCCGTATGTGCCTGCTGGTAGACTAACCTTCGTCCTATAATTCTCAGAACCTTCTCGGTCTTTCGTTGTTTATATCTTCCCTCAATACATCGAATGCAGAGTTGGAATACCCATGCAGTTCCATACGGTAAGGATCGTAACCATAATTGCGTATTTTAAAACCTCTAACGATCGCATGAGTTGTTTCGTTGATCTGTACCGAAATAAAGTACTAAAGTGATCAGTTCAATATGTCGTATAATCACAAATTTGTTGTCGAAGAACAATTTGTGATCTTAACTGACCAATGCAATAGCTGATCAACACAAATCGAAAGATCTCATATTTATGATCATCATAAAAATGATCGTGAATAAGTCAAGCAAAATTTGCATAAACGTCAGATTGCAACGCAATTGTCAAAATAATAATAATAATTAATAAAATATATACACGATCACTAGGTGTCAAGTTGATCTGACTGATCTTGGATCAGTTCATCAGTGCAACCACTGTATATTTAGTGTAAACAGGTTATGTGACTTTTTCTCTTGCATGCTTAGTCGACTGGTATTTATTTTTTGAGCAACATCTAAAAGGAGGCTAAGAAGGGTACAAATGTCCATACATCCTCCAAAAATAGTTGCAGCGATTTATATAAAGAAGGGAGACATAAGCCCTTTATTATTATGCTCAGTTTATTCTTGTAAACCGAGAAAATCAGTGATCTATATAGATCATATAAAACAGACCTACAGTCTTTAAAGTTGACGGATCCGAAAGAACGGGACGATACATCGAAACACCTGAACAAGGCAGCTTTCAAATTTCTGTCCACATTTAAACCCAATGTGATTGAACAGTTTCGAATACTTAATTCTTGGCACGACAAACTCGCAATGGCTCGACTATAAGTTGCATTTCGACTACCGATTGTTTCGTTCTTTTGTAGGATCTTTCATTAAGGAATTAACCACTTCTTTTTTAGATAAAATCCCTTTATATTTCTTACACATAAGGACACCATTCTCTGAGCTTTTTATGAAATACCACCGCACACAATCGACAATAGTCGTCATCGATAGGACGGGCTACTGCCAAGCCATTTCAATGAACAATTGGTATAGGTATAGGTAGTCTTCTAAAATAATTTAAAAACTACTGCCAAACCGACAACAATAGGCCCACCGATTACAAAGGGATGGATGTTTCTTTGTACAACTATTTTTTACGAGCTTTTGACTGAATTTTTATAGCACACCCGTGTCAACAACTTCCAATGGGCTTGTATTCGGAGACAAAAAAGAATATAGGCTCATAAATGACCAGCCTATGCAAATAGCCTTACAAAGTTAACGACTTGTTTCCCTTTGCATGATTAATGAGAAAATCTACACATAAAATTCCATTTTCTCACACCGCCGCGTTACAAAAAAAAAAATTATGAACAATAATAACCAACAAAGCACATTTCATGAATCTTAAACCGGCCACAAAAATTGTTGTATCTATTCCTTTAGCCCTGCTCTGCCCATACAAACCGCGTACTTAATGAATAGACCTCATCCGCAGCCGACAATGTATATCTTGTAGTTCGTACTAAATATTTATTACTTGGCAAATATCGATCATCTTAAGCGCCGCCATACTGAGACGAAGACGCAGACTGAAGCATCCCGCACTTTTTAGTGTTTGCAAGTCCATTTCTCACAGCCTTGCGTTGAAATTAAACAATCATCGATCTGGAGTCACAGCCGCGGTCCACAACTGAGAGAGGTATAGCGCAGCCAGAAAAAAAAAAAAAAATACCACAAATCTCTGAGGCCAAATATTTGTACAGATATGTGCGTTGTGCGTGTATCTGTTCTGTGTAACATCTTGTAGTTTTAATGTTAAATCTCGTCTCAGAGTTGTTTCTTTTTTTGACTGTCCGACTGTCGGATGTATGTCTTGTTTTTGAATTCCTAGAGCTAGCCTTTGGGGAGAATTTATGACATTCATCGGAACCTTTTTGAGGCTTAGAGGTAGTATCCTCAGTCATTAATGGGATTTGTATGGTAAATTGCTCTGGGAGGCAGAAAAGTTACATTGGATATGGAATTTTGTTGGTAGTTGTCAATATTAATTAGGGTCCATGTTATATGGGTTGGCATAAATTTGATTAAGAAAGTAACCCCGTTTCGGTTTGGGTTTTTTTTTTTTTTATAAAACACCTAGAGACTTGTGTAAGAGGATGTTGAAAAAACTGTTGAAGGTTTGTAATCTTGATCTTAGCTAAGCTATAGTTTGAATCCAAAAAGTCTTTGTTGTACCTACTTTCTAACTTTCAGGTCATAGAAGTTAATCATGATGATAAAGCTGGCTTAGCCTGTTATATATAGGCAGAAGATGTAACGAAAACCGAACCCCCTTTCAAAAATAAAGCCATCGCGACTATGAGACTACGAGATAGGAGATCGCTAACTAAATGTAAAGTTGCACGTATGAGGACCCAGTGGAACATACTAAAAACTCAAGCTTCTCTTTCTTGAAGTCTTCTTCGCTGCCTTAAAATGACAAGAAAATCAAAAACCTATAAGAAATTATTTATCTAGGTGGCACTACAATAAACTCCTGCTTAGGCAAAAAGACCCGAGAGATAGGAAAGTCTAACCAAAAGGTTTATACATCAGCGGACTTAGTTCCTTATAGAAACTTGACATAAAGAAGGCACCCTTTAACCAAAGCAGTTATAAATGTCATTTGCCTAGTAAGCCTCCTGTTCGAGTTAAAGCCCAGGCGAGAGCGCTGAAAGTCCGCGGTAAGTATGGAAGTCTTACCAAGAGCTTTTTCAAGTATAAGTTAACGGAAACATTCCCGTGTAGGAACATGAGTGATATAAGACCGACGCCCTTGAAGCTTAACCTTGACAAAAACTTACATGACCCTAAAATGAAGTAGCTACTGCTATGGCCCAACAGAGTTTTAATAGGTAGCTTATCAACTCAGCCCTTTAAAGTAGCTAAAAATGACTCTGGCAGGGCGTTCCTTTAATAATTTCGAAGACTTGGTGGGACAAATGCATGCCAGAAGCTTTCAAGATGGTCTTTCACAAACGATTCACTGCTAGAAGTAGGTAGCCATCCAGTGCTAAAGGACCAGGTTTCTATGACAGAACTTGCTTCTAGACTATTAGAAACATATATGAGGTTTGAGGGCTAAATCGCTCTAAATAGGGTCCAGAAACATGGTTTAGATGATTGTTGTTTGATACCCCCTGAAAAGTGAGGACACAGCTGTCGAAAGATTCATCCTGAGACTGATTATTTTTACATCAATCATTACCGCATCCCGACTACGAGGAATGCCTGCTGCTGCATTATGGTGAACTTATCAAGGCATTTGACTTAAAAACTGACTTAGAAAATGTCTGAAACTGTCATGATAAAACTGTACACAAGCACCTCGTAAGCCTTTTAAAGGTCTGCGGAACTACTTGAATATCAAGTTTGCATTTAACCTAACCTTATCTAGGTTGTGGTCGCAGTAGCTTAGTGGTTAGTGTGTTGGACTGCTATGCGGGAGTTCCAGGTTCGAATCCCGCAAAAACCCAATTCCGACTTAGGGTTTTTTTTCCGCTGCGCTACCTCTCGCGAACGTCTGACAAACATCCGAGAGTATAAATGTCTTGTAAGAGCTTCTCAATTAGCCGTTTGGAGTCGGCATAAAACTGTAGATCCCTTCCATTCGTTCCAAAAATGAAAAACTCACACAAAACGAATGGTTGTGAGAAGCTAGGCCTAGACCCTAGACCTCCAGACCTGTTGCGCCAACTATTTATTTTATTTTTTATCTAGGTTGTGGGACTTTTACCTTCATAGCTTTCATTTTTCATTGATGCTTTTACAAGGTACCTTCGGCACACTTACAGCGATCATAATTCATTCATAGAAAAAGAGCATGATCACTACTTTATGATATGTAAGGTACCTCGAGCAGCTCGTTCCCCGAACGACTTCCAAGACGTTACAAGGAATCTGTGCCATTCAGTGGCTGTTGTTGGAAGAGGCTCTAAAATGAGGTGGTTATTGCCAGTACGATATCTCTGAATGAGGATTACTTCTGATGATTAAAAATCGATGGCTAAAGATTGAGACCATCATACCAGGAAGGTATATAAATGAAGAGCACTTAGGTGTGTCTTCAAAAGTTCTGAGGGTCATAAAGATAATAAAGCAGCTGTTTGGGATGGTCACAACCTGTCCAACTGGTTTAGTTCTGAAATGGAAGTGAACAAAGATGGCTCATGAGTTCACTTTTTCAAATAAAGCTGCTTATATTTATAAGCGGACGATATCGTCGTTCTATCGGAAGCTCCAGTGGTCTTACAGATTATGATTAATAGACTCCAAAACTACTGCAATTTATGGTACCTGAAAGTGAACACCGTTAAGTCCAAAATAAGGATATTTAGAGCACCACGAACTTGAACTGGTTAAGGAGTATAAATACCTCTTACATCCCAAGTATACTTCAAGCCCCACTTGAGAGAAAAATTAAAGGAGGCGAAAAGGGCAATAAATTTCAGTTGCCGGGGAATCCATTGTAAGAAAAATATACCGTCGAGATGCAAATTTAAGATTTTCGAAGCTGCTTTGGTCAAGGCTTAACAGCGACCACAATATCCAGTTAACGGACTCTAATTCAGAATCTTAGTGGAGTTCACTAAACGAGCTGTTTTCCGCTATTGTAGAGTCTACCCGAGCGGAGTTTGGATTGAAGGCAACAGACTGAGACCGGGGGCAGATTCCATATATCAACGATCGTCTGAAAGATATCGTTTTCGAAGCTTTAATCACCATTAGAAGTTAAATTCTGCTCGATATTTTTTTGAACATCTTCAGCTTTCACTACGTTTGTAGGAAATGAACTGGATTAAGCTGTCAAACTTGTAGTTTTAGCACTTAGCTGCTAGTTTCGGAGATCTATCGTTTCGACGATAATCGTCTGAAAAGTTACAAAATGCCCAGGGCATTCGTTCTGTACCTTACCCCTTACTCAACCATGATCGAGCCACGAAAAATTATTTCCACGATCGGTTCAATGAAGACGTAGTTTTTACCATCTTTAAGGAAAGAGGCGGACTACTTCGACTGAACTTCAGATCACATATAAGCGACGGGAATGAGGAGTGCAGCTTATGCAACCTACGACCTTCGACAAAAAGAAGACGTTTTCCATTTTACTATAACTTGTCCCATACTGTAGGAGATCGGATGAGCTCATGGGAATAAAGAGGCGTTGTCAATGGTTGACTTCACCCGAAGTCTAAGGCCCGTTTGCTGATGATAGCGATTTCAGTTCCACTTAAGACTCTGCAAATTTTCAGAAAGAGTCCAAAAAAGAGGTTGAATGAAAATAGGAATCCCATTCCGATTTCAATATTTTATATTCTTTTTTAAATAAAGAAACTAGATTCTTTCAAATTCAACTAAATACACTGAACAATTTTGAATTATAGCAAAAATATCCTACATTTTTAAAAGGAGTCCGAATTCACTGATTTTCAAAAGATGAGTCCGGATCCCAGGCGCTCAAAAAGGAGTCAAAATGACTCTAAAGCTTCCCGAAAGGTAACAGTGATCCCATAAGCTATTAAGGTAGAACTTAAATCACTACGAGTAGTATCAGAAAACGGGCCTAAATGGTGAAGACAGGATCGTACTGCTGCTTTAAAACTGCATTAAAATACCGACAAGCAAATATTGAACGAAGCTTTTTGAATAACAACAAATAAAACTTTAGTATTGTATTGTAGGTGATAGGTCCTGTACACTGCGACCAGAAGAGATCTATTGTGTTGGGCTTTATTATTGAACCCAGGGAGCTGTTGAGGCTCTTTATAAACCTCAAAACTTTAGCATAATTATATCTTTTCTTCGGTTGACGGCTATGGCCAAAGTCTGCCTTTTATTGTATATTTTTGTAAAAATTTAATGTAGCTTCAAAAAATATGCAACGACTTGGATGGCTTAAAATTCAGGACCTGAGGGAGAGGACGAACTTCGGTTAACCCAAAAAAAGTAAAAAAAAAAAAATTCCTCTTCCAGATGATCGCTAGAAGTCCTTCGTCAGCTTAAACACCCTGTAACTTCACAATATTTATATGGAGCGACATATTTACGACTGTTAAAAAAACGCTCCTATCAAAACGACAGTTTTGTGTCATTGCCGATGTCGCCATGCGTGCCTGTAAGAATATTAGCTCAGGCTGACCCACATTAACCTCAAAATCGAAATCCCTGGGAATTTCCTACCTATATGCTTGTGAACCAAATGCCCTACAGGACGTAGCATATTTTCCAGTTTAAATAAATGCAATTCCCAGTCCAGACCTTCAAATTAATCCGCTGAATAATTACAACTCCCCCCGCACAGGCTGTTCAAAATTAGTCCAAACCAAACCCATTTAGCATTTAAATGTATCCCATTTAATTAACACATCCAACACGGATAATGGCAGCAATTTGCGAATCACCACGAAGATTAGTAAAATTCGCACGGGCAACACTTTGGATACGGGCAAAAAAAAAAAAAAAAACAAAAAAATATCTGAACAAATAGCAAACATTCCAATTGAAGCGGAAAGCGAAGTGTTCTTCTTGGTTTATTCAACGTCCTTCATTCCACTATATTGACGGCGTGTCTTTCTTAGTATTAGATAGATATACATCTAAATATATGTACATAACGCCGGCCGGCGATTTGGATGATTTGGAGTGTGCAGTACATTTTAAAATGTATTTGCGCGCCAAAAATTCATTTTCAAGTGTTGCTGGTGGCTGGCTTTGATTGTTCGTTTTCTTGTGTTTAGGTTTTGTTTCTTGTGTTCTTCTTGTTGTTGCTTACATTGTTATCGATGGCGTTTTGATGGTAATTTGTGTGAGCTGAGGTACATTCTTTTTTTTTTTTTTTGGTTTAAAATTTATGCAAATCATGGGACAATTTATCGGACGCTATGGAGGAGCAGAAAATTTGTTAAAGAAAAAAAAAAAACACTTTTGTAAGGTTTGTCAATCAAAATTGGCATTTGAAGAGAATTTTGTTTCGATCCTATACTGACTGAGGGAACTGGGGGTGAATACAAAAGATAAATGTTGATTTATGAACCACAAGTGGATGTTGGTATCGGTGGTGACTCAAAAAGCAATTTGGTTTTCAGACTGATGTTAACAAGGGGTAATTAGACGGTAGCCTTGGATAGGATGGCTATTTTTATGAATTTTTAAAGTAGCAAAGTGTAACTTACCCTGATTTCGGAGTATCTATCTGGCACCTGAAATTGAAGAGGAACATTTAATAGTAAAAAATAAAAAAAAAATTAGTAAAAAAGTACAAATTTTGTGGAAAGGGTACCTAGATAATTTTTAAATATTTGCAGTGAAAAAAAAGCACAACAGCACCATTAGTGGTGCAAAAGAATTGATTAGAAATGTATTTACAACCTTTGTTAAAAGATCTACTTTCAGCGAATCAGGCGATTCGCATTTCGTTCGCTTGGAGTTCCCGGAAGAAGGTTTCATTCGCGGTTCGTCTGACAATCACGCAGGCGACAAAATGTTTCATGCAGAACACTTGGACGAATCGATTCGCTAAAAAATCCACGCGGAAGAACATAATGCGAATATCTAGAAGAAGCTTTTCCATACAAGAACATTATGCAAACTTCCAATAGAACTATATATGCAAATTTGCGGTAGTTTTATATTTTGATTTATCTGTCCACTGTCCTAATTAACAACAAATAATCTTCGGTCAAACAAATGAGTAGATAGTAGGGCATAGTAATGTGCCCTAAAAATTACAACGGTAGAAGCTTTGTGGATTCCATTGGGCATCGAAATCATAACTATCCAAACGTCCTTGCAATTGACACCAATAATTGTTATATTACTGCTTAACAGTGGCGTGGCGTCCATATAACTCGATTCCTACCGAGTTACCTTTTGAAATCTGCACCAGGCAACACTATCTATCTACCAAAAACCGAATATACATGAAACACTACCAAAATGAATGTGAATACTCACCAAATGGTACACACAGAAAAGCACTCATATAAAAATCGTGTGTGTATCCATTTTCATACAACGTCGTCATCGTCTCGTGGCGAAAAAGCGAAGGTAACCCAAAATAAGTCGGGTTTAAAGTTCTCACTTTATAGTTCATTTTGAGAGAAAATTTGCTTGTTATCTCTTTTTTTCTTCCCTGAGTACTTTGTCTGACTCTGATACCTCTTTGTTCAACACCCATTGTAGAAAATAACCCGCTTTTCTTCGAGTTATTCGCGGTTCACACAAAGTTCATTTTGACTGCTGTGCGCTGTGCTGAGTACTGAGTGAACATTTGTTTGTATCTCTTTTTTCCTTCCCAGAGCCAGAGCTTGTTACTGGTACTGGCCATGGCATGGCCACTGGGTTGTGTTTTGGGTATGTCGTATGTGTTTGTTTGGTTATGATATGAACAAAATAACGCGCTTTTCTTCGAGTTATTCGATTTTCTTTTACTTCTTCTTTTCTTATTGTCTCTTGTGTGAATAATTACAGGTAGTTGTTGAGGTAGGTAAGGGTGTGTTTTGGTTTAAAAATTCAGTTGGCTGGCAAATGAACACTAAAATATTTCTGAATTACATATCTTTATTTTTTATTATAATCATTAGGTAATCTGAATTTGCTTTAAGTTATGGCATCATGCGTCTGTCAATAAGGGCTTCTATAGAAGCCACTTTTAGTATGCCTTAGGCTCATTATAAATTTTAAATATTAATGACTTAAAGTATAAAAAAAGGAGGCTTGAATTGATTTTGCTTCGACTTCCCATTTAAAAATGTTCACGCCACGCCACTGCTGCTTAACCAATTTTGACAGTTCCTACGAAACCCAAGAAACGTATAGTGCACGCAGAAAAACCAATAAAGAAAATGATAGATAAGTAGCCAATAACTACATCTCCGGTGGTCAGCAGATACAATAACAAAAAAAGAAGAAAAACCTACAAATCCGCCCACAAACTCACCAATTTGCAAAAAAAAAAAAGAAAAACTAATTCTAAAGAAAGGAAGCAAAAACTCTTCTCAAAGGCATACCCCACACCAATAATCCGTATATCATGACAGCTCTTACACGGATTACCAACGTCCGACTTCCCATTCACCGGACACAATGAACAGATATGACCTACAAACAAAATTTGCGCAGACCGTATCTCCGCTACAAAAGATCCCATAATTGACGTCCTTATTGAAGGATCATCGTCAGGTTAGTGATACATTCAAGTAGAAAAGATGCTAAAAAAAAGCGTTACAATTGCAAAGAATCCCTGAGAAAATGATGAATCTGATGACTTGATTCACCTGATCCGAAGGAAAGGAAGGACTTGCCGAGATCTTCGGCGATGACAGCAAGATAAGGTAGAAAATTGAGCAAAAATTGAATGAAACCAAATAAGGATTGGTCCAATGGGCATGTTTAATCCGGTTATCATGGTTATTTAGCTTCCGACCTAAAAAATATTCATTCACGCAATTGAAATGGAATTCCTTTCAACGGGATAGTAACAAGAAACTAATAAAATCATTGCTGAGATAAGGATTTATAAATTTCGATAGTATCTCATGGGAGTATTAATAGGGAATCTCCAGGAATATTTCTGAACAGTGGGCGACCACAAAGGACACTCATCGAGCGCAGTGGCATTACGACACAGTAGAGCGTAGTGTGAGAATTAAATGTGGCGGTCACATTTTTGGAGGGAAAAAGGTCCCTAAACGAAGCGTTTTTCATTTTTCGTGAGATGTTGTCGCTGAGGGACATCACTGAGTTATGAACGCATTTGTTTCAATAGAAATCGAACCGACCGATAGATGGTGTGGTCTGTTTTGAAGGATTTGATTTGTGTACACGTACGAGTTTATGGAGTCATTAACATCGAAAAGTAACGATTTACCGCATCCATGGGGACTATGATGTTATTAGAACATTTACGGAGCAAAATGACGGCTTAATCGTTCGAAGGGATGTCGTATCTATGCAGACCTTTGAGTCATAAGTGCGGCCACCAGATAGGAGTCTTTTATTTCAAGGAATACATTTTTGACGGACAGCTTTATTGCACATCTGGTGAAAATGCAATCAACTAGGAACAGAACCATGAACTAAATATTACAAATAGACCGTGAATACGTACGAAGCAGCAAAAAAAAAAAAAGGGAATTCTAAATGGAGGGGGTATAATGAAATAATGACACTCAGCAGTCTTCTTACATCGTGGGATTTCTACCTTTTTGTAAAAATATTGATGGCCGAAAAACCTTCCGTGCAAAACAGGAAAAAAACACCAAAATTGAGGAGATATCAGGAATCTGACGAAAAAACATTCGAACCACATGCAAGACACATTAACAAGAGATTTGCCTTCTAGCAAAAAATGTCTTTGTAATACCGACAAATAATCATTAGAATGTTAACAAACTGCGACTTTTATACTGAAGATTAATTTAATGTGAATTTCTTTCCGAATAATACAAATATTTTAATAGAACGATTTTTTCATATACCAATCGAGGGAATTTGAGTTCGATGAAAAGGTATAAACTGAGAAATTGGGACTTTTTCCATCTTTTCTTATTAGAAATTAATTCATGATGAATTAACTCCTTAACTCCTTACTTCGACTTTGGATTGGGACTTTTTTTTTTTAGAACTTGTTTAATTAAAACAGTTTGGTTATTGCATTTATTATTAAGAGTTTCTTTTTTAGGAAATATTTCATTTGGGGTTAATTCCTTTGCAGTTAATTCGTAGAGCCAAATTTGTTCATCATATTCATCGTTTTTATCTTGTAGATGAAGTATGACGAAAAAGGACTATAGCTGACAAAAATAAAAAAAAAAAATTTCAACTTTTTTGAATTACTTTTTTTTTCTATACAATCCTTCTATCTGCAAGATTTCTACAATTCCTAAGTTGTTTGAAAAACTAGTTTGTGGCAAACTTATACCTCTTTAAAAAGATTTATCCCTCTGTTTCAGCATGGCTCCGTGGCAGGCAGATCTACTGCCACAAATCTCTCTTCTTTTTTTTTTGTAATTCTGCCTTGAATTACCTTGAGAATAGCTTGCAAGGTGATGTAATAGGGTCTATCACAGAATCCGTCGTATTCGGGATTTTGCTACGAACCCCGAAAGAACTATCACAGAATCCGTCGTAGAGTACATTTTTTGCTTTCGAAATTCGTAGAACGTGGTATATTCAGTGATACCACGTTCATAGTAAAGTTCCGAATACGACGGATTCTGTGATAGGCCCGAATATATACGGACTTTGCTAAAATGCTTGATCGCGTTAACCACAATATATTAATTTCCAAACTAATTGGCTTAGGACTTCACTCCAATTTCCTAAAGTGGATTCATTCTTACTTAACTGATCGTATCCGGTATAGTCGCATAAATGACACGTTCTCATCAACAGCTTTTGTTACCTCTGGAGTACCTCAAGGTAGTCATTTAGGCCCTCTGCTCTTCCTTTTATTTATTAATGATATTCCTGACTTGTTTTTGAGCTCCCAGTGTCTTATGATTGCCGACGGTTTGGAGGTTTTCCGACCTATACGTTCAGTTCACGATTATATTCTTTTACAAGCGGATCTTGAACGACTTTCCATATGGTGTCACAATAATGACCTTCATCTCAATGTCTCCAAATGTATTATGTATATATTGCGGAATTCGAAAGACTTTCAAGATTCACATACTCTTAACTGTTTATTTTTTGCATTTGTCCGATATCATCTTGGGTACTGCAGTATAGTATGGAATCCATTTTACGAAGTGCATTCTATTAGATTAGAGAAAAATCCAAAAGCGTCTTACTAGAGTAGCCGTTCGTGGACTGTGATGGAATATTGAAATGCCATCTTACGAGACGAGGTGCAAATTATTTGGTATCTTTCCTCTTTTTAAACGTCGGTAATATTTTTCAATTAGGTATGTTTATTCATGATTTCTTTTACTATAATCATTAATTGGATTTTATGCTCCTTCGAGAGCTTCTAGAAATCATCTTTTATTTTATGTTCCTTATCATAGAGTTAATTATGGATACAATGAAAGAATTTCTAGATGCATTAGTCCAAAAAATATTGTAGTATATTCGATTTTCATCTTAATAGGGATTCATTTAAGATTAAATTAATTTTGTTGTTAGACTTTCGCTTTTTATGTGGTCGTTTTAAAGAATATTTTTTATATTAAGTAATCTACCGAGACGAGAACAGTAGATGTACTCGTTTCATTGATTGAAAATAAAATAAAAATAAAATGAAAGAGCCGCAACAAGGATGTATAGCTATCAGTAAAATTAAAAAATAATTTGGGTACTGATTTTATTTTATTTTTGCAGATGATCCATATCATCGATTTCCAATGTTTAGATTTAAGAACCTAAATGTAAACATCCTGTTCTGTATGGATTACCTAAGTAAAATAAAAAAAGTCCTTGTAATATTCGTTTTAAAGAAATATAAATTGGTAGTAAATTCACCACACATTACCCAGCAGCCACCGTTTATTTATTTTTATTTGAATTTTTTTCCAATGTCAACACAGAATGAAGTGTCAGTCATCTGTCAGATTGCTTTGGGCAAGTGTATGCGTGCGTCTAATTGGGCACATTCAGGAATCTTGTTATCTTAATTCGACTAGATTGGTCTGGATAAGATGTAACCTGAACGCAAGAACTAGAAAACTACTAGCACGTCAACCACGTGTGCGAACTGTCAGCTTAGTACTCACTACTCAGTCACGAATTTCTTGACTATATTTGTCGGCTGCCCCTCCATAAACGTCAACTGAAACAGTCAGACAGCTGTCAAACTTACTAAACAGATAGTTGAATGTCCCCATTTACTTTTAGAGCTTGTAGACAATCTCTCTTAAGTTGGCTGAGCTGAGGGTCTATTTAATAATTAGTCTATGAACAGAACGATAATTAGTTACCAGTTGGTCAGCACACCACTTGGATATTTCATCTAAGAGGTGCAACTTTCTACGGTCTTCTCTCTCCACTCAATGTTAAGGAAAGACGTGGTCATGGCAAACTGACCTTCAGAGATGTCAAAAAAACAAAAAAAAAAAAAAATCCCTGACGATCAGCAACATAGTGGCCTAGAGTTTTTGCTTGTGCCCCGAGCGGAAGGGTGAGTTTCCCCGATCGCTACACAATTTGGTACAGCAGAATTAAGACTGGCTATCAAGAATAAGTGATCCAGATAACAGCTTTGGTGATAGTACACAGCCTTGTGGTACTCTACTTTTGAAAGGGGACAGTTTCAGTTTCTACAAGCTTTGTCAGTCTTTTTTCGACTTTCTTGTACAGCGTTAACTTTACAATGGGCTTTTCAGAGTAGGAAAATAAAAGCCTATTTATATAAGGCACCGCTTAGTTTGATCGTTGACGGCCTGAACGTATTTAGAACGTTGTTGATTTGGTTGGTTTTTGAGGCGTCGATGTCCTTCCCTCTATCCAATCCGATGCTGTCAACGGTTTCGTGTGGCTTAAAATGTCTGCACCTGATGTAAATTTCGCTGCACTGGCTGGTGAATCCTGCATTCGCAGTTTGAGACTTGCCTCGTGCGCAGATTCACACAGCTCCCGTTGATCACCGCCATTCTAGATTCTACTCACAATTGATCATGGTCGTGGCGAAAGCGTCGCGGTGTTAATCAACTCGTTTAATTTTTGAATAACCTCGTGAGTTGATCAATGCTGTGACTAAAATTCCAAGGGTACACGGACATTGGTTCTGGCTCTGCATACTCTTGAAAGAAAAGGAAAGAAAATAAATTAAAAATCCTCCCATCCTGCGCCGGCCTCCATAAAACCCTTAAATCAAACCGCATCAGACTTCCCTCAATCCAAAGACCGATGAGACACTTAAAATAAAAAAGAAAAAGAAAAATCCCTGGGAACTACACCGCTCTACGTTGCCATCATAATTTGCTCCAATTCCTAGAATTCAACAGATGATTTTCTCCTTTTTGCTGCAGGCGGCCGTCTGAGTTAGTTTTTATAAGCCGCAACGCTCCTTTTATCAATGGGCAAGGACGGACAACAAGGCCGGCCCATTGAATATAGAGACGAGACGACTTCAAAATTAAATTCAACGGAATCACCATCCACGGAGTACACGTCCGAATGGAATTATTTTAAAAGGACATCCTGATCCAAATTTGATCACAAAAAAAAGAAGAAGAAACCATCATTTAGATTCAATGAACTTCGCGAATACTCGTAAGTATTCCTTTCGATGTCCGTCCTTCCGGTGTGCGCTTTGATTTGGATGTGGCGGATTCCAGGATTGTGCAGGATTCTCTTATGCTCTCGGCTCAAGTGGTCTGGGAATGTGAGCGAATTTCTCATAACATCGGTAAGTGCCAATAATCCAAAAAGGCTTTCAGCCACTTTTCCTTTGATCGATTCGGTCGTTTCGTATCCTTGTGCGATTTGAATCGTTCTTTTTAAATGTTTCGTAAATATTTTGCAATATCCCACGCATTGTGTCGAGTGATGTAAGAAATGCAGCCACTTACCCGCTCCTCCATCAGAGCCAATTGAGGATATTTTCGGAAATGCAATTGTTCGTTATGTTTTCCCATGCAACAGTTGATGTTGTTCTGCGAAACCACTTGACCGCATCCTGACTGTATGCGTGTGAGTGTGTGTTACGGTATCCAAGGATAAACAAGGAGAAATTAAAGACAGAGAAAGGCCATAAACTACCGTTCTTCAAGTGATATTTGATATTTCCATAATTTCCTGAGGACAAGGACATTTCACTAGTTCACCATCGACATATCAATGTCGGCGAGAAAGTTGATCCTTCAAAGAGACTACCCCGGTCGACGGTATGGTCAATTAATATCTTTGTCTGGCAGGATCTTCTCATAGATAACGGACAAGTTGTTTGCTCATCTAGCCACTTGGAAGAGGGAAGGTGTATTCGTCTTGGATTCTTTTGTTTTTCTTTTGGTTCCCATCTACCGATGTGTCCTATATATATATTTTTGCGGGACCAATACCAAGTGTCCTGTTAACCAAACACTTCGATCGTCTCTACGGTTATGGGAAAATTTCTTTGCAATCAGCTGTTGGTGATCTTACCTTCAGATTTTTGTCTTTTTTTTTTTTTGCGCTCAATTTTCTCGACCTTTGGGATTGTTCACTTTTCCTCTTTTTTTTGTGTTCATGTCGTAGCTAGTGTCAGGTTTATGAGCGGCAGTGCACATCCTATTGTTCGCAGCACTTTACGACGTTGCACAATCATTTTTCAAGTTTTCACCTGTCATTAGAGCAACGGATCGACGATCCTTTGTCGATCGGTTGTGCTCGGAAACGAATGGAACGAAGGTGGTTATGGGGCTGATTTAATTGTTATTTTTACTGGAAGATCCTCCTACAAAGCGCTTAAATGGAAGGGACCACCACCATCAAAAATGGACCACAATCGAAGATTGGGCGCGTAAATGCATCAAAATACTTCAGGATCGTGATTGATGGTCAAGTGCATGGCAAGCAGAACAAGTGACAAAAGACGGTAGAGGGACCGTTTTATTTATTTTTGAATAAACTGGTTTGGAGAGGGTTTCAAGTGGCACGGACAGTCGAAGAGAGCCAAAGTTACATCAAGAAATATTCAACAGAGATTGATCGTACTGTTTGATGGTCTTCTTTGCGTCCCATTGGGAGAGCTCTTCTCTGTATATCTATTGGTGTATCAATATAGCGGTTCGAACCCCCTTGGGTCTACGCAAGAAATCCGTTGATAGAGGCAAAGGGCGGCCGTACAACAAACAGTGAATCAAAAAATATATAAAAAAATCTCTTTTCATAAAAATTCAAATCATGGAAATGGTGTAGCAGCATCGGACGGTGAATCTGTTGCCTGTCAGACTTTGAAAAACCGAATACTTGGGCTCGATTAGGTGGCTATTATACAAAAAAATTCGGTGTAATTCATACCTAGATCAAATTAGCTGCATTGAGTTAACGTGCAGAACCGTGTCGGCTACACTTGCAAGCATTTGGAAATTTTAAGAACTCTGTGCACCCTTTTAAGGCCACAACGCGTGTGATCTGAAGCTAATCAACGACCAAGTACGTTTGCAAATTATAACGGCTTCAATTTGAGTCCGAAATATTGAACTGCCGACGAAAACATAAGCCGCAAAGCTATGTTGTGGTATAAAGTGTTCAATATGATTTGGTTGGTCAGAGCTCCAAAAGGTCGGTATTCAAATTTATGGAGGAAAAAACTGCGTACGCAGTCTTATCTATACTTATAATAAAACTGTTGGCAATTTTTCTGTTACCTAATGGCGTGAGAACTACTGCACCGATTTCGATGAAACTTTTTTTGAAATGTTCCTTCAGATTTTGTGCAACATATAGGCTATTCCTTTCATTGCCATGCCTATTTTTTGGAGCGTTTTTGACCAAAATGTGTTTTTTTTTCTGACTTTACTGCCTTTAACTCGCCATTTCTCAAATAATTCTTAATCCATGCAAACAAAACAAAATACTTAGGAGAGCCAACACTTTTATAGTTATTTCAAGCCATCAATCAGCTTTCTATGCCCTCTAGAAGCTGAGCTACAACCTAAAATCTAACACCAAAAAATTAAATTTATTTTCTCAAATCGAATATTATCAGCAGCCGCGGTTCTTGATCGTTGTTCTGCTTGGGGGTGGTTTGGTGGCGCACATCGCACAAGCACGTTCATATGAAAAAACAACAACAAAAAACAGCGACAATGTGTTTCGGATCGGAGGAAATGCGCAGATGGCTGATGACGTGTGGTGTGGTGGTGAATGTACTTTGGAGGTGGTGTATATAGAAACTGAGTTCATGGTTTTTGTTTTAATGGTTGTTATATACCTACGTTGATACCTACAGACTACAGTAAAGAATTGAAGAATTCAAGAAGTAAAGACGATATAGGTGAATTATGTTGTTTGATTTACTTATTGTTGGTGTAGATACAAATTTCCGTTCAGGCTTTTGTTTTAGTGGTTGAGTTGTTTTGATATTACCTACGTTGATACCTACAGTAAGGAAGTGGAACTTTAGGACTTACGCTGTTGAATTTAATTTTCTTAATTGTTGTTTTAGGTACTAAATAGATTTGTTTGATTTATTTATTTATTTTTTTTTTCACATTGACAATGTTCACCGCTTTGTTTTAGCTAGACTGTTGATTTTAAACAAATATGCCGTTGAGAAAACGGTCAAATCTCTTTTATTGGAAACTACAGAGCCTTACGCCGCGTACGAAGTTGCGGGCACAGCTAGTTACGAATATTTGTGTTGGATCAAAATCATTTGAATTGTTAGAAGGAAATTTATTGTCAAGAAAACTGTCACACATGCAAAAGGTTGAGACATGATTATCAAATTTCTCAACTCCATGGCACGGTTTTGAGCTCCCTTAACTTCCTTCTCCTCCTTTATCTTCAGGTTCCGTTAGTTGTGGTCTCAAAACAGCGCGCAATGCGTTATTTGTGTTTTCCCTCGTCAGAAGATGGGAATACAGCTACTTAAACCAACCAACCAACTAGCAAAAGGTTGCGAGTTGACAATATTCCATGAACATTTTCTTCGTTTAAACTTTAAAGTGGTTTAAAGTCCGTGTTCGGTTTAAGCTTAATCAACAAGGTCTTGAGGAGTGTTTTTCCTCAAATATAGGTCGACTTTGTGGAGATAATTTGTTAACTAGGGACACATATGTTGCACTGAACTGCTTTCCATTAAGATTAGACCCAAAATTGTGTCCCTAGAAAAGAGTGCGAAGATGCCACGCTACCACCTTACTCTGTTGTATCCACATCAGTTTTAAGGTCTTTAATGTCCAATAAGAACAATAAGAACTTAGAATCTCTCCGATAAATCACTTGAAACGGAGTAGCCCTCTCCCTCAATCCGCCCATAGTCTAGCATACAAGGGAATTGGTTCAACTTAAAGGGATTTCAATACATCAACCTCATATATTGGAAGGTCCTACATATCCGGCTTGGACAACAAGTGTTTGCGGATAGCCCTACTTTGGTTTACGAAACGTCATATACACCTTACAGAGCCTAATTCTGTTTTATTAGGCGTAAATAGCTGTTCCGGTCACATCCTACAATGTGAACACACCTGGTTGGGCAATTTTTCATCATCCATTGCATTGCATCTAGTAAAGCCCCTTGACAATATCTTTTCTCAGAAGAACCAGTACATCTTACGAAATCTCACAAAAAAAGAAACAATTCCCCCGATGATAGGTGAGTCTCGATCATGCAAGTGAAATACAAATATTTATCGAAAGGCATCGTCTCTCACACTTTCCGAGAAGTCTCCTCTCGAATCGATTGAACGTACCGCCCTGGGGGAAAGCATACCCAGAGAGAGTGAATTTTCTAATCACGTCCAGCTATAAATTCTGGCATTACAACAGGTCTTCGATGAGAAAGAGGATTACTCCGTCTCAAAAGCAAGAAAAAAAGGATATTCAAACAGGTATATGTACACCAGTAAAAGTGGACTATTTGACGGATGAAATGTTTACCGCAGCCGAGCCGAAAACCACCAACAGACAGCTACTGCCCCGAAGCCCTTTAAGCTGTTAAATTAGCCAATGCTTTTAGCAACAATGTTGCAAAGCATTTGATTGCCAACAAAAAAAAAAAAAATCCATCGACTCCATTTCCATAGCATGACAGCAATCGCAACAATGTAACAAGTTAATGATTTTGAAAACGGACCGTAACATGTTGATGAGATGCCTGGTGGTCGGTCAAAGGGCCACCGCTTGATTGACCCAGTGTCCTTTCGATGCGGTGTCAGCAAATTTAATCAATTGTTCGGCGCACGGACTTTTAATCGGACAAACACACGTACTCGTCTGTATGCAATGAAAAACAAGTATCTAAAACCGCAAATGAGTACCACGGTTGTGATTGTGCCGAAACAGAATGCTTAAAGGGGCAACAAAAAAAAAAACACAACCAATATCTCTTCTATTCCGTTCCCACAGGATGAAAACTAAAATTAGCATGCGGTCGACGGTGCCAGAACGGATGAGTTTTTAAAGCTTTTTGCGTGCGAGGAAACGAGCATCAGCAGCAACATACACACTCGCCTCTCGGTTGCGCTTTTTGTTGTTTTCTTTTTTGTGTAATTTTTGGAATTTCATTCAATAAAAGTTGTAGTCGTCGTCGGTGTTGTCCTGCACAGCACAGCACACCTCCTCGCTGTCAGTTCTTTATCGGAACGCTGTTTGCATGATAATCGGAGGGATGGTGAAGATAAAAATTCGACGATGGTGCGCTGTGTTGGTCAGTGTGTCTGTTCGTCTGAGAGTCTGATGGGTCCCGAAACGACTTGGAATTTCGTCTTTATGATTGTATCTTTTGGAGATTTGATTTTTTTTTATTGGATCGGGGAGTTGATTAATGGAAGCAGTGAATAGCAAGTGGATTGGGTGGAGTTGAGTGTTATTAGTGATGGGAGATATACCCATATCTGGGAAGTGAATGTGTTGAACTTTTATTTGATTTGAGAGGGATTTTCATTTTTTCTGTTTACCCATCGAGGAAGTTGGAAGGAGAATGGAGTTGGATGGTGGGAATTTTTCACTGTCGGATCGGGCTTCGGGCATGGCGCGCGATGGAGGACTATATCGGGTTTGTGGATCTCTGCATAATCTTAGTCAATGTTTGTAGTCTGGTCTCGTCCATCATCGTATATTCGACACAGAGAGTTTTGATTAAAGCAAGATTAATAACACGCACTTACCAAAAGAATCTGATTACCAACTTGATGTGCCCGCAGTTTTGTGCGCGGACCAGTACAATATTCAGCAATTCCTTTTTTCTCTCACCCACAAAATTCAAAGAAATAAGGAAACAACACGACACACGATCCACCACTCCATGTGCGAATATTTTCAAATGAGGGACACCTCTAATGCGATTAACACAGCGACAATTAATTACTTTGAACACATCAGCACAGCAACATCGACAGCGACATCAACGTTAGAGCTAATCCTAAATTCGCTGTTGCTGTCGCTGTCAAAGTAGCTGTGTTAATCTGTTTCTCGCATAACCCAAGTAGAAATTTGAGACTTTTATCCAAAGTTATAGTCACCACACACGGTATAGGTATTTGACTCGGTTTTGTGTCGATAAAAGCATTCCAATAAAGTGGTAACTATTTGACATATTGTTTTCAAAAATACAAATGTCCTGTAGTCCTGCACTGAAAGTTATAATTCCGAGCATGCACATTGCACAATGCACATGCTACTCAATTCCTATCGTGTCAGTCAACCTTCCGCCTTTTCACTAAAGTCCTTTACGATACACTATGTTTAAAGCGGATGGTTACGCCACATACAATTGACTTTATGAGAAACATGGAAATTCAAGCTTCCACAAAATTACAGCGATTGTCCTTGTGACTTATTAATTGTCATAGCGAAACGGGAAATTGATACGCTTAAATACGAATGGAAAATCGTTCGGAATAAGCGGAATCCGCGGAATTAGAATGTTTGCTTTGAATTTTCCACTCAAAATCGTCGCTTATTGCATGATATTTGATTTGAGATTTTTCACAATCAAATCAAATTGCATAGCAGTAAGCCGAACATCAAAATAATTTTAAAATTAAACATTTTAGATAATTTTTTTTTTTTTTTTAATAATAACGTTCCCCAATCCCGAGTTATGAGTGGACATGCGGACGTCAGTCTCTTTTACATATAGCTGTACCCACCCGGTTTTGCCCATGCCTTTCGTATTGAATCCCAGCCAGATTTCGCGAAGTTCTAAATGTCCAATAGTAATTTCAATTATACAACTTTAGATATAGCGTTTGAATTTTCTGTTTTTTTTTTTTTTTTTTTGAAGTGAAACTTCTTATGCGACTTCCAACTCAAGGTCGCGTTTAACGCTAATAATTGGATACTCAAAGGTGTGAGCGAGGGTGAGGGTGGCGCACATTGCACAGCACAAGCACGTTCACATGAAAAAAAAATAAAAAAAAAAAATGAGTTGTGTTTTCTCCAAAAAAAGGGAAACGAAAGAGAAGTATGCGAGGTGAATGTGTATAATCAACAGCCACAATGTGCTTCTGAGGAAATGCGCAGATGGCTGTTGACGTGCGCTGATGGACTTATGGTGGTTTGTATAGAAATTGAGTTCAAGCTTTTTGTTTTAATGGTTGTTATAGTACATACCTACATACGTTGATACCTACAGTAAAGAATTGAAGAATTCAAGAAGTAAAGACGATATAGGTGAATTATGTTGTTTGATTTATTGAAGTGAAACTTCTTAAATGCTTAATGCTACTATAAGCATTGCATACTCAAAGGTGTGAGGGTACCGCTCACGCTTCAGAGTATGCAATGGTGTGTGAGTTTATTGGCACCAAATGCTGGGAGAAGAATATTCTGTTGTGAAGATTAATTTCCAAAAAAAAAAAAAAAAGACTAAATCGGCAATTAATGTCTTGTTGAAGTGAAACTTCTAATGCGACTTCCAACAAGGTTGCATTAAACGTTTAACGCTACCATGGAGGGGGTATGAAAGCATTGTTGCGTTAAACGTTCAACGCTCCTGGGAGGGGGAATAGAAGGAGACAGAGCGAGAGTGAATGCGTGGCACTCGAACGCATGCGCGTAGTATACCTGTTACAGGCCAGCGCGAGCGTTAGCAACGAGTAGGGTCCTCATTATTTCATTTACTTGTTTTAGTTTGATTTGATACACATATAATTAAATAGGGTAGTTTTTTTGAAGTTAAACTTCTAATGCGACTTCCAACATTTCGTATCTTACTTTAGTTGTCATAATCCCATTGTAAATGTTATAGATTTGAATATTTCTTCACTCGAAAATGATAATAAAAAGATGCGATCAATTGTGAATTGTAAGCAATGTTAATAAAGTTTGTCTTAAAGCCTAGTATCCTGCTCGCACTAAATTTTATATCCCTCACAAAAATGTCTACAAAGATAAAATCAAGCAAGGCAGTTTAGCAAAGTAGTATCCTGTTCGCACGCTAAGTCCTTAACTTCCTATAGATGGGCCGATGAAAAGTCTCCACTCATTTAGCTCGCGAAATAAATGTCCGGTGTATTAAATCGAAGATAAATTTTGACATAAAAAACGGAGGAAAGAGTTTGTGTTGTATTTGCAATGATTTTTTATTTTTTTTTTTTGGCGGAAAATGCAGATAATGTTTGCGTGATAAATAAAAGAAAACGCAAAGCCAAACAACAGAGCCAAAACAGAGATACATATAAATATAAATAAAGGGAATCGATTTTCAGGGGGACTTATGCTCTCATTAGCCGTCGTCTTTTGGATAACAAGTGTTCCACTATGGTAAGGAGATTGTGGAAAGTTTGAGGACACATGTCGAACTTCTTCTTATAATTTCTAGGTTTCTTACGTCTTTCAAGTTTGAAATTCGAAAATTCTATTAAAATTACGTTTACTGATATCTGTCTTGGTACTCATGGTTCATAAGCATATGGGTTTTGTCCCATCTATATCATGTTTAATAATAATTTAGCGACCATTTATCTTTGGTGTGGAGAAACGAAGTGGAGACTAGGGGCGTTAAAATTTAGCGCGAGCAGGATACTAGGCTTAAAGAAACAATATGATTTCACTAAAAATCAATTTTTACCCCTTCCTATTTCCGTTTCCACATTACGAAGTTTCACTTCTTCCGCGCGGAGGGACTCCACGCACTATTTTTTTTAATGGGAGTTGCTACAACCCGTTTTCCTATCCCGCTTAGCCTTTACAAAGTTCAAAACAATCCTATTTTTAAAACGCAAACCAACCATACCAAAATAGTGTCCTATCTATCCAACTGCACCGAACCATACAGAGCCAAAAAATGTCATTGAAATCGGTTGAGTGGTTTATGAGATCGACAACACCGCCACCTATCGAGTTCAAAATAGTCCTATTTTTCAAACTGAAACCAAACATACACAGCCACACAGTTTCATTGAAATCGGTTGAGTGGTTTAGGGGATCGACAACAGCGCCACCAGCAAGCATAACACACACATACGTTTTCCAATTTCAACCAAACTTCCCAAAAACCATATATAGACCAATATCAAAGATGTGTAAAAGTTTGGTTAAAATCGGAAAATGTGTTAAGGCGTGAATCGACGACATACGAACACAATTTTAAGGCTTAATTTATATATATATTAATAGATATGTGGTGCCTTTTGATGTTCCACCAAAAGTATTCATTTCCATTTGAAACACTGTATTGAAATTTATTTTATTTTCAATGTACTTTAATTTTACTATTTAGGATTCGCTTTTCGTCTTTTTACGATTTGGCGGTTTTTATTTTACTCACATGATCTAAATAGATCACTGATTTCCATGGTTTACAAAAAATAGTACGAGATCCAACTGTTGTTGTAAACCATGGCAATCAATGATCTGTATAGATTTTTAGGCATTGAGGAATTATGTTCAAAAAAAAAAGGCATATTTTTTTTGTGATTTGTTTTGTTACAGTCAATTCAAACAAATTCTTTTTAATTGGTAAATATGAAACATTCTTTTAATTATAATCTCATCACTAATTTTCATTTACAACTGTGCGCCATGGTTACTTTCCATTTCTCTACCTGACTTACTCGACAGAAACGAATAACTATCGATCGTGCAACATTCATTAACAAATTTTAATCACATTATAAGTTATGTAATTCATTTGTAAAATATTCAATTTTTATCTTTTTTACCAATAAGGAATAATTTTTGTTTAAAAGACCATATTTTTGTTCGGACATCACCGATTAAGTGGGAAGAATCAAAACCACCTATTATTATAGTAGGAGAAAAAATTAATGAATGCTTTCTGATTTTACTAAATAAACTGTATTAAATTAAATTGGAAACAATTTATTAAGTGTGAGAAATAAAATGTTGGTGTGAAAATAAATAAAATATACATTACCTACATTAAATGTTATAAAAATATTTGGTTAATAAAAAGAATATTACATATAAATAAAAATATATTTCTGAAGTTATTCTCGAAATGCCACAAACTTTCTATACCAATTTGTTACCACCATTTTCTTTGGCAGGAAAATATTGCCATATGGACTACAAACGTTATATTTACTAAGATGTACCTTCGTAACATACCTACACCTACTTTTAAATTTGTTCACTTTATTATGTCGCTTTTAACCAATCAGACAAGCGGTACCACAAGTTAGAATCGAAAGGATCTAAAAATTTTCAAAATCCGTTTCTTGTTACTTTAACCAGACTTTTGTTGCATATAATGAATCATTAAATAAATAATTATTACGACTTCATAATAAAAAACGCCAAAAAAAAACATTTCCTCAATGTTGAACCTCCCCTATCTACAGAAATGCATATGGCAGGCAAATGGCCGTTTTCTCAAACTAATAATTGGGATCGATTGAAAAAAAAAATATATTACATTTTCGAATCATGTAATTAAATTCAAAATAAGTAGAAGACATAATGCTTTTAATGTAGTTTTACAATCATTAAAGTGATTTTGAAAGTCCCTGGAAAAATGAACGTAACTTGGAAATAAAATTGAATATTCAAAATCGTCAATATTTGTTGAGCGCGTGAGTTCTTGCCACTACAAGTTATTGATATTCGTTTTAAATTTATTTTTGTTTGAATTAAATTCGCATATTATTACCCGCATTACGATTTTCCTGACATATTTTATTTTATTTATTTCATTATATATTTACAAGCCCCTTACAGATAACGATTAAATGTAAGTATAAAAGTTTAAAAATAAAATTAATTAAAAAAAATATCAGTTATCACTTATCGCCCCCAGTTTGACACATACCTAGATCCCCCGGAAAAACCAATCAAACAACACATTTGCATTCGTTCGATCTTCACAGAACGTTAACCTTATCTGGTGCAACTATGTCTACAAGAGAACATGAACACATGAACACCCCCTGTGAAGTTTGCTTCCGGATTTTCTCGTTTCCTTTTTGACAGATTTTCCAGATCATATGTTCCCCGATATTTGCATAGCTAAAAAACGTTGGATTTGTCACCCTTATACCGCACTGGCTCCGTTCCCATGTATGTACGTTTCCCGCTTATCACAAATAAGGAAGCTGAGCTGAGACAAACAAGAAAAAGGTCATGAGAACGGTCAACCAAACTAAACAAGGAAGTGCGACCCCAAATGTGTTTCCTTCCTCATCAAGGTCTTCGATAAAGTCTTAACACCTTTCCTCCCCGATGAAAAGGCAGCCACTAGGAACAAAATCAATGACCGAAGATCATGAGAGAGTCTGCTGCAAAGATGACATGCAACTCTGTCAACTGTAACTATTCTAGTTTCAATTAGGAACCGTTTGAGGGGGGTTTCCTCCGTTCCGTGAGAAACTGCCTGAAATGCCACACATCACAATGGTACAAAGGTGATAAGGATGCTCCTATTTGCAAGGAGCAAAATAAGAAAAAAAAATCTCAGCTGATCATGATTCAAAAAGGATCACAGGTAGAAAACAGTAAGAAACACCAACAGGTTTTCGATTTCCTTCGTCTCTCCTTTTTTTATCGCTCCACACACAGACGCATATATCACCTGATGGATCAGCTGTGCGATCGGTGTCATCGCAGGCCAACACCGATCGTCGTATAGAAATCAGCTGATGTTTGTTATTGTACACGGGCTGACTTCGTCTCGGACAAGGACTTTTTTATTTGGTTCGAAAATGCCGATAAGAATAGAAATCACATTTAAACAGAGATAGAGACTGAATAGACGAAGGATTTGTGTTCTTTTTATGACCGTGGGAGCGAGATGATAACGTGGCATGATCGTTAGACCTGCTGCATGTTTGTATGTGTGTCGTTCGTTATTAAACGGCCCGATTTCCATTAGTTGCAAGTGTCATAAACGTTTCACAATTTCTTATCAAAAGTGTACGCATTTAGCCTTAATTTGCATAAAGATTGGTCCTTTGATTTACAAAGGATACGGGCGGTAAATTTAAATGGCATACTGGTGGCACCTTCAGTTCGGGCGGAGTTTAAAGATTATTTTTGATGATTTAACGCATTAGTGTCCAGAGTTGCAATACGCTTGTTTGGAGAACGATCAAAGGCGATGATAGCGCCTTCCAAAAAAGGCAGATTTTTTCTTTCCCTTTAAAATGGGCACTCGAATATGGTCATGGACATCGACATCTTTTTGCGTTTTTACTCGTTATCGGTGGTCTTTGTGAATTGTTGCGACAATTTCCAATCTCTGCTTTTCCATTGACAACTGAACTCGGTCCGACAGCTGTTCACTCTTGTGCTGGTAAAAATGTAGTCAGCTGTGCAGATAGTCGAACTATAGTGTCCACAAATGGAGTAGAGTTAGAGACCCGTGTTTAAAAAAGAGAGTCATTATCGGTTTGTTAACATATTTTCACAGACTCATGTATCATGTGTTTAACGATTTTTTTTTGTTCTGCTTGTACGAATCACACATGTGTACTAAAGAGCGGGAGATTCCTGGTTCGGCCATTGAAAAAAAAAAAACACCCTTCCAGAATCAAAGAACTGTTTTTAAAAAAATAAATAAAATAAAATTGTTTTGGTCCCATCCACTTGTGACAAAAATAAAACGCACAAGTCCCCGCGAATTTAGTTAGACCCCTTTGTGCAAGATTCGCACTTCAATACAGTGGCATAGATCAGTGTTTTTCAAAGCAAATGCTAGGAGGTCGCGACTTGCGAGCCTCGAAATCTGAAATAAAAAAACATGAAGATTAATTCTAGTTTTTGTCATTTTAGGTATATAAAGGGTGGGCCATCTAGTGGTTTCCTTTTAAATTATAGGTTATTTTGACACTGACAGCTGTTTCCGGCGCGAAATTTTGACAGAAAGTCAGTATCATACCTTTGCAGAACGAAATGAGTCTCTTTACGCTTAAACAAAAAAAAAAAAAAAAAAAAATAGTTGGCGCAACAGGTCCGGAGGGACCCTAGGCCTAGCTTCTCACAACCATTCGTTTTATGTGAGTTTTTCATTTTTAGAACGAATGGAACGGATCTACAATTTTGTGCCGATTCCAAACGGCTAAGTGAGAAGCTCTTTCAAGACAGTTACACTCTCGGATGTTTGTCAGTCTGTCGCGAGAGGTGGCGCAGTGGAAAAAAACCCAAGTTGGAATTTGTGTTTTTGCGGGATTCGAAACTCAACCTTTTTTACTGAAATTGACGACATTTATTTGGATTTGGCGCGCCATTTTGTTCATTTTATTGCATTTTTAAAAAGAAACTCGTATTTGGCCCACCCTGTACATATCAAGAAAAGGGTTGGGAATCGACCTTCGCTTATCTTCGAGAAAATTAAGTTAGGTTAGCGGACTGGCGAGACAGGGGGAACCTGGAATAACCATGAATTGCATCACATCTCCATCGAAATGTAAACAATAGTCCATTACGTGTCCAAAGTGGGAGAGACGTTTGACCTTTTATCTTTCTATCTCTACAGCTTTAAATTTTGGTTGGCATGTAAGTCCTCAACAACAAGTGCCATAAGAATTAGCCAATCAATAGACTGGAAACACGATGAAGAGGGTCACTCAACGATCCTACAGAAGTACCTTGGCAATGTACCTAACACGGATTACATTACGCCATATTTGGAATTCAGAAGACCCTTCTCTAGCGCCTACCCCAGCAGGGAAGAATGGAGAGATGGACTTGTACCTAACACGCAATCCATTCCCGGAAGTCATGGCAATGACAAGAGCCGCCCGTGAGTCTGCGATAAAGGTAATACCTCCGGAAGGTATCAGCTTCTTTATCGACAGCCAGGCAGCTATAAAAGCTTTAACTACCCTAGAAATAAAATCGAAGCTTGTGAAGAGCTGTCGCGAAGAGCTCAGAGCTCTTGGAACACAGCACAAGGTATAACTGTGTTGGATCCCTGGACATGAAGGCATTCCAGGCAATGAGAAAGCGGTGACTAGCACGACAGGGCTCGGCTAATGCTCTAGAACAAACATGCCCCTCTGTGTGCATCCCGTTCTGTAGACTAAAGCTAGAAGCAGGGAAAAAGGCCACGGATGAGGCAACCGCTAGATGGAAATCCATGGATACGTGCGAAAACACAAGGGAACTATGGCCATCTTTCTGTAAATCCAGAACAGAGAGAATCATGCGGAATAACCGGAGATGTCTCTCTACGCTTGTAGGTATCCTTACGGGACACAACACATTGCGATACCACATGAAGATAATGCGACTGACCGAGGAAGAACTTTGCAGAGGCTGCGGTGACGAGGGAGTTATAGAGGAAACAACCCACTTCCTTTGTCACTGTCCAGGTCTTCAACACCCCAGATACAGAGTCCTTGGAAAATTCTTCTTCAACAACCTGAACGAGCTATCTAGCACACCAACGGACAAAATCATGAACTTCATCAAATCCTCAAGATGGTTTGTATGCAACGACACAGTAAGTAATTAATTTACAGGCAGAATAGGGTACAACGGGTAAGGGATAAAACCTTTCCCCCGACGGGTATCACAATGGGTCAATTTTGACCTGAGTGTGGCGCGGGACACTCCCCGCCAGCCCACCAACCTAACCTAACCTAAGTCCTCAAGAAACATCTTTCCATGAATTTAAAAGAAGCTGCCTTATTTTACAGCACACTTGGGATGAATATCAGTATCATAGAAGTTTTCTTACAGCAGAATAACAAATCCAAACTAGGGTTCCGCAAGGCTGTCTATTGTTCCCATTACTTTTTTGAGAATTCTATAGCAAGCAGTTTTTTTTCGCAGCAAGCTGTATAATCTTGTGTTTGGTGATGTCATATGTGTGCAATACTTGAAATATTTCCACTAACTTCAAAAGACGCCAGCGTAAGTTTGTTCCTCGTTATTTTAAAAACATTTCGTGCGTTGTGCAGTCACAGCTGTTTTTCAAATGAGCGGATGTATTTTGTTTTCAGACATTTATTTGTTTTCTTGAAGCGTTTCTTCCACAGTCGGTCGAACAGATGAAGATTTCGTTTGCCTATCGCAAACATTTGTCAAATTTTTGTTTCCAAAACGACACAACCCATAATCTTTGTCAGAATTGAAAAAACAAATACTCCACCGCAGCATCAAATCGTAGCGCACTTCTTCCCCACTACCCTTCAACTCTTTTAAACGACTATGCGTATCTACAAGCTATTTGCCTCAGTAAATCAAAACAAGCACAGCCTGCCGCTTATACGCTCTTCCCCGTTGAGCAAAGCAACCTCGTAACGGCCACAAATTCCTATACCAACGCCACCAATTGCCGGCTCAATGGGGTGGTCTGTAACGGCCGCTCAAACATCCACCACCACACTCGCACACTCCAAACGCGCAATGCAGTTGGAGACATTATTTTTTGTCCGTTGACCCACATCATCGTTGCGGCTCCAAAAATATATACACACCAACACAGAGTAAACTTTGAGAATCTCTCGTATAGAAGACCCCATGTAAACACAAAACATATGGCAGAGACGCCTCCAAGTAGGTACTTCGTTCGCTTTCATTATTGAGCGCGTCCGGGCAGAGGGTGGACGGTGATATTCCACTTGTCAGTGTGCGTTATCATCACATAGACACTGAATGCAGGAAAGAACGAAAATTTAACCGCCGATTGTCGATAAAAACGACCGTTGGCGTATGCATGGGAATGGAAATGGGATTCCAAGCGCGCCCCACCATCGGCCTCAATCGACCGTTAAAAATGAGAAGAAAACGAGCAGCGCACTACCACCACACCAGTGATTTTGAGCGCATAGAGCTCAATAAGAGCTCTGTCTCATAGTTAGACTGTGCGGGCTCTCCTCCGGTTCTGCTATAGATGTATCGAGAACAATTCCACGGGGGTAGATATGCAGCGATACAAACTCGTTTCGTTTGGCATGGAGGCCCCCGAAAACATATTCTTCCTCTTTGTACATGCTCGTTTGAATTACCAACATACTCTTGCGCACTTTCGAGCGCCACTGTATGAGTGTAGACTTGTGCTTAGAATTCATATAGACGACGAAATTGGAGAGGAGAAAACCGAAGCCAATCAGTGGGAGAACACTCTCATAAGAGTATATTGAGCCACATGTGCAGACTGTCGACCGTAGATTGTAGACTCAACCCGAAGCCGAAGTGACGGTTACAAAGTTCTCCTCTGCACTCTCTGCGGTGGAGCTACTATTTCTATCCCCTGTTGGGGTTCCGCTGCTACTTTGTTTCAGAATACGTTACGAAAAACTCTGCGAGTTGTTGTTGTTGCTGGATTTCGGGTTAAAAATACATTTGACACTCATATAAGTATGTAGCGATATGTGCCGCTGATAAAAAGCGTTCCATAGGCTTTCTAATAAATTTACTGCCGAGACGAGGTGTTGTGCATTAGACATGCGCACAAAAGGGATTAGGAGACTAATGAGACGCGTGAAAAGAACTTGTGTGCACAACTTGGCGATCGTATCTTCTGTCTGTCAATTGATGGATATGCAATCGATTAAGGATCGGGTGGTGAACATATGAACAGAAGTCAGCAGCAATGTGATGAATTTCCTTGTCTGAAATGTATGGAACTTCGTTCAACAGCTTTTAGTTTAAGTTTGGCACTTTTTTCATTAAAAGTCGCGCCATTTAAAATTGTTGTAAATATACAGAGTAAAAACATATACGACATTTTTTAAAAACATCAGCTTTCGCTCAAAAAAATTAAAATTTTTCCAAATCAGGTTTAAAGTGGATTTCAACAAAAATGACTGATGTAATGGAAGCAATATATTCTGCCCCGGGCAATTCTTTCTCATTGTAAAAAAAATCATTCAAATTGGCAAACATTTGGGGAAACTATTAATTTCAATTACAAGGAAATACTTGTAACACTAGTTTGGAACACCCTGTGTAGGAGATTATTTTGAACTTTCTCAATTACGTAGTAAGACCTTACGATGATAGAGGAACTCAAAAAAGTGGGTCGCAAAATTATGTCCGTCTGTCCGTATGCCCAACAGGCTTACAGCCTAAGCGGCTGCCCGGATTTCGTTCAAACTTCGGATTTAGAGTTCGTGGGCCTACAGTTCCGGGCCGTTTTTTTTGGTACGGTTACCTCAATTGTAATGGTACTTCCCATATCAAATTTGCATACCAGTTTCGAATAACTGTACTTTTAACATTTGGACATATCTTGAAAACGGTCTATACAATTGTTACCAAACTTCTTGATTCCTAAGGTAATGTGGTCATTTCTAACATTTCATAGCAAGCTCAGTTTTTCTCTAGTGGAACTTCCATAAGTCGAACTCTCAAAATGTAAGAAAAAAATTCGAGTTTTAGAGAAATAAAAACAAAAACTTGATTTTTTTTTTATTTAATTATAAGGATACATATTTCAAAGAGAGAAAAGTTTTTTAAGTAACAAAAGCCCTAAAAAAAGTTATCAAGGTTATCCATAAAACTTTGAGTTGTGGAGAAATTCGAGTTATGAAAGTACGAGTTATGGAAGTTCGACTGTTCTATTATCGTACAACGGATTTTTAAAAAAAGTCTTTATTTTTAAATTCAGTTTTCTTTAGTTTACCGGAAAACGGCATTAACGACTTAAACCAAAATGCAAACTTAAATTTTAAAAATTGCTCATATCTCGAAAACCCCATTTTCGATTTCGTAAGACTTTAAAAACCAAGTAATGCTAACATCCTGAACAATAACTTGTACTGGGTTTTTAGCTAAATATTTAAGCAATAGTATTTTATATTTTTCAAATTGGTTGAATTACTACATCCGTGAGCGAGCTCTACGTCACTGAATTTTTTGGACTTAACAAGCAAAACAATAACAAATTCAGTTACATATTACTCGATCACGGATGCGGTAATTCAACCCCGGATCTTCAACACAATAGGTACAGAGTCCTAGGGAGACACATCTTAGACGACCTAGATGACCTTTCCAGCACACATGAGACGACGGTGAGCTTTATCAAATCCACAGAATGGTTTGTGTGCAACAGCACAGGGAGAACTTAATCACAGGTATTTAAGGACAGGGTTGATTTGGAGAAGGGACAACCTTTTCCCCCAATGGGCATCACTCTGGGTCAATATTGACCTGAGTGTGGCACGGAGTACTCCACGCCAACCCGCATAGTGATAACCTAACCTATGCGAGAAGGGTTTTTAGAACCTTCAAAAATACTGTTCCCGGTCTTCCAGATTGAATGTAAAAGTTTCTCCCAGCGCAATATATCTAGCTCTTCATTTATTTACCAAGCCCTTTGCATTCTTTTTATTTTACAAATCAGAAAATGCAAAGCGATGAAGATTTTCTGGATTGTGACAATAGATTTGTGAAAGAATGTACTTAGGATCACTGAACGTATGTAATTCCATCGTTTTTGAAGCTCAGGCAGCCTTTTGATTTTGTGCGACAGCGGGCTGGCGGCTGTAGTGTTTCGAAAAGCAATTGATCTAACATAAGCGATGGCTAAAGTAAAGATTCAAGATGACAAGATGACAAGGAAGACGGAACCAATGTTTCAATTCTCAAAGACTTAAGCAAAGATTACACGTGTCATTTTTCGTGGTAAATTTTGAAATAAAGACGTCATTATTACGTGAACACTTTTTCTAAATTTGTCACTAAGTGTGATCGCCTGTCAAGCGTCTGGTCAAGCGAGGTAGATCTTTAGATCATATGCGTACAAAAGACATTTAGAGTTTAATACGAAAGAGGGTTAGTCATTGATAAAAATAAGAAAAAGAAGAGGCCCAATATGGCTTCCTTGGGGAATACCTACAACATTTCGAATTTCATTCAAAAAAAAAAAAAAGGATTCAATTTTAACAAATTCAATTAACTAATTGTTTGCGGTTGGACAGGTAACTGACGATCCATTTTAAAATGTTAGAATGAAGACTTGAAGACGTTTTTAAATTTTTTCAAGACAATAAACTTGTGGGTCTTGATCTTGTTGGTCTTATCTCTTCCTTACTAATGTGATATTTTGTACTAAATCGTAAGAGTTCTGTTTTCTCCAGGTTGACTCGAAGTCCATACCCTTCGGCCAATATTCTGAGCCCATTGAGGGCTTGTTTTTATAAGTTCACTTATCTCATAAGCGATGACGCTGAATCCTGCATTATTTAGTTCTTTAAGTACATCAGCTATGACCAGCACCCAGATTAGGGGAGAGATGACCCCTCCTTGGGGGGCGACTCTACTAACAGATTTTCTTATCGAACGGTTTCCAAGTGGTTATTGCATGTTACAGACGATAACTTTTCCCCTATCAGTATAAGCGTTCTACAGACATCCTAAGCAAAAGCGAGTCGTAAGTGTTTCCAAGCATAGAAAAAAAAAAAACATCAAACCATCTATACTGATCCATAGCTCCACATTCAGTATAAGGTATAACCCATTCGATCAACATAAATTCCAATTCCAGCAATTAATCACCGAGCGCGAAATTCTTCACCAACCTGACTAGCTACTCAAGGTCGAGGCCTTTGATTAGAGAACAATTCAGTTGCCCTGCCAGACCCCGACGTTGATTGACTTTTCCTTTCATTGTTAGTAATCTCGCGGTAGCCTTCCTTCACGTAACACCCGCAACCTGACTGCCTATGCCCAACCTTCGCCATACCTTTGTACGCAAAAAATGCCCAAAAACCCATTAGAATCGAATAAAAATTCCATCTCACGTTCATCAATCATCAATTACGAGTACAAAAAAGGCGAACACCACTGGACTGGACAATTCTACGACGTTCGTGATCTGCAAGTAGATACGAGAGTAGTGTGCCGGATCTTCAATGAACTCCCGCGCAAGTGTCCTGCAAGTGTGTCACATTTATCAGACGTCTAGCAAACGATCTAAATAATGTGCAGCTCGTGAAATTTATGTGAAATCAGAATTGCACAAAGCAAACGACTTTTTGCCCGTAATTGCATTTTCTTTGATTTCTATTTCAAACTCCCTCGCCTCAGACAATCGGCAGGACACCAACATCAAGTGCATCAATGCACTCATGCCTGACACAGGTCCTTTGACTCTTACACTCTCCCACAAAAGTAGTCCTTTCAATGAATTATGTCCATGTGCCTTGCTGCTGCCAAATCCTGTACCGACCGTATATCGTGGGAATCTCTCTCCTTCTCCGATTGCGTAGGACTTAAACGTGCAAAATCCCAAGGAATCCTTAAAAAGAAAAACAAAAAACGACAACAGAACTTGGTCCTTTCTTCATCGTCCTCTGACCCAAAATCACAATTCATATGAACATATTATTACTCAAGTACTGATGGTGTGTGTCGGTGTTACTGTCAGCCTATACACGTGCACAACACCAGGATATTAGAATGTCGACTTTGTGTCCTTAAAAAAGAAAAGAAAAAACACGAACCTCTTCACATGGAACAATGGCGACACAAACGAACCAAGGAACACGTAATCATCTGACCAAAGAGGAAAATTAGATTCTAGGCTGCTTTCTTGTCAAAGTGTTTCTTCCCATCCACGGGTTGTCCAGTTTTTGTGCCCGCTAAGTGATGCTGACAAGGCAGATGACAATCGCAAATGTTTTCCATTGTAATTAGGTCGTCGTTAGTAAATAGTTACATGGAAGTGTGGTGTTTGAAGCAGTGAGGACGGTTTGGGTGAAGGACCTTTTATTTTATTTTGAGACTGCCTTGGGGGCTTCGCAGGTTAAAGGCTCTAAAGAAGAACCCTATCATCTAAGCTAGCAAAGGCGAATGGCGATAAACTTGATCTTTGTGATCCCAAAATCCTTCGATACTCAAACATATAATAAAACTGTAGGCGGTGAAACTTTTTTTGAAATGTTTCTTGAGACTCGGCCAAGAGTTTAGGCTATTTCCTTCATCGCCACGCCTACTTTTTGGAGGCGTTTTTTAAACTGAATGTAATTTTTCGACCATATTGCCTTAACCTTTCCATTGCACAAATAAATTCTTACATATAAAAATAAAAACAAAAGTCTAAAGGATGCCAACACTTTGTTTAAAGTATCAATATATCAATCAGCTTTCGGCTTTTGTCTAGAAGCTGAGCTAAAGACTAAAATCTCATACGATGCCATTGAATTTATTTCATCGTCGAAAAATATCATCAGACTGTTCTGGATCTGTTTTGGGGTGGTGAGCGCACATCGAGAGTATTCGAGCGAATCGAATGAGACAAATTTTACAACACTAGCGCCAGAAGAATGATGAAAATTGATAAAAGGCGCATTTTCTGCTTGACTCAGTCCTTAAGCGGATTTACAAGATCAACAGATCACACCAAACACTCGTAACCATCAGCAGTCACTATTAGTGACTTTCCCACAAGCAACTGAACTGCCTTTGAACTTCGTAATCAAACCTAGGTCAATGTTTTAATTGTAAGTTGGGGACGTGCAGCCGCACCCCAATCCCACCGACCAACACACATGCATGTCGTCCATTCAATGACAAGGAAACGTCATTCACCATCACCATTGAACTTGAATAATCAATTGAGAGCAATTTGTTATGAATGGCGCAAAGTGCCGGCTAATTGCGCTACCCCAATAAACAGCTGATTGAAGAAAACCAGTTCCAGACGATTGTCCGACGTTTGTCAAATTTCCACAAAAAAAAAAAAAAATCAAAACTACGTCACACACAGCGTGTATGAGTGGCATTTAATGCGGGCAGGTCCATTCGATATCAAATAATCCACACCAACAGTCATTTTGTATTATGTACCGCGTACTGCAGATACTCGGTCAACTTATGCCACATGTGCGTTGCTATACATACTAGAAGCGCAATTTAAATGAAGCGGGAGATTGTATTGAGTTGACTGTGAGCGAGCGACTCGTGAGAGCTGAGGAGGTGTGCGGTGTGATATAATCTTAGCATGGTAAATGTTGAGCTGTGCCTCAGTGATTGAGCCATGCGTTTGTGTGGTGTTTGTCTCGCGCGGCGATTTGCGACTAACCTTGAAAAGAATTCGAGATTTGTAACGGTCAACATATTTTTAGATTTATGCCTCTGTCGTCGATTGATAAAGAGGTGGTGCGACAAATTCGAGATGACATATGCTCATGCAATACAAATTGGATGAATTTAAAGTTGGGTGGTTGGGAGACCGCGACTCATGTGGCGCACGCAAGTGGAAGGGGACCTTAACCAACTTATAGCGTGCGAAACTGGAGACAGCTGGCAAAAGATCGTGCTGGATTGAGCCGCTTGTTGGTTGAGGCCCAGGTTCATCCGGACTGTAGCGCCTTAAGTAAGAAAGTAAGATTTTAAAGTTGAGGTTGCCAAGACTGAGAGGCCTCTTAGATATCCTGTTCCACTACTACAGTTAAAACAATATTGGCCAGAGAACGACACCCTGTGGAACTTCTTCGAGAATTTGCTTTCTCCTGAAAAGTTGTCATCGAGCCGAATATTTCGGTTTTAGTACTTATAGTTTAGTTTTAAATTATCGAAGTCGTATTTTCATTTGAGTAGATATTATTAGATTTTTACTCAAATTATTAATGAAATAGCTGTGCCCGCAACTTCGTACGCGGCGTGAGACTGTGTAATTTCCAATAAAAGATATTTGACCGTTTTCTCAACGGCATATTTGTTTAAAATCAACAGTCTAGCTAAAAAAAAAAAGCGGTGAACATTGTCAATATGAAACAGTAAATCAAACAAATCTATTTATTTAAAACACCAATTTAAGAAAATTAAATTCAACATTAGTAAATACTAAAGTTCCACTTCCTTACTGTAGGTATCAACGTAGGTACTATAACAACCATTAAAACAAAAACCATGAACTCAACTTCTATATCCACCACCTCCACCATACGTCCATCACCACACCACACGTCATCAGCCATCTGCGCATTTCCTCAGAAACGCATTGTCGCTGTTTTTTTTTTTTTTTCATATGAACGTGCTTGTGCGATGTAAGCCACCAGACCACGCCAAAGCAGGGGGCAGATTCCGTATATCAATATAAGTCTGAACGATATCGTTTTGGAAACTTTAATCACCATTAGAAGTTATAATCTGCTCGAATTTTTTTGAATATCATCATCTTTCATTACATTTGGGGGAAATGAACTGGATTAACCTCTCGAACTTGTAATTTTAACACTTAGTTGCTAGTTTTGGGTGCTATCGTTTCGACGATAATCGTCTGAAAAGTTACGGAATGAGTGCCCAGAACAACAATCAAGAATAATAATAATATTCGATTTGAGAAAATTTATTTTTTTCGTGTTAGATTTTAGGTTGTAGCCCAACTTCTAGAGGACATAGAAAGCTGATTGATGGCTTGAAATAACTATAAAAGTGTTGGCTCTCCTAAGAATTTCGTTTTGTTTGCATTGATTAAGAATTATTTGAGTAATGGCGAGTTAAAGGCAGTAAAGTCAAAAACGCTCCAAAAAATAGGCATGGCAATGAAAGAAAATAGCCTATGTGTTGCAAAAAATCTTAAGGAACATTTCAAAAAAAGTTTCATCGAAATCTGTGCAGTAGTTTTCACGCCATTAGGTAACAAAAAAATTGCCTACAGTTTTATTATAAGTATAGATATCGAGCAACAAGTGTGGGAGCAATGGCTTAGTGGTTAGTGTGTTGGACTACTAAGCTAGGGGTCGAGGTTCGAATCCCTCAAAAACCCACAAATTCCAACTTAGGGTTTTTTTTTCCACTGCGCCACCTCTCGCGAACGTCTGACAAACATCCGAGAGTATAACTGTCTTGAAAGAGTTTCTCAATTAGCCGTTTGGAGTCGGCATAAAATTGTAGGTTCGTTCCAAAAATTAAAAACTCACACAAAACGAATGGTTGGGAGAATCTAGGCCTAGGGTCCCCCCGGACCTGTTGCGACAACTATTTATTTATTTTATTACGAGCAACGCTGGTTTAAAGTTTTGACGAATTCGGTCAGTTTCTGTCATTATTCAGTAATGGCGAATTCATTGCCCCTGGCTCTTAACATTTGAGCAGTTATCGAGGTATAATTTAAAATTTACGTAAAGTATTTAAGAAAGCTAATTTAATATTAAAATTATCAACTTAGATACTCAATTTGGCACAGCAGTGTACTCTTGGTTGCCCTTTTAGCGATTCAAAGTTGTAGAAGCATAATTCCGACCAATGTAAGCCGTTTTCCGAGAACTTGCACATATATCTAAGTTTTTTATCATTTCCAGAAAATAAAATTGAGTTCCCACTAAATTTGTTTTTTCAATTCAATTCAATTTAATTAACAATAAGTAAAAAGTACAATAAGACTTGGTACTTTATAGTTCAAAGAGATTTTAAATGAGCTATACAAGTTCTTAAAACTAAAGTTAAAACTAACAGCGGTTTTATAATAAATTTTTTGACTTAAAGAGGAAGATTTGCCTACGTCATTAATCTTATTCGTAGGATTTAATTAGGAAGAATTAATTCGATATTTATCGTTGGTGAGCCGGAGTATTTGCTGTCGAATTGCTGTGAAGCAACAAAGGTTTTTGACTTGATTCCACAACCTGTTGGAAATTGTTGATGTGGATTGTAAAACCGCCGCCAGAATAGCATCACAACTCCCATTAATCAGTGGCATTCAGTAAATTAGTGCCCTGGCTAATTAAGTTTTAAAGGTTGAGTGCATATACTGCTACTGAATACACGGTCAAAAGACCTGATGATAATAACTGCTGACAAAGTCACAGACTACTCCGTTTGGAAGGCTGCCAAATATTTAAAAAGACCTCAAACGCAAGATCCCCCGTTACGAACATCTGATGGGAAATGGATCGGCGACCCAAAACAAAAGGTCAAACTTTTTTCAGAACATTTGACAAATGTTTTTAAACCTTTTCCACCTAGCGTGGCAGGCGAATGCCTTGAATTCTCTGATAGAATTGATGAGGACGTAATCACTTACGTTTCGCTAAAAGAGATCAGCACATGTATTCATGAGTTCTCTAATAGAAAATCATCAGGTTATGATCTAATAACTGCCCAAATCCTGAAGGAACTACCCTTCATATCATTGGTTAAACTTAAGCTTTTAATTAATGCTTGTTTTAAGCTAAGATATGTTCCACATCACTGGAAGATAGCAGAAATTATAGTTATACCTAAACAAGGTAAACCTCCATCAGAAGTCACCTCTTACAGGCCAATTTCACTTTTACCTGTACTATCCAAAATTTTTGAGAAACTGCTTCTTAAAAGACTAGATAAAATCATAGAGCAGAGAAGGCTTATTCCCACCCATCAGTTCGGGTTTAGAAATAAGCACTCGACAATAGACCAAGTACATCGTATAACAAATATTATAGAAAAATCACTAGAAGAAAAACAAGTTTGTTCTGCATTGTTCTTAGACGTTGCTCAGGCTTTTGATAAGGTCTGGCATAAGGGCTTAGAGTATAAACTTCATAGGGACCTACCTAGACAATACTATGAGATACTTAAATCTTATATTTCAAATAGATTCTTTAGAGTTCGTTATGGTTCAGCGTATTCTGAACTTAAAGAAATACAAGCAGGAGTTCCACAGGGAAGTGTTCTGGGACCAACCCTTTACTTATTGTATACTAGTGATATTCCACATAGAAACGACACGATGATAGCCACATTCGCAGACGACACTGCTCTTCTATCAACTGATAGATGCGTGACTAAATCAACAGAAAAGCTGCAAAATTCAGTTAACGAAATATGTGATTGGGCACAACGATGGCGAATTAGACTCAATGAGTCAAAGTCCACTCATATCAATTTTACAAATAAAAAAATTATAAATGTTCCGGTGGTTATTAATAACCAAGTAGTTCCTTATTCTAACACAGCTAAGTATCTGGGTATGAATCTAGATGCTAAGCTGAAATGGAAGGAAAATTTTATTATATAACCAGATATTGAAGCCTGTTTGGACATATGGTGTCCAATTATGGGGTTGTACAAGGAAGACAAATGTTAAAATAATACAGACATTCCAAAACAAAGTCCTTCGGGGAATAGTAAATGCCCCATGGTATATTAGAAATAATGACTTGCATCGTGATTTGCAGACTGATCTTGTAACGGAGGTAATTAAAAAGTACGCAATTCGTCACAATGAGCGTCTGCAGATGCATATTAATCCTGAAATAGAAGACGTCTTAAGTGTACGATACAATATTCGTAGATTGAGAAGAATTAAACCTCACGACCTTATAATCTAAATAATGAGAACCCGTATTCAAATTGTAATACCTTCTCAAACACAACTAAACGTTGAAACTAAAACCATTTGTCGATCTTTCTTTGATTGGTCATGATTAAGGAGGTGTTTTTAGTGCGGTTAGAGTCCCACACTACTCTGGGTTTCTAACCCCACTGTGTCTTTCGAGATTTTCACCTTCAGTAACAAAAAAAAAAAAAAAAAAAAAAGACCTGATTCTGTCGATTACTGCCTTCCTTCGCTATCAAGTCTATAATCACAACAGTTTGGAGTTTTGCAACCTCAGACACATTCACTATTTTATGGTCCGCACATACCAGCTGTAGGACCTAAAAGTAGGAAGAATCTGTTACAGCGGTTTCCAGTTTGTGCGATTTTTTGCTCAGTTGTTGCCACTGAAGTAAGCGTCTCCGGTTCAACCCCCAAAAATAACAATGTCTGCTTTAAGTACTTTCAAGATACCTTACCTCTAACGAACGTCTGACAAACATACAAAATCAAAAGCAACCGTCCTTAGAAGCATCACTTTCTATAAGTCCCCTCTATTTGTCTTAAAAATAAGATAAACGTTTACGAGAAGCTTTCCCTACCAAGGCATCCATTTAAAAGTATCACAAACTCCCAATCTGTTGCCAAATGGCCTACTAAAAACCAAATTTTACTGCCCATCCGCCAGATCATCTTAATCTCAGACAACAAACACCGCACTGACATGAGCAAAAGTCAAATAAACGTTCAGCGCAACCTTGTCCAATATTTACTACACCCAGTCACCCAAATATCGACTTTAGACTTTTTTCTAAAACGTCCCTTGGTTTCATTTTCTACAATGATATCATTCCGAACGATCACATCGGCACGATTCATATGTTTCATTTTTTTTTTTTTTTTTCTCAACCCAAAACCAATTTTTTATCAGCCAACTCCGGATGGTAGAGGTTGAGGTACCACAACCACGTCGTATATACCCATTCTGCAAAGAGTGGCGGCTCAAGATCAAATCACTACCTCTAATAACATTCCGAACTTCGGTCGCGTCCCGAAACCAATAAAGACGAGAAAATTTAATCAACAGTCCAACCAGACCGGCAACCAATATAAACAACAAGTCAACTACAAAAGAAAAAAAAAAGAAGAGGAAAAAACCCGTTTATCTCTGGACTCTGGGAGACCATGGATGGAATTTTGGCGCGAACAATTCCAAACGATATTTCGGGCGAATGTGCGTTTAGTCGAAAATGTATTTTTGGACGTCCACATAGAAGCGAAGAAAAACCAACCATCCTTCGACGTGAAGTTATGCGCACAACACAAAAGTAAAAGATCGTCCATCGGATCGGATCTAATTGATTGTGAGAAATGGGGAGTTTCGAGTCGAGTCCAGAAATCTGTCCCAAAGTTATTTTGTCTTCTAGGTGAGCAGAATTTTTTCTTCGTATCTGATATCCTCCCTCATCGGACAGTGACCCTGGATGGCATGTATCTATATGTAGTTGGTCGTAATCCACTTCGCAGATGTGTCAACCCTTTTCAAGATTGTTGCCGCGCCAGGTAAGCCGAGTAATCGAAATTTTTGTCGCCCGACTTGGGTGGCGCGCAAGAAGCTGAAGTATATCAAATCAATGCTATCGTGAATATTAATGGTGTGATGAATACGAATTGACTGTCGAAGGAGTCGCCGCAATGTCACTTGTCTCTGAGCATGGCTTGAGGAGTGCGCATAACTCAGACTGAGATGTTTGTAGCAATTTCTTTTTGCGGATGGGAGGTTTTTATTCAAAGATTTGCGTAAAGACCCGCATGACTGAATCGCAGGTAACCATAGTAACCTAGAATGTATGGAGGTTCGTGTTCATAATAGGTAGGTCTGTAGTAGACACTCTAAGAAAAGCTTATTTCTTCTTTTTTTCGACATAGTTCTATGTTTTGCTTTGTAGGCACTTGTTCAGAAAAAGGCGAACTTGGAAGCCTTTCAAAAGTTTGCTGTTGCGTGTTTGTTTTTTAAAAGTATGTCTCCAGGAAGAGAGTTTTTAATTTTGCATGTTTCTTAAAAAGTGGTCTTTTCGCGATTGGAAAGTACTCTAAAGACGAAGAGACGAAAGGTAGAAGACCAACTTCGGGCTCGGTCAACCTTCCGAAAGTCAGGGATAAGCCCGATTTTCTGACACACATCCTGCTTTACTTTTGACGACAGTTTTCTATATAAATAAAGGGTGTTTTTTTAGAGGTACAAAACTTAAAAATGGAATAAAACCAAGATGATTTTTTTTAATTGACATGAAATTTACTTTATTCGAAAGATAATCTTCTGGCATTATAATTAAAAAATATGATTTCTGGCATATGACCGCCACGTCTGGCTCGGACGTAGTCTAATCTGGAGGTCCAATTTTCGATGACTATTTCCAAAATTTGTGGCCGTATATCGGCAATAACGCGGCGGGTGTTGTCCTCCAAGTGGTCAATTGTTTCGGGCTTATCGACGTTGACTAGCGACTTCACATATCCCCACAGAAAATAGTCAAGCGGCGTTAAATCGCACGATCTTGAAGGCCAATTCCCGGGTCCGCAACGTGAAACTATGCGGTTACCAAACGTTTCCTTCAATAAATCAATTGTGGCACGAGCTGTGTGACATGTTGCGCCGTCTTGTTGAAACCACAGCTCCTGCACATCATGGTTGTTCAATTAATGAACGAAAAAGTCAGTAATCATGGCTCTATAGCGGTCACCATTGACTGCAACGTTCTGGCCAGCATCGTTTTTAAGGAAGTACGCACCAATTATTCCACCAACCCATAAAGCACACCAAACAGTCAGTTTTTGTGGATGTAACGGTGACTTAACATGCACTTGAGGATTATCATCACTCCAAATTATGACAGTTTTGTTTATTGACGTATCCATTCAACCAAAAGTGAGCTACATCCCTAAACACCGTAAAATGGACGTAGTGAGCGATACGAATTTCGAACAATACCATGATTTTCAAAATAAATTGGCACAATTTGGAAGCTTTGTTCAGGCGTCAATCTACGCATGTTGAAATGCCAAACGAAACTAAAAATATCAATTGACAGCTGACAAAATGGCCGCCGGTTAAAATAGTGTTGCCAACTTAAAGGCGCACCATCCTGCATGAACCAGTGGTCGTCCAAATCTATGTCTTCAATTTCAGTAAAAAAAAAGTCGGTTAGCATGTGCCTCTGTAACACCCACCGTTGACCGAAATGTTGTTCCCAACCTCATTTTCAAAGAAAACTATGCCACCACTCAACAATCCGCGCCAAACTCTCAATCTCAGTCGATGCATTGGCTTCTCGACAAAAACGGGTGCGGGTTTTCCCAGCCCCAGATGCGGCACATTTGTATGTTAACGTAGCGGACCTCGAATTTCCATTGTTTACATCTCAGGGACGTACTTTGGAGTCGCCGATCCTGCGTCAGTATATCACTCATGAAATTAACACGCGAATCAGTTCATTAAAAGTATCATTCCAAGCTTTTATCAGAAGAGTGTTTTAGATATACCTATACAAACAGTGCAAGTTCAACTCATATGAGGCACTTTGCAAAGTCAAAGCTTATCGCACACTACACACAGGTAGAACTAGCATTTTTAGCATTTAGTTGTTAAAACATCTCGAGTACTTACCCACTTGTTAGTTTCTTATCGCAAAATATGACCATGGAGGTGATAAAACGAATCATGCGATACCCGCCCCCAAATTCCCATGAATCTTACACCAAATTGTAAGGATAGAGAAGAAGAAAGCAAACCTTTCCTTCGACACACAAAAGAACTGAAAGAGTATCTCTCTGTCTCTGCCTCAGCCATAATTGGAACACTTGATCGGGACCAAGTCCTTCAGCTGGATACCGCATGTCAATTATTGCAAACCAGTCAACAATAAAATCAAGAAAAAAATCCAAAGAATACCTCACCATGAGCTCTGAACGAGAAACATACCCAAATTCCACTTGAACAATCTTGAGAAGGACTTTCTTCTTCCCCTTCCGAGACAATGGCCGTCTTAGTGTTTGACCGAAACGTCAACCTTGCAAAAACTACAATCGATCGGGTGGCAAAAGTGTATACCTGACAGAAAAGAAATACTTGAGAAGGGAATTTTCTTTGAGGACCTGTCACAGCAGGTCGTCAACATTCAGATGCATCTCCAGCTATACCCCAAACAATAAGACTGCGAATTGAGTGCCAATTTGCACCTCAGAAAAGTCTATTTAAATTGCAATCGACGTCGATGAGATTTAGATGAGGATAGGTTCGTCTCCAAAAGGACATTTGCATGAGATCGATCGCGAATTTTTCCCGCACGTGCTATAGTTTTACACGCACTCAGTGAACGGCAACCAGCTGACCGTGAAATTGCAATCCAGTCACAGCGGTTGGTCGTGCGTTTCCTTGTTCTTCCCGGACACTGTTGCGTCATTGTCACTCGGTCCTACTGAAAGCATCATCACTGAAAGTGGTATGAATGGAAAAAAGGATTTTCAATGGCGACATTGTTTGCACGCAGTTTGTTCTTCTTTAGGTGGCAAAGGATAATTTTTCGAGTTCATATTTTTTTCCTAAGCAAATATCCTTTATGATTATGAAGGACCAGCATACGGTTGCATTTGAACCTTGGTTTTATTTTTATAGGTTTCCACTGCGAAAATTGTATTTACTCAACAACAATCAGTTGCACTGTTTTCGAGATGTATGTTCCAAGAAATAAAAAAAAAAAATAGTTCCACAGTCCTGCAGATAGAAGTGTTTTTTTGTTTTTTTTTTTGTTATTTGCGTTGTGCAATCAATGGCGGCTTTCACAAAAAATACTCTTAGCTACTCTATGGTTAATGTGAACAACACTCCAGTTGATGGTTAACACTTTGATCTGTTTGACTATTGAACTGATCCTTCGGCCTTAAAAAATAAATAAAAAAAAAAACGAGATGTGTTGTGTCGAATATTTATTTTTACAATTGCCAGCTGTGGGTGTGAGAGAGCAATGATTTTTATTTGAGGAGTACCACAAGAAACCCGTTTAGGGTTTATACTATTTCTTGCTTTTTATTGAAACTGCTTTTAAGGACTATCTCCAACAGCAGAAATTAAAATCGATGCATGGGAAGTTAGCAGTGATTATGAACAATTAGAGGACCTAGGATAACAAAACAAGTCGATAGTCGCAAACACTTTAATCAGAAACCAATCAAGACGCTGAATACCTACGTCCTCTGAGGATTTGTGGATGAGTTGTCCCTAAGCAGATCGAGTTAAAAAAAAAAAAGCTTTAACTGGGCAGCAAAGCGCGTATGAAAGCGTCACAGATCCGCTAACAGGTCTTTCCCGTAAACATCCAATTTATCAGTGGGCTTGGATGGCTGTAGGAAATAAGGCCCCAAATGAGAAAATAGTAGGCCAAAAATTTTGGGTGTTATTTCATAATGAAATAATACCCCAATTTCAAATATGACATAACTGCGATGAAATAAGGCCCAACAAAAAATTAAATAAGGCCCCGAATTTGGGGCACATAATCTAACAGTGACCCCAAGCAGGGGGGCAGCATGCCCCTCATACGTATTCCATGTCGGAAGGGTTACAAGAAATAACAACAAATTAGTTTTGGGGACTTACTTCATTTCTTCTTTTGGGGTCTTATTTCATTGGGGCCCTATTTTGCAGAGCTGGCTTGCATACGTTGAAGGGATTTCTGATAAAGAGGCACGTCGACCTAAAATATCTATTCTGCCGTGCATAGCCACATACAACGACCAAAACAAGAATCAACTATAAGGAAGCCGAAGTTCAGTCCTCATTGGGTTCGTGCAATTAATAAGCACCATTACCGCAGATAGCTCGAAATATGGGTATGGATTGCCACATGTGCACACAATCCCAAGTGGGTCATAAACTATACAACTAGCTAAAATGGCATATGTCTCAACAGGCGTTTGAGGATACCGGGCCGAGCTTTGGGAAACCCGAATTGAGTTTATCTCCCACCGAATATGTATATTTCCCTTACAAATCAGTTGAGACTCATAAGAAAGCTAGATCCATATGTCCCTTGTATAGCCACACTTCAAAGTGCTTTCAATACCATTTAAATTTCAACTCCAGCGCACAGAGCGTATCAGCCAAAGAATGCCCAAGAGCGAACATCAACAAAAAGCGAGGAGAAAAAAGTCCTCGACACTCTGGCCACTTAGGGGGCACTCCATGTACCACCACCACCGCCGCACCGCCCTCCATCAAAGTTCTATCGAATTTAGCATTTTTGGCGGGAAAACTCGGCTGCCCCCAAAGAACAAGTCCACCAACCACATGTGTGACGACGAAGAGGAATTCACAAAAGCAAATAACCTGTACCACTTCTCTGCTGATGGCAGTATCATGGATGTGTTGTGTATGAGTTTGCGGTCTTTTAACCGATTTTTCATCCTCTCTCACATAGGCATAGTCCATTTTGAATGAAAAAAAAAAAAAAAAACAAAAAAAAAAACTCAAACCAAATCAGTACAAATACAAAGTGTATTCCTGCTCCTGCTGATCAGCCTGCTGATGATCGTGATGGTGTGCGGGGATATGGCACAGAAATTCCAAGAAAACCCCCGGCGGATTACTGCTTCGCACACGGTCATTCAAAAATAAAGATTCCGAAACTAAACAAAACAGAGACAAAAAACAGAAAAAAAAAAAATAAAGGAAATCTTCTTGTTTATTATGCGAGCTAAAGGATGAAAGGGACAAGTTTGTCCAGAGTGTACATAGCACATCCACCACCACCACTACGTGGACTAGCAGCATTCCAAAACAAAAAACATATGATTTCGGCTGCATATTTAATTTGCTTTTGTGTTTATCTTTTATCGTTGTTTCGCTTTTAGACGATTCTCGGTTTTCTCGTTTTTGTAGCGGGTATCTTTAGGCGACCCGTACACGGTACGATTTTTCAATTTTAATTTTAATTTCAGTTTTAATTTCAATTTTAATTTCAATTTACTAACATCTTTAGTTTTGAGTTGTACAATAAGACTTGGTCTTTTATTGTATAAACATTAATTGCATTTATGTAAATTCAATAAATATTAATAGGTTAGGTTGGGTGGGGTTGTGAGATCGTCACAAAAGACCAGGCACCAAAGTGGGCCCATCGCCATCCCCAGGGAACCATTACGGTTAAAAACCTAAACCAATTCGCCCAAACAATCAATTTCCCTACAGAATTTGGTTATGGTCCCAATATTGTTTGAGGAACCAACCTCCTCTAAGTTATTAAAGAAGAACCTGCCTAGGTGCTTCCTTCTACTCCGAGCAATTGCTTGACACTCGCATAGAAGGTGGGAGATGTCCTCCGTAGCTTTTAGGTCCTCACAGTACCTACATGTATCTGTATTGGTCAAACCTAGTCTCATGGCATGCTTCCTTAAAAGGCAGTGTCCAGAGAGTATTCCTACCGTTAATATTAATAAATAAGGCCAAAGTTAAAAATGCAATAAAGAAGATTAAAAATTCAAAACTCCAACTCCGAAGTGGACGTTGTATGTGAACAAAAATTGGGCGCAGAGGTGTTTGTTATCGAAGCCTTCGCTCATCTTCTTCAAGCCATTTGTGGGTGAGTTTTGGTCTTGGAACAACAATTTTACGCCGTATTAGGAAATGTTACTTTCAAGGCGTTTGTCAAACTTTTGCGCGGGGTATTTTAGTCAGAAAAAAATTCTCATGGTAGTTTTTGTATATTTTTGCGAGTCAAAACGGTTGAAATTCCAAAATGAGCAGTGGATGGTTTATCTAATTGTGATCGCAACCAAAATTTGTATATAGATAGTCACAACTTGGTGAAATTGGTGAAATTTTGAATTACCTATAGAAATAAACCCGTTTATCTGTGGGACTTCGAACGGTCGATTGGTGTTGCTATTTTTGTAAGTCAAGTCTAGACCACAAATTTCAAATGCGCCGTTTGCACCACATTTTCGATTTTTTGGATCGTGTATGGGACACTTTAGGCTGCATTGGTTGGTGGTTAGTTGGTGTTGGCTTGTGGGATCTTCTCAGCCTTTGATGACCCGCAATACCACTGAGAAGATCAAATGAGATAGAAAGGGAATACAGTGTTTTTAACAAGAAAGAACATAAAACATTTGGACACTTTTGACACTTTGTGAGGTGTCCAAAAATTCGGTCTAACATCTCCAAAATTTAGTCTAAATTTACGCACGCTCAAAATTGTAAAAATTGTATAGAAAATGTATATATAATACATGGCTATAAATAAAATCTAGAGTCGAAACTAAAAATGTTTATTGGTAGGCCCAATGCATATAGCCTGTTGGGATGATGTCTCGAACCACATTTCTAGTTTTTTTAAGCTGTAATCTTTACTTGGTCTTTAATGGGCCCTTCATATTTGGAATCATACTGCCAACCAAACTGTTTCAATGAAATCTCTTGCATTTTTAGCGGAGCCTGCTGTCTGCGCTCCTTGGTCCAGTGATACAAGGGCTTAAACGTCAAATCTTTGGGTAAGACCCATTTTAAGGATATAAAAATTTTGCTGGACCGACTTGTTGGGTTCCGCTATCTTCGTGATATCACTTCTGTTTAAAATCTCGCGACAGACGTTTTTTAGGGCCAAATTAAACAAACAAAAAAACCGATCGCCGCCAAAAGTCCAAAGAAGTCGTTTAGCCCCAGCACACTAATGGACATATCTGTACCGAGTCATCATCGCAGGAGTTCTCGGTTAAAGCTACTTCGGCAATGTTTAAGTACCATTTACCCAAGTAGGAATAACGACGCTGAGATTCCTGATGGTATAGTTGCGCTCAGAGCTCTAAGGCCGTGTGATACTAAATCAAGTTTTTATCATATGCTGGGAGTAGTGTCCAAATGGAGTTCCTGCTTTTTAGTCATCATCATAACTTGATTTGATACAAGTGCATTCAACAATACGTCTACTCCTCATAGTGCGAAGTGTTCAGAAAAATGGCCCAACTAGGCTTCTGCTGCACATGAGCTCTGCCCTGGAGGACTATCCTCCCATAAATACCACTATATACACATTACCATCTTAGAACGAAGAGTTCAAAAAAGCCTACAGCAACTTCAATGTTAGATTTCGAGAGATTTTTGAACCAGAACACTATTGTCGGGTCTCTTTTCGTCGCCTTCAATGTTAGTCTGCAATTCTGTCAAACTCAAGCGCTGCCTCCCTATTGAATCTAAAACCGAGATAATTCCGTCAAAATGGAATCTTCCCCAAACCCTACATGCACTGCATTCCATGTCCTTGTGGGCGCAATAGCTTAGTGGTTAATGTGCTGTACTTCTAAGCGAGGGGTCTCACGTCGAACACCCAGAAAAACAATAATCACGCCTTAAGGTTTTATCTACAACCTCTTAATAGGTTCGATTTGTGTTTTTTTTCATTGACCTCGTTCTCGTTAGTTGTAGGTAGTAGCCACTAAAATGAGTAGGTACTATCAGTGGTCCCAGATTGGGGGGAAAGTCGGCAATTTTTCGACTTCTTCTAACAAAAGGGGTTTTTTGGGGAAAAAAAATCTAAATCAATCTAAATAGGGGAAAAAAAACATTAAACATACATTTTATTTAAATAAAATCTTCGAAAGACTACACTATTTTTAAAACTCATTCAATGTTCATAATCTTAAATGGGCCCATGTAACGTCTCACTTACAAGTCCACGTCGTCTTAAGAACAGAAATCTTCATTCACTTGGCGAATTGTCTAAATATTTCGGACATATTTTTTCTTCTTCAAATTGGGTTGAAATTGATAGGGAGTAAGACTACTAAGAAATTTAAACATCGAAATTATTTCAACTGACAATGTTCAAGAATTTTGGAGGGAAATATTAAAAACAAGTCTTGAAGAAGACGATATTACGTTTCCGAACATGAAAAAAATTATGGAGTTTATTTTTTGTCTTCCTCACAGAATTTTTTCCAGCAATAAATTTAAATAAAACAAAAACACAAAACACGAAACAAACTATCTCCAATTCGGCTGGAATTTTGTACAAAGAAAATTTATTAAAAAAAAATGATTGTTATGACTTTGTGGTAGAAAAAGGCTGCTTAAAACTTCACAATGTACAAAATTTAAGGTACATACATATTTTTAGATATAACCTGTTTATTGATTTAAACATAAATATGTAAGTTTTCTTTTTTTTGTTTTTCATTAGTATTTCATAATAATTACTGAAATTAATGCGTTCCTATTATTTTGTTTGTTTGCTTAATTCCAAGATGTTTAAATAAAAGATAAAAGGTTAAAATTAAACTTAAATAAGTGTTTTTGTTTTTGGGGAAAAAAGGGATTTTTATTTTTAAAAAGGGGAAAAAATCTCGTTTTGGCGTTAAAAAAGGGGGATTTTTTTGTTATTAATATGAGATGCCTCGTACTAGGTACCTGATATTGGGTAAACTTGTGTTCAATTATGAATGGCTCTGAGCCGAAAGCCCTCGCAGCTAGCGCTCACAAAAAATTAAGTTAGCATATATATTTAATATTGTATGTTATTTGATTATAATAATAATAATACTTCAACTACGCTGCGCTGAAGCGTCGCACTGTGGTCCTACAAAGCAAATCTCGTGGAAAAAATACTAATTTCGATGTTTAATTTTTATTGTTTTGGAAACTACGAGCAATATTTCGACTGAAAGTGTTTCCACAGCTCTGAGTATAAAATATAATAAGCATCACGAAAAGACAGAAGCGGACATCGCAATTGATTTTATTTTATTTCTTTTTTCGTCCGTTTACTTTTTTGCTACACTGTTTCATATAAAATAGATTACTCAAACAGTTTATAGTAAATACTGAAGCGCCACAAAACGAAAAAATACAGTTTAAATACTTGCTAAAAACATTAAAAATAAGTTCATTCATTTTATGCATCTACTGTTGTAAAAATATTTTCGATCACCCTGTGAAAATTTAAATAGCAGGAAACCTTTTTTAACAAGATTCGTAGGATTGTATCTGTTTTTAATGTTTGTCTTCAATTCCTTTCACTCTCAATTCCTTTTTCAAAGAAAATCTTACTTCAGCCTAAGATTTAGAAACACCCTCTGAAGCAATTTTCTTAAAAATCACTACTTCAATATTCTTACAGAAATCGAGTTTTTTGTCAAATTTGACTCCCAGGTCTTTTTTAGAGGAGATAACAGACAGTGGGATATTATCGATCATGTACGTATATGCTACTGGGGAGAGGTTACGACAAAATGACATGCTTTGACATTTAGAGACATTAAGGCGGAGGTGAAAGTATGCAGTCCTGTTCAGACTGAATATGCCGGAACACTTTTAAACCATCAGAAAACATCCGACATTGTGAGTTCAAAAACAGATCAGAAATAAAGAAAATAGAAGGAAAAGTAATGGACCCAAATGACTACCCTGAGGCACTGCGGAGGTGACATAAACCGGTGATGAAAGTACATCCTTTATAATAAACATACTAAATGCGATTCGTGAGATAGGAGCGAATCCACTCTAGAAAGTTGGAATGAAATCCCAATCTTTTAAGTTTTAAAATTAATGCATGGTGATTAACGCTGTCCTTTCCTTTCCGTTAAGAGGTGAAAAAAATCGTAACAATATGTTCATTCAAAAGTTATGATTTTTGCTACCAAAAGTCATTTTGGACCACAGTGCGTCGTACATTGAATATAATTTCCTGTTGGTCATCTTGGAGTTACGTACCGTCGAACAGTCGACTTTAAATATTGGCTGCAATTGGAAACTGGTCAGAGTCGACGTTTTCTTTCCTCGAAATGTGTTAATCCGTAGAAGCAGAGTTCTAATTTGTGACAGCGCGATCTATCTAATCCCTGATCCTCGCCTACATTCGACACTAAATAAACAGGACATTAAAATTCCATTCAATTAGTCGACTTGTTCTCTTCGAACTGTCAGTCATTTCCTTTGTATATACGAATAAGGTAATCCAAAACCAGTCGATCGGATTTCAGCGAAAATCGATTTTTCAATTTTTAAAGTGACCACCTTATCCTGGTTTGCATTACAATAGAACTACATATCCATATAGCGTGACACGAAACCAAATCCAAATCTCAAGTGCACGCACATTCACCCACTCGACCGGGCCGGCGATTTTAGCCGGAGTCCCAGTGCACACTATACGCACTCGTTTGCCGATAAATTGTTTATGTCTATCTCCGAGAGGAGATTTATGTGCCAAACGATCAGTGGAATCGTAAAACTGCATTCGGACTCCTTCCTCCCGGATGGGTAGCCCAGAACAACTTAACGCAACGACATCTGAAAGTGGGTGTTGGCAATATTTTGTAATTTGATTCCCATGCTTTTGTGGTCGGACTCTGTGCAATGAGGTTTTCGTTTTTTCGGTTTTTTTTGTTTTTTTTTTTTTTTTATGTTGTCGTCGTGTCGTTTAAGATCAAAGATTCCACGCAAACCAAATCTGGTCCAAACGGCGAAGAGGAGACAGAGAATTGCTTTAAGGTATCCGCACGCATCATCAGGACACATCGTTCTAAGTATAGTCGTGCAAGCAGACCGAAAACTAATGGAATCCCGGCTCGTTGGTTGTTTTTGGGACCGCAATGAAATATAACGTCTGGTAATCGCCTTGGCAATGAATAAATTCCATCGCAAAATATCTTTTTGGAGTTTTTCTTTTTATATTCCGCGCCAGGAAAAGGTTGGAGTTACAGTGCCGAATGCAAGAAAGGTTACGTTAGGCCTAAAGATACATAAGGTTTATTTGTGATTCGTATTTCCGCATCCGTGAGCGAGAAATACGTTACTGAATTTTGTGGATTTTACATGCAACACAATAACAAATTCAGTCACTTAGTACTCGATCATGGATGCGGTAATTCAACCCCATTATTGATTGTGATTTTAGTACCAACTCCTTCCTTCAGAATAGAGTCCTGGGAGAAATTCGTTCGCTGTTTGGAAACTGTTCAGTTAAAAAGTAACTGAACAAGTTTCCTGAGACGGTGCTGTTTTAATCAGAAAGTGGGGTACCTCAAGGTTGCGTACTTTCACCGCAGCTGTTAATGGATGAAATTTGAAATTGATTCTTCACGTCTATAGGTGATTTTAGGTACAGTAAATAGTTCACACCTCAGTTTTGGACTTATTTGGAGAGTCTTCCTTACCTTCCCCTGAAAGACGCCTTAAAAAGACACTTAAAGCTTTTTCCTCGGCCTCTCAGGCCTAGTTAGTTCCTCTCGTAAGATTTTCTGCCGATCTATTCCAATTCCCCCTTTCCACTACAAGATCCAACACCCCAAAGGTTAAAGAACGATTCTATCCCGACTACTAAGTGTCGGCGCGGCTATTTCTTCTTCGCCTCGTCGAACCATCCCACGAATGGAAACCACATTCCTGGGATACCTCAAGTGTTAAATTGTCGTTTGTCTTTTATCGCTGTCGAGAGCTGTTTGTTTTCGCTGCTGCAGTCCGACAGATGAGATTGCCTGCCCAACAACAAAACAAAACAAAACGACCAAGATGAGTCCTAAAAAATTGCATCGCAGCAGGAGGAGACGGACATACCTACAGATCCACGCCGCACTCGAGAGTCGAGTCTCCTTTCGGATTGTTTATTATAATTTCATTCCTTCTTGTTCCGTTCGGTGTGTGATCATTTTTCCACGATCTTGACTATGCAGTCGGTGTGTATGTGTGCGCATAATTATTGTTATGCTGGATTTTATTATCGCCGAGATAGATATTCCCAGTCTCACATGGACATTGGCCAGTCCAAGCAAACACATAACGAGCAGGTTCAAAAAGGAATGGGTAAGGAAACACAAAAAAAAAAGGATAAAAATTGCGCCAAACCTGCAGCCAATACACGCGCTCGCCCTCACTTCCATCTCTCAGGGGGCATCCTATCATCCTATATAATATGCGAGGAGCGACCATAATATCTCTTTTTTTTACGGTCCGTTCATCGAGATGGTTTGAGTTTTTTCCCACAGGCAGTGCGAAAGAGAGCCTCTCCATAAACTGTGAGGTAATGTCCTTATTTTTATTAGTTCAGATGATTTGTCTGTTTTTTTGTTTTTCATACTTTTTGTGTGTGCGGGATCGAGACTTATCCCTTTAGGATTGTTGTTGTTTGCGCGGCTTCTTTTCCACTTGGCATGTTTATGAAGAGAACAAGATAATGTCGACGACAAAACTGCTGATCATCATTCTCGTCGTCATCGTCGTCGTCGTCCTCCACATCATGATGATGGGATTTGTGTATTCATTCTATTTTGGTGGATTCCTGGAAGGCCGGTGCCCTAATCGTCTTGCACCATTGAAATTCACTTTTTCAAACGATTTGCGTTTGTGTCTTGTGTGTTCGTCTCCTGGAGAGTGCCTTATGGATTTTCGTCTGTTTTCGGCAGCGGTGTAGGTTGGTCCGTTGCGAGCATACATGGCAGGGGAGCATATAAATTATATTTTTGGAATTTTTAGTAGAAATGCAAATGATGTTAGATACACCATTAGTTTCGGTGGGGGCTTATGTGATGGGGTTATAAATACACTTTGTCTGAAGGATTATTTTTTAATCAGAAAGTCAGCATGACTATATGATTGTGGAGTAGCGTTGAAAGATGGTTCAACGCGAGGATAGTGGAATCATTAGAACTAGAGGGACCTTATTAGTTTCGCTACGATATCTGTCTGTCTGTCTGACTCAATAGACCAATTTTGTACCTAGGTCTATCTCAGAAACTTATTGACGTAGAAGGCTGAAATTTGGGCGCAGGGACATAAGTCCCCCGGACATGGAAGAAGGGGTTGGATACCTAATGGATTTCACAATATTTTGCTAACTATTATCTATGCAAAAACTTGGGACTTATGTCCCATCTTCGGCAAAACAATTTTGGTACTTATATTCCGATGGTGTGGGACATAAGTCCCAAATCGAATTTGGGATTTATGTCTCACTTAAGTGGGTTATAAGTCCCAAAATTAAAAATAGGGAATTATGTCCCTGCACCGAAATTTGCACACAACATCCGGTATAACCTCTAGTTAAACGAAAAATACCAGTGGTAAACGACTGGTTTTAGAGGAATTAGTTATTTGATGAACAAAATAATTCATTCGCACAAAAAGCTGCTTATTTGTTGATTTACAAAAAAAAATAATATAGGTATATACTTTTTTGTAGATTATGCTCGTAGCTATATTAGTGCCGAAGAATGTTTTGCCGAAAAATTAATATTTTAAAAGATATTTACATTTTTATACAACACTCCATCCAGATTCCAGACTTCACAGTTCACTCCCCGTCCACAGTCCACACTAGTGTTTGTGAATTGTGCTCTCTTTCATCTCCATTCTCCAATTCTCTCTTCATTAAACATTTTCTCTTTCCATTGAAATTCATTCTCATGTACACATATATATATATATTAGACATACTTTGTGGTTCGTGCACAAACATGGCTCTCGGTTATTTCATTCATTAGAGTAGAGCGTGTTCTCTGCTCTTGCGCATTAAATCCTGATCAGGAAAAACATTTTCGCAATTACCATATTCCAACTCTAAAGAAAATCGAAAATGGGGTTTTCGAGATATGAGCTGTTTCTAAAATTAGAGTTTTCGGTGATTCGAATTAAAAATGAAGGACACAATAATTTTGGAAACATCAATTTTACTCTAAGTATGAATTTTGGTCAAAATTGTTATAACAGTTTTCAGATAAACTAAAGAATATCAAATTTAAAAAAAAAAATTGTTTTTCAAAAATGAATTCTACGAAAATAAAGAGAAAAACTGAGTTGGCCATTAAGTATGTGCTTTACCATATAGAAATTAATTTTTGTTACAGTCGTATGGACCGTTTTCGAGATATGTACATTTATGTCCAAATCCCAAAAAGAGCGTTATTCGATTTTCGAAAAACTGAGCATGAAGTCATGTTAAACTCACTTATCAAATTTAAATTTTGGTTGAAATCAAACTGGTATGCGAGTTTTATATACCATTAATATTTAGGATAGCGTGAAAAAAAAAAGAAAAAAAGGAACCGAACTGAACGAAATCCGGGCACCAGTTAAGGCTGTAGTCCTCGACAAAGGCGGACAGACGGACAGAATTTTGCGGCTAACTTTTTTTTCCTCTATCATCGTAATATCAGAATTGATTAACATCTCGAGCTCGAAATTTTGTACGAATACAATATCTTCCTCTTACTACACAGTTTCAGACCATATCTCCGGCCTTTCAACATCAACAAAATTTATATCAGGTGAGATTCTCAACTGAAGCTGTCCAGCAAAGCCCTTGAATGCATTTTTGGCTTTGGGATATCCGGTTGCTCTATAACTTTACAATTTGAGAATGAATTGGAAAGGAATATCCGACTGACGCGTTAAGAAGCAACCCTAAACATGAAGCTTACCATATAAATTACAAGAAATGGCGCCCAACGTAAGGAAAACATTTTTAGATGCCTAAAGGCGACATAGAGCCACTTTTGCCTCTGTCATTGTGTACATTTTTTTATAGCAGACAGAAAATAGGCTCCGAGAATGAGACTTTTATTTGCAAAATCCTTTGTGACATGGGGGACTCAATAGGAATAATTTTCGTAGTAGTAGGTTAGGTTTGGATGACTCGACAGAAAGCTGCTCCTTTCGGCACGAATCAGTTATGTAACCAAATGAAGTAAAAGCGACTTACAATAATTATTTTTTTCAATGATAAGGAATTCCATCAGCTTATTTTCGGCCGCATATCCCCCCTCATTGTTCTTTAAATATCGAGAGTGACATCACCAACGTGATAACTATAGCCCAACATAAAAAATCTGCAACCTTGACAGCAGTTTCATTCTTGCCAGCATTTCCCCTCGAAAGATAAATTTTTTATTTCACTCCAGATGACTGCTGAGTCGTGTATCTCCATGGCGTTTAATTGCCGATAGAATCCAGTTTATGACAGAAATTGATTGACATTTGCAGAAACAACGAAACCATTGTTCCTAGAATCTGAACCAGCTGTACGAGTATTATTTATATAGGCAACCGCAGAAATGTCCAATTCACACAAGCAACTCGATTCGATGCTGATAAAGCACACATTGGCGAGGGAGGTGCTTCGCGTGGTGTCAAGGCCAGTAAATTGCTAGGCGCATATTTGGCAGACAAGTGTTGGAGTGAACGGGGAATGAGAAACGCGATAAACAAGGGGAAAGGCGCACATTTTTGGCGCCAAAATCTGCACCAATACAAACGTACCCATATGAACACCGTAAACGGCAAACAGCAGGAAGATGATGATAAGAAGGCTGACGGAGCACACAGTATGCCGGCCGGCCGGCGATCACAACCGTTTAATTATCACTGTGTCAACAGTTTTCGTTATTTTCATTTCGCTAATGTGTATGCGCAGGCGCGACCGGCCCTCCAGACTCCTCCGTCGGAGTCGGAGTGTGTATCATGGATCTTGCGGGATACTATCTCTCATGATGACCCATCCGCAGTGCGTTGCATGGTACCGCGGCTGGACATCGGCAACAACAAATTTGCTGTCGCTGTCGGCAAATCGACAGAGGAGGATGCGCGACAAGACGCATTCGGTGATTGGGATGGGGACGCGCAGTGATGACGACGTTGTTGGATGGTTTTTATGTTGATGAGAATTTATGGGATTCTGTTTGGGCTTAACGAGGTTTTAATGTGGAAAGGCAGTATTATCGTCGTGGTCGGTTAGTGACAGGGGGGCTGGCGGTGCACACATTAAATTGGTTTCGATGGACGGTGGCGGTGGCGGTGGCGGAGATGTGCGTGTGCATCAAGTGCAACATGAATGAAAACGTCTGTCTGGGTGAGAGGAGTGTATTTAAATTACTTTCGGCGTGCTGACATTATGATGTGAATGTTATGTAACACTGTTTGCGGTGCTTGTCGTAATGATGGTTACATTTTGGTTGAAGATATGCGCCGCACAAGAGCGGGCGAGAGCAATGACATTGGAATGAGAAGAGAATCACATGTTTGACTGGTTTTTGGGGTCAATGGGTGCTGATGACGTGAGTGGTAATGAAATAGCATTTTGCATATTTAACCAATTACAACATAGATTTTATGTGATGTATGGTGAAGCTGTACGAGGGATGTTTCCAAGTCGCCAGTCCAAAATAGAATATGTATGTCTAAAAGTGGCGCCCAACGTAAGGTATTTTTGTGGTTTGAAATTCACGGCGGAAAATAAGATGATAAAATTTTGCTATATATAGAGAGGCCGATACTCTGGGTTGTCAAATGAAAACAAATGAGGGGCTCGCGGTCGGTGCGGGTGTCAACAAATATACCGCTCAAGTAATCGTACTCCAAGTCGGTTGGAATTCACTTTCACTTCTGCGTGCTAAACAAGTAGTTTTCTTAAATAATGCTCGTTTTTGATTATACTCCGCATTACAAGCAGCAATCCAGCTCCTTAAGACAAGGAATAAGACAAATAAAAATGTACACAGCTATGGAGGAGCTAGTTGTAATTGGGCTAACGACACATGAAAAAACAAATGGCGCCCAATGTTAGACTTCTGCTACTAAACACAAAATTAACGAGTTTTGACTGGCACTAATGAGGAATATACTTGGAGTACCCCGACGAGCACGACAGTCGGTTCAACCGAGTCGGTATCTGTACTAAAGCCACAACTAAATGGCGCCCAACAGGAGGATTTTGTCAGTAAAATAAAAAAAGGGACCATACATATAATATGTAAGGTGCAATATTACCACCACTGTGGAGGTAAGTTCTGAAATACGGATTATTTGGACCAGCTTAACTCATACCTAGTTATATAGCCCTGACTTCAGCCTGCAGTGGGAGTCGTTACTGATAACGTTTGAGCCAGTTTGGCCGTCCTTTTAGATCAATGATGAAAGTAAGGGAGGTTTTCTTAGTTATTAACTACTTCGGCATTAGGACTTGTAGTAGTTGTATAGAGGGTAGGCGTTAAATTCCAATTTGAACTACCTGCAGCCCAAGAAGCAACATCTGAGGAAGAAGTTTTAAATTTCAGCCAAACATTTTTTTGATTGGTGCCCACACGAGGCCTAATGGTCGATTTTAACTAAAATTTAGCTTATTGTGATAGTTTTATAGTAACTACAAGATAGACAATGTTCAGATCTCAGAAAAGAGTTTTCCGATTCCTGGTTTAGTTTTAGCCACCCAGCGTTAGGTTGTTAGGATGGATAAATTAGGCATTTAAAAAGGTAAGGGTTTAACAGCCGATAGGCTTAACACAATAGTTCATATATCTACAAGCAGGCAGTGGCCACTAGTGTTGAATTATTACCAATAATTTAAGTACTTACTCAATTTTCAAATCACCACACCTGCAACGAAAACAAGAAAAAATAAAGTTGTCAAAACTCAGTTCAGTTCATCATCAATTCGATGCGATAAATTCAACATCAATCAAAGCATAAAATTTACTCAATTGTATATAAATTCGCTATGGCTTCCCACACTTGTTTCTCTTTGTCTTGATTGTATCCCTACCAAAAGGATAATCAAATCCAAATCTATATAATTGCTGCCGGAATCTGGTTCATCATCGCACCACAATTAACCGAAAAAATGTTCGATACAATTTTCAACATTATTCCCTAAACCCATCCTTATCTCGGGGAGCTCTAGTTTTTTTTTTTTGTTCTCTTTTGATTTCTCTCCCTGTGTTCATTAACAAATAAAAAAAATCTACCTCAAATTAATTACAAAATCTGGATTTCCTTCAGGGAACGTTCGTTGTTGTGCTCCTTTCTATTTTTTCTTCCTTGGCTGTGACGAGCAATCTCTTGGCGGAGTTTCCTTCTCAGGATAGTTACATAAGTTTGGGTTTGGGATTTCTAGGAAACACCTGATTACAGGGGGAAACAACACAAAGACTGCGCCACCGAACAAGAGGATGGACAGGGATTAAAGATGTGAGAAGTCCAGAGAAAAGTCATCCTAGATGTGTGCAACAAAGGCGATGTTGTTGTGATAAAGTTTTGTGTTGTTAATTTTGTTTTTTTTTTTTTTTTTTTTGATGGTTCTCTTTATGTATTCTGTGAAAAAAAAAGGACTCCTTTAAGAAAACCTGATACCGCTTCTCACGATTACTTCACAAATCTCTAAAAAGGAGTTGGTCGGTTAACTTCCTTTAGGGGACACAATTACGAAATACGAAGAGGTACTAATGCTACAAAGTTGAAGGTATTATTTCACATAGCATGTATTTACAGAGCAAGGATGTTCGATATATTTGGTAGACGATTGCGAGGTTTATTCCAAATGCTGATGAGTGAAAGGGACTTTAAAGGGACCCACCATACAAATTGAGCCTACTACTCGACGCGGTCTATTTAAAAATCGCTTTGAAGTAGTATTTCCTCGAGTTGACATATGCAAAATCTATCGAGTATCGTTCGAAATTTTTGTAGAGTTGTTTTTGTTGCTTCATCAAAAACTATGCATAATAAAACTGTTACCGGTTGGCGTGAAAACTGCGGAACACATTTCGATGAAACTTATTTTGCAGTGTATCTTCAAACTGTGAGAAAAATATAGACTGTTTCGTTTATTGCCACGCCTACATTTTTGGGGCGTTTTTGATCAAAATGTACATTTTTCTGACTTTACCGACTTTATACAAAGCGCTTGACTGACATGTGAAATTTTGGTCTGTAGTTCAGCTTCTGGATGAGGGGTAGAGCTGATTGATAACTTGGAATATTTCCGGAAGTGTTAGCTAACCAATTTTTTTTATTGTATATATTTTGTTTATACATATATTTTTTATAGCATTTTTGGTACATACAATGCTAAGACCTCTATGACAGCTAACTTCAATCCCAAGCCAGCCATAGCAACATAAATCGTTGAATAAAAATGTGTTTATCAAAGCACAGCATAGTAGAAGCAATGACAACAACCACACTCTGCTTGACATTTTTTGGAGTCATGCAAGGTAGAGAAAAATGAAAAATATTTAGTTCATTTTGGCATCTTTCTGGTGGGATGTGTTCATGCTACTACTAGTAAATTGCCCTCAGCGCCATTCACTTTCAGCGAGCGGGTACTGGACGAACGTCGGATCAAACAAAAAGCCGAGACACACACCTATACAAACAGTTTACAAATCCAGACAGACCTGTAGAATTACTCGAAGCAATACACTCTGTCCTGTATTACTGAACATTTATCTAACTTGCTTTTCGTTCGGTCAGCCCTTTTGTCCAATTAAACAAACCCTAATCGATTAAGAACGCCCTCCTCAACAAAAGCTCCACGTCTTTTCGTGTCGCCGAAGACCCTTGGAATTCTCCCAGTCTATTGATCTTATGAACCATAAATTCAGACAGTCCAGACTAAATATTTATTTATAAATCTCCATTCACAATTTGACTTGCAACGATAAGATAAGTTTAGATTACCTCACCAACCTTCGAAATTTCAGTCATAAAAATATCTCCTCACCGGAAGCCAATTGTCAGCATTACCAGTCTCTGTAGTGTGCATCAACGACCGCTTATCGGATTGTCATTCAAAGCGCTTAACAATGAACTTGAAAAGTATTTCGCGCATACATTGTGTCAAAACCATTTTTGGCATGCGACTGCCCTCAATCATCACGTTCTTCTCGGTATGACTGCTGTATTTGTTCGGACGATAAGACCGCAAACAATATGTGGTGCAAAAAATACAAATTACACATCGAAACGAAAGGAGTCACACTCCATGTTCTTGCCATGTCATTCATGGGTTCCCTTTGAACAAGATGTGTAAAGTATTTAACAAATATTGTAGACAAAGTTATCGCGAACAGCTGATTTGGTTTTTATTTTTGTTGGGTCTGGTTAGGATTATGCATGCATATATGCTATTTCCGTTGCTGATAAGATTGAAGATCTATCTTCCGTTGGGTTGACTTTATAGCTATTTTCATTTGTTGAGGTTTTGTTTAGATTGCGCAAATGTTGCTGTGGCTTGTTGACTTTAAAATATAAAAAAGAGCGGGATCTTAAGAAAAAATCATCATTTATTGGTTTTCCATTGATAAGTACAAGTTGCTGGAGGGAAGGGTTTCAGCGACAGAACAAAAAATTGAAAATTGATTTTCTGGTGACACTTTTTAGAAATAAATTGTCAAGGAATAATGAAATGATTATGATTTAGCTAAGGGAATGGGGGAGTCGTCAGAAGGTACGGTTGCACTGTTAGGGTAAATATGAAATTGGGTCAGACTTGGGCTTGGGCGCAAATGGGTGATTTCTAGTTTCTTGTAGTTTTTGTAAATAAATCAGTGGTTTTTGAGGGGAGTTTTCGACGGTTAAAAAATGTACTAAGTAATACTGTAAACATAGCTCCCATATAGGCCCTGGTCCACCCCGGACTGTAGCGCCACCTTAAATAAGTCAGCTCCCATACAGAGTTGGTGCATTAACATTAACCGATTTGACTTGTTTTTTTTACTAATTTAATTACTAGATTTTTGAAGAAGCATTTTTATTTTAGTTTATTTCTTATTTAAAACTCGTAAATTTCGAAATTTCGGACTAGTTCTGCATTGTAGCGACGAAATTGAAACTCCTACAACGCTTGTCTTCGTATTCAAAAACTTGTAAATTGTAAGAACAATAAGATGTTTTAGTAGGCGCTTATAAATCTCTAATCAGAACTTGCGATAATTGATTGATACTGAGAGCTTCAATTTTTAAAAACTCACATTGTTATATGTGCTGACATATCAGATGAATAATCCAAAAGTAAAATTTTATTTAACACTATTCCTTTGTCTTAATTTTATGAACCGTTTCTTTTGTCTAGCATTGCTTCCCAAATTTTTAAGAAAACAGCCCACAAAATTTTTGATGAACGAGAAAGTTTCGTTCGACCCAGTCGTGCACTTTATTTCAACAGAGACTTAGTTATATTCGCGATTAAGGCGAGCCGGCCCGTGATATATGTACCTACATTAACTGACGGTGAATCTTATGCTGCGGGTAATATCCTGAGGCCCAAACTCTTCAAAGTAATCATTCCCAAAAACGTATACACATTCTTCTGCGATACCTCTACGTAGTTGAGCCGCAAAATATCAATACTCTGATCTTGACTATGATATTTAGATCGATGGTTTTGCATTAAGTTTGCAGTCCGTTTACTTGAAGGTGAAATCGAAACGAGTTGTTGTGAAGTAGCACAAGTTCGTCACTATAGAGCCGAACTTTAATAGGTATATCTGCCACCAGGAAGAACATAAGAATTCTATCAAAGAAAAAGTATAAAAAATAATTGGCTAAGCATACAACCCTGTGGAACACCAATTGTCGTTTCAAACCCTTCTATCATCACTGATCCATCCCAAGCCCCTGCACAAGTTGACGTTAAAAAATTAATATACCCTGAAGGAAATTTATTGGAGCTTAGAGTGATGGTAGCTTTTAGATCAGGACGAAATATACGTGGACTGCCGCCAGGATTGCTAAGCCGTTTGTGGTCTGCCGCTGTCGTATTCTGTTTTTCATTTTGTTATGTTCGATTCTACTCATTTGAATCCTTTCCTATGGGGCTGCGATAGACACATGTCGCCAAAAATTTGTTTAAAAGTGTCAAGGGTGTTCTTTAGTTGCGCCGGTAACATCAGTTTACATCAGTTCCGTGTAGGGTTTCAATATCTATTTAAATGATAATCAGTTGGCAGAAACCTGGTTATCGGTGCTATTTCTGGAGTCAGGACTGCTAGTTACAGTCATACTTCAAGCTATCGTATTCAGATTCAGCTCAGAACCCCCTTGGGCCTTTAAACTCTGTCTACATAGTGGAGGACTGTTACAAGTTGCACCAAAGTTACTTTACTTTCTTTACTCCATTTTAAAGCGAATCAAGATGACTTTGTGGGTCGAAGTTTACGTTTTAAGCTTTGTTAAAGCTTTTTCTGACAGCGGGACGATACTGCACCATGGTGGTTGAATGCATTCTTTTAGTTTCTTGAGAGGACATGAGCTAGATAATGCTCTGTGTAGAGCGGAAGTAAAAACGTTGTTGGCTGAATCTAGATCTGCATGCCAAGATCACTAAAATACTCCGACTTAGCGAAGAGGGAAATCGCCTCATGACCTACACAGGTTATAGTTGCGTAAAATGTTAACTTACATAAGCGGCTTTGAGCGGATATTAGGACTCTATTCGCAGTTTTTCTCGGTATCATATTTACGCAGATATAGTCTGCTAATTATTTAAGATAGAGGAAGCTCACAATACGCTTGTCGAACACGATTTTTACTGCCTTTATAGGCTGTCGTTTCGTCCCCTGAGAGACTTTCTACAAAGTCCATTGCAAATCACCATTGAAATGCTATGGCATGTATCACATGTGAAATTGCAAGGACTATGGGCTGTTTCCCATAAGAAAATGAAACAAATTCGTCGACAACACCGACCTTCTGATTTACTACTTGCAAACTCCTTTGAAAACAGAATTCAAAGTCTACAGTCCACAGCAATGAAACAGCATACGACTCAAGCTGATTGACATTAACGACTTGTCTGCGAAAAGTCATTCAGAAGTTCAACAATTGAACATCAATTGGTGTCAGAAATTAAGGAATTTCGCTCCCACCCATTGACAGCACTCTTCAAATTTATTGTACGTAAACACACCCACTCGCCGAGTGTAAACAATTAAATTGCGATTGCACATGTCCTTTATGTGCGGCTCATAAATATCTAATGCGACATTCATTGCCAAACTAATGTACAGCCGACAGAGCGACGGTGGACCTGCAATTGAATATCGCACCAACAAGTCGTTCAACTTGCCACATCATTGACAAAAGGACATTGTCGTCAATTTATTCACCATACCTGACTCTGTGTCTTGTTCTTTTTTTGACACCTTCTTGGAAACAAAAAAAAAAAAAAAAACAAGAAAAAACACCCATGAGTGCTCGAATATAAATCAATGTCCTTTAGGACTAATTGAACTATTTGTACAAGGATTTGTTATAACCGTAATTGTGGGTACAGGCCAGGCAAAGAGAACGTCATCTCACCGGCAACACAATGCAACAAGGAAGACCGTCAAACCTCTTAAGGCATCACTGTCGACGTTTTGCCAACTTGACGATGAAATATGAAGTAGGAATCCTCGATTCGGACACTTTCCCATGGCAAAATCAAAACAAGACCAGTAATCCTGTGGATGAAAAAAAAAATCCGTAAAAAAACCAGTCGTCAGCTGATTTTTTGGGGAGAGTTCTCTGTTCCCTGTGCTGCATTGTCTGAGTCCTTTGAATGGAATTCAAGTTTCGTCGCTCTCGGTCCCATTGCCATTAATAACCTGAGTCCTGCCTGCCTGCCAATTGATAACTTGTCGGATATTTTATGTAACACAACTCGAATAATGCAGAAGGAATATTTCGCGCCTTTTTCAAGTACTGTTCTACAGTCCTATCAGGACCAACGGATCAGGGATACCACTTCATACTACCTGTTGTTAAAGTTGGAGGTCGCTTGTCGTCCTCGCTCAGTGAAGTCAACTATAATAAAAATGAAAAGAAAATTCGAAACGAATGCAGCCACAGAGAGAGGACCTCAATAGTAATCATGGCGGGAATCTGAAAAGATTTATCCTTCACATCCCAGGGTTAAGTGATGGTAAACCCACAACGCACTCCTACGTTGCAACAGTGCAGATACAAAAGGGCACAAAGGATGTGTGCATTCTGAATGAATTCCCGAAATCAGCTGATGGGGATGAGAATCGAAACAGGTTACACACTAAATCGCTGGGATTTAACGATTATTGGCCTTCAGACATAGCGGACGAGGCGATGTGATTCTAATCATCAATTTCATTAAGGGGAAGGATAGATTCCTATTGCCCGCTGTCGGATACCTGTTTGGAATGTTAGAGCTCTTTATGTTTTGTTGTTGATGGTTGTTTGGGGATTCCATTGCGATGATCCTTTTTTTTTTTTTTTCTTGCTGTTAATTCACTTGGTGATGCGCGGCAACCAATAGTGCGTATAGCATCTAGGGATCAAGACTTTAGGCAGAGAATAACAAAAAAAAAACAAAACTACAATCGGAATAACCAAATTCCAGGCTGCCTTTGGTTGTTTACCTTAATGTGGCGGTGCGCATGCAACACACTTTGGAATGGTGTTGGTCTTGTGCCATGTTTGATTTATCTCAGATTGGCTATGGCAACAGTTACAGGTATTTCTGTGGAATTTTGAACAGGAAAAGTTAAGGGGGCGTGGGAGCTTATTTAAAGTCAAAATTGTGCAATCTCTTGGTTGTGATTAGTTTACCTTGTGAACTTGTGACACATTTTTAAGGTTTCTTCTACAGCTGCACACTGGAGCAAAACAACAATAATGCTGGCATTAATTATTAATAAAATTAATAAAATTTTGAAGTTGACCTTTGATTTAAGCTACCATTTTATTTTTTTCTATTGTAATTAGGATAGAGAATAAAAAACGGTAATGCGACAATTAATTGGGAGCACGTGCGGTCTTCATCAATCATCAAGTGTGTTGATTTTTTTTTTTTTTAATTTTTATAAGAATTTTTTTTTGTCGTCTTGTGGTTGAAAATGAAAAAAATAATATAAAAAAAAACCCTTAAAAAATGTGTTAATTTTTGTATTTATTAAAATATTTAAGCGTTTTAGATGTGTTGGCCGTGACATAACGTTAAGTGTTATATCAATTTCTGACACCTGGTTTGTCTCGTTTTAGAATCCGTAAATTTTGTTTTTTCCAAAAATTTGCAACCCTTCGTACAGTTGACTTTTTTGTTGATCACTTTAGTTACTTCTTTGACCGAACACCTTCTAGAACTTTGTCGATTACAAGGAAAGAGCTGTATTTATGAAATGTTAAAATCTGGAGATTAGACAGTCGAATTGCGTTTTTAAGGGAAGGAGAACGGGTCCGATGCAGCGATGCTTCCAAAAAAGAAGTTATTGACAAAGTGGGTAGCGGAGTTCAAATCGAAATTAAAATCACGCTATGAAAACGCTTATCGGATGGAAGCAACATTTTTGAAAGCAAACATTGCGTGGCTAAAAATACCTATAATTTTTAAATATTCTGTAGTCTCTAAAGCTGGTTGTCCAAGGTTACATTTGAGGAATCATCAGAAAGATCAAAACATCAGAAAAGCAAACTCTTGAAAAAGTCCACGTCTATCGTTGAGTTAACTTACACTGGTGAAATGGGTTTGAGAGCTTTTAAGCAGTTAGATGCTGCAAAGTTATTGCGTGACGTGACATGTGACAATACAAAATAATACCATCAAGCTGAACTTTAACAATAAGAACAAAAATTTATCAAAAAACCAACTATGTATCAACCCAAATTATGCTGTAAAATGCAGAAATGAGTTTCAATTGAACTTGCTTCATTGACTGGCGAAAAAGTTTTAACAATGATTATTAAAGCAAATCTGTCACGCTTTCAGTACGAAATTGTACGATCTAAAGCTCCCAAAGTTTTTCCTCAATACAAAGTAGTTCAAGAGTGCAATCCGGGGCCTCAAAATACGAGTACATAATATCAACAATTTCTGTATTTAGCAATTTACAAAGCTTGTTACAGTTGCGCGCTGACGCGGTCTCCGAAGGGGCTTTTGACAAGTATTCCGTGTGCGGTTTGCCACGTGTCCCGAGATCCAACCTAATCTGTCTGACTGACAAGAAATGAAGGAAAGATGACAAAAATTCTTTCAGAGACACTCTCATAATCGTATCTAATCCAACCTTGGCAGAAGCCATAGAGAGACGGGCATCTTGGTGTGCCGCATTTTATAAATTTAGGCTTTGAAAATAAAAAAAAAAAAAAACATTTAACCCTCAGAACAGGTGCCTTCCCGACATTTCTGACAGCTCAATTCGATCAAAGCTTGTTTCCATTTCGCTCACTCTAAACCCTGATGTCTTGAGGCAAAAGATCAATAGGCTAGCTAAGGAGCGAGGTGTCAAAAGTCAATCGCCTTTTCTCAGTTATAGCCTAAAATATTGGACTTCCAAATTGGAGCCAGCGTTTGACTATCGAAGTCAGGACCTACCCACATAAAGTTGCTTCGATTGCTTGTCTGATCTTCATGGGCTTACGCACCTTACTTTTGATGAAGGATCAATTATTAGGGGCAAAGAACAGACAAGGAGCAATGTAGATGATTCGCTGTAGCTTCGCGTGCTTTTATTTGAAATGGTTGTGGTTCGATGAGGTTGTGTTGTTCATTACGCGATGCTTAACAGTTCGAATCAGTATACTTCATGAAAACCACTTGGTTCTTTCCTTTAGCCGAACGCGTTCTTCTATCCCTTTTAGGATATGGGATTCCCTTTAAAAATATTGTAACGAACTTCTTTAGAATTTGTAAAATATAAGATATGATTGAGGATTCTATTACACCAGTGAAAAGTTGAGGTAGTCCGTAAATCTGGTAAAACCCTAGACCACTTCAAAGCACAGTAGACGGAAGAACGTCGAAGCGTAGTAAACGGAAGACTGTCGTATAAGGTCGAAGCGCTCTGATCGACAAAAAAGTTCGAGCATACACGAAAGAAAAAGGTACGACTATATCGGAGAACGACGGAGTGTAGTAGCCGTAAGAACGTTGAACCACGTCGCAGTGTAGCAGCCGGAAGAACATCTCACTACGTCAACGAGTTAAAGATGGAAAAACGTCTGGGATTCAGGTACAACAAGAACGTGCTAGCAGGGATACTGACTCTTTTATGGACTAACCTTCATATGGATGTTTGGCACAATAGATCTAGGTACTCAGGTCGGCGTGCCTCTTATCGCGGTGGCAAGTCAGAAATTACAACAAAAAAAAACCTTCCTAGACTGTGGGTGATCTAAACATGGACTTGACTAGTGGAAAGCTAAAAGATATGCACTAAAAATGAGGTCAATAGACGACTCTGATTCAAGTATTCGATAATAAGGGACACGAACTCAAATTTAATTGACTAACAGCGGAGCAACGTTTTCGAATTTTGCAAATGGCGCCCAACGTCAAACTTATGGCCATTGAGCGAAGTGGAGGCAATTTACCTCACAAGGGTTATCACAATGGGCCTCTTTGGCTTCTGCATATATGCAAACTGCCCCTCTAACCTAACCTAACCTGGTGCATTCACAAAAGGTTGTAAAATGTACATATAGAGTTTTCTACGACACGTTTTCAACTCCCAACACATCGCCAGTATTTTACTGACAAAATGAAGAATCTTGCAGTCGAAGAAATCAACTTTTGAACATGTTGCACCGCATTCAAAACAATTGCGACATGTGTGTCCGAGATGTGAATACGATTTCCCCTAAATGCCAACCTATACAGAGAACATGATATATATTCGCAACATTTAACAATAATTTCACTTCAATTTCGAATGGCAAGCAAAACAAGTTAATTTACAAAGCGAATGCGTTTTCAGTTCCTTCGAATGACCTCTAACCTTGTCCGTAATGTCCTCCGCAGTGACACCGTATTTGACATATGTACTCACCGACATTAAACAACCCAAACGGCAGACGCAATTCAACGGAACGACAGTATTGCACACGAGCATTTGTGGTCATGTTTGACGACGAATCGCCAAAAGACAAAAAACTTCTCTTGTCATTCATCTATACCCGAGACGAGTTACAGATTCATGTCCATAACGTTCAAGACAGAACAAAACTAGTTATGCTGATTGCGGCTCAATATACCGTAAGGAGACTAATATCCCAACGCATATGGCGAAAACCAAAAGCAAAATAAATATATTTCCCATCCCATCGAAACACCGATGTGACAGTGACAGCCTTCTTCTATGGGACATACACTCGCAGAACCGGAATTCATTAAACGGGAGACTCTTGCATGCGATACATGCCCATCTGCATAAGTTTGCATTATTAAGGATTGTTTCCTTCACAACAAGCTCGAGAAATTCAAACGAATTGAGTCAACTATACTTGGATGATGAATACGAATACGAATACTTGTTATCCTTCACATGGTTGAGGTTGAGAATCCCAAAACGGGACAATTGCCCTATAGCAACAACTGGGGCATACTGACTTTGATCAGCTGGGGTTGTACCTGAATTGCCGAGAGGTAGAACCTTTTCTATCGTGCCTTTGTTCCGGCATAGATACTTTATTAAATGGGAACGAAGTATCTATACTGAATGAAATGCATAAATGATGACAAGGGGTACGTAGAAGTCCTCGCCGAGCTTGTAACGCACCAGGCTTCTTGCCATTTCTCTGCCCATTGTGTAGGGAAATATGGTTTTGAATGCACAATGTACGGTGAAATCATCGATTACCACTTGGACAGCTAGTGCCAGAAGGGTGGCTTGCATATGGGTGCTGAGGTGTGTGAAGCAATTAGGTGCTAGAAAAGACACATCAATAACGACATGTGAAAGCGAGCTCTGTGCAGCAGAGATGCATGTTAAAAATAATACACATGTCTCACTTTAGATGGCGCTAACAGTCCGGGGAGACTGCCTCAACGGACAAGCCCCGAGCCATCTCCGTCTTTGGGTGTAGGTGAAGGCACTTATACGCACTTGCTGTTGGTTGCGTTCGCTTTGCTACCAGAAATCGTCAAGTTCTACCAAGATCTGGGTATAGTCCAAAGCCAAAAGTTCAGCAAAAGCGTCCTCGAATCCAATATACAGGACAACCAAGAAAACATAACCTCCGATTCGAACGTGAGAGCCCATATATAAGTAGAAGCAACGTACCTGAGCAGAAAAAACTGCTCACATCCCTATCGATGCAGTGAGATAGTCGCAAAGAAAAGAGATCCATTCGACGGCATTTTGAATGTAAATGTCTGTAAATTTCTTAAAGAAAATTCCATTTACCTTCCCACACACGCACCTGATCATTGACCTTCTACTTCTGCGCGCCAAAAATCCCTCTGCCAACGAATATTATTCCCCAAAGGATAACGCCACAAAGAATACTATTCAAACCAATTTCCAATATCAATAAATCTTCACACACTCCACCATAACCAAAGTATTGGCAAAATTTCTGTGAATTTTATGAATGAGCGCTCAACTCCCAGGACACGCATTTGGAATATTTTCCCTTCAAACTGACAAATTGCTTTTCCTGAATGAACATTTTCACGCTCCATTCACAGTCATCGTTACTCCTTTCGCCCATTCATGGCAATTTTCTCAGGACATTAAGCAAAAGAACTATCAATCGAATTGACTGTAAACAACCAGCAGCAGGATCGATTGTTGCAGCCCACCGAAGGACCTTGAAAAACGCCCAAGTATATCAAAAAAAGTTCGCACCTCTATTCGAGAGGAAATTTAAATAAATCCAACGGTCACTTCCGGAGGTCATATACTTGACGTAACTTTCTAAACTCGTACACAGGTGCTAACCGTGTCCGACGACCTTCCACGCCAGGCTGCATTATCATCTCACGTGCTGTAACGTGCAATCAATGAATAGAGTGCATCAAAGGCACTCCGCGTAAACATGTTTCCTTATCCTGCTCAAGGATGTGTGTACTTGCTTGCAATGAATGAGTCAGAAAACAGTGCGCTGCAAGGATTCAAACTCAAATAAGGAGGATAATCTTTTGACAAACCAATCGTGCTGTCTATTATCGCAATTTGTTTGCGGAACTATTTCATTGATCCCTCTGTGCGAAGGTGTTTTTCTCTGTAGTACTACAGGGATAAAGAAATTCCTTTCTCCTTGGAAGATCTCTGGTCACGTACAGTGGTAGAAAAAGTTGCCAACTTCTTCTATCCGGACCACCGACAGCAGCGTACATGGTTATCCCAGTTTATCGCTCTCACATCCCAAATTCCATACACGCCACAACAACAAAAAACGAATGGTCCTCTTTTGGGAGGTAATTCGAATCTGAGGAATTTCTTCTGCTAAAGTGAGTTTCAAGGAAAACTGCGGCAACACTTTGTGGCGAAAATGCATTCCCATTCCTAGATCATCGGCCCCCTTTGCACAATTCCATTCCCAGGGCAGGAACATTTTGGATTAAGCCTCCAATGAGCAAACAAAAAAGGAATCGTTTAGCAAAAATTTAAAAGTAATCCTTGATAAAGAGGAAAATCGATATCGATGCTTGTTGGGTGTTCGAGTTGTGACCTTTCTTCCTGGAAGGAATTTTTCATTCAACTAGTCCGTTTTGCGGCACTTTTTTCCAGGCTTTTTATCTCCTCGCTCTGTGACAGGGAATTATTGTATGAAATATTTTTCTTTTTATTTATCTTTTCAAGATTTCGACAATGAGGACATTCATTGCGTGAGAGTGTGGCGCTCTGTGTAACAGGAAGTTGTTTCAAACACATTACATGGCGGAGGGGGACACATTCACATTGAGCTGGATGAATGGACTCGTTGTTGTGGGAATACATCAGTTGATTTGTTAGATAACAATCTAAGGGCATTTTCTATGAGTGATAATGTGTTTTTTTATGGGAGAATAGTTTTATGGAATTTGTATCCACTGGGGCGATAATAAAGGATTGCTTGAATAGAGAAGCTAGCTCACTGATAACCACGTAGGCAAATACAGATGGTTACTGTAAGAAATCGTTCAAGATATATGAGGGCACTGTAGGAGTGGGGAGTGCTATGAATCCAAGTTATAAAAAGATTAAGCTAAACCAAAAAGAGGCACTTTGCGGAGCTGAAGGCAGCCACGAGGCATCCAATGAAAAAATATACGGTGCGCTTTGATATATATAATGATTCAAAATTACACAGGCATCTCAAAGGATTCACAAGAAAATATAAGCCAATCACAATCAAAGAAGTATTGAAGATCAATGAATAGGAATCAATTTTTACTAACGATTTCCGAAGGACGATGTTGAGTTTCAAAAACACCTACCAAATATAAACACAGATTTGGGTAGTCATTTTTGAGAAATAATTGAAAAACTAATTTTTTCAAATTTTTTGAGAAAACTAAGTACGGAATCTTATTTAGAACACTGATATTATTATCTTTAATATGCATTTTGATCAAAATCGTTTTTTGTAAAATTTGGCAGAAAAACCAGTACCCAATATTGCGATGTTTAGTTTGAAAAATACTATTGGAAATGTTTAGCTGAAAACTGAGTATGTATAAGTTATTGTTCTGGATGTAAGCATTGTTTGGTTTTTAAATTTTATCGAAATCGAAAATGGGGTTTTTGAGATATGAGTGGTTTTTAAAATTAGCGTTTTCGGTGATTCGAATTGAAAATTAAGGACGCAATAATTTTGAGAATATCAATTTTACTCTATGTTTGTATTTTGGTCAAAATCGTTATTGCCGTTCAGGTAAATAAAGAAAACTAAATTTTGAAAAATTAACTTTTTCAAAAATTCACTTTACGATAATACAGAGAATAACTGAATTTTCCATTAAAAAATGACCTTAGAAATGAATTTAAAATGGAAAAAAAAAAAAAATTAATGAATTTCTCTTACAATCGTATGGACCGTTTTCGAGATATGTCGACATTTCAAAAGTACCATCATTCCAATTTTTAAATAAAAAACTGGGTTTGCAGTCATGGTAACCTCACCTACTTAAGCTTAAATATAAATTTTGGTTGAAATCGATAGAACCATTTTCGAACAAATCAAACTGGTACGAACATTTTATATGGGAAGTACCATTAATATTGCGGTTACCTTGCAAAAAAAAAAATACCGCCCGAACTGTAAGCCCCCAAAGTGGCCACGGTCGCGTGAAAAAACATCTTTACCGCATTGGCATTTCACCGGATCCCATCTGCAGACTGTGTCTCGAGAGTGACGAATCCTCTCTTCATATAGTCACAGAATGCCCGGCCCTTTGTCGTCTCAGGAAAAACGTCCTTGGTGACGAAATCATTGATTTAGCATCACTTGCTAATATACATCCAGAGAAGATCCTGGTCTTCCTGACGGTCTCTGGAGTGAAAATATGGCTCTAAGAACTTAACAGGGAAGGCACAATAGGCTCCTCTAAGAAGCCGCAGTGCCAGAGCTCATTGAAAGCTCTCCCGCCTCACAATCTTATCTTATCTTAAGCCCCCAAACTCCAATTTCGGGCAGCCGCTTACGTTCTACGCCTAGCGACATACGGACAGAACTTTGCGACACTTTTTTTTGTGTTCCTCTATCATCGTAATGTCGGAATTGATTAACATCTCGAGTTCGAAATTTTGTAAGAATACAATATCTTTCTCTTACTGCGTCGTAATCGAGAAAGTTAAAAATCTCAATAACCTACGGATCTAAAAAACTGTCAACCCAGTGGTGAACCCTGATATATTAAAACTTCGCAAAAATACACCACAAAGCTTGTAAGTATAGGTACCTGATGATGAATTTGGGAAAAGACTGAAACCTTGAATGAAAGACTGTAAATGCCTAATAATTTGTAATTCGAAAACTTCATATTTTTGTGACTCTTGTAAAGAAGATGCTGGAATGGTGCTATTCTTATAGGCTGAGGTTAGTTTGTCAGCTCCAAGTTATAACCCCACAGAATTGTAGCATTCTGCTAAAAATATATCAAACCACAGCTATTGTAGTACTCTAAGCGCATCAGACAACATCGCGTGTACTGGAAATACGTTAAAAAGCTAAAAACTGCGTAGACCACAATTGTTGCTTGAAAAACCTCAGACCTCAAGTGGTATAGTGGTGGAAAAATGTCTGACCACACCAGGGGGGTGTTGGAAATACGTTAAACTGATTTACTGCACCAAACCACAACTGATTTAGTGGTGGGCCAAATGGGGGAACAAAAACTGTGTTGATAGAAGCAATATTCGAGTCGTAAAAGACTTTTAAAACTCCTTTATACACAAATGTTTAAGACTTGTGAAAATTCACTTGAACTACAAATTTACAAGTCTTTCAGGTGATTGTTATTTTTTTTTCCAAAAATGATCGTTATTACACTTGAAAAACTCTCTGTTACAGAAAAGTGTTACATTGGTAAAAATTCACTTGCACCACAAGTCCACAAATCTTTCAGGTGCTTGTCGATTTTTGTCCAAAAATGGTCGTAGTATTGTTATTTCACTTAAAAAATTCTCTGTTACAGAAGTGTCCAACACTTGTGAACTTTCATTTGTAGGTACAACAATTTGACAAGTCTTTCAGGTCATTGTTGATCTTTTTCCAAAAGTGGTCGTTATTACACTTGAAAAACTCACTGTTACAGAAAAGTGTTACACTTGTAAAATTTCACTTTTACTACAAGCTTACAAGTCTTTTAGTTGCTCATTGAATTTTTCCAAATATGTTGATAGTAAGAGAAATGTGTGGCGGCAATTTCTAAACGCATGCTTATTGCAAGTACTCGTCCCCGATATTCCTATCAAACAATTGAAAAAGATCAACCCCCATTGTGCTTCTGAAGTGCATGAGAATACGCATGGAATGACTGTATCTTTATGAATTGAAATGAAATTGTACCCAATTATTACAAGTCATGACATTAATGATCACTTAATGAGGCTCAATGAATGATTGAATGTCCATATCCAATTAAGTGGACTATATCCCAGAATCACATCAAGTATTTAAATTGAAAGGAAACACTGCTGGTACAAAAAAATGCAACTTTGAAAAGCCGCAACAAAAAAACTCAGGTCCCAATATTCAGCCCAACGGCACACCACAATTTTCTTTCTGGTGCGCGCCCACACGTGCTGCATTACATAATTAAATGACGCCACACACCAACGCCACTCAACGCATTTCTGTCAACAATTACCTTCCCCTTCCAGATGCCTCTACAAACTACACAACAATCACAAAAGCCACGTGTGGGCGTTTGAATTATATTGCTCTCACGCCTTTGCCGGCTCGTAACGTCTGAGAAATTCCACATTTTGGCGCTCTTCGCTTTGAGTGCGATTTTCGTTTGTTTTTCGCTCCGTTAGCTCGCAAAGGGCCACTACAACGACAAGCAATCGCAATAAAAAAGCAAAAACCACCGTCCATGTATCCATTCTTATATTCGCAATCTCAACCGCAACGTCTAACGACGACCACGGACGGGATCCAAACACATATCCCCAATCCAAACGCGAAGAGCTCCATTCATCCTCAACTTTTGCCCGCATTAGGCTCCGAACTCGTTCTTCTGTCAGTCGACCGTTGGCAGTATACGCTGTACGAAAGGAAACACCAAAACAGAGTTGATAACGTATTTCGTTTCCACGGGGTGGGGGCTCACCTCCAACATTGTTGCACGGTTGTGTATTGTGTAATGGATGGGCTTGCCCCTGACCTGGCATTGACTTTGACTCTGTATTTGTACCTGGGATGCTCTCTAACGTATACGAAACAAAGTAGTACACAAAAGAAGATATCGGTTATCGATAGAAGATTTTTTTTTTTATTTATTTAATTTAACGACCAACTTTTGACGGTCGTCTTTCATTTGGGGGCCAACCAGCCTAGCTCGTGACAAATTAATTTGTGGTGCCATAAATCTGCAGAAATGTTCTCTAAGTTGACAACATGTCTTCGCTCTTCGAGGACTTGGGGGAAACCTCTGGAGAATATTTAAATGGAATTCCTTCGAAATTGTATGTCTGGCGGTTTGTCTGGGTTATTGCGGAGGATGTTGCGCTCATTTGAATACAATGAAAGATTTATGGAGTAGGTAGGCTTCGGAACAAAGTTGTTGTTTAGCATGCAGTTTGCAACTAAATCCGTGCATTGTCCTTGGAATTCCATTAAAGTGTAGCAGGGAAACACGGGTAACTGCTATCGGTTCGAATGTACTATCGTAGGTTGAGTTAATGATTTCAATGCTGAGAATTGTGATGCCGGTTCGGAACTGGGTTCTGCGAAGTTCTCTATTCGTCAGGAACACTTTTCCCATGCGGTACCAAGAAAACTTGTGGTAGTCCAAAGATAAAGGTCTTTCATTAAGGACTTGACAACTTCTTCTTTAAATAAAATGCAAACTACTTGAGATATCTAAAAAGACGTTTTTGCTTGAATTACTATCATAACATTTATGAATGGTATTCGACATCATTCATAAATGTCCACCACGGGAACTTTTGCAGCGGTCGATACGTTGAATCCAAGTTTCGATGACTTGGCCCGCACATTTCCACCGCTACGGCCGCTATTTCTCGTTCAATATTGGCCCTGAGCTCCTCTAGCGTCGCCGGCTTGTTGGCATAGACCAATGATTCAATTTAGCCCCATAAAAAAATGTCTATAGGCGTTAAATTACTTAAATTTAATTACACGATCTCGGCGGCCAATCGACGGGTCCGTTTCTCGAGATAACACGTCACTGAACTGAGACGTCAATGACTCGATTGTCGCACCCGCTGTGTGGCTTGTGGCACCGTCTTGTTGGAACCACATATCACTGATGTCCATGAAATTGCTCAAAGAAATAACGTTCCAACATATCTCTGTAGCGAACTACATTTACCGTAACGTGACAGTCATTTTCATCGACGAAAAAAAAAAAAAACGGTCCAAAGACGGCACCGGCAAGAAAACCTCACCAAAGAGTGACTTTTTGTGGCTGAAGTGCTGTTTCATGAAGCACGTGAGGGTTCTCACCTGTCCAGTAACACATATTTTGCTTATTGACGAAGCCGTTTAGCCAAAAACGCGCTTCATCGCTGAAGATTGAAAATTGGCGTTAACGCTCTTAAAGTTGCGACCACCGACTCGGATGTTCGTGTTCGTGTCCACCATGATGAAAATGATGATTTTACCTAAAATATTGGCATTGACAGTTCGGTAATCGATTTAAGGGTACGTTCACACTGAAAGTTTGAAGTTGTCAAGTCGCTAATGAAATACCCTTTATAAACCCCTTCAAAGCAACATTTCCACTTATGCTCTCCACCTACAGGGTCTTACTTGCTAGATCGCTTCTCAAGTTGTTATTAAAAACTAAATAAACATAAAAAAAAATTAGAAAATATTTGACTCAACAGGTCCACAGGGACCCAAACTTCTCACAACCATTCGTTTTGTGTGAGTCTTTAATTTTTGGGACGAATGGAAGGGCTCTAAATTTGTATGCCGAGTCCAAACGGCTGATTGAGAAGCCCTTTCATGAAAGATTCTACTCTCGGATATTTATCGGACATTCACGAGATGTAACGCAGTGGAAAAAACCTTAAGTTGGAATTGGGGTTGTTTTTTTCTAAATAAACAAAGATTTTCCCTTAAATAAATAAAAAGGAATTACCACCCAGCAGGAGATGCCCCATAAACTATGTTGAGCCTTTCAGTCATCCAATTAGCCAATAAATCCATCTACCGCACAGCCGATACTTTACGACTTCACATCCTTTCGATAATTGATCCATTCAGTCTATTTGAAAAAGAAAAAATTAAAACCATCGTAATTACACGTTGCCGCGACATCGTCCTTCACCATCTTAAGTGACCAAATAAAAGTACTTTGAGTGCGTTTTTATTTCTGGTCGCGACATTGTAATGACCGTGAGAATGATGAGGTACCAACACTTGGGAAAGGGTTCGATAAAAACCGTGGGGCCTATAATTTTAATAAATAAAAAAAACACGGACAACTACCACTCAACCTCAATCTAAGGAGGAGGTCACTTGGAGTTCACATCAGCCGAGGGGAACAAAAAAAAAAAAAAAAAAACTCTTCGCAGCACACGTGTGAGATTATCTAGGAGTAAGAACTCGAATAACACATTAAGACCACGCCACGTTATAGTATAGGACGCATAATCGATTATTCAGAACACAATGGAGAGAGGAACCTGATTTAAATCAGGGAGCAACAGTCGGACCGTTTCTATTGTCTATCTACTAGGGACGACCAAAATCCCCGAGGATTTGTACCCAATAAAATTAATTACAGTCATTCGTATTCATGCGAGATGAAGGATACTGGATACTGGATTCCAGATACAGATTCCACTCTCGAAATGGGCGTGTGGAAGATTAGTTTCTCTCCATCTTTGGGATGTTCATTTTCGATAACAAAACGATTACATGGAGTTTTTTTTTCGGAGTTATTCTCTTAATAGCGCCGCTAGCAACGATTTGATTATCATCCTTTGGACAGACTCTTGGAAGTCATTATAAACAAATCATTAGCTTTGCCAGATTATTGTGGTGCGCAAGGGAAATTGTAGAGAAAATCCTGTGGAAAATTATCTGCAGGAGGTGGTGGTTTCTAAACTCATTTCGTTACAAGAGATCAACGCACCAACAGAGACACAAGTGCAGCATCAAAATTGCATACCTATATTTAGTTTCAATGCCATCTGTGAGTACCAATCTGTTTTTTCTCAGAAATTGGTTCGTGAAACAACTTAAATGATTAGCACATGCACAAACCATGTACCTATCAATCTTTTTTTTCTCAGAAATTAGTTCGTGGAACAACTAAAATGAGTGCACAACCATATTTCTTACAGACTACAATTCCATTCAATACAATTCCATTCGGAGGACAAATCATCGCCAGCTCGGAGGTAGCATTGACGTATTGCAACATGAGCCGGAGTGAGTAGTCTCAGAAAAGTTTGGGAAACCTTTTTAGAATAGCCTCTCAGACACATTTAGAGTTCCATCAATCCAAAAGGAGTCATTGTTGGCCATACTACAGAAAGATATCTTCGTTCGTTTAAAAAAATCAAGCGGGCTTTAAGGCACTCACAATATGCTCGAATGTAAATTCGATTTGCCTAGTATTGAACAGGGTTCAGTCTTAGCTCCTACACTTGTTCTAAACTTGGTTCTAAATCCACCTTTACGAAGGCGTATTTAATATTAACTCTAAGAAGACATTTTTGCTTTAAAGGTAGTTAATCGGTCATAAGGTACCCAGTAGTATGCAGAAATAAAAGCTCAATTTTTGGGGTATACCACAGGGTTTTGTATAGTGCACTATACTTTTTCTAATCTTATTTCTAAAGCGGTTCAGTAGGCGTAATTATTTAGCTTACTTAAGGAAGATATCCCCATCTAGGTGGATAGTTAAGCTGTCATTAGGCCACTCACTGAAGCAAATGCAAGCTCTAAAATGTCTGCTGTTTCACAGGGTTTTGTCAAGACCCTCATTATTTCTTCTGAACAAATCTTTAAAGCCTTTCAAAGTGCTTAATAATCGTGCAAAATACCTGAAGATATTTTCATTTAGGTAAATATTGTCCAGAGTTTTTGAGAACCCCATCTATAAATTTAAAAGAGACTATGGTCCTCCTCAGGGTTCTGTACTGTCTCCGGTATTTTTCCTCATCATTTAATGTCAATAAAGCAATAAAGTAAAATAGATTCTTTGTATTGTATTGTATTCGTTAGACTCTGCTCATTGCTAACTTCCCAGCGAGACACAATAAAGTATATAAAATGATTTTGGAACACCCACACTGCCCCCTAAAACGCACCCATAACATCCTTCCCGCCTGGTCAACAGGTATCTTTTCGACAACATTTAACAGTCGGTATCGGTAAGAATCATAAACACGACAACTCCTTATCTTTGGCAATGAATCGCTAGCGAAATAAAAAGAGAACCCTCAAGAGTACATAAAACTGTCGTTTTCTACTGTTTGACATCGCAAGTGACATCGCCTCATATTAAATCCATTCAAACAACGAGCCTCACTTGATCCTTAATTCCGAGTATTCCAAGCAACGAACATCTCAAGAAATTGAATATTTTGTCGGCATTCGCAAAAGTGCCAACGCAAAAGGTATACAACGTTTTTGGTTTTTTTTTTTTTTTTTTTGTCTCCTTCTCAGCTCCTGCTGATCTAATGTTCATCCTGTGAAACATGACATCCGGTTGATGGTTGTATACGGTAGTGCCTTGTTGTAAATATGAATTTCGCGGCACTTGGATCCTTGATGGGAGTTTTTTTTTTAGAAATAGTACTGAAAGTGATCATCACCATGGAGCAGTGATTCTTATCTGATCTTGTCCGATCGCTCTGGCCTCTTGAGAGTGCGAAAGGAATTATGGGACTTCCGCTGAATAGTGGATAGATGTGAGAAGATTTTTTTTAAAAATGGTTCATCAGATAGTTCTCATCAAGTGATTGTGTGGGGCTGAGGATGTAGTTGGTCCAATTATACCAGCAAATATATTATAACTTCTTAGAATTGGGTACAGCCGCCTTAAAATTTGTGAGTCTGTTGCTTAGAAATGGGGAACTAAATGAGTGAAACTTGATCTCCAACAGTTCGTCATATTTTCAAAATCTCCCCCGAACAAGTTTCACGAATTCTGCAGCAAGGCGTTGGGGAATGCGTTCTTCTAGGTGAATGTATATGGCTGTATAGAGATGAAGGTATGGCGATCTTCGCAACATTTTATTGGAAAGAAGAGCATTTGAGATGTGATATAGCCTGACAGTCGTACACCCTCATAAATTCGAATATCGTTTTAAAATTCTTCTCTTATATGTTCGCATTTCGTTCTTCCGCGTGAATTTTGGCGAATCGCCGACGATTCCCCTCATCGACATTTGCAGCGATGTAAAGTATTTCAGACGATACATGAATCGGACGAGATTCGCCGATGAACTTACCGACAAATGAAGTCTTCTTCCGGGGAACTAAAAGCGAATGAAATGCGAATTCTACTTCTAAATTGATTTGGGTGATTTTCAGGAATGTATCCCAAAGTTTCAAAAATTAACCAAAAATGCACCTATTGATGGAAATCATAATTTTCAATGTCCCGCCTATCCGTTAGAAGGCTCACTGGTATATATGACGTTCCTCCGCAAAGTCATCCCGAAAACCTAAAATTTCAGCCGTTAAATTTTCAAATTCTAAACCACCTGCACGCGTCCCTTTGTGCGCTTGGATGCCAGACGCTTTTCCATTTCCACCATCCAAAGGGCGTCATTAAGATTCTCTTTCTGCCCCATACATGGGGAGCGAGAGTACATACCCGTAGTCAGGAAAAAAGGGAAAACGATAGAAACTGGATAGAAAACATGTTTCCCCGTCGTATCGAAAGAGGCGTCATTGTCACGACTCCACCGATAAACCTATGTACATGCAATGTGGAGTAGAAGTCGGTAGCCCTCCGCAAGACCTCCAATATTCATTAAGATCAAGTGTGTGTATACAAAGATCGTGATCAAATTGACGCTTCTCCTCGAGATCACAGCCAAATGTACGGGCGAGAGTATCCCCGCAGTCCATATGGACGACACAGAAACCTGTCTACACGTACATATCGCAAAGGCTTTCAAATGCCTTATCGTGTAGAGTTTTCCTTTGTTCGGGATTTGTTTATGGTTTTAGTTTATCTCTCTGTGTCTAGAGGAGGAATTTTCCCCCCTTCCCCAAGTAGAAGGAAGATGTCAATCACCTGCTGTTGTACATCGTTCCATCTGCGACGCTGGAAAAGTTTTTTTTTTTTCAAATCTAACGACTGAAAATAAAGGATTTAATGGAAATTACATCACAATGCGTTTGGGTTGTTCTGCTGTTGGTGGTGTATATGTGTGCGAGTGTTTTATTGGAGGTGTTTTACGATGCGACCTGTCATGAGGTACAGGATTTAATTTTGATTGATGTCACGCAATTAGAATTCTGACGGAGAATGAACGAGTATTCGTCGTTTGGTTTGAGTATCTGGATTGAATTACAAATTTATTTTCGAGTGGTTCCTTGCGCGGATATTATTATGGATGTCAAGTTTCCGTCGGTGGAATTTCGTATCCTGTACGTGTTCTTGTATCGTAACGGATGAGGACTACTTCTCTCTGAGGAATATCAAATCTGTGTTGAGGATGTTTCAAAGTACTGTCCAGAACCTTTTACTGGTCGACAGGGAGCCAAATGTGGAGAAAGAAGTCTTCTAATAAGTTCCCTTTCTGGGCAATGTATTTTGTGTTTTATTGATGAGCCGTTTGGATTGTAGAAAACTTTAAATAGCTGCGTGAATGGATTGTCTTACCAATTAGCACTTGAGCACAACAAACATCCACGCCAATCATTGAAGCACCCTCCCCAACAAACGTGACAATTCGAAAATTGTCATCTCATCTGCATACATACATTCAAGCTACACTCAAGAAGTTCCAATGAATTTAGTAAGTGTCGGTAACGTAGCGTCGTGGTAACTATTGCATTAAAAAGTGCTGAGCCTCTCTTTCTCTTTCGCCCCAGGAGTTGTTTTTCTTTCAGAGTTTTTCAATATGAAACGAATCATGTGTGGGTCCACTTTTCATTGTGCGCCACTACTGCAATTGTGTAGGTTCGTTTTTGAAGGTACCTACTTTCTGAAGAAACGAGTTCCAAAGTGGACCCTTATTTATAGGACTTCAAAAAGACCCTCTATCTTAAAGGTTGTCATTAGTCATAACATTATATCCAAGGCGATGTGACCAAGAAGACAGACGATGGATAGAGAGGATTAGTGCCTCTCGTTGCACAATTCAAAGACTTGAACCAAAAAAAAAAAAAAAAAAAAAACAATAAAAATTTCGTCCACGCGCCTTCTGAATTTTCGGAAGGTTCTGAAGTTACCTTTTTTTTTCTCAATACGTAGTACGAGAGAATTTTTTTTTTTCATACAAAATTTCGAACTCGAGATGGTAATCAATTCTGACATTACAATGAATTCTGTCCGTCTGTCAATCTGTCTCTCTATCTGTCTGTCCCGAGGCCTACAGCCTTTACGCCTGCCCGGATATCGTTCAAACTTCGGATTTAGAGTTTAGAGTTTGGGGGCTTACAGTTCATGGCCCTTTTTTTTTTTTTTAAGGCAAGGTAACCTCAATATTAAAGCAGTACTAACCATATAAAATGTTCATATCAGTTTGATTTGTTCGAAAACCATGACTGCATAGTGCATACCCAGTTTTGGGCTAAAAAATCGAATAACAGTACTTTTGAAATATGGACATATCTCGAAAACGGTCCATACGATTGTAAAAAAATCATTTCTAGGGTAAATGGTCATTTTTAGCTTAATTATAAGCTCAGTTTTTCTCTGTTTTATCGTAAAATGGATTTTTGAAAAAAAGTCATTTGTCAAAAATTGTATTTTCTTTAGTTTACCTGAAAACGTTAGGAAGGAGTTTGACCAAAATGCATACTTAGAGTAAAATTAATATTCTCAAAATTGTTGCGTCCTTAATTTTCAATTCGAGTCACCGAAAATTCTTATTTTAAAAACTGCTCATATCTCGAAAACTTCCTTTAAAAATATTGTGACTTGTTGTAACAATTAAGGATATATATTAGTGAGCCATAAGACCAAAACAGATGAGTCAAAAGTCCACAAGAATTTCGTGTGGACTTTTGGCTTACCTGATGGGTAGCGGGTCAAATGGCTCAAAAGTCCATTACGGACTTTGATGAACGAGAAAGGTTCGGTCGACCCTTTCGTGCATTTTATTTTCTATTCGGTCCGCTCCAACAGAAAAATCCCACACAATGGTTTATCGATATAAGTCCAACACCCCAATACAGAATGATGATTAAGAACAACCGTTGCTGACGTTCTTTTGTTCATGTTGGACTTTGGTCTGTGGCTCAGCAGGAATCTAAATGCTAAAAATGTTAAAGGTTGAAAACCTGAGGATGCCGATGGGCCCGCTGCGGTGCCTGGCCTTTTGTGACAATCTTACAACCCCACTCAACCTAACATAACCCAAAGGTTAAAAAAATGTATGAAAGTATTGACTTTCTAAAATAGTCTATCAAATTTTGTATTGTTTAAAATTAATTTGAGTAAAAGCATGTTAAAGGCAGTGAAGTCAGAATAAAAAAGCAAGTTCCCCAAAAACGCCCTGATAAAGTAGGCGTGACAATAAACGACATAGCCTAAAGTCTTTTCGGATTCTTAAAAAGCAATTAAAATAATTTTTAATCGAAATGTTTCAAGCAGTTTTCACGTCAACAGGTAACAAAAACCCCCTAAAAATGTTTTGGTAATTTTTTCAGTATTATACTTATAATAAAGGGATTTGCTATAAAAAGCCAAATTTCGTCTGTTGTTCGATGAATAAAAATCGTTCTACAACGTTCAAGTGTATTTTGTACTAATGGAACGACAAAATTCGAAAAAAAAAAAAAAAAAATCTAAAACGAGTAAAATTCATCGTAGTTGTTTTAAGGAAGTCTCCAGCTCAGGAAATCCCATTACTGCCGTTCTGGATTGAGAGATTTGCCAGGAAGAGCTTATCCTCTTTTATACAGCCTCATAGCAGTCCATGGATAGAAGATTTGGTCATCAATTGGTGCAACTATCCACCCATGAATAGAAGGTTTGGCCATTAATAGCTTTCACTGACCTACGTATTTAACCATAAAACTCAGAGAGACAACCAGCTAAAGGTCCTGCCTCTTAAAACTCGGCCAACATCCACAAAAGAATCGATAGTCGGTTTTCAAAGGTAATCTCTACTGTCTGTGTGTCATAGCATCAAAAAAGAATCAACACTTGAACCCATTTCTGTTCTAAATTCACTTCTAATTGAAATCCACTAAAGATCTGTGTCTGTCCTAAGATGATTACATCTTTTGTTAGCCCTTTTTCCAGAATTAAGGCGTAAATTCATCCACATTGCACCCAAAACATAAATCAGTCCGAGAAGAATAGAAACTGCATACGCATAGACATAAACTCACCCAAATTATGTGGCGTCGTCGTCATCGCCGTCCGCGTAGGTACATCCGAATTTCCTTCCGGCTTCCCAAACAAATGCAACGCGCACATCTCGCGCAGCATCTTAATTCTCGGTTTTTATTTACTTTTCCGCTTAGTAAGCCTCCGATAATAGAATTTCTTAATAGTTTTTCCTCATCCTCGGCGTATATGATAATTGGTGAAGCGAATCGACCCTTTTTCCCCCACAAAGGTACACACAGCCCAACGCGAGAAGATGCATCTTTCTGACAAAAAATCACACATGCATCGATAAACAAAAGCGTTTTTGTTTTCCTACAGCAAAAGTGCGAGTGATTTGTGCCTCCTTCCCCATTAACCCGAATTAAAATATATACAACACTGCTCGAATATTTAAGGACATTGTCTCGGAGGTGATATAATACTCATACAGCAACAACAACAGCATCCTGATCTCAATGCGAAAGATCGTTAGATTCTAGGTTGTTTTTTTCTGTTTAAGTCGTTAAATTCCCGAAGAGAATAGGCGAAGAGGAAAAAAACAAAAAAAAAAAGTAAAAACATCGGCGATAAATCCAAACAGCAAAATAAAAGACAAGAGGCGCAGAAGGATAGCGCAAGATCATTAAAGAATTTTCTATACGAATTTATTGCAGATCGTATGGGCAGGGGCATCCTTTCAGCGAATGGAAATGGGAATGGGAATGTCAGAATAAGACAAAGAAAAAAAAAAACAGAAAAAGACATCCCACAAGGAGATGGGAGAGATCGCTGTAATTGCATAATCAGCGGTTCTACAGGAATATAACCCTTTATGGCGAGATCATCGCCAAAGAAGCTGCAGATACTCGCATATGTACTTTAAATTAAATTTCCTGTAGTAGATGGTAGATAGTGGAAATTGCTACCTCACCGGCATAGAACATTAGATCGAGGCAGTGGTCTCGACGATCTAGGAATACAGGATCTGGTGCGGGTTAGTTCAACGATCCTTGAAGTTAATGCGTTGTTATTGAACATGAAATGTCAGCGGCATGGTGAGGCGAAACCGATCGCTGATTTTAGAGCCAATGGATGGTCATTATCGTGGTGTTGGAGTTGCTTGGCGATGGCCTGTTGTAGCAGGCAATTTAGTTATAGGGTATGTGATTTTGTCGGCGTAATTATTACCACTTAAGGCAGAGCGGGTACTGGGTTTGTGAAAGAATTTCAGGAATTTCTTTACGCTGTTGTTATTAGGTATAGTTACTAAGATTGTAAAATGTACTCAACAGATTCTTCCAACTCTTTGTTGTTGTTTGCAACTATTTAACTCCTTTTACAGAACTCACCTGCTCGCCTGCTCAGCTGCAAAAATCAGCAGAAAGTAAGATGAACCTCTTATCAGCGAAAAAGCTAGCAAATATGTTGGAAGACCTAATATACCTCTGATGTTAATTTGGAGATTTCCAGAGGAACATTTTGAATTCGACTTTTTTTCCACCTTTGTCACAGGCTCAGAATATGACATACGAAACAAGCAGCACCTGCCGCTATTTAAACGGCCCATTCAAGGCATTACTGATGGACGAAAGCTTACTATCACCACCAACCAAAAATATTTGTGACAGCTCTCAAGAAAAAATTACCCGCAAAAGAGGACTTCTAAAGACTGTTTGCGGCTCATACTACACTCGTTAGAAATACCATTGCACGTTTTCAAACAAAAAAAAAGAACTGCCGGAGCCATTACTAATACTGTAGTTTGCAGCATCAGAAGCTTTAACATTTCATAGCAGTTTTGGGGCTAAATACGATGGTTTTCACCTTCTCAGCCTTCTCACCTGTCCCAGACGATGCACCAGAGCGACCGCTCGCTGTTTTAAACACTAAATGTCATTTGACGCCCTTTTCCTTTCAACGGTGCCACGCCCCATATTCAATTTCGCCCAATTTTTTTATTTTTTTTATATATTTATCTTAATTTTCTGATTTTAGACACATTTAATAAAAAATAAATAAACAGGTCCGTAGCGACCCCAGGCCTAGCTTCTCACAACCATTCATTTTTGGAACGAAAGAAAGGGATCTACAATTTTATGCCAAGTCCAAACGGCTAATTGAGATGCTCTTTCATGACAGTTATACTGTCGGATGTTTGTCAGAAGTTCGTGAGAGGTGGCGCAGTAAAAAAAAAATTTAGAATGAAATTTGAGCACATTTTAAGCTCTCAAAAAAAGCTCTTTAATTATGATTTTTTAACTGAGGCGACACGCACCTTTCTATGATTTTTAACAGAACACTTTATCCAGGTTATATAGGTTACAGTACCAAATTTCAAGGCAAACTGCCATAAATGACAGTTATGGGATGTTTTAAAGACTTGCCCACGCTCTTTTGTCCAACTATTACCATATTTTGTAACTTATTTACAAATAAAGTCGTCAATTTGAGTGCGAGTTAGTTATAATTGGCAGCCCTGCTCAAGTCTTTGAGCTATCGACACCTTAGTGAACGGCTAATGAAAATCCGCATTAAGGCCAAGTTTGCCCAACACCCCTTCAGACCAAGGGTAGAGATAAGGAAGAATCAAAATAAAATAGAACGCAAGTAACCCAGCTTAAGCCAGTGTGCGTTTACATTCACGTTTTAGGTCGTACCTATACTACGATTCGAAAAGTCTACAAGCGTTTTACTGAACTTCAATGAAAACTCGCTCATTTTTGACACAAGCTTACACCCCTAAAATTCCAGCATCTGCCTTTGTACTTGGCAATCGCTGTTTCTCGGCCTATGGAGGTAATTGACTGAAAGGACTTGCCAGAGGATACTAAAACCTTCACTATTCCAGTTAGCGGAAAGGAATGGAGATATTCTTAATCGCTGTAATCAATAAATTCTTCAATTGACTTTTGGTCACGTTTGCTTTAAACGTTTTTGGAGAGGGAGTTTTAAAAGCAACTTCAAAGCCACATCAAAAGTCTGTATCAGTGGTCAAAGTTAAAAGGTTGGAAGTTACGATATTGGAACGAATGAAAAAACGAACAGTTTTCAACCCCGAGCGTCTGAGTTTGGAGGCTCCCTCAGGAAAATTATAGACACCCCCAGAGTGGAACCAAAATTTAAGGCGGAGTTTTTGTTTTCCCGTTGATTAACCCCGTGGTTCCACTCCCTAAACCGCTGTATACTGCCCAACTAATCCTAGTAAATGCGCTCAAATATCTGCATTCAGGGCTCTGACATCCTGTCCAAACAACTTGTCCTTCAAAACTACTGAAATAACCACCAAAACCACCTCGATTATAGCTCACGAACAAAGTCGTCTACCTTCCAAATTGATTTTCCCCTGATTCAACTACACTTGTCCAGTAATTTCCTTTCAGTTTCGGGCAAGACTTTCCCTTTTTGCAACCAGAAATACTCGTAACCACCTCCGCCCAGCCACACCCCCTGGCTGCCTGAACTTGAAAACGATAAACTTGTAAACACCTCAACACTCGATGGCACTATACCTATACCCATAACCATCCGCAGTGCATAGAATTTCAAAGAATTAATGAATGAATCGAACATGCGCGTCCCTCCGCTCCAGCTCACTCGTAATGGCCATCATCCGGTGCCCGGCCGGTAGATCGCTGTCATTTTATCTGAAACGTGAAAATATTCAAATATCCTATACGAGACCAAGACGCGACGACGACGACGACGATGAGCCTGACAAAGATTACACAACGACGACGTTCACACACGCAGAGCATGTTCTTTGTAACGTTCTTTTTGTACCTGGCATATGTTGGGCTAAGCCCTATAAGTGTATTTAGCCCGAGACGAGTCGCGCATAGAGATGGCACACTCAAGCGAATTTAGTCATTTCCATCAGGTAATCTGTAATTTCAGTCGTAAATGCGCGAATTAAAACACTTGTTTCTTACTTTTAAAATTAAACAATATTTATTTGGAACTATGTCCTTTATTATTGAAATACTTTTTACTAATTCTAAAAGGAGCTTAAGGCTACTATGTAGTTACAATAAGACTATTGATAAATTCATCATACAGTCGTATTTATATACTTTTCTTATCTATCTACAAGGAGACCCAAGCGTACAATCGTCTTGCTTGATAATGAAGAAGAGATAATATTCCAACATTGTATACAAACGATATTATCTCTTTTACATATGTTATCATTGTAGCGTTGTGTGCAAGACTGTACTAGAGACTAAAGATATCATTGAATACAAATAATGTTATCTTTTTTCTCAATATGTTTTGCTATGGATACTTAACTCCCCCCCTTGTTAAACGAAATCGTCCCGATTTTTCGACGCTATTTTTAACATTTCTCTTTCATAAGTTTTGTTATATGCGTCAATCTTTTTTTGTTTTTGACGATCTGTTATACATTGTATAGTTTTTATCATTACGTACGTAAATGCTAGAATAACAATCAGTGTTACAATTGTGTATATAGTTGATAATATCGGTTTTTCTTCAAAAGGAATAATTAGTTTTTTTAAAGTATCTATGTTATCGAATTTGTACATTGTATCTTCTTTAATTATTTGGTCGATGTAAGACTCTGAATTATGATTTCTTAATATAACTTCTTTAATTTGCTTATGCATGTTTTTGTATATTTTATCGTCTAGATTTATAGTATTTTCATAAGTAACTAAGTTTATACCATTAATTGTTTGATTATTTAACTTATGCTTACCGCTTAATAACATAACACCGGATTCAATTTCTAAGTCGTAATCGTATTCTTGTTTAATGTTGCATTTTGAAGTTATATTCTTTAAAAGTGGAATAAGACAATTTTCTTCTTCAAAGTTAATTTCACAAATGTTTTTACTTAGATGATTTTGACAATTTCTTGTTCTTAAATAAGTTTGGTTACATAAGGCAATTGTTTTATCTGTAATGATTTTTCCATGTTTTGAATTTAAAGGTGTTACTTTATACAATTTACATGATTTAATTAGAACTGGATATTTATATATTGTGATGAAGAATTCATCAGTTCTAGCTAATAATATTTTAGAGTACTCAAGTATATTTATTATGGGTACTTGAATTATTTCATGTTGAATAATATTTTTAATGTCATCTAAGTCTAGGCTTTCTGATAAATATTCATTATTTTTTGCTGCATTAATTGTTCTGGTCAATAATAATAATTGTTCGTACACTTGTTCTATTACTAAATGTTCTTTAAGGCTCTGACCTTCGAATTGTTGCAAAATTTGTTCAAATCTAGAATTTATAGTTTTTTGTTTATTATTGTTTTCTATGAGATTATTTATACTCGTTTCTATGTTAACTAAGTCATAATGGTCAGGATTACCAAACACATATTTGAAAGCTGTTCCTAAAAAGTTAATTGATCTAGTATGCCTAGTATGTTCTTGTAATTGGTCTGCTAAATTCTTAATTTTACTTAACCAAATTTTTTCTTCTTGTGTAGGTTGATATTTACTAGTTACGATATTTACGTAAGGTTGAAATATCGAAGTCAGGTTGGTGGCATGTAACAAATAAGTTTGTTCTTTGAATAAATACACGTCATCTGTTTGCGTAAGTATAAACTTCTTGTTTAGTAACTCAGTTATTTGAACGTTTCCTTGCCCTTCTTGACTCTGTACAATTCCTAGTAATGTTAGGAATATTAATATTTTCGTCATCTGAAAAATGATAATTCTTTATGTTATCCTTGTGAATTTTTATTCCTTCTTTAGAGATTACAGTGTCTCCTTTATCTTCTTCTACTATTCTTGTTATGTATCTGGCGTTAGATTTCTTTCTAAGACCTGTGATTCTTACCATTATCTTATCTCCTTTTTTATACTCTCTGTGTCGAGTTCCTTTATTTAGACGTTCGATCACTTTTTTGGATGCTGAGTTTAGTTTATTTATTATAATTTCACTATTGCTATATTTATTTTGATTAAAGAAAATGTCTCTAGGTTTCAAACCGGTAACTGAGTGTATAGAATTATTTAATTCACGCACTGTTCTAAATATTTCTTCGATAAGTCTTGTTTTATTCTGAATTGTGAATATTCTAGACAGTTCAGTTATTGTACCGTTTACACGTTCTACCTGACCGTTCGCTGTCGATCTGTATACTGGAGTTTCTACTTTAGTTATGTTGTATTTCAAACACATTTGGTTCACCATTTCTGTTTTGAATCCCTTCTCGTTATCTGTCATGAGTCGTTCACATTTTGGGAAATAATTAGATAAGACCTCTTCCATAACGTCGTACAGTCTGTTTCGAGTTTCGATTTCCCGAAGGATTGTATATTTAGAATACTTATCTACTGTTACAAGGAAAGTATACTTGTCGTTGAAGTATATGTCCATATGAATGTGTGTTCCCACATGTGTTGGTATTTCTGAATTATTCAGAGGTTCTCTGATAGGTTTTCTTTCATATTTTCCAAATAGACATGCTATGCATTTTCTGTTGAAACTCTTTGCTTGTTTATTTAGATCGGGCCAGTAATATTTCTCTGAGATTTCTTGTATATTGTTACGTAACCCTCGGTGTGCTCTTTCGTGAGTTACCCTTACAAGTTTTAGTTGTTCCTCCAAATTTGTCACGTCTTGAAGTTTTCTTGGTGTGAATATAAATCTTACTAGTGGGAATTCTTTTTTTATGTTTTCACCATATTTGTATATGTTTTCAAATTTCGTATGCAAAGCTACAATCTTTTGGGGTTGTATAACTTCTTTCATCTGCCTTAGTAAAGAGTCTTTGTCCTTAAACTTTATTATGAGTCTTATTTTGTTACTAAAATAGATTTGTGTTTCGATATTATTTGTTATATCTTCAATAAGTTCGAACTGTGCAGTGTATGCATTAAAAGGCTGATTCACAGTTTTTATTATATCATTAGAAGAACTTTCAGCTGAATGTGCTGTTTCTATGGTAGAAGTATTTATGCGTTGACGTGATAATGCGTCAGCTACAAGATTTAGGTTTCCTGGTTTATAAACTAATTTTGCTCCAAAGTCTTCAATGATTCCCTTCCAACGTTTCAGCTTTGTGTTGGGATTTTTTCCTGATACAGAATATATAAGGCTCTGGTGATCGGTATATATGGTTAAGTCTGCTATACCATATATGTAGTTTCTGAGTTTTTGTAAGGACCATATGATCGCTAATAGCTCTTTCTCGTTTGTGCTATAGTTCTCTTCTGTCTTACTCAGTGTTCTTGACAAGAAGTGTATAGGTTGCTTATTCTGACTTAGTACGGCTCCAATAGCTATGTTGGATGCATCAGTAGTAAGCTCGAATGGTTTACTATAATCCGGTTGAAAAAGTTCGACTTGTTCTTTCAAATAATTTTTTAAAATTCTAATCGCTTCTAATGCTGAATCATTCAGATTTAACTTAATATTTTTACTTTGTTTTTTGTTTACTTTACCGTTATCTCCTCGTAAATATAATGTCAGGGGCTTGGCTATGCTTGCGTATCCTTTTATAAACTTACGATAGTAACCTGTAAGACCTAAAAATCCTCTCAAATCCTTTACCGTTTGTGGGACTGGAAAATTTCCTATAGCTGCTATTTTCTCAGGGTTCGTAGTGATTCTACCATGTCTGATTATGTGACCTAAGTATTCTACTTCTTCTTGAAAAAACTTACTTTTCTCATCAGATATTTTTAATGTGGCTTTATTGAGTACGTCGAATACTTGACTTATGTGCTGTATATGTTCTTCCTCAGATGAAGAATATATCAATACGTCATCAATGTAAACGTGTACGAATTTACCTACAAAGTCTCTCAAAATGTCGTCCACGCATCTCTGAAATATGCTTGGTGCATTTTTGAGCCCGAAAGGCATTCGTTTAAAATGATATTTTGCGCCATTTATAGCAAAAGCTGTTTTTTCTTTATCATCTGTTTTGATTTTAATTTGGTGGAAACCTGACTCCAAATCTAATGTTGTAAAGTACTTGGCTTTACCTAAATTTTGAATTGTCATGTTGACATCCGGAATGGGGTATCTGTCTGTTACAGTGTGAGCGTTAAGTTTTTGGAAATCAACAACCATGCGCCGTTTTGGTTTTCCTTTTTCGTCCAAACCTTTTTTAGGTACTGTCCATATGGGACTGTTATAAGGACTATGGCTTTTTTCTATTATATCGTCATGTAAGAGTTTCTGTATTTCTTTGTTTACGAATTCGTTATCTGCTATGGGATATGGATATTGTTTAACATAAACCGGATTATCATTGGTCGTCCTAATGCTTGCTTCTATAGTATCTGTAAAGGGTAACGGTCCTATGCTGTTATTAATCTTCATCAGTCTATCTATGTCTGCTTTATAAATATTATTTTCCCCAATTATGTAATTAATTTTCTGAATAGATTCGACACTGCTTATGGTAGTTAGAGTCATATTACTGAAATTTATTTCCGCGTTTAGAACTTTAAGTCCTTCATATCCTAATATCATATCAAAAGACTGAATATCCTCTAATTCAAAAAATGTTATATTTTTCTTTAATATCCTAACTACTTTCTTTGTATCTACCATAGAATAACCATGCATTGTTTTTATTTTTATAGGTTTAATTTTAATTTTTTTGCTAGAATCGCATTTTCTATTAATGTAATTATGGGTTGCACCAGTATCAATAAGAATTTTATAAATTTTCTTAGAAATAGTACTAGTTAAATTTAAGCAGGGCAACCCGTCTACTAGTTTAAATGATCTATTCTTATGTTATTATTTACCATACATTCCGTTTCATCTGCTTCTGCATATGTACTGCTGACATCGTCTCTGCGTTGTTGTCGGGAGTTATTTACTCTCTGCTGCTTGAAGTTCTGCTGATAAGATCGTTGCGGTCTGTTGTGTGTGTTGAAACTCCCGCTGTGTTCACGTTTCGCTGGTGGATTATATACATCGGGTTTGTATTGATTCCAATTTTGTCGCTGTGCATGTACAATTTGTCTCGAGTTTATCTCCATCGGCTGTGGTCCTTGATTGTGTTGCTGCATATTATCGTATTGCTTCTGGGGTTGATAATTCGTTGTTTGGCTCGAATAATTTGGTCTTCTTTCGTTTCTGCGTTCATGTGGCATATTTTTGTGGTGCTTATCCTGAGTGAGATGTAAATGCCTGTGCACATTATCATGTTCTATTCTGCGAGCAATTGCGAATGCGTGTTCTAGATCATTTATTGTAGCTGAATATAATGATCCTCTTGTAAAGTTGTCACTCATACCATCAATGAATATACGAACTGCGTCGTCGTTAGCATTTTTAATTAGTCTGTCGATTATATTCGGCGGATCACCTGACATAGTGATTTTTGATATTATTAAATTGAGATTTTTATTTATCTCGTCGTGGTATTCAGACAGTGTGCTTCTTTTTTGCGTGATGGCTTTCATCATGTCTTGTAGCACGTATAGAGGTTCTTGATTAGAGTACGTATAATCTAATCTGTTACGTATCGCCTCAAAATTAAAAATTGTGTTATAATTAGTTAACACATTCGCGGCTGCACCCTGTATTTTACTTTTCACTATAGTCAATGCTGCTGCGTACTTACTGTGTGTTTTGAAGTTTTTAATGCTGTCCATTAATCTGGATGCTTCTTCGCGCCACGACCGATAATTTGATTGATCGCCGTTGAAAATAGGTAGGCTTTTAAATGCGTCTAACTGTATTTCACTACCATCTGTATATGTGGTTCTTATTTCCTCTAGCACAGGTATGTTTGGTACTATGCCTAATCCAGATTTTACTTCATTTAGTTTTGTTTCTAAATTAGTGTTTATTTGATTTTGGTTAGTTATTATTGCTGCTAACCTTGCATTCTCTGTGCGTGTGTGCTCTAGGGTTTGTGTTACTGTGTTGCTCCTGGTTTCTAAAGCTTCTAATCTTGCCATTAATACTGCGAGTTGTTCCATTTTGAACTCGTGTCTGTTGTCGTCGAATTTGTGTGTTTTTTTTCTCCACATATACACTTTCACTGAATTGCTTTGCTGCTTCGTACGAAGAAGCTATATTTGTACCTGCTATGCTAGGTAATTCTTGTAACCGGTAACGCGAGTGTTCTGTTTATACTAGATTTCACTACTTGTTCCCGAGGTCCGCTCGATTGAAGTTAAAAAGTATATTTAACCTCCTGGCAGGATCGCCAATTAAAACACTTGTTTCTTACTTTTAAAATTAAACAATATTTATTTGGAACTATGTCCTTTATTATTGAAATACTTTTTACTAATTCTAAAAGGAGCTTAAGGCTACTATGTAGTTACAATAAGACTATTGATAAATTCATCATACAGTCGTATTTATATACTTTTCTTATCTATCTACAAGGAGACCCAAGCGTACAATCGTCTTGCTTGATAATGAAGAAGAGATAATATTCCAACATTGTATACAAACGATATTATCTCTTTTACATATGTTATCATTGTAGCGTTGTGTGCAAGACTGTACTAGAGACTAAAGATATCATTGAATACAAATAATGTTATCTTTTTTCTCAATATGTTTTGCTATGGATACTTAACTCGCGCGGGATAATCGGGAATTCTTCACACGGATCCAGCGCTATAGACTGCGCTGGAGCCCAGCCAGCACCGCACAACGGCCGACTGAAAGGGCTCACTTTGTGTTCTATCTATGTAAAGTAATGCTCGCCATCTAACTACCGCAGGTTGATGGATAGACTTTTAAGAGTCGCATCTAATGTTTATTAAATGGACACGGCCGGCGTTGGGTAGTATATGGCCCTGCCTACGCAAAAATGTATCTTATTTGCGGTGGGTGTCTTCCGCAATGGAATTTCTCATGAATCTAATCTTTCGAACGGCGGCGCACGGAGGACAGACAGTTGACAGAGAGCCTACATGATTTGCTTGGCTTGGGGATTATGTGGGGGACACACAACGGGTGTGATACCGTGCATTTCAATTCCCGGAATTGCCGTCATTAGAGATTATGATGGAGGGCTCGTGTCTATCGCGTGATAGCCCCAACTATCATTATTCCAGAAGGCGGACGTGTAAACAAAGAGGTGTTACCTATGGTATGACTGCCCTAAGAGTACGGTCGTTGTACTAGATCTTCCAAGTCAAAGGCCGGTCGTGTCTTCCTGGTAATCGAAGTATAAGGAAGTAGCCCACACAATGTTTTTCTACATTCCTCGCTGGCTGCGGGGGCATCGAGGACAAATTTCGTATCTTGTACAGCGAATTCCATTCAAATTTGTAACGAATTGATACGTGCATAGAGTGCGCGCATGCGTATAGTGTGAAATGGGTGAAACAGGTTACTTCACCCCATTATTGGTATCAACAAACACAGTGCCACAGAGTCGGCGTCCAACTTGTTCCATGTCCCAACCTCACAAAGGAAAAACGACCGCGGGATGCGTCTAACGACTTTTCCTCAGTTTGTATGGATAACTTTTATGTTTGGGGTGAGTGAACTCTTTGTGTACCTACGGTGGATGGTATAGGTTGGAGGTGCAAGCGCACAACAAAGACCAGCATTTGTCCGGCTTAATTTCAAATGCAAAGAATAGCACTTAATGGGCATGGCATATCAGGTTGGAGGCAAGCCCTTTTGGGGGCTGCAAGCAGGAAAAAAAACAAAAACCTGATAACGAAGCGAAGCCATTAATATGCTGTACCGTGTAAGCTGTACCATTGTTGGGATTTAAGATGGAATTCGGATCCACCTAGAGATGGAGATAAGGACTTGGATGTAAATAAGAGATATAGAAATATTTTGGGTGTGAGGTGTTGTTTATAGACTGAGTGGATGCGAGGTGTATTTGAGGAAGAATCTTTGTTTTGTTTTATCTTTTACGAAAGCAGGGGCGCGGAAGGTGTAGGCCTAACGTAGGTTCACATATTTACTATTTGTTGAGACAAGAATAGTGGATTCTGAAAGGAGCAGTGCAGATGGTTACACGTGTATTTATTTTAAAATAAGAAAAACACAAAATGAACTGCCTATATGCTATTGTAGAGGGACGTAACTACTCATACGTCATACTTGATATGTTTGTCCGGAGTAAACTTGGAAACTACTCAACCAATTTTGATGAAACTTCAACTCGAATATTGCTTGTATTAATCTGCGTGCTATAGGCTAGGAATTAAACCGCGCTTTATTCCTTCAATTATAAAACGAAATACCTTTTCGCTTTGCATGTTTAAGAATTTCAATAAATTTGTTTTTTTATTTTATTCTTAGGTTAGGATAGGTTCGGGTGGCAGGCCACATCACGTACAGCCTCACTTCGGCCAGAGTAAGTCCATTGTGATACCACAGGATCTCAAAAACTACCCATTGAACCAACTGGAGCTTAGAATGTTGGTTGAGTTCGCCGAGTTTGTCGCAGAAGTATTCTCCGAGATGTAGTTTTCTGATGAGAGCACTGGGAGCGTGCACAGAAGGTGAAGAATAGTCTCCTCCCCCTCCTCGTCCATATAGCATGGTGTTTATTCTTAAAACTCAAACAAACAAAATAAGCTTGAAATCTTTTTTAGCCAATAACTTTCCGAGTACTTTGAGCTAGTGTTACGTCTGAAAATTTTCAGAAAGAGTTAAAAAAAAAAAAAACGTCCCATTCCCATCTTAATAATTTCTTTCCTTATTAATTAGCAATGTAACTGGAATTTAAATTCAGGTGAATCAAATACTTTCGTTCTAGATTTTTAAAATGAGTCCGAATTCACAGATTTTTTAAAAGATGAGTCCAGATTCCAGGCGTTAAAAAAGGAGTCAAAATCACTCACAGCCCGATTCTGGCAAACCTCACTGATACCTCATAAGTCACATTCTGTGAGGTTTTCGTATTCTGTCAGCACACTGAGAACTTGTGAGGCTCACTAAAACAATCGAAATGGTGTTCTCCTATGGAGCAGGTCACAAAATTTAAAACCAGTCATAATCCCTCATAAGTGGCAATATTTGTATTGGATGGCATTGGTATACCCTATTTCCACATACTTAATGACCCAAAAATTACATTTCATGCTATATTTATAATCATTTCGGGAGATATAGACATTTGTAAAACAAATGAAAAATTTTTTTTGGGGTGAGCCACCCTTAACACTTAGGCAGCGGTATAATACTTAGTTATAAACCTATTCTCAGACCTACTGAATATACATATAAAATTTCATCAAAATCGGTCGAGCCGTTTCGGAGGAGTATAAACACTAAAACTGTGACACGAGATTTTTATATATTAGAAGATATATATCTAAGAACTCAGTGTTTCTTTTTGAATTTGCATTAGCAGTTATAAATCGAATATGCCGACGGACGTGTGTGGGGTTGCAAATGAAGTGTGATTTTCTGAATGTGTAAGGTTGCAAGTCGTTGGAATTATTTTTAGGTGCATATTCAAAATGGTTGAAAAAAAAAGTAGAAGTGGGTAATATTTGCTAAAAATAAGTTTTGCGTTGCTGTTATTGAAATTTTTAATGACTGTTGAAATTTGAATTTTAAAGTGCGGTATTGAGTTTTAAAAATATATAAATGAACACAGATCGGCTGTTGGGTAGTAATTCTTAAGAAATAATTTAACAACTAATTTATTCGAACTTTTTAAGAAAAACTACGTAGGGAACCTTTTTTAGAATGCTGATATTATCTTCAATACGTATTTTGATCGAAATCGTTAGAGCAGTTTTTGTAATAAATATTTGGCTGACAAAACTTTAACAAAAATTGCAATGTTTCGTTTGAAAATTATTATTACTTAAATACTTAGGTGAGAACTGAATATTTTACATAGTTCAGCATATAAGCATTACTTGGGTTTCACAGTTTTATTCAAATCGAAAATGGGGTTTTCGAGATATGAGCAGTTTTTAAAATTAGCGTTAAAAGTAAAATTAAGGACGCAATCATTTTCGATACATCAGTTTTACCCTGAGTGTGCATTTTGGTCAAAATCTTTAGTGCCGTTTCCAGGTAAGCTAAAGAAGACCAAATTTTCAAAAAATGCCTTTTTTTTTTCAAAAGTCCGTTGTACGATAATAGAAAGAAAAATTGAGTTTGCTATTAGGTTATGAATGACCATATTACCTTAAAAATGGACTTTTGTTACAATTGTATAGGTAGGCCGTTTTTGAGATATGTCTAAATTTCGAAAGTATCGTTATTCGATTTTCAGCAAAAAACTGAGTACGCAGTCATGTTAACCTCATCTAATTAAGCTCAAATATCAATTTTGATTGAAATCGTTTGCAAAGAAATCAAACTGGTATGTACATTTTATATAGGAAGTAACATTAATATTGAGGTAACCCCCCAAACTCAGCCATTTAGGCTGTAGGCTTCGGGACAGACAGACAGACAGGCGGACAGAATTTTGCGACCCAATTTTTTGAGTTCCTCTATCATCGTAATGTCAGAAACATCTCGAGTTCGAAATTTTGAAGGAATACAATATGTCTCCCACTGCGTAATCGAGAAAGTTAAAAACGTATAGACAAATGAACAGAGAGACGAAAATATCTGGTGGGCTATGAAAACTTTCTGAACAAGAAGTCGGACCACTTCCTACACAAGGTGTGGCTGGCGATATTCAAACCTGTCCAACAAGACCGACTTTCTAGGGCACTAGCGCAATGGCTTTCATCCGCGTAGTGCGGGGAAACACTCGCACAACCCAAAAACGCACTCCAAAGACCACTTGCTCGGCGCCTTATCTCCCAGATATACCATTTAAATTGAGGAAACCATAACGGAACACACTAATATTCGCATCTCCACATCCTTTCGTTAACGTTTGCCACTCCAATTAAAAATAGACAAAACCGTCCATGACTAGAATAAGTGAACCGACTTCCAATAGAATAGAATACAATGTTGTCCTCGCTCGTATTATTGTAAACAAAATACCTCCACACACCCGATCGTACATTTGCATACAATCAGAAGAGAGAAAAGGAAGTCCACAGCATAATGCTAGGCTGCCTGCAGATAAATATCCATGCGATGGAAAACATTTTCCAAACAGCATTCCAACGTGCTAGGAACAACAGAGCCCAAGAAAGGGAAATTTGATGCAAATAGCTGCGGATGATTGCCATACACGAGGTGAATAAATTAAAAACAACTTTTTCTCCTTGCGCAGAGTGCAGTGTACGGCAACCCCCTCCTTATACCTCCCCGTGCAACAACAATGCCCAGGGAATTACAATAGGTAACTGACATCAACCGTCATTACGTCACGTATCTAAGCAGATATAGATGCACCAAGCACCACAGAAGGATGTGGGGATTGAAGTAAATTATGTTCGCCTTGGAGCGATCCTCTTCGGTTGTTCGTCGCTCACTACGTACATATATCTGACGACGCGACGGGAAGAAGCATCGCGGCGGGTTTTCAATTACAATCCTTTGAGTGGATTATCGATCGGAATAGTGATTCCCATTTGAAGACGCGGTAAATCGGAAGTATTTTGAATAGGTACAGAATTAGAAATTCATCGGCGGCATTGTTTCTGTCGAGTAGAAATTTTCTACAGATTCCCCTCCCCTACCCAAGTGAGGATGTTTGTGTTGGCATAAAGCCTATGAAAAAGTTTTTATTACCAAAGCGATTAAGCAGGAATACAACTGTGCCACATGACACTGTGACTCATGGAACGCCCCTTGAATAAATTTTGATAACTCATCAAAGCAAGGATCACCATCACCAGCAGCAGCAACAGCACACATCTGCTCCTGCACAACTATCGTTAATTATGATTATTTTTTCCTGCAGCCAACCAGTTTTTGAGTTCAAGATTTATTATGCAGCAGTAGTAGTCACCCTGTCACTCGAAATATGCTGAGGACTTGATTGGAGGTACCCAGTACCCAGTACCCAGTACCCACCACCACCACACACCACTATCGTAATCATTATCATATCGCACGTTACATGATGCAATTTCATGGTACCCTTCCTTTACTCGTATAGTGTGTGCCTTGAGGTGTGGCAATTTGATATCGGACCTAGATTTTTCGAAACTTGAATGTCAAACACGCTCTATTCCACCACCGGTTTGTAGCCTGGGATTACTGACATGCTACCACCCCGCATAACGTCGTTTTTTATCACTTTTTTTTTTTTTTTTTTTTCTGAATTTACTCGTCGTAAAGTGGTTCCAGAGAACACGTGTCACAAAACAAAGACCAAAATGTGAAAATAAACAAACGAGTTGGTGCAATAAATGCTGTTGTTTGCATCCCTTTGCGAGGTGGAAAAGTTTTGAATTTAAATCTTGCGGTAGTTGGTGTAACGACTGTAAGAAAGGAAAAGTTTCTTCATTGTTTTATATGGGAGGACACATAAAGCGTTTATGGAACAGATGACATTCCCGTTGTGTAGCTGGAAAGTGATCAGAGATCAGTTGAATCTGCAGATGCATTTTGAGAGAAACAGGGTTTTCTATATTATGTATAGGAGCACAAGAAGGGTCAATTTAATTGAGACTTGAACTTGAACCCCTTGGTTGATTTTGAAAACTGTCGAACTAACTTGAGTGTAAAGAGGGCTTATCTGGTTTTCGCTGAGGAAACGCTTTCCCTCATGGTTTTCTGAAAACGAAAGCAATTTTCGTTTCGGCGAAACTCAAAACGAAAACGAAAGTTTCCTATTTCAATCAAACCTATTTCAATCAAGCTTTTATTTTAACATACGCTTTCTACAGGTCTAAAACAAAGAATTTACTTCACTTTGTACTTCGAAAACGAAATGAATTTTCGTTTCGTCGAAACTCAAAACGAAAACGAAAGCCATTTCATTCAAGCTTACGATTATTTTTATATATGCTTGCTATAGGTCTAAAAGCAGAAAATATTTTCGTTTTATTTGAAAAGACAGATTTTTCATTGACTTTTTTTTTAAATAATTGATTTTGAATTGGATGTTGAGCGGATATTTGCGGCTTTTACATCCAATATCCAATTCTAAATCAACTATTTTCGTGTTTGTAAAGAGGAAAAAGAAAACGATAGGAGTTTTCACTTTCGTATTATTTTTTTTTTTAAGGCGGAATAGGTTTCGTTTCGCGAAGTCCACCTCTGTATGTAGTTAACCCGTTCCTGACCAGAGTGGGAGAATCCGCTTTCTATCTCTCAAGCTGTTTTCAGCAGGGTTGCCATAACGCCAAACGCTAAAAAAATTTAGCCCAAAATCGTTACCCAGAAAAAAGCCCAAAATTCGGTATCTCACTTATGCGCACCGCGAATAGCCTTTTGTGGCTTGTGTCAAATCAAAAGGCCTGCAAAATAAATTGGTGTACGTGTAAGTAAAACCAATGTTCGATGTCATTTGACTGCAAGAATGCTGGCAAGTTTAAAAAGCGCGAGTTTGTTCGAAAATATTTATTTTTAACTTTCTCAGTTTATTAATAAAAGACCTATTCTTACATTTGATGTACGGTTGCTTCCGAACAATTGACTCAACCAAACTTTTGATAATCGAGAAAGTTTCGTGCGATCCAGTCGTGCACTTTATTTTATTACAATTTAAAAAACTTAAAAAAGGAAATATTGTAAATATTGGAGTTAAAAATATTCAGAATAGTTAGTGACATTTTGTTTGAATTAAATAAATAATATGCGCGTTTTGTTTAGAAGGTGGTTTTCCGTTTAGTTTTGTCACATCCTTCTGGACATAACACAGTTTAGCAGCCTTCTTCATCTGAGGTAAGACTTCACAAGAAATTTTAAGGAAATTTGCCTTTACTATCCGAGCTGAATGTGAACTGATTCCGCGCAGGAGAACAGCGGCGAGGAAAAATAACTTTTGCTATTAGTCTGCTGCCACGTTGGTCGACATGCTGTCTACAACTGAGATTTTTGTCGAGCCCTATTCTAATGTACTAGTCCAGGATCCCTAGTACATTTTTTTAACTTGATTAGTATCAAGCTAATTTTCCGTGAGTAGCTTAATTTTGATAAGACGCCCACAATTTCCTTTGCGAAAATTCTTGACTGTGGTAGCTAACAGGGCTAGCAAGGCTAAAATATGTCGATTTGATGATTCTCAAATATTTATTACTAACTGGATTGTGTTTTATTAAATCGTAAGACAATTATCTAAATTATTTGAAAAAATATTTGTCCTACAAAATCGATGGTCTGATCAAAGAGTCCCCCCCTTCCAACATGTATCGATAACGAGATCACCAAAACTGATTACTAACCAGCTGATTTTTTTTTTATTTATTAGTTAATATTTATATAATTTAACAGTCATATTGTCCTACAAATTCCGTGGTATGTTATCCCGGTCCTACGCTCAAAAGTTGTAGTACAGATCCTTGATGTAAAAATAATTACTATCAAGTTGAATCTTCGAGAATAGCATCGTTTTGATAAGACGCCCAAAATTTCCTTTGCGAAAATTCTTGATTGTGGTAGCTAACAGAGCTAGCAAGGCTAAAATATGTCGATTTGATGATTCTCAAATATTTATTACTAACAGGATTGTGTTTTTTTAAATCTTAAGATAATTATCTAAATTGTTTGAAAAAATATTTGTCCTACAAATTCCGTGGTACGTTATCCCGGTCCTACGCTCAAAAGCCAAAAGTAGTAGTACAGAACTATATAGCTTGGTACCAGTGTTACCTTTCGGGACGCTTAAGAGTAATTTTGACTCCTTTTTGAGCGCCTGGACTCCGGACTCATCTTTAAAAAAAATCAGTGAATTCGGACCCCTTTTAAAAATGTAGGATATTTTTGCTATAATTCAAAATTGTTCAGTGTATTTAGTTGAATTCGAAAAAATTGGTTTTACCTGAATTTGAATTTAACAGTTTGTTTATTTAAAAAAACAAAAAAAAATATTGAAATCGGAATGGGACTCCTTTTTTCATCGAGGACTCTTTTTTGGACTCTTTCTGAAAATTTTCAGAGGTAACACTGTTGGTACGCTATCGCGGTGCTCCAATTGAATGTGTTGAATGTTGATGAGGGTGGGTTTTTTTTTTTCATGTCTTCCTTTTCTGCCTTTTTGGTTCGATTTTAAATACGTTCAGCTTTGTTTTTGTTGTCTGCTGCTTTTATGAATGAGATGAGCAGGTACCTACTTTGTGTGTAGTTTGCATGTGCATTTCTTTTTCTGTGGAAGAATTTCTGCATTACGATTTACGAGATTTTTCAATTCTTGTTTGAGCACATACGAATTGAAATTTTGATTTCTAACTTCTATGGGCATATGTACGGTGACCATACGTCCCGTATTTCCCGAGACAGTCCCGTATTTCAAAAGCCTGTCCCGTTTTTTTTTAAGATTTTTTTAAGAAATACGGGACATACATCCCAACATACATACAATTTTTTGTTATTTTTTGGAAATTTGTGTGCTGTTATACATTTTCACTTTTTCTGTCCCGGGTTTGGCTCTTAAAAATATGGTCACCGTAGGCATATGACTCATTTACTCGGTCGGTGTGTTTAAAAGATTTTTTCACTGTATCTTATGTTACAAATAGGAAAACGAAAAAATTACAATTCTTGTCGGACTAGTGATACGTTCCTGTTTTTTTGTAGGACATTGTTTTATTTGGGCAGAGAACACACTAACCTATTATTAATATTTTTGTCCTACAGTTAGTAATGATAAAAATGGTCTTATGGTCTTAACAACTTCTGAGCGTAGGACCGGGATAACATACCACGGAATTTGTAGGACAATATGACTGTTAAATTATATAAATATTAACTAATAAATAAAAAAAAAATCAGCTGGTTAGTAATCAGTTTTGGTGATCTCGTTATCGATACATGTTGGAAGGGGGGGACTCTTTGATCAGACCATCGATTTTGTAGGACAAATATTTTTTCAAATAATTTAGATAATTGTCTTACGATTTAATAAAACACAATCCAGTTAGTAATAAATATTTGAGAATCATCAAATCGACATATTTTAGCCTTGCTAGCTCTGTTAGCTACCACAGTCAAGAATTTTCGCAAAGGAAATTGTGGGCGTCTTATCAAAATTAAGCTACTCACGGAAAATTAGCTTGATACTAATCAAGTTAAAAAAATGTACTAGGGATCCTGGACTATACTGTTTTGGCTTTTTATTGCTCTCAGACTTATAGGCCATGTCCGCCTTTTTCGTTGCCAGAGACCGAATTTTTAGATTTGCACAGAAGCGCCTCGCAATTTGCTTAAGCCAAGTGCATCATTGGAAAACCGCACAGAGATCATTTCCGCGATGCCATGACTCATACTGATAACGATTCGTGTTTGACACCGTTTTCAAGGAATCTGAACCGTATTCGCGGCTTGTGCTTGCTGCACCGGCCTTTTATTTTTTTCTGTAAGGGACCCTCTGTGGGTATCGTAGTCGAATCGCCATTTCTGCGAACCAGCTATACGTTCACGAAATTACGTGTGAAACAAAAACAAACTCCATAACGTAATGCTCGTTCACGAACGACGCGATTCGACTCCCCTTCCTCTCTCTGGTAAATTTGGACCATTTTTAGGAGAGGTACGCTAAAGGTTCTTTAAAGGAGTTCAACAAATTACACCACTTAGAAAAATAACTGATCATCCAGACAGAAGACCGTCACGCTTTCATCAACTTGGAAAGACCAATTGCAAGGAGACCGTCATCTACGTGAGGATGTGGGTATATTCTCTCGTCGGGTTGATGGACTTATTTACCTAGATGGACAGGTGACTGTACTACAGAGCTCCCTTGATTGTCGTCTTGCATGCTTTAGTTAGAGCTTTGCAACTTTGACATGTTCTGTGTAAGTTTTGGTTTAACTTTCGAATCTCAAGCCTGACCAAACGCCTACATACCCGTCAATGCAACACTTAACCTCAGCTCATGCTGATGATGCTTTCCATCGGCATTACCAGTTAGTTGCTGCAAAAAGAGCATAAAAAGTCGGTCCATCAAAATGCTCTGCCGGAGCTAAGACCTTCTATAAAATTTGAAAATTTTTATTTGGTAAAAAAGCGCAAGAATTGTGTGCAGCTTTTCTCCTCAGGTTTTCGGTCTCCATTTGAGTTATGAACTGTCCGGTTGACGGTCCTACATCGGCGGCTCATGTAACGTAAATTTAAAAGGATGATAACGTTCAAACTTCGCAGACGTTAAAGTTCGACAAGAGGTCCTCCTGCTGACAAATTTATCTTTTTCTTCACATTAGCACGACTTCTGGTCCTCCTTGCTTATTCAAGGTGAGCCCAAATGACCAAGTAGATTGCCAGTCAACCAAGACCTACTTCTAATTATATTTGCAGCAACCAAAGCGCCCTGGCAAAAGGACACACAAAGCCTGCACCGTTTGCTTTTGCTTCTATTTGGCTTAACTTATCGACATGCCAGAGCTCATATTTCACAAAAAGACCAAAATATCCGTCGCCTAATCCTAATTAGGAACAATTTCAATTTGGTACCGCAAATGTGTACCAGCGCAGGTGCCGCTGAGAGAAAGTTTTTATCTTCCATTTATAGTTATGATCTGTCGGCTTAAGCTGACCGTTGATTATGTCAATTGATTATACGTCCAGTTTCAGATTGTTGTGCATTTTGTGTTCGTCCTTGCATGTAGGTACCTGTTGCTTACCTGGTTTTGAAATTTTTCATTTGCATTTGTGTTGACGGACAACGCATCTATCATCTCTGCCGAAGGATACAACCGTAAATAATCCTTCTCCTGCTGTCTGTCTCCTTCATAGAAGAGTTGTGAGAGACGCACATGAATAGACGGATTAACGCCTTTGTTGTGGGTGGCACGGGATTTTGTGTCCTTTCGCAACAATAAGATTTTTTTAATAAGAAATTATCATACAGGTCGACCCAGACAATGGGACGTAATTTTCGGCAGCAGGGGACTTTACTCAGGTCCCTTTTAGCGCCAAGTTGAATTGGAAAACATTTTTGGCGCGAACGATGTAGGTATGGTCTAGGGACATGCAGAATATAACCGATTAGCATACGGTATTGATCTGCGCAGTCCGTTTGTGATGAGATTTTAATGATAACGTATCCTCTTCGATGATGGATTGTTTCTAAAACTGACCAACGAGGTCCGTTCAAGCAGCCACCGGCAAAGAAGCCGACTTTCGATCGACAACAACTTTTACAATCGCCTTGACAAATTGTTGCATGTCTTTGGCGGCGGCACGTCTTCACTTTGAACCTCCAACCACAAAGCAGCACTCACTTCTCTGTCACGTCACCGAACCCACAGACCAGCAAGCACGACTATTAATTTGCATAGTTCAAATCAATCTGTCGTGTCTTGTGGTCAAGCCCTCTGTAGATGGGTCATTCCTATCTGTCACCGCACAACACCATCAGTATGCGCCCATTATCAACGGTCTCGACCACAAGACATCCATTAACCATCCGAAAAGGAAACGGTAAGTACTGATCATTTTGCAGACCATTAAAGAGTAGCGAAAGAGAATCCTTTTTGTGGCCGCCACCATGCTGGCTCCAGCATATTATCACACTCTGGTGAGTGCATCCTTGTTTTTTGTGCTAATAAAAATTAATGACATTTTCACGTTCCTTTGAGGCGTGTGCATGCGTATATGGATGTTGTTTCTGTTGCTGCTGCTGAACCATATGACCACATGGTCATTTGTGCAGACGATCTGAGGCAGAGGGAAGAGGCATTTTTATAGTTACCACAAAATCGCCAATAAGCGCACCTGAGAGCTGAGACATGGTATGCGTTTTTTTTTTTTTTTGTTGGGTGTGAAAAATCAATTTTAACGCTTTGCTCTGCTGAATCGGGAAGGAAAGCGGAATGCGATCGATTTGTGGAAGACGTTTTAGATATACTTTTTGAAGCAATTCAATCGAAAGACAGAAATGCTCCGGATCGTCCGCCAATGACAATAACTTACAAAATGGAAAAGTAGCTCGGAGAGAGGTTCATGGCGATCGGTATAAAAAAAAAACTGCCAAAAGAAGGACCTACTCGATCGTCTGAGGAAATATGAGCTAGATAGCCTACATGATCACGCTCCCAAAATACGGCCATAAATATGAAATCGCCTTTAGGCACATCCACATGGCCAAGGGAACAACATGCAAGCTTCAGTTTGGAGATCAGTTTCGAAAATATGGATCAGATACTGAGAGCGTAAATCAATCAACTAGATATATGAAACAAGCATCAGATATTCACACTCTGAACATTAATGGGCAAAATGCGAAGATCAGTTCCACAAGTGATGTGCCATAAACGAGGATCGGTTGTGAAAAAACACGAAATGGATATTATTTTCAGATCAATGAGCGCATTGTTATAAACAAAGAGAGGTTGACAAAAGCAGGGCTCATTACGAACAGATCCGTTCATGGACTGACGGAGTTTGACGATCGGTAGCAAACAAATTTGGTCAGAGATTATTATCAGTGTGAATTATTGAGTAAATTGAGTTGAAAATTTAAATGTCTGGTGGATTATTGCAAAAATATATTGTGGAAATTACTCATTCATTCTCTGTGGCTTATATAATAGGTCACCTAGTTCGTCTGCAGAACGTTTTGCGATCATTTCCATGGGTAATTTTATCATTAATTGGTTTAATGAAAATGGCACGTACTGAACGGAGATAATGGAAGATTGTGAATGAAAGTTGATGTCATCAGTTCAAGTTTTGCGTTGGTGTTATTGTTATTGTTAAAATAAAATATATATATGAGATAATTAAAAAACTGTTTTATTAGAATTTGTTGAGAAAAACTATGTATAGAATCTTATTTAGAATACTTGTAAAAGAATAATAATTTCTATCTTTTTCTTTATTAAATTTCTTAATGATTTTCTCCTTCAATATCTCTTCGCACTTCTACAGTTCTTTTCCGAATGCCTATTTTGTTCTTTTATTTTTCAGTCACCTTTTTAATATCGTATGTGATTTTAATTATTTTTGTTTCGACCAGTATTTTTTTTTTTATAGTAGATAGCTTACACTTGATACTATCTTTTTATGTGTTTTGATAAAAATCGTTAGACCGGTTTTTGTAAAATTTGGCTGACGAAACTTTAACAAATAATGATTTATACAAGCATTACCTACTTAGTTTTTAAAGTTTTATCGAAATCAACGTAGGGGTTTTCGACATATGACATATGAGCAGTTTTTAAAATTAACGAAAATTAAGGACGCAATAATTTTGGAAACATAAATTTTACGCGAAGTATGCATTTTGGTCCAAATCTTTAGTGCCGTTTTCAGGTAAACTAAAGAAAACTAAATTTATAAAAATGTACTTTTTTCATAAATCCATTTTAAGATAATACAGAGAAAAACTGAGTTCTCCATTTAATTAGAAATGACCATATTACCTTAGAAAAGAATTTTTGGTACAATCGTATGGACAGTTTGAGATATGTCCAAATTTCAAATGACCGTTATTTGAATTTTTAGCCAAAAACTGCGTAAGCAATCAAAGTAACCTCACCTACTTAAGCTTAAATATCAATTTTGGTTGAAATCGTTAGAGCCGGTTACGAACAAATCAAACTGGTGCGAACATTTTATATGGGAAGTACCATCAGTATTGAGGTTACCTTGCAAAAGAAAAAAGGACCCGGCACTGTAAGCCCACAAACTTCAAATCCGAAGTTTGAACGAAATCCGGGCAGCCGTTTAGGCTGTAGGCCTGTGGAAGGACGGACAGACAGACCGACAGATAGGCAGACGGACAGAATTTTGCGACCCAATTGTTTTAGTTCGTCTATTATCGTAATGGCTTACAAACAACTAAAAACGATTGTCTATCGAACTGCATTTCACGTTTTTCATTCTAGAAAAAGTGTGAATTAACTTCACGTGGGTGCCATGTTGTTATTGTTGTAATTTCATGCAATTGGCTTAAATTTACCTGCTGTAATTGATAATTTGTAGATAATTTTTGCATTGTGCACTTCTATATACCCAAATATATATAGTGTTGGCATATTTATGTGACGTATAATAGGAAAAATGGGTGGAAACACGTTATAGGCAACTCCGTATTAATAAATAGATGTGGATTGGATTTACTGTTGGATTACTTTTATTTATTTAACTACTACCTATACATAATGTCACAGTTAATCAATAATGAACGTACATTTTTACATTTCTTTCAATATTTTTTAAATTGAATTTTGAAAAATTGAAATCAAACAAATGATTGAACTTATTAAAATCCCTCGTCAGGTTACTGATGGGGCTATTACTCCCATAGTTACGTCGAGACGCCCTTTGGTATAGGAAAATTGTGTTCCTTGTTGTCCTCGGTCTGGTATTGATGTTTACGGAATTGGGAACATATGTGGAGTTGACGTTAACAGTCAGAACGCAAAACAGGAATATAACATTGGATGTCTCTCTACGTTTTTCCAAAGTCTGAAGATTCAACAACTTTAATCGACTTATGTAGGGTGGAAGACGACTTCCGGGGTTCCAAGGCAAATCACGTAATGCGAAGAGAAGAAACTGCTTTTGAATACTTTCAATTCTTGAGATTCCAGATTCGTAGGACGGACACCAAACAGGGCTACAGCTTACAGTATTCCAAAACAGGTCGGACGAGAGAACAGTATATAATTTTGAATACATAGGGATCTTTAAATTGCTTTGAAAAACCTTTTATAAGTCCCAATCGGCTTCTTGCCTTGCTAACAATGGAATCCAAATGGAGATTGAAGGTGAGCTTTCTGTCAAAGACCACACCAAGATCATTAAAGCAATCAATACTTTCTACAGCTTCCTCATTAATAAAATAAATTGGCGCAGTTGCGTTTTGGCGTCTCGTGAAGGTCATGCTTTTACACTTCTTAAGATTAAGCTGCATATAGTTTAAATTTAAACATATCGGGGTGAGTGCGAGGTTTATCGCTGTATTTCTTGTTTCATTTTCGAGGTGTTAATTTGTTTGATTTAAATATAACGAACTATGTCTGAGCGGTTATTTCATAACATTTTGGGGACTTATTTCACCTTCAATTTTGGGGGGTTATTTAATTTTCCATTTGGGGACTTATTTCGTTGGGGGTTACTTCCTGGAGCCCATCGTAACGTCAGAATTCATTAACATCTCGAGTTCGAAATTTTGTACGAATACAATACGAATACAATATCGTAATGGAGAAAGTTAAAAAAATCCAAAAAATGCTAAAAGGCATCTTTCTTAAAAAAAAAAAAATGCGTTCAAGTCTTTGAAAATGTTACAAATGCCGGAATGGCATCACTGGTCGCGGTCGGAGCTGTGCTGTGCTGGAACCGTACTTTCCTCATCATCTGGCATTGGAAGTTGATGCTCTTCAAACAAAATGATTGGGTAGAAGGCGAACAGGTAACATCTTTTTCAAAAGTCGTGACAGAAAAGTAAAGTCTGAGTCTACACATTCCCTCCGGTATCCTTAAGTTCCTTACATTACCACATCTTTCTTTGGTGCTACAATCGGAGACGGATCCGTAGATGTAGATGGGTCACGCACAGAGATCATGCGCATTTCCCGCCTAACATACCTTATCCACATATGCTCACGTTCCTGTTGCACCGTAACCTATCATACCTACACCATCGCGGCTAGTTCAATCAACCGACTCCGCAAATAAGACGTCACCTCAAGTGCAGCTCAATTGTAGCAAGTGATTTAGCTCGAGAGGTCTCACCCCGCTAATCTGCACACAAAATTATCGAGCATGTTTAACTCGACATTCTACATGTTCGTCCTTTCACCAGACTCAAGTCCTCTAATTAATTACCCACCAGTTGGCAATAAAAAAAAGTTCACTTTCTTCTTCCGATTCCGTTCCAGGAATCCTTTAACCTTGCACCGGCATTTTTGTTCAACTGTGCGAAAGAATTGTCAAATGTCGCATTGTTCGGACAGAATCTACGCGTATGTGCTCTGAGACAATAGCCGGATGAGTCTTGTGACAACAATAAGGCTTTTCGCACATTTGCCATTCCAAATAATTTCCCAATATTCGCAAGGATGCACCTCCGTCTGCACGTACGTGCTTCAAACAAAAATCCACCTAACTATGGTGACAAAAGAGTTCACTCAACTGGACTTATCTCTCATTGCACATCGACGATATGGACATGGACGTAGGTGGAACGTTTCTTTCAAATGACTACAGTGTCCTGTTGAAATTACAAGGAAATGCATAGTCCCTTTCTCCGTGGTCTTTCACTTGAGAACATAAGCTCAAATCTAGTTAACGAAACAAAAACTTCAGGCAAAACATTATTAAAAACGCTGAATGGCCAGAAAGGACGAAGACGACGGGTACTTTTGCGAAACGTCTTAAGATAAGCGCACAGCGCGCCAAAAAACTACATTTCCAGTCTTTGCTTATCCTTATATTGTTTACTCATTTAATGAAGATAAGCAATCTTTTGCTGTCACTGAGGATACTCCTCTTGTCCGGTTGGTCCCAACTGGGCACAGTCGTTGAAATTTTTGTTATGTCCTAATCCTGATTAGAAGGAAGAGATATGCGTCGAGCAATCGACCGCATACTGAGTGTACCTGGCATGACGGAGGAAAATCCTTTTTGGCGAACCTTTCGCAACTGAGATGCAGAGATGAGTTGCGCGCCAAAATAACTTGGTTGGCAGGATATTTTATCACTAAAATTCTATCGTCACTTAGAGAGATGCGTTTCATGGCTGGTAAGCCAAGTCGGTATTACAGATTGTGGACTCGTATTGGATGTTATCGGTGCAACGAATATTTTATGTCCTTTTGCTTGGCAGTGGGTCTGGAACGAAACTCATTGATGCTGTTAATTTAATGATAGTTCTTAGCAGTTGTGTGCCCTTTTGCCAGCATAGGGAAAAGTGTCAAAGTGATTATTGCGATCCTTTTACCGGCTGGTGGGAGACGATAATTGCGAAACGAGATCCTAAATGGTCGGTTATCTCTAACGGTGGAGAGAAGACGGCTGCCATAGTCGGTAAATGATCGGAGGTTTCTTTCTAAAAAACGGAAGGACCGGCATGGGATTTGTAGAGAAACTGAGTCCTTTGGGTAAATGGCAATTTGTGGAGAAGAAATACTCGCTGTACAGTCTGTACAATGAAGAAGAATATTGTAGAGCCGTTTGACGTCTCAATAACGTCGAAACGAACATAGAGGGTAATAAAAAGGAAGCCAACGGATTTGTCAGCTATTCGTGTATTTTATGATTGATACGATTAGAACAAATCTGACAAATTTCGTCATTTTTACATTCTCAGAGCTAAAACAAAAAGAGCCCCATTTACTTTCAGAAAACATGCAAACTACGCTAGATTAAGGGTCAGAAGTTCGGCAGGCAGGCGGCCAAGCTTCGAAGTGATTTCATTTACTTTGCAAATGTCCGACTTCAGTTTAAACTACTCGTTGCGCACTAGGCAAGTCGTCCTTTGATAGCCTTTCGGACAGCTCAGGCATCAGTCTTACTTTATTACCTCTACATGTTGGTTTTTGAGCTTGACCGCCATTTTCTTTTTATTTTCTTTACAGGTTTTAGGCCCGTTTGGTGATACTATATTCATAGCGATTTAAGTTCCACTTAAGATCTTATGGACCAGTTTATGACATATATAGTAGAACTTAAAGAAATAGTAGAACTTACTTTGAGTAGTAACAGCAAACGGGCCTTAATGTTATATAAATCCCGACTCCCATGTCGCTCAAATGGGAGGCATAAGCATTCCACTCCGCGGTATCTTGGTCTGGTCATAGACAAGAAACTGCGCGGAGGAAAAACTTTAAAAAACGAATAAACAAGGCCAAAAAAGCGTATTGGGTACGCAGGAGGGATTTCGGGAAGTCATGGGGCTTTAGACCCCAACAAGTCCACTGGATATAAAGCTGCGTAGTGAAACCCATACCATTCTATAGCGTAGTGGTCTGGTGGCCGATTGAAGCATCAACACCAACTGCAGCCATCGAGGCGATCCTAAACATAACACCAGTGCACATCCTTACATAAATAGATTCCAACGGTATTAAAACAAGAGGGGGACCCCAACGGGCTCATAAGAGATCTCAGTGAAGAGCAGAAAACTCACCCTCACCAACCACCCACTGTCTTAGTCCGTATGGCCTGCCTCAGGGCTGCGTAGTTTCACCAGCACTTGTTTTATATATATTTTAGCACTTCTTAGCACGTTGTGGCCATGCGCAGATTTTTTTCTGCTACCTTAGCAGTATACGAAGGAAATTTGAGCTGACTTATTTATTTATTTAACTCTTCTAAATTCAAATTATGTCCTCAAAACCTTCATTTTGACACGTGAATTTCTATAGTTGCATCCGTTAGAAGCAATTTCTGAGTCAGCTTACTTTTGAGAAAAATAAAATCACTGATTGAAAAATATATAATGCAATGACGGAAGTAATTTGTCCGCACCAATGGCAGCCGTCAAAATGAAGTAAACTAGATCCTTGGCCGATCTACATTACAAGACAAAAAAGAGCTGAGTTTTATTTTTGAACCGAATGTAAGTTTAAAGTCTTAAAAACATCACCACAGTAGAACAACTCTTTATCATAAGGAGACGTATAACTTTACATATCTCTCACCGCACTGGCAGCGTCATCTAGGCACAGGTTTCCGAACTTCATTTAACAATTCCAATTTGAAACGGGGAAAGTTTGTTTACCCGAATTCCCCCAACACCATCTATCACTAGCCCTCTTTCGTTCACCTTTCTCTTCACAGAAATAGTAATCACAACAGAATCCAAAAAAACATACACCCAAAAGAAACTTGTCACGTCCTATGTGCAGTGCAAGATAAACAACGTGTCGACCCCTTGTCCGACACACCTACAAAATCAAATCTCCCAATACACCTACTTAGGAAGGCACCGAAGATGCCATGCATCAGGTAGCGCACGACAAGTGTTTCCCCTGCTCGCACACTCTGCTGTGGCACATGACAAACTATATACACAGTCACGTACTACCCCTAACCTGTATTGTAACACTTGTCGTTGTGTCCGTCCAGCAAGTGCTACATATAAAACCAATAAGACTAGAAATTCCAATTTTTTTCCATCCTTTTTAAAAGGAACCTGCGAAATAGAGGATAGATTTTTTTCGAGAATCACTCGAAAATCAGTAGCGTGTAACCGTTTACGTTGATTAAATGGACCGTTAATGACATGGGCAATAAAAATACCATATGTTGCCAACTCATGACAATGAACCGTTACTGGGATACTCTAGAAGTAGGATACACCTCCTTGTACGATGTGAGATTCGGTGAGTGTTTACATTATTTGCGAAACCCAAGTTGTTGATCAATAGTCGGTCGCCGACGCCGCTGCAACCGCCTTCGCGGTGGCCATCATACACATATAGCCGATGCAATCTGTTCGATTTGTTTACTCTACAGTGGAGAGGATCAAATTCCTTCGGGACGAACGATGAGCGATGAAGTGAATGAAGACACAATGGTTTTAGATGCGAACTATCAACAGGCCACCGTGTCCTGCGTAGGGTTTTGTTAGTACTAGAGTTTAGCAGATTTTTGAGGAAGAAACTCAAAACCATAAGCAACCAGCTGACGTAGACAGAGTGTTGTGGGTGGGCAAGAAAGAACACATGTGGCGGAAGTGTTACGTGTTACGAAGCCTTAAGTGATGCTGCAAGGTTGTCTCGTTCTATGGCGAGGTTTGTATTTGTTGAACTTTTACAAGTTTTCGGCGAAAAAGAGAGGGTTTTGTTTGGAAAGGTAGGATTTCAAATGGAAGCTGTACATAAAGTTTGGCAAGTCTTTTAGGGGTCATAACTTTGTGACGAAGAGTCATACTCTTACATTGTTTGCCTCAGAGGAACTCCTTTGAGAGAAGCACGAACACAAGCTCAAAATAACGGCAAGAATAAGATCTAAAGGGAACTATACATGCATGGCTCGTTGATTTTAAGCTCGCTACAACAAATCTCAATACGTTGCACTGGAAGTGCAAAGGAAGCAACTCCAGTGTTAGCAAGAAAGTTGACGATGTATTCAACAAACCAAGCCACAAGTTATACCCATGAAGAAGTCGATATTTCAAACTTTGCTACTCTAGACCTGCTGTAAGTTGCATTAGGAAGAAGATTCCTGTGCTTCTGGGGCGGTCTTGAAAGAATCGCTCCTCGAGGCAGGCAAAGGAGGAGACCATTGACAATAGTTAGGCCAAAATTTAGAGAAAATGGCGTTTTATTGATATTGATGTAGATGTTGAGATTGATTGATGTTGATGTTGATGCCGATGTTGATATTGATCTTGATGTTGACGACCATGTTGATGTTGATGTTAATGGGATGGTGATGTAGATGGTGATGTAGATGGTGATGTTGATGTTGATGTTGATGTTGATGTTGATGTTGATGTTGATGTTGATGTTGATGTTGATGTTGATGTTGATGTTGATGTTGATATTGATGTTGATGTTGATGATGATGTTGATGTTGATGATGATGTTGACGATGATGTTGATCTTGATGTTAATGATGATGTTGATGTCGATGTCGATGTCGATGTCGATGTCGATGTCGATATTGATTTTGATGTTGATGTTGATGGTGATGGTGGTGATGGTGATGGTGATGGTGATGGTGATAGTGATTTTTTTTTTTTTTTTATATATACTTCTCCCGGGAAAGGCGAACCTATAACGCTTCAACAGCGCCCCGAGATGACTGCAGATGTATGTTTGTTCTGCACTTAAATTGCTGCAAATTGTAGTTTTCTGGAAATATATCCCCCGAAAGCGAGTTCCAAAGTTTGCTTGTCCTGTAACAGAAGGAGTTTTTGAAAGTTGATGTCCTCGCGGTTGTCAAGTGTACTGTATGGTCATGAGCATTAGCAGCCTGTCTTGTTGGGCGCCCAAAAGTTGCATTTCGAGGGATAATGTCTTTGAGTTCCTCAGAACATCTACCATGGAAGTACCTATAGAACAAGCATAGGTCAGCGACTTGTCTTCTGTACACCAACGATTGCAGATTCGATGTGAGTGTAGGGTCTCCAATGAGTCGAATTGCTCGTCTCTGTATGCTATCAAGCAGGTTAAGTGAATGTTTTGGGGCCGAGCTCCATATATGGGAACAATATTCCAAGCCTGGTCTAACCTGTGCTTTGTAGAGAAGGAGAAGTTGCTTGGGGCTAAAGTACCTCTTTGCTCTAAATAGGTAGCTTAACTTTGCGGACGCCGATCTTGCGATAAAGGATATGTGGTCCTGCCATGTGATTCCTGAATTGACTGTGACTCCTAGAAGGTGCATTGAGTCCTTGTGATGGATTGGATGGTCATCCATTTGGATCTGAGGAACTGTTGATGCATTTTTTCTGGAAATTGTTGTGAGCTGTGCCTTGTTTGCATTAAATACAACCAAGTTGTCCTTTCCCCACTTCAAGATTTTGTCCAGATCATCATTTAGAAAATTAATTTGTTCACATCTCTGACTGTGAGATGTAGCCGTATTCACAGGCCCATTGTTCGAGATGGAGGATATAAGAGTGCTGTCATCTGCAAAGCTGTACATATTATTATTTGTCGATCCAAGCAAATCGTTGATGTGGAGAAGAAATAGAGTTGGAGAAAGAATAGATCCTTGGGGCACTCCTGCATTTATAGCAAACGAATTGGATGATATACCATCTACAACAACTTGGATCGATCTTCCCAGAAGAAAATTTTGCATCCGTCCGCAGAGTTGTTGTGGTAATCCGTAAGACGCTAACTTGCCTAATAGGACTCTATGCCAGACTCGGTCAAATGCCTTTGATATGTCCAAGGCTACGGCTCTGGATTCGCCGTGTTGTTCAATTGATTGTGTCCATAAGTGCGGTACGTAGCTTAGCAGGTCACCAGTGGAACGACGGCTCCGAAATCCGTATTGCCTGTCGCTTATTAATAGATGGCCTTCTAGATATTTGATTATTTTAACATTTATTGCCTTTTCCATTACTTTAGAGAGCATTGAAAGTAATGCTATTGGACGATAGTTTTGTGGCAGACATTTCTTCCCTTTCTTTGGAATAGGTTAAATGCGAGCGGTCTTCCAGCAAGAAGGAAACGTCTTCTGGGAGTACGATATGCTAAACAGCTTACAGAGTACAGGTGCAAGTTCTGGTGCACAGTTCTTGAGTACTATAGTCGGGATTCCATCGGGTCCCGTTGCCTTATTGCATTCTAGTTCTTTAAGGATGCGTTGAATTATTCGAGGCCGAAATTTCACTTCTGCCATCGATGATTGTATCCTCGGGATATTTGGTGGCTCTAGCTGTGCAGAATCTAGGGTGGAATTCTTTGAAAACATGCTGGTGATGGTGGTGATGTTGATGGTGATGGTGATGGTGATCTACCTCAAGCAGTCCTACACCTAGGTTCCAATCAATGAACCAACAAACCGCTTCATTTGTGGAGTATTTAATTGTTCAACAGTCGAGTTTCGAGTACCTCATGTAGTCTAGTTTCCCTCACACAATCTTTCTTGGTCGCAGTTCAATAAAGGAAGACTTATTTCGGCTTCTTGTTTTCGCGAACTATAATTTCCGTCCGTAGCATACTTTCATGAACATAGGTTAGAGTTACTACTAATGCCGGATTAAATCATTAACATCAAGTTCGGTAATCTTGATAGTCTGACCAACTCCGAAGAAAAACTCACCATAGCTGCTTTCATCGCTCGTCAATATGACCCTGAGGTTAGGTTAGGTTGAAGTGACTTTCGGATAGCCGACACATTCAGACCATTATGAGATCATTTGTCATATAACCCCGAGGTACCTAGACTCCTCCAAGCAGTCTAGAGACAACTATATACAATCCTTAAAAACGATCAATCTCTGTATTAAAATAACACAAATCACATATCTATCGACCGCCGGTTTCCTTTTAAAGGACATTACAAATAACAAATACCCAACTCAGACGACAGTATTTGAGTTGTTTTTCATAGAACGAGCTGTGTGGCATAGTGTATCCTTTTCGAGCTCTTTAACGACGAACGACATTCGGCGGTTCGAAATATAAAACATTTCAATTTGTACCCTTAAGTGTCACGGTTCCAGTTGATTCGAAAAACCCATAAAAACCAGCGATCACACAAATATTGTTCAGGACAATGGGTGCAACCGTGGAATCGTCCCTTTTCGAGACTCTTTATAACCATGTGTCTGTTTTATTATTTCAATAGAAGAAATCAATTGATTTTGAGATGAAAATGCGCGAAATGATCACAAAAGTGGAAATTATCGAATCTCCTTCGAACAATGCACTTTGTTGTCGTTGACGTTTTGACAATTTTATGGGAGAGGAATTAAAATTGATTTATACTGTCGCTTTACGCCGTTAAATAAATTGGGATATTGTCCGACTGACTCTTAGTAATCGTCAATGTATGCCAAAGCCAATATTAACTTTGATTCTTTCTTCTTCTTTTTTTTTCTCAGACCAACACCCTTGATCAAATTTGTTTGAACAACCGGATCACGTTTGAAAAATGCGCTCTTCTGGCGGAAATAAATCTCAGATTATACAAAGTTGGAATGACCTTGGCGATTGCTTATCAATATACGGTTGCAGTTTGTAGATAAGAATTTCGCAAGCAAACTTAAATACACCGCCACCATGCCCGCTGTATTTGCCAACCGATAGTCTCTGCTGCCCAGCCAAAAGTTTACTTTCGATAAAGAAAAAAGAAGGCACGCTTCATGTGTTTGCATTCATGAATTTATATAACTATAACAACAACAAAAAAAAAACAATGTGGTTTATAACTGGGTAATGGGAGGCAGTATTTCCGTCTGATAAAATTTTAGATAACTACTACTTTATTCAGAGTTGCCGAGTCTTAAGGGAAGTGACTGTCATATTCGATGTTGCTAGGCTATGAAAATATTCCATAATTTTATGTTTTGCCCCTTTGGACCATCTTTTTAATTAATATCATTATGCGAATGAAAATTTAACTTTCTGTTGTACAATAGCCAAGGTCGCGAACAAATTTAACGAGAGGCATAGAGGTTCCGGAATGACGGGAAGTGGAAGACTTATTCTTAATATACCAATTAGAGAACCAAACTTAGTTCTGGTCACAGGTTCTATAAATTAGCACAGTCATGCCAGACAGACCCCCAACATTTCTACCACTAAAATTTAAAGAGTATAAAAACAACAGCGCCACTTATCGGACTTTATTCAAACCACTTTCGTAAAGCTACGATTACATGTGTCATTTTTCGAGGAAAATTTTGACATGCTGACCCCAACTTTGAAGACTAAGGGAACTAAATCAAATAAACCCTACAAAATATAACGCATTTATTAAAAAAACGAAAACAATTCATTTGAAATAAACTGAAATGTTTTAACAGGTAGAGGCAGAAGATACGAAGTTGTTAATAACAAAATCTTAAAACAATAAGGGTATTCACTTAATCTCATAATTTTATGCACTCGTAAATCATAACTTTCTGCGGTGCTTTAAGTGAACACCCCTCGGAAATGTCATGGCATGATTCGCGTAAATCGACTGTCAAGTCTCTTGTCAAACTCAGCTATTCTTAGATTTCCCAAAACTATCGATATGGCAAAAGAAGGTAAGTGAAAAGGAACAATTATATTCTTGAAGAAATTAGCAGTAAATGAGTTATTTATTTTGAAAGTTTTTGGCGATAACAAAGGCAATTTCCATCACAAGATTTTGGAAGAATTAATTTATTCACCGGTTTTTTATTATTTTTATTTACGGTCAAATTGGTCGCGGAAAATTATGAGGAGTGCGTAAACTATTTTCCATACACAATTTGACAGTTGATTTACGAGGTGGTAAATTTCTGCAGTTTATGAGGGTTTTACGCGTTTAAGTGAATACCCTGAATAACTTTAATGAAATCGGAGCTGGTTTTCCTACCTTTAAATATATTAAATTGTTCCAACTCTTGTTTGTGTTTAAAAATCCGTTAATGAACTGTCACACTTTATTCACAATCCACATAAAACGGTCGCGATCCACAAACCCACAAATGAAAAATTCGTGTGAGCTTAACCTTCAACAATGAAACTGATTCTCGGGTCACCGACTAAAAAAAGTTTTCATGTGAATGAAATGTCAGAATCTACGATTATTCGCCTGTTCGCAGTTCACAATTTCCATATGAGTCGGCCAGTGTTCGGACTTTACATCAGCAATTGCAGTAGATCTAAACCGATTTTAGAAAAAAAAAAATTAAAATCTACTCCGCTGCTCTGCTTGACTAGCAATCTACTGCGGTTTTTCGATTTCTCGTATGTTGAACCTTCATCTGAAATTGAACGCACTCAATTATTTTTGTTGCAACTTTATTTTTATAAGCTCGCAATAAATAATCGGCTACTTGCAGCACTTGAAAAAACATTTTCAGTCTAGTAGGCTTAGGTAACACCACGGCTTCAAATAAAAATGTGCATTCCATCTCTTTTTCAGTTCCTAGACTGAGGCAGTGTTATTATATCGTGGGATTTATCCCTTTTTGTGGGAATTTCAATGTCCGAACTCCGAAAAGTCTTCCGTTTGATTTGATTTCATCACACACCTACACTTTACCATGATGCATGATTTGATTATCAATACCCTGAATTGTTCATCGTATCGAAATTGTCTAGTACCAAAAAACAATCATGGTGTATGTTTTTTTTATACAAAAAGCTAATTAAACTGGTGCAGGGAAATAACTTCACGGGCAATAGGAAATAACTTCACCTTGAGTGAGAAATAATTTAACTTTTTTTATGTGAAGTTATTTCCCTGCGCCAATTTAACTTGATTTTCTTGTCGTTTATACAAATTTTAGTTTTAAGAACTAGATCTTAAAATCGTTGAAACTTAATGTTTGCTAAATGTCTAATAGAAAAAGGAGCCAACATTTATAAACCTTTGATACAATTAATCAAGTTTCTAAAGTTATCGTTGAAAATTTATTTTAATTCGGAATTGTTTGTATATTATTCGCAAAGTTGATGGCCGACATCCTAAACCCATCTGACAACAGAACATTTAAGCGAATAAAAGAAGCCACCTCCTTACACAACAAATTTAATGAAATATAAAATATATCCTTACTTACTGTTCCAATATAATGTAATGAAACTTACAAAGAATTTAAAAAATACTAAACGGCATCTATAGTCCTGCTACCCTGATGCTTTTTTTCGTAATTAATTTATAAATTAATTTTTGTAAATTTGTTTGAATAAATGAATAAATAAATAAAAAAAAATATGGACACATTTATTTAAACTTCGTCATTGATAGTGACACTTTTTTCATAATTACAAAAATCTACTCCGCAAAATTCGGATTTACTCCATTTTTTCGAAAAACCGAATGCATAAATGGATTCTTGAAGTTCAAACCCTATAGTACTTTATTTTCACAATCACATGGCCAAGTTTGGAAATTTATTGTACAGAATCTTGCAGTGCATCAAGGATGTCATTCATTTCAGGGATGTGCAATTTACTTCGATTAATCCACCTTCCATTGTCCAAAATTGCACGTTTTTGGGTATGCCGCCAAGCTGATTTTCGTGTCGCCAAATGTGACTTGAATTCGCCCATAAATAAATCGATAAATCGCCACATCTGGCAACCCTCTTTTCATAATACACGACAAGTTTACTATGATTTCAAATGAGCGTTTAAATCGATTGAAAATTGTTCTGAAAATTGCTGTTGTTTAGCCGTTAGTTCACCTGCCTGCAGATCAGATTGAAATCATTTCAAAATAGTAGCGGTGTCAAAGTCGACTCCTGCGGTACACCTTCTTTTACCTCCCGTTCGACCTTATAGGTCACTTCTACCAAAATATGGCTTCTTCCGCAGAATACAGCAATCTATACGTTGACAAAACAATCGCCTTTGATAAATGCCCTAAACCTTGTCAACACGCATCTGCCCGAAGAGACTACAAAATGTTCGACAGAAACTATATCACTGTGGTATAATTTCTGGCTATATTCTTTTCCCCTTGACAGCGAAAACAACTCTCACAGTACGTAAGGTCATCGGTAATAAGGAACGTCACTCCGTTATGAACTGTATGTCAACAAAAGAATTACGGAGAAGGTGCCAATAAAAAACAAACATAGGTGATGATTGACAAGCGCCCGCTCGAACTCTGCGATTTATCTTTCACCCAGTGCTCTGTTTTTTTTTTTTTTTTTTTAAAGGACACCTACTACAGTAACCCTGATTAAATTTGTTTGAAACAAATTTTGCACAAAACTACCTGTCACCGCATCAAAAAATGTTTGCAATTCTAGTGTATAGGATACACCCCGTTGCTACCACTGACCAACACATCGTAAACCTCCCGGCGGGAGTTGAAATTGTTTTCGAAAATGCCGTTCATTTGTTTTCACTGATCTTATCATCCCGCTCAAATTTAAGAGAAAAAACTACACAGTTACCATATTGACCATAACACCTTGCAATCGATATCGCACTTTAGCGCCATTTCCATCTCAGGTAGACAGGCCGGAGAGTCAAGTGCAGCAGGCCAGCTAGCCAGACAGTATGAATATGAATGCTGGCGCCATATCCTGCGGTGCTGGTCCTGATGGTTTCTTCAATTAAAAATAACAATGTGCTTGGAGTAATTAACCCGTACTGTGTGTAAGATTCGACATGCGAAATGAAGTACAATGCAGGGTCCTTGAAAGGAAGCATAGACAATTATTGGAATGGCGATTTCAAATATTTCCACAATCTGTTGCGCAATTACGAAACGCGCGCAGTTACTTGGTGGCCCAGATGATGAACAAACGGCGATCCACCCCCGGTTCCATCCCCCAGAGTAATAAATTTCAAATCAAAACAAATAAAAAAGTTGCATTGTTGCAGCAAAAAAATGCATGCCTGCTCAAAGGATACGAAAAGCAAAAAAGCCCATTAGTGCAGTACACGTATACTGACAGTTTTTCGGTTGAATTTTATGGGTCTGTTCCAATTGTCAATTGGAATTCGCAAGCCTCTGCGCGGGTGATTTTTCAAAACTGATAGGGATTACCTGCTCCTGCTCTGTTAGGTAGGTATCGGCGGCGCCGTTATAGGGAAAAAGATTTCTTTTTTCTTTCCCATCACTTTTAGGAACATTTATTTAATGGTACTACTCACTTTGAAGACTGATGAACCTGATCCTCAGGTGGTTGTTGGTCGCCGAATGGTTTTGCGGTATCTGGAAGGATACAAAGAGAAAGAAGAAAAATTGCAAAATATTAATAAAATCGTCTAGAAAAAGGTGTCGAGTTTCTGGAGCAGTAGAAAGATATAAAACCACACAATGCCCAAGGAATGTTGATGTAGAACTAATGTAATTACGGTATTAATCGTCAAATCTGAAGGAGGTCGCCTCTTAGAGCTATCTTGTGAAGGTGAATAGTACAATATAAGAGAAATTGCAATCAATTTGATCTGTATTGATGGGCAAGTGTCTGCCTATTCGGGAGATCAAAGTGGAAACAGGAGTCGATCAGTACATATGGTCCCAGTCCCTTTTGACATGATTTTTCAGAAGACAATGCCCAGAGAGTATTCCAGTCGCTAATTTGGACCTTGCTCTACTCAGTGTTGCCAATTCTCCAGATTTTTCCCGATTTAAGAACACGATGCCTTCGAAATCATGATTCATTTTAGGTGTGACTATCTCGAAGCTTCTTATGGAAGGTTTTATCAAGAAAAATCCTTCTCCAGTGAAGTGTCATCAAAGGCTGAGGATTTGTGACCCAGCCCGAAGACAAAAAGAAAAGAGTTCAACATAAAAGACAGCTTGTTAAAAACCCCTTCTAATTGATGTCTTGCTAACGCGTTGTGAACTGTTTTTATGTCGAATTGGCTTTGCGCACAGAGACTTCCTTTAAAATTCTGACCAAAGGAACCGCTGCGAACGTACCCGTTTGCTGATACTACTCATTGCGTTTTAAGTTCCACCTAAAATCTTATGTGATAGTTTATGGCACAGAAAAAGTAGCCCATAAGGCAAAGTAGAACTTTGAGTACTATCAGCAAACAGGCCTAACTGATGGTGTGCCACAAGGTTCGGACTTAGGTAGCCTACTGTGGAGCTCATCATGCATGGCGAAATTCTGTGAATGCCGATTTCAAGAGGAAGTCAACTATTGGCTTTATGAATGACAAAAGATGAACAACACTACAAGCAGCAATATCGAATGGTAGGTAAGTGTGAGAACGCCTCCTCCGACTCGGAATCTTTCACACAAAAACCAAAGACTCATACACCAAATCCAAAAGTAAGAGAGTATTGGAAAAACTGACTACAAGACTCAGTTACTGAAATTTCCTTCAAACTCTCCCCCACTCTAGCCATCACAGCCATCTGAGTAACGCACTCGGGTGGTCGGTCTTTCTACGAATGTGATTTGTTCCATTTGACGGATTCTCACCGGAAATGGTATGCTCCTATCCTAAGGTACCTACTCTCTTCTTCACACATCATAATTAACGCATGAACATATATGGAAATTTTCTGCTCGCTTAACAAAGAAGACACTCTTTTGGGGAAGAATTTGTATCGACAGAGTAACGACTCGTCCACCCTCAGAGGAAGGACAAAAGATTCGGTCAAGTGATTGAATTCGTTGTTGAAGCCTACTTCCTCTTCACTCTGGATGAGCAGCGACCCACCGATTCCACTCGTATGGGGGCATATTGAAATGTCTTTTGTTACGCCAGGAGGGTCCCTCTTTTTTTTCAATTTTTTTTTACGAAGACAATGTACTGGTGGTTCAGTCTGTTTTTTTGTTTTGTTTTCTTTTTTTTCTTTTTTTTTTCGTCTTCTTCATTATACTCGAAAAAAAGGGTTAAGTGACGACGACACAAAATTCGATACTTCTGTCGAACACAGCCATGCTGAGAACAAATTACCGATGGATTTCATGTGATCCCATGGTGCAATTGAAGAGAACCCGAAAATTCAAGAGCTGCGTAGTTTCGTGTATCTGTCCAACTCGACAGTCGACAGATACTGGCAAAGATTGAAATGAGGAATACACCAGTGGAGATTACATGATCATGAGAATTGGATCATGTTTTCATTGTGGAAGCTTGCATTATGTGGGAACGAAGCCATAGAAGAACTTCCTTTGTGGTGAATGGTGATCTCTGGTTATTGCTCCTTTTGTGATGATGATGATGGTGTCCCGGTGTAATGAAGTGATGAAATGAAGTCTTATCTCGTATGGTAATGAAAGAAATTCATTGTGTGGATCACGGTCGTCGAGATTTGAAGGAAATGCCTTTGTTATCGGGTTTACTTAAAATGTTGACGAAATATAGTTTTGGGCATCAGTCTTTTTGGATTGGAAGTGCTTAGTTGATCCCGTTTATTTTCTGAGAGGATTGTTCTTGATAAAGCCTTCTGCCCTCTGAGTATCTGCCTGAGACACTGCAGCATTCCATCCTCCTCGATCCCAGGCACGTTGCTTCCAGTTAACCAGACCAAGCGCTCTGGCATCCGCGATAGCTTGGTCTTTAAAACCGAGGTTCGGTCTTCCTTTTCGTCGCGAACCAGGGGTCTGGGATTCGAAGATCCTCTTAGCTGGAGCACATCCACAGCTTGGTACAAATCGTAGAGTTCACGGTTGTATCTCCCCTTCATTCGACTTCCTCGCACACAGGATCAAAAATCCGTCGAAGAATTTTTTTTCGAAGGAACCCAGTATTCGGGTCTAACACAGAATCCGTCATATTCGCAATTTTGCTATGAACCCCGAAAGAACTATCACAGAATCCATCGTAGGGTACATTGTTTGCTTTCGAAATTCGTAGAACGTGGTATATTCAGTGATACCACTTTCTAGGAATTTCAAATTCCCCTACGACGGATTCTGTAACAGTTCTTGCGGGGTTCGTAGCAAAATTCCGAATACGACGCATTCTGTGATAAACCCGATTATCTCTCCTTTCCTGCTTATCGTCCATACAGAAAAACTGGCAGGATAAGGATTTTATGGAGCACACATTTTGTCCTTCGAGTTAGGAGTTTTGAGCCCAATTGTTTTGCCAAACCGAAGTAGCAACGGTTTCCGAGGGTATTTCTTTGTCGGATTCTCCCTATATACTCTCATAAAAACGGTCGTTTCAAACTACCTTCCAATCGCAAATCGGCTCAGTCTATTGCTATGCCGAAACTGTCTCAGGTTTCAAGTGCATTTCATCGATGGCTATTGAGAGTTTTCTCTGTTTTCCGGCACATTTCAAATGCGGTCCCTCCGCAAAAGGGGTTCCACCGAATTTCGCCCACAAAAACCATTCAAATTTGTAAGCAGTAGTCACAAATACGTAAATTCAGTATACCACTAATTTGACGGAGTATTTCCTCGCTCCCAAAACGACAAACCCAGGCCAGTTTTTTTTTTTTTTAATTCTACATATGCCTTCTGCCACCTGATTCTTGAGAGTGTATACTCCGACTCCCCCCATCAAAAAAAAAAAACTGCTATTACCCCAGTTTTAACGGCATAATACCACGAGACACATTTTCCGATATGCTTCGCTACACCTTACAATGGAAACAGCTAACCGCCGGCCGCTACCACCATCCGTAGTGGTGTAGTACCCACCAGCAGCACCTTCACTATTTCCTCATTAGAATCTTAAAGGAGAGCACCTACACGAAAAAAAAAACAGACACCTGACATGATCGTCTCGGGTGCCTAGATACGACAAACAACATGAAGTGTGCTAGAGATGAATAATTTGGTTTCGGTAGAGCGAATCGCGCGCGCTAGGTATTCCCTCAAGAAAAACCTCCCAGACCAAGGAAAGCATTACCATCATCGTTCGAATTGGGAAAAAGGACGACAATCAGCCAGCAAAGAGCGCGAGAATTTTCTCCACAATAGCCACAAAAAAAAAAAAATAGTGAACGACATATGTGGATCTGTGTTTGGAGAAAACGCGCACCACGTTCAAATTAAATATGGCTCGTGCCATGAACAATTTTTTTTTTTTTTTTTCTATGTAAAAGGCGCGTTAATTACTTGTGCTAGGGGATTACACGAGCGTTTTCTAAAATTCGGTGTCCTTTTGTTAGTTCGTTGACGTTCATTTGATGTTACGAATGGGTGAATGAACTTTAAACGCCAGGACAGCACGCATCGAAGGGAGTGGAATGGTAAGAACTATTGGATAAGTCGTCCTTTTTGGTCAACAGAAGTGTTGTCACTTGCGATGTCTTGTTGTTGGGTCCCCTTTCGTAGGATAGGATGATAAATGCTATGTATGGGTCATTCGGTGTCTATAAATTGAAGGAGTCGTTTAGACGCAGATGAATTGGAATCTATTTTAAGGCTGAATCTTTTTTTAACAAGTTAAGGAGAATGACCTTTACACGACAAGTGAATAGTACCAGAAAGTCTGAATAATACCAAATTCTGACATGTGGATGAACGATGTCTATATTGAGGCCTTGAAGTATAATAAAAATCTAGAGAACAACAATGAGAAGTTGCAGGACATTCTTTAAGACTTGTTGCAAGGAGAAAATGGGTACTTTTCAATGAGTAGGTATGTAGGCAAGTCTGTTTTTGGGTCTGCCAAGCTCGATCGTCTATACTTACAAAAGAAAGGCGGTAGATAAATCTTGCTATAAAAAACACCAGCGAAACTTTGATGTCGAAAAATGTTTAGAACAAAGCTGTCAGTGACGAGCTTGCACTGTTCACCACGGTCCTACTGTTTTTTTTTTTTTTTTTTTTTCAGAGGTATGAACCTGGGCCTCAGAAGTATGAACTCTTTCGATATGACTTGGATGATTTTGAAGGTGCTAGTCGCTCCAGTTATTGTATCGATAACTTGTATAGGGAAAATTCAACCTGTGTCCTCTCGCGAACGTCGGACAAACATCCGGGAATATAACTGTCACGAGAGAACATTGCAAATTAGTCGACATAAATCTAAAGGTACCTTTTATTCATTCCATTGGTTTGGAGAAAAACTATAGCGACTTCAACCAAATTGATACGCGTGGCTGAATTTTGATAAATGTAAGTTTTAAATTGGATTTAGTCGTGTTTGTCTGGTATTTAAGTTTGAAAAAAAAAAATTAAATAGAAATGAATTTAAAATGCAAAAAAAAAAAGGTAGCTGGCTTGCGAGACGTCTTTGCTAAGTCCGTGGTCCACCCACTCTGTTATCTGTTGGATCAACCCTTCTATCCTAGGCTTGATTTGTTGTCATCATTCGCAGACAATTGATACCAATAAGCTAGGTTGGCCACACGACTGATGCCAACCCTAAACAATTTTTGTATATCTACAGAATTTTCACCTTGCCTACAGAAATACAGAATTCGAACTAAAATATACAGAAATCTCAGACTCCAGTAAAAACTTGAATTCCTTAGTTTTGCGTTGGTATATTTCACTGACCTACAAAAAAAAATGCAATCGGAGCACCCAAAACTCTTCCTGCTGTACTACAACATTTTCATAACGTTTAAAAAAATTTTGGAGTGTTTTTTTTTAAACCAGAGTAGGTACCTAGAATTGACGGATGAAGACAAAAATGAACTCATTGATCAAGATTTAACAAGGCCAGCACTACGACGAGTATTATGTATTCCAGCGATACCAGCGGTTAATCAAAATTATGTAATTGTACTAAATTAATAAATATAGTTAAAGACTGATATTTTATGCCTTTCAAAATTTGCATTTTTAGCATGTTAAAAAAAGTCTGGATTTCTACAGAATTTCGACAGGCATAAATACAGAACTCTACAAAATTGTTGTCTTTGATCTACAGACTTTTGAAAATTAGGGTTGGCATCACTATGGCCATCTACAGCCGGTTCTTCGACGGCTTTCTTTGCATAGTTTCCTGATTTTTCAGACTGATGGACAGAAGTCACGTTTTAACAGTCATAACGTCGAATTTCTTCTCGTTTGCAAGGATTGGCGCAGTGCAAAAAATCTAAAGATGTATTTTTTATATTTGCATTTTCCAGGGATCGAACTTAGGACCTCTCGCTCATTAGTCTAGCACAGTAACCTCTGAGCCTGCACTCAGCTAGAATCAATAATTTTTGTTACCTGAAAAATGATTTGAGCTCATTTTGAGTTTAAGCCTATAATAGTCTAAAATTCAGCCCTCGAATTCTTAAAATAAGATGATTAATGAAAACTTTATTATAACACGCCTAAGAGTACAAAAGCTTTATTTAAGTTTGCAGTGGTCTGAAATTACGATTTTGAAGTCATAAAGAAATATGTTTTTTTCTTAATTTAAGTTTGCTCAGTTTCACTGTCTTAAAACCATGTAAAAATAAGAATCCAAGGCTTAAAAAATAAGACGATTAAGTTACTTGTATTAAGAGTTTGATCTGGCAATGATTTTCTTGTATTTACCTCATTTTTCTTATATGAATGATAATAATATGAATAAGGCTCCTCCTTATGAAAAAGATGGCTCCGCAGCCCCGTAATGGCATAAAGTTATCTTTCTGACAAAGTTAATGGCCATCTTCATGACTTGGTTTGGTTTTCATTGCATTTTAAATTTTTGTATTTCACAAAATCCCTGATCTTGTCGACTTCTTCGTAACAAAGAATATCTCGTCTAACAATATAAAGGTAGAAGAAGGGCCAGATCTTGACTCAGATCATTCCACAATACTTTTAACACTTGGCGATAAAATCACTATTAAAGAAAATAGCGCAAGGCTAGGAAATAAGCTGACTGACTGGAGCTACTTCAGGCAGCATCTAGAGGATAGTATTCAGCTCTTAGAAACAATTGGAACAGAAGATCAATTAGAAGATGCTGTTCAAATATTAACTGTAAATATCCAAAGAGCTGTATGGGCTGCAACACCTAAAACGAAAACTAAAATCCAACAAAAATCGTATCCAAAAGTAATATGTGATATAATTACGGAAAAGAGACGAGCTAGAAAACGTTGGCAACAAACAAGGGCGCCCAGAGACAAAACAATACTGAATAATCTAAACAATCAGCTTAAAAGATCGATAAGAGAATTTAAAAATGAGTCTCTTAAAAAATACCTTACCAATCTTACAAATGATGCTAGTACCGAGTACTCACTCTGGAAGGCAACAAAAAAAATTAAAAGGCCAATTGCTCACATTCCACCAGTTAAAAACAGTGAAGGTTACTGGGCTAAAAACAACCAAGAAAAAGCGAATTTATTTGCTGAATATCTTGAAGGCGTCTTTCAACCATATGAAGATAAAGACTGTCAAGAAAGCGAAGAATTGTGCGAAGAGGAAAGACACATCCAACCGGTAACGGCTAAAGAAATTGCCAATGAAATAAAAAAGGGTATCAGTACTAAAAAAGCCCCGGGATTTGATTTAATATCAGGGGAAATCCTAAGACAATTCCCAAAAAAGGGCTTAAAGAAACTAGCACATATCATAAATGCTGCATTCAGGATAAGGTATGTACCTAGCATGTGGAAAGTCGCGGAGGTGATTATGATACCAAAACCAGGCAAACCGCCTAGTGAAGTCACCTCCTATCGCCCCATATCTATACTACCTATGTTGTCCAAGTTATTCGAAAAGATGTTGATTAAACGTCTGAACAAAATAATCGAAGAAAAATCGCTAATCCCAAACCATCAATTTGGTTTTAGAAATGAACACTCCACGATCGATCAGGTGCATAGAATAACAGATAAAATCGAAAAAGCATTTGAAAAAAAAAAGATATGCTCTACTATATTTCTCGATATAGCACAAGCTTTCGACAAAGTATGGCACAAAGGACTGATCTATAAATTGCAAAAGCATCTGCCAAAACAATTTTCAGAAATTTTAGAGTCCTATATATTAGAGAGATTCTTTAGAATTAAACTAGGAAATGACTACTCCACATTAAGAGAAATAAAAGCTGGTGTACCACAAGGAAGTGTGTTAGGCCCTGTATTATATCTCTTATTTACTAGCGACTTGCCGAACAGTGATGAAACAACTGTGGCAACATTTGCAGATGATACTGCTGTACTTGCTGTGGGAGAAACTGTCGAAGTAGCGACAAAAAAACTACAGAATGCAGTGAACAATATAACAAAATGGACGAAAAATTGGCAATTAAACTAAATGATCTAAGATCGGTCCATATAAATTTTACAAATAAAAATGTTCAGCACATACCTGTATTCATAAATGATAAAGAAGTACATTACGCAAACACAGCCAAATATCTAGGCATGACACTAGACGCAAAACTGCGCTGGAAAGCACATGTAAAGAAAAAAAGAGAAGAACTAAATATGCGCTACAGTAAAATGTATAGGCTTATAGGGAAATACTCTTGTTTGTCAAATTACAATAAATTACTGCTTTATAAGCAAATTCTAAAACCAGTATGGACGTACGGGCTCCAGCTGTGGGCATGCACATGCAAAACAAATTTACAGAAAATTCAAACATTTCAAAACAAAGTTCTACGGAATATAGTAAATGCACCATGGTACATTAGAAACGCTGATCTGCATAGAGATCTAGAAATAGAAATGATTGAAGATGAAGTCAAAAAAGTAGCTAATAGACATAAACTTAGGCTTCTCAATCACGTCAGCTCAGAAATGAAGGAACTATTAAACACTAGCAATATGACTAGGAGGTTAAGAAGGATAAAACCTTTTGAACTAGCTACATAGCTCGAAAAATAAAACAAAAAAAGTATTAAATCCTCTATGGACAAATACTTAGAATATGAATTTTAAAATATGAAAGACAAATTGCTGATTGGTTTAACTACTAGGTGCAATAATTGGAAAGCTGGCTAATCCCCGCCCTGCGACAATGAAATACCAAGAAGGTTGTATCGCAGGGAAAACGGGAAGACGGGAGAAGGGGTTAGTGGGTAAAAATCACCACACTGTTACTGAGTACGGGCTCGGTTTCGTCTTTGGAAGATTACCACCTCCCAGCGTAAAAAAAAAAAAAAAAATTTTTGTATTTCGAAAAAAAAGTCCACCCCATTCAATAATTCATTTTCTTAGAATTTCATCTTCAAACATGACTCATGATATATAAACATTTCATAAGCAACACCCGCTGTAAAATTTCGCGCCCTTCCCTCAACATTCAACCGCCAAAACGTGAGAATGCCAAAAGTCAGAACTTCACAAACAACCTACAATTTCACAAGTCATTCGTGTAATTCAATTTAATTACTCCCCATTGCCGTTGTGAAATCATAAATCGTAATTTTGTGCCCGCCTATTAATTATGCGTCCACATTACATGATCCTACCTCCGCGTCTTGGATTGTCCTCGTCTTCTTATATATCCACCCAAATGTGAATAATGCCAATTGCAAGTCCTCGCATTATAACCAAGTTTGACAAACAACAAATCTCTATACCCATAATTTATTTCAAAATTCGACTGCATCAGGATAAAGGATCAACTCGTATACTCGTATTAGCGGTCCATTGTTGAGCGAAAAATTTCTATACGTCTGCCTATACCCTCCGCAGACAGTCTGTGTAAACTTTCTCTCAGGACACAGGCGTTGCGAATTCGATTTACACAGGATGTAATTAGGAAATTTATTGTTGTAACTGCTCGGCGAGGGTTGCGCAGGCGCCTGGAACGGTAACAGAAAAAACAAAAAGAAAAAACCCAACAATCAGAAGGAAATCTGGTTGACATATTTACAGCACACTCATAGTAGGAATAGTATTGACCATTTTTATGAATGAATTTCTATTTGAAGTTGCAACCTGCTGATAGCTACGTCTAAACAATTAGCAAACTATGCGCCTGCTCACACATATGGCTAGCATATTATTTGCACTTGTGTGGGCTGCTGCACTCCGACAACACACTAAAATATTATTTGCACACTTATTGGTGAGTTTTTGAAAAAAAATAAAAAATCTCTAATTGATCATGAAATGGTGAAGAGTTTGTTTTGGAAATAGCTTATTGGCGCGCCCACATATGGCACATGTGTCATCATGTCGCAGGCATTTTGAGTTTGAGTACCACTTTGGATACGAGCGGATTAATTGGCGTGCTCTCTGTTACCTCGGCTCGACTCTGGAATGGCATTTGCGATAGGAGCACACTCATTATATGTGTTAAACAACATTTTTTGTATCGTCGAAGATTAATTGGTGAAATTGGGTCAACGTACACACATTTTGACGAAGATAAGATCGCCACCCCTGTCGGCACTGGCACTCTGCTCATGTGTCGCATATTTATGACAGTTACTGGTGCTCTGCTCTAATTCGTATTGATTGATGTTTTTGCAGCAATTTCAAATTGAAACTGCCAGTGGCCTTAATAGGGACAGATATTTTTAGAATGAATAGACCGAAGTGACGATGGTGAGGCCTGCATAAGTGGATCTAGATCAAACTAACTTTGTACTGATGGATGGTGTTGACTTAAACGTGGCAAATCTCCTAGTGGTTCTGAAGACAAATGGAATGATGATGGCACCTACCTTTGGGAACAGGAGCACATGTGGTATGGTTGAAAATAAAGTTCGTGTTCAAAGAATTGAAAATAAAAATGACCAAAATAATTGAAGTCCGAAATATTTGTAAACACAGAATTTCAACATTTATTTCAACAAATTAAAGTTTCGTTTCGTTTTTCAAAAAATTACCAAATGGAATAAAAAAATGACCAAATTTGGTCACAAATGACCAATTTGTCAACCATGAGTCAACTTTCGAATTCCAGACAAAAAGCATTTCAAATGACCTTGTTTTGTTTATGGTGGGTGTCACGCCCTGTTTGTTCAAATTTTTAAAACGTCAACCCCCATTTGTTTTTTTAAGAAACAATGTTTTGAACGTTTTTTTTTTTTTTTTTCTAAAGGAGGTGCCACGCCCCCAACTATTATACTGCGAATAGTTTTCGCAATCCCGTGCATAGATATTTTTGAAACAAATTTGGCAACTATAACTGCAGCAGGTGTCAAGATACATGATCATTTTCAGTTGACCTTGTGTACCCAGCTTAGCGTCTGAAGTTGAGTTTTGTGTTACGGAAGCCCATCGTTTGTCGTGTTAGTCCTTCTTAGGGTTTCCTCAGCAGACCAACATATAAAAGACGAGCAGGCAGTAAGGCTTGTTGCATTCACTTTGAAGAAGAAGATGACGAATGTAGGATTATGGAGGAAAACCAAAACTAAAAAACACAAATTAATAAAATTGGGAAGTCTGAGAGGAAGGCGACACAGGGTGGAGTAAAAGTTTCAAAATCAGCGGAAGCAGTCTCTTTCGAAAGAGGTTTATATGGAGAGGTAAAAAAAAAACGATAGTAGGCGCAAGTGTGTTGGACTACTGAACGAGGGGTCCCAGGCTCGAAACCCGCGTTTGTCAGTCATGAAAGAGCTTCTCAATTAGCCTTTTGGACTCGGCATAAAATTGTAGATCCCTTCCATTCTTCCCAAAAATGAAATAACTCGCACAAAACGAATGGTTGTGAGAAGATAGGCCTTGGGTCCGTATACAGACCTGTTGCGCCAACTATTTATTTAATTAAAAAAAAAAAAAAACAAAAAAACCGGTCGGGTATAGATCACCATCATCTGGACGTACAACTCATCCACGGCCATTTTATGTCCATTCAACTCATAAATGAACGCAAAAGGCTCTAAACTTTAGGACATTCATCATACAGACATCTTCCCGAACGATAAGGTAAAAGTCTCCCCCACCAATGATTAAATTCAATCAAATGACCATGGATGAGTTGTCCAAAATATCAGTTGTTTCTCGTATTGTAAATTGATGACTTCGCTGTGGATCAGTTGCGATGACCGTCTAAAAAAAAGCCATCAGAACTTTACAAATTTAGTTGAAACATATACGAGCGACGAAATTGCGGGACACCAACGAAGAGCTGACTTATGAGAAAACGATCATCAGAAGCACCACACTGAATAAAACAACGGGCTTCATGAGACAGGAGGTTTAGTAAGACTGTCCGAAGTATAAAATCAGTCTTACCGTACAATCCGGCTTTAAAACCTTTAAATCTTAACTGATGGACATCATCCTTAACAACCATAGAAATCTGTGACCTTCGTTCGTGGTTACTGCTGAAGCGAGAAAATAAGACTTGGGTCTGTACTAATGTAGGGAGAAGACGACTTCCAGGGGCTCAATTCTGGTTCTGTGAAAAATCGAATAAATCGTTTTCATATTTTCGATTCACTTTTTCATTGATCCCCAAGGCACTAAACAAAATCTTACAATTCAAAGAGAAGAGCATTTTTGCAAACTGCTTTTCATTCTTAAATTTCCAGATTCGTAGATCGACGTGTCTGCGCAGTGGCTCAGTGGTTATTGTGATGGAATACAGAGCAATGAAAGGTCCGTAAACACACAAAATACACCTCAAGTCTTTCACTGCATACAAAACTTTTGACGAACATCCAGGAGTATAGGTGCCTTGAAGAAGCTTCTCCGTCTAGCATTACAGATGCGTCAAAAGTTGTGTGTAAGTGACTGAATCCTCTTAATCACACGTTTTAGTGACACCTCCTTCAACGCTGTGGAAGAGCCAATAATATTCAAAAACCTACCACTTCGTAGGTGCTATAGCTGATGAATGAAAAATCACATCCCCAGCTATTTTCGTTGTCATTAATGTATCTGAAAATTGTCAACGCCCTCAAAATACATTCAGCACGTGCTAAATGGCACCCTTTCGAAAACCCTCCCTCCTTTGGATCGCAGGAACAAGTTGTAATAAGAAATTGCAAGCGTGATCCTTGCACGTGTTCACGTGGTCTCTTCTTTATTCAAATCGATAGAAACCAGACCGCCACGACGACATGCGATCCGACTCAGTGAACACAAAACCAAAACTTCCTTTCGATGTATGATATCCTACCTACAACATGACAGTTCGTCTCCTCGCCAATGTAACACTCATCCTCCTCCTGTGATGAGAGAAACTTTATCATGCAAATTTTGAGTTCCACATCGGAAGATGGAAACTAGGGACCCTTTCATTGTATAGTGCGCGCTAACAATTGGATTGCTCAATTAAGGACTAGGTACGAGCATATCCTTCCTTCCTGAATTGGCGGCAAACGGAAGTTCATTAGAGATCAAGTCTTTGTCCTATGTGCGCCTAATTGCGCTTTTTTTTTAGCTCGGTTTCGGTTGCTCCTTCTCTATTTCGTATGTCTCTTTGACCTCGGTGTAGGTACAACCTGTTCCATTGTCCTCATCGGTGAAGGTGTTCTGTTTTTTTTTTTTTTGCCTGTAGTTTCTATGAAATTACGACGGAATTGAAGAAATTCAAAAAAAGAAATGCTCAGCGACCGTAGGACAAGTCGGAGAAGGGTCGCCAATAACCGTCACATATAGAGACGACGCGCGCAGGAGAAGTCAGTTTAGCATATAGTTTCACTCGAGTGGCTATGGTTATTATTGTAGGGTCTTACACTTTGAACTCGGCCCAGAGTGTATAACGCATTCTATGCGCATGATGCATAAAATTGTGTCTCTCAGGGGGGAAACACTTGTTGTCGCTTTCTCAAAGTAATTAACCTCCGCTCTGAGTATTGAAGTCGCGGACCGCAGATGGAAAGAATTCCTCTATTGATTTTTGTGTCTACACTTTTGGCGGAATATGGGAAAAAAAAGGACATTTGGTCTTTGGTCTTTTGTTGTGGGCAGACAACAACAAGAGGTCGACACAACAGGTTCATGTTTACGCCGGTATGGTTGAGTGACCTTTGAGGGCACGAACTGTTTTGTAAACATATAGCTGAAGGGTTGAGGGTGGATTTGTTTGTTTTTCATTAGAATGGTTAACAGCTACGACTTGAAAAAAGTTCGCCTAGGGGCCAAGTTTAGGTATAGGTCGTTCTATATCATTTTGCGTGCGTAATCCAGGATTATCCATGCTAATTAAAGCAAATTCAAACTGATTCGGAACGCGCTATTTGACACAGCAGAGTTTGAAGACTATTTACATAGTTACACTGGGGAGATGCTCTTAAATTTTTTGAGAAGTTTTACCCTCGCTATTTAACGTAACTATGGCTACTCGTATGCAAGCATTGAGTATCAGCTTCCATGACATGACGTCTGACAGATTGGAATAGAAGACGTAATGATGGTGACATCGATCCGTCTGTTAGATGTCCTTGATAAATCTTGAACTTTTAAGCCACAAAAGCTCAAGGTGAAGTAAACAGTCCCCCGTGACCTAATGAAAGGATTGTTCATAGGTACACCTACAGAGGCCTTGAGGAACATTAACACTGAAAAGAGAAGTCGCACAGAATCGCTGTTCCCGATACGATACGAAGAAGTCCTTAAAAACGGTCTAGTGTACCTTTTAGCTGATTTATCGGGTATTTCGATAGCTTTAAGTGAAGAATATGAACCTCGCTGGCCTCGGCTTAGGTCACATTTTTTGGCGCCATTCAGCAACAGGGTTGATCTCCTTTTGGTACAGAGATTGTCTATTCAAAGTAATCTCCTGAGATCGCTATGTCAGTCTTGGACATAGAAAGCAATGTTGCTGAGTGCTCAGAAAGTAATAATTAGTGTCGATCGAAGGCTTCTTCGATGCTTCTTCAATGTCAAGATAGCACAACAATTTTTTGTTCTCGTGGTCTTAATCCTAACTCTACGAGCTATAAAGCGATATCGACCTGGTCAGAAAAGTACGCATTAGTCGTCTAAGATGGCTGGGACATGTAGAGTGAATGCACACCAACGCTTTTGCCCGAAGAGTCTTCGACTCCAACCCGGAGGGACAACGCAGTAGAGGAAGACCTCGCCTTAGGTGGCGCGCAAAAGTGGAAGGGGACCTCAACCAACTTGGAGTGCGCAACTGGCGGCAGTTAGCTAAAGATCGCGCTAACTGGAGAGGCGTATTGGTTGAGGCCTAGGTTCACCCCGGACTGTAGCGCCATCTAAAGACGGAAGGAAGGTCTTGATCCTATACGGAAGAGCATCCGTTGTTGATTTCCTTTTTTGACAGGCATATTAGTTTCCGAAGGGCTCAATTGAGAAGCTTTTCCAAGGCAGTTATTAACTTATAGAATCTAATCGGAAGATGTAATTTGTGATCTTCCGGGTATCGAACCTCACACGCCTCGCTCAGAAGCCCAGTATACTGACCACTGAGACGCAGTGCTCTCTTTTAGTTCTTCCAATTTCTCAGTTATTAGATGAGTGTTTGAAAGTATAAACAGCCAAGTCGCAAACCCTGTTAAAAAACATGACTTTGCGAGCTTATTAGTCCACCATAGAATGGCACTTCTCTGAGCAAGCCTGATGATAGGCAGATTTAATTGGCCAAGTGGTAATCTTGTGTGACTTGGGGATTCTAAAAACTGTCTCCTTACACAAGAAAAGCACGTAAACTCTTGAATTTGCAACCAATTTAACTATACCGCTGAACTTCTTGTTGTCCAAAGCCTTTGCCATCGATCTTAATGCGATCAAATTGAGGGTTCACATCCTCGTCGGGCACACCACCCGCGGATGCACACCATTCAAATTTGTGTGCAAATCGTTTCTTTTCTCTTCCGCAGTGTATCCTTTGCAAAGGATCTACAAAGAAACACATCCATTTGGCTCGTGCTGTGTTCAATTGGCAATTCTTTTGACACACCATCAAGATCGAAACCCCTTGAGTTCCATATATATTCGTTTATAGAAAAGGTCACTTGAAGTTGAAATTTCAACTTTCACGGTCGACGAACAGCCGAACACACAGCGCGCTCGAAACACTTCACGGTATGCCCCCGACTCAATTGGTGGACAGACGTGGCATTGTTTTAAACAGACCATAGCGCGGGAATCGAGGCATTGTTAGAGCCATATGGTCTGTCGAAAAGTGGATTTCGTATGCTCGATGTGGAGAAAAGGATATTATGCTGTGTGGCAAGAGACACGGAGTCAGACAAGTCAAGTTATTATGGGCGTGGAATAACCAAAATTACACATTGCAGGGCAAGGATATAATTCGTATAGTCTCACCCCTGACTTGTTTTGTTTTCTGATAACGCAGGACATGTTTAGCCGGGGAATATGATTATTATTGGTTCGGCGGAACCACATGAAATCGCGCATACGAGTGCGTTATTGGGGTGACACATGCAAATAGCGACCAAACCGAGTCGCCCATTTCAATTGTTGCACCTGGACTTGAATGGGAACTATACCGTTACGTATTCTGTTGCGAGTATTGCACGCGAATTTTTCGCTGGCATTTTTAGCATGAGAATTTGGTATTTAGTCCTTGATTCATTTGTTTTTTGTTTTTTTTTTTGGATCTTGTAGGTTTTCATGGAGCTATGGTTTTGTCAACAAATTATATTTAAATGCAGAAATGTAAATTAGCTGTTGGGTATTTTTTTGGGGGTGAATTTGACTTAGTTTAATTTTTTGTTGGTAGAACGGTAAGTCCTTCTTTTGGATCGCAACATTTTGGAACTGCTTTCCTACTTATTTTTTCATATATGGACACCAATCCAGTGGGATATGTTTAGGATAACTTGGATTTGCCCTAAGGCCATTACAGTTGGACTGTCACATATTTTGAAAGCTTAACATGCTGAGTATAATTCCATGAAGCGTTTAGCCTAATTGTATGTGGAGGGTCTTTGTCATATTGATAGCTTCGTCGCCAATTTCTTTAGCTTTTTGCGGGCCGATTTCAATCAGAAGCTTCTGTATTTAGGCACAAATTGGCCTGTCACTTTACCCAAGTAGAAATTGTTGGTTGTACTTTAAGCGGTGTTACTACATTTCAGAAATGTTTCGGTAACAGCAACAGTTTGTATAGGCTATCAAAGTGCGTACTGTTTCCAGTGGAGGATGTGGAACGCTGACCAAAGTGGGGAATTAGTTTAGCTCTTTAAATTTCTTTTTCGGGAAACACACGTAATGGTATTTTGGCTACGACTTTTAACCGAAATGTGACCGAATTTTAGTGAGCTGTCAAATTTGTTGTCCGTTGATTTACACGAAAAAGAAAATGTGAAATAGAAATACTGAAGCAATATAAAACGTACACACATAACCTTTCTCCTTTAATGGGGATGCATTCATACGGGACCCTTTTTAAACGCCAGGGACACCTTTTCGGAGCCTTTCCCAATATTTTGGAAGGCAACGATGGCCACTCTATAGGCAATGTCATATATTTCTATATTTCTTCGTACAAGCCTACATTAAGGCGAGTGATATTAAATGTACCAACTTCATGTATGAACACCTACATCAGGCATAAGGTGGCAAAATGTGTGAAGACTGCTAGTAAATCAAAGCGCCAAAATACTATGGTTACATAAGGTGGTCAAAATTTAGACTGTGCGCAGTCGATTTGGGTAGCTATTACATAAGTGGTTATATTAAAAAGCAACCTCACAGTTTTTTTGTGTTTTGAAATGTTATAGTAAAGGACAATAATTGTAACTTTGAGACGGGTTGAGGTCAAAATTATTTTTTCAAAATTCTGTTTTACAAAATTCTGCAAACAATAAAAAAAGGTATTTTTGTTATATTTTTTTTTTTTTATGATATAATGTTTGATGTCATTCAGTATATCGAGCGCGTTCGTTATATTGATCGACTTTTTATACTTAAAAAAAAAAAAGAAAAAAGAAGTCATTGAAAAATATGTTTATTTTAAAAGATGTTATTTGATTTGAAATTGAATAGATGATGGTTCGTAATTTAAATACTTTAAGGGTTCTTAACCCAATTTTTATATACGTTCCTAATATCGGATAGGAAATCGGTGGGCACCATTCGCTATACAGAGATACTAATGTTAATGTATATCTAAAAATCGTTCGTTATATCGCAAATTCGCTATATCGAATATTCGTTTTAATGGGCGTCCACTTAATTCATTTATTTATTTATTTATTTTTAAGAACAAACAAATAAGAAGAATTCTAAGAAAAAAAAGAAGATCTTAGCCATGTTAGTTTTTTTAAACGAATATCAAAAAATATAGCATTCTCTAGCTTTGTTTAGTTTCTTAATTTTTTGGTAATTTAAAATGTGAAATGATTTGTTTCTTCTCGATTTTTTTTTCTTGTAATTTAAATACCTGTAATACAGGGTGGCCGCCGGGAAGGTATACTACTTTGTTTGTTTATAATTTTTGATTAAATGAAAGAGAATGGATCTTATATTGATAAATGTTTTATTTAATTTCGGCAATTATGTATGGAATACAATATCAGGTAAATGTCCGCCTCTGTTAGTCTCACAAATGCGAGCCCTTTTGAGCACATTTTTCATAACATTCTCACACATTTCACTAATTTCATCACGAATATTTTGTTTGAGTTGCTCGAGTGTTTCCGGTTTGTTTGCATAAACCTTGCTTTTCAGATATCCCTACAAAAAGAAGTCCGGAACAGCCCAATCAGGCGACCGTGGAGGCCAATCAACATCACCATTTCTTGAAATAACTTGTTGTGGAAAGAGGTCTCGCAGTAATTCCATTGTAATCCTGGCAGTGTGCGATGTGGCACCGTCTTGTTGATACCACATGTTTATCAAGCTCAAATCATGAAGTTGTGGCGTTAAAAAGTATTCAATCATATCACGATATCGCTCCCCATTCACAGTTACCGTTACGCTGTTTTCATTTTCAAAGAAGTAAGGTCCAATGATTCCTCCTGACCAAATTGCACACTGTAACTTTTAATGGATCTTGCATTACGTTGTGGTCCATGCTTGGGCCTATCACCTACAGACCCTCTTTCTTCGAAATCATTCACTACACGACAAATAGTGCGTTTTGTTGGCACGTTGTTTCTCCCAAAAATTTCACGTAACTTTCTCATCGTCACAGTAATCGATGATTGATTTTGATAAAATGTTTTAATGATTAAAACACGTTGGTTTATCGAATATTTTTCCATAATAAATTTGCCACGTGTCTACTTCACGACTGCTAAATATAAACTGTCAAGACTAATGTTATCCAAAATGGCGGCTAAACAAAGTAGTATACCTTCCCGGGGGACACCCTGTATTTCAAAAGCAGAATTAAAAAAAAAAAAAAAAACAGAATTTCGTCAAGCAGAATTTCTTGTGAGAAGACAGAATTTTGCAAAGCAGCATTTCGACCGGATCCCCTTTGAGACACGTAATAACAAAAATGGATAAGAGTCACAAATTTCTATTTGGGATATCTTATCGCTAGCAACCCTCACCCATACCCGGCTTAGAATTAAAGTCGCTTTGAGTTTTTCAAAAGGACCTCGAAAACGCCTAATTGAGGAACAAACCCACTGTAAAGAAACGAAGTCAAAAAATATTTAACGCGCTTTGGATGGCAAACACTTTTTACGGTGTATACATGTTCCGCAAAAAGGAAAATTACTTTACTCAAAAAGAAGAGCACGCCATTCCAATTTCCAACACTTTGATTTCTGTCTACCCCGCTCATAGGGGTGAAATAAAATCTCCGACTTAAGGCATCGACAAACATGTTCTACTGCGGTAATAACACCTCCATAGTAGCTTGCTTTCAATTAAAACTCTTACTCTACACAATCATAGAGAAAGTTCATAAAGGTATCATTACCGTATCTTCACGCAATAATGGCGCCCGTATTTCCTTTCCCCATTGCATCATTTAAACAAATCCTTCACTTCGTCTTATAGATGAAAAATCCGTTACGAAACTAGAAACCCTCACGTGTTAATTGAAGAAAATCTTGATATAAATAGATCAACAGCGCAAGACACCCCCATCGATTGGTTTCCCATTAATTACAGTCACAGACGCAGTCACAGGAGAGACAGACCCCATCCGAGATTTGGAATTTTCCATTTCTAATTTTAGTTGATTTAATGGAAAATTAACTCTTCCTGCAGAGTATATCCTTTCATGCCTATAGTTCCTTCCGCATAACGCAATTATACACTACTAAGGAAGTGGCTAAAAATAAAACAAACCAGGATATGAATGGGGTACGCGCCAGTATAGGGGAACACGGAACATGCAATCCTTTTGGTGTTGGTATAGCAGCAGCATTCCGCTCCACCGTTTGTGAATTTGTAAAACTGCACCCTAACCTAGGGTATAATATGTCGTTGCCCTCGCTTTCAGTTGGAATTATGCATGTGGCGGCAAATACTAGCACTACCGTTCTGTTCTGTCGTGTATACTGCCACTATATGCACAGCTGGCGAACATTTCGAAAGAAAAGGTAGTGTACGGTGTTGGTGTACCTGCGCGGGTTTCTTTACCTCGAGGTTTGTGTAGTTTTTCCTTTGAATTTTAAGGGGAGTTTCTTTATATTTTCCGTTATTAGGCCGAGGATTACAAATCCATACCATACGTAACGAGTGGACGAGAGTGGGAATTAATTAATAGCACGGGACATTTGTTTGGTTTTGTTTGTAGGCTCGTTTTAACTATGATTGTTACCAAGCACTCAATTCTACTCTGCTGGGTTAAAGTATTGCAGGATGAAGGAGTTTGATCTTCTTATCTTGTGGTTGGGGGGCCTAACAATGCTGTCTTTAAATTTGAAATGACGCGTTTTTTGAATTTGAAAAGTGGGGTTTATCAAAAACTAAGAAGTTTAAGACTGTAAAAGAAAGGACTTAATGCCTTTTATGCATGTAGGAAAACCTTTGGGAAAAACTGGGGCTTGCAACCGAACATTGTGCACTGGATGTACACCGCGATTGTGAGACACATTCTTACCTACGGCTCAGTTGTTTGGTGGGAGGCGGTTAAAACCAAATCCCATCTTAAGAACCTGAACAAGGTGCAGAGAATTGCTTGTTTGGGAATAACAGGCGCAATTAAATCCACACCACAATTAGGTCTGGAAACGCTATTGAACCTGCAACCCATTGAGCTATTCACTAAGAACGTGGTAGCCAAAGCCGCTCTCAGATTAAGAGAAAAAAAAACTTGGAAGCCTGGTTACTGCGGACACTCAAGCATACTTGAAATCTTCGATCGGAAGGGACTCATGTCACTCACCGATTACGAGAAACCCAGTTATGACTTCGAGAAAAATTTTAGAATCACTATACCCAAAAGGCAAGAATGGAAATCACCCAGTACCATCATTAAAGGTATAGCCGTCTATACGGATGGTTCAAAAACAGAAAATGAAACAGGAGCCGGCATATTATCAGAAAGGCTTGCTATTAGCCAGTCGTTCCGACTGACCGATCACTGCAGTATCTTCCAAGCTGAGATCTATGCGGTTAAAAAAGCAGCACAGACTATCTTATCGATGGGACTACCAGCAATGGAAATAACCATCTGTGTGGACAGTCAAGCAGCACTTAAAGCTATCGGCTCCAATCTTGTTAAAGCGAAATGTGTTACAGATTGCCTCGTGGCGCTCAGGGCTATACGCCATCACTCAATTCTACTCTGCTGGGTTCCGGGACACGTTGGGGTGGAAGGGAACGAAAAGGCGGACGAATTGGCCAGATACGGCTCTGATATGAACCCTCAACTTGCGGACGGAGAGGTGTTACCGCCTTTCAACACTACTAAGACTTTTATTGAAGGCGTAACCACACAACTGGCTAAGGAACGATGGAGCAACACCATCGGTTGCGTCATAACCCGAAGTCTGTGGCCTGTGGTTGACACCAAAAGATCAAAGTTCCTAATCTCCCTTAATAGAAGCCAAATCCTGATGCTCGTCGGGGTTTTAACCGGACACTGCATCATAGGAAACATGGCTAAAAGGCTAGGACTTTTTGCAAATGACTTCTGCAGAAGCTGTAGAGACAAAGAGGAAATAGAGTCCGTGGAACATCTTCTATGCCATTTTTTGGATACATAAAACTACTGATGGTCAAATATTTTATTGGGTATTTTGTCGAGTCTTGCTTTTAAGAGTTAATCTCAGTCTAAATATCCCAAATCGGGATACAAACTCGAATATGTTTCTGGAAACTGTGTAAAACTTTATTTAAGTGGTCCAAACAAAATTTGCAGCTCCCATATGTGCGCCATTAACGGAGCTGTCATTTTGACAAGATTTTAAATATCATCAAAGTCACCTTGGAAGTTGGCATCTAGTTCTGTAAGTGTATCACATTTCAAGTTAAGGCTAACATGTCATTTTATCCATATGTGTCATTTTCGACGTACTTCCCCTAAATACTGTCATTTTCGTAATACGAACTAAATCATTTGTTCTTGTTCTTACTCTATATAAAATGCAACATAAGTCTACTTAAATTTGGAAATGATTAGAATGTGTTTTTAATTTTGTCCTGATCTGAATGGCTTTTTTTTTTATATATACTTCTCCCGGGAAAGGCGAACCTATAACGCTTCAACAGCGCCCCGAGATGCTTGCAGATGTATGTTTGATCTGCACTTAAATTGCTGCAAATTGTAGTCTTCTGGAAATATATCCCCAGGAAGCGAGTTCCAAAGTTTGCTTGTCCTGTAACAGAAGGAGTTTTTGAAAGTTGATGTCCTCGCGGTTGTCAAGTGTACTGTATGGTCATGAGCATTAGCAGCCTGTCTTGTTGGGCGCCCAAAAGTTGCATTTCGAGGGATAATGTCTTTGAGTTCCTCAGAACATCTACCATGGAAGTACCTATAGAACAAGCATAGGTCAGCGACTTGTCTTCTGTGCACCAACGGTTGTAGATTCGATGTGAGTGTAGGGTCTCCAATGAGTCGAACTGCTCGTCTCTGTATGCTATCAAGCAGGTTAAGTGAATGTTTTGGGGCCGAGCTCCATATATGGGAACAATATTCCAAGCCTGGTCTAACCTGTGCTTTGTAGAGAAGGAGAAGTTGCTTGGGGCTAAAGTACCTCTTTGCTCTAAATAGGTAGCTCAACTTTGCGGACGCCGATTTTGCGATATAGGATATGTGGTCCTGCCATGTGATTCCTGAATTGACTGTGACTCCTAGAAGGTGCATTGAGTCCTTGTGATGGATTGGATGGTCACGAAAACCAATTAACATTGTATTTTTTTGAAAAAAAAAAAAAAAAAAAATCTAGTTAAGGAAAATCAAAGTGTTGGGCTTTACCTTTATTTCCGCCTAAAATAATCTCATTACCAAGTCGATCCCTGATTTCAAGAAAAATATAAAATATTGTAGTTAAAAATAAAATAAAATCTTTGTTTTTTGTTTTGGGTGACATTGTGACGAAAATGACAAAATAAAGTGACACAGCAGACAATTTTTGCCATAGCTAATTTCTTTTCGCAATTAAAGGATATTTATTGAAACATCTGAATTCATTTAAAAAAAGATTACAAAAACGAAAAGCATTTAAAAAGGAACTTTTTACGAACACATTTATTTTTTTTTTTCACAAACATTTTTGTACTGTCATCTGTCACTTTCAAAATTTGACTTTCACACTGGTGATAACTTTTTGGTTACACAATAATACACACAATAATTTATTTATTAGCTTACATTTCACTTTGTCCTTCTTTCTGAAATTATTCTAAACAGATTTTTTAATGATTTGATTTAAAAAACCTTGTGAGTTGTGACACTTATGACTTGGAATAAGAATACGGACCATTTTCATTCAATAGCTTTTAAGTAAGTGGCTGTTTTGCCCCGTTTGAGTTTTTTTCGCTACGCTTACTGCGTAAAAAATGTTCTGAGAAATATAGAGCTGTTACCATTTGCAAAAGAATGTGAATTTTCTAATTCAAATTTTAACGGAAAACATTTGTGTGACACCAGGGACGAACACAGGTAGGGGTTTTGGGGGTTGAAAATAAAGTCTTATTAGGTAGTAATAGACTACATTTATCTTTTAGATTTGGTCTCAAAATTTAGAAGTGTAGGTAGGAACATAGAACCCGAACCAAACCAAAACAATAATAAACGTCAGCGAATTGAAATAAATTTTGTGTTTAAAGTGAAGTTTGGTGCAATTCATTCTTTTGAAATGTGAGTCTAGGCTCTAGGCTGACATGAAAGAGTGTAAAACATTTTTTAAGTAATTCGTTTTTTTTTATAGATTTAAGTCTTTTCTATTAAAATTGAAGCGGATTAAACAAGGGACTTCTTAAGTGAAGTAGATGTAAAGAATTTAACAATAGTAGGGAGCAGATTTTAATTTATTTCTGCAATATGAATAATGTAGTGTAATAAATCGTAGAACTTATACTTTTAAGCTGTTACAAAATCTTGAAACTCTCCCTATAAGGCATCGAAAATCGAACACTTTTTCAAAACCTTTTTTATTAGTTGTGCCAGTGTTGTTAAGCTCATCCAGGAGCTATTGATTGTTAATCGGGAAACTAAAATTTAGTACAAAAGTCTTTGCAGACATGGACGATTTTTCAATTTTTTTTAAAGTAAAATAATTCTATTTCAAGCTATGTAAATTTATTGCCAATATATACACACAGCTTCTAAATAAGTGTGTCAGACATAAGAAAATATTAAATAAATGTGGCTTCAAAAGGCAAATAAACTAAGGGACATTTAATTGCAAAATTTAAGAAAAAAAAACACCCCTATAACCGAATTTTATATTTTAGTATAAGACGTTCCAGCAAACCGATCCGACGAGCTCAATGAAGAAAGTTAGGGACAAGTTTTACTTAATGCTATTAAAAACCTAAAGATTCCTAGGTCTGCTTTTAACTTGTAATAAAAATTTGTTTATGTGAATATAGATCCACAATAGCTTTCAAATGGAGAAGCATTGCCATTCAAAAATTGCTTCCGTTCCAAGAATGTCCTAGAAGCCGGTTCCATTCAAGACATTGTGACCTAAAAGCGTGACTTCAACATTTTCGAGCAGCTAGTTTTAAATAGCAATAGCCCGATCAAGACTGATACGAACAACTTAATCCCAATATAGCGATCGCGTGAGGCTTGCAAAAAGGTTGAACGGAAACTGACTTCGCATCATTCCAAAGGTCTGTAAAAAATAGTCTGGGAGCAGTAGGTTTATAAAGGACTTAGGCCTAGCTTTCCACGACTATTTGCTTTGAGCGAGTAACCTTTTTAAAAACAAATGGTAGACTCTAAATTTGTTTTCTGAAGCTGAACGCCTGCATTGAGAAGGTGTCTGATATGGTACTTCGACTTGCGTCTCGGAAGTCTGTTAGATGTTAACGAATAACGAGACATGGTTGTGACAAGTTCGGGACCTATTTCTATGGTCTATTTCAGTTTTCGTATCATAAGGCACAAGTTCCGCATATAACACATCTACTTGCCGCAAACGGTGCATTCTCGCAGCCAGTCATGTAGTTTCGAATTTTGTTTGGCAGGAATGATCCTTCTTGAATTCAATATTCTGACAATCCTGATCATACTGCAGCTCATTCTTCTAGAACATAGCATAAGATGGTATTCCTTAGGAAGCAACAACACAAGTCTCTTTCGTAACACAAACTATGCTCGCTCATACTTTGACATTGGGTAACATAATATATATAATTTCGTCGAACCCTCTTCTCGAATTGAAACTCTGAGCTGGGGAGAGGGTGATTTTTGAACAGCTCCTACCTCACTATACTTACCCAAGTACATCATAAACAATATAAAGGTGAGTACGAGTATGGTTCTGTTAAAGAGTCCTGCATTGATTAATAAGGTTTTCTGGTCGATCTTGCTTAGCTGGTCGTCCTTGTTGTTGTTGCTGTCGTCTCGTCACCCAAGCAACACCACACAACCAACCATCACCAACGATGGCAGATGCAAGAATGCGCGTCAAGGAACATTTGATATTAAGAACCATTATGCTCAAGAAGTGGTAGTGCACACAAAACGATATGGCACATTTTGATTAGATGTAGAGTCCTTTATAGCATGCGACAAAAATACATACAAGTATGAGTATGTCAAGCGTCTGAGCTCTGGGTAGTTGTTGGTTGTTGCTCGTTGTAGGGACCTCGATCGTTCACTCTCTCTTTCTCTTTCTTTATTGCGCCACTTTTGTGTAATTGTACCCTCGCGTCGTCGATTCGGGTGTGTAGTATCTTAAAGGACACCCTTGGCATAAGTAACTACATAGTAGCTTTGCACAAGAGTGGATTTTTTTTTTTTTTTTTTTTTTTGATAATAACTACACTAGAGTCTGCCGAAGAAGGGAAACTCAAAAATATTCCGATGGGGGTCTCCTCACTCTGAGCTGAGTTTTGTTTTACTTCTTTCTTTTTTGGGTGCAGTTCTATGGGCTCATTATGTGTTTCGAATCCTTCAGTGCGATTGTTTGTTTCGCAGGAAAACAACAAAATCCCAGAAACAATGGAATATATAATTCGTTAGCGCAAGATGAGCGGGACTTTGAGAAAATGACGAGTGTGAGTTGCAGAAATGCCGGGGAATGAGACGAATGGTTGAGTGATCTTTTTTAGAAGGTTCAAGAAGAAAATGCGTTGCTTAACTATGCACGATGGGTCAAAAGTCTTGTAAGGCTTAAAAGGGTCTGGAAATACTTAAAAAAAAAGTAACACACGACTTACCGAAGAAATAAAATTCTTAAGACCATAATTAGGCTCAATATACCTTCATGATGTAGTACCCCACCCCGAATGAAGGTAGTGTAATATCCTGTGACTTTAAAAAAAAGGTTTTCACAAGATTCCAGGAGCAGGTTCAATTTTTTTGTTTTTATTTGTAGAATGTAAAGCTTTTTGTGTGCTTTTGGGATAGGCTAAAACCCTACAACCACTCTCAGGGTCATGGGTCATAAAAAATGACAAGTTCTCCCTCAGGAGATCATGGAAAACGACAAGACTGCTCATTACTGTGCTGCACCAGTCCATTTGAAGTCTTTATTTCGCTTGTGGTCGAAAATTGACCCTAACCTGTTATAAGTAGGTATGTAAGTTTTAATTTCGTTGGTGTGAATAATTGATTTTATTAACGAGTTTAGCTCGGTCTGAGGCTTGCTTAAGACTAACTTACTTCGTAATACAAATATAAAATTTACTATAAAAAAGTACTTCACCACAAAATGACGTAGGGATGCCATACGTCCCCGTTTTTCATACAAAAATACTAATACAATCCACTGTCCCCCTTATAAAGTCAAAATTCAATAATAGAAAACATTCAATTGAAAACTTTGAAAATATTTTCGTTTAATATTTTTAACGAGATTTTCTGTGAACACATCCATTTGAAGTACAAGAAAACTATCAAAGCTGAATGCATCCACTCACGAACTACATCTCACTTCACTTGCTAAAGTTGTTCTCCTGTATGTTTTTGTTTTGTACTGTCATCTGTCTGTCTTTCAGTTTTTGTTTTGAAACCAAAATTTATAATTAAACTAACAAAAAAAAGGAAGTGTTCATATAACCAGCGTTGGGAAAAAATGTATGTATCTAATGAAACTTGTTTTTATTTCACTTTTTTTTTGACTCAAATGTGTGTCCCCCTTTTTTCAGCACTTGCCCAAAAATACTATTGGAAATGTTTAGCTGAAAACTGAGTATGTATAAGTTATTATTCGGGATGTAAGTATTGTTTGGTTTTTAAGGTTTTATTGAAAGCGAAATTTAGGTTTTTCGAGATATGAGTAGTTTTTAAAATTAGAGTTTCCGGTGATTCGAATTGAAAATTAAGGACGCAATCATTTTGAAAACATCAATTTTACTTTAAGTTTGAAATTTGGGCAAAATTGTTATCGCGGTTCTCAGGTAAACTAAAGAAACAACATTATTAAAAAATTACTTTTTTCAAAAATCTATTGTTTGATAATATAGAGAAAAACTGAGTTTGCTTTCAGTTAGAAATGAGCTTAGAAATAAATTTTTGTTACAATCGTATGGACCGTTTTCGAAATATGTACGTCCAAATTACCAGAAGTACCCTTATTCGATTTTTTAGCAAAAAACTGAGTATGCAGTCATGTTAACGTCGCCCACTTAAGCTTGCATTTGAACTTTTTTTTTTTTTTTTTTTAAAATACTTCTCCCGGGAAAGGCGAACCTATAACGCTTCAACAGCGCCCCGAAATGCCTGCAGATGTATGTTTGTTCTGCACTTTAATTGCTGCAAATTGTAGTCTTCTGGAAATACATCCCCAGGAAGCGAGTTCCAAAGTTTTTTATTTATTTATTTATTTATTTATTTATTAATCTACAAGCTAAGGCTAACAGATTTTAGAAATAATATTGTAGAAATATTTTGAATAATAGATAACAAAAATAAATTACAATAAAAGAAAAAATCGTTAAAAAGTAAATATTAATACAAGTTTAGTTTTGAACAAATCTCTTGTCCAGCTTAATTCAATATTTTGGCAAACTTCATTGAAATGTCATTATACATCTGCAGATAGGTTCATTACTACCATAGTTTGTTCTGTGGTATTTCTCAAAAAGCAAAACCTTGGAACGTAAAACTCTTAATGGTGCATAAAGTGGTATTTTGGAGAGTAAGGAAGGGCATCTAACGTGATAAGTCAAAATATCCCTCACAAACGTTACATCATGCATACATCTTCTGGATTCCAGTGATTTAATTCCCAGAAATAAACAACGCGACTTATATTCCGGGATAAAAGTCCATTTCATTTTATAAAATATAAATTTTGAGAAACGTCTCTGGAACTTTTTCAATACGTTCAGAAAAAGTCTTCAATGCTGGGTTCCAGATAATATCCGCGTATTCGAGTAACGATCTAACTAGAGATATGTACAAAGAAAGCAAAGCGTGTGGGTCACAAAAAATCAATACAATTTCGCTTAATAAAACCAACAAGTAAATTAGCTCTTACAATCATATAGTCTATATGACTTTTAAAAGAGAAAGTTGAATCAAGCATTATACCAAGGTCCTTAATTTTTTCTACACGCGAGAGTGGGTCTGAATCAATTTGGTAAACGAAGTTTATGTGCGTATGAATCTTATAGAATGAGATAACATTACATTTTATGTTTAATTTTAAACAGTTTAAATTACACCATTCTGAAATGCGATCAATGTCTGATTGTAGTTGGCGGCAATCATCAACACTATTAATTTAAAGAAATAATTTAAGATCATCAGCATAAAGAAGGCAATGCGAATATTTTATAACTGATGTTATATCATTTATAAAAATATTGAACAGAAGGGGACCCAAATGACTTCCCTGAGGAACACCAGAAATACAATTAATAGATTTCGAATAAGAATTATTGATTAAAATTTTTTGTGATCTACCTGTTAAATAAGATGAGATCCAACTTAGAAATGTTGAGTGGAAACCAAATAATTTGAGTTTTCGCAGTAAGCTAAAATGGTTAACCGAATCAAAAGCTTTGCTGAAATCGGTGTAAATTGCATCAATTTGACTCTTTCCCTCAATATTTTCAATAACATACGATGAAAAAAGGGCCATGTTTGTTGTTGTAGAACGCCCAGAGATAAAACCATGCTGTAATTCAGATATGGATTCGCGGGTTAAAAACTCTAATTTTGTTTTCACAATGCTTTCGAATAATTTTGGAATTGATGATAGTTTAGAGATCCCCCTGTAATTTTCTATCAAGTTCTTGGAGCCAGATTTATGAATTGGAATAAGATATGAGGTTTTCCATTCGTTAAGAAAGATACCATCGGAGAGCGATTTATTGAAAATGCAGAGCAAAGGAAAGCATAGTGTATTGGCACAGTTCTTTAGAAATAAAGCTGGTATTCCATCCGCACCAGGTTTATTTTTAGGCTTCAGTGACTGGAGTTCTAAGAGAACTTCATCAATACTTAGGTGTAACGCGCCAATATCAACCTTACTTGGTATATTGGGCAAATATGACTTGTTTAAGTTATTTGGATCAGAATATACGGATTGGAAAAAATCCGCAAATAGATCCAGACATATTTTTCGGATATCCAGAAGACTTTCTCTTATTAACAAATGACCAAAATGAGCTACTATTGGACTTGATATTACTTTCAATACGCATAATATAACACCTATGAAGGAATTTATTAAGGATAGAAAAATCTTTTCGCAATTTGCTAAATTTAGCATAGTCTAACTCATTATTAGTATTCTTATATTTATTAAAAGCTTTACGTTTAACATTTTTGAGATTTGTTAAATGATCATTGTACCACGGGATCTTTGGTAGTTTCTTCGATTTTGACGCTAGAGAAAGAGGAACAAATTTGGAAAAACTTTTAAATATAATTGATTTAAATCTCAAGTACATTTGTTCAAGATTTAAATTTAAAAATTCATGAGACCAATTGAACGATTCAAGAAAACTGTTTAGTTCAATGAAGTTAGCCTTATTAAAGTTATACGATTTTAAGGATTTGTTAGATTCATAAGACGAATAAATATATAATTCAATTTCAACAAATAATTCTTTGTGGTGAATAGATTCGTTTAAGAGTGAAAAAGGAACTGTTGTGACTTTAGAATTAAGATACTCACTACATACAAAGATTAAATCTAATATATTATTTAAAGCATTTGGAATTCTATTTATTTGATTCAGATTAAGTTTGCTTGTCCTGTAACAGAAGGAGTTTTTGAAAGTTGATGTCCTCGCGGTTGTCAAGTGTACTGTATGGTCATGAGCATTAGCAGCCTGTCTTGTTGGGCGCCCAAAAGTTGCATTTAGAGGGATAGTGTCTTTGAGTTCCTCAGAACATCTACCATGGAAGTACCTATAGAACAAGCATAGGTCAGCGACTTGTCTTCTGTGCACCAACGGTTGTAGATTCGATGTGAGTGTAGGGTCTCCAATGAGTCGAACTGCTCGTCTCTGTATGCTATCAAGCAGGTTAAGAGAATGTTTTGGGGCCGAGCTCCATATATGGGAACAATATTCCAAGCCCGGTCTAACCTGTGCTTTGTAGAAAAAAACTGAGTTTGCTTTCAGTTAGAAATGAGCTTAGAAATGAATTTTTGTTACAATCGTATGGACCGTTTTCGAAATACGTCCAAATTACCAGAAGTACCCTTATTCGATTTTTTAGCAAAAAACTGAGTATGCAGTCATGTTAACGTCCCCACTTAAGCTTAAATTTGAACTTTGGTTGAAATCGTTAGAGCTGTTTTCGCACAAATCAAACTGGTATGAAGATTTTATATGGGAAGAACCATTTATATTGAGGTTACCTTGTAAAAAAAGAAACGGACCCGAAAAAAAAGACTCACCCCACATCTTCAATCGCAAAAAAACCTTTCTGCTGTTTCCCTAATTCAAAAGTAAAAAAAAAGAACCAATCAGCAGGAAGATAGGTTTTCCTATTCGAACAAAAAAAAAAAAAAAAATTGCAACAGATATCTGTATAGTAAACCTTTCTACAATATTTAAAAAAAAAACCTTAACCTTAAGATGGATGTCAGAAGGCGTTTCCTTTGACGTCAATGTCAGCTTCGGTAAAGCTTACACAAAATATGCCATTATAGCCTGTGAATTTATAGCTATACGGTCTTCAGAAATACTCTGCTTCCTTAAGAACTACAAAGCTTTACAAACAAGCAAGGCCCTATAAACTCATGACTACGTTAATGCGCCACAAGTCAAAAAAGAACCAAGCAGTCAGATATTAAAAAAAAAAAAAAATAAGGAACCATACTTGCCTTGCACCTTTCCGACTCACAAACTTTGCTGTGGTCTTTATATTAGAGGCTTCCTTCTGATCGGCTCACATTCGACTTCAATGAGTTCGACGTGTTATGACTTATGACAATGACAAGTTACGCACATCTTCGCTGTAGTATCGACGAGAAGGACCACGTTTATCGAAAGCGCAACGTCACTGAAGGAGGAATGGGTAATAGCCCATCGAGTATGTACATATAAGCTTTTAAAAAAAAAAACGCCTTGCTCTACGTGCAAGGTCCAACTTGTGTAAAACTTGACTTGGGCGTAAATTGGCTAAAAGTGGATCCAAATAGGTACCTTTACAAGCTCGAATGTAATAAATTTATTGACAACCAGTCCAACCAAATATACGCAAGCTTTGCAAATGCATGTCGGGTGGAATTGCCAACCATCTCCTAAATCAATATCAACCCACTGCTCCCATTTGAATGTCTTTTATTAGTTGAGTTGTCGCCCATTTCTAACCCCCTATGTACCATATCATATCAGCACCTCCTTGCAAGACTTGTTTTCCTCCACAAACCATCAACAATATACCCAAAAATTACCTTTGAATGTTGACAAAAAAAAAATAAAATAAAATAAAAAATAAATAAAAAAACAAACAAAAACAACATGCTAATGCAATTTGCCAGAGTATAGTCTACAGTTCGTTCGGGATTTTTCTTTGAAGAACCCATCCCAACCTGTTCCCATTCATTGCACTGTCTGACATTATATTCTTAATTTCCATTACGCGCATACGCGCTATATATAAATCTTCGAGTCATAAAAAGTTTGCGCGCGCGCCAATATCTGTACATCTTCGCGCATGTGTATCCTATAAGATATGGTAAATTTTGACAGGAGGAGGTAGTCATTGTACCGATCTGCATAATAACAAGATTGTGCTGCACATATTCTAGAAATTTTATTTTCCATTGTGCTGTGCTTTTTTTTTGCATTTTTATGTTTAATCGCCGGTGAATGGACTCGATGAATAAAGGAGAAATCACAAAAACTAGGGTCATCGAGGACATTGGGAAACTATAAACTGGATTTATGTACCTCTGTAAGTGAAGTAGAGTACAGAGTGTACATATGTATGTATGGTACGTACGTAAGTAACGTGCAGTTTGAGCCCCTCAAAGAAGGGTGCAAAGCCCGCGCAAAATTCTAAAGACAAGTTATAGGTAAATGGATATATGGAGGCTTCGAACTGAGCTACCATTCTTTAGTGCATAAGTGTTGTGAGAAGTGCAGTGACGATTGGAACTTGTGTATAGCTTTTGCTGTCAAACACATGGATTGGATTTTATTATAAGGAAAGTACCTCTCATGGTTATAGTGGTTGGGAATTGTCGGTGATCTAAAAATTGAGCAGCTTCCGCCCCAAAGCCACACCGTTTAAATATCGTTAGTAAAATACGATGAGAACCTGGGCCTAAAGTCTATTTGAACCTAAAGCGCTCGAAAAGTTTGTTCTCAAAGCATTATTTATTAAAGTAAGACCGACATTGCCAATCTTGTTTTCTGACCGACTTTGGAGTTCAAAATAATGAAAGCTTATGACTAAATACGTGCCACTGATTGCCGCCTATGTGTTCATCAACGATTACTGCTGGATGGGGCCAAAATGCCAGTAGTACCGAGCGCCTTTGTTGCACTATCAATAACTTATCCAACTAAAGCCTCCAATTATAAATGCACTTCTGGCGGAACCCACTGATCGCCTCCACTGTTGGACCCTACTGACCTGGCTCAAGAGTGACATACCTCTGTCACCACCTCGAAAAGCCTACGTTATAATTCTGGCAACAGTACGTTGCAATGTTGCTATTCCCGGTCAATTACAAAGCAAATTGATTTCGTTTTTGATTCACACTTGCTCGACATAATAAGATGAGCGAGGCAGTCCAAAAAAAAAACGGAGTGTGCTTGTTACCACAAACAAGATGTGAACAGTGCTGCCACAACGGAAAAAATTTGCGTAGCAAAACTCAAAAGTTCAAAATATCATATATTTTTTTCGAAAACAAAGAAAAAATCACTTAATTCTTTATTCAAAGTAAATATGTTTTTAAGGACTAGTAAAATTAAAGTTCAAAAATTAAGTTTTTAATTACTTTTTAGAAAAAATTAAAGATTCGACAGTCGACACCCATATTTAGTTTCTTTTTGAAACCAAACATTTTGCAGCCATTATTTTATCTACTGTCTCTATTTTAAATGAGTTCGTCTTCTTGTTCTTTGTCAAGCTCAAATTTGAAAAAAAAATTTCAGCAACTGCACTGCTATGTGCAAGAACGAGAAGTTTTTTTTATTAATTTGGAAACTTTTAAAAACAGAGGCTTGCCAAGACCATCTTTCATTTCACTAACATGAACCCAAAAATTAACAACATTATAGCGTCCTTAAATAAATGAATGCTTTCTTTTAAAAGTCACCACTCGGAATTTGTGTCTTCCGAGTTAGAATGTGGAGCCAGATTTGAAAACTCTTTAATAAATTAAGTATTATTCGTCTTTTACGCACTTCGGATCCAAATAAAAAAAAATATAATTTATTATTTTTAAAGTCAATGCGGTTGCGAATTTGACGACACAGCTCATAAAATTGAACAAAAATTCCAAGGTTTATGTTGACATTTCGTGCTTAAAAAAAGTAGCAAAATAGACGTTTTTAGGGAGAGTTCGTAGCAAATTGGAAATCAAGTAGCAGTTTTGCTACGATCGTAGCAAAGTGGCAGCGCTGGATGTGAAACTTCTCTCGCTGCATGGGGATGTTGAATTGTATTGTGTTGTAGTTGAATTTAATTTAATTTAATTTAAAAACAAAATCTTAATACAGCGCTGTAGATAATTGTAGTCATTTATTTAAAAACTTTTCATAACGCATTCCAATCCAACGTTTTCTATTTTTATAGTTCTTGTTTGCATTTAGATTTAATTTAATCCACTAATTCATTTGTCTAGTGCCTGTGTAAGACCAAGCTTTATCAGTTCACTCCCCAGGTCCAGTGTGCCCATATAAGTCTTCACTTTAAGAATTAAGTTGAAAGAATTGCAAAAAAAAAATATTTATATCTTGCAACAGCGTCACATATCGGGTCCAAAACAATGGCTGTAGGATATAAGGCCCCAAAAGAGAAAATGAAATAAGGCCCCAAATTTGGGGTCTTATTTCATAATGAAATAACACCCCAATTTCAACTATGAAATAAGGCCCCACTGCGATGAAACAAGGCCCAAAACAAAATGAAATATGGCCCCAAATTTTGAGTTTATTTCATAATGAAACTTAAAATAATGAAAACTACTTTTTATTTAATATTGTTGATATTGGATAAACTAATTTAGATTAAAGACATTTTTTACATACCCAACCTCGCACTCACCCCGTAAACTAACAGTAAATCCAAGCAGGGGGGTTGCACGCATTCCATATCGGAAAGGTAATAATTAATAATAAAAAAATTATTTTGGGGACTTATTTCATTTCTTCTTTTGGGGTCTTATTTCATAATGAAATAACTTCTTTTTTTAAATTTTCATTTTTGATTTCTGATGAGCATTATTGAGTTCAAAGTTTTCGTTTACATTTTATTTCTGAACTTATTTTTAACTATGTTCATCATACTAAAAATGCCTTCCACTTCAGCATTTGAACGTGGAAGCGACATTACAGTTCGAGCAAGAATTAAAAATCTCCACCCCAGTCGAACAAATCAACAAAGAACAACAACACGCAAAAAATCAAATTTGCAATTTGCATGTGTCAAACTCGAATACCAGGGATGTAACACCAGGGGCGTGGTAATTAAAAAACATGTTTTTGCAAAAAGTCACTAGAAAAGTAACTAGAATTTTTTAGTGACAAAAAATACATTTTTGTCACTAAACTTTTGAAAATTCCGTTAGATATAACGACAAAGTCACCAAAACGGCAACCGTGTTTGGGACTTGGGAGTAAAATCGACTCGAACGAGTCGGAAACTCCGGCGTGACGGCGGAAATTGGCCTGTCGCCATCACTACGCCCCCGTGTGTGTGGCTGCTTGCAACTTGAAAGATAGGATAGCCTTAGACCTGATAGGTGGCGCTGTTGTCGATCTCCTAAACCACTCAACCGATTTCAATAAAATTTGGTGGATGTGTATGTTTAGTTGCAACTTGAATGACAGCATTGTTTTGGGCTCTGCGAAATAAGGCCCCAATGAAATAAGGCTCCAAAAAGAAAATGAAATAAGGCCCCAAAAAAATATACAGGAAACAGCAACAACCATTTTTAATACAAGGTTTGGTGCGCTAGTATTGATAGAAATTCGTATTGACAAATGTCACACAACTTCAAAAATTCCGGCTCACCAACCCACCCTCAAAAAATATCAAAAACTTCCGCTGTCGGCAATGTTTCTGCCAGTGTTCATCAAATTTTGTCCGTTAAATTTGAATTTATTCGTTATGTGTGAATAGTATTTTTGTGAATAAGTGTACTTTTACCTTTTATGCAAAATGAACAAGGTAGAGTGGTTGAGGGAAAATAAAAACATTTTGAGCAATTTTTCTTCAATTATTTAAGAAAAATTTACTCATGTAATGGAAGTCAATGATATCCAAAAGCGGAAAATACACAACCATGTTTGTCCTAATCAAGGATATCGGCAATTGAAAAAAATATTCCTCCTATCGCGAATCTCCATCCTAGCTCATTATTTACTTTTTTATATATTTAGTTTTTACACAATTTAATCAGAACATTCAGTGGCAGAAGGACTGATCAGGTCTAAGATGCGATTCATGATAGAGATGCACATCTAGGAATAATCTGCAGTGCAAAACTAATGAGTTGTGTTCCCACAGCTCCTCACACCATTAGCGCACATCCTTCCCGATCACTTATACCTGGCAGATTCAGGCAGCGAATTTCCATAAATTAAATACGCAATTTGGTTCTATTTTTTTTTTTTTGTTTTTTTGCAAACACATCTCATGGGAACCGTTTTCCGAAAGTTCTCACCGTCCCGCATGTGCATTCGGAAAAATTCAAATCCATACCCGGAAGACTCGTAAATTGCATGAATATTCCAAACGAATATGGTCGTCCCATCCGCAGACGTAGACCCACCCCTCCCAAGTCGAGACATTTATCTATCTCCTGAGAATCATTACATAGGTACAGCACACCTTTGCAAGAGGAAATAAATTGCAATCCAACTTCAGGCGTCACGCATGGGAGAAAAATTGAATTTTGAAAACTTATCCTCCGAGTTGGCATCCATCAGGAATTTTCCTTTTCATCCGGGAAAACAAAGACAGCGCACCGAGAAGTGATGTGTAACCCATCCAAGTTCTGAGGGGTTACATCAAAACCAGCCGAGGGATAGATCCCATCTCCGAACAAGAATGGAGGGTTGTGCATATCTTTTGCATAAATCTTGGACATTCCTTGGACAATCGACACAATAGAGAGTGTCCAAGTGTGATGTGTATTCTCTGTGTCAAACAAAGTACACATGGGGCAGAGTGAAACTTTCGTGTGCAGTTGTATGTGCGGAATTATTGACAGAAAGGAACCCCTGTGCAAGATCACAGAAGCAGAATCGGCTGACCAAGCACGTAGCGCAGCAAGGAAATCACGAAAGGATGAGTTCTACTTCTTATTTTCTGCTGTATCGTCTTCGTCTGTTCCGCTCGCAGAACAGAGATTAAGAAATGAAAAATGAAGAATAAGAAATGAGAAGACGAAGCAATGATCGGGAAAGAAGGGGAGAATTGGAAGTGGAAGGGCCCTCGGTTTCGGTCCCGCTGTTGCCTGCACACGAAGGGTAATTTGGCGCCAATGCCATTCCTATAACCATGTGCAACAGGATTAGTAATATTTTTTTATTCACGCGGAGAAGATTGCGAAATTGCATCGCATCGATCGATTGATTGAATCCTTGGGTGAAAATTGATTTTTCTTGTTCCCATTGGAAATTGAGCACGTACCAGTGGTGGCTATGGCATGGCACCTGGCGAAGTTGTACGCGCAATCACATTACAATGTGCATCGTCAAGAAGATGATACGGGACGACGCTGATGGCTGGCACAAAGGACACTAACATTAGCATTTCAATGCAACCTTGCATAAATAATTTTATTGATTTCATGTGCAATTGGGTGATGATGGTGCGCGCTTTCTCTTCTCGAGTGGTATTTGCATTTTTTTTTTTTGCCTTTGGGAGAGGTTCATGCGGATTCGGAATCAGGATATATCGATTCGATGATGCGTGCATTTGGCCATTTGTGTGCAAATGTATAAATTAGAGGAAATTGAAAAAATACTGTCATTAGGGATGGTTTGTGATGTTTGCATAACTTTTATCCCTTTTCGCGTATTATACTGGGGATCATTATTTGTCTGGGGTTAGAGGTTGAATCATGTGAATTTTTTCCAGTGGCTTTTCCAACCGTCAACATCTGTCTGTATGCAGTTTTTGTTTCGTTTCGTCTTTTCAATTATTGGTTGTGGATTTTTTGGTTAGAATTGGAGGATTTCCGTTTGTGCGGTTGGGATCACTTTTGTGGCATTGATTCTTCCATTTTTATAGATAAATTGGGCATATGTTTCCGGCCTTCATTGGTGTCTGGAAGTTTTTCCAATTCATTTGCCAATTATTTGACCGATTGCAAAATTAAACATCACTTTTGAGAAATAATTTAAAAACTGATTTATTACAATTTTATAAGAAAAAATAACGGGATCTTATTTAGAATACTGATATTATCTTAAGTATGTATTTTGGCCAAAATAGTTAGAAGGGTTTTTGTAAAATTTGGCAAACAAAACAGCAACAAATTTTGCAATTTTTAGTTTGAAAAATACCGTTGCTTAACTATTTAGCTGAAAACCGAGTAGGTATATGTTTTTGTTCGGGATGTAAGCAATAATTTGCTTTTTAAAGTTTTATCGAAATCGAAAATGGGGTTTTCGAGATATGAGCCGCCTTTAAAATGTTTGTTTTAGGTGATTTAAATTGAAAATTAAGAACGCAATAATTTTGAAAACATCAATTTTATTCTAAGTTTGCATTTTGGTTTAAATCGTAACTGCCGTTTTCAGGCAAACTAAAGAAAACCAAATTTGTAAAAAAAATCCTTTAAAAATCTATCTGTGGCAATAAGGAAAAACAGCATAAGTCGACTTATGTGAAAATTGAGTTAATGTTACTATCGGACGCATCGTAGACCGTACCCTGTTTCTAAATTTTAGATATTTTTTCATTCAAATATCTATTACGGTTGCTGGTTTATGAATGAGGAACAAACGCACAAGTCGTCTTCCCGCATATAAAGTCGAACCTTTAACCTGCGCTCCTGAAAAGTGACTTAAAACGAGTTATGCTGTTTTTCCTTATGGCCACAGTATTGTACGATAATATAGAGAACCAGTCGGGTAAAAACTGAGCTTGCTATTGCGTTTGAAATGAAACCGTACTACCTTAAAAATTAATTTTTGTTACAATCGTATGGAACGTTTTCGGTATGAGTATGTCCAAATTTCAAAAGTAGGTACCATTTTTAGATTTTTTTTTTTTTTTTTTCCGAAAAACTGAGTATGCAATCATGTTAACCTCACCTAACTTACTTACTTACATACTTAGGTGGCGCTGGTCCTGTGCCTCAACCAATACGCCTCTCCAGTTAGCACGATCTTTGGCTAACTGCCTCCAGTTGCGCACTCCAAGTTGGTTGAGATCCCCTTCCACTTGCGGGCGTCACCTAAGGCGAGGTCTTCTTTACTGCGTTGTCCCTCCGGGTTGGAATCGAAGACTCTTCGGGCCGGAGCGTTGGTGTCTATTCGCTCTACATATCCTAACCATCTTAGACGACTAATGCATACTTTTCTGACTAGGTCGATGTCGCTGTACAGCTCGTAGAGTTCGCTGTTGAATATTCTCCTCCAAAGCCCGTCAACGCAAGCGGGACCAAAACTCCCTGGAAGAATTTTGCGTTCGAAACGACCAAGGAGATCTTTATCCGCCTTTGATAGCGCCCATGTTTCTGCGCCATAGAGCAGGACAGGGATGATGAGGGTCTTCTTCTTGACAAGGCCTTACTAATCAATTGCCGTCTTAGGCCAAAGAAACAGCTGTTGACAAGAGTGATTCTTCGATTGATTTCTGAGGTGATGTAATTTTCAGAATTAATAGCGCATCCGAGGTAGACAAAGTCCCGAACTACCTCAAAGTTATAGCTGTCTTTTCTGTCCGTTCTGTCCGATTCGTCGATGTTGTGTGTCCCTTCTCATTTTGTTTTACCCTCATTCACCACTAAACCCATTTTTGCCGCTTCTGTACTAATACTTGCAAGCGCACCAGTGACAGCTCGCTGTGTTCTTCCAATGATGTCGATGTCGTCAGCGTATGCAAGTAGTTGCAGAGACTTCTGGAAAATTGTGCCTCTGGTGTTGGCTTGCGAGGTTCGCACAATCTTCTCAAGAATGATGTTGAAAAAGTCACATGACAGCGCGTCACCTTTTCTAAATCCTTTTTTGACTTCAAAGGTCTCGGTGAGATTGTTTCCTACCTTTATGGAGCAGCAAGCATTCTCCATTGTCATTCTGCACAATCTGACAAGTTTGTCAGGGATGTCAAAACTAGACATGGCTCTATATAGCTCGTCTCCATAAATGCTGTCATATGCGGTCTTAAAATTTATAAACAGGTGATCTGCCGTAGTGTGAATATTTGGTCGGTTGTGGACTAACCCGGCCTAAAACCGCACTGATAGGGTCCAATAAGTTCGTTGACATAAGGTTTCAGGCGTTCGCACAGTACGGCCGATAGGATGGGATCTTCAACCTAACCTCACCTACATAAGCTTAAATATTAATTTTGGTTGAAATCGTTAGAGCCGTTTTAGAACAAATAAAACTGGCAAATTTTACTCAAAATTTTTTGATTTCGTTTCTTTATGATTATCTTTTTTTCGATTCCCCTGACTTCTCAATGAGGTAGCCGAAACCAATGTAGGGTATTGTATTGTAAGTGATAGGCCCGGTACATTGCGACCAGAAGAGATCTATTGTGTTGGCCTTTATTATTTAACCCAGGGAACTGTTCAGGTTCTTTATAATCCTTAGCACCCTTCTTGGTTCCATGTTTCCAATATCTGCAGGACGTAAGAGCGCCCTTTGCATATGGATCGCTCTGCCCCTTGCCACAGCAGGGCATTCGCAGAGTATGTGTTCCGTTGTCTCCTCCTCTTCTCCGCAGAGTCGACAGGAGTCATCGTCGAAAAGTCCAATTTTTTTGAGAAGGTATCTTAATGGCCAGTGACCAGTAAGATAACCCGTTAGGATCCTTAGATCTTCTTTGCTTAGCTCAAGTAACTTTTTTGCTTTACTACGAGCTGGGTTTATGAATCTTTTTGCCTGCCTCTGTCCGTTGGATTCCGTCCAGTATTAGGCAAGGTGATCATCTTCCCATTTCCTGAATTTTGAGTGTGTGTAACTTTAAGGAAACCCGAAAGAAGGCTCAATACCGGTGAGCAGGCGTGATGCGGCTCTTCTCTCCAGACAATCTGCTCGTTCGTTACCCTCAAATCCCTCATGGCCTGGTATCCAAGCAACAGTGACTGTATTGTCCTTTGCCAGATCTTCGAGGAGATTGAAACATTCCCAGACTAGCTTTGATCTGATCGAAAACGATCTTAGGGCCTTAAGAACTACCTGGCTGTCTGAGAGGATGTAGATACGGGCAACTTTTTCCATTTCCATACTCGGACACAGAGGATCATCTTGAAGCATTTGTATTACTCGAAGGTGTCCTGTAAGATTTCCTGCTTTAAGATTTGATATATCAGGGAGCCTAAGGGCACTGAGACTAGCTTCCTTCTTTACAGAAATATGTAAAGGCAGATGACTGAGCATTGCCCCTATGGCTGCGGTTGGACAAGTTTTCATTGCCCCCGTTATACCAACGCATGCTAGGCGATATATCTTGTTTAGTTTTTTATGGGCCGTTAATTGTTCGGTTTTTGGCCACCATGAAATCGCTTGGTTTGATGATCGTGTTGTATGACCAATAGATCATTTTTGGTTTTAAGCCCCAGGTTTTGCCGTAAAGATGCTGGCACATGTAAATTGCCTTTGTTGCCTTCTTGACGACTTGATCAAGGTGTGAGTTCCAGGTGAGTGTCTTGTCCAGGATTACTTCCAGATATTTTTCCTCCCCAGATAAGTTAATAACTTCGTTTTTCAGCTTGACCGGTTTTAATTCTAGTTTTCTCTTTCTTGATCAGTATCATAACTGTTTTTGAGGGATTTATGATCAATCCTTTGTTCTGACACCATCTATAGGTTAAGTTTAGGGCTCCTTGCATGATCCCCGATATCGTGGAGTCATGTTTGCCCCTAACAGTGATTACTACCTACATCATCTGCATAACATTGTATTATGTACCCCGATTGTGTGAGGTGGAATAGGAGTTCATCTATGACTAAAGTCCACAGAAGGGGAGAAAGTACTCCACCTTGAGGACAGCCCCTAGTGGCCTTAACAGTCTTTTGTGAGCCTCCATACTCCAGATTAATGATTCTGCTCTCTACCACGTTTAGAACAGATTTTATGATTAGTGGGGCAATGCCTTTCCTTATCATAGCTTTCTTTATGGCATCGAGGGAGGTATTGTCGAACGCTCCCTGGATGTCTATGAAGGCCCAAAGAACCGTTTCCATTGCTACCAGAGCCTTTTCAATCGTCGTTGTGAGGCTGTGTATGGCAGTTTCGGTAGACTTGCCGGCTTGGTATGCGAACTGGCTCGCATGAAGTGGGTTACCTGTAAGGAACGGATCCCTTATATATTGGTCTAGGACTTTCTCCATGGTTTTTAGGAGGAAGGAGCTTAGGCTGATGGGGAGATATGATTTCGCTTTATGTTCAGATTTCCCACCTGCTTTTGGTATAAAAACCACCTTGACCCTTGTCCAGCTCAATGGTACGTGGTTTAGAGATAAGCTGCATCTGAAGATCCTAATTAGTTGAGAAACCAGTAGGGCCATACCCTGTTGTAGTAGACAGAGGTAGATGCCATCGGTTCCCGGAGATTTAAAGGGGCTAAAAGACGCGATCGCCCATTTTACTTTGTCTCGCTGAAAATTTTTTTCAGATAGACTATAATCCCATTTTGATTCAGTGAGATCCTGGTGCCTCATCGGTACGCATGGGGTATACCAGCCACCCCAGAGAAAAAACATTTTCCGAAAAAGGTGATAGACGATGCACATAGGAAAACGCTGCAGCGCAAATCAGGGACAGCAAGAGAAAAGTATCGAGGAGAAGGGTGAAGAAGAAGATCCTGCATAGAAAGAAGAGGGCCTACGCAGTATCCCAGCTCAAGAAGATCGAAATCCCCTATATGTTCACGAGCTTTGGAGGAGAAGATTCAATGACGAATTTTACGAGCTGTACAGTGTACAGCTCCTTCGACCTGCTCAAAATCTTTGCCGTCCGTTAAATGAAAAAAAAAAATGCGCCGGCCCGTAGAGCCTTCAAGTCTAACCCAGGGGGACCATTGGTGCCTTTTACAAGGTACCACGTTCCATCGAAATTCATCAACACAATTCAAATTTCAAAGTAAGGGCCTACAGTACAGCAACAGAAATCCCCCCGTCTTATTCAGAAAACAATTCCCAATTATTTTGCCGCATGACAAAATCCGTGATCATCGCGCTTTCTGGTGCGATTTTTTAGGAAAACAAGTTCTGCAGCAAATTAAAATATACCATAACCGAATGAAATAAATTCGCTTAATCTCTGCCTCAAATCAGGTCGCCACCTCAAAGCCTCTAATTAAATTTTGTGAAATATCCCAAGAGGTAAACAAAGCCTTAACCCGAACCCGAATCCAATGAAATTGACACAGTAACCGCATTTAGTAGACCGTGATTCACTCGACCCACGGAACCATAAAAAGGATTTTTTATATCATCCACACTCGCTGATGTTATCTGCGCCGAAGCAATCCTATGCAAACAACACTTGATACGTAACCGAATCGCATAGCAGTAAAAACACCAATAAAATATTTTAAGACGATGTAGCCGTATCCTTATCATTGGGGTAGGGATAATAAAATTAAAATAATGACCACATCTTCAAATAACTTGACCGTGCATAAGTCAAGAACAAAGGATCCGCTGGCAGCGAATGAAAAGGATATGTTTGTTTAGAGCGCGATCATAATCCACAGGTAACGGGCGATATTTTCAATAAGGTCACCGTGCGCGTTTGTCTGCCGCTCCTTGAGAGCTCTGACCTCTTGTCTTTTTCCGAAAAATTGCATTCTAATAGAAAATCAACATTGACCAGTGGTGAGCGACCGTTACTCGACAAAAGCCGATCCTTTTTCGCTGCTCTGCGAGTGCTTATTCCGCTCTACTTGCCGCGATGCAATAAAGATAAATGATTTACAATGTAATGCAGATCCTGTGGGTCATCGCTCATTTTGTGCTTCGACGAAAGTGGACTTTGAAAATCAAGGAGGGTTAGTGGCGAAAGATGAACCACCGGGCTGATTAAATAAAAAAGTTATAAAGTCATTGTGGTATATGGCTGGGTTTCTTAAGAACAGACCGATCGTCCTTGCACGCACAGCGAGAACAAGTTTACGCGCGGAAAATAGTGTGAAAAACGATTCACAGTTTAATGACCATCGCGCGCATGTGCATTATAAATTAGTTTGCGTGTAATAAAAACTAAAGGACACTGGGTGTAGTTTTTTTTTTTTTTTTTGGGTGCCGACAATTTATGAGATCCCGTGAGAATTCGTTGCGCTTAGGTTTTAAATTTTTATTGCACTTACTACGGATATAGGGTTCAAAGGATCCGAGGAGAAAGTCCGCGTGCGGTGGTGGATTGTGTGCAAGAATAAAATTAACGAATGACCTCAACGTGCTGCGATTCTCCTGCACCATATCAAAGGGGTTCCTCTTCGAATGAGTGTTATCCTTTCTACTGCGTGTTGGGATTGGAAAATTGAGTTTTCTTTTGTCCCGCCTTGGTGTGATTATTCAATATTTGATTTATCGAAAGGTTTGGGAATTTCACCGATTTATGCTAGGCATTTGGAGATTTATTGCCGCGGCAATTTGGTATAGGGTATTGTCAGGGAGAGACAGACAATGGCAGGATGGGCGGATCGCACTCTTAATTTCGGTTGGAATTGCATTTGTGAAGTGAAATATATGGTGGCAGGTTTTGTTATGCAAATTTATTGCTGCAATTGAACGGAGGTCTTTGAAGACAGATTTACTACTAAGAGAGATGGTTGTGTTGAGTTTTGTCAGTTGGAAGGTGTGTTTCTTCGAAAAGGAAAGTGCCACACACAAGAAATTTGGGTTTCCGACAAACTGTTGGGCCTCGATTTTAAATGAAGATTTAGATTAAATGTTTTTTGATGTGTTAACATCTTAGCGCGCGTTATTGGAATCTGGTGGAGTAATTCCACACATTCAACTTGCGGGGACGGAAATGCGTCACTGTGTTTTATCATTGCATACATTTTTTGGAATCTGGTGGAGTAATTCCACACATTTAACTTCCGGGGACAGGGAATGCGTCACTGTGTTTTATCATTGCATACATTTTATCATTGCATACGTTTTTATCATTGCATACATTTATGAGCTGGGGCATATTAATTTCAGCTTTTTGTTGATGTGAAATAAAATTTTCCATTTCGTCCTTGCACCGTGCTCAGAAGAAATTTCAAGAATTCTGCAGGGAGATTATCATCTTTTACCAATGATCATAAGCGGATACTTCAATATCAATTTTGCAACTCCAGAAGCTCAACCATTTATTGATTTTATGCAAGATAAATTTAATCTTCAAATGAACTCCAACCGGAAAATTTCAACGACACGATAAGGAACAACCATCGATGCTGTCTTCCGCGTAATCTAGATAGATTACAGTCTCGAATGTACATATCTTACTTCAGCTACCACAATCCGATTGTATCTATTCTACCGAAACTAGCACAGAACGAAAAATTATTGTTATTTCGTAATATATCAAGAATACGGTTATTACAATTCCCTCTTTTCTCAATGACGTGTATCTAGCCACAAACATACCGCACGCACAGTGTTTACACATACACATATTTCGGGACTGTTGGATACAGTCGCAAACATTTTTTTTAATAATTCCTTGGGCTTCGGTATCGCCTACCTATTGTGCAAGGCTACCGAAGGAACATTTCTAATGCAGCTGGAAAAAGCTCCAAAAACTCAAAGATGTCTCAAAATGAGCGCAAGATTTGAACTTTTTATTAGGACAATTTATGTACTCGAACATTGCAAGTATTTTATTTCTATGATTTGTGCTCAAGACCTCACAGAGGAGAATGGGGGCGCAGGCAGGGAAGCAAGGCATCTACAATTCCCCGTAGAAGACGTGTGACATGTGAGCAAATTAGGCCGTCAATATTGGCAGAGCTGGCATCTGTGGTTCTACGGTGGAAAAGGACAGCCTATACGGCAACATTTTCGTAAACGGACTAAGGCTTACGAACTTTACGGTGGCACGAAACGTCCCTATTACTCGCACACGACTATGGTTATTAAACAAATATATAGTTGGCAGGTCCGCAAGGGCCCTAGACCTAGCTCCTCAGAAGCATTCCTTTTTGTGTAAGGTTTTCTATTTTTGGGACGGATGGAAGGGATCTACAAGTTTAAGCTGAGTCTGAACGACTGAATTGAGAAGCTCTTTCATGACAGTTGTACCCTTGGATGTTTGTCAGACGTTCGCGTTAGGTGAAAAACAAAGTGCACGACTGGGTCGCACGAAACTTTCTCGTTCATCAAAAGTTTGGTTGAGTCAATAAAAACTAAGGACGCAATCATTTTGAGAACATCAATTTGACTGTAAGTTTGCATTTTGGTCAAAATCGCTATTGGCGTTTTCAGGTAAAAATAGAAAGAAAATTAAATTAAAAAAAAAGACTTTTTTCAAAAATCCATTAACCGATCATATAGAGAAAAACTGAGTTTCCCATTAAGTTTGAAATGACCATATTACCCTAGATATGAAATTTTGTTACAAAAGTATGGACCGTTTTCGAGATATGTCCAAATTTCGGTAGATATTCGATTTTTTTAGCAAAAATTTTAGTATGCAGTCATATTAACCTCACCTACTTAAGCTTAAATTTCAACTTTGGTTAAAATACTTAGAGCTGTTTTCGAACAAATCATTAATATTGAGTTTACCCTGCAAAAAAAAAAAACACGGCCGAACTGTAGGCCAACAAACTCCAAATCCGAAGTTTGAACGAAATCCGGGTTGACATGCAGGCTGCAGGCCTTTGGAAGGACGGACAGACCGGACAGAATTTTGTGACCCACTTTTTTGAGTTCGTTTATCATCGTATAATGTCAGAAGTGATAAAATCTCGAGTTCAAAATTTTGTACGAATACAATATCTTTCTCTTACTTCGTAATAGAGAAAGTTAAAAATGAAGATGAAAGTTCTGTCTATCCGCGGTTCCCCTCGCTCACTAGCTCGTAGAAACGGTCTTCGATAGCATCAACTCTTCCCCCCACGGGGCACATAATAAGACTGATTCAACCGAACTAAGCCTTTAGGCAAATTATAGTAAAGCCTTCAGTCATGTGTCGAAAGCTGAAGACTTGTATCGAAAGCTGCAGACTTGGTGTCGCTGACTTGTTCCGCATCCAAACAGGCTGCTGCCTCTGGCCCACCGTTGTAGACGTCACAGATTTTCGTTTTTCAACGCACCCCATGGACAGCGGTGATGTCTGCTGCACGGTAATCAAGGACTTCTGCTAATTTTTCGTCTACCAAGTTTCCACTTATCTATAACGAAGTTTCTTTTCTTGTTAATTTAAAAAAAAAAAAACGCTTTAGGAATATATATTTTTTTTTTGTAACAAACTCCCGCCACCTTAAAAATAAATCCGCACCCCTACACAAGCCAAATGTCACTATAGCCCACACCGGGCTTTCTTAACTAATCGAACGCCTTGCTGGTGATATTTTCCTACTCGTAGCATACTTCCATACTCCTCCTGCTTCGAGTTGTGCCAAGAAAAATGTACTTTAGGCAATTCCCCCTTTATTGGACGAAATACTCGTATGTGTAGTATTTCTCGCATTCGTACGGTTGTCCCGACGTCAAATTGGCAACCAGACGTCGAATTTTCGTTCTTTTCTTCCTTTCCTTCCTTTTTTGTTGGGACCTATAAGAAACAATAAGCGATTTAGAAATCAGAGCACACAGACGACGACGACAACGACGACGGGGACTTCCTTTTTGGCATTGCACAATGCGAACAATGAGCACATGCAGTGCAAAGTTGCACAGTTTGAGACATTTTTCTGGAGAGCCAAGGCGCGCCATATACAAATGTCTAGTTCAGTCACCCTGTTTGCAAGCAACACTGATTTTTGGCACATGGACAATAACACCTTTCGGGCCCGGTGATTTATCGCAATGGAGGACAACAAATGGAATGTGGAAAATCGATTTGACAGATCGTGGTTTTTTTTTTTCCTGAAAGAGCGAAAGAGATCCTGCCCAAGAGGGGAGACTTTTGACAGGACGAACCGGGAACCGGGAACCCCCAACTGATTTTCCAATAGTGTGCGGTGAATGAAGACGGACTGATTTGAGACTGCACTTTGAGAGTGCGAAACCATATGAAGAGGACAACCCGCTGGTGCAGGGATATACTATCCTTGAAAACTGCAATCGAAAGTGGTGTTTGAAATTAATTGGGAATTTGATTGTCCTGTTTTGACTTTGATTGACTTGCTTATGTGTGATATTGCGATGCCATTGTCTGGAGGTTATTTCTAAACCAGTGCGTTTTGGCGCGATCGGTTGAGAGCTGAGAGGTATCTGCGAAGCTGTTGCTGAAGTGCGGAAATATACAGTTGACCCTCGAATGGATGTCGATAAAAGTTCAAAAAATTGGCACTTTGTCAACACCTTGCATATTAAACAGTGATTGACAAGGGAGGTAGGTGGAAATGTTCGTGAAGAACGCGCTTAAACAAAATAACCGCAAAGTCCTTGCGTTGCATCAGAGAAAACATTTTTATTATGTCCCATACAATATTCATTTTAATCACTGTACTGTTGCATTGACATTTAAGATTTAAGGATTTTAAATCAGTAAACATACACCTCTAAAAAGCTGCATTTTCAGCCCGCTGGGATGGCTGCCGTTTAATTTCCAACCCTGATGCCATGCCGCTAAACGGCTGCCCGGATTTCGTTCAAACCTCGGATTTGGAGTTTGTGGGCTTACAGTTCGGGGGCGTTTCTTTTTTTTTTTTTCAAGGTAACCTTAATATTATTAATGGTGAACTTAAGTAGGTGAGGAGCTTGTGAGCTTGTGAGGAGCACAAATAACGGTCCATACGATTGTAACAAAAATTAATTTCTAAGGTAATGTGGTCATTTCTAACTAGCAAACTCAGTTCTTGTCTATATTATCATACAAAGGATTTTTGAAAAAAGTATTTTTTTTTTAATTTCCATTTCTTTGGTTTACCTGAAAACGATAATAACGATTTTGACAAAAATGCAAACTTAAAGTAAAATTGATATTCTCAAAATGATAACGTCCTAATTTTTCAATTCGAATAACCGAAAACGCTAGTTTTAAAAATTGCTCATATTTCGAAAACCCCATTTTTGACTTCGATAAAACTTTAAAAACCTAGTAATGCTTATATCGCGAACAATAACTTATAATCGGTTTTTAGCTATATAGTTAACCAATAGTATTTTTCAAACTAAACATTGCAATATTTGGTACTTTTTTGTCTGACAAATTTTACATAAACCGCTCAATCGAATCTGTTCATAATGCATATTTAAGATAATACAAGTATTCTAAATAAGATCCCGCACTTAGTTTTTCTCAAAAAATTCGAATAAATCAGTTTTTTAATTATTTCTCAGGGATGACTACCCTAAAGCCGATCTCTGTTCATATATACTTTTAAAACTCAATACCGCATTTTAAAATTAAAATTTCAACAGCCATTAAAAGTATAATAACAGCAACGCAAAAACTTATTTTTGGCAAATATTACCCACTTCTTCTTTTTTCAACCATTTTGAATATGCATCCTTAAAATAATTCCAACCACTTGGAGGTTACACAGTCAGAACCAGAAAAGCTAACATTCACATCGAAAGAATAACCTAAAAGTGAAATTTATTTAACACTTCCTATTCTTACATTTTATGTACGGTTGCTTCTAAGCTTTTTACCTACCTATCAATTGACTAAACCAAGCTTTTGATGAACGAGAAAATTTCGGGCGACCCAGTCTTCCTCCTTATTTTTAAAGTTCTACTCCTTTTCTCTGTCCTACCTTCTATATTCAATTCTATTCTTTCCCATTACTCTATTTCTACGTTTACCTCCTTTTTCTATTTCTCTTATTGTTAAGTTACTATTTCTTTAAATTTAACTCTAAGACTTACAAATTGTTTTATTGAATAATCTCTTATTGTCTAAAATCTATGTACTACAAAAGATATTTATCTTAATGTACTTTAAAAATGTCTATAATAATAAAATTGAATTGAATGGAAAATTGAATTGAATCTCCTCATCTGTATTTTTTAGGTACGTCCCGAAGAAGTGGATCCAAAACGCTCTTACTTGCCAGCTATTTTTTTTTTTACTGCAACATCATCAAGACAAAGGAAAATATGTTTAGTAGTACAATGCGAACTCATAGTAGCATCTTCATAGTGGTAATGAGATTGATCCTTGGAGATCTCTGCCACCATTCTAGTTGACTAGATGAACTGCGGTGCTATGTAAACTCAAATAAATCAAATTTGGTTGATCCTTCAAGTCGCATCAGATAACTCAGGTGTAATTGGCCTGGCCCTTGGATTAACTTTTTTAAATTCTATATCAAAATTTTTAATCTCGCCGTTGTATTCGCAGGAACCTTCTCCCAGCCGCACTGAGCTCAGGCAAAAAAAAAAAAGAAACAAACAGAAATATAATAAATTGCGACAAATACTCGTATTTGAGCAAATAAATCGCCTGGCAATTCCGAAGGCGTGACAACGGAAACCCACAAGGAAACTGATCCTCATCCTATACTTCCTTGCATCCTGGTGTGTGCTGAGCATCCAGGTGTGCGGGTGTCACTCGCACCGGTCATGTATAGATATTTATTGAGATATAGCCACTAGAGAAATGCGGTCAATAGATTGCAATTAGGATTTCTTTCACTTCAGAGGTGAGTGAGTCAGAATCAGGCGGCTCGTGCCATCATTGTTGGGAGGTGTAGCCGATCTATTGCAATCTGGCCAATAATTCTCTTCAGATCGGTGTCAATATCATGCAGGATAATTAATTGACTCGAAGAAATTGAAAGAAATGATAGCCCAGACAGATGGCTAAACGGCGCGGGGGAATCCTTTAACACTTTTGGACGATAAGCGAGGACATGTGTGCTGTCTGTCAGTCAGTGGGCTAATTAGTGCATCTCTTTGTTATTTCCATTTGTATCACGAGGACTTTTCTATTCAAATTCAAATTCAAATTCATAAAACGCAGAGAGCGTGAATAGAAAATGCTCGACAGTTGGCTGTCCCGTATTTAGATTTCCTTTCTGCTCCTACCTTATCAACTCCACATCGTAGGGGAAGAGTAAACACCCCTGCATTGCATGTTCGTCCTTATTTTGATGAGGCTTCCGTGTATGTGTGTTTTTTTTTTTTTAATTTTTTTTAATATTCACGTTGAGCCGCATTTTGGCGCGTGCTATGTTTGTGCATCTTGTGCGCTGGTCTCCTTCGAGGAAGGGGGTGTATGCATTCCATTGACTTCTTCACCCTGATCGTATTTGAACGAATTTGGCTTATAGTTTGGTTATGGGTCTTAAGACTCCGTTGCATTGTTCACGGGGACAATGTGCGACTAATGTTTGGGTTTATACATTGTTCGGGGGTGCAATCATATACACAAAAGATTCTTTTTGTTTTGCTGTTGTGTGAATGCGATGGCGTTAAGGCGAACACATATGCTTTTCGCTTTTGCGTCTTTAAGGGAGTTTCACCTTCGCGCGGCGCACCATGCAATGAACTATTAGTTTGAGAACAACAGCAATGAAAACGAAGTCCTTCATGTAGGCAAGCCGGCAATTGTGAGGATTCCAGGTGTCAATGACACACAGAACGGTGGTGTACTCGTATATGTGTTCCACAGTAAGCCATGAAGGGAGTTTAAGTAGGATCAATGACAAAGTAAGGAAAAATGCTCAGAAGTTACGCGTTTTTCTTTGAGACATAAAAGGACGCAGTTGCAGAAAACTCAACCAACACCTATCTCTCCAAGCTTGTCGGAACTTTTTCGAGCGGCTAAGGTCCTTCTAAGGAGATATTTAAACAGCTCTTGTTGAAAATCAAAGTTTAGGTCTTTCAACTTTCAACCTCTATTCCGCGATCGCCCTTAAGGTGCTCACCTGGTGCCCTCTCGCTTTCGGAGAGCAACATCCAACGATGTAGGAAGTATGTTTCCTTCGGCGATTTCGGTTTTTCAAGCTCACTTCCACCTCCACCTGTTTTAGTCCTAATACCGCGATTTTGTCAACCCTTTTTACAAGCTCTTGTGTGCGGGGTGGCACGCTGTTAATTTCGGCCCGAGAGAATCCAGCTTAAACGCATTTTAATATCGCTGAGGCAGACCAGATAGGTTTCCATATGCGATCGCTTCGCAGTTATCGAGGCTTACATCCCTTGAGTGTTGTGTTTGAAATAGAGTTGCAGTAAAGATTCAACACAAAGCACCAGCCTTTTCGGCGCATTTGAAACGGGGTCTTAAAGCTTAACTCTAGTCCGAAAAAGCCCTCTCCAGACCCCTGTATAGCCGGATACGTTTTTCTTACAAAATTAGCTACTACATAATAGATTTCTGTAGTTCAAGTTGAAGCCAATTGGACTTATTTTTTTGAAGTGAAACTTCTTATGCGACTTCCAACTCAAGGTCGCGTTAAACGTTTAACGCTAATAATTGGATACTCAAAGGCATGAGCGAGGGTGAGGGTAGCGCACATTGCACAGCACAAGCACGTTCATATGAAAAAGAAAAGAAAAGTGGTGGTTGTTTCTGAGGAAATGCGCACATGGCTGTTGACGTGCGCTGATGGACTTATGGTGGTGTATATAGAAATTGAGTTCAAGGGTTTTGTTTCAATGGTTGTTATAGTACATACCTACATACGTTGATACCTACAGTATAGAACTGAAGAATTCAAGAAGTAAAGACGATATAGGTGAATTATGTATGTTGTTTGATTTATTGAAGTGAAACTTCTTAAATGCTTAATGCTACTATAAGCATTGCATACTCAAAGGTGTGAGGGTACCGCTCACGCTTCAGAGTATGCAATGGTGAGTGAGTTTATTGGCACCAAATGCTGGGAGAAGAATATTCTGTGGTGAAGATTAATTTCCAAAAATAATGACTAAATTGGCAATTAATGTCTTATTGAAGTGAAACTTCTAATGCGACTTCAAACAAGGTTGCGTTAAACGTTCAACGCTCCTGGGGAGGGGGAATAGAAGGAGACAGAGCGAGAGTGAATGCGTGGCACTCGAACGCATGCGCGTAGTATACCTGTTACAGGCCAGCGCGAGCGTTAGCAACGAGTAGCGTCCTCATTATTTCATTTACTTGTTGTAGTTTGATTTGATACACATACCTATAATTTAATAGGGTAGTATTTTTGAAGTGAAACTTCTAATGCGACTTCCAACATATCGTATCTTACTTTAGTTGTCATTATCCCATTGTAAATGTTATGGATTTGGATATTTCCCCACTCGAAAATGATGATTAAAAGATGCGATCAATTGTGAATTGTAAGCAATGTTAATAAAGTTTGTCTTAAAGCCTAGTATTCTGCTCGCGCTAAATTTTATCTCCCATACAAAAATGGCTACAAAGATAAAATTGAGCGAGGCAGTTTAGCAAAGCATCAGTATCCTGTTCGCACGCCAAATCCTTAACTTCATATAGATGGGCCGATGACAAGTCTCCACTCATTTAGCTCGCGAAATAAATGTCCGGTGCATTAAATCGAAGATAAATTTTGACATAAAAAAACGGAGAAAAGTGTTTGTGTTGTGTTTGCAAAGAATTTTTTGTGGCGGAAAACGCGGATAATGTTTGCGCAAAGCCAAATAACAGCTCCAAAACAGAGATACATATACATATAAATAAAGCGAATCAATTTTCAGGGGGACTTATGCTCTCATTTGGCTTCATCTTTTGGGTAATAACAAGTGTTCCACTATGGTAAGGAGATTGTGGAAAGTTTGAGGACACATGTTGAACTTCTTCTTATAATTTCTAGGTTTCTTACGTCTTTCAAGTTTGAAATTCGAAAATTCTATTAAAATTTCGTTTACTGATATCAGTCATGGTACTCATGGTTCATAAGCATATGGGTTTTGTCCCATCTATATCATGTTTAATAATAATTTAGCGACCATTTATCTTTGGTGTGGAGAAACGAAGTGGAGACTAGGGGCGCTAAAATTTAGCGCGAGCAGGATACTAGGCTTAAAGAAACAATATGATTTCACTAAAAATCAATTTCTACCCCTTCCTATTTTCATTTCCACATTACGAAGTTTCACTTCTTCCGCGCGGAGGGACTCCACGCACTATTTTTTTTTTTTATATGTATTAGGCGGGTTTGCTGATACTACTCATAGCGATTTAAGTTCCGCTTAAAATCTTATGTGACAGTTTATGGCATGGAAAAAGTAGCCCATAAGGAATTTAAGAAGAACTTAAATCGCTATGCAGTATCAGCAAACGGGCCTTAAAGAACGCGCTAAAAAGTCATAAAGCAAGCTTTGTATTCGACTTTCGTATATTTAATTTGCCTCGATGGAGTCGGTCCCTCTTTGCTGTCTTCTTTAATCATGTAAAAGGGGTTGTTGTACTGCAACCTGTTGGTCTATTGTACCCCCTGCTTATGCCTCAGAGAGGTACATATATTCCCTCATAAGTGTTCCCCTCACAGTATAATTCCTTTCGGAATCATTTTAGAGGTTCTTGTACTCTTCTTTCTCCTTGGCTGAAGAAATCCGTACTTTAGCACTCTCTCCAGCCCAGTTTCCTTTAAGAATCTAAGGCTGAAAGCTGGCTCCAGTGACAGTATTTCCTCATCAGATAGTTGACCAAGTATTTTAATCTTTTTCAGTGCCCCACATGATCCCAGCAAGTGTTGGATTTCACTGGACTCATCGCAGAATCTGCAGAGACCTTCTTCAGATATACCCAGTTTCCTGAGGTGTTCCTTGAATCTACAGTGCGCCCGATATACCTTACCTTTTTTTATTAATAAGACTAACATTCAAAAAGAACTGGCCTAAGTTGCCTGACTTGTATCACAAGGGAACTGGAAAATAATGGTTGAAGTATGTCGGCTAGTCACAGCCACAGCCACAGCCACTTCAACCTTACCTGCCTTGTAATATTTTTACGAAGTGAAATAGCTCGGAATCATCCTTGATCGGAAACTAAACTGGAACTTACACACCAAGTCCGCCACTGAGCGTGCCTCCAGAGTGGGCCTGCAGGTGTCTGTAGTCTGTACGGCAGAACTTGGGGTCTTAATCCTAGAATGATACATTGGTTATTATACTATGATGGTAAGACCCATTATCTCGGACGCGGCAATCGTCTGGTGGCCGAAAGGACTTGAACGAACTACGGCAAACAAGCTTCAGAAGCTTCAACGCCTTGTCTGCATCGGATTCACAGCACTTGAGGCAATTATTGGGCTCTCACCCCTGCAATTCATCATTATGAAGACGGCTGCAAGATGCGCCAATAAATTGCAGCTTGAATATAGGTTCAAATCAGTTGATCATGTGGGACACCTGAAAATACTTAACCTAATCCCAGACTTGGACATGTTCTGCTCCGTCCCTGACACTATGGTTAGGAAATACAGTTTCGGGAAATTATTCGAAGTAGAAGTACGTGATCGCGCCAGTTGGGGTAATGGTGTTCCGACACTAGACCCAAAAAGCATAGTCTGGTACACCGACGGATCAAAAATGGAATCCGGTGTTGGGGCTGGTGTCTTTGGACCCAACACCAAAGTCTCGATACCTATAGGAATGTGTCCCACGGCTTTTCAAGCGGAAATCCATGCGATCGAAACTTGTGCTAACCTAATCTCCAAAAAAGTTACTAAAGGCGCAATTATACAAATTTTCTCGGATAGTCAGGCAGCTTTACAAGCTTTGGCGTCCAATACAATGGACTCGAAAACAGTTAAATGCTGGCCGATGGGTACCGGGTCATCAGGGTATTGCAGGCAACGAACATGCAGACAAACTAGCTAGGGCGGGTTCCGAGTCTTCTTTCTGTGGACCAGAACCCTACTGCACAGTCAATTGTACTTCTGCGCTGAGGATAATTGTTGAATGGGAAGAACAACTTCGTCTTGAACACTGGAAAAATATCCCGGGTCTAAGACAATCCAAGCAATTAATCAAGCCTTACTCCTAAAAAGAAATTCTTACACTTTGTAAGGATAATATGAGAAAGCTAGTAGGCTTCCTCACAGGTCATTGTGGACTTAGATACCACCTCAACAAAATGAACCTATGTCCGGAAACAGAATGCAGATTCTGTCTGGAGGATGTTGAATCCTCTGAACACATTTTCTGTGACTGTCGGGCTTTTCATTGGTTAAGAAAAGGTGTCTTTATTAGAGAGACTGGAACACCAGCAGATTTATTGAACTCTGCTACTAAGGACTTATTGACCTTCATCAGGGAGGTTGTACGTCTCTTAGATTAATATTTCCCCATTGATAAAATAGATCTTTCAGGTCGCAGTGTCAGCCACTGGACATGGGACTTACATTAAAAAAACACACCGCAGAGTAGTAATCATCGACAATTTATGCGGTTTGGAATCTCTAACGTCTTTAGGCAGCGAACCTTGATTCCTTTTGCGCCGTCAAATGTCAAGAACAAAAAACATGGCATTCCCTCTTTGTATAATCGAAAGTCCATAGGAGCTGCCTGCATGCATGCATCCATGCATGTACGACTTTCAACGCACACACACGCACGCAGAGCCCTCTGGTACCCTTTACGGTCAGCCCTAAGAAACAGCGAAACCCGTCATTACGAATACTATTGTAAATTAGCGTCCAACTAAAGTCGCTCTACTCTACAACGCAATGACGAAATACTTCTTAATAACCAAATTCTTTCATTTGACTGTCTTGTTGGCCATGCAACAGTAGACACCAACGCCACCCTTATATAAGGGGGACATGTATTTATTTATTTAATTTTTTTTTTACGAGATAATCAAATTTTTCATTGATGTGGATCGAAGGAGAAATGGGCGCAACAAAACGCGATCGTCGTCCTTAATTTTTGAAACGAATGTGGTCTTAGTTTTCCATGCCCCTCCTCGAGATGAAAATTCTTTTAAAAAAATATCTAATGAAACTGTTTCCGGAAGACCGCTGGTTCAATGCTCATTCCTCGTTCAAACAGCTTTGTTTTCATTTATTTTGTTTTTTCTTGAAAAAATTTGGCACGAGTCAAGGAAGGAACCGAAGAAAAGAAGTCTTGCACAGAACCAAAAGAAAAAAAAAACATTAAAAAAATAGACGAAGAGGGAATTTTCTATACAACACCTGGAAGTTTTGTTACTTTATTTCGGGAGTCGCAGGATAATAGATTCCAATTTTGTCGTCTTTTTCTTGATTTTTTTTTTTTTTTTGTGGCATTCTTTCACTTTTTCTCTGTTACATGCGGATAATTTGAGGGGGACGATGTAATGATGGTGAAACAACTGCCGTTGGGTTTTGTTCGAGGGTGACAGGACTGACAGTTGTCATTGTGCGATATGATTTCATGGAGTCAATTAAAAGTGACTAGAGTTTGAGGTGGGATAGTTTTTTTTTTTTTTTTTTTTGTAGAGAAGTTTTAGATGTGGTTGTTTGGAACTACACATTTAACCCACTGGTTTCCGAACGACGGAGGAGTGACGTCAGTCAAATATGATCGGTAAGACGATGTTGAATATTTTTTCCAATACCCAATGGAGTCGTTGGGTAAATATAGGTGGGCTTTATTAAAAATACATCTCATAAAAAAATTGAAACACGTTTCAGAGTGAGCTTGCTCCTGACCACAACGTGGATATCCAAGCACTTCTGATGAAGTGTTTTGAACTAGTAATTTTTGGTTGTATTGTGCGTTCTCCTAGTACTAGTACTGCGCTGAAAGCAATTGCCATGAACATAAACTGCCTCTACATTTCGCCTGGCCTGGGCCAAATTAGGCCCATTGTGTTACCACAGGATCGATAACGAATCCTTATCTACCCGTTGAACCAGCCGGAGCTGAGAATGAAGCGATGGAGGCAGTTGATACCTATGTTTGCGAGTTCGGTAAGATTGTCGAAGAAATATTCTCCGAGGTATAGTTTTCTACGGAGTGACAGTGCTGGACACGTACAGAGAAGGTGAAGAATAGTCTCCTCCTCCTCCTCCTCGTCCATACAGCTTCTGCAGAAATCGTTTGAAGGGAGGCCTAATCTGAGAGCATATCTTCCTATGATGCAGTGTCCCGTGATGACACCTACTAGAGTGCTTATTATGGGTCTTTTCAGTGTAATGAGACTTTTTGAGCGCATGGAATCCAGTTGAGGCCAGATCTGTTTCGAAGTGTGGCACGTTACCCAGCTAGACCACCTGCGATTATACTCTGTCCAAGAAAAATTGTCAGTACAGGCCTTATGGGAAGCTCTTTTTTCTACCAGTGGTGCCTGTAGTACTCTCACGGCACTCAAACACAGGATTTGCCACTGAAATAAAAACAAAACCACTGGCATTCCAAAGCATTCTGTTGTTGTAATTTTCCTGAAATTCGCATACATCCCTCCACAACCAGTCTGCCACGCAGCCGCGGGCAGAATGAGCACGATCGCTTGTGTTCGCTTGCTATTATCATCAACCAAAATAAGCAGTGTGAGTGACTGAAGCACATCAAAGAAGTGTTACCATTTGTCAATGTTAGCATATCATTAAGGGTTTTTCTTTGAATTTTGTCAAAGAACTTTCGGTTTTGGTGCTTTAAGGAGCTTTTTGGAGCTTTTGAGAGCGGCATATTATGTGGGGTGCTGCCATTCGGTTTTAATTTGTTTGTATTTCTGAAAGATCCAATAATATTCAGTTAAAACATATTTTTGAATGTTGTCTTTTAGAAATAATGTTTATTCGTGAGGTGTTTTAATGCATTCATTTCACTAACGCAACAAGTGATCATATGTTCGTTGTAGAGATATTGCAATAAATTAATAGTGATTTCTAGGGCAACTCAACCGGATTCATGCAAAAGCATGGTATTTTAAGGGATAACATTTTATTAAATATTTTATTATAGAAAACTAAGTACAAATTTTCAGCCTTATTCGTTAGGGCATATTTCTGCATGTTTTGGTAGGTATAAATTCATATTTCACTTTGTAGAGCATATTTTTCACACTGAAATATCAAAATGATGAAGCAGGTAAACCTACACTGTTTATTTTCGGTCGTTGGGTTTTACCACATCCGGTCACTTCTCTCCAGTAAAGTAAATGCCTTGAAAGGATTTTATAATCCTTTTTTTGCTACTGTTTCCGCGAAGTTCTGCATTGACGGGTAATAATTTTTTAACAAATATGTAATCTAGGTATATATGTCTATATTAAAAAATGTATGTAGAGCTGCACAAGTGCAGTCCTTTTACCATCTGTTTAGGTATATGACATTGCGTCGTGGTATATAATTTTTTTCTAATTGCCTGTTTGTGTATATAAGGCGGAAACAATGGTTGTTATATCAATAGCGGATAGTGCATCTAAGCAAGTGGTAAAATTCAAAGGATCTAAGTGTAGAAACGAAACAACAAATTGTTGGTGCAACTGAAAAATTCTATGGCCTTTTCAAAAATAAATCGGAAGCTGTAGGAAATGCGGCTATTGTTTTTTGTGTTACGGAACGAACTTTTAAGGGAAAAAGCAATCAAAGGCCACAATTCACCACCAAAGAAGAAAAATAATTCCGGTATCAAGAGCAAGGTGGATGATTTTGACAAATGTGCGATTAGGCGGATAGTCCATCAGTTTTTTATGAATAATGACCTTCCAATGCTAGACAAGATATTATTGGAAGTACAAGAAGTGAAAATATAACAAAACTAAGCAGATCAACTTTGCATACAATATTGCAAAAAGATCTCGGACTTTAATTCGTCAAACGTCAGCGAAAGAATTTGTTGTTGGAATTTATTTCGTTCAGCAATATTTTTATTTCAAATTGGAAGATGGTAACCCTAACAGAATTGCTCTCTGAGTTATGGCGAATTATCATACACACTATGGCAACCCTGTGAGAGCTTTAAAAAGGGACCGATTTATGTAAGTCATTGCAACCAGACTGAGAGACAAACATCCTATCTTCCCTGTACTGACAATTTTTCTTGGACAGAGTATAGTAGCGCTTAATGCGTTTTGTTTAATTAGGAGCTTGCAAGTAGCAAGAGGCATATAGAGACTCTCCTTTTCTGGTAGAATCGACATAGTAGTGCCTTGTCTGGCGAGTTCGTCGGCGATGCAATTACCTGGAATGTCTCTGTGGCCCGGCACCCATATAAGGTGAATTTTGAATTGCTTCGCCATCTCGTTCAGAGATAGTCGTCAATTGAGGGCAGTTGTTGAATTGAAGACGACAGAATCCAGGGATTTAATCGCGGCTTGACTGTCGGTAAAGATATCATTTACAGATATTACACTATACCGAAGCCCCGACACGGCCTCTTTAATCGCCATGACCTCCGCCTGAAGGCTGAATGAGATTTTGCAATTTAGATCATGAGGGCCTTTAATTCGATTGATGTTGGTTTTTAATTCTGTTAGCCTTTGATAAAGTGCGTGCTCCACATCACAACATCAGCTCAAGTAAGACAATGTACACACCGACCCTAGCATAATCATAGCTCCATTCTCCATAAAAACAAACAACGAATTATTTTCCTGGATGCATTCAGACACAAGGAGCTCTTGGTGGATGTATGTATACACTTCATGGTATATCCCATCGAATTTATCAATTTACTTGCTGACCATCAACTCGAACCCTTTTCCTTTTCAAATAAACAAACACATTTCTTTAAATTTACAAAACAATAGAGTACGTTCAAAAACTGTAAAACAAAATAGCCCAGTGAACCATAAAATCAACAGAGAGAACTCTGCTGATGTTGATATTAACATAGCTTTGCCCTTTCTCGTTCGCACCCTCAAGTGCTCCTATTTGGTGTTTATATCAATTAACTTTATGACCATTTGAATACGATATATCCGAGTATACACATGTGCGTGACTACAAAACGCGTTGTTGAAAACCATTAAGCCGAGCATAAGTTCCAATGACATTGTAGGGGTACTTTATTTTTTGTTTTTTCTCTCCTTCGTGTTGTCCATGGAGTCGAAATATGTGACCCAATATTTTCAACACCATATGGTGCGATTAAAAAGTCTCATATATTACTTTGCGACCAGCTTGGGGCGACTCGGTTGCGTATACAAATTTCGTTGCCAGATCATTATGTACCTACATCATGCAAATATGAAACATAATACAAGCGTAGAAGGCGAATGAACGAGTTAAATCGAAATTCGTTTATGTCGCAAATCAATTCTGAGAATACACACATGTGCCAGCGAAGATGGAACTGACTTTAGGGGGTCTCTGTCGGTATAGAAAAAAACGAGATTAAAGCTAAGTCTGAAATAGTAATAGACATTTCTTATTTAGACAGTAATTTCATGGTTACGGGTTTTATGGATATGACTGTGATTATGACTTACAGTGTTCCTTGTGACCTAATCAACTTAATCAAGTTTAAAATTTCGGAGCAGCTTGCATATCAGTTGCCATCATTCGTATATAAGTAGCTTTGTCATACATTTCGTAGAATTTTGACTAAATGACAGTTACAGCGAAAACCCTGTGCCCACATGCCCCATGCGAGTTTTGTCCCACTTAGTTAAAGAGTGTCAATCGCCTATAAAATCCTTTCCAGCGTTTTATGTGAACGTCTAAAGCCGCTTGCTGATGATCTAATAGGGCCTTACCAATGCGGCTTCAGACCTGGAAAATCTACCACCGACCAAATTTTCACATTACGCCAGATCCTGGAGAAAACCCAAGAACATAACATCGACACCCACGACCCACCACCTGTTCGTCGATTTTAAAGCAACCTATGACAGTGTTAATAGAGTTGAACTGTATCGTGCTATGTCTAGCCTTAGAATCCCTGCTAAAATGATACGCCTTATCAGAATGACGTTGGAGAATGCTCGATGTTCCGTCAAAGTTGGTAGAGACTCTACTGAAACCTTCGAAACCACCAGAGGGCTTAGACAATGCGACGCACTGTCATGCAGCTGTTTTAACATTGTGCTTGAGAATGTAATACGGAGCACCCATGCCAGTACATCGGGCACCATTTTCAATAAATCGACACAATTACTTGGGTTTGCAGAAGACATTGACGTGATAGGGAGAACGAAGCGAGCAGTAACCGGTGCATTCACTACTATGGAGTCAGCAGCAAGCAGCATGGGGCAGAAAATAAACGAGGACAAGACGAAGTATATGCTCCCATCAACCAAAGTCCAATCCCACCACCGACTTGGTCAAAATGTGGCCATTGATAGGTATAACTTCGAGGTAGGCAGTGAATTTGTCTATCTAGGCACTGCTGTAAACTCAGGCAACACCATCAGCGCTGAAATTAAACGCAGACTAACTCTTGCTATTCGCTGTTTCTTTGGGCTGAATAAGCAATTGAGGAATAGAGCCCTATCGGGAAGAACCAAGGAGACGTTGTATAGAACACTCATCATCCCGGTCCTGCTATATGGTGCCGAAGCGTGGACCCTCTCCCAAACGGATGAAAAGTCACTTGGAGTCTTCGAGAGAAAAGTTCTGCGTACGATTTATGGTCCTGTCTGCGTTAACCAAGAAGAAAACATTTGGCGAAGGAGATACAACGACGAACTATACGTGCTGTACAGCGACATAAGCTTAGCCAGAAAAATTCGAATTCAACAACTAAGATGGCTGGGTCATGTAGAGCGAATGGACATCAATGCTCCAGCGCGATAAGTCTTCAACGCCAAACCAGAGGGAGTCAGAAGCCAAGGTAAACCTCATCTTCGATGGAGCGACCAGGTGGAGGGAGACCTCCGACAACTTGGAGTGCGAAATTGGAGACGGCAGGCTAGAGATCGAGCCGGCTGGAGGGGTATATTGAGCAAGGCTTAGGAGCACCACGCTCTAGTTGAGCCAACAAAAGTGAAAGAGTAAAAGTTAAAGAGTGTCAAGGTCAACCCCTATAGATGGAAAGCCTAGCGAGATATCTGTCGAAACAGAAAATTCGCCGCAACACATACTCTTTTGGAGGCTAAAATTCTATTCGAGTCCGACTTCGGAATAGAAATAAACAATTGCGATTGCAACTCCAAATCGTAAAGAAATTCCGAAACCAATTTCTGTCGGAAGATATCGGAACCTAGCTGTCAAAAATTAAACAAGAAAATGCACTTCATCGCACAAAATGTCGGAGCAATTCTCCGAACAGTTTTTCCGAAGAATACCTCGCAGCAAAAATCCTCCGAGTCGTATAAAATCGGAGAATTTTCCGTTCCGACGGATACCTCGCTAGGGCCGGGTATTCTTCCAAACTTTTGCCAGATCGGTTAACGACAGCATTTGTCTTCTTCTTTAAAAGGCAAACCCTTTCCCAATTACCGACTAATACAACTTACGTCCGTTCTTTGAAGCTTGTGGAAACGGTGACAAACCATCATCAATGCTGTAACCAAACACGAAATGGAGCCCTGGTTCCAAAAATATTTCAAACAAGACATCGAAGCTCAATGCCGATCAAAGCCATAAAAACGAGATACATAAAATTTTATAATTCTCAGACATAGCAGCAAAAAAACAAAAAAAAAAAACGAAACGTTCCATGAAAGGTGTTCAACTCCCAAAAGAGATTTCCTTCTTGCTTTAAGATCGCTTGCATTCCGCAAAACTAGCGCAAAAATGCATCGATTCACAACGATTGGCCAACCCATTTATCCCAAGGAAACCCTTCAACGTTTCAAATTTAAAGTGCTAATATGAACATTCTATTGATGGTTCATTCAGAATTTTAACGAAAATTGTTCGCAACTCTCACCCTCAGCCACCTATCGTGGAGTAGAAACAACACACTACCAAAACACCAAAATCCAACGAGTGAAGTGGTTACGAACCTAGCTATCGTCCAGTTATTGCACATCATATGCACATCCGCTTTCCTTAATTCGTTCGAAATTTTTCAAAGAAAAACAACAACATACAATTCAAAAAACCACTCACCATTGTTGTTTCCATCATTGTCGTTCCTCTCACGACTGATGTTCTGTATGCGTGATCTGACGGGTGTTCCCAAAGTGGTATTATTCAAATTCAATGAAATCTCCGTAATTGGAGACAGCACTGCTCCACCGTGAGCTTCTCTGGATAATTCATATAGTCTATTCTTGTGTATAACAACTGGTGATTCCAAGTTACTAGCACCACCTCCTCCTACGACCCTTAACCGTTTGATTGAGGGATTTTCCGCACTATCTTCATGACAAGTTTCTTCATCCTCAGCATTCGGTATATAGTCAGCTGAATATTCCGAAATACGTTTCTGTTGCTTCCAATTTCTGTTGCTCAGTGGGGTTGTGCTGGTTGTTGTTGCACTCATTGTCACCGCGGTAAAAATATAACCAATTGTAAAGTGCGTTTAAAACAAAAAAATGCGTTAATTACAAAAAAAGAAAGTGAATACAAATACGAAAAAAAAAAAACACTAACGCACAAAATGGTTTCCAAATAGATGTTAACCGAGAGCAAATAAAATATTATTTTGCTGTTGTAAAATCTTCACGCACAAAAATGTTTAAAATAAAAACACACGAAAAGTTGCGTTTCATGCACGGTAACGGTAACGGTAACGCGACGACAATGACGGTTAAAATTGTTAAACAGGTAAGAAACTCAAATAAAGGCTTAAATATTATGTAGAAAATAAATTCACGGACTGCTTTCACCGAGAAAAGTCTTCGAATATTTCGGCTGACATTATCTGCAAAGAAAAAGGAGGCACAAAAAATTAGTTAGTCGGTTGGAAAGAAGACAAGGTGATTTATTAATCGGATAATATACGAAATATATGCGTGAAAGTATGTTTTTCACCATGATGATGACGGTTAATGCAGAGACAGGTCCATATGTATTCCTATGTCACATACTCCTTGCGCTCGGCGCCTGAATGTTAATTAGGACCAAGCGAATATGAAGACTAGGAGTCTTTTTCGCTCTATGAAGTGTCTAGATCCCATCATCTCACCAATGATCCAAGGATCTTCAATACGCCACCCTTCAAGGCTGCGCAGTAGCATAGCAAATCATAAATGTTGTCGATTAGTATTCTTCAAGAGCGAAGGAACAAAATCGCGAATGCAAGCTGACGAAGTGGAGTTCCTTTGAAGTATTGAAGAAATGACTCGCAAAGAACGCCTATATGCACCCAGAAACCTGAGGTACTCATTGACGGAATCTGGTCGGAATCTTCTTATGATGACCAAAGTCTATGTCAAGAGATGGCCGGAGGTTGTCAGAACTTGTAGATCTAGTGTTTATTAACAGGCTGCAAATGGCAAGGAAAATATTTTCCAATACGGACATAGACACAGGACATGACAAATGCTGTTCTGATATGATGTACCTACCTAGTCTACAAGAAACTATTTTATTCCGATAAAACCCTCAAGACAGATAACTGGTGTCCCTATCTGGATCTGGTCTCCATCACCTTCAGAATTCAGATAATTGATGACGACGAAATACTGCCTTTGCTCAAACGTACCTATTTGAATGTCCGTCTCTGCTACTCACATTTTCGACATCGATGTCCTTTTCAATCACCCGCTCTCATTTGTAGGCGCCAAATTGGCAGTTAAAAATCAGGTTAGACAGAGCTACCTACACAAGACGGCAGTCGCCGACAGGTCGCCAATATTAAACAGCTGAGGATCGAAGGCGCGAAAATGTAAACAAAGTAATATTTCTGAAACTTCATCGATTTCCATGCGGACTAACCGCACTATTTGTTTACCTACATCAAAACGGTAGATGGCATCGCGAATTTTCTTTTAAAATCTATAATAAGAAACATATTGGTGTTTTGTAAAATGATGGGGAACAGCAATCCGCGGACGCGTGGGAAAAATCCCGTTCTTCTTGCTGCTCCAAGTGGGTGATGTAGTATTTGCATTTGCATGCATGTTTTCTTTGTTTTATTTTTTAAAGAACTTACCACATCGAGTAATTTAGAAGTTTATACTGCTTCTACTTCACCAGGAGATTATTCAATTGGTACATTTTGAATTCTGTTGTTTGCAACCGCGGTTTTGTCTCCTGTTTTTTATGGTCACACAAATTCTTTGGATATTTTCAAAGTCCGAAACTGGAAACAACGTTTTTTTGATGCAGTTTTTTTATTCACTTTATACAGGTATTTCAGTACAATAAAAACAAGTTAAAAAAAACAAACAAATAACGACTAATTTGGCAAATGAAAGTAAAAATCCATTCGTTTACAAGAAATTTGGACCCGCGCTGGGGATGAAAAAGAAAAATGACTGCTGATGCCGGTTGGGGCGGGGGGCGAAAATGATGAACAGTAGGAAAGCGAAACAAAAAGCTCGAGGTGAAAATGAAAACATATGTCAAACAGATGGTAGGTGGAGTGCAGGTGCCGATGACATATTGACCATATAGTAGCGACCAAAAGTTTGCGACGTCATGAATATTTTTCTAACTATAAACCAAATTTGTTTATTTAAACGGAGTTAATGTATTTTAATATGCATTTTTATATGTTTGAAATGTTTGGTACTTAAAGAAATAAATACCTACATGACCAAATTAGTTTTCAGAGATTTATCAAAGAATATTTCCTTCACCGCTTGGAGTTCATCTGAGGACTTTCATTTTTTGAGTGAAGTGATTGGCGTCGTGGGAATGGTGGCTGGATTATCGGCTGCGATTCGTCAGAGCCTACGCGCAAGAACAAAATCATCTATCTATCTAAATCAGCGATCATCTAAAGGAACTTGTACAAATGGATGGATGCATGGAGATTATGGAAACCAGTGGTAGTACACGTAGGGAAAAATCCTTACATGTAGGCATTTTCGACTACAAAAATATTCTGTAGGGAAGAAAGGACAGATTTTTAAATTTTAATTTCGTTCGCTGTAATAATAATAAAATAAATAAATAAATGGCGCAACAGGTCCGGAGGGACCCTAGGCCTAGCTTCTCGCAACCATTCGTTTTGTGAGAGTTTTTTTTTTTTTTTTCTTTTTGGAACGTATGGAAGGGATCTACAATTTTATGCCGACTCCAAACGGCTAATTGAGAAGCTCTTTCAAGACAGTTAGTTATACTCTCGGATGTTTGTCAGACGTTCGCGAGATGTGGCACAGTGAAAAAAAACCCTAAGTTGGAATTTTGGTTTTTGCGGGATTCGAACCTCGACCCCTCGCTTAGTAGTCCAACACACTAACCACTAGGCCACTGCGCCTACACGTTCGCTGTAAACGAAGGTATTTCCATTATTTAAAAAAAGCATGAAAAAAGATATAATTTTTTTTTTCTTTTTTAGTTTCCGAAAGCTGCCTTAAGTGTATAGTGGAACTAGATTTGAGATTTTGCTACATGAATTCACAATTCTTTTTGTACCTTAACTTTTTTCTCCCAAGAATACTCTTCTTTAAATGTATAAATTTATTTATCTACTTAAACTAACTTTTGAAGAAAATTTGGACGAGCGATTTGAATTAATTAAATAAACTAATTTTATTTAATAAATACATGGGTACCTAACCATTTTTTCTGCGTTTCTATAAATTAATAAATTTATTGTTTTTCGTCCTATTTGTAGATGTTAAATACTTTTTCTTAGAAGATCAACAACTAACTCATTGTTGCATACTAATTTAATATAACAACATTTCCTAAATAAAAATAAAATAAAATAAATACAGCAATATGAGCATTTGAACACATTTCTTTTATTTTTTCGAAATAATACGTAGGTACCTAGGTAAGCACGCAGGCGGATTTATAGGGGAAATCTTACGTCGGTAGGGAATTTTTATAGCCTCGGTAGGTATTTTTATATTTTGAATGTTTTACTACTGATGGGAACTTCCAAGGCAACTTATCTTAATTTACAGGTGTGGATTGTGCGAGATAATCATGCTTATTTTGACATTCGAACGAATAGCCAATTCGAACGAATAGCCAATTCGAACGAATGTCTATCAAAATATACACAAGTTCATTCGAACCAATAGAGACATTTGTATGAATTGGCTATTCGTTCGAATGTCAAAATAAGCATGAATAGGAATTAAATAATGTTAAATCTGCGTCACAGCTTTATCTTCGTTTACAAGGATAAATAATGTTCATTCAACCAGGGGTCGAAGCGCGTCATCCGTGAACGAGCTATACGTTCACGGAATTAAGTCGATTTCACATGCAAAACAAAAACAAATTCCGCCATCGTTCACTGATGACGCCATTCGACCCCATTGTTTTATAGAAATGCTCACGCAAAGCTTTCTCGTATGCAGTATTAACACATGTAGATTATTATAAGGAACATTTGTTAATACCTACTCCGCACTCAGTAATCCAGTGGTCGAATCGTCACGTCCGTGAACGAGCTATTCGTTTTGTTTCATTCGAAATGTGAAATGAACGCGTTCATACGCTTCGCAATTTGAGTTCCGATTCCTATCGGATTTGACTCTCGTATAGGCATTTTTTCAGAACGGATACCTCGATATGGGTGTATAACGTTGGAAGCGGTTGTTTCATTAATTACGGAATTTTAAAGCGTTTCTTTTGTTCTGAAACAGTAATTTTTTCCTCTGTTCAACTCCCGAACATCCTTTTTTTTTTTTCTTTTTCCAAACAGAATATAACATTATCGATACGCTCATACCACTCCCGATCCAGTTTTGGTCCCTCGAATTAACTTTGAAATAAATAAAATACGCCTTTAATTACATGTATTACTTATTTTTATTATGTTTTCTTTTCGATGTTGTCTTAGGTCTCTAAAAACACCAAATGATCGTCTTTCCTTCACTCGTCCGTCCGGTTTACATAAATATCAGAAAGCAAACGCATATTCTGCACAAAATGAGCGTTCTTCTTGACTTAAATCAGTCAAAGTCCATCAGACAATTGAAAAATCGTCCTTAATGATATATTTATTTGTTAACATGACAGGAATATAATAATTTTCAATTGTATCACATTGCAAATGCCTAATAACTTATTTTACACTTCACTTATTCAATTTCTTTGTTTAATACATTTCTAATTTCAGTTGGGTTTGAGTTTATTCAAAACTCTTAACGTTTTATTTGTGCTTCCATTTATGTTGTACACGTGATCGCTTTAAATTATTTACACGTTTAGCACAAATAAAATTAATATACGAATCCTATGCGAGAGAAAATGAAATAACTACGCTCGGTTGACTAAATAGTAAATAATATTAGCAACTAGTATACTAGGTGTATCCTAGATACACGTTTATGTATATAATAAAAAATATATAGAAGTTAACAAAATATACATAATAATATTCATAAAGTGGTTTATAACAAGTACGTCTGCGCAATACGGTAGAACTTTCTTTTTCAGTTTGATTTAGTTGTTTTATTTTTTTTATTTTGGGGGGTGGTTTTGTACTATTACGCATGTCACTTCATCGCAATGAGTATCGTTTTGAGAGTGTTTGTGAGCTGACGCGTGATGCATACAATTTCTGTTTGTCTCCTTTGTTCTCCAAAATAGTCAGAGGTAGATCACTGAGACAGCTCACGTCTCGAAGAGTATGGTCATCATTGCCATTAACGCAATGCCAAAGATGAGGGCGATTATTTGTTTGACGGACTCCTTGGTGTCTTCTTCTTTGACTAGATCGGGTAATACTGTAACAAGAGCGATGTGCAGAAAACCACCTGCTGTGAAGGGCATTATCCAGGAAGTTCTCGCTTCTGAAAATATTTAAAAAACAGAAAAGAATTTAGGTTATGTTAAGAACAGTTTAAGGGAGGATGGGATGAGAATCTATTCGCTTTCTGGTCGGAATATTGCATTACTTGGCATGAAACGTGTGAGTGTTGTTTGGAATCTCAACAAAACTTGATCTTTGAAACGGAACAGCGGCAATAATCATCAAAATTCCAGCGCCGACAGTAAAAGCAAAACAGCCATGTCGTAAAATTGTGTTTGTGTTCGGTGTAAACGATATTTTGCTGCAAGCAGAAGAGAACACCTGGCGTCGATCATAAGGTAGGTAACCGAATAGATTATCACTACTAGTTGAGTTGCGGATTAATAAGAGGGATCAATTTATCGAAAGTTGCAAAGACTTTGAAAACTTTGAATTACAGAAAACTTAGGAACTCGAGAAATAAAGAGGTATTTCAACTTGTGCACCTACTGCTTGTAGACGAAGCAAGAAATACGCACTTGGTTCTATTGAAAAATTTTCGTTTGCGCCTTCGAAAATATATGTAAACACCTGTAAAATCCTCTCAACAACCATAAGCGTGTACACTGCTGTGGAAATCCTAATCTTCTGCATCTTAGATTGTCTATTTTAACTAATTTATTTGTTCGTTAATACTTTTGCTGACAGTAGTTAGTCAAACAAGCGATAACAGTTCAACGGTTTATTATTCTAACTGGCATAAATGTGCATATATCAATGCCTTATCTAAGATGTCTTCTTTTTTACCAGATTACTAAGTTACTACCTTGCTTCACATAAATATCCCAACTTACCCATAGCTGATGTGACCCCTGATCCTCCAATAGCCACCAATGCTCCCATCAGACCTGCACCAGCTGTTAGCAATTGCGCCCGAGCGGCATCCCATCGGCTGAATCCCGAACGCAGTAGAATGGCAAAGTCTCCAACTTCATGGGGAATCTCATGCACTAGTAAATCAAAAAATAACATCAATACTTCCAAATACAATTCCTAGATGAAGGACTTACATAAAATAGCAAACGTCGCCAACACTCCGTGCCTGAACGAGACCAAAAACGACCCGGCCACAGCCAATCCATGGGTAAAGTTATCAATGGAATTTGCCAGCAAATTCAAATAGCCTGCTACTTTCTTCGGTTGGTCTTTGCTCTTCTTTTCGCGTTGTCGTAGGAAGCAGCCATTTGGCACGTCTTCTATATCACACGACCCAGTGCAGCCATTTGATGTTTGTCCCTCGATGAATTTGCCGCCCGTCTTTCGGAGCAGACAATTCGCAATCTCTACACACTTTGGCTGGGGATTTTCTTCATCAGCATTCACATAGCCGGAGAAGATCTTCTCGACAATTGTGAAGATTAAAATACCCGACAGCACCCAGAGACCACTGCGCATCGAATGGTGACCAGACGCTGAAAACAAACTGCTTGTCATTGGTCTATTGAGATGAAATGGAAAGTAGCCTTACCTGATTGTGTGTCATGTTCCCAGGCTTCTGGCAGAAGGTGTAGAAATACATCGCCCAGCAAACCGCCCACAGCGAAGCTGAGTAGAATTTTAAGGAACTTTGATTCGCCAGCTATTAGAGAGGTGGGAAGAAATTGAGAAATCATTTAATTTATCATATTGATGCCTATAACTTGGAAGAGATTAGGGCCGGTCAATTCGCTGAGATTTTATTAATTAATACACGAATGACGTGTGCAAACATTTAGTTTGGAAAAACTGCGGCCAAGTAATATAGATTACCACCAAAAAAAAAAAAAGTAAACAATAAGGTTAACCAAAGCCTTGTGTCCATAAATAAACTTAACGACTGATAAGAAAGTGTTTAATAATTTTGACACACATCAAAAACATAATTTCGATTCAAGATAATTAGTCACTCATGAGTTGGATCAAGGTCGCACTCAAGTTGTGGGTTTTTCATAGCCGAAAACGTTTTCCGTGAGCACAGACGAAACAAATGCATTTGGCTTATGCATTTCATTAGTTGCAATTAGCAATTAAAAACCAGCTCTTTTTATAGATTGAATATATTCCGTACAAAATCCAAGAGGACATGAAAAGAAACCACTTAATTTATCAGTGCCTGGCGAAGCCGGCGGGGTTCTTCTAGTTTTTTATAGTTTACTGTCGACAAATGTCATGAAGAGCGCCATTGTTAATATTATGGTTGTAAATGAGCGTCATAAGTGATTTACCCTCGGTTTTAGCATTAATCATTAAGACCCGTTTGCTGATACTACTCATTTAGATATTATACCGCTATGAGTAGTATCATCAAACGGGTCGTTCAAACATTTTCGTGTGCATGTGGAACGTTGCCTCAGAACTTTCAAGTCAAAGTAATCATCAGTTGTAAGTAAAGCTACCGAATAAAAAAATAGACCAAACCTGGGGCCACATTCTGTAAGGCGAAACGATAAAACGTTTTCGTGCGCACGAATGATTTGCCCAATGTTTCACAAGCAAATTTCTTCGTGCACACGAAAACGTTTGAACGTTTCGCCTTACAGAATCTGACCGCTGATAATGATGACAATAACCCTGAGCTTCCCAAACTATGCCGCTCAATTTAAGAAGCATGCCAAAAAAAAACAGACATGCCATTTTAAGACAACATAATTACATTCATGTGATAACAGATGTTTACACTGAAGTGGTAGCGAACTGTGACACTCAAGAATATGTTACAAAGAAGCAAGCTTGCATCAACAATTTGAATCCATTGCAAACTTAATGTCAATTTTACACACAGTAGATAAATACGCAGTTTGACAACCTTTTGGAAGACGTCAAATGTTTATTTCATGTCGAGCAGTTGAGTGTCAGACCCAGACGGCTTGGGTATCCTCTACGTATCACACTGAGGACGTTCATGTATCTAGTTTAGTAAGTCTAACAGCTGTCTGACTAGATCCATCTCGGTTTTAATTGACTGAAATCGGTCATATGAGCAGCTGTTCCAGTTGACGTTTATGGAGGTCTAGCCGATGAGTCTATTCAAGAAATTCGTGACTGAGTACTAAGTTGACAGTTCGCATATGTGGTTGACGTAGGAAAAGTGACGTTCTCGACCAATCTAGTTTTGCGTTCAGGTTAAAACTTATTCAGACCAATCTAGTCAACTTAAGATATTTAGATTCTTGAATGTGTCCACTGTTTCGCGGCTCTGTTCAAACAAGAATTATACGCCATTTACTTGTACAGTGACTGAGAAATTGCCGATTTACCCTAAAATCCTTTTAAATGTTATTTCAGCTAAAAACAAAAGTATGACATGTTTGACATGATTGTTCATGTGAAAAGCATAATATTTACTCGTTACTAGTTCTATCGAACATCAAGATAATTTTAACATAATATGTAAGATGTCGCTACTTCGGTTGTCGTCTTAAGCGTCAAATTCAAAAAGGTGAATTTTCTCCTTTTTTACTGAGCAAAATTAAGTTTCTTATATATTTCACCCTCAACGAGGTAAGACATCCAACTCCGAAAATAAAGAAAATCGAAATCTCAATCACTCTTCTTTTTTTTCATACAAATTCCTTAACGAGGAAATCTTTACCTACTAGCGCCTATCCAAGGGTCTACCTTAAACCACCCGCACAGTGATAACTGCAAACAGAGAAACGTTTGCCTAAGATCGCCTAAGGGCACTTTAGAAAAAAAAGTCCTTGCAAGTCATAACACCTCCTACGTAAATGTCAATTTGAAATTTCCCCACATTTACTATTATATTGATCAATTTATTTTTACTTAAAGTTTTAAACAAAAACCAATACTTACGATCTTTAAATTGGCCCTTTTTCGATTCATCTTGTGTGGGTATTATGAACAACGGCAGTATCCCACTTAATCCAATCACAACTGAGCCCAGCAATGAGAATACCCATGGTGTGTATTCGAATGCTTTTACAAAATCTGGCATATAAGCGTTTACCAATTGTGTGTACACATATACAATGTGTTGATCGATGAAACTTGTGGACATGTTCATTTTGTTAAATTCACCAACAAATTTTTATCACAAACTTAAATTTTTAGCTTATCTTAAAAAATTTATATGGCAGCACCAGAACGGTTTGAAATTTGTCTAAATTGTTACTTTATTTATAACGTCTGTGTCATGTCATGATATATGTTTTATATAAATATTTTATTTATAGCTCGCTATCTGCAGAAGCTTTGATTTACGTTCTTTTTATCATACAATGTCAGAAATGTACAAGAATCTGAAAAGAGAAACAGAAAACAATGCATTATTAAAATGTGCGATCTAATAGGGAGTGAAGATATTCAAATGTATTATCGTTAGGGAACAGATAAAGTATGTGTGGTACTTTGTTTATGATCCCTCAAATCTACTGACAGATTATTGTTCTTTTTTCCATCCATCATGTACCAAATCCAGTTATCCTAAAACTGCGAATAGGCGAATTTCGAACAAATCAATTTAACTGTATTTATGAATTGAAAATTGCTCTTTGTTCTATCACAAAACCATTATATTAAATTAATCTAACATCTAGTCTGAAAAAACATGACTCTCAATTGATTTAAACAGCTAAGTTAGCAATTAAAGCAATTTTCCCGCGAATTGAAAATTCTTGCCGCGAACTGTCACACTTTTATTCTAAAACCACACAAAACAGTCGCGATCCACAAACCCACGAATGAAAAATTCGTTCGAGCTTAACCTTTAAAAATGATACGCGGGAATCTGCGACCAAAAAAAGTTTTCATGTGAATGAAGTGTCAAAAACTACGAATGTTCTCGTGTTTGCAATTCGCAAATCGCTCTCTTGTGAATAGTCCTTAAGTCCTGAACGAAAAAACTAAACTGATCAACTGTCGAACTGTCAACTTAAGTTCTTTTTACATTGGGACAGAAAAAGCACTTTTTCAGATTCAGACTCAATTCAGAGTAGTTTTTCTGCTCTCGAAATCAGCTGGCTGTCAGATGTCAGATATGCAGCTTGACACTTGTTTGCATTTTTTACGATGGATGAGTAGCGAATGCACGTTCGGGTGTATTAAGGCATCTTATGCGAGAATGCAACGACACGCTCTGCTCAGCGACATTTATTTGCATACTATCGTTCTTTCTTTCTATCAAATTTGACAGATATCAAGCTATGAAATATTGCTCGTGGAGACACTAGGTATTGGTTGGTTATTTTATATTTTTAAAAGGCGATTAATACAATTTGCTTGGTTAGTAAAACTATTATGAGATATTTTATATACTAGAAACATAGTAGGACAAACAGGTTGAATATTTTCCTTTTTTGAATATCATTAACTTCGATTTCATGAGAAAATTTTTCTTAAATAACTAACATTCTACAGGGTTCATTTATTTAAAGCAAAAGTACATTTATTCCTAAAAAAAAATACTATCCACACGTAACGAATAATTTAAAATTTAACGGATAAAATTATATGAACGCTGCCAGCCACTTTTCGCGCTGCTGAAGTTCTTCATATTTTTTGAGGGTGTGTGACATTTGTCAATACGAACTTCTATGTATCAATACTAGCGCAAAAAAACGTGACAAATCTGAAGGAATATAGCTTGTAGGCAAAGTAACGGGATATCGGCCGAAGTTGAGGGTCTCAGTATTCAGGCTATGCGATTCTGGTTCAGACTTTACGATTTGTGATAGATAATAAGAGAAGTCATATTGTGCAATCTACTATCGTGAAACGTTGGCTTTGAAACTTGAAATGCAGACTCTGAGTATGTAGGTAGTCGGACAGAAAATGCTGGAGTAGATTTATCTGTCATCCATCCCTAAACTTCAAGTGAGAAACTAATCTCGTGATCAATCTAGTTCAATCAAGGGAATGCTAAATTATGCCAGATTAACAACAGATCAGTGCATACCCAATCAAGTCAATGCCCATAAAGTTAATGAGTCCGATTTATGACAAAAGCTTGTCTGCATAGAGGGACCTACTCAATCTGCTAATAGGTACCATTAAATCCTCGCCGATATGTTTGCACTTCTGCTAGTAGACAGCGCAAATGTATCTACATAGTGCAAATTTTCCATTTAAAAAATATGCACATATACCTGGCAATATGACGCTATGCAGTGATCAATGAAATCATAAGGCGCTATCTATCGTCTGAAGAGCGTCGTTAACAACAATTATTTTTTATGACATAACCGAACGCACCGTTTGATTTGCCTTGATTCCGCGTGTTTATCTTCTGTACGTGAGAATTTCTAATTTACTACTAATTTATTTGATTTATACTTGAAGCGACAATAAAATTGACAAACTCAGGGATTACAGAGGGAACTCTGAAAGTGACATTTATTATCTTTCAACGTTTATTGGTCACGTTGTGGTTTTAACAGCTACTGTAAAATGCTAATCTCAACATGTAATCATAATAGTTATACGCATAAAGTGAAATTTGTACATGAATATAATGTACATGTTAACCGCATGCAAACCGATGTCAATATTGTCACTAAATTGTAAAGCACATGTTCAATTGCGAAAAATCTGTTTTAAAGCTATCCTTTCAAGTGGCAACTATATAGGTGATTAAAACTTTAGTACCTTTATCAGGAGTCTAAAGCGGATTATAAAGCAAAGTATTTCACGAAATGATTGAATTGCAAAAGGTCTTAAGCTGGTTCTTGTACAACCACTTTATCTGACAGCAAATGTATACATTTTGTTTAAAGAATAATTTCGCTGATAATACTTTGTGATTGAACTGTCATAGACTTTTGAAAGTTTCTACCAATTCATTCAACGACCATGACAGCTTTTCTCATTCTCGCAATTTTTCCACCAATGACTGTGCTTTCAAAGTAACACCAAATGCATTGCAACGCTTTCCATAAGCTGGTACCTTTTCCATCTATTTGACAGTAGTGACAGTTCGAAGAAGGGGAAGTTTATAGTAATGGACAAGACCGCGGTTGGTTTCGCTATCCACGACTGTTAACGAACAAAAAATTACTTCCCTTCATAAGTTGTTGCTGTTGAACTCTCACTCACGTCATGACTCCTATGTGTGGGAGAATTTTAACTCTGACATTAGTAACAATAGGTAAAAATTAACTTAATAACAATCATGGAATGCATACTTGGTTATTTCTTTTCATTGACCGCGTTCCACTGCCCGCTAGATGACTAGCGGCATGTCAAACTCCATATAAAAAAAATGACATTTCACCATTTGCGCGCTAGACGTGTAGCACTTTTTATGAAATTTCCATTTCAGGGAAATTTCTCAATTTAGCGCAAAACTACCCGCTGCATTGAGAAAAAAAAGACCTGTCAAAGGAAATCGTTGAAACGTTTACAAAATGACAATAAATAAGAAGCCAAGCAAGTGTAATTGTGATAAAATTGCTAATAACGTAAACAAAATAGCAATTTAAATATTATTTTTATGATATTTCTTTAATTGTGGTGGGACTTTGCCGCTGCCGCTACTGTTCTAACGCGAGCGTTCCTTCATCTGGGATATTTTGTGCTAGAAGTCTAGTTGGCAGTGAACCGCCGTATTGTAAAAAAAAAAGCAAACTGAAGTTATATTTTAATCGATGAGTTCTCTTGAATGCTGTCAATTGCTGAAGTGGCCCATGGTCATCTCTGGACCATCTCAATTTCGTTCGACAATTTGCGAATATGATTTCTAAATCAAACGCAAGTAATGAAAAACGTATCGAAACTAATGTGGTTTTCCATTGGGACAAAAAATCAATCTTTTTTTTGATCTAAATCACTTTTCGCGTTCCATTGGGACGAAAAATCAATCTTTTTTTCGATTCGGAGCATTTTTTGCAGATCTCGATATTTTTTCAGATCTACACATACCACTATAATTTGCACAGCTGTTTTACGTCATTCTGCGAAGTTTGCTTTCGAGGCAAATGCGCAAAGTTTCGTGAAAACCAAAATAACAAAATATATAAATAGCTATGGATATTATTTCGGAGGAATTATTATCTTCATTGTCTTCCTCGTCATCTGAAGACTACAAATCACCAATAATACTTCATTTGTATCTACAACAGGCGAAACATTTTTCAGGTCGATATCCATTTGTGATTTTGCCAGAAACGAATGCAATTTGAACAGCTGATATTGTTGTCAATTAACGCACTAATCCATTTACAAAAGCAGATCAATCTCGTTGCGCGTTCCATGAGCACAGTAAAATCTGAGATCTGAAAAAGATTTCTGGTGGTCCCAATGGAAAACCACATAAGTAACCCCTCGTTGTGAACAAACAATAATGGAGACGTTCAGATTCATAGTTTAGTAAGTCTGACAGGTGGCAGCTGTTTGACTAGATATAGGTATTTCAGTTTTTATTGGCCAAGAGTGGTAACATGATTAATTTTTGCAGTTGACGTTTATGGAGGGGAAGCCGACAAATCTAGTTAAGAAAATCCTGCCTGCATACTCAGTTGACATTTCGGAGAGTCAAATTTAAAATAATCGCGGCAGAAGAGTTAAAAGAAGGACCGGTGAGAGGTTTCGCATTTTCGCGAGATATTTAACAACCATTAGTTCGAATACAAAAACAATTTTTTGGGAAAAATTGATGAAGGGCCTTTTCCGAATAAAAAGGGTCAAATCAAACAAAGGTGACGCTGACCGCGAGAATACAAAAAAAAAAAAATGCAAGTTGCCTAGTCAACGCGTTCGGATCGGATACCTAGTCACGACAAATCTAGCTGACGTTTTACATAAACTAGGTATCCGAGCGTCCCTAATAATTGTTCTATTGTAGTTCAGCCTTAAGAAAAATCGTCAAGAATAGCAGCGAAATGCAATTAAATAAATTATTTCGTTTTTTTTTTTTTCACAAACTGACAACCTGCAATATCATTTATAGCTTTTGAATTCACCCAATTGATGGCACTTCAAATGTGACACAAACATCGAACTAATGCAACTGCCAATCAACAGATTTAAGTTTACGTCAGTCAAACGCTCTGCAGCTTAACAAATATTCAAATTTGGTTTACCAAGTCGCTACCGAAAAAAGGATATAGGTAGGCAGGAACCTACTAAAAATGTTTTGCAACATTTTAGATAATGTCACTTCAAAATACCTAATCACCACCTGTTTGGTTTGCGATTGGAAAACAAAGAGCACTACACACCACTTGATATCGGTATTAACTTTATTTGCCTTCAAACACTTTGAATAAACATAAAATTGTGGTTCACCTTTAAAGAGAAATTTTCAAACCAACCCGGAAAATAAGATCCAACTGAGCTGTCTTCCATTAACCATTTTCCCCGCTTTAATTACCTTTTCTTTTCGGTCGAATAAGTTTTCTTACGCTTTGGCGGAAGGAAAATGCAATGAAAAAAAGACAAACACACACAAAATTCCGCCTTGAACTTCTTCGTTGAATGACTGCACACCGACTGACACGAAAACCTTTCCAATCTGGCTGGCTCCACGTCAGTTCGATTTCCCGGCTGACGCGGAGACCCTCTGACGTTTGTTATCATTTCGATGGTTTAATCTTTGATAAGATACAATTGTGTCTTAAACTTGAGCACATGGGGGGCGAAGTAAGTTAATTATTCGCAATCATTGAATGCTTTGTGGTATCTTCTTTGGGTGGATCAAATACAAAAAAAAAAATGTTTTTTTTTTATTTGCCATTGAAGAGGGCGCGACAGCCGATATTTTTGCTTTGGCTTGATGGACAGTCAGATGCTTTCGTGAACTATTTTAAGTGAAGTTTGACTAAGACACAGTTGGTAACTAGATGTCGCTGACGTAAAAAAAAAAAAAATATTCACACAAATGTGGACTGGAAGTTAGGAAAGAAAAACATTGCACGCGTTACAAGTGTTAGGGATTTTTATGCCACTTTCAATGATTGGGATTTAGAACTAATTCCAGTGATTTTGTGATGAGTTCGATAAGATCGTGTTCAAGTTTTAGATTGGAATGGCGAATGGTTGACGGAATAATAAAGAGCGCGTTGAACTTTGGAAGAATTTTTCGATTGTTCGACTGCGGACCGTAGAAAACTGGTTCCCAGAGGTTACTTTACTTCATCTAAGTTGAACTATTGATATGTAAATCAAACCTGTATACGGAAACCAAACATAATAAATAAAATATTCAAATTTGTAGCGACTTTTCAACAGCTGTTATTTAACTAATACTAATGTGCAGATGGGATCTTTATTTCGTTTTCCATTGGTTTCACTCGGGAACCAAATCATTCTGTTATCCAAAGGAACAGGAAAACTGCTTCTGATTGAATCCACAAAAGTATTGGTGAAAAGCTAAAAAATAATCTACTGACTTGTTTAAAACGAAAGTCTCTTTCCAGAATCACCAGAAGAGTACTTTTTTGTGCCAATGGAACGGTTTCCGAAGTGATTCTTTTTTTTTTTTCAATTCTGGATTCTCCCGCGCTCTTCTTTTTTCCCAATGCAAAACGACATTTGTTTCTCAGTCTGACAGCAACTGTCAGTCTTTTGACTGGTCTAGAATCATAATGTGATCATGACGCTTACGGTTTTTGAGGACGAGTCGATCAATTCCTCCTGTTGAGATTTCGATGCATAAACGTTTGTTCGCAGTTCGAGTGTTTGTTGAAAGTCTGCTTAAGGTGTTTACCATTTCTTGTTCAGTTACTGTCTAAAATGATATGAATGGTTTTAAGTTGAGCAAGAAGTTGATCAGATCTTCACATTGCGGCAGAAAATACAAATCACGCCCTTGAAAGCAGATGCATAAGTAAAGGGTGTAACTAACACAGACGAATCAAAAATGGACAACAGCGTGGAGTCAGGCATCTACTCTGAACCGCTGGTCAACATCAATACGCCTCCCAGACCACTGCAGTGTATTCCAAGCGGAAGTCATGGCAGTGACAAGAGCTGCCCGTGAGTCTGCGATAAAGGTAATACCTCCGGAAGGTATCACCTTCTTTATCGACAGCCAGGCAGCTATAAAAGCTTTAACTGCCCCAGAAATCAAATCGAAGCTTGTGAAGAGCTGTCGCGAAGAGCTCAGAGCTCTTGGAACACAGCACAATGTATTACTGTGTTGGGTCCCTGGACATGTAGGCATTCCAGGCAATAAGAAAGCGGATGAACTAGCACGACAGGGCTCGGCTAATGCTCTAGAACAAACATGTCCCTCTGTGTGTATCCCGCTCTGTACACTAAAGCTAGAAGCAGGGAAAAGGCCACAGATGAGGCAAACGCAAGATGGAAATCCATGGATACGTGCGAAAACACAAGGAAGCTATGGCCATCTTTCTGTAAATCCAGAACAGAGAGAATCATGCGGAATAACCGGAGATGTCTCTCTACGCTTGTAGGTATCCTTACGGGACACAACACCTTGCGATACCACATGAAGAAAATGCGACTGACCGGGGAAGAACTTTTTAGAGGCTGCGGTGACGAGGGAGTTTTAGAGGACACAACCCACTTCCTACGTCACTGTCCAGGTCTTCAATACTCCAGGAACAAATTCCTGGAAAGATACTTCTTCCATAACCTGAACGAGCTATCCAGCACACCAATAGATAAAATTATGAACTTCGTCAAATCATCAAGATGGTTTGTAGGTAACGACACGCAGTAAGTAATTTAAAATCATTACAATGCTTACAGAATAGGTTAACACGGGTAAGGGATAAACCTCCTCCCCTACGGGTATCACAATACAAACCTAACGTAAAGAGTGTTTTTTTAGAGGTATATATAGTATAGAGGCATTATAATATAAATATGATTTCTGGCATATGACCGCCACGGCTGGCTCGGACGTAGTCTTATCTGGAGGTCCAATTTTCGATGATTATTTTCAACATTTGTGGCCGTATATCGACAACAACGCGGCGAAGAAGTCCTCCAAGTGGTCAATCGTTTCGGGCTTATCGGCGTAGACTTGCGACTTCACATATCCCCATAGAAAATAGATAAGCGGCGTTAAATTGCACAATCTTGGAGGCCAATTCACGGGTCCGCAACGTGAAACTATGCGGTTACCAAACGTTTCCTTCAATAAATCAATTGTGGCATGAGCTGTGTGACATGTTGCGCCGTCAAACAGTCTCGTTGAAACCACAGCTCTTGCACATCATGGTTGTTCAATTGATGAACGAAAAAATCAGTAATCATGGCTCTATAGCGGTCACCATTCACTGTAACGTTCTGGCTGGTTCTGGCCATCGTTTTTAAAGAAGTAAGGGTCAATTATTCCACCAACCCATAAAGCACACCAAACAGTCAGTTTTTGTGGATGTAACGGTGTCGCATAACACACTTGAGGATTATCATCACTCCAAATATGGCAGTTTTGTTTATTGACGTATCCATTCCACCAAAAGTGAGCTTCATCGGTAAAAATAAAAAATGAACGTAGTGTGCGACACGTGTTTCGAACAGAACCAAGATTTTCAAAATAAATTTGAACAATTTGTAAGCGTTGTTCAGGCGTCAGTCTATTCACGTTGAAATGCCAAACCAAAATAAAAATAAATCACTTGACAGCTGACAAAATGGCCGCCAGTTAAATAAGTGTTGCCAACTTAAAGTTCTACTTACTTACTTACTTAGATGGCGCTACAGTCCGGGGTGAACCTGGGCCTCAACCAATACGCCTGTCCAGTTAGCGCGATCTTTAGCTAACTGCCTCCAGTTGTGCACTCCAAGTTGGTTGAGGTCCCCTTCCACTTGTGCGCGGCACTTAAGGCGAGGTCTTCCTCTACTGCGTTGTCCCTCCGCGTTGGAATCGAAGAATCTCCGGGCCGGAGCGTTGGTGTCCATTCGCTCTACATGTCCTAACCATCTCAGACGACTAATGCGTACTTTTCTGACTAGGTCGATGTCGCTGTACAGCTCGTAGAGTTCGCTGTTAAATCTTCTCCTCCAAAGCCCGTCAACGCAAACGGGACCAAAAATCACTCGAAGAATTTTGCGTTCGAAACGACCAAGGAGATCTTCATCCGCCTTTGATAGCGCCCATGCTTCTGCGCCATAGAGCAGGACAGGGAAGATGAGGGTCTTCTTCTTGACAAGGCCTTACTAATCAATTGCCGTCTTAGGCCAAAGAAACAGCGGTTGGCAAGTGTGATTCTTCGCTTGATTTCTGATGTGATTCCATTATCAGAGTTTATAGCGGAGCCGAGATAGAAAAAGTCCGGAACTACCTCAAAGTTATAGCTGTCTATCGTGACGTTCTGTCCGATTCATCGATGTTGTGTGTCCCTTCTTGTTAACAGCATATATTTTGTTTTACCCTCATTCACCACTAAACCCATTTTTGCCGCTTCTGTACTAATACTTGCAAACGCACCAGTGACAGCTCGCTGTGTTCTGCCAACAAAGCAAAGTAAAGTAAGATTTTCAGCATGCGATTACAACAACTATGCCCTACTTGACATTTCGAGGAATCACAGTAGTTGTTGTATTTGCGTGCTGAAAATCCTACTTTACTTTGCTTTGCTGAGTTCGAACTCAAAAAAACACGCCTATCGTCAGCGTATGCAAGCAGATGCACAGACTTTTGGAAAATTGTGTCTCTGGTGTTGGCTTGCGAGTTTCGCACAATTTTCTCAAGAATGATGTTGAAGAAGTCACATGACAGCGCGTCACCTTGTTTAAAGTTCTATACCTCTAAAAAAAAAAAAAAAAAAAAACACTCTTTACAAGTTATAGACAGCTGAATCTTCTCCACAACTCTTCCATTACACAGAGGATCTCTCCCTGTATGCAAGTCAGAAACCACCGCATACGAACTTGGCACAATCACATGAGCCGCCAAAAAAATGACTTCCTCATTGATCCATCCTTTTTGCGGTCTAAGAAAAAAACGATCATTTACCGGAGTTGTATAAAGGCTGAGTCGCATTTTATCATCTGTCTGATGAAACGCACCCATTGCATTGCACCATGCCACTAACAGGTTTGCTTTAAAAGGTAACCTACAAAATGTTTGCAGCATGTGTATCAGTAATTTCATGAGCAAATATGTTTGTAATATTACTACTTTGAAACATTCTCCATCTGCACAGAGTTCAGTATTTTTATTTTTGAAACAATACGGAATTGAACAAAACCGTGCTTACATATAAGACAAAGCAAATTGATGTTTGGGTTTCCACGAGCACGTCATGTAGCCGAGCCAAAAATAGCCTCGCTTTTGTCAACCGACATGACGTTTAAACTGTTCCATTTCACAGTCTTTCTTAAATCTTACAAGTATCGCAGAAGGTCATCGTATAAATAAATAAATTTTTCATTATCAATGGAAGCCAGTAGGTACTTTTATAAATGTGTACACGTACAGTTCATATTTCTTTTTAATTCTTCTTTCTTCTCCCATTGGTACTGATACTGAGCGCTCTAGTTGGTAATAAAAATATCGAACATTGACCAGGCGGTATTTTTTTTATTTTCTTCTAGTCACGATTCTATGCGCCCATGAGTGTATGGAAATGAGAAATATTCACCTATAAGTTTAATTAAGCAAATCGTATGCAAAATTTGCACACACAGTTTCTTTTTCAATTTGTTTCGTTCTTATTTATAATTCTCGACAGAGTAACTCGCCGAATCCAATTGACTCTGGCGGTAGTTAGAACGTTTCTCAAGTGAATTAGCAAAAGGAATCTAATTGCCGTAGGAACGCTTTTGTTAATGTCAAAAAATAAAAAGCAATAGTCAAAGGTATAGCCAACACTGAACTAGTCTATTCTGGGATCTCTTAAGGGCATTTGACTTCATGACAGTGGTACGACGGTGGATAATCTGCCCTAAGGCCGAAGGAACAATTTCCAAATGTGTACCTTCTACCGACATTTGCGTAAATATAAGGCCTGTTCCTTTACTTTTGTAGTAAGAATCAATGGAAAAGACTGTCAAAATGGCAGTGGTGGGGATAAATTTCACAAAGAGAGACTCTTTAAAAAAAAAAAAAAATGACAGATACATAATTCAAATGATCAAAAAATGGTACGAAAATTCGTTAAAATGTCTGATAAACTCGTGGAACTTGTTATAATGGAGACGTTCGGATTCATAGTTTAGTAAGTTGACAGGCTGTCTGACTAGACGTATTTCAGTTTTGATGGGCCCAGAGTAGTCACGTGATTAGTTTTTGCAGTTGACGTTTATGGAGGGGAAGCCGACAAATCTAGTCAAGAAAATCCTGTCAACATACTCAGTTGACATTGCGAAGAGTCAGATTTAAAATAAACAGAGTGGCCGTGGCAGAATTCTGAAGAGTTAAAAAAGGGCCAGTGAGAGAAAAGGGTGCCATTTCTAATGCTACTCTGCAAATTTCGAATTTTCGCACGATATTTAACAACCATTAGTTCGCAAAACAGTGTTATAGTGTTGTGATAGGCAACCGTGTTACATTTTAAATGTACTTATTTGAAAATAACAATTTTTAAAAAATTATGAGGGGTCTTTTCCGAATAATAAAGGGCAAAATCAAACAAAGGTAACGCTGACCGCGAGAATACAAAAACAATTCAAGTTGATTCCTAGTCACGACGAATCTAGTTGACGTTTTACATAAACTAGGTATCGGAACGTCCCCAATCTCTCGCATAAGATTCTCACTGGAGGGGTAATATCTTGCTCTCTCGATGACGCTCAATTTTACGAATTTTTCGAGTTAAGGAACGGCACTGATTGTGAGTAAAAATTCGTAAGAATTCGTAAGAATTAGTAACAATTCGTAAGATTTAAAAGTAAAGGAACAGACCTATAGTTTCAATCAAGTGAAAATGTTACAATAATTAAGATGGAGCTGTCAAAAAGCTACTGCCAACGTAAACTTACAACTCGATTCTGCCGTGGTGAGGCCTCACAACTCACAAGTCAGAAGGTTGATTCCTTGTGAGGATTGTTGTGATTCGGTTACATTTTTCGTATTCGGCGATAATGCTCACAATAAAACTCACCTCAGAATGGTGAGTTTTTAAATTTGACTGATTTAATAATTTTGGTTGACATTGAGCCAATGTGCAAATATTGTTAAGTTAAAACAATTTGATACGTAATGGAATGGACGTAATGTATATTTTTCAGCATTAAGGGAATAAAAACATGGTATATTTTATTTTCGAATGTTGCTTGTATTATAATTGAATTTATCATTATCTACTAAGCTTTCATTAGATTTCTAAGATAATTTTATGTCTTAATGTGTAAGCATTCAATTAAAACAAATGAAATGTGCAACACACCCAATTTTTTTAGCTGTACTAGTCATTTTTCATTGAAAACCGAACCATTTCTCGTTTAACTTGAACTATAAGCTTTTAAGGTAGTACGTTTTGAGGTGTACTAAAATACGAGTTGGGTGAGCAATTTATAAATTTATAAAATTTGTTTTTTCAGTTGGAAAATTAAATCTTTGTCCCAATGTTGATTTCTCCGTCCCACCCTTTAGGTATATTTGTCCGAAGTTATGTTTCAAGTTGGCAAGCCTGACCACGAGCTTTGGTGTAAGAACAAACTGATTAAAAGTCATCCCGCGCGCGATCGAGGTGACAACAAAAGAGCAGACATCAAATGGTATCAGTTTCACTTTGGATTTTTCGCAATAATATAATTGATTTATATTCGATGGAATAAACCGACTAATGAAATAATTTACAAGTTTATCAAAGGAACATGTCACCAAGGATTAACTGATAAGCTACAACGTTGAGCTTATTTGTCGTTTGTAGCTGCAACAGAGCAGATATCAAACACATACTCGTAAATATCAGCAAATACCACTCTAGTTTAATTGTGTCTATCAGCGATTTGAATGTACTTCTAAATTCGATGATCAGTCCAATGACGAGTTCTCAATTTGCACCGGCACAATTCACTTTTACGTCATGTGTAACAGAAACAGTGTACGTTACTACGATTAGAAGGCTAACCAACATTCAGTTGAGCTTGACAACCACACGCTAAACGATATTTTACACCGCAATTAGCAATTGACATTTGATCACGTTTATGGCATGCGTACATCACAGACTTTATTTCGCAAACAAATATACCAAAATCGATTTAGCAATTTACCCGTGGACCGCTGACAATATACTTCTGCGTTTAATCAGTAGCTGCTATCGACTGTGAGCTAAATTAGCGTTTATTTTAAAATTCAATTAAAAACACACAAAAAGAGAGAAAGAGAGTAACAAAAGCCGGCTATAGCCGGGATATAGATACTTTTGCCAAAACAGAGATGAGATTGAGATGTATTTTGCGCCGCCTCGTAGATCGCACTTCGTAGATAAATATCGTTTTATCGTTTTACTTGGAAGACGATGACGATTGTTGTGCACTTCAATAGCACAACAAAAGCCAACTCGGGAGATGAATTCGCTGCTAAATTATTCAGAATTTCGCATTGTTGATCGTTAATTGCGCCAAAGTGTTGTTGGGTCATTGCTGAGAATATTTAGCTGATAAAGTGTTTAGGGGACTTTAGACTATTCAGGGAACTTGCTACAAAGCAGGCTCTTAACGAACTAGGGTATGAAGTGGATTTTATTGTGTTCAAAGCAAATAATGCATGTACAAGAATCCGACGACAATGGTGTTGGGGATGAGATAGAGAGAGGGGTCACGTATTACATGGTGGGGTGCATTGTGCCAACTGATAAGCAGTCCCACTTCTTCCACGGCGACAGCGGTAATTCAAACATTATTATTATCCCACAGCTTATGCTCAGGTTCGCTTAAGACACACCGAATTAAAAGGCGTGAGGCTTGCTTGCTTCCAAACCATAATATCCGCCGACAATAGTTCGGGACAACGGACACACGACAAGTGTTTTGTTATGCATGTATATGCAGGTGTATAATCCTACAGATATAAGTTCGTTGAAGCTATGAATAAACGCTGTTGCTTTCGTTCAACGTCACTTGACGTGAGGAGCATGGAGTTTAAAGAGCAATTCAGCGCCAGGTGAGCTATAGCAGACAAAACAATATTGCGCATAGAGTGTGTGAAAAATTCTGCATCCATCCTATACTGGAACGGCACTCCAATGATATCAACCGAAGTCCAGCTAAGCTTCTGACGATTTCAACAAGCGGGCTCAATAGGTATTTGACATTTGATCCCCAACAGTTCCGGCAATAAAAGCTCTCGCATATGTTGCCAGTGGAGTGGATAAAGAGTGTGCCATTATCCTGAACGGTGAGACAACAAACCAAAATAGGACCTTGGTTCAAACGATTCGCACAACCGGAATTTATTCAGGATCACCTGGGCTCTCATCGCGTAATTCATGAAACGATTGTCGTCGAAACGATTGTCGTCGAAACGATTGAACAAAACGATGTAATTTTTAGTTTACTTCATTTAACATCATCGTCAAATCGTTCAATCGAATCTTTTCGACAAGGGTATTTGACATTTGAATTAGTAATGTGAAGCAGCAAAAAACTATGATCGTCCAATTCGTTTTTTGGTTGTTACAATGTAGAAGTATCGTCGAGACGATGTCGTTCTATTGTTTTGTACTTACGCGATTAGAGCCCTGTACTAAACGTTGCAATGAGATGTAGTGAACTGTCTGCTGCAGGTACAATTTCTCTTATCGGGAACCAAATAACTTCCTACCGAAGATGACTAGCATGACATTATAATAATAATTATGAAAAAAATCCATAGCAACATTCAGACTGTACCGTGTGCATTCTTACCATAGATAAGAGAAAAATACAGAAGAACGAAAACTTCATCCATCATTCATGACATTTCAAAAGCCATAACAAAATACAGGTACCTACCTATATTTGTACATAACACAATCACCATAATTCCGGTAAAGCAAATACCTACAACAGTTGATTTAATAACCTCGTGCGTAACCTAAGGTAAATAAACAAAAATTAATCACTTGTGGCCTCTCAAAAAAAAAAAAACTACGAATTTACCAAGATTAACATAAGGCAAGACCAGTTTCAACAAAAACACAACACAGAATATCTAAATATTTGTTTCAATCCAAGCGACTAATACTTAATTTAACCCAATACGAACTGAGACTGTTGCTAATGTTTTTACATTACGACAACGAATAATCGAAGCTATGGCACTATGGGGCAGCCATTTAACTCCTCCATTATGGTGACGACGCCGCGATTCGCTCCCATAGCAAGCAGCTATGGCTATATCTACAGCGCACGACGTTGTTTTTTGCACTCTGCACTATAGAGAAGCTACCAGCTGCTGTACATATGGACTGGCCGTGGCTCTAGTCCAGATTTCTGTTGTTGTTTATCGTAGAACGTGTTTGTAGACTGATTTTTCAAGGGGTGCAGGTGTAGGGACAGCGCAGACACAAAGGAGGGAGAATCTCTGAGAATTGTTTTTCTTTAGGCACACATCAGTACCGGAGGCAAAAACATGGCCGATTGATTGATAAAATTCGTAGCACGGTCATAGTCAGACATCTTGCCTAACAAAGGAAATTGGTTTCTCATGTGATACTAATTGCGTTATGATTAATGAACGAAAATGATAAAAGCAATAGATTAAACACACATTTACCTGATCTGATTCAAGTGGTTATTTCGGCTTTATTGGATGGATTAACATTTGTAAACAAGGATGAAACTTGTACTAATCTGCGCTGAGATTGAGTGCAAAAATCAGCTCGGTTCAGGAGCTGGCCAACGAGCGTACAAGTAAACTTACTTTAAAATGGTGTTAACGTCGTCAACTCGACAATTGAAACAATAATTTCATCGAAAGGTAGGTATTTGCGCAATTTAATAATTTCTTTTCCGATAATGCACACGTCCGAACCGCACAATGAACAACACAAAAATTTGGTTAAGAAAAGTTATATCTATTTGAGCGAGACGAGTATAGTGTTTTCATCAGCTGATTTTTGTTTTGCTCGAAGTGGAGACTTTTGAGCTAATGGGTGCATTCAAGGTAAATAATTTTGATAGATCAGTCAGTGGTCAAAGTCTTTTACCAAAATTATGACAGCTCAACGTGTCATTCTGTTCAAGTCTAACATGCTGCATGTTCTTACTCGCAATATTGAAGAATGTTAGTAAATCTTTTCGAGATGCAATTTCCTGTTGGTAGCTGAGGATCCGCTTCCTTTCTGACAGGTATTAAGTTTAAATAAAAAAGAACACATGACACCAGACTTGTGTTTTGCTTTTTTGCCGTTGTCCATATCCTAGTTTCTTTCACATAGGTAATTGCAGATAATATATTTATCGCGTTTCATTACGCATTGTGGCGCACGTGTATAGACTCTTTTGCCATAAAAAAACATTCTGAGTCGAATGATTCGATTATTTTTGCTAAATTTTTTCTTGCAATTTATCTCGTAATTTGATTAGCTTAAATTAGTGCTTTATCATTTATTTATATAAACTTTTTTCCAATTTTACATTTTAAAGGAATAATTGTTTTGTTTTGCTATTATCTTAATTTTTGTTGACATTTGCAATTCGCGATTGACCAGCAAGGGCAATTTTATTATTGTGATAATTTTTTACAAAACATATTCTGGATAGATTCTTTTGTTTCAGATATATAGGTCATCAGCTAGTATTTGACTTTCGCTTGACTGCAAGTATTTGGTTTTCATAAAATCAACAGAGGATAATGTCAGGCTTAATTATTCTTATTTGAATTACTCTAAAATTCGATGTACCTAATTTAGATTTATTTAATTTAATTTTGTTTGTATCATACTAAAATAGATGTAGATCACAGCTGTTCATCTAATTTTTTTCAGTAGATACCTAGTTAAGGATTTATTTACCAATAAACTCAGATATTTGACCCAGAATCTGGCCCTAAGGACACGATTCACGATCACGAGATATCTCCCCAAATTGATAAAAAAAAAAAAACAAAATAGGCAAATCTAACTAGCACTTAAAACCGCATTTACACTATCACGCACGCGCATTTTTACACGAGACGGGACAGAGAGATCCGTTTGTCCGCAGTCAATGCTAATAAAGGCGAAGGAATGAGATCACAAATCAGACGCCTAAGGTGTCATGGATGTTCTACCCATAATTATAGATGCGTAAAGCGGAAGTTCCGGCGACCAACATTTCTGCAATCACATGAAAACATTTCTATTTCCGATTTAAAATATGTGAAATGAGAGTGTTAATTAGTTTCAGTAAATTTAACCAACAATTCATCAATCATTTATACGAAATTAATAAATAAATGTACCTTCATCCCTTCCGGAAGCCATTTTGTTTTATAGGAAAACGAAATTTCGTAAGCCATCGCTATAAAAATATCAACATGCATAGCTTTCCCATAATTCCTACCACATAAACAAGATGGCCGACCAAAAAACGTATCACGTTTTTTTGGGCGTTAGGTAGGTAATGCTGTCCCTATCAGTCAGACGGCTGTTTAGTATTGGGCATCCCTTTAATTTTCCGTGATAGGAATGTGTGACCGTGTAAATGCCCCATAAAGCTTAGCACGTTTTAAGAAATTCACACCAGGAAAATTGAGAAGTCCCTGGTCATTCCGGCCTAGGGTGCGTACATCATCTCCGGCAAAAACAGTTTGAGTGCCACAACTCTCCAAAAAATAAAACGACGTTGGCAACGTTTCCCAACTGTCACCTGCTTGAATAAAAAAGTCAAATTCGGACGGGCGTATTTACATTTTTTCGGTGCAAAGTTGTTTTTCTGTTGTTATTTTTATGAAAACTAAAAATATTTATATACAAAGTGTTTCGGGACGGTGCTCAACATAGCATTAAAATTTGCATTTCTTTTATAAAAAAACTTTTATACAAATTTTCTATACAGTGTAGCTGCCAAACAAAATAAATTTGCCAAATATCAACTACAATGAGCAACGACCGAAGTCGCGCATTAATCCTTCGCACGGAAAGCGAAGAATCTCCTAATATATCAAATTCACCGTCGATTTCGTCCTTGAATCGCATTCGGGACACTTTTAGACGTTCGGAAAGTATTACTTCACAAATAAGCTCAATCATTTCATCGAATAACCATGGAAATATATCTGAATCTAAACCAAAGAAAAAGTCTGGTAAGTTAGGATTTTCGTATTTGTAGAACGAGGTCTATATGGGGGGAGAATAGTGATGAGATGACTGATGACAATGGGATAAACAGCAAAAATCAGTTTCAGTACTGCAGGTGGTTGCCGGTTGCAAATTGTTGATTAATAATAATTTTAATATGTGCTATCAATTTAAATTAAGTAGATACGTTTAAACATTGGGGACTGTGTTTGTTATCACGATTAATTGAAGCTGATAGCCATGAGCTTTAGTGCCTAGTGTAATCGGAACACTGAAGCAAGCACTTAGGACATGAGTGAAAAAGAAGACGAAGTAAAATTTGTTTCCAGCTGTGCATTTGATTTCTTTGACGTTTGAACTAAATGTGCCTACAAATAATATGAGTATTAAAATTGATAATTGGAAACCAATGTGATAAGGTAAGCTTTTGTTCATTGATAATGTTCTTTGTACGGCCATAGCATGAACATATTATATGAACCTCTTCTCCTTCTAGCGAATAACTTGAGTTTATTTTGGAGAGTAATAACTTTGTTATCGTACGCTTAAGATTATACGCTGGCATACAAGATATGGGTGAAAGCTAATAAGAATAACACAGACGTTCAACGCATTTGAAAGGAAATATTTTTATTCTGTAATAACTCACCAGTCAACAGGCCCTATGTGCACGTAATTTAAATTCAAATTAATAACGCCTTTCCCAGTGCTACCTACACGCTTTCAAGAATTTTGTACAAAGGCTCAGCAATAATGATCTGGGTCTAGAATGTGGACCAACAATATCGACAATACCTACTGAAAATGCTCACATTAATAACCTAAGTTCGAACTCTGGACGGGGAGAAAACAATGTTTGGAAACAATAGTAAACTCAGTTGCCTTTTAAGAACACGATGTAAAAAATATATTTAAAAATTAACACATTGGACCATATCAATAAACATTTTTAGTTTCGACTCTAAATTTTAGCTGTTCACAGTGGCTATATTTTCCATACAAATTTCGCAATTCAGAGCTTCCGCAAATTTAAAGTCGACACCAAAATTTGTATTAGTACGGCGCATTGTGTAGTATGTACAGTAAAACGTAGTAAACAAGTATGATGCCTCATGAGTCATGAATGATGGCCTGATTGTTCACCTCATAAACTTCTTATGTCGGTTGCGCTAAATCCTGTGGGGTTTTACCTACTGTGGGTGGAGCAAATTGGGTAGTTCGTTCGTGATAACGTAAGTGCCAAATAAGAAGAAGACAATACCAACAAATACAGAGGTATTATGAGGATGTAGTATAATTATGTTAAAAAAAATACTGATACGTTTTATAATAAAGTGCAAAAAACATGATAAAAACATTGTAGAACTACAAAATTATGTTTATTAAATGTATTTGATTGAACAAAACACTACTCCACTGTCCATTATAAACCTGCTTTGTTATCCTACAATTTTTTTTTGACGTTTGAACTAAATGATAGCCCTTCTGTGATAGGATGGGCTTCGCGAAACATTCTAAACTAGCAATTTATGGCAGTGATGTATGAGCCGAACATATTTGGAGTCTCCTTTTGCATCTAATGTCGTTTGTTGAAGGCCCATCATTTTGTTGAAGTGACACGTGGTCAGCGTAGTGGAAGTTTCAAGTGCAGCCGAAGTGACGGTAGTCGATCAGTCTGCAGTAAAAATAACTGATCAATGCTGCTAAAGTGGCACACACTGTATATTGTTTTATTTGTTCTTCTGTAACCCCCAAACAAGCGAGAATAGTTGTTACTCCTCGCTTCCCCACTCAGTACTTCTTTTGATTTTCTTGTCACCGATGACCATTTGAATGGGCGGTTGTTTCCTTGGATATGATCATATCTGTCTCATTTGTATTTATGTACTCGAATTGCAGATAGTTTCAAATCAGTCATCGTTGTGGCTGTCTCAGTATCGGAACGGAACCGGAACGCCTATCTAGTCATTGAAAGTCTATTCAATCGTCATTTGGCTAAAGTTGTCGATGTTGGAACCATGTTCGGCAAAAAACTCATGCAAAGCAAGTTTAAATAAAATTGGTTGCTGCTCAAATATTACAAATGGAACGTAGGTGGAGTTGCTACTTTTCCTTCTTTGAATAGTGGACCACCATTATGTGCGTATTCAGCTAAAAACTCTTCAAAGACTTTAAAAATAGTACACTTAGTTCCATTTCAATAGGTAATCGCCATCATCAGTCAAAATGACAGCATAGTGTACTCATTGTGAATTTAAAACCAGCGTATGATATACAAATATCAATTCTCCATTAGCCCAGTAACTGTGTCAACAAATGGCCATAAATAACTTACCATATGAACCAATATGATAGCATCGTAAATTTCATAGAAGCAATTACAAAAAATCTCATCCGTTGCCTATTCACCCATTCCACCCATTCCACTTCCTCCATAGACTCTGAGCGCAATAAATGCCAACAACGACATCCTTGATGGGGTTCTCAATTTATCTCTCACTCATGGGGATTATTTAACATAGGAAAAAAAAAAATCAAATGTATGCAAATAACGAGAAAAATGACACAAAAAGGTAAAAGCCCAGAGATGGCGCTATTTATACATCTGTAAAAGTAGTTGAATCACCTCGTTTGTCCTCTCAGTAAAAGTAGTTCTAAATGCGAAGAAACAACAAGTTAAAGCGGTTAATAGTTCAAGTCTTGTTCTTGTGTTCTCTCAGTCAGTGCAGTGGGTTCAGTTTTTTCTTAATTTGTGGTCCTCCGTTCTCTACCTTTTTTTTAAATTTTGTATCTCATTCTCATCTCACCCACGCAGCAGAGAGACAGAGAGTCCATAACTTTCCACTCAAAAGAGGGTGAATTTTTGTACAGAAATGACAAGACAACCCTGTTTTTAATAACCACAAAGCATCGATTTATACTTTTATCCACCCTCGAAAATTAATTTGTACTGTGTAGGCAATCAGGGGTAATCAATAAAAACGTGTTTAGTAGTGCAGGCGCATTGGCTGAGTGGGAGGTTTTTTCAACTGCGCCACCTCTCGCGAATGTCTGACAAACATCCGAGGGTAAAACTGTCTTTAGCCGTTTGGAGTCGGCATAAAATTGTAGATCCCTTCCATTCGTTCCAAAAATGAAATGGTTGAGAGACTATTTGGGCCAACTTTTTTATTTTTTTTATTAGTGGAGTCCTGTTGAAGATTGTTGTAAATTAGACAATAAGGTGTGGATCTTGGGTGGGATCTTTACACTGCCTAATAGTGGAATCTTGGCAGTCATCGTTATTTAACAGTCTTCAAAGGTGAGGGGATTTGGTTCGAGTTTTGTAGCCCATGTTCTTTTACCATTGAGTTGTTTTGAGGACATTTATTCCACTTTGACTGTTTTTGGACAAATAATGATATAATACTTTCATATACTTTCCGATCTTTCGACTGAGGTTTCTGTCGTTTTTATTCTTCTTCTTAGAGTTCCTCTCCGTTACGGAGGTTAGTAATCATCATGTTAAGTGTTTTTTTTTTTTTTTTGGACTCTTCTGTAAATTTCTGCTATCGAAAGATTGAGCGACTCGAGCGACTCTCGTAGGTTTGATATCCAGGTCAGCCTTTGTCTTCCAATACCTCTTCTTCCTTCTATTCTACCCTGTAGGATGACTTGGAGTAAGTTGTACTGTTTTTTTTCTAAAATCATGTCCCAGATATTGTAGTTTTCTCCTTGTGTCAGTAGCTACAAGATCTTTATTTAGGTTTATGCGCCTCAGTAGTTCTTCGTTTGTTACTCTGCCGATCCAAGAGATACGAAGCTTCCAGCCTTCTTATTTCTCTCTTGTGTAGAGTCCATGTTTTTACTCCATATAAGAGCACAGACCAAACATGGGCTTTGATTAGTCGTATTTTTAATGTCAAATTGATTTCTCTAGTAATAAAGGTATTTTTCATTTTGCAGAAAGCTGCTCTTGCTTGCTCTACTCTGCACTGTACTTCTTTTATTGAATTGGCGATAGAGTTTATTATAGAGCCCAGATATTTAATGAAATGAACTTTTCCCGCTACTATGTTTTCGATTCGAAGTTCAAAATTTTAGTAAAACTTTCGAATCAACCGTAACATCTGTCTATGAACTTAGCCTCGCGCTTCTCTCTTTGTGAAGTATTTTATGAATTTATTCAGCAGATAGTTGGTTAGTTAGTTGGTTTAAATGGCTGTATTTCCCCGTCTTCCGACGAGGGAGGAAAAGGAAGTTAAGGGGGCTCAAAACCAGCCTGTGGAGTTGAGAAATACAATGAATAAATTCTAATCTCGAGTAAAAGGCGTTGTTAACGTCGAGAATTACAGGTGCGCAGTATTTCTTTGACCTTAATCGCGATTTTTGCTGAATCCCCTCTTTAACTGTTATGTTCCGAGCGCCATCGGGCTATACCTAGGTGGGTTAGCCTAACTATATTTAACGAATGTATTCCTATTTTGGCGTTGAATGTATAAATACTTTTAATTCGGTTCACTGCTTTCCTAGGAGCACTTTTTGTAACTGCCACAAAATCAACGTAGCTGCGCCAGTCAAGCGCAAACTATTCGTCGAGTCCCATCACTAGAATATGTGCCTCCCCCCTCTGGAAAACCTTTGCAAACCAATTCTACCAACCAACCCCTGTTGGGCACCATTGCTCGCATTGAACATCCCCTGAACCGGATGTACGAAAACATACAAAAATCGATACCGCATATTTCCAGTTTCCACCACAAAGTCTCGCTCTCAATTCAACACGCTGTCGATGGTCCTTTCATTGTTAAACGCTAAGGTTCCAATTTCAGTCGGTTCTTCGCATTCCTACTACCCAAAAGCCAAAACGCAACTGACTGGGGTAGTGCAAAAGCAAATACAAAAAATTGAAAAATAAATTAAAACAGTCATTGAAAGCAGATTGAAAGGGTATTTCACAGTGCACAGTCAGAGGGTCGTTAAAAAACAGGACAAAGGAAAAAACTTTCCATTTGTTTGAATGGAACTTTTATGAAATTAAATTACTTAATCGGTTTTTCAATAAAAATTCATTTGGACATTGTGTGTGTTGTTAGAGAAGTGAGAAGTGAGAAACGGGGAGATTTCCGCTTGCACGTAATTTGTCTTCAAAGTTTTGCAAAAAATGAATTCGACTATAGAAGGTAACAACGCATCTGTCAGATACGACTTCGATTTTTCGCAGAAACATATAATTCGGGAGTTTTTCTTTTTCTCTTCTTTTCTTTCATCCTCCTTTGTCTCTCTACTGTGGGACAGGTTAAATAATAAGTGCACGCAGAGCCAATATACCAGAGGAAGAAGAACACTTATTAAAAATATTTCCAAAGCTAGTTCTGAAACCAATAACATGCGTGCTCTTGGCGAAGATCCTACTATCGTTGTCGCCAATACGAAGAAATCCACTTTGAGCAATAACAATAACAGCCGCAATAAATCTGGCAAATTAATTATGCAGTCGGCATCATCGTCGTCGACCATCACCTCGGCATCATCATCATCATCATCGGGTGGATCTGCAACAGCAACAGCAGCCTTGATGGCGGCCGCCACCAACAACAATTCCAATATGTCTACAACTATTACTCTGCCAAAAGCGTCGCACGCCAATACGAACGAAGAGATAGCCGGTGGCATTCAGGACACCATTTATTTGTGCAACTTTCGTGTATCGGTGGACGGCGAATGGTTGTGCTTGAAGGAGCTGCAGGATCTCGATATACAGGACGGAGGCAGAAACAGGAACAAGAAGAAGGCAAACAATCAAATCGATGATAACAATGGTATACATTGTCACAAAGGTTATGATCATCATGTCGATGTTGCACAAGGCTTAAATAGATACGACCGCGATTGGGCTAATTTTTGTAGGTTGCTTTTTTTCCTTCTCTGTAAATAATGATTTTTATTTTATTTTCCCCGAAAGAAACCAACACACACACTCAGCACAGATATTTTGTAATGATTTTCTTCTGTTATGGTTTTGCATTTATGTGTGTTATGATTTGCGCTGCAGTCGTAAGTGGGGGTGGCGAGGGCGGAGTAACCATGTGTGCTTTAGAAGATTAGAACATTTCAAGCGGATGGCAACAAAGTCACCAAGTTAAATAGAGCAGAAGTGATGTTATTATTCAGTCGGAGCATATAGAGAACGAGTAGAGGAAGGTAGCAACTGGATAATCAGTGGAAAGACAATTCCGAAGAGTGCTGTTCTATTAATCCTAGAAATTAGAAATGAAATCAATAAGGACTTTGCTTTCAGACTACGAGCAGGGAGCCTACAACTGCATGTTGTCATTTCTTGCACTTGTTAGCGTGCTCTTAGACGTGGCCTCACCTTTGCTTTAGACGCAGATTTATTCATTTGTTTGATCAAAGAAAAAACCGACTGAAACCTAAACACTAAACGAATGTTCTTCTGAGATTTCGCAAATTATCACATCGTCAGCTTTCGCGACTAGATTGATTCTAGACTGGGCCAAGTATTTGCCAGATTTTGTCAAACGACCATGGTGCCTTTCTATACGAATTTTGGTGCCACAACTTGTAAGAAATGCTTAACTTAAAGACTACCAAAAGGATGCCCAACAAGAGAGGATTTAAGACGTAATCTCAATGCGTTTTTTTAGGTTGTGCGAAACATGGAATGGGGTAAGAGTTCCTCTATTACATATTCCACCCTCCAGCTCTTTTTAAACGGAGTTTGTTATTGTAATGTGACAGCAATTTGTAAAGAAAGTTTAACCAGAAGAATAGCAGAATTCTAAACATCAGTTTGTAGTTAGTCCTGGAAGGCCTTCTGGCGAGGGATTCTTGAATTGATTGTGAGAGATTGTGGCTAACGTGTGCTATTTACATATAATAACGACATATAGAACTCTAAGCTTAAAAGTTGTAATACAACAGAATTTTTCTACAGTTCGACATTTATTTGGGGTTTCTAACCTGCATAGGACTTTCTATCTTGAAACTCACACTGAAGAACATCCATCTGTGGTTCGGAAAGCTTTTTTTTTTAGTTTTGATATCTTCTTTGCCGTTGCCATTTGCTATTTTAGAGAAAAATGTCGAGTACTTCCAATCCTAGCAACCATCAAAGGCCACACTCGGAAAGATGAGGGTCGAATTGTTAAAATTTTTTATGTTGATAGCTTGTGCTCTGCTTTTGTTTCAGTGATCTAAGAAAATAGAAACAGTTTACTCAAAAAGTTCAGCCAGATAGAAGAGTACTTTCTACAGCCATCGCTGTATTAGCGTGCGGCCGATTTATAAACCCCCTTCACAGACGTCACTTGAGTCTAATGAAGTATTTTTGATGTGTAAACATCTAAGCGCGCGTTGTTGGAATCTGGTGGAGTAATTCCACACATTTAACTTGCGGGGACGGAAATTCGTCACTGTGTTTTATCATTGCATACATTTTTTGGAATCTGGTGGAGTAATTCCACACATTTAACTTGCGGGGACAGGGAATGCATCACTTTGTTTTATCATTGCATACATTTTGTCATTGCATACATTTTGTCATTGCATACGTTTTTATCATTGCATACATTTATGAGCTGGGGCATATTAATTTCAGCTTTTTGTTGATGTGAAATAAAATTTCTCCATTTCGTGCTTGCATCGTACTCAGAAGAAATTTCAAGAATTCTGCAGGGAGATTATCATCTTTTACCAATGATCATAAGCGGAGACTCCAGAAGCTCAACCATTTAAGTGATTTTATGCAAGATTTAATCTTCAAATAAACTCCAACCGGAAAATTTCAACAACACGATATGGAACAACCATCGATGCTGTCTTCCAGCGTAATCTAGATAGATTACAGTCTCGAATGTACATATCCTACTTCAGCTACCACAATCCGATTGTATCTATTCTACCGAAACTAGCACAGAACGAATAAATTATTATTATTTCATAATATATCAAGAATACGGTTATTACAATTCCCTCTTTTCTCAATGACGTGTATCAAGCCACACACATACCGCACGCACGGTGTTTACACATACACATATTTCGGGACTGTTGGATACAGTCGCACCAATTTTTTTTTATACAAGCGTCCTTCCTGACGAACCACCACTTTTTGGAAACCACATTAATCTTCTCTTTTCCTCTTTATAGTCAAGGATTTGGCCGGCAGGCGTCTGAGATGAACGTCTTTCTAGCTCTTGAGGCATATCGTTTCGATAGGGCCCTTCCAGTTTAAAACAACGTTTGAAAATGAATCAAAAAGCCACCCTATTTCGGCTAACTCCTTCACTGGGTTCAATAAAATGCTGGTGGTCCTGAATTTTGCATGATCAAACAGTCTGTCTGTCCCAATTCATTGTTAATGAACGTTGATTGATCTCCCTGGCCGTATCTGAGTAACGGATTTACAGATTTGGTGTTCTTAAAGTTTAAGGTTAGTTATCCGTCACTTTATCCACCTTTTAGATAAGAGAACTTCCAGCATACGTATTCTCTTTTCTTTCGCCAATACGATACCCGCCGTTTGTAACAATAAATTGTCCGACTGTCTGTGCCTTTATAGAGTATTGGGAGTCATCTACGAGTTGCAACAAAACAACTAAAATAAAATCACGGCCATCTTTTGAATAGCTCTTTGTATAGGGAGAAATGACCCGAGTTGGCAAAAGTTCTACATATAATAATACTTATGAAGTTGGCTTTTTTCCTCACTGTTGCGCTCCAGTTTAAGTTGTTTTTCCACAACACAGTAATAATATGGTTTGAATCAGCAAATCGAGATTTCCGGAATAGTCCTTACAAGTATAATAAAACCTGTCGATGAAAGATTGAAAGCGACCATGCAGAACAACATTAAATGCTTTTTTTTATAAACATGAACTTGTTCATCAAGCACAAATAAACTTATTCATCAAACCTAAAAACCAGCTTACGTTCTTTTAATTATACGGTTTTCTTGTTTTTTCTTATATTTCAAACATTTGCGACACAATTTTAGATCTTTATGGTGTTTTATATTTATTTTGCAAAATTGCTTTTAAATTATTACAAAAGATAATCGAAATCAAAAAATAACTCAAGCTTAAGCTTATGCTGCTTATGCGTACATTGTTATAAAGATATACAAAACATTACTTGAACTTATATGAATAACTCTTAATGATTGTTAATTTTTTTTAGGCAACAAAGTTGTACAGTGGAGTCTGAGAAAGATGCGCCAATTTGAATGAATGTTATTTTGTAAGAATACCCACTTTGGGAGATGGACCTGGATGGTCCTCATCTTTCTGTTTGGCTTTCCTGGAAATAGTCACATGCTTCTTTTCATAAACGGTACCCAGTTGAGTCGCTTTTGGTTGTTCGACAGGCGATTCTGCTAACGTTTTGATCTCCCCTTCCGATTCAGAATCCATGGAGGAAACAAGTTCCCTATAGTCGTGGTTCTTTTTCGTACAGAGCGCGAAACACTTTGGCGCCTGTGGTGGTGATGATGAGGAGCTGGTACTGTCTCGGTTCGATTTAGGTGATATTACGCGTTTTGTTGGCTTATGGGACGATGCAATCGATGAACTCTCAGGACCCAGTAGGACCTCTTCACCGTCCGCACTTGAACTTGGTCGAGGCGATCTTTTGCGACGCCGCTTCAATAGAAAAGCCCACGCAATGACGAATACGAGAAGCAACACGGCTACAGCAATAGCAGTGTATATATACCTCCTCTGAAGAGTGTCCGTGGATGTTTCTTTCAGATTGTCATCTTCGCTCTTAGTTGCGAAGACACTCTGAAGCCAGTCGTCGGAGTGCTTTTCCAATTGCTTCGCTTTATGCTCGAGCATTTTGTAATTCGTTGTTTTGTGGCGCTTTTCGGTCGTTTTAGTCATCACAATTGTGGTTGAGTTCTTTCTGCGGAGGGTCTCAACTATCCGAAGGATTCCTCCCAGGCCGGGATAGAGTACATCGTCGCCAAAATGGACATCTAAATTCTCCAATATCCACGCTTTGAACTTTTTGTTGAAGGTATCCTGGCTAATGCCCTGGAAGTTAAAGCACCTAGTTGCTAAGTCAAAATACCTCAAGAGGACAAAGGCAGACATGTTCGATTGCAGATTGAAAGTGCGCTTCCGTTTGAATGGCAGCCAAATGTTACCAAGGAGACCACCCTCCTGTGGGTCCAGTCGTGGCAATGCGACTATCATGTTTTCATCTTCTGGGGTGCGTTCATCCAACAAATCCAACTGAATGCAAGACGTATCCTCTTCCTGGTTACGTGTGATTATCTTAAGTGGTTCGACCTGGATGTCAAGATCGTTGAAGTCGGTAATGGGAGCTCTCCAACTGTTTCCATTTGTGTTGAGGGCCTCCTTGCACTGGATATACAATTGCAGAACATTTTCGACAGTCCTTAACTTGACTAGACCAGCGTAGTAGGAGTACCTCGATATGGGGATCATGTAGTACTGCAGGTACCTTAAACGAGTTGCGGTTAGATAGTGGGACTGCATAGTAATGCAGGTAAATTACCCTCCCAATGTGTCATAGAAAGCCTTCTGAGCAAATAGCTTAGAATGTCCACCAGCCATCTTCTCGATCACCTGATTTGCTCCGTAGAAATATTGCATGAGGATGCCGGCAAGTTCTTCGTCCAACAGGCAGCTGAGGAGGTCCTTTGGTATTAATGACTGTTAAGAGGAAAATGAGGAAGTTCTCATTAGTTCAGTTATCATGCTCGGTAAAAGTTCGTTCGGAAGCAAGCGCCCAATCCTCTATCTGATGTTTAGAAACAAGGTCTCACCTAAACACTAGGTTTACGGAGATTGGACCGATCACTGGCATTAAAAACATACAAAAACGAATCTGATTTTCATTAGTTAAGTTGAGTTATTTTAAGTTAGCAGTTTTACATCAAAGACTTCACCCTGGATGCTGGTCTTTTTTAGACTGAAATTAATACATTTTTGGTTCGAGAGGAAATGCGCACCAAGCTCCTTCCAGTCTGAAAACAATACAAAACTAAGTCTATTCTGTGCATCCGGCAACATTTCTTTCTTTATGTCGTAGCTAACTTAGCTGATGGATTTGTTCCATTTTCAATCTGTCAACATCTCGTATACCTATAGATGTTGTTTTTTGTTTGTCTGTCAGCCTCTCTCAACCAAAACTGAGCCGAAGACCACGTTAAAAACTACTCGCTCAAAGCAACTGCACTCTTAGGTAAGGTTAGGAAAGGTTGGGTGGGGTTTCTGAGATCGTTACAAAAGACCAGGCATCAAGGCGTGCCCATCGCCATCCCCAGGGAACCATTACGGTTAAAAACCTAAACCAAATCGCCAAAAAAATCAATTTCCCTACAGAATTTGATTATGGTCCCAATATTATTTGAGGTACCAACCTCCTCTAAGTTATTAAAGAAGAACCTGCCTAGGTGCTTCCTTCTACTCCGAGCAATTGCTTGACAGTCGCATAGAAGGTGGGAGATGTTTTCCGTAGCTTGTAGGTCCTCACAGTACATATATATCGTCTACATATACATAGTGGCAAGTAACAGAAACAGAAAGAAAAGCAAAATTCCTCACCAGCAACATAATGCATTTTTAACTTTCTCCACTACGTGGTAAGCGAAAGATATTGTATTCGTACAAAATTTCGAACTCGAGACGTTTATGAATACTGATGATAGAGGAACTCAAAAAGTGCGTCGCAAATTTCTGTCTGTCTGTCTCCCGAGGCTATAGCCTAAACGGCTGCCCGGATCTCGTTCAAACAAAACGGATTTGGAGTTTGTGGGCAACTGTAAGCCGAGGCGGTTTTTTTTTTTTTCAAGGTAACCTCAATATTAATGGATAAAATATTCATGACAGTTTGAATTGTTCGAAAACAGCTCTAACGATTACAACCAAAATTGACATTTAAACTTAATAGGGTTTCAATGACTGCATACCCAGTTTTTGGCTAGATAATGAAAAACGGTGCTTTTGAAGTTTTGACATAAGTACTCGAAAACGGTCCATAAGATTGTAACAAAAATTGAATTCTTAGTTGATATGGTCATTTCTAACATACATATTAGCAAAATCGGTTTTCTCTGTGTTATCGTACAATAGACTTTTGAAAAAAATCAATTTTTTAAATTTTGGTTTTGGTTTTACCGGAAAACGGCGATAACGATTTTGACCAAAATGCATACTTAAAATTGATATTTTCAAAATTATTGTATCTTTAATTTTCAATTCGAATCACTGAAAACGCTTATTTTAAGAACTGCTCATATCTCGAACACACCTATTTCGATTTCGATAAAACTCTAAAAACCAAGTAATGCTTACATCCCGAGAAACAACTTTTATGTGGTCAGTTTTCAGCTAAATATTTACTCAATAGTATTTTTCAAACTTAACATTGCAAAATTTGGTACGGTTTTGTCTGCGTAATTTTACAAAAACAGCTATAACGATTTTGATCAAAAGTTTTATAAAAAAAAAAAAAAAAATCAATTAAACCCGTTTTTGTTTTTAGTATTTCTCAAAAATGTTTACCCAAATCCCGATCTATCGTCGTATACTTTTGTAAGACTCATTTTAGCTAATATTTCCCACTTCTCTTTTTTTCAACCATATTGAATATTCACCTTAAAATAATTCCGTTCCAACCACTTACACAATCAGAAACTCCCACTTCATATCAGAAAACAGAAAACAGAAACTCCTGTTACACTTTGCTTTGTACTCGAAAATCTAGTAAAGTGTTAGAGTTTTTAAATAGTATAGATGGCGGTTACAATTCTCTAACCAGAATTTGCGACAATTGCCTGTTACTGAGAGCTTGAACTTATAAAAACTCACATTCCCTTATTTCATGAACCGTTTCTTTAATCTAGCATCGCTTTTCAGATTTTACCTACCAAACCAAAAAAATAAAATAAGAAAACAACCCACCAAACTTTTGATGAACGAGAAAGTTTCGTTCGACACAGTCGTGTACCTACTTTATTTTGTTTTGCAACGGAGTTTACCGACAGAACATTGACGTCTGGCGGTAAAAGAAACAAGTCTCAAATAGTTGTTTCTTTATTGTTTTATAATAAATTATTAAAGGGTCCATACAACAAAACAGTCAAACGCATTATACCTACCAACGAATACAATTTGACAGCCGAGGTAGCCATTTTTTTTTTTTTTTTTTGTATCAGCCATGTTTAGTCTGTTGCAGTTGTGTGCAGCTGAGCAAGCAACGCAAACAAAAACGGAATTTACCACAGAACGACAGTGCTTTCTGTTCTGTTTCCTTTAAAGACCGCTTGTAAATTTTTAAACATGGTGTTCGTTGGAGACGTTTGATATTGTGTTTGATCGTTATTTTGATGAAAACATGAAACTTTGACATTTGACAGTTCATATTTGCAAATCGTTAAGTACATACATGGCAAAATGGTGATTGAAGGCAAAGGGTGCAACCCTTTATATAAGTTATGTCGTTTTTCATTAGAATTTTCAGATTTTAAGATTTTACTTTCAGATTTCAGATATTTCGTGCCCAATGGAACATAAAATGAGATTTTTCTTTCTTTACATTTGTGGTGATGCGTGTTTGTTTTAAAAGTCGGCTGTTCTCAAATTGTTATTTGTGATTATAAATAACCATTAAATTTATATGTTGATATCTATTGCAGCGGCCAAATGTAAATTTTTCTCTATGTTTCACAGAAATGTCGTTAAAAACGTAACACATATTAAAGTTTTACAAATGAAAAATAAAAAAAAATAAAAAAATTAAAAAGTAGGTGTAAATCTCGCTCAGAAATCGAGATTCGCAAAATTGCTTACTCTGACTCGAACGTTTTTTTTTTGCGGCCAATGTAACATGAAATCTGACAGCAAGCTGATTTCGAGACCAGAAAAACTGCTTTGAATCCGAAAAAGTTGTTTTTTCTGTCGCAATGGAAAACGACATAAGTTACAAACGAGCTCAAATATGACAGTGAGGTTAAATCCCGTGAGACTGTATATATCTATTTGAAAAGAAAAGGCCCAGTCAGAAATCTGTTTCCTTATGCCAGTCAATTTGTTTAGCAAATGCATTTATTTTTCTATACATATTTATTTGCCAATAATCAATGTTTGAGGATGCCAACTTTAGAGTTAGTCTGATGGTTTTCTCCTTCTCCGACACCTCTCTGTTTGTTCTTCTTGGAAATACTAAAGCGTTTCCTCTCATCGACCGTCACTGTTTTGGTTCTTCTCGATTTTGCTGGTGTGGACAGCTCGGTCTTTATTTTCTTGTCAGCCTCCCTTCCTGAATCAGAATCCATAGATGACGTTTCAATTATCGCCGGACTATCCTTCTTCGAACACAGTCCAAAACATGTTGTCGACTTCGGTGGTGAGCTAGCTTTCTCCGCTTGAGGTTTAGATGACTTTGATGATGAGCTTTTAGAATACAGCAGCACTTCCTCGTCATCGCGTGGCTTTCTACCAAACCAACCCGGCTTACCTCTAAACTTTCTAAATAATGTGAGCACAATGGCAAGGAATACTATAATCAGAAGGATAACAGACACCCCAATAGCGATGTAAATGTACTTCATTCGACACGCTTGCTCTTTCTGTACGTATGTATCTTCTAGATAGTCACCGAGGAGAGCGGGACTCTTGGCTGCACCAAAAACACCCTCCAGCCAATGGTCTGAATGCTTTTCAAGAGGTTTCAAACTCAACGTTTTCTGACGTTTTTCATTGGACTTTGGAACTACCGTGACAATGTCTTTATTTTTCCTTCGAATAGACTCGGCGATCCTCAGTATAGCCCCAAGGCCTGGATAGAGTACATCGTCGCCAAAATGGACCTCTAAATTCTCCAATATCCACTCTTTGAACTTTTTGTTGAAGGTATCCTGGCAAATGCCCTGGAAGTTATAGCACCTAGTTGCTAGGTCAAAATACCTCAAGAGGACAAAGGCGGACATGTCCGATTGTAGATTGAAAGTGCGCTTCCGTTTGAATGGCAGCCAAATGTTACCAAGGAGACCACCCTCCTGTGGGTCCAGTCGTGGCAACGCGACTATCATGTTATCATCTTCTGGGGTGCGTTCATCCAACAAATCCAACTGAATGCAAGACGTATCCTCTTCCTGGTTTCGTATGATTATCTTAAGTGGTTCGATCTGGATGTCAAGATCGTTGAAGTCGGTAATGGGAGCCCTCCAACTATTTCCATTTGTGTTGAGGGACTCCTTGCACTGGCTGTACAGTTGTAGAATATTTTCGACAGTCCGTAACTTGACTAGACCAGCGTAGTAGGAGTACCTTGATATGGGGATCATGTAGTATTTCAGATATCTGAAAGGAGGTCGAGTTAGAGGGTCTTGAACATGAGAAAATTGGCGGACAAATGTACCCTCCCAATGTGTCGTGGAAGGCTCTTTGGGCAAACATTTTGGAACTCCCTCCTGCCATCTTCTCGATCACTTGGCTTGCCCCATAGAAATACTGCATGAGGAGCCTGGCAAGGTCGTCATCCAAGAGGCAATTGTGCAGGTCCTTTGGTATCAATGACTGCAAGGAAAAATGAGGCACATTTAGCGGCGGGTAGACACTCAAACTAAGTGCTTTTTAAAATAAAAATGTTTTAAAACTTTTCACCAAAAACAACTAGGTAATAGTGGAATATGTTCGCTGCGCGGTTCATAAAAACAGCAGTTCGTCTGCAGTAACAGTCCCAAAGGCCTATGTCAACTCTTCCGTTTTGGGGGATCATCACTCTCGTTCATCCAGTTTTTCATCTTCACTCCGCATCCGTATTGACTCTTTTGGAGTAAGGGTCATCAACTTGTTAACATTTTCTGCACGCCACACCGATTTCGAGTGACACTTCAATGTAAACCATAGTCGCGCAGTTCCCAGAAGTTACTCCATCTTCTTCTGCTATGCATTTGGTTAATTAGGTTTAGGTTCTACTTTCACTGTAGGTGAGTCGCATTTTTCTTGTCATTTATCGTCAATTAGTTCCATGAAAGTGCTCTTTGGGTTTTCTTTTGCGGTGACCCATTTGCTCTCATTGTTCGTGTGCAAGTGAGAACAATTGACATTTGAAGTGGGTTAGTGGTGCGTTTCTATTTTCCATTTATTTGAACATCTCCGATTCAATTAAAAAGAGTTCTTCTAGAGCCTCTTAAAGCTGTCATAAGACACATTTCTCGGCAGACGTTTAACCCACACAAAATGGGGAGCAAGAGTTCTTGTTTCATATCCTTATCTCATAATGCAAGTGTGCCAATAGTCTGACTGCCTCTTTTGATGTGCTCAAAGTTTTGAGTTCGTTCATGTGCAACTAGTTTTTGGATCTTATCTGGTGACAACTGGATTGCTTTTGAATTTTATGTCGGATTAGCGATGTGATATATCCACTTGGGAAGGCATTTCTGCTTTCCCCTGTCAGGAAATGAACTTACATTTCGATTTGTCAAGTGACCAAGTTAATTGAATTATTGTTCAAATACGAGGGAAATTAAAGAACAAGAATTTTGCAAAATTATAATTCAAATACGAGGGAAATTAAAGATCAAGAATTTTACAAAAATGTTTTCTATTAACAAAGTTAATCGCGTGGTTTATTAAAGAATGTTTTTGGAGAATAGAACATTAAAGCCTAGTATCCTGCTCGCGCTAATTTTATCTCCCATACAAAAATGTCTACAAAGATAAAACTTAGCGAGGCAGTTTAGCAAAGCAGTAGGTATCCTGTTCGCACGCTAAATTCTTAACTTCACATCGATGGGCGGATGAAAAGTCTCCACTCACTTAACTCGCGAAATAAAAGTCAGAGGTACATTAAATCGAAGATAAATTTTGACATACAAAACGGAGGAAGAAGTTTGTGTTGTGCTTGTGTTTACTATGTTTTGCTTTTTGGAGGAAACCAAAGAGAAAATTTGCGTGAGAAAGAAAAGAAAGTGCAAAGCTGAAAGACCCTTTTCATACGATGAAAATAAAAAACATGCGTGGCTTGAATTCACTTGTTGCACATGTGAGATATTGATATAATTTCTTACCTACACATACTCGTATCACAATAGAGGATTTTTCAGGAGGACTTATGCTTTCATTTGATCTCGAGTGTTTTCTGGGTAATAATAAGTCTTCCACCATGGTAAGGAGATTTTGGAAAGTTTGAGGACACATGTCGAGGTTCTCCTTATTATTTCTAGGTTTGGCTACCAATCTGAGAATTATAAATACATTGGGGACGTTCAGATACCTAGTTTATGTAAAACGTCAACCAGATTCGTCGTGTCTAGGAATCCGAACGCGTTGACTTAGCAACTTGAATTGTTTTTGTATTCTCGCGGTCAGCGTTACCTTTGTTTGATTTTGTCCTTTATTATTCGAAAAAGACCCCTCATAATTTTTCAAAAATTGTTATTTTCAAATAAGTACATTTAAAATGTAACACGGTTGCCTATCACAACACTATTACACTGTATTCGAAATTTGCAGAGTTGTCTTAGAAATGGCACCTTTTTCTCTCACCGGCCCCTTTTTCGACTCTTCAGAATTCTGCCACGGCCACTCTATTTATTTTAAATCTGACTCTTCGAAATGTCAACTGAGTATGCAGGTTTGTTTGTTTATTTTTTAAGCCTCAAATCTGACGTCTTTGAAGTTTGAAATTCGAAAATTCTATTTACGCGAATAATTAAAATTGCGTTGACTGATATCTGTCATGAACATATGGTTTTTGTCCCATCTATTTCATGTTTAATAATAATTTAGCGACCATTTATCTTTGGTGTGGAGAAACGAAGTGGAGATAAGGGACGCTAAAATTTAGCGCGAGCAGGCTACTAGGCTTAAGAGAATAATTATAAACATCGTAAAATAAATAAAACGAACGTCGTAATGAACGAAAAAATGGAAGACGTCAAAAGAAATAATTTTTAGACAAAAAATAGTGATGCCAAGTTTCGTTAGGGCGCAAACAACCAATTTCCACTGTTTTGGTTTTGAGTATCGTTACTCCTCCAGTCTATTCAACCATAAACAAATCATACTGAGACCCCCAACTCACAATCCTCTTGCCTTGGGCCCCCTCAGTTTTTGCCAGGAATCCGCCATTTTGTTGTCCTATCCGTGTACGCCAATTCCTATCCGTTTTGCTTTGCCCACAGTGAAAGGTAAAAAGATTAGGTGCGAATGTGTTGGTGGAGAGGATTTTTGACCTTTGTCAATACGAATTTCGATGCAACAATACTAGCGCACCTAAACTTTTTGGGAGCGCAAAATTTAGCTTGCAGGCAAATAACTGTTAATCGGTCGAAGATGGGGATCTCAGTCTCTCTTACCTTTGTATTCAAGTGTGTCTGGCATTTATGTATAGCCTTAGACACGACAGTCGCGTGTCTCATTTTCCTACCTAAAAAAAAGTGTTGATTGACTTTTAAGCATTTCAGAAAAAATAGTTTCCGCATAGTAATTAAGGAAAGACAGATGTCTGTAGGGCAGTAAAATGGACCAGTAGTTGTGTCTGAATGCGTTCCATCGGATAGTAACAACCTCCGACAAAAACAAAAAAATGAGGGAAAGTCCAAAACCGACTTTTGAAATCTTGCATTGTCCGTCTATAACAGAGGTAAAGTATAGACAGACAACCCTAACTTTGGGGCCACAAATTATGACAGAATCTGTGGCTATCTGTGCCTAAAAGCTTTAATCTTTTAGCGTGCTTTATAAAATGTCATCAGAGCTCCGAGATCCTATTTCAATTTACAAGCTTGACCCGGCTTCGTTTGTAGGGATTTTCTTAGTGCTTTTGTTAAGGTCCCCTTCTAGCCTCAGGGTCTTGAAGACATGATGGCCGATTATGTTTTAGTCGGTAGACATATAGCTTTTTGCGGAACGTAGGGAAGTGACCAAAGTATCCTGGTTGTAAATCTGCTGTATGACGATACGACCGCACACACCTTTCGCGAAATGCTTAAGGCAACTCTTTTGTATAATAAATAAGCCCCAATCATGGAAACAACTTTAATAAAGACTCTCACCTCGAAATCTCTTCTTGCTGCCAAAAGTGCAATGTCATCGGCTGAAAAACATTTCTTCCGATAGCCATCCTCTCCGAATAAGTTCGTGCCGACAAAATTCTTGATACCTTTTGGCCGTTTTATTCTATTGGGTCTCTCCGCCTCCAAACTGTCATTGTCCTCATATTCCACAACCTTTGTGTCGATTGTGCCGTCATACCCGTCCTCGTTACTTTCACTTTTTCCAAGTAAAACAATTGTAAGAAAAATAAAATATATTATTCGCATTATGTATATCCCTTTGACATTGTCTGTCTTACTGTGTCACGACAGTAAGTGCTCCGAGAAATAGATTCGAAAACCTCTAGTATTCTTGAAGATGGAAAGTTAAAAAAAAAAAAAAAACCTTTTCTCTTAAACTTACAGCTCGCGAACCCTCCGAAATCGAACGAAGTAATTTGGTCAATATCTGTAAACTTGTGGTTAAAGAACTTCTCGAACAGTCCTTGAGGTATGGTCGAATGCTGGACTCAGACCACCTGCCGTTGCAGCATTTTTTTATTGTCATTGAACATGTCTTGGGTCATGGCCTACGGCCGAAGAAGGTTCGTTCTCTCTCCAGAGGTGCCATAGAATTTGATAAACGATTTCGTAAACTTTAGGGTCTGCTTGGGCCGCGTAAAGAACTCTGGGATCTTCTACAAAGTGTGGAAAACTATTGCATTGAGGCGCAGGACATAACGGCCAGTGTGCGAGATCTGCCGACAGTTCGAACGCACATTGGTCGAGCACGAGCCTGGTTGCGGATAGCTTTGATGCAGAAGAAGCTCGCAGATTACCTACAAGCTCTCATTGAACACCGCGATGACGCCCTGGTGGAGTACTATGAACCACACGCCTTAATGATGAGCGACGAGGTAGAACAGTTGTATAGATTTTTTTTTTTTTTTTTTACTTGACTGACCGCATTTCAGATTGTGGTTATTATGGGTATCCTGGTTGGCCTCAATGTCATCGATTGCAATTTGTGCGTGAAAGAGGAAGACCTGGACTCGCAGCAGGGTGTAATCGATTTTTCGCTATACCTTCGTTCGAGTTCACGGGCCGCCGAAACCGACGACGACGGAAATAACGCACTCGAAGGTCCCGGCGGCAATATGATAGCTGTCCTGGATCAAAAGAACTACATCGAGGAGCTGAATCGACATTTAAAGTAAAATTTGTGATCTTTGTATATGTGCTGGTGCAGTCTTTAATTCCGAAATGTAATCATTCCAGTGCAACAGTGGCCAATTTGCAGGCCAAAGTTGAGTCCCTGACCACCACGAATGCTTTAATGAAGGAAGACTTGGCTATCGCTAGGAACAGTCTTCTGGCCTTACAGGCCGAGAATCAGGCTATGCGACAAAATACTCACGCCCATAGTATGTTGTTTTAATCAGTTGTGTCTTAGAATTAATACATGTCCTTTCATAGATCGATTAGTTCCTGCAGCTTCCATGCAATCGGTGCACAGTGAAAATAGTACAAGCTCCGGTGATAAGGCAAATACAGAGGTGCATGCCGAAGCGCTTGCCGAAGAACTAAAAAAATCTCAAGAACTCGAAAAGGAACTTAAGTTGCAGGTGTCTCTGAAGGCTGAGTCCGATATGGCTATGAAGTTGCTGGAAAAGGACATACACGAGAAACAGGACACGATTGTTTCTTTGCGACGACAATTGGACGATATTAAGCAGATTAATCTGGAAATGTATAGGAAGTTGCAGGTTTGTATAGTTCCGAAAGCCGAACGCACGTAGTTCTTTTTTTTTTTTCGTTTTCGTTGTACATAGACTTGTTTTTGTCCAAAGTATTGCTTTAATTGTGTTACATCCTGAAACATAGACATCGAACTATGAACACAGTTGTATTATGATTTTATTTTGTATATCATGATCATTAATTACAACAACAAGGCTTGTAGGCATTTTGTCAAAGGAAACTCAAATTAAAAAGAACGGCGAAATCGGTTTTTTATTTGTTTTTTCTTAAGGGTCTAAACATATGTCGATGAATGTGAAAGGAATGAATCAAATGAGATGGATTTCGATGAGCTGTAATCTGCAAGTTTATTGAAAGTCTCAGGCAAATTGTTATAAGGTTGATATCATCTCTTGGTTTATGGCTGTGTTTTATTTGGCATTTATTCTAAATTTAAAATAATAAATCGGTCGGAGGGTTCACGCAAATGCTTAGCTCGATCGAGGCAAACTTTTGCAGCAATGGCGCCCAAAATTATGCGCTTTTGACATTGCGAGAGTAACAAGTTTTTCCAAAATTATACACTGAAAAAAAAAGTCGGCGTCGTATTGATGAATGGCGTTCATAAACATGTGATTCATTGATATGACGTACTTTTCATAAAAATGATGAACAAATTCATGAAAACTTTTTGACAATTGATGAACTTTTTTTCAATATGATGCAAATGAATTCATCAATTTTTTCAACAGGATTCTGAAGAGAATTTAGCGTATGTTCTTATGAACTACGTTCATTATTTCATCAAAACATTTCATCAATATGACGAAAACACTTATTTTGATGAATTTAGTCAATTGTTCATCCAGTTGATGATTTATTCGTCTTATTGATGAATGGAATCATCATATTCAAGTACGATTGCCAAGTTTTGAATTTTTATCATATTGATAACGACGTTCATGGTTTTGATGACGGCTTTTATTATATTGATGACCGCGTTCGTTAAAAAACAGACAATCATTTTTATTAAGGAGAACGTTGATGTAAGCCTTCATCATATAGAAGAACTAATTCGTTATATTGATGAAAACAATTAAATGCACCGTTATATTCATCATATTGATGAATGGAATCATCATATTGATGAACTTCTTTCATCGGTTTCTGCAATGTGATGCACAGATTGTTAATATGATGTATGCTGTAGGTGAACGCCCACGATGTTGGTACAGCATTTATACTCACACACGCAAGATGCATCTTTTAATGTATATATGCGTAGATAATTATATGCCATTGCTCATCAAGCGTAAGATATCTACACAGGGTGGCATAGAAGTAAATTGTGAATGGTTTTATGATGAACGATGAATATCTTAAAAGATTCAGAAATTTCATCATATAATTATATGTTTTTCTTCTAATTAATGTTCCCTCAAGAGTGTCCATTTGCATTTTAAACAATGTATTGGCAATTGCTTGTTGATGACCAAACTTTTTTATTTTTGCTTTTACTACGGGCGACTGGTTTTGCTAAATAAACTGCAGTATATAAAATTGGAAACAATTAATGAAGTGTGAAAAATTCAATATTAGTGTAAAAATTGTGGAAATAAAAAAAGCTATAGTCTAACTTCGATTATTCATTATTATTATATAAAATGTTATAAATTTTGCATAAATAGGTTTAATACATTAATATATTTTAAGTATGTATTATGCTATCAGTAGAATGAAACATATATAATTAGAAAGGTACTGTGCTTATCACTTAATTGAAAGTATTTTGGTAGCAGTTATGTATTCAAAAATAAATAATTTTAGGTGAGAACATATATCTTCGATGGAGCGCCTCATTTACCCTAAAAAGAATGCAATTCACCTAGCCTTAATTAAAGGTATGCAATTAATGTATAACTTTATTTCAGTTGCATAGATATATCTGGGAGGTGTAAACCAACTGATTTCGTTTCAATGATTTTGCTATGTAAACGAAGGTTTTTCGACATAAATTGTTTGCTCTAAATATTCATAGCGACGTTTTAAAAGCTAAATCATGAGTAAGACTATCTAATTTTCAAAGGGGCTTATTTTTCCGATATCTTGATATAGCTTTTTCATTTGTAAAAAGTAAAACGTAAATATCGAAAAATATTGTTGTACGTGTTTTAGAATACCTACTTCTAAAAGGTAGGTTAAGCTACGTTTCCACGGAACACAAATCCCAAGATTAAGTACAAGAGGTTTAGAAAAGAATCCCGAAGTGTTTAAATGGCTCTGTCCGTGTCCATATGAGAGAAAATGACATTTCACGAGAGAGTGTGAGAGAGAGGGAGACACATTTTTCCATTTTTGATGTCTTTTCTTTCATTTTTTTTTTTACTTTTGACATATCGAGCTGTGAAAAGTGTGTTTGTTTTATTTCTAATCTCCCTTTTTATGAGATTACTTTCGTATGATAAATTCCGAGATTTATGCGGGATTTACGGAAATTTTTCTATATCTCGCAGTTATTCTCCGGTGGAAACTTAGCAGTAGGGTCGATTTTTAACGTTAAATAAATATTTCATTAAAATAAAACTACAATTATCATGAATTTTCACAACGATTTTCCTTTGGTAAAAAAAAAGAGCTCGCTATATAATTATAACGTTGTGATTTCATTACACACATAAATGTAAATAAATATTTACTTTTTAAAAATATTTTCAAAATCAATACATTGTTCTCTCACCCCTCAACATTATAAAATTCAACAGAATGGATCAATAAAATTATAACTAAATAACAAAAAACGCAAAAACACAAATGTATGCACATGCACCCTGTGACTCTATGCATATGGCAGGCAAATGGCCGTTCTCTGATTCTCATTGGGATCCATTATGAAAAAAAAAAAAAAAAATTGTCCCAGGAGTGATTAAAGTAACTCAGAAATAAAATTTATTTTTATAAATCTTCAATATTTCTTGAGCGCGTGAGTTTTTGCCACTACACTTTATTGACTTTCGTGGTAAAACTGATTTTCGTTTGAATATTTTCCTTTCGGATGCGAAGAAATTCAATAGTTAAATTCACATAATATTACCATTACCATTTTCATGACATTATGCTCGTTTAAGTATTTTAGCATCCCCATGAAAGTGGGAAGGATATATCTTTACGATTTATATTGGTGTCAGTATTTTTATTTCATGTTTTTATTTGTGTGAATAATCTTACAACTACATGAAAACAAATTTGACAGCACAGAAAGTGTGCATCATATTGATGAACAAATTTGTCAATATGATGAATACATTCATCACATTATGAAATTAAAGGGGAATTTGGGTTCATCATATTGATGAATTTTTCATAATATTAATGAACAAAGTTGATGAATGATGAACAACAGCATATTGACGAAATCGGTTTCATCATACTAATGAAAAAGTTCACTGGACTAAAATTGTTGATTTTTTCATCACATTGATGAACTTTTTCACTACTATGGTGTACCTTTTTTTTTCAGTGTAAAAAGCTGCCGAATCTCTACCCTAAAACATAAATTACCTTCGATTTCACTGAATATTTTGATATTGACAGTTCGGTAATCTGTTTAAGGGTGCGTTCACACTGAAAGTTTGAAGTTGTCAAGTCGCTAATGAAAGACCCTTTATATATATTTATTTATTGTAGGTGCGAATAGCAATTTTTCTTAGGAAAATCTCACCACAGTGTGTTTGTAAAATTTGCTAAAAAGCTTGTGCTATATTCAGAGATAAAGTAAGATGCCGACAAAAATAAGGTTTCCAGAAAAGAAACCCAAGGTTCTTTTCGAAGAGAATATTTTGTAAAAATATTAAATGGCGGCTGTAAATGACCTATAACGATAACATTGATTGTACCGATTGGAGTGAGCTACAATAATCTGTTGGGCCCTTCGCGGCTTTCTCTCTTTTTGCAAACGTTTGGGTTCGTCTAAAAATACTTATTTAAACCTTATAATTAGGTTGAAACCTAAATGAAATCCATAATTAAATCGCCTGACATTTAAGTAATTATAAACTCTTTAATAATAGAATAATATAATCGATAACATGCCACTATACATTTTAAACAACAACACATATATAGTGACTTGTGATGACGTTTTCTTAGCCAATTAAAAAAAAAGTATTCATACAACAATTTGAGTTTTCTTCGGCAAGCTTCTCCAGCACTAAACCAATCATTAACATCATCATGCATCTCCCCGTTGTAATTTCTCGATAAATCAATAAATCCGTTACTAAAAACTAAAATTTACAATACCACCACCCACGCACAACAACTGTCATTTAATTCTGAAATGAAAACCAACAACTACGTATATGTCCAAAACGCCAACAACAACAAAAAAAAAAAACCTCCCCAATAATCCCACCAAAATCCACCAAACACAAACTTAAACCACACCTATAGGAATGTGAAGAAGAGCTCACTCAAAAAGGCGAAATGGTGTCACGCCTCCAAACCAAAGCCTCACAAATCGGACACATCCTTCAATCACTCGAAAAGAAATACGAAGCCAAGATGGGTCCAAACGATGTACTCAAAGATTACTCCTTAGCTGACAAGTCGCCCGGAACCAGACGTCAACAGAATCTGCAAAAATTCGACGCCCTAAGTAAAAAACACAAGAACGACATTGGTCCGCCGTCGAAACGATTGCACCTAAAGGTTGACGCAATTCCGCCATTTAATCCCAGCAAGGTGCGTAAATCACCAGTTCAGCCGCCGACTCCACCATCGCGAGACCCCGATCCAGATGGCGCTGTTCTACCATCCACTGTAGTGGAACAAAAGTTTGAAATTCTTTCAAATCTCACTTCGACTACCCAAGCGAAAATCGCCAACGAAAAGGTGGCTAACTGAATGGTGGACAGTGTTAAAATAAAAAAATGCATTTACATAATTAACAATAATTTTATGAGAAATTATAATAGGTAATAGTAAAAAAAAAACTCTAAATAAAAAAGCTTTACAAAGAAAAAGTAATAACTTTTAAGCTGCTGCTGCTCCTGACTAATATATTCTAATAGTGCATTAAGAAACTTAAACTATCTATTACTAAATACTGACTAACTGTAATTTGTACCTACATCTGTTATGTCTTCTTTATCATTTGTTTATTTTTGCGACTTGCGATCTTTTGCTGTATCTTTTGTTGCTTGCTTATTATGTAAAGAGAACATTTCAAAAATGAATATTCAAAGTAAAATCTAAATCTCAATGGCAATACATACGTTTAATATACATTTATATGTACATTGTACACACATGTACTAAGTATAATCTAACACTATCAAATTGCATCATCAAAATGAATATAATGAAGAATTTCAAATTTTATAGGAATGCGAAGCATCACTTAAGCACAAAACTGAGTTATTAGCGAAAATTGAATCGCAAAAGGAAGATATGGCAAATACTATTTTCCAGTTAGAGAAAAAGTAAGAGTTGCTCCCAATATTTTCTTTGTTTATGATTTTGTTTTATTTAATTTTTTTTTTTTCTAACTAACAATTTTACTATAAAGATACAAATTAAAAATATAATATGGGGTCTTATACTATTTATATTACATGATATATATATATATATTTTGGTAGCCTTTAAATTAATTACAAAACAAGTAATAATAAACAAGTTTTATTCAATTTAATATAACGATCAAAATGGAAAGATATATACTTTGTTGCTTGCTTATTATGTAAAGAGAACATTTCAAAAATGAATATTCAAAGTAAAATCTAAATCTCAATGGCAATACATACGTTTAATATACATTTATATGTACATTGTACACACATGTACTAAGTATAATCTAACACTATCAAATTGCATCATCAAAATGAATATAATGAAGAATTTCAAATTTTATAGGAATGCGAAGCATCACTTAAGCACAAAACTGAGTTATTAGCGAAAATTGAATCGCAAAAGGAAGATATGGCAAATACTATTTTCCAGTTAGAGAAAAAGTAAGAGTTGCTCCCAATATTTTCTTTGTTTATGATTTTGTTTTATTTAATTTTTTTTTTTTCTAACTAACAATTTTACTATAAAGATACAAATTAAAAATATAATATGGGGTCTTATACTATTTATATTACATGATATATATATATATATTTTGGTAGCCTTTAAATTAATTACAAAACAAGTAATAATAAACAAGTTTTATTCAATTTAATATAACGATCAAAATGGAAAGATATATACTTTTCAACAATATAATGAAGATTACAAGAGAAAACAATAAAATATAAACTGAAACTGTAGTTTTTGTTTGTCGTCTTAAATAGCAATTATAATAAAATTCTATTTTGAAAATGACTAAGTAGTGTTATTCACCAAATATAATGTAGATGTATTTGCAAGCAAATTTCCGAGGCTATTTTTGGTAAGTATTGAGTTGGCAGTTCGCTTGTTGTGTCAACACCTCACTGCTAGATGGCGACAAAGTAGTGTTTGCACTGTTTCGGCGTTACGGAAACGTAGCAGGCGTTTTTCTTTTTTAATTCTTAACTGCAAAAAAAAGTGTGGTTTCTTTTTAGCTCCGACACATGAGAGCTCTTAAATCTGAATATACAAAAATATTGTTAACGCGGGTCATGTTACTCACTATATTTCTTTTCGTAGTGAAAATGGATTAAGAACTACCATGAAGAAGAGACACAATATATGTAGCACAAACTACCAAATTCTGACCGCCATCTTGGAGAAAGAAAGGCATTGCCTGCTTAAAGAATCTTATCGGCACAAATATTTATTAAGTAGTTAACACTTGCAACTATGACTTTGTTAACTTATTGTGAACGCGATGCGGCAATTTCGTTCACAGATGAGAAAGAATTTGATTTCGAAAAATTGGTAAAAAGGCACAGTAAAGCATAAAAGCAGAACTACTATGGTTCTCATAACGACAAACTTGGTGATCTGTTGCAAAACTATCGATCGGTGCGTACCTTCGTTTAAAAAAACAGAAACTTGTTTACTTTTAAAACAATAAAACATTGAACTGAAATATTAGTTAATAATTATTAGGACGTTTTAAAACACAAGTTTTTCAGTTGACGCATATGGACGGGTAACCAACACTTACAGTCAATAACTTCTCGACTGAGTATTCAGTGCACCTAATGAAAGTGACATTAACGACAATCTAGTCTTTTCGTTCGCAGTAATTCTAGTCGAAACAGATCTAGGTAGTTGACTTTTTTGACGCATTATGTTGCGAATTTTATTGTGTCGTAAATTTCGGAGTCGTAGCTAAAAAAATGTTTGTGGCCTTCAATTGATAATTAAAGGGATTGGGTAGTCAAAATCAGCGCTAATTGCACCGTATGCAATAGTAAAGTTCCGGTTTTTAGTGTAAGCTCCGCGATGAAAACAGATGCGTGCGTTTCCCCACGGTTATTCATGCTTATTCCAATTCTAACGAATGTCTCTATTCGTTCGAATGGACTCTGTGTATTTTGATAGACATTCGTTAGAATAGGCTATTCGTTCGAATCTCAAAATAAGCATGGTTGTATTTTTTTCAGTTCGCTGGCGAGTTTCTCTGAGAATTAAAGGCGATAAATCGAGTGAAATGGATATGTTCACGTTGAAGATTTGCCGAGAAATAGCTGTGCGGAGTTTTCGACGAGTTTCAAAAGATTTTACCTTTCTAAAGCAAATGCGAAAAAGTTTCACCTATTGCACGTATTCGTATTGTAAGCAACTACACTTACAATTCCCACCTTATATTCACTGGAAACAACAATAAATTTCTACGTTCCATGTAAGATCGGAAATTCATTGTACATTTCGAAAAACCCACTCGGGCGGTATAGCTTAAATGAGTTGTTGTCAAATTTTTGTTTTTTTAACAATTATTCGGGAAATAAATCTCGTCGTTACATAATCATAACGATTAATTGACTTCGGAGATTGTGTGGAAGAATATGCCCCTTAAACACCCTTAACCACAGAGAGTTTCGTAAATGTCAGCCATCAGAGATGACCTATCGTAAGATTTTACCCCACTAAGCACCTAGCTATAAACAGACTACGTGGACGGCCTTTTATGTTTCAAACCAATTTGAAATAGGGTTCATCTTTATTGATAATCAATTTAAGGAGATGAATTGCAATTAGCGAAAATTGTGTATGAACAAAAATGATACGTATACGCCCCATGGAACCGTACATGTAGAAATGATATGTACCTATTATGGCCGCGAATGATTGCTCAGTTTTAGTGTGAAATGACCCGAGATATTACTATGAAATAGGAAATAGGGTTAGGAAGACTAAATATTTTATATTTTCTTATAATTGTTTGTAAAGGCTACCAAAATACGCATAAATTATTAACTCTTTTTCCTAAAATGTCTCTTTTTATTTACTAACTCTATATCATTGCATTCCCCTCCACAGATGGTCAAGTGACAAATCGAACTTGGGTGAAGCTCTGCGTGACACTTCGAAAACGCTATCCAGCCAGGTGACTGCATCCGAGGAAAGAGCAGCACGTGCTGTTGCCGAAGCTCACATCGAAAGAGAATGGCGTGTGTCACTACAGGAAAAGGAAACAAAGCTAAAGGAACAAATCATAACTTTACAAAACTACATAAAGGACCTAAACGAAGAAGCTAAACGAAATGACAGCGTTAAGGTGGAATTGGAAAAAGTTCGTCGTCAATGGACCGAGGCACAGACAACACTCGAAGAGCTTGGCATTCAATTGAGCATGAATAAGCTTAAAGTTTCTGAACTTCAGGAGAAAGCCAACAAAGTTGAAAAGTCCAATGCCCCCGAGGTGAGTATTTGGACACCGGATAATATAGCGAGCAACTGTACTGCATGCAAGAAGGACTTTAATTTGACTCGTCGAAAGCATCACTGCAGACAGTGTGGTGAGATTTTCTGTAAGAGTTGTTCAGAACAAACCTATCCAGTGCCTAATGAGACAGGACAAGTGGGAAAACCAGTGAGAGTTTGTGATAATTGCTTTGCTAGATTGTCCAAAAAGAAGTAACCCCGTCTTTAGGAATAAGCTGAAATGGTTATTTATATTTAAATGTTGTTAATTTTAGTAATATTGTTGCTGTATATAATAAATATGATAATTATATTTTGGATAAACAGAATGTTTAATTTCTGAACTCGAAATAAAAGCCTCAACTGTTTGTTTTATTTTATTAAACTTGGAAACTGACTTTTTTGTTGTTAATGGGGACGTTCGGATTCATAGTTTAGTAAGTTGACAAGCTGTCTGACTTGATGTCATTCAGTTTTGATTGGCCCAGAGTGGTCACGTGATTAGTTTTTGCAGTTGACGTTTATGGAGGGGAAGCCGACAAATCTAGTCAGGAAAATCCTGCCTGCATACTCAGTTGACATTTCGAAGAGTCAGAATTAAAATAAACAGAGTGGCCGTGGCAGAGTTCTGAAGAGTCGAAAAAAGGGCCAGTGAGAGAAAAGGGTGCCATTTCTAAAGCTACTCTGCAAATTTCGAATTTTCGCACGATATTTAACAACCATCAGTTCACATAACAGTGTAATAGTGTTGTGATAGGCAACCGTGTTACATTTTAAATGTACTTATTTGAAAATATCAATTTTTGAAAAAATTATGAGGGGTCTTTTCCAAATAAAAAAGGGCAAATCAAACAAAGGCAACGCTGACCGCGAGAATACAAAAACAATTCAACTTGCTCAGTCAACGCGTTCGGATTCCTAGTCACGACCAATCTAGTTGACGTTTTACATAAACTATGAATCCGAACGTCCCCAATGACTAGGCGAAATGTCATTAGCACTAGGACTAGTTAGGAAGTATTGGCCGCATTCAAGAATCTAGTTATCTTAAGTCGACTAGATTGGTCTGGATAAGATGTAACCTGAACGCAAAAACTAGATTGGTCGGGAACGTCACTTTTTCTACGTCATCCACATACCCGAACTGTCAACTTAGTACTCAGTCACGAATTTCTTGACTAGATTCGTCTGCTACCCCTCCATAAACGTCAAATGTCACAGGTGCCACCGTGACCGATTTAAACCAATCACAACCGAGATAGATCTAGTCAGACAGCTGTCAGAATTACTAAACTAGATACTTGAACGCCCTCATTGTCTGCGTTAAAATCGTCTTTTATTAATATTTTTGGATGCTCATTATTTACAGAAGTTTCCTCATTAATATTCCAGAGAACGGCGTCCTCCTAAAATCCAAAATCCATCCGTAACGGAAAGCAATTTCAATACAATATCATGTACATTTTTCTTTAGACGAATGACGAACAATATCTACGTAGCCAATTGAAATCAGAGCAGAGCGTTCAAGAATCTAAATTGTTCCAAGTAAATATTTTTTTACAAAAGAAGCCGAAACTTTAAGAAAACGCCCATTGTGTTTCCAGATAATTCATCAGACACCCACCGACATTAGGGCTGTTTTTTTGAGCTTCGTTCTCAGCAAAGCAAAGCAAAGCAGGATTTTTAGCACGCAAATACAACAACTACTATGAGTTTTCGAACTGTCAAGTAGAGCGTAGTTGTTGTAATTGCGTGCTGAAAATCCTGCTTTGCTTTGCTTTGCTGAGATCGAAGCTCAAAAAAACACACCTAATATCAATGGGAATGTTCAAGTACCTATCTAGTTTAATACGTCTGACAGCAGTCAGACTAGATGTATCTCGGCTCTGATTGACTGAAATTGGTCATATGGGCAGCTGTTTTATTTGACGTTTATGGAGAAGTAGCCGACAATAATGTAGTCAAGAAATTCGTGACTGAGTCCTAAGTTGACAGTTCGGGTATGTGGCTGACGTAGAACAAGTGACGTTACCCACCAATCTTATGTGGTTTTCCATTGGGATCAAAAATCAGTCTTTTTTTTTTTATCTAAATCACTTTTCGCGTTCCATTGGGCAGGAAAATCAATCTTTTTTTCGATTCGGATCACTTTTTGCAAATCTCGATATTTTTTCAGATTTACACACACCAATCTAGTTTGCACAGCTGCGCGCAAATGCGCAAAGCTTCGTGAAAACCAAAATAGCTATGAATATGATTTTGGAGGAATTATTATCATCATTATCTCCCTCGTCATCTGAAGACTACAAACCACTAATAATACTTCATTTGTATCTACAACAAGGAAAACATTTTTGAGGTCGATATCCATTTGCGATTTTGCCAGAAACGAATGCAATTTGAACAGCTGATATTGTTGTCAATTAACGTACTAATCCATTTACAAAAGCAGATCAATTTCGTTGCGCGTTCCATGAGCACCGTAAAATCTGAGATCTGAAAAAGATTTCTGGTGGTCCCAATGGAAAACTACATTATTTTTTGGCCTCAGGTTACACTCTTATCCAGACAAATCTAGTCGACTTAAGATGACTAGATTCTTGAATGTGCCCAATCCCTCATATACTATATCCTAGAATGACAATAAACAAATGATACAAATACAATGAACGTGTGCGAATAGAGAGTGGAGAATTGTACCAATCAATCTACTACAATTACCCACTTTTCCGTCATCATTTCGAAGCAGCTGCGTGCTGCAAAGCGAAAAGGAGAGCGAAATGTTTCGTTCATGATTTTGGTGTGTCACTTTTGTATGGGATGTTGCGTTTCGGAACAGGTCCGTACTATGCTTTAGACGACAAGTCTATGAAAAATAGAGAAAAATTGCTTTATTTGCTGCAACCAACGGACAGTTTTACCTATAGTAATCTATTATAATTGCCCACTTCAACGTAATTTTTCTATGGAACTACTATAAAAAAGAAAAGTAGGACATATTATTTCTGTTTATGTTATTGTTGTGCTGTAATATGCAAATATTAAATTGAAATTTATTTAAGGCTGATTAAAATATTTCGCATTTATATCTTTACAGTTTGAGAGCAAATGTTGTAATCAACATAATTAAAGTCAAGTGGGAATTACTTGATTTTGACATTTAAATACGTTTTGCTGTACATTTCAGTAGGGGAAAATCTTGAAAGAAGTTGGATGTGGGTTTTTGTTCGTTGTGTGCTGTGCAAAGTTTAATGTTTTATAAAAAGAAATTCATTTGTTTTCATTAGTTTAATAAAGGATCTCTGACGCCTATTGCCGTCTATTTATTAAAGTATCCAACGAAACACAGGCCAAAGAAAAGTGTCGACCCGCAGCGACGTCAGCCTTTGATAATGTTGGTGAAAATAATTGCTTAAATCATAAATTAAACAAAGTAAGTTCCATAATCCACTCCTACTAATATGCTGGAGAAAAGCGACCATATTTCCCTTACTCTGCCGGTGCCTGGTGGCGCCAGCGCTGGCATCGAAATTCCAAGGAATTCGCAACAGCGAAAAAGCTTCCGCCGGGTGAGTAAAAAAAAAATTTATCATTTTTTGTATGCGCAAAAAAAGAAAAAAAGAAAAACCCCAAAAATTCTATATATATACACACAATGAACGAAGCAGTGCTAATGAAATAAAGACTTTTCAGATTTGGAATCAACTGCCGCGGTGCCAAAGAAATCTCATAATACTAACAATATCCGCAGTGTGTATAACTTTGGTTCTCTTTCCCACTTTGGTCTCGGAAATTTCAAAAGAACCATCCGCCGCAGATGCCGTGGACGAAGGATCAGCTGGGGACAGCGCATCGCTAGGCATCGGACACATAAATGTAGCGGCATTCAAAGATGTAAGTGATCATGATTATGTATTTCCTTTTGCTAGTTAAAATCAAGGTCGCTTTGAAAAATTTCGTTTACATTTCCATGTTTTTCGTGGCAAATACTGTGCAAATACATTCGACACACGATTAACGAATATAATGTACACGCAGAGGGAGGACTGATAAGGCTGTTTTCATTTTTATTTTATTTGATCTAACTGGTTTTTGGTTGTTTCACAGAGTACTTGAATAGTGTTTATCTAATCAGGTGTTGGCGAGCGTGTAGGTAAATATGTATTCAATTGAGTAGATAAGTGCGTGTCTTTATATCTCCTATTTGCGACTTAAAACATATATGGCACTCTGACATTGATCTATTGACGTGGTCTTGATGGATAGTCTTAGGATTCGCCTTTTCTACTCGCAGTTACTGAAACAAGGTTGTAGTACTTTTTTTTTTTGGTTACCAATTGGGTCATTTTCCAACAGTAGTTAACTGACTATATCGCTCTGAATAAGTGGAGCGATGGGCTACTTAAACTGTCTACACATCGCACGATGTAGTACAGATTAGCAAGTCAAACACATACCTACGGAATGAGACTGAACTGTTTTTGTTTCTTTTGTGACTGAACTCGCATTTAAAACACGATCATCCTTAATCAATGAACTAAGTGCTTATCGGGGTATGGTGGCCTCGAAATGTGATTTACATTGAGCCGCTGTGTAACTTTTCTTTATAAAATTCCAAATATTTCTGCTCAGATTTGCACTTTCTTAGACTTGGACTTAGAGTTGGAAAAGCGTTTTTAACAGCAGTGCTATAGAAGCCCCTTTTTGTTATGGCGCACTCAGTTGAGTTTAAAATACTTATTTTTCGTTCAACCAAGTTCAGAGCAGCGTCCCCTTTGAAATCTTTTCTGAGGTCGTTCCGATATGTGTTCTAGCGATGCTATAAAGAGTACGGCTTTAATCAGTTTCCCGATTACCTTTCGCGTGTTGTTACACTAGACAAACGTTGTAAATGCCTGCTCATAACGCGCAATTACTTTCGCATTAAGATTTGTCGTACATGAATACTTCTCAGTTTCATTACTGTAATAATAGATACCGTCTGCACATCAATTGAGCTTACTAAATACGAGATAACAATTTAATTGAAGTTCACACCATCAACGTCACGCTATGCAACACGTCGTAATATCGTCTATTGATGATAGAAAAATCGATAACTCACTTTCCTTGTTCTATTTGCAGCACAAAGTTCACCTTAAAGAACACCATCAGGCTGACACAGCACCAGACACATCGAAACAGAAATTCGAAATCCCTCCAACGCCTGAGCGCATCAACCTGCTCATCGAACCCTTAAAAGTCATAGACGCCGATCCGCCCAATGTTGTGGATGAACCCAGAATCGGTCTGATACAAAATGATGGAAATGCCGCAGCCGAAAGTGGTATTGATGACTTTATCAATCACCTAGAGGAAACCACCGATCTCACCCCAGCGGACTTCAAGGGAGCATCCAATGATCGGCAACGAGCTGTTGTAGGTGCATTCAAACACTCATGGAAGGGCTACAAGGAGTACGCATGGGGACATGACAACCTGAAGCCGGTATCAATGAGTTCCCATGATTGGTTCGGCCTTGGATTGACGATTGTCGATTCACTGGACACCATGTATATTATGGATCTGCAAGAAGGTATAATTTGCAACTTAATAATCATTCAACATTCAACACCGCTCCGTCTTCTTTCTAGAATTCGAAGAAGCACGCAATTGGGTTGATCAGTTCCTTAATTTCGACATAAATCGTGATGTAAATCTATTTGAAGTCACCATCAGGGTGCTGGGTGGCCTGCTAACCTCATACCACTTGAGCGGCGATAAGATGTTCCTTAAGAAATCTGTAAGTACCCTGATTAGACTCGTTCGTAAATGTGGACTGATAAGAGTTTTATTCTTCTTCAAGGTTGAATTGGGTAATCGTCTACTTCCGTGTTTCCTGTCACCTTCTGGCATTCCATATTCAGATGTCAATCTCGCATCGATGTCGGCTCATTCACCGAAATGGTCACCCGACAGTTCAACCAGCGAAGTGACTACATTGCAATTGGAGTTTAGGGACTTGAGTAGAAGCACTGGCAACAAGATCTACGAAGAGGTGAGTGTGCGAATGTGTAAATATTTACGTTTTCACGCGGAAACTGATGAACAATACTACACACGCTTTGTTTGACATGGCAAATATTGTCGGGTTTTAGTGCTGTGATTGTTTGGGTAGATAGAAGTAATATGTTTGCGCTGAGTTTAAGTGGGATAATGGGAGTAGATCATAAAGCGGTACAAGCAGTTTAGTTTATTTAGACATTGGCGGTAAGATAAACCCTGAGGGTGTGTTGGCATCTTTCGCCTTTAACCCACGAACTGCTTCAAGGTCTGCCACCCTAAAAGTGACCTCAACCAGCAAGACCTACATATAAAATGAAATATAAAGAGGGCTGCAATCACTGCTCGCCTGATTACTAATATCTATTTTGAATGCGTTCTCTCTTAGATAACGATTCACCTCTTTGTCGACCACTGTTTTGATTTGGCGAACCTTATCAATTTTTAACATGTTTACTTTATTGACAACCAGAGACAAGCCGTATTGACCAATTCCTATTGCAGGCTGTTCATCGTGTCAATGAAAAGGTGCACGCCCTCGAGAAGCACAATGGACTGGTTCCAATATTCATAAATGCAAACACGGGCACTTTTAGGAACTTTGCAACAATCTCACTGGGCGCCCGAGGAGACTCATACTACGAGTACCTCCTCAAGCAATGGATTCAAACAGGCCGAAAAGATGGCGATTTGTAAGTATACCATCGAAGGAAACATTTCTTTTGCTATAACGCGTCGACCAATTTCAGCTTAATAGAGGACTACAAGCTGGCCGTTGACGGTGTCATCAGCCACCTGGTACGCAAGACGCCCAAAGAACATCACGTTTACATCGGTGAACTAATCAACGGCAAGGATTTCAAAGCGAAAATGGATCACCTTACCTGCTACTTCCCGGGAACACTCCTCCTCGGTCATAAGTTTGGAATGCCCGAATCTCACCTCACACTGGCCAGGGATCTGCTCGAGACATGCTACCAAACCTACATGAAACAACCCACAGGACTGGCCCCCGAAATCACCTACTTCTCCACAGTAGAAGACGACGATCCAGAGATTCAAGTCCGATCCAACGACGCCCACAATCTGCTCCGACCGGAATTCATCGAAAGTTTGTATTACTTCTATGCCATCACCGGCAATCGTACATATCAAGATATGGGCTGGAACATCTTCCAGTCGTTTGAAAAATATACCAAAGTCACCAATGGCTACTCCTCCATAGGCAATGTCAAATCAGTCTTCAACACCCGTCTGCGTGATATAATGGAGAGCTTTTGGCTAAGCGAAACCCTAAAGTATTTCTATCTGCTATTCAGTGATGATCGCAACGAAATCGATTTGAATAAGTTTGTCTTCAACACTGAAGCTCATCCGCTTCCGATTCGAAGTAACTAGAGATGGGCTGCGCGAACGGCGATCACCGCTGGATTGTGGTCTTTGTAAATAGAACCAGACGATTAACTGCGATTTTGTGTGAATGTAAATTATTTATAACAAACGACGGCTTTGGAATGTGACCTTTTGTAAAAAAAGAAAATTCCAAAAAGCAAGCACATTATAATCTCACTAGGTAGTTTTTAATGCACCAAGTAGTGTAAGGTCAAAGTCCCTGGGAGGCTGGTTAACGTACATTATTATGTTTGTGTTTAGGCGTTGTAGTTTTATTTATATATAGTTGAATGTTTTGCAAAACAGAATTGAGCTTCAAATGGTAGACGATGCCCGTCTGTGCGTAAGTAATCTAAAGCATCACTTAGGGAGTAGAACTGAGTACACTTGTTGGTTGTGTGCAACCTAATGCATGTTTTGTATATAATTTTTGAAATGAGCTTAAAATTACCGAGAAGATGCCACAGTGGCATTATTAATTTAAGAGTTTTATCCTTGTTGTATATAAAATTTAAGTAATTACTAATGTAAGTGCATTGTTGTCGGTTGTGTAAAATATCGCTAATATAAACGAGAAAGGGGAATACCACTACCACTCATTTGTGCAGCCAAATTCAGCTTTCGAATATATAGTTTTCTCCGACATGTTTCCCTCTTTGGTTTTACCAAATAAGTGCGACACTTGAAATCGATGTGATCTCCTGCTCTAGGGAGTGTGCAGGTACATGATGAAAGAAATGTGAAATAATCTTGGGTGGGGTAATATTGTTACAATTCTTATGTTAAATAAACTGAATGACTTGTCGCTTACCTATCGGTCTGCTTCGAGCCTCAGGGTCATTTCGCCCAATCAGCATGCCGTCGTTGGCAATAGCACCGATGGGGCAACACTGTTGTATGTGATTTAAGTGGTCATTAATATATCTGAAATATATGTATCTAACTGAAGAGCAGCATACTTTTAAGCGAGATCGGTCCAATATAACAACATCAAGAGAGCAATATGAAACCTTAACTCCAGAACCATCTCCGTAGACTTGTACTTGTTTTTTGAACACTACTCGGACACAATCAGCTTTTCTTTCGCTGGTGCATTTTATCATAAACCGCGTTATTTGCCTCGTCTCGAATCTGGAAAAAGGCCTTAAACCAACAAGTCCCCTTGTTGGTGTGGACTTTCCTACACAAGTAAATTTCTTCACCAAACGGTCAGAAAGTTGCTGATCGCACATTTATTGAATCCGTTTCCCAAATCACATAAACTTCCTCTAGATGTTGGAATTTTATTCTTTCGCGTGGTTTTTAACGGATCTTCGTCGCGATGTCTACCATTTTACACTAAACCATAACTATACATGGTAGTACCAGTAATAAACATAAGTCAGTTATCCGCAGATGAACTCGCTGGCGAACAAAATCGTCTTCCAGGGAACTCGAATAGGACATATTACGAATCGCCTGGTACTGACCCGCCTCGTCCTCGAACTAGTTAGAATTTATTTAAATGCATTCATGGAACTAAGGCTATTTTACTTATGAAACAAAAACATATTGCTCGTTCACCGATGCCTCGACTTGACCCCTGATCAGCGTTGCCACTTCAAAAAAAGAGGAGCGCAGTAGATGAAATATGTAGTAGATTGGATCTTTCCGCAGTAGATTTGTTTGCTTTACAAATAATCACTTTAATATTGTTTTTATAAACGTTCCATTAATTAAATTAGCATTTTGGAAATACTTAAACCCAGGAGAGTGAGCTCTATGGGTGTCCAGCAACCGTTTCTGACTTTCATTTCCCTATAAAAAATTACATTTCCACGAGTATTTACGTTAAGTTTGTTTCGTAGTTTATTTTTCAAATGTCTTACAATAGAACAATGTTAACTTTTTTGTTTGTGGTACAAGAATTTAAATTTCAAAAAACCTCTCAGATCAAAATCCCGTTAGTTAAGCAGAAAACGAGAAAATAATAGAAATATAGACAAAGACAGAGATTAGTTTCATGATTTATGATATCCTGAATGAAAGCAGCCAAGGTGAACTCATTTATAAAGAGAATGTGGCCAAGTTCACAATAAGTTGGCTTCGTTCAGACGTTCTTTGCAGCGGTTATTTCGAATGACAGTTTTGTACAGCTGTCCAAGAGAAGGTTTATCAAACAAAAAAAGTGAGGTAGATTGGATTTAGTGGCAGCAGATTTGTTTTTTGCGTGCAGTAGATCTACTGCTGTTGCAGCAAAGTTGCAACGCTGCCCCTGATGTGCTGGGACAGTGTAGTGAATTCAAATCTGCGAAAAAATATGAGCGAACTGTTTTGATGGATTTAAAGGATTGTATACATCGGTTTGTAGGCGCAGTAGCTCAGTGGTTAGTGTGTTGGACTGCTATGCGAGGGGTCGAGGTTCGAATCCCGCAAAAAAATCCCAAATTCCGACTTAGGGTTTTTTTCACTGCGCCACCTCTCGCGAACGTCTGACAAACATCCGAGAGTATAAATGTCTTGAAAAAGCTTCTCAATTAGCCGTTTGGAGTCGGCATAAAATTGTAGATCCCTTCCATTCGTTCCAAAAAAGGAAAAACTCACACAAAACGAATGGTTGTGAGAAGCTAGGCCTAGGGTCCCTCCGGGCCTGTTGCGCCAACTATTTTTTTTTTTTTATACATCGGTGAACGCATCCAATGTCCCTTACATGGGTGTAGTAGTATTGTTTGGAAAATATGGAAACAAAAATATCACCAATAAATCTAACAAAAGTATTTCATGTCAGATTTATATTAGAAGTTCTAGGCCTGTCGAGTGTCGAATTGTAATAATTAGGCCTTTTTCTTTACGATAATGCATTCGAATACATTTAGTCAAACTTCGTTCCCTCACGCAAAAGTTGGGTAGAAGTGAACGAAGTTTGACTTATGTATTCGAATGATTTATCGTAAGGGAATAATTGTACTATTGTACTTTTGGGATCGACGCTACAATTTACACAGAAAGGATGGCGTTATTAGTTTGCACAAGAACAATTCCCAGCAGATTCCCAGCATGTATCCCAATCATTTATCCGATTTATAAAATATTGGTAGAAATATGTATAGTGGAAAATATATATATTTCAATTGTTTGAGGTATATTACCAAATTAAATGCCACTTATTGTAAATTCGTCGTCTCACATTATAATCTATAATATCTTCTTATTATATACGACCGCCATGTTCCTTTGTGTATATTGAGGTGAGGAAACCGTGAGCTAGCTATGGTAACATTACGTCCCGCAGCAAAATCAATCAGCCTAAGTCCGTTTCCAGACGTGGTGTCGTGTAGGCTGTGTTTTCCGATTGTTCTACCAAAGATGTCCTCCTTTCCTATTTTGGCGTTAAAATCACCCAAGACGATTTTAACGTCATGCTTAGGACATTTCTCATATGTTTTGTCGAGGAGCTCGTAGAAACATTCTTTGGTAGCATCGTCTTTATCTTCTGTGGGGGCGTGAGCGCATATCAGGCTGATGTTGGCGAATTTAGCCTTGATGCGGATAGTTGTAAGGCGTTCACTAACGTGTCGAAAGCTCAAGACTTCTTGCCTAAGTCTGCCGCTTACAACAAATCCGCATCCAAATAGACGCTGCTTTTGTTCCCTATAGCAGTCACCGTAGTAAATGTCACAGTTTTTCATCCTTCTTTTGCCCGGCCCATCCCACCGCATTTCCTGGATGGCGATGATACCTGCTTTGTAGCAGTCTAGGGCCTCCGCTAGTTGTTCGGCTGCACGCGGTCTGTTCAGAGTTCGAACATTCCACGTGCAGATCCGAACGTCATTGTCCTTTTTTCGTTTTGCAGGGTCGTCAACAGTGAATCCGTCCTTATCCGAGGCTTTTGGTTGCTTCGCAACAGTGCTTTTTTTTCCGTGGTAGGGTAGTTAACCCCACGCACAACCCCCAACCTGGAGGACCAGGCCATTTCTGTAACCCCTTGGGCAAAAGGAGCCGGATTATTCCGGAGTCAGTAACCCGCTGCAGGGATGTGAGAGCTGCCGTTGACCCATTAAGGGCCCTTCCGCCACCATCTCTATTTCAACACCCTGACTAGTGCTGAAAAATCCTCAATGACCTCAGCTCCAAATACGTCGAAGTAGCTCATTGAGGTATCTGCCATGTTGACTGTTGACGCCACCGTTGATTCAACTATGTGAATTCATCCGCCGTACGTCCTCTTTCTGAGGGGCTCATGTAAGACCTCTGAGACTCGATCAGGCAGTCATTCCGACAGAGCATTATAGTGTTGCTATTTTCTTCGTGTTCAACACTCGCGCTTATAAGTTTAGCAAGTCATGCCCGGAAGGACAAGACCAGTACCCGGTGGCTACCACGCGGAGGTAAAATAAGCACAATTGATGTGTATGAACAGTTACAACGCCTGGGCATCGCCAAGTTGACGCCAATCAGTGCCTACCCTATTCATACAACACCCAACCACCTCTTATTATATACTATACAAATATAATTAAGGGTAACAAAATCAGTCTCCCGCGATGGATTTATATAAGTCGCTCCTTGAATGCAAAAAAAAAAAATATATATTGCTCTTGTAATAGCAAAGAAACGGTAGACTTTCTTTACCTAGTTTTATTTATTGTACATGTTTACTTTTTTTTCTAAGCCGATTAAAAAGGATGCACTGACTGTCGCCTTTGTAAATTACTGCTATTTTGAAATGGGTTTGCTAACTGCACATTTTTATTCCATTGACAACTTTTTTCCTGCTCTTTCTTTTCTTCTATTTTTTTATTGGTCAATTATGTGGTGATAACATTTTTTGAAATATGTAATAACAAAAAAAACAACTCTTTGTTAAAAATGCAAACTGTTATGGATCAGTAGTAATAAAATAAAGAAACAAAGTAACTAACATCCTAAGACTTAGTAGATTCTAATAAAGAATAATTTATAATTAAAGATACAATTTTAAACAATTTACTGTTTTTTTTTTTTTTTTTTTGTAGTTGTAGTAAGCTTAAAAATAAACAAAAAATATATCGATTGTTTGTATGTGATTTTGTAGTATGTGAATATGTAGATATTTAATTGCAATACAAGCTCATTAAATTTAGTCCCACTTATACGTCCACCTAATGCGCAATATTTAATATTTTTGTTTTGTTTTTGCAATGACTTTAACAGCGATAAACTAAAATCAAACCATAGGTATCCTTCTATCTCGATCAATTTAGTAGTAATAATATTGTTTTGTTTCTGAATAATAATGAAAATAAAAAGAAACCAGTTTTAAAACAAACTTGTGTGTATTTATTTTGAAACTACTAAAAGTTAACACAACGTCTAGATGCTGAATGTATTAAAAAAAATGCATATATTTGCATAAAGACCCTTGGTCTATCTGCTTACAGCCTTATTTAAGATTTTATTTGTTGGGACGAATGGATCCGTTTACTCAAAGAAAATTGACGGAATTGTTGCTGCTTTTAAGTTCTAGGAATTCCTTGTCTACAAGAGGTTAACTACACCAAAATTCGCTAAAAAGGCGGGTAAGTAAAACCTTTCACAAATTACCGTTAGCCGATAGGCGATATTCATGCTTATTTTGACATTCCAACGAATAGCCAATTCATACGAATGTCTCTATTCGTTCGAATGAACATTGTGTGTATTTTGATAGACATTCGTTAGAATTGGCTAGGTATTCGTTCGAATGTCAAAATAAGCATGATTTTCGTCTCAAGATGAAGCTTTCTCGAATTATTCGGCCCTAGCGAGGTATCCGTCGGAACGGAAAATTCTCCGCAACGCACACTCTTTCGGAGGCTCAAATTCCATTCGAGGTGTCCGATTTCGGAAGAGAAATAAACTATTGCGATGGCGCACCGCACCGCACTCCAAATCGTAAACAAATTCCGCAACCAATTTCTGTCGGAGGATATCGGAACCTAGCTGTCAAAAATTTAACAAAAAAATGCACTTCATCGCACTTCAACGTAATTCGCCGATATGCGTTACAAAATGTCGGAACAAATCTCCGAACAGTTGTTCCGAAGAATACCTCGCAGCAAAAATCTTCCGAATCGTATAAAGTCGGAGAATTTTCCGTTCCGACGGATACCTCGCTAGGGCCGATTTACTCTCCATCGAAACAATTTGAAATCCGAAAGACGTGGCCATATGAGCTTGAATAGTTCGGGCATATATAAAGATTTCGAGAGATATTCGAATCAGACTACTTACCCAGAGAGACTCTCTGGATCTCTCCAGAGTTCTTCCCTGGGCTCAATTCATAGTGTTAATGCTATCATCTGTTTATGAGAGATCTGTTTCATCGACAGGGTCTCGACCCAATTATGCCCCAAGATCTTCATTCTCCTGCCAGCCGACGCCGCACATTGACACAGTATATGTGCCGCTGTCTCAGATTCCTCCAGGCATAGTTCACAGGTTTTATCCTCTCTAAGGGCCATCTTTCAAAAGTGATACCCGAAATTACCATGTCCTGTTGACAAAGCCGCCACCCATTTCAACGTTCCTCGACTCATGCTCAGAACCCTTCTTTGAATGGAGCTGTTCGGCCACTTAATTGCCATTTTAGTCTGTCTACATTGTTCCACGGTTGACCACCTTCTGAGCAATCTTATCGATTGGTCACCATCCTGATCGCGTCCATGGTTGCCTGTCGGCCGCCAGCAGGGGTTCATCCGCGCCACCGAAAAAAAGCGTCGGTCAAGTCTCGGAAGCATTCTTTCATGCTGGCTAGCCCGGCCAAAGCCCAAAGAAGCCCTACTCTAAGCCTAAAACTACTAACTTAATAACTATACCTTAAAACTAATGTGGTTTTCCATTGGGACCACCAGAAATGTTTTTCAGATCTCAGATTTTACTGTGCTCATGGAACGCGCAACGAGATTGATCTGCTTTTGTAAAAATGATTAGTGCGTTAATTGACAACAATATCAGCTGTTCAAATGGCATTCGTTTTTGGCTAAATCACAAATGGATATCGCCCTCAAAAATGTTTTCCTTCTTGTAGATACAAATGAAGTATTATTGGTGATTTGTAGTCTTCAGATGACGAGGGAGACAATGAAGATAATAATTCCTCCGAAATTATATTCATAGCTATTTGTGTATTTTGCTATTTTGGTTTTCACGAAACTTTGCGCATTTGCCTCGAAATGAAACTTCTTAAACTGACGTTAAACAGCTGTACAAAGTATATTGGTATGCGTAAATCTGAAAAAATATCGAGATCTGCGAAAAGTGATCCGAATCGAAAAAAAGATTGATTTTTCGTCCCAATGGAACGCAAAAAGTGATTTAGATCAAAAAAAAGATAGATTTTTTGTCCCAATGGAAAACCACATAAGGAGGATGGTATGTTAGTAGCACCCCATTGTCGTCGAGCCACATTGTATAGGGTCCTGTTGGAATAGTATTTTATGTCCTCAGATTCAGGAGTTCTAAACAACCCTAGACAGCCCTAAGGCATTGCCTCTCAAGCACCCGAATCTTTTCCATATAGGGAGGCGCTATATTGAACCACGGGACAGCCACAAGCGATGATAGGCCTTATAAGGGCCACGTAGCAAATTACCTTCACCCTGGAGTCATGCTGCGAAACAGTCTCCTTGTCAGAGCGTAGGCCCCCTTAGCGCCAGCAAGACAAGCATCTATATGTTTGTCAAAATACTATTACTGGTCGAGTCGGATGCCGAGATACCTGACCACTTTTTTCACCACCAATGGTCGTCCCTGCTGTCCAATAACTGTTAATTTTCTCCAGTTTTTTCTGGTATCCTTAGAGGCCCCAGCCAATGGAGTCTTGAATGGGGTCGAATCGCCACTTCCGTGAACGAGCTAGCCGTTCACGGAATAAAGTTGGTTTTGCATGTGAAACAAAAACAAATTCCGTCACGAAATGCTCGATCACGGAGGACGCGATTCGACCTCAGGATTGTTTTCGACCGAAGGAAATTGATTTTCAATACCTCTTAATTTGCTCGAAGTCAAGCTGCAGAAGGATGTTGATGACCTCGATTTTTGGTCCTGATCTGTACGCCACTAAATCGTCTGCGTACGCTATCCTATAATATATATCTTATTCACCCCTATCGAGGTATCCATTCGGAATGGATTTTTTTTGTTCGAGATTTATCCGTTCCGATACAACTTTCAGAAAAATTCTCCGATGACATTATAGCGCACCTTGTCGCATTGCGTGGAGCCGCGTTATATCACCTACTTTTGACAGCTACACGGCACAATTTTTCCGAAGCAACTAATTGCTGCGGAACATTTTTCGGAGAAAATTCCGAGACGAAAGTAAAATCCGATCGGAACTCAAATTGCGTTCGAAGTATCCGTTTCGGAACAAAATAAATGAAGCATATAAACGCGTTTATTTCACATGAAAATATTCCGCAGCAATTCGTTGTCGGAGAGCTTCGGAATAAATGTGCCGTGTGGCCGAGCGTGTGGCTGTCAAAAGTAAGCGGTATAACGCGGTTCCACGCAATGCGACAAGGTGCGCTATATGTCGTCGGAGAATTTATCCGAAAGTTGTATCGGAACGGATACCTTGAATGGAATTTTTCCGATTTCGTACAGATCGGAGAAAATTCCGTTCCGAACGGATACCTCGATAGGGTTGATACTCTTCATGCAACGATCCGAATAGTTTTGATAGATTGAATGCACATCTCCAACACTTCGTTTTGCGGTGCAATAAAAACTACTTGTCCTTTAATGTTATGTGGTTTTCCATTGGGACAAAAAATCAATCTTTTTTTTGATCTAAATCACTTTTTGCGTTCCATTGGGACGAAAAATCAATCTTTTTTTCGATTCGGATCACTTTTCACAGATCTCGATATTTTTTCAGATCTACACACACCAATATAATTTGCACAGCTGTTTTACGTCAGTTTAAGAAGTTTTCTTTCGAGAGAAATGCGCAAAGTTTCGTGAAAACCAAAATAACAAAATACATAAATAGCTATGGATACGATTTCGGAGGAATTATTATCTTCATTATCTCCCTCGTCATCTGAAGACTACAAATCACCAATAATACTTTATTTCTATCTACAAAAAGGAAAACGTTTTTCAGGTCGATATCCATTTGTGATTTAGCCAAAAACGAATGCCATTTGAACAGCTGATATTGTTGTCAATTAACGCACTAATCCATTTACAAAAGCAGATCAATCTCGTTGCGCGTTCCATGAGCACCTTAAAATCTGAGATCTGAAAAAGATTTCTGGTGGTCCCAATGGAAAACCACATTAGTAAATTCGGTCATTACTTTTCCCCGTCGTACTCCGCCTTTCATTTACGTTTATTTCTGTGACCGTAATGTTATTCAGTGTGTATCTTTGATAAAAGATTTAGGTGTTATGTTATGTGGTTTTCCATTGGGACCACCAAAAATGTTTTTCAGATCTCAGATTTTACTGTGCTCATGGAACGCGCAACGAAATTGATCTGCTTTTGTAAATGGATTAGTGCGTTAATTGACAACAATATCAGCTGTTCAAATGGCAATTGTTTTTGGCTAAATCACAAATGGATATCGCCCTCAAAAATGTTTTCCTTGTTGTAGATACAAATGAATTATTATTGGTGGTTTGTAGCCTTCAGATGACGAGGGAGATAATGAATATAATAATTCCTACGAAATCATATCCATAGCTATTTATGTTTTTTGCTATTTTGGTTTTCACGAAACTTTGCGCATTTCTCTCGGAAGCAAACTTCTTAAACTGACGTAAAACAGCTGTGTAAATTATATTGGTGTGTGTAGATCTGAAAAAATATCGAGATCTTCAAAAAGTGGTCAGAATCGAAAAAAAAGATTGATTTTTCTGCCCAATGGAACGCGAAAAGTGATTTAGATCAAAAAAAAGATTGATTTTTGGTCCCAATGGAAAACCACATTAGATAGTAATCTATCCAAATCATCCTACATTTACCACTATCACAATTCACAAAACAATAGATAGCCATACGCTAAAAAATGTATATTTGTCGTTTGTTCGATCGCTGTCGGAATATTCGTCTATTGTTTGGTATCCATACTCCAATACATACTCATGTTTTAAAAATCGAAACAATTCAAAAAAAGATTTCTTAGGTTTGCCCTCAGATGTCTTCCTGGGTCGGATTTTAAGCACTTACCCCCTTATTCAGCCCGATTACAACTTATGGGACTCGAGTCTCTTGAGCTTAGGATAAAGGTGTCAATAGTTGTTTTTGTCCACAGAATACTTATTGCGTGAATTCAGGATTCACTCTCCTGATATTTTAAGTCTTGTAGGTCTTAATGTTCCATCTTCCATCACTTACTTTGCGCAATAACACATTCTTTTATATTCCTCGTTCTCATACAAATTACGGTAGATTCTCCTCTTTAAATGGTTTAATGTTGTGCGTCTTTAATTGACATTTCGTCGCCCCAACATTGGGTTGCCGTAAACGCCATTTTAAAGTTTTTGGGAAATCGCATTTAAAGTTTTGACAGCTTATAGCACGAAAACCAACCGCTGAGATTTTTCCATTTTTTGACATGATATTATCACGGAAATCCTCTTTCAAAAAATGTAAGAAGTTATTCTAGAACGCTTTAAGTTTTTAAAATATTTAAAAATTATTAAAAAATGAGTTTGCCGTATACGCCACTAAAATCAATACTCTTTTATTTAGTCATACACATACGTCAAAAATTGTGCCCATACGGTATTCCAATAATAAATTAGTACAAAATGCATATACTTAAAATCAGGAAATAAAGTTCACGTTTTTATGTTTAAAAAAAAAGACAACGTTTTTGAGAACAAAATATATAACAAACAAAAGATATAATGTCCAGGTGTATTCGTAAAACCGAAAAATTCGTAATATCGAGAACATTTTAGTTTTGCGAAACGTTAAATAAAATATACAATTTGTTTCTTTCATTAGTTTTATTTCATTTACTCATAAAATTAAAAAAAAAAAACTATTCAAAGTAGAAAGGAAAAAAGTTATTCATTTTTTAAAAAGAAATCACCAATAAACGTTTGTTTTCATAAACTTTGAACGCAGCAATTTACAGGTTTTTCTTGAAGACTACTAAGGTAAAAATATTTTGGAATGGTCAACGTTGTTTTCTTCGGGCCATTTAATACACTTGTTACGATTCTCAACCGCATCGATATGTTTTACTTTCTGAATAGAGTTTATACCCATTTCTGAGGAGCTAGTAATTTCATCATTGTCAACATCAATAACATCGTTTTCTTGAAATGTGCTGGTACGAATATCTTCTGCAAGAAACATTTCAGCATTGTTCCAAGATTCCAAGTCATCTGCATTGAAGTCAGACACCAATGAAATTGAAAAAGTGTACGTTATATCGATCATTCTTTACATCGGCATTCGTTATACTGCACACCACCACTGTATTTATTTCACATTTTGTAAAGTAACTACTTTTTGACAATTAATTTTTGTTTTTATAAGAAAAGTCACAAGTAATGACTTCACGACAAAAGATGGGAAGCAACAACTGAAATATTTTTCTATGAACGTTATTTATACTTTTTTACGGTCGCAGTAAATCGTATGCACGTACGGCAAGACCAAAAAAAAAAATTCTTTCTAATGACGTACGTGCATACGATTAAATAGCGTTACCTTGCATTTTGTAGACACATAAGTCAAAACAATACTTAACAAGCATTTGAAGTTTGATGGCGTAAGTTGTAGGACAATAGGACGTACGTCAAAACAATTCTGAAACAAAAATGTGCTTAAATTGTATGGAAAATTTGACGTAAATGCCAAATTTTGGCGTTTACGTCAAAACAATACGTGAACTTGATGAATTTGATGGATATACGTCAAAACCATTCTGTATATCTTTGCAACGGAAAGAGATAGAGCAAAACGGATAAAAGATTGTGAAAGAGCTACCCCGAAAACATAAGACTGCATACCAAACTCAAAAAGTGAATTTTGGCGTTTACGGTAACCCAATATTAGGGCGACGATTTGTCAATATTAGCAATACCATTCCAAATCCATCTTGTTTAATTATTTCCAAGTTTTATTTAGTTTTGTACTTGCTTTTTTTCCTCAATTCTTGTCTCTCATTTCATTAAAAAAAGGCCTAGTACTTTGTTGACAAAAAAAAATAAATAATTTTGTAATATGTTAGGTCCTAGGTCTCTTTCGCGAATGGTTGTTTCTTGTGAGGAGCTAGACACATAGAGTCCTATACGAATCTGTTTCTGTTGTGCAAGCTTTATTTGCTTTTATTTTTCCCTCCGCTTGATATTAAAATTCGCATAATTTTACCACAAAATTGAAGACTCAAATGGCTACAGGCGCGAATGTTGTTCCCTTTCCTTGATTACGATTCAAGGAATTACAAAAATTGGCTTTATATCAATCGACACTACGCTACGACCATGTTCGTGACCAAAAGAAAAGTAATCTGACCAAAGGCGGTAGTTAATTATAGAAATAAGAAACTTACCTAAGCTAAGCCATGCCATTGATGTCGCTGAACAAATAAACGTACCGCCTTCCCACATACTTAAAAAGCAAACAATCTGACCGTCAAAAAACCGAAATAATAAAACCAAAGTACTGTGTTTTTGTTTATATGTTGTCTTAGTTTGACTTTGTATATTTTATAACTGTTCTTTGTTTAAATTAAAAATAAAATAAAATAAAAAAATGTTAAATTATTGTCTAATGCTACAAATGACGACAAGAAAAATTAACTACAAATAAAATTAAATACAATTTAAGGTAAAGGTAGAGGAAAATAAGATATAAACTAATAGGTATAGCTAGGTAGGTACATTAATGAAAAATAAAATAATAATAAAATCAGTTTATCTCTCCTCGTCGCACAACAAAACAAAAAAAAAAATCCTTTAGCTAATTTTCAGTTTGTTTTTGTATTTCCTAAAAATCAAAACTACCACTATAAGTGATTAAAACTTGTTTTCCATTCTCTTTATTATCATCTCAATAATTTATAGTAGTTATTATCATCAATGTTTTTTTTTTTTTACCATCATTTATATTAATTTATAAAACACTATTTATCATAATTATACCATCATATAGTCTACAAATTTAATTTAGTTTTACTTTATCTTCTTAGTTGTCTTTCAAATGAACATTTGTTTTTAAAATTGTAGTAAGGATTATCAAAAAGATATGAAACGTAAAATCAAAACAAACAAAATACTATATATACTTTCTTTTGTAATTATAATTGTACACTATATAAGTATTGATTTAAATACATTATTACATTTTACTAGGTATTTTTTGTTTATCTCTTGAGTTTATTTGCTTTTAAGATTCAATCTTAAATCTAGAAATTACGCTTACCAATAGTATTTTCATTTATTTATAATTGTTTAAAATTCTTACACCTAGATGCTTATTTGACTAATTCGATATTTTGTTTTATTTTTCTGTTTTAAATAACCGTTTTTTGTTGTGTTGAAAATTTTGTTTAATAAATTATTAATAACCTTATGTTTTGTTTGACGTTTTAAAACTTACACACTATTTACCCTTACTAAAAATTACGTAGTTAAGATAATGCTTTTTGTTTTTGTCCACATCGATAAAAACTTTGACCGCTTTGCAATTTAAATTGATTTCTTTTTTACATTTTTATTTGCTCAACTGTTTTTTACATATAAAATTCTGATTTTGTTGCGTTTTTTGTTTTGCTATTTAATTTGTTTTGTAAGAAATATGTGAATAAGTTGAAGGTTTGTGTTTTATACAATTTACGAGTAGTAAACAACTGGAAATAGTAAGTTTAAAATTTGTTTAAAAATACATTCAATTTTTTTTTGTTTTCGTTATTGAATGTAACCATGAAAAGTATTTCTGATCCCAATATTTACAGGATTATGTATTTTGGTATGGTATTTGTTTTGCTTAGGAGAAGGATTCTGTTTGTATTTGAACTGTGTTTTTTTTTTATTTGCAATGTTTTGTTTGTATTTGATATTCAATGCTTATAAAAATATAAAATACAGTCAAGTGTTACATATTTACATTATATATAATTGGTTGATGTTGTTTACAACAACACAAGAGAAACAAGCACGTTTTACTTTGATATTTTAAGGAGGGTTTTCCGAGCGATTTTAAGGTGGACTTTGTACAATTAAAGAATCTAAGACATATGTACACGAAACGAATAAAAATTGACGTGCAACATAGCAACAATTTTGTTGCGAGGCCATTGAAGAGAACCAAGGAAATAATAAAAGGGACAAAAAGGATCAAGAAACAGCAAAAAAATAATAACGGTTGTCAACCTCTATGTTGTATTCAACAATATCGGTGACTTGGTGTTGGTACTCATCGCTTTATTGGCGCAGCGTTGGAGCTTATTCAGTTTTCATGTTTACATCCAGACAGGGGAGACAATAATCTTTTCGAGGGGAATTGTTTTCCAGAAATCAACTGTTCGTTATGATGAATAAGTGGAGTGGTTTGGAATTGCTACAATTCCAAACGAAATTGCAGTTCTACTAAACATATCCGTGATCGGATAAGTCTTGCCAGATTCTGTTTGTTTCCTGCATACAATCGGCATAATTTTGTAAATGTATAAATCAGCAACAGATGCAGTGATTCGACGTCGCCTTTGTCCTGGCATTTGTTCTTTTAACACGGAAAAATGCTGACGCTCTTTACAAACCCCTAGTAATTTTCTTGGTTCCATACCTCCACCAGGCATATAGGCTTTTTGAACCGAATATAGATACCAGTCAAAAATATGGAGACCGCCTAACGTCTTACAAGTGGTTGAATTTGACCATGAACTATGAGTTCTATGACTGATGTAACACATTGAACTATTGTCGTTTTCTATTGGGATTTTCAGATTTTGCTCTCAGATCTCAGAGTTTTCGTGCCCAATGGAACATAAAACGAGATTTTTCTTTCTTTGCATTTGTGGTGGTGCGTGTTTTAAAAGTTAGCTGTTCTTAAATTGTAATTTGTGTTTATAAAAACCCATTTAATTTATGATTGCAGCGGCCAAATGTAAATTTTTCTCTATTTTTCACAGACTTGTAGTCTAAAAACGTAATTAATAACACACTTTAAAGTTTGGCAAATGACAAGAGTTCTGGGGTGAGATTCTGTAAAAAACGAAACGAAAAACGCTTTCGTTTGCACGAAGAAATTTGCTTTTGTAACATAGGGCAAAATATTCCTGCGCACGAAAACGTTTGATCGTTTCGCCTTACAGAATCTGGCCCCTGGTTTTTGTGTAATGGCGTTTTACATTGAAGATCCGAGAGAATTGCTCCTTAAAATGAAATTTTGCAATAGGGGTAGACACCATAATGCACATCTATGTCAGATTTGGTTGCTCCCAAATTCTGTTGCTCCTGTGTTTTTGGTTTTACAGTAAATATGAATGTTTAAATGTACCAAATAAATTTATTTCTATTAAAGTAAACACATAATTGCATATATTCGGATCACATGGCGCAAAATTTGTTTCTAACAACACAAAACACATTTCAATCCGACATTTCGCTAGGCCAATTCTTCAAAAATATGCCCGACACTTCTGTCGTGTTAAGAATTGACCTGGAAGTGCACTATTTTTTTTTTTCAATGAAACATCGAAATCATAGAAAGAGCACTTGTAGATTTGCTCTTTCGGTAGAAAGGACAATTCGTTTCTTCAGTCAAAAACGCCATAAATAGACGCAAATCTCGCTCAGAGATCGAGGTTCGCAAAATTGCGCCGATGCTGAAAAACGAGCTTCCTTCAATTGAGTTCAAGCAGCTCAAGCCAGGCAACTAAAGACAACACCTTCAGTTTAACAAGAAGATAATTTATGAAGCCGATGCGGAACTAAAAAAAAATATTGTCTTTAAAAATTGGAACTTGAGGAATGTTTCGAAAGGTTCTTAGGAAATTTATCGAAATCGAAATCATTAGTTGTATAGTTGATACGCCTCATGTAACAGTCCCCAGTTCAGAAAGTATGTCTCTAGTTGGATGTAGCAACTGCTCGGACAAACAAAGGAATTATAACTCCCGACAGGGACAGAGATGAAAATCAAGTTCGGTGCATCATTTTGTGTGTTTTATTTTCAGAGAGACATTCTTTGCGATTCTCCGCCATTTGGAGAACTAAATCAGATTCAGTAATTAAAACTAAGAACACACAAGCAAAATCAAATACAAAGCTCTAAATGAAATCATACGAAAGCACCCCCCTTCGTTCTTATAACCTAAGTTTATTCCCACGGTCTCACTTTCAAAGTGCGGCCGCATTGAATTCCATTATCACATTAGCGGCGGACATCTGTCAAGAAGTCATAATCGATTTCACAGCATCGTCCATTCCGGTTACGCAACTAAAATCTCCTACACCACCGCTGCCGGTTGTGACGACATCGGCTCTAGCACTGCCGCCGGTCGTCGAACCAGACATCACCGACGAATTTGGCGAGTCAACCATCATGTTGCTATTATCACCGGTGGCATTGGGTCCAACACCGCTGATCAGGCAATCGGAGGGATCCTGCACACTACCCGCTAGAGCGCAGTGTGAATTCACCACCGACGTGGCTTGGTGTTGACTATGCTCGAGCATACTCTCGCTTAAAAAGGATCCCATAGAGTGATCCAGCGAGAAGGTGAGCGAATCTCCTTCACTATTCTGCAGATTCAGTATGCTGTCGATGGCGTTCTGCACATGTCGACTGATATCGTCGTCAAAGTTGGACGATAGGCTTCCACTGCTGCCGCCGCTTAGATTAGCAGTACCAGTACCACCCATGCCCATTACGGCGGCATCGAGTAAGCCCGCTCCGTGCAGTTGCGAGTGATGCATCTGATGCAGATGATGACGGTGGAATTGTGCTTGCTGTTGGTGTTGTTGTTGTTGCTGCTGGTGTAGGTTCAACATTTGCTGGAAGCCACCAGGGCTGTTTTCGGTATTGTGTTGCATGTTGGCCGCATGCCGCATTATCTCGGTGGGGTCGTGCAGGCTAAGTAGGTCGGGGTCGACTAGCTGGTGGTCATCGGACTTGGCGCCAGCGGCAAAACACATTTTCTTCATTTCCTGGTGAGCATGGTCGAGGATATCACCGTTCCATTGACGTTTGCGAACATCGGCTGCATCGGTAGCGCCATTGACCATATGCTGCTGCTGTTCCTGTACTGTGCTAGACATGAATTCATGAAACTGAGCCTCCATTGTCTGCATCCACTGGGGATTGTTGGACATTTGAATTTGATGTGTTTGCTGCTCCATGAAACTGCAAGAACTCGGCTGCGGCTGTTGAGTACGTCGTGGGGCCGCTCCTTGGAGGTAGGGTGAAGAGCTGGCTGCGGGGGCGAGCAAATCGCTGTTCCACGGGCGAGATTTTTCCGTAGGATTGCTAGTCGCTTCCGCCCCACCAGCAGCTGCTGCTGAATTGAAGTGTTGCGGCGCATTGATCGGGTCGTCCGCCGCAGGCGAGGGTGACTCGCTGAATAGCTCATCTAAACCAGACTCAACCATGTCCTGTGTGTTGTCGCCTTTATCCACAACAGGCGACTCGCCGAACATTGCTTCCAGTCGGTTCTCCACAGACTTGTTGCCTACCGGTTCCGAGTTGAAGAACTCCGAAAGATGCTGAATGTGATGCGAATGATGAGCATTCACTTGCTGGTGGTCCTTTCCGTTCTCGAATAGCTCCGATAGATCTTTAGGGCTCGTGGCATTCTCAAATATATCAGCCAACTGGGTGGATGACGCCCCCTCTCGCGTACTTTGATGCTGAAGCAGTTGTTGCTCGGATTTCTTTTCGGTAATGAGATTCAACTCCTTCTGTATGCACAACCATTCATCGCAAGACTCCTGCTTCTTGTCAATATCGAAGTTGCTGGTACTGCTACTTTGGTGGTTGTTGAACTGCGCCGCACTCGAATTGGCAGCTGTTGTAAAGCAGTTCACTTGGAATTCTGAGGGAATGTCATTCAGCGGTATATCTCGATTGGCTTTTAGATTGTTAAAGGCACACGACGACGAATTCACCGTGTTTGTTGAACCCCCACTCTGCATAGACGGCAGAGGGATGTGTTGTTGGTGGTGGGGATTGTGATGACCCTTCTTCATGATGAAGCTTGGAGTTATTTCCGATTCAATGTCAAAGTTGCTGTCAATGAATTCCTTCTTGACATCGTCGACCATGTCCTTTTTGATGCCATTGAACTGCGAATTGGTGGACATCTTGCTGCAAGGGTAGAACACCTGTTCCTTGTCGTCCTTCTTGATACTCATCATGCAATTCGACTTCGAGTAGTGCGACTGCATGCTGGTCAGATGCGAAGAGTTGCTGAATATTGGTGTCATGCCACGATGGAAGTTCATTTTTGTTCCATCACCGTATTCGCAGGGTTCCGACTTGACTTCGTTCTTTACTTGGCTGTTGTTGCTGCTGCTGCTACTGTTGCTGTTGATTAATTCCATTTGATGTTTCAGCTGGGAGTTGTGGTGGTGCTGAATGGGGGTAGAGCGACTCGAATCGTTCGATTGGTTATCGAATTCGCGTTTTATGGGCTTAAAACTGCTAACAGCGCTGAGCGGGTTCGATATCACACTGTTGTTATGTGTGTAGGGGTTGTGTTGATTTTGCGGACAACTCTCGGCACGCATATCGAGCAGTTCTTGTTGCAAATCCCGTACAAGCAATTGGTTAATTTGGCAAACTTCTGATGTGCGATGGTGGCGCTGCGAAAGAGACAAAGAATGTGTTAAACACGATGCAAAAAACAAAATTGGCAAATTGTTTAGTTCATTAAAGGCCGGGGGATCGTTGGCAAGGAATTTACGTAGGAGCAAGCAGAGGTCACAATATTGCTACGCATTATTGTGATCGATGGATTGATGGAGCGGAGGGGAGTTTTATTGTATCGGCTAACTTGTTAGCACCAAAAAATAACCGAACTCACCATTGACTCATAGAGAAGTAACTTCTTATACTTCCCAGCAATATCCTTGAATTTGTCGCCAAAATTCACTGCAGCGGCCTCGAATTCCTCCTCCTCCTCGACGGGAATTTCTTCATCGTTTTCATACATACAGTGATATCTGCAATGGAATAATACAAAAATACGTGAAAACTCACTCAGCGTATGTATTGGTTTGCGAAAACCCACCTGACAAGCCTCTTGACTGCCTCTTCTTTGCTCTGAAACGGATTAACATAATCCGGATTCAAACAGCTGTGCTGATCCACTTCCAATTGGCGAATGAACCTGCAAAATAAAAGCAAACGGGAAATGGCAATATGTTAACAAATGATTCACATGAAGCTAAACGATTTCAACTTTTTGAATAACACACTCACAAAGAAAGTCGGGCTAACTTCGGTTTGGGACTCTCTATTGGCACGGTGCTGGCACAGGATATAGCAGTTGTTGTTGTAGTGGTAGTGGTTGCAGTTACTGCTGTTACCGGGGAAACGGCAACGTTTTGAGCCAATGGGGCCAACTTTTGTGAAGCTGCTGGTTGAGGTGCTGGCTGGTGTAGTTGAAATTGCTGCTGAGGTGGCTGTGAAACGGTTTTCGTTTCGGTGTCAACTTTGGCGGTAACAATAGCACCCATCGGTGCGGTGGGGGCTGTTGTTATAACCGTCTTTGGCAATTCACTAGCTTGGCTAAGGTGCTGCTGAATAACTGTGGATAGTTGTTGAGGCGGCTGCTTTGCTGGTTGAATCAATTGCTGCTGTTGTGGCAGAGGTTGCGAGATATTGATGACGTGTTTGCCATCTTTCGTAATCGATTTGATTATGTGCTGTTGTTGTTGTTGTTGTTGCTGCTGCTGCTGCTGGATTTGCATTGTTATCTGCTGCTGTTGATGTTTTTGCTGCAATTGCTGTTGCTTTTGCTGGATTTGTTTGTTTTGCTGCTGCTGGTGATGCTGCATGGGATATATATGTATCCGCTGTGTGGACGAACTCGGCGCTGGTGCTGGCATCACCGTTGTATTGTGATTATTAGGCTGCACAATGTTTGCGGGGATAGTTTGGCCCTCTGAGCGTATTACTCCAAGGTTGTGCGGCGCAGCTGAAGGAGTTGGTGGCGAAAGCTTGTTCTCAAAGTTTCCCACCACCGTGCTTTTCTGCTGCTCACTCACAACTGGAGCTTGCGGTGGGGGAGGTGGCGGGGGCGGTGCCGCCTGAGGATGCTGCTGCTGCTGCTGCTGCTGCATAGCAAAGGGTGGTTGTTGAATCAGCGTAAAGCTTCCATTTTGACCAGGGACAAAGTTCCCCGGTGTTGGTATTAGCTTGCCAGATGCCAATATCCTTTGCTGTTCAATAAAGAGTCCCTGCAGCGCGGTATATATCTCGGTATCAGTCATATTCTGCAAATTATTCAACGATGGCAGCGGTTTGCTGTAGATAGGGTTGTGTGTGTCTAAATCCGTGGGGATATTCAGCGTTGAGAGTAGCGACTTGTTTTGCATTTTCGCTGACAACTGCTGAATGTGCATTTGGACAGTTTTCAGCAATTGTTGTTGCTCTGGCGTCAGCTGAATTGTTTGTACCCTCGAGACGGTTGTTGTTGTTGGTGGCGGTGCTGTAGGCTGCTGTTGCTGCTGGGACATCGGTTGCGATTGCATTTGGGCTTGTTGTTGTGTTTGGTTGTTTTGCGCGCTTTGAGCAGATAAATTTGCATTCAGCCCAGCTGAATTAGGCGGTGATGTGGAATTGATCGTTAGGCTTGTCGATGAGCTCGATACAGGCATTTGTGGTGATTGGTGCTGTTGCAGTAGCGGTTGCTGTTGTGGCGGTGACGACGTAGATGGTGGTTGAATATTGCTGTTGATACTGTTACTGGTAATATTGCACTGGTTGGTGGTCAGGTTGTTACTGTTACTATTCCTGTGTTGCTGCTGCATTGGCGCGGTGACGCCAATTAGTTTCGTCCCAGTAGATGACTGGCTCTGAAAGGGATGAATCATAGTCGTCGACGAATTATTGCTTGTCGTTGCAGGCGGCAGATGATGCGTCGACTTGGTGGCGACATTCGGTTGGACTATCTGAACAGGGTTTGTATTTGGCTTGACGGATAAATCTACCTTGGGCATCGGTTTTACAGCGTTTTTCGGTGGCACGGCGTTCGACTCATGACAGATCTTTGGCTTGCGTGGCTTTGACTTCTTCGGCTTTGGTTCCATTTTCGCTTTACTCTGATCGATAATGGGAGCAACATTGGCCACTTGCTTGGCGGGTGGAGGTTGAGCAGGCTGTTGTAGCGGTTGAATTGGCTGAATGGGCTGATGTTGTTGCGGATGGACGATTTGCTGCTGCTGAATACGCGGTTGCACTGGTGCTGTTGATGTTGTTGCCGTTGCAGGTGGCGCCGGCGCTGGATTGCTGGGATTCACATTATCAAAGTGAATTTGTCCTTGCGACAAGCACTGGGCCAGTTGTTGGGCGTTAATTCCAGCTGGAGCGATGAGCAGACGTTCCATCGGACCCAAGGAAGCTGTCGTTTGGCCAGGATTGATGTGGGTGATTTGATTGGTTACAGTGTTAAGGCAGAAAAGCTGCTGATTGGACTCCACTTTGGGCAGAGCGACGAATTTCTGCAGATTTGGATTGACAATGATTGTCGCGTTCTGTTTCTGTTGCTGAAATTGTTGCTGTTGCTGCTGTTGTTGAATTGGTGTTGTCGGAGGAGTCGAATGATGCTGCTGCTGCTGCTGTTGCTGATGAAACTTTTGCTGATGGACCTTATTTGTTTGCTTATTTTCCACCACTCGTTTAGGCTCCGTTGACATCAACTGTTGATGCTGTTGCTGTTGTTGGTGCTGCTGTTGTTGTTGTTGAACATTAATTTGAAGCTGCATCCCAGCCTTGCTCTTGCTAACAGCACCAGTAGATCCCTGTTTGGGAGTTGAATTCGTAGCCATAACAAAAGGTGTGATTTTGCCTTTGTCCAAGGTACTTGCTCCACCGCCAGATGGCTCGTTTATAATAGTCAAATTCGGTAGCGCTCCCTTGAGCAGGGCCTGAAGTATCCACTGTGACTGCTGGTCCTGCGGTGAATTCGGGTCATGTCGCAGAAGGAGACGCTCACAGTGTTCGGTAAAAGCCAGGCTAAGGCTCCCGGTAAGCTGGGGGATCAGCGCTGAAACAGCTGACGATACGTTGCCTGCAATTTGCGGAAGCTGTTGAAACGTTGGCCTGTTGGCATTTGCTGCTATATTAGCTGCATCTGCAACGGCTTTGGCTTCTAATTGCTGTTGTGCCTGCTGCTGTTGCGCCTGCTGCTGTTGCGCCTGCTGCTGTTGTGCCTGCTGTTGTTGTGCCTGCTGTTGTTGTGCCTGCTGCTGTTGCGCTAGATGTTGTTGCGCTAGTTGTTGTTGCGCCAGTTGTTGTTGCGCCTGCTGTTGTTGTGCCTGCTGTTGTTGCGCCTGTTGCTGTTGTGCCTGCTGCTGTTGTGCCTGCTGTTGTTGCGCCTGCTGTTGCTGTGCTTGATGTTGTTGTGCCTGCTGCTGTTGAGTGAACACAATTTGCGATAATTGTTGCGGTGGGTGATGAGTTTGACTCTGCTGCTGCGACGCTGTGTGGCTTCCTATCTTTACGCCAGCATTGTCGAGAATTGGCATGATCTGGATTTTGTTCTCTACCGCCCCACCGACTGGGGGTTGATTTTGAGCGGCTACCTTTGTTGTATCAACCTGTGGGACAAGAGAGAAAGATTAGTGGATTTCTGGGTGGAGACAAGTTGAACTTACCTGTGAAATCTGAATGTTGCCAATTTGGCTAGGAACTTGACCAACGGACGTCATTAGGCTTTGACTATTGCTGTTTGGCGCTGCTGCTGCAGTTGTTGTCGTTGTTGTAGTCGGTGTCGTGTGTGCTGCTGCGGCTGCTGATATAGCAACGGCATTAGCGGCATTGGCAGCTGCTAATGCTGCTTCCACTTTCTTTCCATTTCGACGTACTGCTGGCTTTCGTCGGGGCTTCACAGTTGCTGTTGTGCTAACCGCCGGTGTAGTGGTAGTTGTTACAGCTGTGGTGACAGTTGTGCTGACACTACTCGTCGGTTGAAGATTCAGTGCACTCCCAGCGATGAGCTGGTTTTGAATATCATTGATGCGCGACTGGATTGTTCCTGTATGGCGCATCATATGCGACATTTGGTGACCCGAAGTGGATGTATTCGTTGTTAGTGCCGGCGCAAAGCTATACGTGACGCCTTGTGGCGCTGATATCGACTTTTGGACCTGCTGTGCGGTAAGATTGAGCTGAGGCTGCATTTGCTGTTGCTGTTGCTGCTGCTGTTGAATCTCTTCTGCGGTGGGCAGTCTTGGAATAGAAATAGTATAGGGTTGCGTTGAGTCGTTCTGATCGATTTTGATGAGAATATTCTGGCCAACGTCCATGCCATTCATGTCAACTAAATTTCCCGCTTGCAATCTCATCTCCGGTTGCGACTTAAGCGATGATTCACCACTCTGTTGTTGAGTGGCTGCGGCAGGAATGGAGAATGTGAATGGAATGTCGTTGTTCTGGCCAGGAATCGATATCATGATATCACTGGATGAGGGTGCCGCGCTCTTTGATTCCTCTTGCTGCATTGGCTGCTGTTGCTGCTGCTGCTGCTGCTGTGGTTGCGGTGGAGGTTGGGGTAGTTGTTCGTCACAGTCCATAAAATCGTCGTCATCTTCCTCCATGATGCCGCAGAGTTTCATCACATTTCCGAGATCGAGCTTTGTACGTGCCACTGGGGGTGGAGATGCATCTGGATTATTCGCAGTTGAGCTGGTCGTTGGATCACTCCCAGTTGACAGTGTATTGCCTTGAGGCGATGTTGTCGTTGTTGAGTTCATCATTCCGATGGAAGGCGTTGTCGACACAACCACTGGTGGAGGTGGCGGCGGTGGCTGATTGACGGCAGGTTGATTCTTCTTTTTACGCGGCTTGGACTTGCGCACTTTCACCTCGTGAATGGGAATCTCGTGCGTCTTTGTCGTTTGTGCTGGAGCAGCACCACTTACATTATTCGAGTGAGGCGGACTGGACATCACATTCTGCAGAGTCAATGGGGTAGGATTGCGAGTTGGTTCAGGTGTCACAGATGGAACCAACTGCGGCTGAGGTGTTACCGCCGGCGACGACGCTATACTAGAGAACTGTATATTCTGCGACGGCATTACCGTCGCCGCCGCGGTCATCTGCAAATCGCCGATATGTTGTGGTGGCGGCGATTGAAAGGCAGCACCTGCCGCTGCTGCAGCTGCAGCTATCTGCTGGATGTTTGTGCTGTTCAGCTGATTTAGGTTGATGTTATGATTGAATTGATTCAGCCCAGCCAAACTTTGCTGAAATTGTGTCGGCAACTGAGACAGTATTGGACCGTTGAGACCATTTGGCATTTGAATTTGAGCAAGGTGGTTGCCGTTCAGCTGAAGATTTTGCAGTTGCGCAGCCACACTTTGGCCCAAAATGTGGCTATTGATAAATTGCTGAGATCGAGGAGCGCCAGAAGACGCTGCCAATGCTGCATGAAGCCCGCTGAGTTGCGTAATGGCCGGTTGCGATGAGTTGGTCTTGATCGTTTGCAGATTAGCCGTTTGCTGAATGAGATTCGCCTGCGATGAGACGATGAATGTAGGCGTGGCAGCCAGCTGCATAGCACCGTTTGTGTTTAGAATTCGCAGCAGCTGTTGCGGCTGTTGCTGTTGCAACTGTGGGCGGGAGTTGTGTATGACCAGAGATGGTGCCGCCAATTGGGGTGTCGGCGGACGAAGGATGAGCTGAACGCCCTGTGGTGTATTCTGTTGGACTAAGACTGGCATCTGATTGAGCAAAAGAGGTTGTGTGTTGAGGTTTCCCGTGGGTAAAAGTATTTGCTGACCAGCATGCTGCGCTGACGATTGTCCACCGGCAGTCGTCGTATTGACTGAATTCGCTTGCTGTTGCTGATGCAACTGAGGTGATTGCGAGATCTGAATTTTCGCCTGTTTATCATTGGTCAACTGAGGTTTTGGTAGAATCTGTTGGGGGGCTTTTGTTGATTTGGTTGTCGTATGGGTCACCGTTGACGCGGTCACATTTGCCATATGTGAGCTGGTCGCCATTGTTGTTGCCAAATTCAGCTGATGCTGCAACTGCTGCAACTGTTGATGCTGATTATTCGCATGGTGTTGATGGTGTGTTTGAACTGTTGCGGTGCCTCTCTGCTGTTGATTGCTGTTGTGTTGTGCGATTAGTTGTTGTTGCGCCGCCGCAATCAGCTGTGGCGATTGTATCAGTTGAAAGATTTGATTGCCAGCAGCGCTGACAACCGGAAATTGTTGCAACATCGGTGGCGGTTGTGGTGTTGGCGGTTTTATATTGCCACTCGGACTTGCAATTGGACTATCGGCTATCAGCGGACTACTGCCCGGATGTGGATGGTTCTGAATGTGATGATTCTGCTGCTGTTGCTGCTGATGATGATTCTGATGATGCTGTTGTTGTGGCTGATGATGAAGATGATGCTGACTATTAGAAATTTGCGCTGAATTACTGCTATTATTGTGAACTATCGATGTCGGCAGTACTGTGGCTTTTTTCGTTTGCCCTTTTGGGCTACTAGCCACATTTGCTGTCGCAAACGAATTGGATGTATTGATTGCTTGTGCCTGCCCCCCATAGCCAGTGTATCCTTGTGATGTTCGTTTGTTACCTTTCTGTAAGTGAAAATGAATTATAATTTCCAAAAGGTTACAAGAATAGATCAACCCACCTTATTCAATGAGATGTTATTGGATCCAACGAGTGTTGTATTGAACTCATTGCCCGTAACACCAATGACCGTTGTTGCAGCCGCTGGTGATTGCGAGGGACTTGGTTGGAACACAACTGTACCAGCATTTGGGCTGCCAGTTGTATATTGGTGGATTGATTGACGTCTGCCAGGCGTCGCCGCCTTGCGTTCCTATTAGAAGACAAATTCATTTAAAAAATTCAGTCGATTTTGAATGTAAATAAAGAATATTGACTCACCTGCTCCTGTGTCGTGTTGGTAATTGTATTGCCAGTTACCAGTAGCACATCTTGAGGGAATGGCGATATCGAGGGTGATGGCTGCAATCGTGGGCTAGCTGAAACTGATGGCGATGGACTGGGTGTTAAAAACGGACCCGGAGGAGACAGTATTCCTATAAGAAAAATTATGAAAATTTTTATTTTAGCTTTGGTTATGAATTCGTTTGCAATTTTGCCTAAACTGTTATAGATCCTTGTAGAAAGTGTCGGAAATGCATGCAAATTGTCTTGAAGGAAGTGGGTGTGGCTACTTTACTTCCGCTGATCATAAAAAACCTGGAATATGTTTAGGAAAAGTACGCAGACTGATATTTGACCAATGGGTCTAGGCACTGGGCTATCGTTGGATTTAAACATGCTAACATCTAAAATATATAGGGCCTTGTAACCGAGTACAGTCCTAATTACGGCGACTTCAATCGTACTGACACTGACACCTGCCCTCCGATCAACGTTTTGTCGCTGCATTCGGACATTGATCTATCGACCCTGCTCGCGAACGCCGGTTTATAGTACGAATATCCTTATGAAAGGTTGCGCAGCCCGGGTAACATTTCTAGCCTGTGCCTACAGTAAAGTCTATCTGTCATTAAACGTCATAAATACCTGAACGTAGAATATTCGCTTAGCATTTAAGTTGCGTCTCATCCGAAATACGGGTTTCCCAAAAAGTTTAAATTTTCTTGGCCATTGTACCGCAACTAAACGATTTTCTAAAACTATTAAACCTAACACTGTTGACATAAAAGTTCTGACTCACACCTAACAAGATAACAAATAAAAACCCATAACTCTGCATCAGATCGACCCAGCTCAATGAAATTTCACAAATAGAAATAACTTTAACACTCACTGCCGGGTAAATCCATGGAACTCCCATTTCGCATTTATCATTTTATCAACACAAAATATCAAGTAATAAATTTTATTTGTGGAAAACAAAGTTCGCCACAAAGTTTTCTCATTTTTCTCCCATGTGACAGCGCGTCACCCTCAACAAGAAGTTGATGCTTGGTCCTGGTAGTTGCTGGTACTTGGCATCCCAAAATATCACTCGAATTCTCACGCAGTGCGATTAACAGAGTTTACATATTCTGTGCCATTTTCTCACTCGCTCTTTCGCTCTTTATGCTCGTCTACGAAAATATCTCATCAACACAACATCAGCGAGCAAACGAAAGAATGATAAAGCGTACAAGCAGCACACTAAAATAAAATAAAACTAACCACCCTCAGTAACACACAGGGTTAAAGGGTTAAATCCACCCACCACCACCGTTTGGATATTTCCGGGCGTTTGCTTTCAATTACAAACACATTCAAGTAAATAAACGGATGGACTGAAATATAAACACACAATCGCAATGTATTGAAAGATATGGAGATGGAGAAGGAGATGCATCTCGCACAGAGATCCCTTATCCACCGGAAACATAACGACAAGAAAAAACGGAAATTCTACCGATGCCAATAAGGACCACTCACCCTTAGAAAACAATGAAAAACGACGGATTCGAGAGAAACGTTATTATAAAAGCTTCCGACGCGACCCATGAGAGACAACAGCCGCACATACGCTAGGTGTGAGTTGGTGGCTAAAACGAGGACGACGACAACGACGAGAAACGTATGTACCGAGGAAGTTTTTCTGCCCAAGCCCCCCCTTCAAAAGCAGTTAGAAGCTGAAAAGAAAAATCAATTCCTTGTTGTCTCATTTGATTGTGGCAGTGGCAAACGAAACGCGTTCGCTCTCTGTCTCTCCGTCGCCGACCACAATCGCGCAAATACCCGAAACACTTTTCCTACTGCTAGGGTTCGAGTTATCCTTTCGGACTCATCTTGAAGTTACTCTCTAGTTTGTTTTTTTTTTTGTATTTTTTTTTTTTTCATGCTGCAAAGGGAGTCAACTTCACCAGCGTTATTGGTACTAGGACAGAGTTGAACTGCTCCATTGTATACGATGATGGTAATGACATGGAACGCACGCGTTTGCATATATGGCCAAAAGGACAAGTGCGCGAAAATTCTCTATTCAAATTTTATCCTATCTGCATGTGTGAACAGGAGCTGAAGCAGGTCCTCGTTTTTTTTTTTTTTATAGATTTTCTGTGTTTGCCTGTGCGAAAGCAGAAAAGAAACACAAAACGACGGTACTCCGCTGCGTAGTGGTTGATATAATTTCAGGAAATGATTTCTCTCCACACCCACATGGAAGGTAATCAACTGACGCTGCTGACACATTCGCTTAGTGATTAGCGGATGCTGTGTGTGTGTATCACTCTCTTTCTCGCTGGGGCGCTCTCTCAGAATGTGTTCTGTATGTTAAGGGTTTCGGTATGCGCATCCTTTGTTTCATATTCAACCCACGAAGAAAAGCCCCGGCAAAAGGATTACATCCAATTCATTACGAGGGGAGCTGTATACACAAAACACACAACCAGTATCTGTAAGAAAATAACTTTTGACATGCGTCAAATGGATGATTTCCGGTTTTATAGGTCAGAGATCACAGTTATTTTTAGATATATAAAAACTTTTCACCGAAAGGACATTTCTTTTTGCCCCAAAATTGTTAAATTGTTAGTAAAAATAATTCGCTGCAAAAGACACTCATTCATTTATCATTTGGGGAGAAAAATTACTGGAAAAGTTTTCTAGGTAAAAAAGAAAAAAAAAAAAAACAGAAAATGTTATATGGCTAGACAGCAAGTTTAAGTGATTTCGCAGAAAGTTTTCAGGTTGGCATGAAAGCCGGCAAAAGGTTATTCGTGTTGTGGTGCGGTCTGAAAGTTTCTACCTCGACATGATGTTGTATTTCGAGGAGAATTTATTTCGTTCGAACAGACACGTAAAGAGAAATTACCGCTTGGTACCCTGTTGGGATCTAGGTCAATAACTGGGGGTTTCTCATAAACTTTTAGACTCGATTGCATTGGAGAGGAAAGTCATAAATTACATTAACACTTAAAAGGACCACTCATTGTGAATTAAAATTTGCTTCTTGACAGGTACAAAATTTGAGATTGTTGCAGGGGCTTATCGATTGGCACCGTTTAGATTCTTCACCCATTTTTAGAGAATGTGTTGCTCTTGATGGGGATGCAAATAAAAGACAGAATGATGATTGATCTTCAGCCAATGCAATAGCTATACGCGTCTAACAATCTTATCCTCTCATTCCTGGTATATTTTGGAATCCAAGTTGGGGACATGAGTTTAAGGTAACTAAAGGCTGTAGAACGTAGAGGAAGTTGCTCGACACCACATTCTTAGCTTACCCTACGTCAATTAAACAAAACAAACCTAGGGGAGAACAAGATTCCTTCCTTAAAAATAAGTAAAGCTCCGTAGGGAGCCTACGCCTAGCTTCTCATAACCATTCGCTTTTGTGTGAGATTTTCACTTTTTGGAACGAATAGAAGGGATCTTCAATTTTATGCCGATTCCAAACGGCTGATTGAGAAGCTCAATACAGCTATACTCTCGGATATTTGTCAGACGATAGTAATTGTAAAAACTTAGTCCTTAGTCATGAACTGCTTGACTAGATTCATTGGCTACCCCTCTATGAACGATATCTGAAAAAACTGATAAAGTGACCGATCTAGGCCAATCGAAACTAAGACATATCAAGCCAGTCATCTTTCAGACTTATACCCTATTCAAACCGCGCCGAACACCGAGGTTTCGTTGGGTTGTTGCAACAAAAAACACTTTTTGCAATATTCAGCAAACTCAGCAGAACATCTGACCGAATAAATGTCACAACTTAAAATCATTTTCCACTTAATTGATGGGCTAATGTTATTTTTAAATAATGAATTCAGAGATTCACTTTATTTGTTAATTAATGCGATCGAAATTTGTAACCACAATAGTAACCACAGAAGTTTCACAACTAGTGTCTTACAGCTGATTGAAACGCCAAACGAAAACTAGTTGGTGTTCGGTGTGAATGCATCGACGAGTTTTCGACGAAAACACGGCTACCGGTGCGGTGGGAATAGGGTATTACTAAACTAGATTCTTGAACATACCCAGTGTCTTGTTTACAACACGTTTTTATTGACAATGCAAACTTTGAAAAGTGTAAAATGACAAACAGGTAAAACATATTCTCTAACAGCACCGTTTAAATAATAGTTCGAGGCAATTTGTTGCGAAAACAAAAACAAGAAATATGTATTGAGCTTTTTCACTTTTTGTAAGCAAATCAAATGAATGTATCATAAGACGTTTCTAAATAACTGATTTAAAATTTAAAATTTGCAATTTTCCGCGTTAGAAACTTCAGATTTACTACTTTTTTTGTAAATTTTTTTTTATAGATATTTGAAAAAAATTGATTGTACAGCCCCCGATATTTTGGTTGTGGAGTTGTTTACTTTACTTTACTTTGCGGAGAAAGCTTTACAATAAAACAAACAAACATAAGTCAGTTGATAAATCGAAGGACTTTATTTTAGATCTGTCATCTGACGTTTAAATTTAAGTTATCTGATTGCAGATAAAACTGTTGCGGATTTAGTTTCATAACAGATTGAAACTGACATTTATCTTTCAAACATCTTCACATGTAAATTTCCTTTCAAGTGCTCTGTTTGCAGTTTTTGTAAAGCTGTCAAAACGAAAGTAAATTGAAAAAGAAGCGAAGAAATAAAATCATCAATAAACTGTGCTAGTGTTTAAAATATGTACATATAAAAAAAAAAATTTTCACCATATTTATGCGCTAGACGTCTAGAACTTCTTGTGAAATATCCCTTACAGGGAAATTTCTCAATCTAGAGCAAAACTACCCGCTGCATTGAGAAATAAAAATAAGTCCCCGGGCACTAAGTCCACTGAGGGACTATTGGGAAATAAAACCACTTTCGTGAAGTGGACTTAGTTCCCATGTAAGGTGGGAAATAAATTCCGGAAACTCTGAGTGCTTTTATTTCCCTTTTAATGTGAAGTTAATTCTCACTGTTGACTAAGAACAAAGTAAAATTAAAGTTCAAGTTGGTAATTTGCAATTTTTATTAACTAAAGAGAAATTCAATTTCAACTGAGGCAGAGTAATATAACGGGTGATTTTTTAAGAGGTTTAGAACTTTTTTTTAAAAAAAAAAACACAAAAAATTCGAAAAAATGAATGAAATATTTATTTGAATCGATAGTTTGAACCTTGCAATTTAATGTTTAAAGATAATTTCATGCAAATGTTGACCGCGGCTGCGTCTCAGGTAGTCCATCCGCTGAGTCCAATTTTGGCATACTCTTTCACACATATCGGCCGGTATCTCACGAATGAATGCATGGATGTTGGCTTCCAGTGCGTCAATCGAAGCGGGCTTGTCCCTATACACATTAGCCTTGACATACCCCCACAAAAAATAACCTAATGGTGTCAAATCGCACGATCTAGGCGGCCAATTGACCGGCCCGAAACGTGAAATTAACTGTTCACCAAACTCGCCTTGCAATTGCGCCATTGTTTCGCGTGCTGTGTGGCATGTGGCACCGTCTTGTTGAAACCACATATCATGCAAGTCAAGAACTTCCATTTCGGGCAAAAAAAAGTTTGTAATCGCTCGGTAGCGTTCACCATTGACAGTAACGCTGCGATTCGCATCATCTTTGAAGAAATATGGCCCAATAATGCCGCCGGCCCATAAACCGCACCAAACAGTGGCTTTTTCGGGATGCATTGGTAGCTGTTGCAATGCTTCTGGCTGATCTTCACTCCAAATGCGGCAATTTTGCTTATTTACGTACCCATTCAACCAAAAATGAGCCTCATCGCTGAACACAATTTTTCGATAAAAAAGCGGATCCTCGGCCAGCTTTCCAAGAGCCCATTCACCTAAAATTCGGCGTTGTGGTAGGTCGCCTGGCTTTAGTTCTTGCACAAGCTGTATCTTAAAAGGCTTTACGCACAAATCCTTCCGCAAAATTTTCCACGTAGTGCTGTAACAAAGGCCTAACTGCTGGGAACGGCGCCGAATCGACATTTCGCGGTCTTCTGTCACACTAGCTGATACGGCCGCAATATTTTCTTCACTACGCACAGTACGTAAACGTGTTGGTGGTTTAATGTCCAACAAAGTAAATTTGGTGCGAAATTTGGTCACAATCTTCCGAATAGACTGCTCAGAAGGTCGAGAATGCCGATCATAAAATGGAAGCAGCGCGCGATGAACATTTCGAACCGAGCACGAATTTTGATAGTAAAATTCAATAATTTGCAAGCGTTGTTCATTTGTAAGACGATCCATGGTTAAATTGCAAACCAAACTGAAGCTGTTTGACAGTGACACAAGGTACTAAACACACGTCAGCTGTCAAAACCAGTGTTGCCAAAACCAAACCAGCTTAAAAATCACCCGTTACATATATAAAAAAAAATTCAAATTCGAAGTTCGGTTGCAAGACTCTGAAAGTAATCAAAGAAAAATCGATGCACCTCAACTCCGGTAGTGCGAATTTTTTACTTTTATTTTTTCAAATTTTTGAAAGCTAAATTTGCAAATTTATTTTCTCAAAAATATTTTTTGTTTTAGCTTTCGAAAATTTGAGAAAATAACAGTAAAAAATTCGCACGAATTTAGTCTCTTTTCTTTGATTATTTTCAGAGTCTTGCAAATTGAATTTCGAATGAAGTATTTTGTCAAACAAAATCAAAAATTCCAATTTTAAATGTTGGAAGTTAGTTGCCTCTTCTTATTTTTGAATGTGTACTAAGTTCCTATAGGAAAGTAGACTTAGTTCCCACCTTACATGGGAACTAAGTCCACTCCACGAAAATGGTTTTACTTCCCACTAGGTGGGAACTTAGTCCCTCAGTGGACTTAGTTCCCGGGGACTTATTTACCTGCACCAATATAAACACTATTCAAATTTTACAATGTTAAATAAATTAGCTCAATTTGTATGTCAAGAGTTGTATTTTGTTTATATCTCAACTATTCTTTATAGCCCGTACTGTTAACGGTTTAAACACACATACAACATAATCATCACTATAAAGCACTTATGAACGGCAAAAGCATAAAACCCACCATCACTAATCACGAACATCCATTAGGCCACTAAATATCTAATCGAAAATCTATACAGACAACATTTGGTCGCACTCTGAATACCCTTTAAATCTCATACTCCTCGGAGATTAGTAATTGCTATTCCCTTTCAACACACCGAAACACTTTGCATGCCATTCACCTTTGCCATTACCAGGTATAATCATTGTCCTTTTTCTTTCAGACTATACGGTTAATTGAATCTTTCTGGGGATTAACGGTACTACCGACTCAAATGACCTTTTATTGATTTCTAAAGCGATCCTTAACTCAACAACACCACTCTTTAATTTTCACGCATGACTCTTGGACCAAACTCGAAGTTGAAATATGTACAGATGCGGTCTTTTCATTTACATCACCATAATCCTTGACAAATGATCCCAACCTTCATATCGTGCAAGGTGTAAGGATCAAAAGGATCCCTACATAAAGATAAAACCAAATTTTAAAACTCCATTAATTATACCGCATCTTTCCACACCTTCCACCAAAAAGAAAGAGAAGATGAAAATATTGAGAACAAAAAGTATACCCCGACAGACTATCCTCGGCTATCAAACCACACAATCTTCACTCTCGATTGAACAATAAAAAATAAACTTTGCCAAGCACGTGGTTCAAAAGTGAAAAAAAAACTTCTTGTCTTTCTTCTTCAGTTGAATTAATTTAATTTCCTGCAAATCATTCCCAAAACTTAAGGAAAAAGAAAAAACTTTTAAAACCAAACTGCAAAAACCTTTTGTGGTAGATATACCCAGGTAAAGGAGACAAAATGTAAAAAAAAAAAAAGGTAAAAATTGGGGAATCGCAGAGAGTCAGAGAGAACAAAAGCATATCAGAGTTCAGAGATATCTGGAGGAAAATCCACCCAACATCCCAAGGCGATTTTATTGGCAATTCGCAAACACCAACAAGTACAACAACTACCGAGAAAAAGTCAAACAAAGGATTCTTCAATGAGCAGAGTTGGGTACTCTGCGGGATATTGTTTGGTTTTCTTATTTTTCGTTGTTTTTTTTTCAGCGGAATTGAGAGAACAGAGAGAAAGGGGAATATACCATTTATAGCGATGCCACTTTTAAAGAATTTTAATTAGATTTGCATCGAATCGAAACACAAAGCATTTAACGGTGATGTTTGTGAATGAACTATTTGGCAGTTAGCTCTTAGAGATTGATAGAGTGACGCTGATTAGCCGGTAGACATACACTTACAACTAACTAGTTACTGTTTAAAAAAACAAGAAGAAGAAGAATTATGTTGTAGTTTACAGGGTAAGATGTAATCAATAGTAGGCAAACCGTTTCATTTTCAATATGCATACAAACAAGGGTTTCCTACTCAAAATTATATACCCCGTTTGTTCATTGGAATTAAACATTTATATAGGTCAGGGTCGGGGACAGTTCCCATCGTCACCAAGCTCCAATGACAGAATTGACCGTCAGAATTTAAATATTCAAACAAGCACATAAAGGCGGCTGATGATGATGGCTATGGTGGTACTGAAATAGGTTTAATTAGCTTGTACCTAAATGGCTTTATTGGTTTTGTCCGTTTTATTACAATTGCACGATTTCTAGTACGTATAAGCAAATGTGTCAATTTTAACTATTTTCTTTGTAACACAACAGAACTTATTTCTGGCGTAAAATGTTTATTAAATGAACAGTGCTTTTTAATAGAACTGTCATTTGTGTAACGTCATTGGAGTAGTAAGCTCTATCTATTGAGCTACTCGTTAATTTTGGGTCTGGCGTCTAGTACATTTACACCAGACATGAATTCATCCTTTCGGCTGAATTTAACATTTCGGGACAGATGTCCAGCATTTCGCGCGATATATTTTCAAACATTTCCAAATGTTGATTTTCGTCGCTGCATTTGTAAGCTTGTCAAATCGAACAAACCTCTTCGACTTTATCTTTAATGACTTCACGCCGCTGACAAAAAAAAAAAAAAAAAAAACAGCTATCAATAGATCAATCATTTTAAGTTATTCAAATTATAAATATGGAACGAAAAAGTTATAAGCAAAGAAGAATAAGTGGTTCCAGGCCTCGATATTTAGTCAGCAATATATTTAATATGTCTGAATTAGCAATTAAATTCATGTTTACATTACTATTATCAAAAAAAAAAAAAAAAATTCTTTAGGTTCAACCACTTCTGATTTCTAAACAGAAAAAAAGATCATCTGACACTAACTGTCATTTGAAATGTTTAAGTGTCAGTGGGGACGCGAAATTGGATTTCGAAATTTTATTTTTTCCCGAAATGTTGAATTTTAGTGCAGTGTAAATGTACTATTACATATGATTTAGTAAAAATGCGTGTGACAAACAATTTTAAATTGGTCATAATTTTTGCAAATGGTGTCAATGATATGACAATTTGAAGCTAATGGACAATACGCAATGAGCTTAAAACACAAGCAATACGTATGCCGAAATAGGTGCCGTGACATTGTGCCAAATATAAAATTGGCATAATGACGCCTTTGAAAGTAACACTGGGCCGAATATTAACATTTGGCATAATTTCGCTTAGATAAAGTGTCATTAGGCCAAACTAGTTTGTGACATTACGACAAATATTAAAGGAACTTCGCATATACTCAGCCACGCACCCACCCCGTAATCCAACAGGAAACCCAAGCAGGGGGTTGCATGGGGGGCAGCATGCCCCCCCATATATATTCTCCAAGAAAGTGTCATAAAGCCAATTTGGCCTGATAACGCTTTCTCAAAGTTTTCAATTTCGCCTTATATGTCACTTTAAAAAGCGTCATTAAGCCAAATTTTTATATTCGGCACAAGGTCACGGCACCCCGAAATGTAGTGTAAGTGTAGGGTAAACGATCTTGTCCTAAAAAAAAAAAACCTGAGCAATAATTAAATGAACTATGAACACTATTGGCTTCAAAATGTCTGTTTTCAGGGACCAGCGTTTTGACAAATACCCCATAAAAAATATTCTAGTTGGTCTTGGTCACAGGTCACAAATAATGGACTATCTCTTTTCGTGAAATGATGTTATCAATCACTTGTCATGTACATCTAAAGTATAATATACAATTATCCGGGTTTTGAACCTTGAATCCCTCGTTCAGTAGTTCTGCTGCGACAGCGGTATGCATATATATTTAAAATCAAGACAATACATATTTCTTATATTATTTATTTATAAACTTATGTCTTTAAAGAGGATTGACGCCAGTGCTGCCGAAAGTACTACAATACGAGTATTGTACTCCATTTGTGTCTGCCGTACTCCGGTATACTCCCCAACGACAAATTGTACTCCAGTTTTGAATTATTTCGGATTGAACTATTTTAACTATACCTTGACATTTCTTTACCTAGTAAATTGCAAAACAATTTTTGTAATAAACACCAGATTAGAGAGACTCTACCAAAACAAGATGGCCGCCACAGGCTTTCAACATCGAAACTGCGTCACAAATTGAAATTCTAAGTTTGTGTACTCCCCGGTATTCCCAAAAAGAAGTTCTATTATACTCAGCAACGAAAATATTAAACGGCAGCCCTGGTTGACGCTATAAACGTTCTTTCTTTCGACTCCCAAAATTTGGTTGACATTTCGTGTTTGTAAGACAGTCTTGAATCCAAATACTGCACAATTGAATTGCGAAAATTGGAACTTAACCCACGTTGAGCGGCATATTTTATTCACTAGCTCCGTAAACAAAGGACCTTTTTTTGTAACTCTTATTACATACGGGTTCTGTCAGATCTATCTTGGACCACTTTAAATTTAAACTCACAACCGTTTAGCTTAGAGACGTATTAATAGCAAACACTTTTTTGATGTGAAGCATCTATTACCGCGACTTGGTTGTAAAATCGACTCGAATGAGACGGAAATTCCGGGACGACGGCGGAAATAGGCCGTCGCCATCACTACGCCGCCGCTCTCGACTTCTAAACCACTCAACCGATTTCAGTGAAATTTTGTGGGTGTGTACCTATGGTTGGTTGCAACTTGAAAGACAGGATAGTTTTGGAATCGATAGGTGGCGCTGTTGTCGATCTTCTGAACCACTCAACAGACTTCAATGAAATTTTGTGGGTGTACATGGTTGGTTGCGACTTATAATATAGGACAGTCTTGGACCCGATAGGTGGCGCCGTTGTCGATCTTCTAAGCCAATAAACATTTTTTTCAATTCTTTCAACTTGATTCTTAAAGTGAATACTTATATACGCACCAGTTGATTAAATTAAACCAAAATGCAAACAAAAACTCTAAAAATAGAAAACGTTGGATTGGATTGCGTTACAAAAACTTTTTAAATAAATTAATACACTTATCTACTGCACTGTATTAAGATAATTATATAAGAAAGATTTGGTTTTTATTAAAATTTCTTAATACAATTCAACTACAACACATATTCAATTTCATATCCACTTTTAGCGAGTGAAGTTTCACATCTGGTGTGTGTCACAAGTACACTATCTATTTGTAACTTCAGCGCCATCTACTCGTTGTTCTCATTTAGACAACTACCTGACAACTCACCTTGGCATTTCTCCGATTATTTGTTCTTAACCCTTGGGAAAAAGTAACATTAGTAAACGAATTATGCCCAAAAAAGTGATACGTCTGACTGGAAATGGGTGTTTTTGACCGCCCATTATTAAAAAATGTTGCACCAACATCCGTTAGAAGCTTATTACAGTTTTGGTAAAATTTTACAAGAAACCACCATGTGTTCGAAAAAATCAACTTCCTCTTGGACATCCCTGGATTTAAACTAAAAACGCCTATTTAAGCTTTCTTTATTGTGAGAACGATTTCCGAGAACAGCAAATATTTTTCACAAGTGTCAGCTCTGTTTTTTTTTTTGTTGCAAGCCCAAGCAAATTTACAGGATATATATAAAATAATTGAGAACACTTATTTCATAGAGTGTAATGCGAAAATAAAGAGAACAAGCGCACTCGTCGGAAACAGTTCAGTGCGGTCTGGTCACGTAAAACTGGTTAATATTTTACTCAAACAGACAGCAACAAAACTATTTCGAAAAGAGAGAAACGAGGATAGCAAAAAAAAAAAACACGAGCATATACACTCTCGTGAAACGACGAACCAACTTCAAGAAGCTACAACCAGAATCCAAAAATCCGCCACAACGAAAATGATGGCTTAGAGGAGTTAATTTTTCTGCGTCGCATTATTCTCGGATGGCGAGATGATGGCATAAAACAAAGGAGTAAGGACCTATGGCAGAGGACTAATGGTATATCCAAAGCGTGTGTATCACCAAAATATGCACAGTCATACACAACTCTCTGCGGAGACAAAGATCTCGCTGGGCAGAATAGCATCAGCTACAGAAAAAAAACAAAACCATGGAATTGGGAAATGGAAATTGTACCTATATCTGGCCTTTATATCCTTTTGCTCAAATGTCGCCGGTGTCTCCTCTGTGTTTTTATATTCCCAGCTATGGAGCGCTTAGAAGTGGGGGCCCCATCAGGCAGCACTATACACAGAGTCGTGTGTATGGTTCGGGAAGGACGACAACGCGAATCCTATTACAATTTTTGTACTGTGCCGTGCGTCGTCGTCATCGTCGGGGGAGGGCTACACAACAGAGCTGCTACAGTGCTATGCTATGTGTATCGACATACAATGAAGAGAAGTATACAAAAAAAAGTGACTGTTGTAGCGCTGCCGTTTTTTCGCCATAGGGTTGGATACTGATGGCACTATGGATGTGGATGCTGCTGCTGATGATGTGGGCAAGAGATGATGATGATGAGAATAAAAGAAGAAAATAAAGCACACAACCGAAACGAAATAAAAATCAATAAACATGTAGGCATACATATATAATTTTGTGTGTGTACCTGCAAATTCGCCCTCGCGATAAAAATGTAATTCTCTTTGATTCGACCTGTCGGTTGGTGTACTTTTTTCAACCCGAACTTTGATTAGGTTTTGAAGCTTACTATCCTCCCCCTAATCATTACATTAGTCTGTATGCTTCCGGCTCATTAGCAAAACAAACAAAGGACCGCACTTTTTAGTGTGACATAATTAAATGGCAATTGACTGTAAGTCTGATCGCGATGGGGGGATGGCCATGTTGTGGCATCCCGTGTCAGCACGATACTCTCGGTTGCGTTTCTCAGTCGCACGGAATTTTCACACGCGACGGGGGGTTTTGTAAAGTTTTTTTTTTTTTTGTACCATCCAAATAATTTGTAAACACAATAACCGGCTCACTGGTATTCCCTCTCACATTTCACTTTTCTTTTTTTTTTGTCTTGAACAAATCAAATGTTAACCTCTTCTTTTCGAGAAAAAAAAAAAAAAAAAAAAAAAAAAAATTATTATGAGTGAGACGATTTTTTAAATGATAATTGACACATTCACACGGTTACGAGCATGAATAAACACTGAAAAAATCTCAACATTGCAAGTGTGTGTTATAGAGTAGCCGCGCCACAATCGGCAGCAGCATTTCGTCCTCTTCTCTAATTCTGTGGCGCGTTACGTATGTTCTACCCGAACGTATACGTACTCTCGAGGCGAGGTAAAACAATCATAGTAATAATAAATAAAAGGCGAAAAACGAAGATGAAAAGGAAATCACGAAGAGAAAATGAAAGAAAACTAACAACAACAACAACAACAACAACAGAGGACAAAAAACACTCCGAAAAAAAAAAGAAGAACTATGGTACACCACAATTGTTGAGAGCGTGTGTATATCGGGACTGAGATGGACGGCGCAGCGGACCTCTACACCGATGATGATGATGAAGTTTATGCTTTTTACTCTTCGGGTGTTCTGGAGCTCTGTATCGGATTTTAATGATTTTTCATTAGGTATTCACCTTCCTTTTCTTTTCTTTTTTATCCATTTGCGGGACTTGACGAGTTGAAAATGGTTAGGATAGGATAATGATCCGATGCGAGTTGCTCGTACCTCACACAAAAGGGTTCTCTGAGGTGAATATTTAAAAATGTGTTTCCTTTTTTCTATACCGGCAGGTTATTCAAATGCTACCCTGTCCCTGTCACAGTGAATAGAGAATAAAGTTCCAAACGTATGGAGGAGTTTTCGAATTATTTATGAGAGATTAAATTTTTTTTGAAGGTTATGTTGGACGTGGGTATTTGAGTTGTCGTTGTGAAGAGTAATTAAGCTTGTCTAGAAAGTTTGATAACGTTTATTCGATCAACGACTTGTTATTGAGATGAATGAGAGGTATAGGAAAGTGAGAGAAAGGCCCCACGTTGGGCGCCACTTCACTGAGAATTTGAAAAGTATTAGAAACCATGGTGTGCTGTGATTTAAATCATCTGTCAGCACCAAATCTCTTGAGGCGCAATAATCTATTTTTTTTAATGATGTCCTCGTGTTGGGCGACATTTACGGAAAAGGTAAATGAGAAGATGAGAAGAAATTTAAGCTGGAGTAGTCTCGAAATAAGCAGAAAAGATAGTTACAATATTTCTAAGAGTTGTTATAAGCTCAATCTATTTTACACGATTTTTTAAAAACGAGCCTATGTTGGGCGCCATTTTTAAGAACCCGGACTCTAACATGTAAAAATTTGCTAGAGAGGTATATAAACGACGCATATCACTATATTTAGAATTGTACGTGTTTTGACTCACACGAAATTATGCTATTCTCTTATGAAAAGAGTCCCCTCACTTAATTTCTTCTGAATTTAAGAACGTTTCGTACATGTAAACTGTTATTAGTTACATATTTACTTATATTGATGTGTTTAAGTATTTCGAGCCGAAGTTTTACAATTTTTGATGGTAAAGCTGTAGTCGCAGTAGCTTAGTGGTTAGTGTGTTGGACTGCTATGCGGGGGTCCCAAGTTCGAATCCCGCAAAAATCCAATTCCGACTTAGGGTTTTTTCCGCTGCGCTAACTCTCGCGAACGTCTGACAAACATCCGAGAATATAAATGTCTTGAAAGAGCTTCTCAATTAGCCGTTTGGAGTCGGCATAATATTGTAGATCCCTTCCATTCGTTCCAAAAAAAAATGAGAAACTCACACAAACGAATGGTTGTGAGAAGCTAGGCCTAGGGTCTCTCCGGACCTGTTGCGGCAACTAATTTTTTTTTTTTTTGGTAAAGCTCATGGAGGTTAGGTCGACAAAACGATTTCCGATACAACCTTTGTTTCCGAAGTTCAACAATTTTTGAGCAGACAAAGCGTTAATAATAAATACGTGGGTACTCAATTTGTTATACTTTATGTGCGCCTATTTTACAGCCCCAATTCGAAGCTCAGTTTCAAGAGTAGATTTTATATATTAGGTCGATTTGAACACTTTTCGATGACAAATTCTAAAACGTTGTCAAATTAAAAATATTGAACAAAATTGTGGGATTATTTCGTTCAAAATTATTATGAGTAGTTAATAAAAAGCCTTGACACTTCCAACTACTCGAGCTGCTTCCAGCTGAGCTCTGTTGTCAGAACCGGCTCCAGCCAAACAAGCGTCCTGAGCAAGATTTACAAAAAGCGCCCTTTTTCGAATGCATAGGTCCTTTCCACATCATTCAGGAGGTAGACTTTCAATGTGTTTTTTTATTGAGTCATCGGAACGGTACCCCATTGGAAAATGTTCGTTGATAACATAAAATTGAAAAATTTCCATTATTATTTTTGTTTTTTTTAAGTTGCAACATTGCAAGTGATGTGAGTTAATGTGCAAGAAATAATTCAGCACAGGTGTGATGGACGTTGTTATTTTGGGCTTATTGAAACATGCTTTGGCAGTATTTGTCAGCGGAAGAAAAAAATAATTTTTCTTTCCTAGCAATGTGCCTCATAATTTGGCGCCCTTTGCATTTGCACATGTTGCACATATGGTTGGTGCGACCCTGTTGTTGTACAAACTCAATCGATTTAAACCGATAACGCAAATAAACTTACACAGGCGTTTTTATTGTTATTCCTCAGTTACACAAATGCGTCAAAACTATCACTGAAAGCATCTCGTCGCTTTAAAAGCAAAGTGACATAAGTCGAAATTTGTCATTTTTGAGTTAAGTATACAAAAATGATCAGCATTTTTTTTTTTTTCTGCCAAAACGGCTTAATTCTATTTCTTCTACTTTCCACGTTTTAAAAAGTGTCGTTTCGATTTTCCACTAAAAACCCCACCATTTTTTGTTGCGCAATGACATTTTTTTAGTTGTGCGTCGCGATTGGTTGTGTTTTGTTTCTTTTTTTGTTGGCAAAACGGCATATTGCGAAAAATGTCAAGCGACAAAACGACACTTTTGCAACTCATTTGAAAATAAAAACTTAAAAAAACAATCAGATTTTTGGCAAAACGTCATATCTTTTTTTAAATATTGCCTTTTTATACAAATTTATGTACTATCTGAAAGAGGCAGAAAAATGCTTCAATTGTATGTAAACGCACTTTGTATATTGTTTTTAGTTAACTAGAAAACAATTTTTTTGTGTGACGCAAAACTTTAAACATCGTTCCTGAAAATCATACATTTTGGACTTATGTCACTTTGCTTTTAAAGCGACGATCTGTCAAAAGAATCAATTAGAATAGTTACTACCTCCAGTTCAATGATATTTAATTTTACAAAACGTGCTATCGACATTTTTGTTATTTGCAATTATTAGCCCCCGTTCAATTATCTGAACTTTACCATTTTATCATTGCGATCGTGTTGTTGAGGTAGGTTGAGTGTTTTCCCTTTTTTATGGCATATTTACTAAACAAACCATAAAATATCAGTTGAACAGTGTTTATGTTTACAATTGATCAGTCAGGGAGCTTATTCATTTGGATGTCTAGATTTGACAAGTGGAAGTGATATATTGTCATGTTAAGTGACTATAGATTTTTCTTAATCTTGCTTGATAATGTCAATGGCGTTGTTTACACTTGCATGAATGAGTGCTGTTGCGAGAAGTAAGAGGAGGAATGTGACGTAGAAAATCATGGAGAAAGTCACATTTGAAATGGAAAGCTTTTTCCGTACTAAAAAAATATGCCACCATGACACGACACTAAATATATGAATATGAAAGCAAATTTCGAATACTTGCAAAACTTGACATCCACATGAACTTTTTTATTTTTGCTGTGCAGCTTTCAGTTTCTAAGCTATTTGTGTTTTTAGATTAAGTTTGAGAAGATATTTTTATACGCGAGTATATCGAAAATCGTTGTACAGTACACTTGACAACCGCGAGGACATCAACTTTCAAAAACTCCTTCTGTTACAGGACAAGCAAACTTTGGAACTCGCTTCCTGGGGATATATTTCCAGAAGACTACAATTTGCAGCAATTTAAGTGCAGAGCAAACATACATATGCAGGCATCTCGGGGCGCTGTTGAAGCGTTAACCTATAGGTTCGCCTTTCCCGGGAAAGGAAAAAAAAAAAAAAAAAAAGTGGTCTCGTACCATTTAGTGCTGGATGAAATGGAACACGTTCAATTAAAAAAACAAAACTGTCATGTAACCAGCGGTGCCGTTTGGCCCCTTTTTGGGCCACAGGACCCTTGGCCCCCACTTTTGGAAAAATTATCAAAATTGCCCCTTTTTAAGTTTCAGTAAGATTTTATTGTTTATTGAACGAAAAAGACTGCAAACATATAAGAACAACCCCCGTATTAATAAACGCTGTGTAAAAGCTATCAACTTGTTACTCAGCAGTTATGTCCAATTTTTGTATGCTATCTGACGTTTGCTAACTAACTTGTGCACATTTTTTTATTAATAAGGGGTTAAGTGTTTCGCAATGAAACAAAATTGTTGTTTTTATTAAAAATAAATATTTGTTGCAGTTTTTTTTTTGTCTTAAATAATTTTTTATGTGGGGGCCCCTTTTTAGTCCCCCTTTTAAAATTTTAAAGCGACAACGCTGCATCTATCCGTTTGTGCTAGATGTCACTTTTTGTATTTTTGTATATGACAATGGAAAGCCGGAAAATGTGTATAAAATATGACAGTTTGCTGTAGCAATGTAGTAATATTTAATACAAAAAAACGTTCAAACCACAAATTTGAACATTGGTACATATTATTAAGTTAATTTTAAGATCTATTTTAATCGCAAGATTTATCATTTTACATTTTAGCTGATAAAGTCTCATTTTAAGCTTGAAGATGTTTTCATTGCAGTTAATTAGCTGTTCAATGAACTAAACTAATTCATCGTCAAGTTGTTGATGCTCAAAATAAAACAGAAATCGTAAGCACTGCCTTCCTTTAAATTTGACGATTTTGTTTTCAAATTGAAATTTTCCAAAAAAGTATAAGGTTTGTAAGGGAGTGTAGGTAAGTTACAAAGTCACTTTTATTTCAACTGGTGGTTGTTTTGACCTCTCTAGCGAGATAGTTGCACTTGCGATCGGTTGATTTGACACTTGACATCTGATGGAGAGGACAAACTTGCAACATTTAATTCAGGTAACAAATTTCTACTATCCTTCCAACCAGAAAAAGGGCACAATTAAATTAATTTGCAAGCATACAAAGGAATCCCGACGATATTTTCACATCCACTCTATATCCGTACTGTCAATATTAAATGCACAATATATTTTCTATGTATTAACACCTTACCACAAGTACTCTCCCCACTGATCTGGCAACATCTCATAAACAAAAGTCGACTTGGCATAGCCGAGTTCGCCATGGCGGTGACAACGGCGGCTGACAAAAAATGTGAAAACAAAAACAAGACTTTGCACAACAGCACTCAGTACACACAACATACATCACTTCGATATTAATCCACCTATATCATCATCGGCTTCATCGCCATCATTAACGTCTCTGCGAGCTAGGCGCAAGAACACAGCGGCATGTATCTGCACCCAGCATCCACATCCATCGGAAGCAGCAGTGGTAAGCTCTGCTGCCAAGAGCGATAGTGTAGTGTTGGCCACACAATACTCGTATAAACCAATTCACTGTCATGGTGCTCTATGATTTGGCCACCATCATCTCTTCTTCGTTTTATTCTAGCTCGAGGATAGCACACATTACCTCGACTGAATGGAGTATACACGGGACACACTGTGAATGTGGTACTAAATGCAAATTATATCTACTCCTCTCCTACGATATTCAACACTTTCTACCATTGACTGCGGTGGGTTTTAACTTTACAAGAAATCGACACACCAAGAAGATGACGTTTTTTTTTTCTTTTTTTTCTTGGTGGTGAATGATATTAATTCAAATTCGGATATTTATGGTGGCAATGGCGACGAAAAAAAAAACACAATGCAATCAGAGCCCACGAAAAATCGTGAATAACAAAATTTTATCTTTTCTCCACTATAAAAAAAAAACAAGTAAAAATATTAAGTATCTATCTACTCACATAAAAAAGAAAATGACAACGAACAGTGGATAATAGGTAGACAAAAAAAAAACTGAATAAATCACTTTTCTTCACGTTTGTGTATATTTTTTTGTAATAATTTGTTTGTTTTCGTTAGAAGAGAATTGCACGCTCTTTCATTGTTTTATTTCACCACAAATTGTTTTATGAGTTGTATTATTTATTAAGTTATATTTTTTTTTCTCATCCTAATTCCCGGTGATTCAATAATTCGGCCCGAGTACACGAAAAAATCACTTCACCGACACGGAATGTGTGTAAATGAACGTAGAAATATTTTTTTCCAATTTTCCCCCTGTCATTCTGACGATGTGTATTGAGTTTGAGTATGTCTCATCTCTCTACGTGTGTTTGTGAGAGCCAGCAATGAATGGAGAGAGCCACACATTACACAGACGAAAGAGTACAGACACAGAGACAGAGAGTGTTAAAGTTAAAGAAGAAGAAGAAAACAAGAAAACAACCCTCAAAAGTCAAACAGGGAAGTAATGTCAAATGTAATTGGGACAGCGACACCTGTTTTAAGTTATTCGAAACAGAAAATGTCAGAAATATCATTTTTATTTGTTTAATTCAATTTAATAATTACAATTTGTAGATAACAAAAAAATTGTGTTCTCCTACATTTTGGCGCGCAGCAAAAGAAGCTGCATTGTGTTCGCTAGGAATCTCCGACGAAATCGAATTTCGTAACAGGCGCCCTCTGTGTCTATCTCTGCTATAGAATACATTACATGACACACACACGATATAATATCGACAAATCCAATTTGAACTTTGTTTGTTTGTTTATCGCGGTGGTGCCTGGTGCTGGTGCTGCTGGTGCTGCTGACTATTTTTTTTCTCCTTGTGTTCTCTCCACCATCGACACTTAAAACTTAATCTGGCTCTGAGAGACTCACCGAGCTGAGTGAGTGTGTCAGTTTCAAGAGAGGCAATATCTGTGCCAAACGCACGAACGTTGCCAGATGAAGTTTCACATTTTTGTAGCCCTCAATGAAATAAATTACTACACAGTGTCGGAATCACGTATGCGTCTGGAGATTATCCTTAATGCGGGAATAAGTAAATTGTACGTTGCCTTATACTTCATGAGCTAGGGAAGACGTTCTAAATCTGTCCGTAAATACATTTCATTTGACTGCTCAAGGCGAGTGACACATTCATGATGTTGGGGGTGACAGCAAAAATAGTTGGAGAAGCACCCATTTAGTTAATCCCCTCGCCTTGCGTTATGAAAACGTATTTCGTTTGCATTGGACTTGAAATGAAAACAAAAAATATAACGTCTTGTTACAATTAGTGCGATCCACAATTAGAATCGAATGGCACGACAACACACACAGGAGGAATTAAATAGGCACTTTTGAGTAACTCGGAGGCAATCCAGCCACATGTGCGTGAGGATGAAAAGAATCACGAATGAGGGACATTGAAATTTTACTGTTTGTAACTTGAGTTTGGTATTTATGAGAGCATTGAACTTAAGGGGAGAAAACTAGGGTAAGTATGTTGTATTTTTTTATTTTATTATCTGGCAGCTACGTATTAGATATCAAAGGAATTGTCAAAAATTGTGATACTGGGTGATGTGGACAATTCAATGTCAAATGGTGCAATGAGAGGCATTTTATGCAAGCATGCTAAATAGGATGTGTCACGTGGCGGAAATTGTGTTTTGACAACTGTAAAAAGAAAAACTTTGGCATTTATTGAGATTAAGAAAAAGGACATTTTTTTGTTTAAGGCTGCATAAATGCGAGCAGATAGTAAGGGGAATTGTCAAAGCAAGAATGGCGTTTCCTTGGTAATTTCACGCCGATTATTTGACGTGTTAAAATTTAACAACAAACACACCTAATATACAGAGAAAAGAAAAACCAGATCTGCTGACAGCAAATTGGTTTTATTTGCTATCTGTTTTGTTTGTTTACACAATTTCAACTACTGAGTACTGACCTACATTTCTAAAATAATTCACATCTGACATCTGTCACATCTAGCAGTCAGCGGGTGTTGTTAATGCTTTAATACATTTTTTTTTTTTTAAATGATCAATTATTACACGAGTTATAAACTTGTGCGGAGATTCATGTGTCGGAGTTTTTATCAACAGGGCAAAATTAGGTGAAGATTTCTCGACTGAGTGGACTCATTTTAAATGTTGATTGCGTCAAATTTTGACTGTGAGAACTCGGATGACATGTCTTTGAAGTAGTCAAAGTTAGACCTAGTTTTGCGTTCAGCGAATTCAAGATGAGTAGACTTTGAAGCGCAGTGGCTTAGTGGTTAGTGTGTTGGACTATTAAGCGAGGGGTCCGAGAGAGGTTCGAATCCCGCAAAAACTCAAATTCCAACCTGTCTTGAAAGAGCTTCTCAATTAGCCGTTTGGAGTCGGCATAAAATTGTAGATTTCTTCCATTCGACTTTGAATGCTCCCGATATCTGACAGGGCCTACCTAATATTAAATTTTGAACTAATTTGAGAAGACATTTCATAAGATGGAGATTTGGCATAATTAACTGGGTTGCCGTGCTTCTGGTAAGTTGTCAAAGGAATAAAAACGATCGTCCTATTGTCAGTAGTTTCGATTAAAAAAAAAATAGTTAGCGGAACACATCCTTACGAGTTTTATTTTTTGGGGCGAATGGAAGAAGTCTTTTTTATGCAAAGCTGCTGAAACAAGAAGCCTTCTCACGAATGTTATAATGTTGTGTGTTTGCGAAAGGCGATGAAGTGGAAAATTATATTAAGGTACAGGGTTTTTCCAGTTTGAACAGGGGTCGAATCGCGTCGTCCGTTAACGAGCATTACGTGACGGAATTTGTTTTTGTTTCACATGTAAAATGAACTTAATTCCGTGAACGTATAGCTCGTTCATGGAAGTGGCGATTCGACCCCAGATTTTCCCTTCAGATACTACTGAATTATGATTAACATCTTAACAACATTTCCATGACAATCTATGCGACGACAGGTTTCTGAAAAATTCTCATCCAAAACTAATTTTAATGTCATTCAATAGGCCTTTTTTCTTATGACGTTTGTAAACATGTTTTTTTTTTACATAAGGTCGTTTTTATTATGCACACATGATCCATCAATCTAGATCTAGCTTAACAACAATAGTACGAGAGCCAACTGTCGTTGTAAGCCCCGGAAATATAACAATAGTATGAGATCCAACTGTTGTTGTAAACCCTGGAAATCTAGATCTAGATTGATAGATCATGTGAGCATAAAAAAAAAAAAATTATATCAAAAATCTATATAGATCAAACGAGCATAATAAAAATGTCCTAATGTGAAAAAAGAATAGGCATGTTCACAAACGTCAAATGGGTACGTCAAGGAAGTAAAAAAAACAGATAGGTACTGCTGACATCAAGTTGGTGAACCATCTGCAATTTTATTTGTGACAAATAGCGATCATTTGCAGCTCATCTGTCAAAAACACCTTCAACAACTGTTAAATACACCAATCGATTTTGTTTGGTTTGTTTGTCAAATCGCGCAGACAGGAAAAACAATATCGAAATCCTCACGCTCGACTGACAATTAAATTGACACAAAACGTGACACCCAGAACGGTTTCTACTTACATTCATTTCCTTCCGTCACATTGAAATGCATCAAATGGCAATTCTATCGTACTAGTTCGGTCATCGTATCGCAACCTGTATCTCTTTCGCTCCCCCTATTTGCTTGAACAAAATGTTTGCGGTTCAGTACACATACGGTGTCGTGAATATCAATTATGCACGATTACTGTTCACAGAGGAGCACAAGTTAAAATGCTGCTATAGGTATTGAGAGAAATGTGGTGAACTCAACTATAATGTGGCGAATTCGTCACAAGAGCGACAAGGAGCGCGATTATCGACTTCTTGGCATTTCTGTGTGTGGCCAAAGATTATGTGAATTGTGAACACAACCCCGCCATCATCATCATCAACATCATCCTAGTCAGATACATCATTCAGTGTGTGTATTGATTGTAGAGATTTCGCGAAAAATTCCATTGAATCATCCATCTTTGTTTTTTTTTTGTAGCCGGGCCGCGGCGTTGAGCCACTGACCAGAGCAGCACCGTCATTTAGCGAATCTGCAAGCCAAAGCGGAACTTCGCAAATACTTTTGCGCTAGGTACCTTTGAATTGGTGATTTTCATTAGCATCATCCTCTCATCACCATTGGCATCGGCATCGGCACGGCAGCCAGCATACAAGCATACAACATAATCGCGCTAAAAAGATAAACGCACGCAAAAAGATACTGAAAAATTGGGTCATTGCCAGATCTAATTTTGTGATCCAACATCAACTATTCTGTAGCGTAGTGGAGTGAAATGTACATAGAGAAGGCGTATACACCGTAAAATCGGTGTGATGAATTTCTTCGTCGGAAATTAAATCACCCAAACCTATAGATCGAGCGCGAAGACGACGACAACGCGCCGAATACACAAAATTAAGCGAAATTGCATTATCCTACATGCAAATTGACTGAGGGGAGACAGTGACCCCGATTTTTTTCGTAATTTTGTTTTTTCCCTCATTTTTTTTTTATGGTTTGGTTATTTTTAAAATGATCCGGTAGCTTTTATCTGCTGAAAATGTATGTAGTACCATATAAGAAAACCAACAGCAGCAGCGCAACCCCAATAGCGAACGACAGACGAAAGAGATAATGAAATTGAATTGAATTTTCTGCAGCAGTAGCGGCAATTGTTTTGGATTGTCGTCTTTGAAACGGAACAGGACAGATTCACTGACATTTAGATCAGGCTACCGGTTGCTGGGCCGGGGCAAATGGTTCCGTCTACTGTGATTCACTTACGAGTACGCTATAAATCGGCATAGGAGGACTCAAATTAGCGTAATTATAAACTTGTTGAGAGTAAAAGGAATTGTCCTTTTCAAATATTTGGAGCGAGAGATTGAGTTCAAGATTTGTACATCCAACTGTCAAGTGTAGGTAGTACACAATTTACGGTATTTGATGGTAGTTTGATGACCTCGGGTAACTTCCCGATCTGTCAGTTGCCATTTTGTAGTTACTGCTGTCACATGTTAAAACAACGCGTGAGTTAAGGGGGGAAAATGACGCACGCAATGACATTTGCATTTGGTGGTATAGTGGCTTTGGGATTTGCCTTGAATTGAGTTCGTCAGCGAAAAAATAACCAAAATGGAGCTTGACACATTTGGTTAAAACTGCAAGGTGTCCGCGTCATAAAAAATAAAACCAAATAGCCATTTGAAGGAAAAATATTGAGGCATTTTAAGCTTATGGAGAGATCTTTGACATAGATACAAGTAGACTACACGAAACATGAGTTGGGTGCAAATCGCGCAGTAGGTCACACGTTGGGCGCCACACAAACGGCTGGTATTTGTAATTCTATTCGTTGAAGGCCAAAGGTTGATTCTCGACTTTACGTAGTCATTAATGTTACAGGAGCTTTACTTAGTCCTAAAAGTTCAGAGGTGTCTAATTGTTTTATATATATTTGAGCCAATTTATTTTCCAAAACCTCTAAACGACAAGTTGACAAGGAGACTCATCGTCATAGATTGAATTGGTTTTACCGGTGGTCGCAAATGGAGTGTTATACCTTTCAATCAGTGCATCAGTATCTGAATAAGGCCCCACGTTGGGCGCCACAGGTACTTTTGTCTTTTCCTTTATATCCAGTATGTCCGTATAGACTGCTACAAAAGCACTCGTAGAATCATTCACTTTTTTTTTCTTTTTTGTAAATGAAATGAAAATCCTTTTGTTCGTGGATTTCTTCGATTTCAAGCATCCGCCCACTTGTACCAGATACAACAGCCGGGCAGGATGCCATGTAGTAATTTTGTGTCCTTTATATAGTTGTCTACCTGAAATATTTTACATCGCACTGTGCCTGCGTTGTTCCACTCGCTCACACAAAAGATAAATATCCAACCAAATATAAATTGACATCGATTCTAATTAGCTTATACCTACGCACAAAAATGCAACTTTTTCTTTGCCATACAATGCTTGAATTTGAAGTACTTAATTATAATATTTCTACGACATGCACCTGGCACCGATGCACTGTCGACTGAAGGAGTAAATCGATTACTAGACGTTGGTTAATAAATTATTTACTGGCATCTGTCCAAACAAATTATTCAAATCTAAAACAGTAGGAGACTGTATTTCGAGAACGGTACGGACATTAATTTGATCGTCATGGGGTAGACGATATAAGACTGATTAATCCGCTGACAATGAACATGCTTCAGAGCTTGTAGTGGGTAAAATGATGGAAATCATCCCGAGTGTTGCAGCTTCTTTAAAGATGTTCAATTGGGCTGTCTGTCAAATGAGTTGCAGGGGATTTTTGTTCGATTCGGATTATAAAAATCAAGGTGACATTCGAACTTTGATGGATGGAAAATAACAATAAAAAAAAACAAATAGGGGGCGCAACATGTAGAAACACATCTAACCTTTTGTTCAAGTTTTATTCTTGGGATGAAAGAGATTGATTGCTGCTCAACAGGGTTTGTGTAACAAGTTCTTAAAGTAGTGCTACAGTTTCGAGTAAATGTAAGCACTTTTGTCATCTTACTACAGGGGATCTATTCGGTAGTAGTTGACCACATTTGACACCAATTATGTGTGTCCCACGTTGGGCGCCATTCACACCGAAGGAAAACGTATTTACTAGAAATTGCCACGATTGTATATATTTAGGAGCCGACTTCTTTTTTCAAATGCCTTTTGAAAACACATATTTCTATAAATCAATTGGGACACCTATTTGGGCGCCAGTTAAGGGGTAAAAGAAAGCAAATATATGACGACAAAAAATGAATACAAAAGGAGATCTCTGACTTGCAATTAAAGATTTAAAATTTTCAACAGCAAAATTATCTCCACTAAAGTTAAAGTCAGATCCTCAGCCTTCACATTTTTTGACACATCATGCCCCCAATTATAGGGAAAATTGTTTTCAAGCACAAATCATCGGACAGTCAGATTTTTGTCGAAATTCAAATGATTTCACCTCTGAAAATTAATTACCGTAATTGCCTGCAGGCAATTATGACTGTATGTGGAATACGTATTCCATTACATTACATACGATTGTACACCGTTCATCCTTTGAGGGTTTTTGCCTGTTGTCCTCAACATTTGAGTCGTCATTAATTTTTGTTTCGCCGAACTTATTGCATAGTAGTAAGTACATTAAAGGCTAACAATAACCAAGCGCTTTAATAAGCTAATCAATATTCATGAACGATGCTAATACTATTATTACCAGGTAACATTAGGCATAGAGTTTAATTATGTAAAGTGCATTGTGACTGCGTTTTGCTATCGTGTGTGTATGGCTGTGCATTAATCAAGTACATTTTTCAATTAATCTGTAAAGTGGCTTTGTGTCAAAGTAATTAGCTTTCGTTGCGCAACTTTGAGTTATTGTTTTTCCCGCAACAATGGCCATTATACAAAATAGGTTTTTGGGGTAGATTTAAACTGAAGCGCAGCATTAGCAAAGGTGTCCTCCCAAGTGCACGTTTAGATCCGAAAATCTTTATTTATTAGTACACCGGGGATATATAAGGGATTTGAATCAAATTACGTACGAGTACCTCCAGCGTCCCAGTTGTATCAACAGGTTTTGCTTCGAATGACATTAGTCCGACATATACATGTTGGGGAAGATTTGAAATGAACATTATCCTGTTTAGCATAAGGAACGGACTACATGCGACATATCAATTCATCTTCATTAAGTATTAGATTAATTATGTACTCCCATGCATTAGGAGTCTGTGTCTAGAGCTTAAATAGCGATCATAATTTGTTGCGTCATAAAACTGAGTGATTGACAATTATGAACAGGTATTTTGATACATTGTGTTTTAGACATGAGCGTTAAATATAATTTGAAAGTTCAAACATTGAGCATTAGCCACTCTATCGCATTGCCCTTAACTTGGATGTGGTCGTTAATATTTTAATACACAATCTGTCACCTAAATGGTGGCGCAAAGTGAGTATAATGCTGATGTGTATTGTTGTCTCCTTCAGTCGTTCGTTATGATTGTCAAGTTTCAGACACTGGCTGTTAATGGCAGACATTTATGTGATCTTTAATGAATATCGCACAAGGGTCTATATTTCAAGACTTTTTATGTCGATTTAACACAAGAGTAGTGCAAAATAACGAGTTCTGAGTACAACTTGTTGGTTTTTGTTTTATCGGAGTTTGGAATTAATGCCCAAAAATCCATACGAATTTTGATGTCAACTTGTCGATTTTTCGTTTCATTAGAGTTCCAAAATGGTACCACTTTAACAGCGTATTTCCAGATAAAAAAAAAATTCTTTTTTGAGTTTTAAAAATTAAAGTTTTCATTTCAAAGATATCCAAATACTGACAAAAAATGAAAAGACAACATTTCATACATGTGGTTGTTACTTTGACGTTTACGATGAATCCAATTGACGTAAATACCAGCCGACTCGCGAGTAGGTGCCGCTACGGTTTGTTTATTGAATCATAGGGTGGCAACACAAACTATTGCCTCCGAATAATCATAAGACATTTAATTTAATCCTGTCGCATCTTCGTTTTCGCGTTTTCTGGACCCATAAGAAGTTTTACTACAAAATAAAATAATCTAGTACAATCGTATTGAATAGAAACACATTCAAATTGAAACCACAAATAAATCAATAACGCTTCGAATACATGACGAATAAAATAAATGCACTGACGTTTATATGCTCCAATAATAATCTGCTCAAACCGTTTCCGTACTTTTTAGTTATTTTTTCTGAACAGTTTGACATTTAAATAAACAAAAAAGTACGGAATTGAGAGTGTGCAATGTGACAACTCTGTTTGAAGTACGATTTAACATCTGTCACTACTGACAGTAAGGCCCAAATCAAAGGAAGATTCATTGCGGCAAAGAAATGTAATAGAGCTCTTCCTATGCAGGCTTTAACCCTTTGTTGCCTGGTGGTTTTAGTATGAAACCACCAAATAAATCATTTTTACTTAGTTTCCTAGTGGTTTCAATGGGAAACCACTATATAACGTCTGTTCATTTTCATTCGGAGAGCAATGGGAAAATATTTTCAAGTGCAATATGTTTACCTTTTTGTGAAGAGTGGGAGTCATTGTGAGTTAGTTATCAACTGTGAAAGGTGCTTGAAGTGATTTGTGAGAAAAATTGTTAATTTTGTGCTTCGAAATAAAATGATTGGTAAGTTTGATAATAATCGAATTTATTTGGATACTGTGTAGTGTTTTTTGAGTGTTTTGTATTAAATTTAATTGTTTATTGATCTCGGGTGCTACATATATGTGTGGTTACTCTAAGAAACCACCGGGCACTAACCGACCGTTATTTTTTTTTTTTCTTAGCTGGAACGCGAACGGTTTATGCACGTCATTTGACAAATGATGATATTGTCGGCATTTTGGAAGACATCCCATCGGATCTTGAGTCTGATATTGGAGATGTTGACGGGGAAGAGGATCAAGATGAGGCAATATTGCTACAAAATGAGGTAGATCTTGTAGCAGGTCCTTCTGATGGTGTTCACTCTGATCAATCTGATTGGGAGTCTGAAGATGAAATTCCACTATACCTAATAACCACTTCAAACCCAATGTTTCTTTCGAGAGGAGATATGAACAGTGCGCCCACTTGCCAACATACGCTACTTCCAGACGATGTGCATACTGTAGCACTAAAAGTGAACCCCATCGTTCCAAATGGACTGAGCAGAAGTCTGCCAAGTAGCATTATGCTTATCAGCAGTGAAAAATTGTTTTGCTAAATATCACACTAAATAAATGTGTTACTTATATACTTTTCTTTCAAAAATTTCGTTGTTTAATTTTTTCGGAAAAAAGTGCAATTAATGCCCAGTGGTTTCTCTGAGAAACCACCAATAAAATGTTAATAATAATACAAAATAAGATAACACAAATTTATTTCTTGGTTTATACAAAATTAACAAGGTTCCATGTATCTATTTTTATTGTTTTTTTTTTTTAAATAAGAAGAAAGAATAATTCGGGCAACAAAGGGTTAATTGATAAAGTAATAGAGCAATTATGCCGGTTTATTTGCACGTTTTCTATCGCCTGGCATATAACAACTTTTTCGGGAAAGCAAATAGGAAGTGATCGACGAACTTTAAGAAAACATGACAGAAATATTTTCTTTAACTATTCTACAAGTGTAAATAATTAAACGACCAACGTTGTTATCTCACCAAAGCATCGTATCACGCTTGACCGGTATACATTGACTTTAAATGAACACAGATTTTTGCGAGAAAAAAAAAAAAAAAAAAAAAAAAAAAAAAAAACATAACTTGTGTCTGATCAGTAGCACATCGGCACCAGATCAGTAAAGCATTATATGATCATGTTTGAGTCTGATAATTTTCCGATCTGTGTCTTGCAATACGACATTCGAGCAGTTCCATATCAGCACTGGATGAGTGTACGATGAGTGTAAGATGAGCGTCAGATAAGTGCCAGATCAGTTTCCGATCAGTGCTTTATCAGTTACTGACAAGTGTCGAAACAGGGTTGGGTCATCAAGATCAGAGTAGTTGGTAGTTTGAGTTACTTTTAACAGCAAAAACAAAATTCAATGGTCAACTGAGTTTAGTTACAATCGCTGCTTATCGACTTCCTTTACACTTTATTATTTCACAAGTTGTACAAAAGAAACAGCCTACATTTATTAAATTGATCAATATTCGAAGACGATCTTCATTACTGCTGTATAGTTTATTACGATCATCATTCATTTTATTGGTAATAACGATATAACGGATAATCTGCTATCACCTTACAGATTCTAAAAAAACAAACGATCTTTAGAAGCCATTCGCGCAGCTGTCCATTGTAACGATCGATGTTATAAATTTCTTAAAAACTAGCGCTAGGATTCCTGTGTCATTAGTAACCGTCCAATTATCGCACAATTTCGACGACTTCAATGATCTGCTTTAAGAGTGGTGTTAACCATTTTGATGCTAATGATGAGATTTAAAAAAAAGGCTCATCACTGTCGCTTGTCGCGATCATTGATACAATTCATAAAGAGATTTTCCCCGATCGACATGATCACCATAGCTTAACCGAGTAATTGATACAGACACTGTGTTGCGATCGTTGCGGATCCTGATAATAATAATATCATTAAACAATCAGCTAAATTAGCAGCTCAAGACTTTTGAGGCTATGTTCCAAATAGAGGGCTAATCCTAGACACCTTTGCAAAGTTTTGTAAGGTGCGCAAGATCGGAAAACAACGTCTAAAAATATTTCTCATTTTTCCGATCACAAACGCAATTAAAAACACGCCAAAGCCGACCACTCGACAAGAGAACAACATCCAAAGTACGTAGCTTTATAATTATTCCGCATCACGCCCCATATGTCATAATAAATGTTGTTATGCAAATTAAAAGTCGACACGCCACTCCTTTTCTTAAAATACACCAAAAAAATGAACCACAAACCAGAAATAACATCAAAATCGTTTGATTTTACACTTCCGTAACCTACTTCTGAGTGAAAGTGAAATCAGGAAGAAGCCACACAGGAGGAATGCTTTTGATATCGTTTTGTACATCTCGTTTTTTTTTTCTGCACAAGCTGATCAATAACTGTTAGGGGGTAATTACAAAACGTGAATTCACCCAGACACAAAACAAAATAAAATAAAATAAAATAAAATACAAAAAATACAGTCACCACAACTGCGTCTTATCTCAGTGACCACGCAGCTTTGTTTTTGTTGTAACGCACGAGTAAAAAAAAAAAAAAAACCTGTAATGCGCGCTTACATGTAAAGATACCACAAGTGCGCGCTGCTGCGAAACTGGATTATGAAAAGTATTGACAGGTCAACCTCGTATAAGTTTGTTTGTGATGTTGTTCTTCTTCGTCGTCGTGTATGCACCCACTTGACCCCACATGGTGGAAGCATACAGTGCAGCAAAACAGAAAAAAAAAAAAAAACAACTGACAGCGCTAATCAATACAATTTTCATTAATTAAGATGAAGGACTCCATCGTAGAGTTGATTACACAGAGTGAAGACACGGAGAGATAGACAAAGAAATACAAGTCACAATAATTATTGATGAGTAGAAGATGCAAGGATACCATTACAGGGTAAGGACATTTTCCTTATACCACAAAGCTTGACACAGAGAGAAAAGGACAATCATCATCGTAATTGCATTTCGCAGATGAGTGGGATTATGTACGGCTGAGTCTTATGGTACTGACACATCATGCAATTAAAATTTCCACTACGAAGGTTAATTTGTTATGAGCGATAGCAGCGCTCAACGGGCAGCCAAAGAGGGATATTGCATGCGGAATGTTATCCAACGCATAATCCTTACTCTGTGTTGTGTGGTGTAACAACAGTACGATATCCTTTCGAGTGGAATTATACTTGAATTGACTGTGGTATGTGGGTGGAAATTCCCTATAACTATACGTCTATACCTTTGGGCACTCACAATATGTAGGAGGCGGGGATGAGTAATGGAAAATCAATTTCCAGGAAATGTACGGGTGTTCGAGATTGCCATATTATAACAAGTTACGTTTGGATAATGAAATATTTTATGAGATAGCGACTATGGGTTGAAGAGGTTGTTGTAACAGGATTAAATACGGATTTGGGTGTTAGTTAGCCCTGACCTGATTAAAGATTAAAAACGATGATGATTTTGAGAGAGAAAAATGAAACATAATCTAAAAAAAAAGTTTGTAGGTCAGTTAAGCTTCCGTCGTAAGTGGTTAGTGTCACTGACGAGAATAGCAATAAGTGAGTACAAAAATTAGGTTAGTCTTTACGTTAACCACACATTTTCATTATTCACGATAATTAATAGAAGTTCTAAAAAAAACAAGTAGTCATCGCGGACCAATCACAACACAATCCCCAACGCACCTTTTATGACATTCAGAACGTCATTCAGCACAAACAACAAATCGCATACATCTGTAAGCTTCATTTGCTAAATGTTTCCTGAATTAATATTTTTTTTTATGTTATTGACATAGCTGTCAAAAGAGGCAGCAGGTCGTTGGGCAGTAAGTTGGTTCGACTAGGTCAGCGGTAGTTCAACCTCACCCTCAACCTCACCCTGAAAAGTGTCAGTGCATTTCCTGGCAAAATCCCAAGGAAATCCCAGCAATTTGGTTTCATGTTAAACACGAAATGTAACCCTGAGACATGTCGCTTTCGAAATGTACTATTGTAGTGATTAAACACTTGCGATTAAACACATTTCTGGTTACATTTGCATGTGCAGCACGTGGTTCAATTGAATAAATAATACCCAAATGACAGCTACGATTGACAACGCACTGAACTCTTGGTTTGCCTAAATACCTAGGGTTAAGGGCTGACCCAGTGGAGGTTTGACAGCTTATGTCAGTGCATTTGAAATGTCAAAAAAATGTTCTTCCGTTTAAAGTGATTTATACATTTTCCTCCTAGATCTTGTCAATAGAAACATTCGCGTACTTTCTCGAGACAAACACAAAAAATTCTGTCAAACTCAAAATATTAAGCGAAACTCTCTCAGAGAGCGGAAAATATATGCTAAAATACGTGGATAGACTTTGAGCTTCTTTGAACCACTTTCACCTTTGACATCTACCTAATCAATATCACAAATAAATATTAAAACTTAACTTTTTGCAACATATGAAACGTTGTCTTGGCATTTTCCTTATTTTCACAGATTTTATTTTTCTGCGCAATTGATTTTTAAGACGGATTTTGAATTTGTTTCTTGTCAAATTTGTGCATTTGACATATTTATTAGTACTTGCCGGTTAAAATTCTCTGAGCTGTTTCGAGCCAAGAGAGGAACTACTCGTTACTTTTTACTCGTTATTTTGCTAATTTTCTCTATTTCTGTCATTTTTGATCAGAACGTGTATAGATTTTGTGCGATTGCGATTGACTTAAATCGATTGCGTTCAATTTAAACTGCGAACGCGAATGAACCTAGTATTTGACCATTTTCGCTGATTTTCTGTCAAATTTGACGTTTGGAAAATGTCAATTATCAATCGTTTATATTTGTCAGCTTCGAAATAAATTGTATAGCGCCATTTATTCAAGAATTTTACTTTTGTTGGCTAAAACCGATCACTAAGCTGTATTGCTGTTAAATTTAACGTTTAACAACCATCAACTCGAACTCGTTGTTATCGAAGATTGGTAACAAATATTTTATTACGTTTTGTCACTGCCACTTCCTGGTAGTACCTTGTCATGACTCTCGATGATTCATTTGACAGTTATGGTTAGATATTATTTTGACGTAAACGACTACTATTCATTTCAGTACCACATTTTTACACACTAAATCTATAACGACGCAATTTATTTGACACAACATGAGACGTTAACATTTCAGTGAGTTGGATTGGACGATAAATATGCATTATAAATGTTTAATGACAGCAGAATTATCCACTCAAATAAAATCCAATTCAATACTAAAACGATACGAATACAAAGAATCAGATAACAGTTGCTGTTGACAGCGTTCGTTATCTAATCATCAACCTTGAAATAATATTCTAGGGGGTGAGTTTAAACGTTGCGGTGCAATTATCGATAGGTTTGAATAGTGAACCAAAATAGAACAATTTTAAAGTATTAATGTCAGGCTAATAAATGAGAGTAAAACTATAACACGTAGATATACTTATCATTGCAAGAAACTGGAACTAAACGCTTGTAGTTGACGTATCGACAAACAAAAAGGAGTATCACAAATGGTTCGAGTTGACAGTTCAGTACCAAGGTTTTGTGCATTTATATGAAGAAAATGTGTTCACATTTCTGTGATTCAGCAGTTCAGTTTTGACAGTTGGTATCAATACCCAGTTAATAAATTTAAAGCAAATACAGATACATTTAAGTATTAGTGTATCCAGGTATTTAGAAATAAATCCAACCACTGACAGCTAATAATAAATTCTAGCCCCGCCGATGACATTAATTATTTTTTTATGTAAAACAGCAGAACCACGGGAATGGCGCTAAAAACGAAATTTCATCTCAATCAAATAGAGTTATAAAAATCCTGAATTTTGCAATAAAACACAAAAAATGTTGTGCAAAAAACAATCTCGTGAGTTCACGTCAAAACATGTTTTTGTCCCACCTCAACAGCGAGCAAATTATTCTCGCGCCACTGGGAATTCAAGTTCTGTCTCTTATGGAATGACTTGCAATGGTAGAAGCCAAGGAGAGAGAGAAAAAAAAAAAACGTCTACGTCATTAGAGTCGTTGTCGCAACACGATAAAAGTGAAGATAATTAAATAATACTTTATAAATTATTAACAACGTAACTATCGACTTTCCGTGCGGCAAAAGCACAACACTGAGCGAGAGCAACAAGCGATAGTGAAATCGATTTTGAAATCGACTTCTTCGCGCGAAGAGTGTAATCGTGGTGTTAGTGAATGAAACACACTCACATGACATGAGATATACTTTCTTTTTTGTTTTGTTGCCTTCTTAATCTACCATTTTTATATTTCTATGATTATTTATCCATCGTTCTTTGTTTTACTTTGGTATTAGATACTTTCTGCAGTATGGTTTTTGTGTTATGGTTTTTTTTTCCTTCTTTCTATATTTGGAAAGAGATTTTCACGTCACGAATTGTGTGCGGCCATAATTGTTTTTTTGTTGCCGCTACTGTTTTTAACTTTTTCACAATTTTAAGATATAATTTCTCTCTTAATATTCCTTACTTAATTGACAGCAATTTTGTGCAATAACTTATATAAACAAAAAAGTAAAACACAAGAAAAAAAAACCGTTTGCGTATAAACCTACTTCTGGCGGGAAAACGATTTTCTGATTGACATTTTCCATCTGCACACGACTTTGTGTTTGCTTTTTCCATTTTTGCATGCAGCTCTCGGCGTGCACTTGACATTAGGTATTCACAAAATAGACTATACCTAGAGCTAGGTGCTGGTATTTGTGATGTGATGGTGGTGCAATGATGAAAAAGCGGTTCGAAGTTAAACGAACTGTAACTGGAATTCTGCTGTGTATAGCAGACACACTCGTTCACTGTGCGACGTTGCTGCCAGACGAGACGATTAATTCACACAGAAAAATAAAAGAACGAACAAGCGAAAGAGAAATACGATAAACATGTAGTATAACAATATGATTTGTCGCTATACGGTTAAATTATCGGAAGTAATTACTTAATTGTAGTTTAATGCATATTCATGCATGTAACAGGGGTGTAAGTCCATTGAATTTGTTTTGCTTCTTTGGCACATGTGCTAAACGGGACTCTTTTCTTTAAATTTATAAACTTAGTTGGGGTTTCTTGAATTTTCATCGTGACAGGAAATTAAATTACAATGAGGGGGATTTTGTGTACTTGTCAGATTTTGACTGTTAAGTGTCAAAAAAAAAAAAACTGTCTTCCATCGGATTGTTTGACAAAAAAGGTCACATTCAAAACACATTTTGTGTTATTTATTTTATTAAAATTTAATTCACAATCTGACATCTGACAGGTGTCACCCTTATGTAATGTTGATTATTTCGTAAATTTGTTTTAAATGTAAAATATTTCGATCATAAAAAATGATTTGTTCATATTTATAACATATTATTGTGAATATTTTAATTCATATATCAATATCTGACAATGGAGAAGCTCTTGGCTCTTAAAGTCCATTTTTTTAGTTAACTCTGAGCGTCTTACACCGTATTAACAAATTCTAGACTTTACTTTAAAAGACTTGAAGTTCACAATTGTAAAATTTGTATGAAAAATACAACTATGTATTGTGAATTTCTTAAATTTAAAGTCGAAATTAAAAATGCGTATAAGTAAGTTCTAAGGCACAATGGGCTCCTTTTAGAGGGGCCGCAGTGCCAGAGGCCCAGGAAGGCTCCCCTATTTCAAGTTCTAAGATTTTAAATAGGGATCTTAGAGGACTTAAAAGTCACCACAAGCGAAGCATAAGCTGAAATTGATTTTGCAGATTTTCAGAAACCCTTCCAATTTCAATTTCTTTTTATCTTTTTTTTAGCTGTCACTAAGAGCAATTTATTCTTGTACAAATTTGATTAATTGTCCTTTAAATAGATAGACAAAGACATGTAGCGACTTTCGCATTGATAAAAAATTCGCTTAAATAGATAAACGACGAATGCATCGTTAATACACTGATCTATTATTGTTGACATTTAAACTGTCACTTCTGACATTGAACCAGATCCCATAAACTTTGCGTCAACATTTCTCTTTCAACAACCCAATCTAATTAGCATTTTTCACATTGAAAACAAATTTGTCGTCATTATTATTCACCTATCCCACACAAGCCAAAAATACCACCGCCAGTCAGAATATAATTTTAACTACCTACATCCGACTATTTGTTGTTCTATTTTGGCACACCTATGTGCGGCATTGTAATCTCACTCAACTGTTTATTTTTGACAAAAACCAAAATGTGCATTTATCACACAAAGTCTTCACATCAACTATTGCCCACTAAAAAAAAAAATTAAAAGTGATGTCAAAATAAACAATTTCCCAGCTAAATACACTGACGTACTTCCTGGCACAATGTCAACAATGCACATACCGAAAATTCACGTGCGAACATTTTGCGCAAAGGCTGTCGTAGTCATTGTCAGCTTGGCCGTAACAAAATCAAAATCTGATCTAAAAAAAAGAAGAGTATACATATTTTTTATAAATAAAATCCCAAGTCACTGGCCGCAGTCATTATTTTTTCGAGACCCAAAAATAGGCAAATTACCCTTATTATAGACAAAGACCAAGTCGCACAACAAAAACAGAAAAAAAAAAGTGTAAGCCCAGCCTTTTACCTGGGTCGCGGCTATTTGTATATTTTTCATCCGTCAAGTGCGTCATTATTATTACGGGCGAATTATGCGAACCTAGTGGACGACCCCACTGGAAGTGTAAATCATGATTGGAAGTTCACCTCAAACAAGAAGTGTATCTCAACACAAAATGTATACGAGTAGAAGAATTGTGAACCAACAAAAAGTGGACGATTACGGTGGAGGGTCATTAAACTTGCCTGGTAATATTAAAGTTCAGGTTTGTTTGGATATTTGGATGTTTTATTTTTTTTTTTTTCGTTACTTTTTGGTCAAGAGAAGTTCAGCAAACAATGGAAGCGCTCGAATTTCACATAAAAGCGGTTCCGTTCACCGTCATTAGTAGCAACATCGTGAAGCGACCGAAAAGACTGTTGCATGGGTGCTAACTTTTAAGTTTCTCCTTTTTTTCCTCTTAAAAAATGACGACACGGGGGAAACCTTTTCTGTTTTGACTGCGGGGTAAATTTGGGCCTTACTATTATAATATAGACAAGGTGTAACATTGGGATAAGTAATCGATTGATTATTCGTTAACAACAAAATGAAACTATGTTCAGGTACATATAAATTTGCATAACACGATGTGAATGTAGGTAAACATATAGACACATATCCTGTGTGGCTTTGCGAATTCCAAAGCCCATTTATGCAAATCGGAATTAGCTGTTGTGAGATGTTTTGTTGTTTTATGGGGAGACAATGTAATCGGAGATTGGTTTTGCAAAATTCTTTGGGGAATTCTTGTCATTCTGGGTTGTGAACAAATGGGAATTAGTTTCCATTTAATTTGCTTTTGATAGTATCGTAGAACATTTGTTATTTATCGTTGAGAAATGAATATATGTATATGAGTTTGACGCAGTAGTGGTTGCGGTTAAATCTTCTCAAGATGGAAACATAACATCAAGACAAATTACTGTCAAGAGGAGGTGCTAACATGCATCGGTTGGCTGTCAATCGAACTTAGGGTGAGAATTAAGCTACATAGTCCTAAGGAGAGTTAACCTTTTAAGCCAATTTCTGTTTAGAGGTTTTGTTCTGAAACAGGAGACTTTATGCAAATGTATAATCGAAGTCTTCAAATTTAAAATAAAGTCATTTGTGCAATAATTTTACATTTAAAATGAAAGAAATTCTATCGATCGAAATATTGTTCACATCTGCGGGGCAGCCGTGGTTAAATAGTCCAAAAAAGCTAAATATTTTGTAGGTCACAATGGGTAATTTTATATGAACAACTAACTGACCCAACGAACTTCGTTCCGTCCAAATTCGTTAATGTACCTAACGAAAACAATATTTCCGCACAATGCACATGCTACTCAAATTTGTTCGTGTCCTTATCTTTTACAAAGTGCCACCTATCGGTCCAAAATAGTCCTATCTATCCAACTGTAACGAACCATACAGAGACACAAAATTTCACTGAAATCGGTTGAGTGGTTTAGGAGATCGACAATAGCGCCACCTATCGGGTCCAGATAGTCCTATCTTTCAAACTGTAACCAACCATAGGTAAATGGATGCTCTTGTGGCGGTTGCCACAGCTTCACTTAGACCATCAGTTGGGTCCACTGTGTCCAGTTACGGGAACCATCCAGTGCAGCCTGTCGAAAAAAAAGAAATATACCGCTTTTGTATTGGAGCCACATAGATTTAGTGTGAATCTCATGGCTTCTTAAAGCTCCGTTGTAACCTGATCCTCTAGTTCTTCCTACGAGTTAGTGACTACTGATAAGAAGTCTGTCTATCTCCTAGAAGCACCCAGATTTAAGTATGAATCTCAGGAGTACTTTGAGATCAACATTCTTCAGATCCTCTAGGTCATCGAAGAAGAAACTATTGAGAATTCTCTGCCTGCTGTTTTTAAGGGCTAGGCATTCGCAAAGTAGGTGGCGAACAGATTCTATTTCTTCTACGTCCTTACACAGCTTCTGCAAAAATCATTATGCAGTATCCCCAGCCGTTCCGCATGTACGCCTATCGCACAGTGTCCAGTAATAACCCCCGTAAGTATGCGAATATCTTTGCGGCTTAGTCCGATCATATGTTTAGATCTCTTTTTGAAACCGACCATACAGAGACACAAAATTTTCTTGAAATCGGTTGAGCGGTTTAGGAGATCGATAACAGTGCCACCTATCGGGTTCAAAATAGTCCTACCTTTCAAACTGTAACCAACCATACACAGCCATAAAATTTCACTGAAATCGGTTGAGTGGTTTGGGAGATCGACAACAGCGCCACCTATCGATTTCCGATTTCAACCAAACTTCACAAAAACCATATATAGACCAATGCCAAAGATGTGTGAACATTTTGTTAAAATCGGTACATTTTTTAAGGCGTGAATCGAACACAAACGAACACAATATTAAGGCTCAATTTTTATATATATATAGATTTCGTCATTGTGAGTTCGTAAAATTTAGCATTTTTTAAATTTTAACACGAAAATTCCGAATAATATTGATCACAGAAAGCTCACCTTAAAAACTCAGAAGTCAATATAAATATTTCAGATTCAAGCTGTCAGAGACGAAGGACCTTACTAATCATTTTTAACCTTCACACTAAATATTTTCCAGGTCAAAATGGGTAACTTTATATAAAATATTTCGTTATTGTGGGTTCGTAAAGGTATCGCGCGTAGTCTCTTTTCGTCGATAATACCGCGGCACACGTCAAATGGTCACCACAGCAACAAGTGTGACACAAGGCTTCGCAATTAGTCAAACGCAAAGGAACAAGTCATTGACCAACTAAAGTGAGCTCTTAACCTCCATATACGGTCATATCGCGGATCTACAACACTTCCAGCATAGGTACATTACATTTTTCTGTTTTTTTTAAATTCTATGTCATTCGTGTTTGGTAACACGAACAATTCACAAGGGTAACAAAAACAAAATGTAGATCACCATCGGCCGAGTCACGGAAATCGCATTTAATTCAGTATTTCACGGACCGTCGCACCTCATAAAAGTCGCTGGTGTGCTACTTTTGGATTTTCAAAAATCTCCACATTACACATCACGCAAGTGGACACATTTAATACCCACTGATTAACATGTCTCGTCGATGAAACATCTCACTTTCGTCATCTTTTGATAATTGTTTCATAAATCACCCACGGTAAATAATTATTAAATCTCATTAAAATTCAGTTTGCATTTTAATGTAACAAAAATCTTTGCAGAGCATCAGCTAGAACAGACTTTTTGGCTGCTGGCCCAAACGTCACATTGATGTTATAGAGATATGTCTGAAGAAGGAACACAACGGTATCGGGAAGATGATGATCATCATCATCAGTTTCATTAATCATTTAAAAAAAAATTCGGGCTAAATTGCCGTTGCTTGGGTAAGGGGATGCCCTCTTCGTGTATAAGTGCCCCCAACATGAATTCCTTTCGCGACGCTCATCTGTGTAATTAATTGTTTCGGTTTCTTTCTTTCTTTTTTTTTTGGCAATCAACAGAGCTCTTTCTCTCTCTTAGGATTGTGTTCCCGATTTCAATCAATTAATAATATTTCTTTTATTGCGGTAAAGGGCTCGCGCACCTAATGACTCAGAAAAGAAGAGAAAAAGAAAGTTTGTTTACTTTAGCTGAAACGGAACACGAAACACGATACACGAGTTAATGCGTAATCGAGGTCAACGAAGATATTAACCCAACGAAGTTCCTTTTTTTTTATATTTTTGCAATGTTGGCTTTACCTTCCGATCGGGGTGTGATTTCTTCATTGGAGCCAGCACCGGAAGACACCATCACCGGTGTTGTGAATTGTGTGTTGACGAAGTGCTTGGGTGATGAAATTATATGACCTCACAGGACGACGACGGGCAGAAGGCAAAGAAATCGGAGAATTATTATGGCGCTGTAAATGTAAAGTGACGTCGGCGCTGCGGCCGCGTAATGACTTTTGTGCTTATGAGAGTTTTATTGAAAAATGTGTGCAGAGTAATTAATAAGGCGGTTTATGAATTTAAATGGTCCTTTTTGCTTGCGGCGGTGCGGAGCGACGGTTTTATGACACTCATTTATTATTTATGGGCTCGTAGTCGTAATAGTTATTTAATTCATGCGGAGATTTACTATTCAGTTGTTTACTTGATATTAAGCCGGATAAATAAAAGAATTATAAAGAAAATTACATGTCAAGGATGTTGTTAATTGACAAGTGCGGTTGAGGTTTTGTTCCTGTGAACATCAATTAATGGTAGGTACCCTTGCGGTTTATTCGCTTAAGTGATTTTTTTTTATTCGTGTCAATAATTCCATTGAAAGCTTTTATTTTGACAGACTGAGCTGTCATAGCTCTTCTCCAAAAAACAATTGAACTCGAAGTTCCTTCCATTCGTTCCAAAAATTAAAAACTCACACAAAAGGAATAGTTTTGAAAAGCTAGGCCTAGGGTCCATACGGACCTGTTGCGCCAACCAAAGTGAAAGAAACAAAATGAAAGCATTGTAGATTTATGTTTTTCAAACGTATTTGGTAACAAGTGCGAATTGTGCGCTTTTAAACAATATTTAAACAAAACCCTATACTCTGGTAATTCTAATCCCGCTTTGTTATCTTACAAGTTTTTCTTGGCATTTTACCCAAAAAGATAGCCCATCTGTGAAACACGTTGTGAAAGACTCTATTAAAAAACGTTTAAAATAAGAAAAGGCAGAACACGTTGGCATCACTGGTGCGTTGGGGATGTCCCCCACTCCAGCAACAAGGGCGTTGCCACATATAAAAGCCAAAAATAAAGGAGACATTTTTAAAACTGAAAACAATACCACATAAGTAAATAATGACAACCCACAAGTGAGCAAGTGAGTAGTAGCATTAAGAGAGTAGATTTAACGTGGTGGGGTGACAAATCCAAATTCGCATACAGAAATAGGGATAGGTAATTTATATTTTATGTTTAGAAAAAATGTTTCAGCGAAAATTGATTTCCATCATTTCTGACACAAATTGTACAAGAAATTTGACCTTTAAGGGAAGGGGTGTCACATTTATCAATAGTATGTATGTATTATGGCCTATTTTGGGTTCTTTGACCATGACAAATACGCAACGTTGAATAAGCAACGCTTAAGGAAAAGTTCCTTAATCGTCAGTGTATGTTCTACTACGTTTTTTTTTTGCACATTGTTTTATTTTAATTGATTCGCTGTGACTACTCGGCTTTTATTTCATTCGTTCATTTTTTTAGTTGTGAATTTCCTTTGGATGAACGATTTTTACAAAGAAACAAACACCTGACAGCTAAAATTATGATGATTATGCTGTTACAAAAAAAGGAGTAGAATGCCGAGAACGAGTATCGGATAGGAAAAGGAATAGCAGATATAAGGAATTGGAACAAAATATGGTCAAGTGTATTCTTAAAATGAATTATTTCGGTAATAGAATTTGGATGTAGTAAAAACCCAAATTCCAACGTCTGACAAACATTCGAGAGTATAAACTTGCAGATCCCTTCCATTCCTTCCAAAAATGAAAAACTCACACAAAGCGAATGGTTGTGAGAAGTTAGGCCTAGGGTCCCTATGGACCTGTTGCGCCAACTATTTATTTATTTATATAACTTGGATGTAACGATGGTGGAAATAAAATCTCGTTTTTTTGAAATAAGAATACATTCTCAAAAAATAAAACATAAAAAAAAAAACATATGCAGCAAATCTACTACCTACATTTGGTTAACAGTTTTCATTTACTACTTAGGCCCAGTTGTTTGATACTACTAATAGCGATTTAAATTCTACTTAAATACCTTTTGGGCTATTTTTTCTGCCATAAACTGTCATATAATTAAGAAATTATTATTTTATTTATTTATTTATTTAAGTCTACCATTTTACAATTTACAGACTATATTATAATTAGCAATTTAATTTCTACTTTAAGTTCTACTTAAATCGCTATGAGTAGAATCAGCAAACGGGTCTAAATAGTAAATGGCATCTGTTAACCAAATGTAGTAGATTTGCTGCACGATATGTTGCAAATTTAAAAACCTGATTTACACAAAATATGTGTGGACAAATGTACAGCAACAGGAGATTAACTACGAGATTTAGAAAAATTTCCGTAAGTCCCGCTCAAATCTCTTGATTTATTATACAAAAGTTAACTGATGCGGAGTTTAGCACAGTTTCTGATTTCCGCTCTATTACGACTTTTCCTTTCCTGGCACAAGTGACATTTTGAGACGTCCTCTTGATTTATCGCTAACATCCGAACTGTCATATTTTATATTATATACGTAATCGTTTAATAAAACATTGGCAAAAAAACACACATACCCTATGGAAAATATCTAAGAAAACGAAAGCGTGCCAACGTCAAAAATGACACATTGCCAGATAAACTACACAATCACATGCAACCATTAGTCGCGTGATAAATTCTCAAGCAACACCGCAAAAGAAATTTAAAAATACACAAAACTGATCTACTACCACCTCTGGCCAATTGTGTTCTGTTTGTTCCAATAATTGCATGGTATCAAAAATGACAGATGGCTGTCATCTTGTTGACAATGTTAAATGTTTTTCAACAAACAAATTACCGAGTGATGCCAATTCAATTATCATGCCAATATGATATTCATTTGACACAGAATCCCAATCGGAGAAGCATATCAAAAAGGGGAAACGACAAGTAAACATTTATTCATCCAGAAGTGGATGTCAAAAGAGTTAAACTGATAAACTTCCATTGTATATTTATGTATATAAAATAACCAAAAAAAAGATAATTCATCGATGGCGATGGCGATACTACATTATGAAGAAGAAAACACAACAAGATGGTGTGAAAAGTGCAACTAAAAACAGCCAAACACGTTTTACGTTTACTGTTCGCATTCGCACTGTTTTGGTTCTTCTTCTTCTCCTTCTGGTGTTCTGCGCAGCTAAAAATAGGTTCCGGCGTAGAAATAAGCATTTATTGCGTGTGGAAGAATTTTTTTCTTTTTGATTTTTTTTTTTTTTTTTTCACTATTATAGATGGGCGCTTAATGCAAAATAAATGATCTTCGCAACTGTCATCGGCAAAGACTGTTACTGCTGCATATCATCGGAATGGATATCATTAGTAGCAGGGGGAATATTAATAATAATAATTGTGTTCCTTTGTTTCCTTTTATACTAGAGGAAAAAACACACATTTACAGGAGGCAGCTGATTGATTCCTATACACAACAACCCAGACCCAGCCCACCTTGAGGACACCTTTCTCCTGCGCGCTGTATATCATTCTCTCTCATGAATTCCGAAAGCAGGAAATTGAAAGAAAATTCATCAAAAGTGTATCTACCTGGAGAATACAGAGAGAGGGTGCACAGAAAGGCCAAAAATTAGGATAGATACAAATCACTGTGACCTCGTCGTCGTCGGCTTACACTTTACAACCACAACAACAACACAGTAACAAGAGCAGATGGTTGAGAGTAGAGTCCTTTTTCGGTTATCCCTCTTGTCTCAAGTAGTCCCACACATATTGCCGCCCACATACAAATTTTAGGTTTTTGCAACCGTGCCGTGGTTTAAAAGGACGAAGAAGAAAAGATGCCATCATACAGAAACAGATACAGGACGTACACCGCCGTGTATCCGCTCTAGAAATCTGCTCATTTTTATTGATCTTTTGATAGAGAAATGTTACTCTCTCTCGTGCTGCTGCTGAATCCAACCGAAACTCTCAAACAACAGATTACATTAATTGCGATTGCGACTTCTCCTGAGGTCCTGAGCATGGGCATTGAGGATAACGACAAAAAGGACGACGACCGTGTTGGTGGTACACCCGTTGAATGTGTCGCTCCTCGGTTCGTGGACAACTACACTAGCTAAGGACTGTACCCCACTGCACCGCAAGTTGATATACCAACACATGACACGGAAGTTTCTGGTGTTGTTGGCTGTTTTGATGGTGCGTATTGGGAGCAAGGGCCATTCGTTTGTATATTCTCCTGCTTTGCATGCAGCAGCACACAGTTGGGTTGGCTATTGGCTTGGCGGCTGCTCTCGGGGTCGATATTTGAAACTTACCATGGAAATTGGGGTGAGAGTCTCACTTGATTTTTTGTTCTCCATTCTTTTCATTATTTGGGAGTTGTGTGTGTGTGTTTTTTTTTCCTCCCGTATGTTCTCCTGGGAATAGAGAACAGTTTGTGCGTGTCGAGAATATTTTTCTTTTCCACAATTCATTTTTGATTTATGATTAAATATAGTTTTTGATTGTCACCCGTCATAAGTTGTGGCCATCATTAATCAAAAATATACCGAATGGATTTTGGGCGAAGGGAATAGTACAAGGCATGAGATCATTAAGTCGTATGCCGTTAATGAAAGTATCGAATAATGACAAACAAAATGCATCGAAACTGGCTGCTGCGTCTCTACTGTGAAACAGCTGGAGAAATGCCGACAAACACTGTTGTTGCAACCAGTAGAAGCGATAGACTGCTGGAATGACTCCAACTAGGTTTGTGATATCTATGCGACCGCAGAACAAAGGCCCAGAAATAAGTGAAGGGGGGTTGGTTTTACTTGTAAATAATTTGCCAAAGGGTGCAACAATTTCCATTCCTTAATCATTGATGAGTGGGAAGTTGCTGTATGCAAAATGTCTGCCATCAAAGGGAAATTTAATTCACTTTCAATTAGAAGCGGTTACTTTCGCGCTCACCACGCCCAGATTTCTCTACGAGGACGGTGTACAATGTTCTTCCTTGGTTTCCGTGACCAGGAAACTGGGACGCAACTGTTGAGTAGGACGAAAGTTTGCCATCGAGCAAACTATGGGTTGGTACTGTTCTAGGAAAATGTTTGCCAAAGTTGCGGCGAAGAAAAAAAATGTGCGGTGACTATTTGTCCTGCTTCGATCATGGCCTATTGTTGTGGCACAGGTTATTGTCCCTTTAGAAGTAATTCACTTCCGATTTAAAGGCTGATTTCCTTTGCACTCTTTAAGCTCCTTAAAACACGTCAAAGAACGTGTGAACTACATGAGGCCAAGGGCGCCGTATGTGTGTCATGAAAGAAATCAGCGAAATAGAATTTGTTTTAAGCCGTTGCGAAATCGACAATGCTATACTCCGCTCAAGTGTGGGGTTACAAGGAGTATGAGGATATCGAAAGATCTCTTCGATTCTTTTTAAAACGCCTTTTCACTCCAAATTACATGCTTCATATTGAAACGGAAGTACCACCCATGTTCATCGTCTCGCTTAAGATTTTGATTTCATTCCCACAATCCTTCGAATGGACTCCTCAAGGTTAGTCAACAGGATATTAAAATATTTGAACGTTTGAAATCAGCTTAATTTTGTGCGAACGTGGATAAACCTATCTAATTCTCTGCGTGAGTCCATCATCCTAAATAAACATCTAATATATAAAAATCTCGTGTCACGGTGTTTGTGGTCATACTCCTCCGAAACGGCAGGACTGATTTTTATGAAATTTTTTGTGTATATTTGGTAGGTATGAGAATCGGTGGTTAAGTCTATTCCATACCGCTAAGTGATTAGGGTGTCCATGTATACAACATTTTTGCTTTTTATTTTTTGATAAAATGTTTTTTTTTTTTTTTTTTTGTATTTTATTAGATTTGGCATCAAGTCCTCACCTTCCTATCCTAATCCCCCATTTTTTAATCGCGATTCTAGTTTTTTTGTATAAACAATATCCAAATATTTTAGTCGTTTTTAAAACAAAACAAACTATTTATGTTGTTGAATGACAGATGGTGCTACTTCCCTTCAATTGAACTTTCAACCCCGAACATTTTAAACCGTGAAAACGAACCAGAAATTTAATTCTTTCAGAGTTACATTGTGGGGATTTCTGAAAATTAAATTTTGTTTGGGATGGAGAACATTTAAATCGATGCGCTACCGTCACGAACATTGGATCGTGGCTAATATTTTTACTATTACTTTATTTAATGATCCTAAACATGAGTTCAACTTTCTTTTTCCTTGTTTTTGGTTAATTGCCTATACGAAGGGAATCACAATGGATATTATGATGGCCCCCTTCCCTAACTTAACCTAACCTTATTTCATTCTGCAAAAAAAAAAAAAATTAAAGTAAAAACTTAGGTAATTGCTCTATAAATTATTAGAGAGAACATTTTTCCTAAAGTTTATCGGTACATCGAATCTGGAGTTACATAACCACTTTTTTAATCTTCAACTGTTCTTCTGCGATTTGATGATTTTAATTTTAGTTCGTCTTGATCCAGGTAAATACACGACAGAGGCGAAAATTGAAAATTTATAACGGAAAATCGCGGGTAATGGGGGCGATGTCTGAAAATTTAATTTTCTATGGAAAGGAGAAAATATCGATTCAAAGGAATGACAAAAACTTCGCCTTTAGAAACTGACAATCATCTAGTTTTGCCCTCCTCTAAAAACGCGTTTTCGCGGGTTGAGAGCCACCCGTTGTGCAAATGATGATTAAGATTCACGAAACCTTATTTGACGTCAAGACCGAAGGACACGTGCTCCATACCTTTCAATTTTAATCGAGCTGCATTTCGTTATGCTTCCCCACTCGCATACAATTTTCTACGGTGCGCTAATATTGGGCCATTGAATGACGTCTGTCAGTATTACAATGCATTCTTCGCATTATGACACATGAGAGGTGTCCTTTACGTTTCGTCATTCCAATTGAATTAGACGGACTTGCGTTGCTTGCGGTCACACATCTATCGAAATTGCATTGTGAAGAATGAGGTTAATCACCTGCATTTGGTTTTGTTTCGGCAGATGAAGGTTTTGTTTTTAGATTTTATTTATATTTCACATAAAAACGTTTAAAATGTTTGATTTGTGGCGTCGACGATTCACTCTATCGAACAAACCTTAAAGTAAATTCAAACGATGGCGTCGCCGACCATCCACCTTCACTCGCAGCTCGATTGTGTAGAGTTCCGCTGACGTGGCGCGGCCATGTTATAATGCGCGTGAGTTTTTAAGCATCGCGGCTGGTAAAATCTCTCTCTTCTTTGGTAGCAGACCGACCGGACGGACGTGGCTAATGGTATAATTAAAGTAATTCGTACATTTATATTTTGGCGCAAGAGTTCTAGTTGAACAATAAAGAAATTGGAATCTCAATGAATAATCTCCAAAGCCGTATGAGCTTGTCGGCTCAGTTATAATTTTTTTTGCGGAACCTCAATGCATCGAAACTTAGAAAGCGTTTGATTTTGAAGAATCTCAAATCAAATGTCATTAAAGTGACGATTTTAAGTTGAAAATTCAAAGGCGAAGATGTTAAGTTTATTCCTTTACTTTCGCAGCAAGAATGGAAAAGACTGTCAAAATGGCTGTGTTGGGAATAAATTCACTTTTAGAGAGGGACACTTACGAAAAAGTAAGAGGACCCCTTTTATAGTCCCCAAAAAATGGGCGTTACTAATATTTTTCAGGGAAAAAATTGTAAGGGTCAAATGTTTCCACAATTTGCTGCAGCATTTGCTTTCGTTTGTAAACAAAATAAGGGAACAAATTGAACTTAATATAAAAGTGGGCGTGGCGTGGAGCATTTTTAAGTTCTTCAAGAAAGGCGGCTGTGGACCAGTTGTCTGCTGGACAACTGAACTAAGGGTTTTGATAGTTTCAATAGTCGAAAAAAAAAAAAAACAGCTGTAATATTTTAAGATTTTTTGACTGCGCCACCTCTCGGGAAGGTTTAACAAGCACGCGAGAGAGTATTTAATTGTTTTGAGAAAACCTAATTAGGCCTAGGGTTTGACACTGTTTTTGAAAAGCTGGGTGGCTCTTTTGACCTACCTTATGCTTGGGGTTTTCTCCGATGTGACATGTAGTCAATGTGTTTGCGGCTTTTCAAAACAGAGTCTATTGCCATATTTAAGAGTACTGCCACAAGGGTTTAGGTCCTGTAAAGATGGTTTTGAAACAACCTACCTACCGACCTACCGTAAATTGGTATCATTCTTAGAACTATGTGTCCGTTTGAGCGATTCAAGACTGATATTTGGAGTTTATAAAAAAAAAAAAACTAAGAACAGAAAATGGATTTTCTGCTTTTAACTGACCTTCACATTCACCATAATGACAGCATAAAACTACTTCCGTAAGGGGTTTCTTTAGGAAAAGGTTAAAGCTTTAGCCAACAGCGATCCAGGAGGTCAAATATCCGACTGGAAATACGAATACTACACGTAGAAGTTGTTACGATCTTATAGAAAAATGCCCTCAAACAATTTAGTTGTTTAAATTTAAAATGTCATATAATTTGAAACACCTTGTTTACCAAAATCATTGCCAGACAGTCTTCCATCAATTTCTCAGAAAGGAAATTTAAATTGCATTTTAATAAGCACTTTCCAAGCCAGCGTGCGATTTATGTTCGCAACCCGTCAGTAGCAGGAAAATAGCTTTTCTCATACACGATTCGCTGGTAATTCCCAGAATTTGTTCGCACTCAACTTAGAAAATTCCGCTAAATAGATTTTGAGCTTTGATTGATGCGGGGGTTGAAAGTTGCAAATATTTCACAAACTTTTGAGGAAAATAATGCTAATTATCTACAAAGTCAAATGTATGTACGGTGCACACGTACATTGAAATTCAAGATGTTTACAAAAGTTAATAGAAATTGTTTTTGCTGATGTGTTATAAGTAGGTTTGAGTGAATTAATCAGAGAACTTCTATGACATTTCACAGAGTGTGATTTCCAGTTATTTGCATGCACAGATAGATTATGCAAAGCAAAATGGAAGCTGCCTTCAAAGGCGGATGAACTCTGAGATGGTGCAAACTTGTGACTTTCGATACCGTTTTACCGTTTGGTTTATTTTTTTTAAGCTTTTTTGAGCGAGACTGAAAGGGTTTCCTTGTATATAGGAGGGTGACTTGTTGCCTACCGATTTTTAGCGAAAGTTTATGCGTAGTTCCCAGATTTGTCTATCAACAAAGCCAACACTTAAATCCCTAAAAATCTAAAGCACAAATCGGGTCTAGGACTGTTTCTGAAAAAAAGTTCGCCTTTAATTTCAGCAAAAAGAGTGCTTGGTCTTGGAATTAACATAAGGCCATTCAATAAACTGTCAACAGCTGCACGCTATGCAAAAACTTTATGTTTACTTTGTTTTTTCTTGCTATCGTAAAACTTAGTTCGTAGAGGATTCTTAAGCATTACACCCCAACCGGACGAGAAAAGATCAGTGAAAGACCAACGCCACCTCTCACCAGTTTCCTAATTAATTACACAGCACTTGTCAGTCAAATAAATAGACATTTGACCATTTTACTGCCTGTCTGCGGTTGAGTGTCAGATGTGGTAAATTGTATGCCGGACATTTGAAAACACTATTCAATTGCTTCTTCCGATAAAGCCATCGGACACTATACAACTTTTTGAGTTCGATTATAGCATCGTACTTACTCTTCTCAATGCTAAACTTCGCTCTCCAACAGGAAGAGTTCATACAACAACATTCGAAGTTGGTCCTTCTTGTTAGCCCTTCTTGAGATTTGTAATCAAAATATTACACACCACTTACCGACTGACCACATGAAAGGCAAACCTCAAATTTCCGCTCAAATGAAAGATTTGTTGTGTCTATATATCATATTTCTTGTCGACATAAAGTCGTATAACATCATAAGGGTCGTGTAAGCCATTGACATAAAATATATGACAAGAATTTAATGATGTGAGAACTCACCCCCAATGTTTATACTGTAAGTGGTTGCGGTTATAGTTCATTCCACCGGAACTTCAAATCAAACAGATCTTGAAATCATAAAAATAAAAACATTTAATCCAATGAGATGCAGTTCTATGCAACACGTAATGGACGTAGACGGTCAGATTGCATTATTAATGTAGATGCGTAAATGTAAATGCGTAGAAAATTCGATTGGGACCAATGAGCTCTCATGAATCAAAGAACTTATTCTTCATTTAGTCATCGGCTGTTTTATGTCGTGTTTTTATTTGAAATATGAAACGCCAAATAATTTGCATTCTTTGACATTTCTTGGAAATGGTGGAGACATTTTTTTATGTCTTTCCACGAGCTCAGTGTAGGACATGGGAGTTATAAATGTAAAGCCTGATAAATTTTGAAAATTCCAATTTACTGAATGCACCCACAAAACTCATATGTCTATTATTAGTGACAAAGGCATAACTAAAGGGTCCGCCATCTAACGTTTTTTTTCAACTAGTGCTTATTTCGCGAATGGTAACACTTAGCTTATGTCTGATTTGACAGACAATTAGTTTTATCCTTCCGCTGAACGAATATGGTTGTGTATACGCTTGAACAACGCTGGGAAATATTGCGACATTACTTCGAAAATCATGGTAATGTTGCAGAATGTGTTCGAAAATTGCGTACGGATTTTGGAAGAAGAGAAGCACTGTCAGCTCCGTATGTTCGTTATCTTGTGAAAAAGTGAAAGAAACTGGCATGCTCATCGATAAACCAAAGCGTGAAAAGCCAAAAACAGTGCGTATACCCGAGAAAATTGCTGCTGTGGCAGAAAGTGTGCGTGAAGCGCCATCAACATAAATTCACCGTCGTTCTCAACAATTGAACATTTCGGAGACGAATTTTGCATAAAGACCTTGGTATGACGCCATACAAAGTCCAATTGGTTCAGGAGTTGAAGCCAACTGACCATCCAATGCGTTTTCGCTTCGCTAAGTGGGCCTGCGATCGACTTAGAGAAGATGCCGATTTTGCCAAAAAAAATCATCTTTTCAGATGAAGCTTTACTGCATGGCCAGCCGAGGCAGCCATTTGAATGAAATTATTTTCCATTATTAACCGGCAGGGTTGTACTTTCAAATAAAAAAAGAAATTTGAGAAAATATTCATTTTTTTTTTTATAGCATTTTCAAAAATAAAGTTATTTGGCGGACCCTTTATTATGGCATTAAGACTGTTGTCAAAAAGAAATCTGACAGCTGTCAATGATATTTTAAAGATATTTATCGAATTTAATATCGAGTTTGTTGGAAGTCAACCTAGTGCTACAATTAACGTCACTCCTGCCTGCTTCCGAAAACTTATCAAACAATAGACGTAAATAAAGGGTCGTTAAATGTTAAGGGCCGATGTTGAATGCGAACCACACCGAAACGTCAAGTTTTTTTCTGCATTTCATTTGACATTTCTCAATTTCAGACTTACTCAATTTGAACCATGGAAAGATACACCATCGAGCAACGCGTTAAAGTTATTCAGGCTTATTATGAAAATGGGCGTTCAAATCAAAATTTAATCGTCCAAATGTGCGTACAATCGGAAAAATCGTGCAAAAATTTGAGCAAACTGGGTCTGTAGGAGTAGTGAAAACAACAGTGCATGCTCGTACAGCTCGTACTGCAGAAAATATTGCTGCTGTTCGCGATAGTGTGGCTGAAAAGCCGTCACCGTCGACCTAAACTCGTCGTCGTGCCCAACAATTGCACCTCTCGCGCTCGTCGTTGATGAACATTATGCATAAAGACTTGCTTTTACGCGCTTAATTGACTCAAGAACTAAAGCCTCTTGACCATTTCAAGCGTAGTCAATGGTCAGAATGGTGGCAAGAAATGACAAGAAAATCATCTTCAGTGATGAGGCACATTTTCACCTCAGTTGATTCGTCAATAAGCAGAATTGCCGCATTTGGGCGAATGATAATCCAAGAGTGATTGTCGAAAAACCAATGCACCCACAGAGAGTGACTTTGGTGCGGTTTATGGGCTGGCGGCATCATCGGACTTTATTTTTTCCAAAATGAGGCCGGTCAGGCAGTTACTGTGAATGATGTTCGCAATCCTGAGATGATAACGAACTTTTTATGACCCGAATTGGAAGATATGGATGTGGACGATATGTGGTTTCAATAGGACGGTGCCATTTGCCACACAGCTAACAAAACAATGGCTCTTTTGCGCGACAAATTCAATGGCCGTGTTATCTCAAGTGGTGGCGATGTCAATTGGCCGCCAAGATCATGTCATTTGACACCGTTGGACTTCTTTCTTTGGGGTTATTTGAAAGAAAATGTGTACGTCGATAAGCCAGCAACAATTCAAGAGCTAAAGGATGAGATGATTCGGCACACTAACGGCATAGAACCTCAATTATGCCTCAGCGTCATCGATTTGGACCATCGGATGGAGGTGTGCCGCCTTGGTCGCGGCGGCCATTTGGCCGATATTTTGTTCCATACATAATTGAACCATACCAATATTAGCACAATAAAAAGAAATGACAATAATTTTCTAAATAATTTGTGTTTTATTCAAAATCAACATCGGCCCTTAAAGCTAAACCACCCTTTATAAATTTGGTGTGAGCGAATAGCGAATGAAACTTTTTTTTCCAACACGTAACAGCGAAAAAGAGTAGGCGTAGTGGCTTAGTGGTTAGTGTGTTGGACTTCTAAGCGAGGGGTCCGACGTTCGAGTCCTGCAAAAACCCAAATTTCAACTTAGGTTTTTTTTTTCCACTGCGCCACATCTCGCGAACGTCTGACAAACCGAGAGTATAACTGTCTTGAAAGAGCTTCTCAAATAGCCTCTTGGAGTGGACATAAAATTGTAGATCCCTTCCATTCGTTCCAAAAATGAAAAAACTCACGCAAAACGAATGGTTGTGAGAAGCTAGGCCTATGGTCCCTCCGGACCTGTTGCGCCAACTATTTTTTTTATTTTTATTTTATTAACACCGAAAAAGAAGACAAAGTTCTGGGTACACCATTTTTTAAATTTGAAGACAAAATTTCTTCAAGTTCACCTGCATCTGTCAAAGTCTAACCAGTGTAACACGGTAGCATTTGTCTTTAGTTATTGTCATTCCGTGTAAGAAAATACAACAGCTCGCTATAAGACAAATGTGTTGAGTGATGACTGCGATGACTATGACAGCCGTCTATCCAAGATGACAGCTGTCAAATGTAACTACTAATCTACAAAAGTTACTTGCTCGCTGTCAACGTGCGAACATTCACACCACTCATTGTTCGATTTTAAAAGCAACAGTTCAGTTGATTTGGAGTAGTATCCGAGATACATTTACACTGACGTTTTCGTGACTCTCACGAAGGCGTTTATCTTTTTAAGTGCGGAGCTGAGCACTGAACTGAGCACGAGCATTATGAGTGCGCTCTGAACCGAGCGTGCTCAGATCGTTCTTTTATTATTTTTTTTTTTTTTGTTCTGTCAAATGTGACTGGAAGTGTGTATGCATATGTTCAATCAGTTTTTGACTCAGCGTGCTAAGTCAATTTTCTGAGCTCATAGAGCTTACTCTGATAATGCCCTAAACGAAAAAAGAAACACAAATTCGAGCTCTGATGTGTCTGAGTAAAAAAAGGAAAAACGAACTTTTTGTACAACAGTTCAGGTTCTGCTGTGGTCTAAAAAAGAAAAACGCCTATAATATGAACTTTAAATGTCTGCCGCCTTAGGGTATCACCAAACTATCGACATTTTATCGAAAAGTTCCAAGGTGTTCCCAAGTTCGCAAATGTATTTTTAACATAGAATTAAAGGATCGATACAGTGCTCCCAGACTTTTCAGACTGTTTTCTCCTTTTTTTTTTTTATCAGGAAATGATTTAGGTCTCCCCTCAATTCCATAAAAAAAATCCCCTTTCCTCCTAAGTGAAAGTTGCACTTGTTTTCATAAGGAAACATTTAAAACTGTAACTGTTTATAACGGGTGATTTTTTAGCTGGTTTGGTTTTGGCAACACTGGTTTTGACAGCTGACGTGTGTTTAGTACCTTGTGTCACTGTCAAACAGCTTCAGTTTGGTTTGCAATTTAACCATGGATCGTCTTACAAATGAACAACGCTTGCAAATTATTGAATTTTACTATCAAAATTCGAGCTCGGTTCGAAATGTTCATCGCGCGCTGCTTCCATTTTATGATCGGCATTCTCGACCTTCTGAGCAGTCTATTTGGAAGATTGTAACCAAATTTCGCACCAAATTTACTTTGTTGGACATTAAACCACCAACACTTTTACGTACTGTGCGTAGTGAAGAAAATATTGCGGCCGTATCAGCTAGTGTGACAGAAGACCGCGAAATGTCGATTCGGCGCCGTTCCCAGCAGTTAGGCCTTTGTTACAGCACTACGTGGAATATTTTGCGGAAGGATTTGTGCGTAAAGCCTTTTAAGATACAGCTTGTGCAAGAACTAAAGCCAGCCGACCTACCACAACGCCGAATTTTTGGTGAATGGGCTCTTGGAAAGCTGGCCGAGGATCCGCTTTTTTATCGAAAAATTGTGTTCAGCGATGAGGCTCGTTTTTGGTGGAATGGGTACGTAAATAAGCAAAATTGCCGCATTTGGAGTGAAGATCAGCCAGAAGCATTGCAACAGCTACCAATGCATCCCGAAAAAGCCACTGTTTGGTGCGGTTTATGGGCCGGCGGCATTATTGGGCCATATTTCTTCAAAGATGATGCGAATCGCAGCGTTACTGTCAATGGTGAACGCTACCGAGCGATGATAACAAACTTTTTTTTGCCCGAAATGGAAGTTCTTGACTTGCATGATATGTGGTTTCAACAAGACGATGCCACATGCCACACAGCACGCGAAACAATGGCGCAATTGCGAGGCGAGTTTGGTGAACAGTTAATTTCACGTTTCGGGCCGGTCAATTGGCCGCCTAGATCGTGCGATTTGACACCATTAGATTATTTTTTGTGGGGGTATGTCAAGGCTAATGTGTATAGGGACAAGCCCGCTTCGATTGACGCACTGGAAGCCAACATCCATGCATTCATTCGTGAGATACAGGCCGATATGTGTGAAAGAGTATGCCAAAATTGGACTCAGCGGATGGACTACCTGAGACGCAGCCGCGGTCAACATTTGCATGAAATTATCTTTAAACATTAAATTGCAAGGTTCAAACTATCGATTCAAATAAATATTTCATTCATTTCGAATTTTTTGTGTTTTTTTTTTTAAAAAAGTTCTAAACCTCTTAAAAAATCACCCGTTATTAACAAGCTTAACATGAGCAATGAGCATATCACATAAAAATATAGGTACTTATTGTACAATAATTTCCTTTTCTACTAAATATATTATCCAACCGCGTGAATGCGCTTAGATGCACAAAAATTCCTACGCAGATGATCGATGGACTGTTTTCTTTCATGTTTAATATGAAAAATTCATTCTTTGAACATTTTTCGTAATGAAAATACGTTTTAATTTTATTTTTAAACATTTAACGTGTCAGAGATTTTTTATTCTTCCTCTCTTTTAAAGCTTGTCCCTCTTTTTCCCCGTTTTCAATCAAAAAGCGCCTAAAACTGCGACCACTGGATCGAAGGGCGTTTGGTTGGATAAATGAGTCCACTCCAGTCGACATTGAAAAGTCGGAAATACCTGTGCGGCCAGAAACAGCGCAATTTGTCTCCTTATCGATATTATTGAGGCCCAGATAAGCCTTTTACTGATAACTGCACAAATTGCTGCCTGTTTGTGACAATAAATAGCACAAAATCAAAAAGTCAGTTAGTAAACAAAACTCATTTTTAAATGCTTAATTAAATTTATCTCGCAGGAAGTTCTCTTTTTGTTATTATATAATAATAATTACCAGGTGGGTTTTTGTTTTTTAAATCGAGATAGAAGTCGTATGAGTTTATCTAACGATTTCGCGGACTAGATCAAATTTGTTGTTTAAATATCGCAACTTAACCTTAACCTTAGAGCTGTAGTTATACTGTGATAAGTCTGTGTGTAAACAATTCAATTTCGGAGCCATTGTTAGAGTTTTTTTTCTCAAATTGACAATCTGCATAAATCACTCGTGAATAACTTAACACGCAAGTACATTTTGGGAGTTACCTACTTTGAAGGGGGCGGCGCAAGTGATTTTAGGTGATCTTTGGGTAAGATGTTTTTTTTTTAATTCTAAATAATTACAGCAGAAAAACGTGTCACAAATTGCCATGTTTATTAAAAACTCAATCGACAACCTCGGCAATTCATTGCCACATATGTAAACGAAAAGAGAAACCAATTGAAAGCACAGTCATGTATATAATAAATTAAAAGCCACTAAATACATTTTTATCGCCATCCCTTGTGAGCCTATTTTTTTTCGCCGCTTGCTTTGCCGTGGTGGCCCCTATTCTAACAAAGGCTAGCAATAAAGTAACATTAACCCATCACACAAAACACAACAACCAGCTGTGTTAAGAGGAAACAACAAAATAAATAAGAACGTTGTAAACCCCTTATACAATGTGTACGATGACGATGTCCTGCCGGGCTATCTATTGCCGGAAAAACTGGTTACTGACAAAGCACACGCACACTTCCAAACAATACCCTATTCTCGAGATCCGATCCGATCGTATATTTATACGAGTGCGAGGCGAGTATTTTCTACGTCTATCTTTATGCAAATAATCGGAAATTCAACAATATTTCTGTCCGCATTGACTCTCAAACACGTTTAGGGTTTTTTTTTTTTTTTATATACAAAAAATATGTGTCCCCGTGGGATTTTTATTATTTGTCGAATGCCGCTGTTTTTGTTACTGTAGCAAAAGTGATTTTTCGTAGAAGAAAACTGAAACTTATATCAAATCAACTTGACCCATTTGCAATCGGGACCGTCCGAGAGAACAAAGGAAAACCCTACCAACAACGACAATGAACACGACATGCCATTAACCCAATGACCAACTGCGATAATGATACTTGTAATAATAAAAATAAATAATTTATGTATTTGGCAAGTGTGTGCGAGCCGAAATTGCGAGCCAAAGGAAACAAAATGAAAAAGAAAAAGGCATCGGATTGGGACACCACTTTAAGCGGTGGATGGAGAAGTGTCCCGGCAAATAAAACACGCAAATCACACAAAATAGCCGCACACACCGCACACAGATAGCGCTAGGGCCCTCCCCATAAAGTTATTACAGTCGTTTTTTTTTTCTTTGCCGAGCGCTTTCGGTTAAACGACCCCATAACAATAAATTTATCTTGATTTTGTGTGCTGCGATTACTTCCTTCGTCTTTTCACCCCGGCGTGCATTTTCATTTCATTAATAACGCAATTTAATTCGCTTCCACAGAAGACGAAGTCACGAACGGTATCGGGCACCGAGTGCGAGTCTACAGTTTGCCGGTTTGACTGGGAGGTGCCACAAAGGGATGACTTTGTTTAAACGATCAAAAGAGTTCAATTTTTTTTTTGTGTTTAGTAAACGAAATGAAAAATGCACAAAGTGTTTCCAGTTCTGACTGTTCGTCATCAGAAGACAAAAGGGTAGGGTTGAGAATCTACAAGTGTTTGCGCTGGCTGATAAGAATGTGACAACAGGTTTTCACTCGGGGAGTGGTTATTTGATCTCCGATTGACGACGCGCACGGTGGGAATGACAATGACAATCGGAAGGGGACAAAGTGGTTACCTACAGTGAAACTTAAGTGGCTTAACTGTCAACTATATATGGCAGATTATTCTTTTGGCCTTTTTTAAAGATTGGTATCTTTCGAATTAGTAATGGATAGCCTACCCGTGGGAAGACTTATTGTCCATATATAGGGTTCTATGGGGAATTGTTTTGATTTGTAGGGCTGAATGAGTGGATTCAAGTTTCAATGAGGCACGAGCAACATTCTTGGCAGTGCAGTTGACAAAAACGACGTTTTCAACGAAGGTTTCAAACAGAGACGAAACTGAGACCCCCAACTCGTAATCCTCTGTCCGCTGGACCGTTTTTTTTTTTTTCTCTTCAAATTCGCCATTTTGTTTTCCTATCGGCGTTATGTGAATTTATGTCGTTTTCCATTGGGATTTTCAGATTTTGCGTACCCAATAGAACATAAAACGAAATTTTTCGTTCTTTGCATTTGTGGTGGTGCGTGTTTTAACAGCTGTTCTTAAATTGTAATTTGTACCTATTTATAAAAATTTATTATCATTCGTTTAATTAATTTTCAATGGCCGCTCTTCCATTAGTAGGGTCGCGGGTATCGGATGCCTAAGTGAACCCTCCATAGCTCCCGATCTTCCGCCACCGACTCTAGATCATCAGAGGCAATCCCCATACGGGCCGAGGAGAGATTTCGGACGTGATCTAACCATCTTATCCTGGGTCTTCCTAGGGACGCCTGCCCGATGGCACGGATTCCATAGCACAACAGATTTATTCAATTTATGTTAATATGCATTGCACTGGCCAACTGTAAATTTTTCTCGTTTTTTCACAGACTTGTCGTCTCTTAAAAAGTAAAAGAGCACAGTCTTAGTTTGACAAATGATAAATGTTTTGGTGTTAGTGTAAGTACTCAGAAATAGAGACATAAGTTATTCTTCGGGATGTAAGCTAGGGACGAATGTTTGGTTTTTAAAGTTTTATCGAAATCGAAAATGGGGTTTTCGAGATATGAAATTTAAAAAAAAGCGTTTTCGGTGATTCGAATTGGAAATTATGGACGCAATTATTTCGAAAACTTTTTCAATTTCTTTGCATTTTGGTCAACATCGTTATTGCCGTTTTCTGATAAACTATGAGAAACTACATTTTGTAAAAAATTACTTTTTTCAAAAATCCATTTTACGATAATACAGAGAAAAGCTGAGCTTGTCATTAAGTTAGAAATGACCATATTGCCTTAAAAATGATTTTTTTTCGCAATCGCATGGACCGATTTCGAGATGACCAAATTTAAAAAGTACCGTTATTCGAATTTTAAGCCAAAATCCGGGTATGAAGTCATGGTAACCTCACCTACTTAAGCTTAAATATCAATTTTGGAAGAAACGTTAGAGCCGTTTTCGAACAAATCAATTTGGCACGAAAATTCTATATGGGAAGTACCAATAATATTGAGGTTAGCTTGCAAAAAAAAAAATAAAGGCCCCGAACTGTAGGCCCCCAAACTTCAAATCCGAAGTTTGAACGGGATCCGGGCAGCCGTATAGGCTATAGACCTCGGGGCATACGGACAGCCGGACAGAATTTTGCGACCCACTTTTTTGCGTTCCTCTATCATCGTAATGTCAGATTTGATTAACATCTCGAGTTCAGAATTTTTTACGAATACAATTATCTTTCTTTTAGGTAGGTACTACGTAATCGAGAAAGTTAAAAATGGGGTAAAACTTTTGACTTGAATGAAGACTTGCATTTGTCTATACAGAACCCTAACCATGTCCTGATAAATAACAACTTTCTTCCGTTCTTCCCAACTTTTGCGTTAAGGAATGAAGTTTGACAAATGTACTCGAATGCATTATCGCTAGAAAACAGTTTTTCTTTATTAAGTTCCCCCGAGACTGTCAAAACTGACAGATCGCAGCTCTATTATCAATCGTGCTTGTTGGTGCATTGTCTCAGTCAAAGGAAACAGAATGCTTTGCACAATTTGTGATTCAAGGGGTTCTCTCAGTTTTTTTTTTTTATTATTATTTTGCCTTAACCTACAAAAAAAACTCCACTTACAGTGACAGAAATATGACATTTAGCAAATATTGACCCAAAAAAACTCAGAACCAAAACCTGTTGATCCATCACTGGAAAACTACGTTACAATAAGTGTTCCCAAACCTGATTTGGCAAATCTATTTTAATCGTACAGCGCTTGGAGTGCCCCCTAAAATACTTTGCTGTTTTTTTGATGTCACTAAGTTAAATATATCCAACGAATATATTAATAACTTATGGCAAATCAATTAAGAAGTGTTTTATTAGTGCTCGGCCATTAAACTCAAACGAAATGTTTCATTATTAGCCATCATCATTCGCCGTTCAATTTAGTCACACATACCTTCTTATACTCTTAGATGTGAACACGTGCGTCTATTCGTTGGATTCTTTTGTGAAAAATTGAACAGCTGTCACGTGTCTATACGCACCTTTACATAATTGCAAAGGTCGCTTTGTAATAAAGGGACATTGAAATTTTAAATTCACCATGAAGGCGATTTCGAATCGCCTCCATATTTAGCTCTCAATGAATTTATCTCGTCTTTACCTTCTCCAGCTATTCGTCTTTTCAATAAACTTATAGCCTCAACCTGCCATTTCTTGTAGTCATAAATGTCTCACTCTGGATGATGTGATTGGAGGAGCTTATCCTTCACGCTGTGAAAGTTGTTTTCTGAAATTTATTTCCCATTCACACTTGAGATTCTTAAGTTTAATTGTTGGTTACAATAGTATTTTGCTAATGGTCAAATGTCACGCTCTCGCGCACAACACGATACAAATCTATGAAACGTCCTTTCGTCAGGAACCCACTTGGTTGGTTGTGCTTTCGCCATTGGTAAAACTAATCAACCCGCAAAGGTACACACAGGTATTTCCGAACTCAATCACCCTTCCGTATCACACATATGCTCGATTCGAGTGAATCAAGTTTTGTAGTTCGTGTGTTAAATCAATGGCTTTGTAGTTTTTCACCCAATAATTTGCAAAAAAATAAACGAAAGCCAAACAAAAGGCTCAGTGAACCAACCCAAACAAACAAAAGCGACAAGAACTTTGCAAACATACCGGCGACGAGTTACTGCTGTGGAAATTTTTATTTTTACATACGATAGCTATACAACTGAAAATGGGTAGAAAGAGGGGCGCGCAAATTAAAGACGTCACCACCATCTGCAACAAACGTAATCAGCGCCGCCCTGCACTCGCAATTCACCGGTCGCCGCTTAGTGTGCTATACACTTGAATGTTTTATTAATTTATTTTCATTTAAATTTTGTTTTTATTGTTGTTGTTTGACAGGGAGAGAGAGAGAGGGAGAGAGTGAGGCCCATGTGGTTGCCAATTCGTCAACCGACCGACAGACTAAGGCAACGAGCGTCACCGTATCGAGCCTCAGATATCACATGCGGTGCCCCTTTCAAATATAGACGGTACTACGGCATACACTATACTTTATACTGGAACTCGAGGGTAAAAGCCGGCTGTCATGTTGCCCCGCAGAATGGCTACATAAAGTCTGGCGGTGACGATGAAGATTCCTCTTTGTTCTCTATACTGTGGCGCGTAATCAGAAAACTCGTCAGCGCACAGAAGCTGTTTGACCATATTTAGCATGCGGATCGAGAGTGAGAGCCAATAAAACATCCGAATAGCACCATTCCCATTATTCAGTTCATATTTAGCCAGCAGCACTCTGCTCGTATGTGGGTAGTTGAACGGAACCAATGCCACCGCCACCGCTAACCGCTCTGGCTCCATGATTTAATAATAAATAATTTAAATTGATTCGTCTAATGTTTACAATTAGCCGCTTCAATGAGTACTGCCTACCTACTGCCAACCGACTATAGAGGCTTCCCCCAGATTGTTTGTGTTTTTGTTTTTTTCTTAGGAACCGAACACATGTGCGGTTCAGTGCAAAGTTGATTCACTTAACCGGGAGGCAAGGCAGGCAGCCAGCCACAGCACTGGGAATGGAGTAGCTTTTGTGTGTGCCAGGCAAGAGGATTAGAAGGCTTTGCGGCTTGGATTTGTGTAAAAACATTTTTCTTTTTATCAAGAGCAGAAAAAGATATGAATGAGATAAAATAAGTGTTTAGTAAACAAATCAAGCGTGCTTCAGATGTGCATATGGCACGACGTGAGCGTTTTTAATATGCTCTTGCGAACACAAGTTTATTACAATTGCAGTTTCTTTCAAGTGGTTTTTTGTACGCACCTTCAATCGATATTGTGAATAGAAATTTAAGGTTAGGAGTGCCTTTTGACAGGTGGTCGCTCAATTAGTATTTGACGTTTAATGTAATAGAACGAGTGGATATCAATTGTGACATATATACGATATGCGAGCAAACAACCCACCTGTCAACAAATAGAGCTGTAGTTACAATATTGTGGGAAGTGATAAGTGACACTGACAGCCATTTAGAAGAACATGATTTCATACAACACTGGGCACCGAAATGCGATTGCATTTGCCATTTTGAGGTTTAATTCACTATTAGAGTTGGCAGCAATGGGTAAAAGTCAGTGTCTCGAATTCAATTATGCAAAATGTTAGCTGGTGGATTGAAGACTTTGTAAATGTCATTCACTTGCGTTGTTCTTATGCAAACAAAATGTCGATCATTGAGGCAATTTTTGTAAATATGATAAGATGAAAAAGAAAACCATAAGTGAAGGTCGTGTGTTCTATTTTCTGAAATTTCATCAAATTCTCAATCAATGGAAATATTTAGTATACACTTCAGATTCAGTGTTTCCTTGACTTTGACACTGCTCAATCCGTCAACGTCAAGAAGTAAGCCAACAGAATAGTTTAATATTTGTTGACTGTTTATTTACCTTGATAACGTTTATTCACCTATGTAACGCTGCTGAACTAGGATTTCAGCTACGAAAAGAGCAGTTTTATGTCGTTTTCCATTGGGCAAAAAGAAGCGTCCGCGAGAGTCCGGAATTGAAAAATTCGCTTCAGAAACCTTTCCATTGGCACAAAAAATTGGCTTCTGTTGATTCTGAGAAGAGAATTTCGCTTCTCAAGTTGAAGTCAGAATCATGGTGGCTACTTGCAAAAAAAAATTACCAGACCAAGCTAAAAGTTACCACAAATCTGGGAAAATTATAAAACACGAACAAATCATACATACCGTCTTGATTCATTATGAATATGACTTTTCGGTGTAGTTGGATTTTTCTCTGACTTACGAACTTAATATAAAAAAAGTCATGGCAGTGGAAAAATGTTCGTGTCTATGTTTAAGTCTAGTATGCACTATATGCAGTGCACGTAAAGCCTCTCAAGTGAAATCCAATTTTCATACAAATTTTGCCCCGCGAAATGTCCAAATTAAATTTCCACGTGAAAATAACAGTAGGCAGTACGCATTTTGAGTGAAGAATAGCTGCTTCAAAATTATAATTAAAATTACAAGTATACTTCTGATCCTTTTCCTGAAAAATTAAGCGCATCATTTACATACATGTGATGATAAATAGTTAAATTAAGTTTTGTTCTTACAGGAAAACCAACAAAATACCTGTGAAAAAAATCAATTATTTCTTGTCACGCCAAAAGTATTGAGTGTGGACTATTCGTGGCTAATATTTCGTTCAGATGCAAATGTTTAGAAAGAATCATTTCTAAGGTATATAAGAGATCCAGATATTTAGGTTGACAGTTCAACTGACTGGCGTATCAACAAATATTTCCAACAACCCTATGATCTGATACAATTCCCGGCACCTGAAGAAGAAATAAAACATCAACAACCTATTTGGCAAACAAAAATCATATTTCCAGGTGCAATTGGAACTATAGCCTATAGCTTGCAAGCATATTTCTGAATTTAATTTTTTTAATTTCCATTTCCACAAAAGTCGTTAGAATCTCAAGGAAAATTCAAAAATTCAAATTTGGTGGTCAGGTTTAACAGAAATTGCAAGGCAAGTACATGCACCTAAAGCGAAGTAAAAGCTATGTTCAAATTTTCGAACTTAATTTAGCAAACTAGGTTTTTATTCATACCAATTCAAAGCAATTGCTAAGGGCTTTTACTTTGTTAAAACCTCTTACTCAAAGCAAATGCTGGTTTTTATTCATATGACCCAATGTCAGTTTCACTAGGAAAAAGTTATAGTTTTGTTTACAATAGTTCCTTAAATATTTTTTTTTTGCACCAACGTTCTGTAAATTTTATTAACAACAACATAAAAGTTGTGTTGCGGCTCGGGGAATTTATTTGGCGCACACTTTTACATTCGTAAGACCGAACACGTTCGGGTTTCAAATTTGAAATTCTTACTTTTAAGTCGTACGTAAGACAATTAAAAAATAATGACAAAAATTGTTTTTTTTTTTTTTGGAAAAAAAAAAATAGCCAAATCTTGGGGTTTTTCAGAATTATCTGGGGTAAAATATTTTCACCGTCTAGCAACGCTGGCAAGGGAGCATTTCAACAATTTATCAGCAGAATACACTCGCCTTGTCATGCAACATTCGGTCTATCACAGAATCCGTCGTATTCCGAATTTTGCTACGAACCCCGAAAGAACTGTTACAGAATCTGTCGTAGGGGAATTTTGAAATTCGTAGAAAGTGGTATCACTGAATATAACCACGTTCTACAAATTTTGAAAGCAAAAAATGTACCCTGCGACGGGTTCTGTGATGGTTCTTTCGGGGTTCGTAGCACAATTCCGAATACGACGGATTCTGTGATAGACCTGGGGCCAGATTCTGTAAAAAACGAAACGAAAAACGATTTCGCTTTTCAAGAAACGATAGAAATCATGCGATAGCGAAAATTTGCTTCATGTAACTCCTTACGTTTTTTTCTTCACATTCGTTTAGCTTTGAGAAACTGTGTGACAGCAAAATTATAGTTTGGCAGTCTCAGTATGTCGTTTTATTTTCGTTAAGTTGTTTTGACAACGAACAGCTGACAATTGAAAATATTTTTAAAGTGGAATTTGATTGTTTACGAAGCGGATCCTCCTCCAGCCAGTACTTCTAATGTTGCGGAAAGTTTTAAAATAGGAGGCACGTTTGTCGTTCGTGTACCTGAATGCAAATTAATATTGTCCAGCACATACTTAAAGGCGGCTTTGTTCAATCGAAAACGTTGCACAAAACTAAATAGAAAAACGAACTTTTTAACTAACTTATTAACTAACTTTTTAATCAAAATAAACCAACCTTTTGTCAGGTAATGTGAGAGGATTTGAACCATCCCGCAAACTTTTTCTAATTTTTCTTAAGTTCACATGTTCAATTTCAACTTCACTTTCTTCGCTGTCGCTGGTCAAAAAATAATAATTTGCTAACATATCTAATAAAATATTCAGCACAATCTAAACCACCAAATTCAATTAGAATAAAAACGAAAATGATAAACGTCAACAAAATAGCTGTCGTTTGTTTTCTTTCGTGGAGACGATAAAATCTGTTCGTTTTTAGGGTTACATGAAGCAAGAAAAGCGAAAACGTCAAAAAAAATGTGTTCGTTTGTTTTTTTTCGCGGCCACGAGAATTTCTTTCGTTTTTGATATTACATGAAGCAAACCGTTCGTGCGCACGAAAACGTGTAGACGTTTTCGCCTTACAGAATGCCGGCCCTGATTAGCAAATTATACCCATTTGAAGGTTCAAAACGGACACTTTATCAAAAACGTATGCAACCAGTATTACATAGTGTATATTCAGTTACGCATCACTCGCATCATGATGCTTATGACTTATGAGGCTTTGCGAAATTTTCAATAATGCATACTATTGCAATCGTAGTCGCAGTAGCTTAGTGGTTAGTGTGTTGGACTGCTATGCGGGAGTCCCAGGTTCGAATCCCGCAAAAACCCAATTCCGACTTAGGGTTTTTTTCCGCTGCGCTACCTCTCGCGAACGCCTGACAAACATCCGAGAGTATAAATGTCTTGTAAGAGCTTCTCAATTAGCCGTTTGGAGTCGGCATAAAACTGTAGATCCCTTCCATTCGTTCCAAAAATGAAAAACTCACACAAAACGAATGGTTGTGAGAAGCTAGGCCTAGGGTCTCTCCAGACCTGTTGCGCCAACTATTTATTTATTTTTATACTATTGCAATCACTTTCAACGTCAAGTGTTCATTATTGCAAAGTTGATCAAACTGATGCGCAAACATAACGCAAAAAAGCATCACAGAACAGAAATACCTGATGCGCTGTTGATTCGCCGGCAAAAAGTAAGAATGCCGGAAGTGAAAGAAAGAAAAGTAAGTAAATAAACATTTTTGTCAATAGATTACTTTTGAAAGACAAATTTATAAATTTTTGTTGAACTGTTTATATTATTTTTTTCACAAACAATGCCTTCCAAAATTCAAACGACACATTCAATCACCAATCACATCAACTGTGCATCGCAGCAGCATAGCAAATAAGCAGTGATGCCCCTGAATTTAAACATAATTCAGATAAGTAAACATGCGTAGTTTTAAAAAAAGAAGTACCTACATTTGATAAAGAGCCCTGCGACTGCAAGTTGCCTGAGTCATTGTATTTAGTTTTGAGAAAAACCCGAGTTAAAAATATTTTTGACAGGGGAACAGTCACGTTAAATCTGACATTTGGTAGCTTACTTTTATATATGTATTTGTATTAACTTCGAGGAGAATGACAGTAGTTATTTGCTTAAAAGCTAAAATTTAATTGGGGATCAACAGCCTTATTTAATGGAATTTGATGAAATGCCCTATACACGTGTAGGTATAGCTTTGCAGTCTTGAGTCTATAAATATTTATACAGCCTTTATACCCCATCAAAAAAAAAAAAACATTAATTTTACAAAATTGCCCATGCATATTAGTTATACAGGGCTCAAGTCAGAAAAGGTATAAAAAGGGGAAATCTACTACATTTATCCGTCCAAAAAGACAAAAATAAGTACTTCTTTGAAAAGGTATTCACATTATACGTATGCATAATTTGATGTACATAAAACACATCGACCGAGGATAAAATCTTAATAATTTCATATGAAAACGTCGATAATAAAATGCTGCATTTACACCATCACACATTCCTAAAAGGGAAGATCAAAGGGATGCCCAGTACTAAATAGCCGTCTGACTGAAAGCATTACAGCATTACCAAACACGCAAAAAAACGTGACACCTATTTTGGTCGGCCATTTTGTTTATGTGGTAGGAGTTATAGGAAAGTTCCGCATTTTAATATTTTTATAGCGATGGTTAGTGAAACTTCGCGTTGTTATAAAACAAAATGACTTCCTGATGTGATGAATGGACAATTATTTATTTATTTCGTATAAATGACTGATGAATTGTTGGCTTAAATTATTAAAACTAATTACCTGCCACTCTTATTTCACATGTTTTAAATCGGAAATAGAAATGTTTTCCTGTGATTGCGGAAAAGTTGATCGCCGGAACTAGTGTTTATTTCCGCTTTACGTATTTATAATTATGGGTAAAATATTCATGACACCTTAGGCATCTGATTTGTGATCTCTTTCTTACGCCTTTATTAGCATTGACTGCGGACAAACGGATCTCTCTGTCCCGTCTCGTGTTAAAACGCAGTTCTTCTTTACATTCTTTTATCATTTTCTATCACAAATGATAAAATTTCCCTAAACCGGAAATGTCTCAATCCAGCGAAATGAGATGTTAGTTTAGTTTGTAATATCAATAATTTAGAATATTAAACGTCCAGCGATCAATGGAACTCGACGAATATTACCAAGCGCTGTGGAAATTAAAATTCCCAAACAAATTTTTTATTTGAAATGTCAATATGAGGAGTCAGACAAGAAACTCTTGGCCATGAACTCCTAGAGTGATCAATTCAGACCAATAAAAGCAAATGGGGTGAGCCAGCTGTCGGATTCTGTCATTCAAGACATACCTACACGGAAGCACGGAAGTGGTCTTTTAATCTTCACAGTAAAAACCGTTTTAACTGAGGGAGATGCTGTAGCTCATGTTATCAGGTGAAGAACACCCCTGACCTACGTTGTTTTTGTCTTATGTAGCGACTTTAAAGAATTGGCATCAAACCTAAGGTATTGTTTGAGTGGCTTAGTATTTTTAGGCAGTCCGTATTTTGGTTAGGACGCGTCATAAAGAGTAAGCAATTCCAAGTAGTAGGTATACAATCAAGTTCTATTCTTAAAACACCAGAGGCTTGAGACGTACTCCAAACGTAAACTTATTATACGACACAATACCACTCATTTCAATACACCCGTCTAGCACCAATAACCACCATAAACTCGAACTTTAGTCATTCTAAAAGTACTCTTAGTCCCCCAACTTTTACGTTTCACATGAAATCCTTCTCCGTAGGGTCAGTATCCATTCCAGAAGCGTATAGGTAGCTTTACTAATAATACTTGATGCTGGAGAAAACAAATCATTTCACAAAAAAGGACATTCCACACAGTCTACAACCGTAGCTTATGCACAGAGTAAGATAATAAAAACAAGAAATTCGGTATTTCCTTTTCCATGATGACCTTTTACATACCTAGACATGTTTGCTCAGGACACAGGTCCCGTATTGATATACCACACCCACAGGATCATTGAAAGGATGCTGCTATTATCTATTTATTTACCTACCTGGTTTGTATTTGCTTCCTATTGTATTGATATTCCTCCTAAATGAAATAAAATATGAAGGTAACCTAAAAAATAAAGGTCACAAGGCCATGCCATATAATACCTCGTTAACATTCCTCAAAGGACTTCTTAGGAAAAAGAAAGCAAAATAATAAAAACCAACTTCAACAACTCAAACAACTCTCCCGGTGTAGATGTTGTTAGTCTATTGAAAATTCAGGAAATCTTGGCAACAGTTTACAAATAATTGCATTTAGATACTGAAAAAAATGTCTACACAAAAAGTTCACTTTTCTTTCGAAATAAAAAAAAAAAACTTTACTGTCGTTTAAGGGGCACAAACTTTCTATCAAAACTTTACACTCTCTCGCTCAGTCTCGTTGGCTCAGTTGGGATTTTCTCAATGGAGAGCATCGCTGCCGAAAAATGTTGTCATCGACTTGGTGGAATATAATTCTTTTAATTTGAATGAGCCCTCAAAACAGGATACGCAGGACAACAAAAGCCGCACATACATAGCTGTAGCTGGAGCACCGTGTTGATGAGCGCCCCCAAGAGGCCAACCATTAAAAGTATCCATTTCATGTGCGAGCGCAGTGCAATGTGTGCAAAAGAGACCGTCTGCGATGAAATGAATGAAACGATAACGCTAAACGGAACACGATGTCAACCGATGACGATTAACTCGGTATGTATTCTCTCGCACAAATCGATTAAGATGAACTTCCAGTTCCAACTACGGGCGACGTCGATGACACAAAACCACCGCGCGACGCGAATGATATGACATTGAGGGAGAATGGAGATGGAAAATTCTAAAACTAGCTGGTCGCTGTTCGCTGACATACATGTTCAGTCATCAACACACGAATTAGAATTAAAAGCTATGGGTGTGTGCAAATCTACCATAGAGAGAAATGCGGCTGCCTCTACTGTACTGACTAGGACTACTGCTGCGTGCTGTCATTTGAATTTAACCAACCAACTAAAATACCCTTTCTTTACCGGCGGCGACAATGTTGCCAGGTTTATGTCAGTTATGTTTTGTAGTTTGTTGTTTGAAAAAATAATTATCCAAAAACAATATAATTTTATTACGATTTTTTATACCTACGATATACATATATATACCGACGAACTCATTTGAAATTGCAGTCAAAAGGATGTCAATCAACTTTAACATGTAAATGATTCGTTAGTTTAATAATGTCACCTGTCAAAAGCGTTGATAGTTGTAAGGTCGTTCTAATTGGTAAGAATGGGGACGTTCATAGTTTAGTAAGTCTGACATCTGTCTGACTAGATGTATTTCAGTTTTTATTGGCCCATTTATTAGATTAGTTTTTGAAGTTGACGTTTATGTATGGGAATCCGACAAATCTAGTCAAGAAAATCCGGCCTGCATACTCAGTTGACATTGCGAAGAGTCAGATTTAAAATAAACAGTGTGGCCGTGGCAGAATTCTGAAAAGTAGAAAAAAGGGCCGTTGAAAGAAAAAGCTGTCATTTCGAAAGCTACTCTGCAAATTTCGAATTTTCGCACGATATTTAACAACCATTAGTTCGCATAACAGTGGAATAGTGTTGTGATAGGCAACCGTGTTACATTTTAAATGTACTTATTTGAAAATAACAATTTTTTAAAAATTTATGAAGGGCCTTTTCCGAATAAAAAAGGGCAACGTCAAACAAAGATAACGCTGACCGCGAGTATACAAAAACAATTCAAGTTGCTTTGTTAACGCGTTCGGATTCCTAGTCACTACGAATCTAGTTGACGTTTTACATAAACTAGTTATTCGAACATCCCCAATGAGAGCTGGCTTAATTGATGTGTCAAAGTATTGATTGGCCTAGATCGGTCACATGAAGAGTTTTCTTCAGTTGACTTCGAAGGACAGAATCTAGTCCAGAATTTCGTGGCTGAGTACGCATAATGAGGCTGAAGTCGGAAAAGTGACGTTAACAAAGCTCGTTATTGGATTTAGGGTATATTTAGTTCATACCAATCTAGTACGTTTTAGATTGGTAAGTACATATTATATTTGTGACGGATATTTCATGGATAGATTTTTTAATTGGCTGTCATTTGCTGCCAACTCTTCAAGGTTTAGTTTCTAGAAAACAGAATACAGGTGGCAGATCACATATAGAAAGATGATCACCTGAACTATATTACTTTTAAATTTTTGACGAATGTAATAAACCACTTTCGATGCTCTTTGGTTAGCCAATAATTCTAATAAACACCGAAAAACATTTTTCGTTGCTAAGGCTAAGATTACAAATGTCATATTTCGTGGCAAATTTTGACATGCTGACGTCAAAAAAAAATCGCTCTTTCTAATGTCACTTGTGTGTCTCTCGACAGCCAGCGTGACCAGACTTTTTACAGGCGATCACACGAAGTAACACATTTAGCACAAGTGTTACGTCACAATGACGTTGGCATGTCGAAATTTGCCACGAAAAATGACCCGTGTAATCTTAGCTTAAGACTTATACTTCATAGACTCATGGAGAAAATGTTCTAACTTATTTATCCACCTAAATGGGTGTAACAAAGAGACATTTTGAATTGTGATTGGGCTATGTTAATGTGATTATGATATGTGAATTTTGACATTAGTTTTATTTAAGCATTCCAAATAAAACTGACAATTGATTCAATCACAGAATATAATTATAATTAGCATGTGTTTTAGTATTTTTTTCTTTAGTGGCAACTCTGCATCCAGCGCAAAGGGTAATCAGTAATCACAATTGAAGTTCGTCTTCATCCCTTGTAGAGGGTAGTTCGAGTGAATCCATGGTGTGGTTCTTACTTCTTCTATGTGTGTATTGTGACATGCGAATTACGATTGCAAAGAAGTGTAACAAGAACAAAAAAAAAAAAAAAAAAAAAAACGCAAATTTACATTTTCCCTATCACAACGTGAGAAGAGCGAATGGCATAAAAAATTAATCAATTTTTTGATGCCGCCGTCATCGTCCATATAAACAGAGCAAAAAAAGTTCTGTATGCCTGAAAAGAGAGTTTCAATATTCATCAGAAAAAAACGAAAGAGATAGACAACCCCCCCAACAATGCGTAGGTACATAATTTTCTTTTTCCAAAAAAAAAAAGCAAAATGTCAAGCGAGTGTTACATTTTAATTGGTACTAAAATTGATGCCAAAGAAAGGAAAAATGCAATGAATCCAGCTCCAAACTCGTGATAACGATATAGGTAATCAAAGATAAGCGCGAAAGAAAACACTTGTCCAACGTTCAGGCAAGTAGAGTAAGACTGTTTTTTTTTTTTTGCAGGGTGGTTTTCTGTGTATGCTATCAGTCAAAGGCAAAGTGGAACAACATGAAGCTGGCTAACCAAGGTGTGTTCGATTGTCAGATTAAATGTTTTGTAGGTACCTATTCCATTTGCATGACAAAACTAGTACCAGTTTGTCAGAAGCTCTGTTCAATTGCAGTGGATGATTGACGATTGATTTTTTCCCCCTGTGCTGTCAATTGTCCCACATTCGGTCTGCCTTGCCTCATGTGAATCGGAACTCGCAAGCATCAAGAAATTGACAAAAACAATAAATTTCATTATTTATTGCCTGTAGGTCAGGGTTATGGGTATGAATGCCGGAATAAATTATAATAATTTAATTATTACGTTTAGAAGTCAAGTTGCTATTTGTTTTTTGTTTGCTCGATTTATATTTTTGCAACCGCCAACGCTTTGCCGCCGGCTTAGGGGAGAATATTATGTTTGACGTCTCATGTGTCAAACAAAATGTGTACACTGTGCACAGGTAAATATGTAGGTATGTATCTTTTTTTATTTTTTATTCTAAGTGGGGAGGCGCGCCACCGCCACAACTAAGGTGTGTGTTTTGTACTGTTACGTGTCATATTCTCGTAAAGTTGAGAACATTTTCTCGAGCACTCTATTATTCGATGGCGGCTGTCTACCAGTGAATTGTGTGCTCAGAGTTATTGTTGTTTAATTGGAATGTAGATTCTGATGAATGCGATGAATTGAGGTAGGCATAGTTAAGATAGTAGGTGGCAATTGAGCGTGCGATAACTTTTGATTTATTGCCGATCGTTTTGGGAAGTAGGTACCTACACCGACCAGCAATTTGTGTAGGTACGAGGCGTTTTTTTTTTTTTTTGCACCGGAGTGAGTGTTGACTTTTGAACTCTGAGCACTACCTACCTACTACGATATGGAATCGACGATATCGATTGAATTTCAGTGCACAAAAAATATTGTGTGCATTGTTAACTAGGCTCAATTAAGTAGATGAGTACCTTTTGACATTAGATGACTGACTGCGTGCATAGTTGTGTGATTGGTATGGTAGGTATACCATTATTAGTCGTTGGTGGTACTGGAGGTACCAAACCTATACCTACCTAAGTGTAGAGAATGCTTTACATAACTAGGCATGCCTACCTAGGTACACGGTTAATTTTAAAGATGACTTCTCGTAAAAACTGATCTCTAACTGATCGAGGACCAATAGTAAAAATCCGAGCATACCTATCCATCGTCATCGTCGCACTGATAGAAGGGGAAATATGCTCGATCACTTTTAAAATACCGCAACCATAACAAGATTAAACTGAACGAAGAATGAAATCGAAAGCCCACCAGTCGTGCCAAATCGTTCTTAATCGGCTCAAATCGATTTGATTTTTCTTAATATGTACATAAGTACCAATGTCAAATTTGGGAACGACATAATTTTACAAGATGGCCTCCATCTACAAAAATGCAACAGTAATGCGGACAATGAAACAGTGATAAGTAGGTACCTACCTACCTATATCGTATTAGTACGTTGCAGAAGGTTGTTTAATCGTACCTATCTGCTCTAGTAAGTCTGACTTCTGACAGCTGACTGACTTTACAAATGTCAGTTTTGATTTCCCTAGTTCGGTCACATGATCAATTTTTTAGTAAACGTTTATAGAGGGCTAGCCAATCTAAATCTAGTCAAGAATTTCGTGACTGAGTACTAAATTGACTGTTCTCATATGTGGCTGACGTAGGAACAGTGATGTTACCGATCACTCCAGTGTTTGCGTTCAGAGTAGATCTAGTCCATACCAATCTTGTCAACTTACGATAACTAGATTTTTAAATATGCCCAATTTGTGTCTCTTTTATTTTTGTTCAGATCATGGTCAGAAGCGCACTCAATGAACTTTGCATAAACTGACAGAAAATAACCCCATATTTTGACAGCTTACCCCAACAATTATAATTGCGATCAGGAATCCGAAACGGAATTTTGTTATAGAAATAAACGGTAGGTACCTACCTAGATTGTAAAACAGCGTAGCAGACAAGAGAAATTCAACAAATACTGTTCACATGGTGTATTTTTAAAGAACTATGACAGCTAGAGTGCTTTAGTAGGTATGTTTCGTAAATAAATCAGATCATTGGCCGGGTTCCACTGCCCGCTAGACGTCTAGCAGAAAATATCCCAGATGAAGGAACGCTCGCGCTCGAACAATAGCGGCAGCGGCAAAGTCCCCACTACAATAAAAAAAAATATATATATATGTACCTACATAAATCTGAATTGCTATTTTATTTACATTATAATACCAATTTTATCACAATTACCTACATTTGCTCAGCTTCGTAGGTATTTTAACTTTTATTTTGTAAGCGTTTTAACGATTTCCTTTGACAGCTTTTTTTTTTTTCAATGCAGCGGGTAGTTTTGCGCTAGATTGAAAAATTTCCCTGAAAGGGATATTTCACAAAAAGTGCTAGACGTCTAGCACTTTTGGTGAAATGTCTATTTTTTTTTATAAGGAGTTTGAAATGCCGCTAGTTATCTATATAACTATGCCGCTATATCTAGGGCAGTAGAACGCGGCCATTCTGAGCACGATCTTGAGGTTTTTTTAGTGCTCCACACCAAAACAGAAAAGAAATAGGTAGGTACCTACCCTTATCTATCATGTAGGTATCTATCTAACATAACCTACGTCTCTATTACAATTTGTGTTTGTGCCTTTCCATCTGTCAAACACCGTCCTGCCATACAATACGGCAAGAAAAGAAGTGTTTTTTAACCCACCAATATCTATCATTTCGCTATCCAATCGATCCTTGCGCAGTAATAGGATTCTTTAATAAACATCTCTCTTTGATCATGTTTTATGTCTACGATATTGATGTACGAAATAATAAATGATCTCTACCACGAATGTTACGAGATGACCACTACCCTAATCCACAATATAAAATGGAAATGGAAAGACCTTCTGCTTCTAGCTTCCACTGAAGAAAAAAAAAAAAATACTCGTTCCAAACTCATTTTTGTCTGGGTAAAACAACGGCAACGATAAAAGAAAACAATACATGACGTTTCCCATCTAGCCGACTTTACGATTTGTTTACATGCATCTCACAAAGTGGATATTCTTCTTTTCAGCTTTGTCTATCGAAATCCGATGGTGCTGCTGAATTTGATTTGCAACAATACTTACTTGCCAGTTGCCGGTTCTTCATCCATTTCTAAAATAAATCTAAAGAATATTCAAAGTATCGAAGATAGATGCACGGACAAAAATAAATAGAGAATAGGCAACGCCGCTTAAAAAACAGGTAAAAACAAAGTATACATACAGATATAATTTTTTGTTGTTGCCTTCCATCTCAGTTCACCGCAGAGAGGAAAAAAAGCAGAAAAATCAGACAAAAAATATAGAAAAAAAAAAAAAGAAAATGGCGACACTTTCTACCATAAAAACTTTGGTTTATTTTGTTAAAAACAATTGCGCCATGCTAAATGTCATTACATTATATATCTAACATAAAAATAAAACGTAGTCCCTTGTCTGTAACCCTTTTTGCATTCGGATTAGAAAAAAAAAAGAAAGAAAAAAATAAGTCATTCTAAAAATTCCATCCATGTTAATTTTCCAACAAAAACAGAGTTGCCAACAGTCATCACTGTCAAAAAATGGTCAATTCAATTCAAAATCAAAGAATCCACGCGAAAGCAAGAGAGAGAGTACTATTTCTTCACAGAGCAAACATTTTTTGACAGAGATCAATGCATCGGCAACCTGCTGTTTTATTATTGGAGTGAGCGAGACAAACATTCGAAGAGATTCGTGAAACGCGTTTATTTTTAGCACAGCGCAGAGGAAATTTTTTCCCATGCCTCTTTGCGTCTCTTTTACTGAGATTTTTTTCGCTTTTTTAGTTTTTCCTTTTGCCGTTCTGACACTTTCTACTTTGAATATTCGAAAAAAAATGCATAAAAATTTTATTCAAAAGAAACACTAGCCCACCTGGTCGATCCAAGGACTGTCGTCGACTCATTGGCGATTTTCAATTTTAATTTAAAACAATTAATTTCGGCGCCCAAATAATTTTCATTCGCGGAAAATTCAGGGCAACTCCGAAAGACGGGGAACAAAACCAATTACATCTCATCACATTACACGAACACTTGAGCACATATATACACCTGAAAATACTTGGTTTCGCTTTTCTTTTTTATTCTTTTGCTATTCACACGGAGCACGGAGAATTTATGCACACACGTTAAGAGACAGAGTACACTTCTCCGTTTTATTGATACATTTAAACAAAAACGAATAGATTACAATTTTTTTTTTCTTTTATTATTTTGGCCCGACTCACGAATAATTTTCTAAACACTTCGGGGTTTAGCACGGAATTCCTTTTCGGGGTTTTGTTGTTGCTGTCGCGCACACACAGCAGCTGCTTCCACTCTTGTGCGATGGAGATGAGGATGGATGGATGGTTGTGGCTGGTGTGTGCAGAGGTCGAACTATGGTGTCACAGGGACAGAACAACAAAATATTGCATTATCGCGATCACTTGGATATTCCGATAGTTTGTAGTGCATTCAATCCGATTGGAAACACTTGCTATGGGTTTTACAGCATTTTTTATGAATAATTTGCGATTTTTTGGGCAATTTTACACGAATTTTCACACGGAGACCGTTTTGTCGTGGTGTTGTGGCAGACTTCACCTTTTTGTGTGTTGAAAAAAAATTTACGTGCGAGAAAGATGGACGTAGAAGTGCATTGCTTTTACACCACTCTTTCAAATTTGGCTTGTCGTGGTGTATGCTGTCTCGCTTCGGCTAAGGAGTGGCTGTGTTCGTAGTGTGGTGGGTTTTTATGCGCAGGGGTTGGTACGACCTGCGGGCAAGTTAAAGGTAGAGCCACAATAATTCAGAGTTTTCATCATTTTCCTGGTGGAGACGATAAAGCTTACGTTAATCCGGAGTTTTTTTTATGTTTTTATTTTTATTGGACGCCACGATTTTTTCCACTTCGGTGCATGCAAAAATAAAGATTCCAAACGCTACACCGACAGAAATATCAAATTCTGAAGATTCAAAAAATAAACTACTGTTCTACAAAATTGGGTCCCGCATCAAAAAAATAGTGAGACACATTGGGGTATATTCAGTTACACAATAAGCCTGGGTCTAAGAAAACTCGAATCTAAAGTTAGCCCACAGGTAAAACACAACTGCTATTCATAAAGAAATTGGCAGCTCTGTTTAATTAGATCCGAGTCTAACGTGTACTCTACTGCAAATCTATTACATAAATACTTTCTGACAGCAAAAAGTAAAAAGGATTTACAGCTTTCCATATAGGTGATAAGCTTCTCTTGGATGGTTGATCTCGAATGTTACACAAATCAATTATAAAAGTTGACGTATCTTTGTCGAATCGATATCTTACGTAAATTCTTCATAAGTCCATGATTAAAACGGATCTATGCGGGTTCTGTGGCGCTTCAGTCTTCTAGTTAATGGTACCATAGCAACATCTTCCAAAATTTCAAAATCTTCCTCAATGTTGTAGTCTACCGACATTTTTCCTTTACTTTCTTTTATTAATTTATTTTCGCGATACGTTATTTTATTTATTGGAAACCAAAAATGTCAACATTCAACATCAAAGTTAACACGTATTCATAGACAGGGATTGAAATTACAAAAACAACAATGTAAACATGGGTCTTGGGGGGATAGACGCACGGTAGATATCCATCTCTTTTAATTCCATTAAATTTGGTATATGCAGACTGTGAGCCAATTGAAATTAACATTTATTATTATGTAGGTATAGTTTTTCTGTGCTTTTAATAGGTTGAATTATGTCAAAACCTTAACCAATTGATAAGTTATATATTGTTGCCGAAAAATTATAGTTTTTTTGACAGCAGGCAAAGTAAAAATATAGTTTAATTTGTATTCAAACTGAGATAAAAGAAAGCTAATGAAATTAAAAGTCGATTTTTGTTGTTTATTGATTTTCGACATGAGAATGACCTTTAGAATATGCTTCTGCATCGATAAGTTCATTTTTCAAGGTCTACTTCTTCAAAATTAGCTGAGCAAAAACAATTTTTCCTTAAAGTTTTTAATATTACCTATTAGTTTAAAAAACGACTGAAAATATATACAAGACCTTAATTACCGACAGAAATCCAACCAAACTGCAGATGAAAGAGATATAAAACTTAAGACCTAATATCAGTGAACCACCCTTTAACAGATGGGTCATATTTTTGGTAGAATGGTTACGATTGACATCTCGGCCTCCAGAAGACCCAATTCTCAACTTCAGCACGTCAATTCTATAGTGTCATAATTGAAATACCATTTTCTTAAAAACAAGAACTGACAATAGGCGTGTTTTTTTGAGCTTCGATCTCAGCAGAGCAAAGTAAAGTAGGATTTTCAGCATACGATTACAACAACTACGCCCTACTTGACACTTCGAGGAATCACAGTAGTTGTTGTAATTACGTGCTGAAAATCCTACTTTACTTTGCTTTGCTGAGTTCGAAGCTCAAAAAAACAGGCCTAATAATGAAAAAGCAACGCTACCAAGGCCTACAGATATCTAAAGAGTCGTAGAACACTATGACGTTCGAAGTTACAAAGGAACTCTTGTGGTTGTAGATATTTGCGTGACATGGAAAAAACATATTCGCAGTTCCAAATTACATTTATTCATAGTTCAAACTCTGTAATAATATCGAAATATTGTTTTTTGATTCAATAAAAAAAACGTGTTCGATTTACAAAAAATCAATGAGGCGCTTTTGAGAAATCTCGATTTTTTTCTCAGATTTACACATACTTTCACTAATACCAATATTTATGACACACAGCTGGAGGTTACGAATTGTTTGTCGTTGGAAGGATTGCTTTTTTAGCCAGAACGAATAAAATTCGAATTTCATGTTCGACGTGGCAGCAGAAATCTGAAATCTCACATAAAAATCTGAAAATCCAAATCGAAAACGCGGAAAATAAATTTAATACGCCCTGAATGCACTTATCAGGCTAGCCAACATTTAGGCGTCAATGCATTTCCACAATCTAATCCAGAATGAGTTTGACACTTGACAGATTCTCCAATCTAAATTCTGCATATTATCAATTATTCAATTTATCATTTATCAATATCAATTAAAATTAGCACGAAAATTCTGCAGTTCCAACCAGATTTGCGTTTCAATACAACATTAATTAAATTAGCACGATGAGCCACCAAATTAAACGTCTTAGCAAGCTAAATCCACAGAAAACCTTGTTTCTCTTGTGCGATATCCAGGAAAAATTTAGACCTGCGATGCCGCTGTTTGATAACATGGTAAAAAATTCCGCAAAGTTGGTGAGTTGGTGATAAACAATCGGCAGTGAAAGCGCCGATGCTGTTGAGAACTTTTTAGAATACTTTCTATCCGATACACAAACCAAAATGATTCCCAGGTTCAAGCTGGCAAAGCACTGGAAGTTCCTCTTATCGCCACAGAACATTATTCAGAGAAGCTAGGAAAAACCGTTAAGGAATTGGATATCAGCCATGCAGCTGAAATTATTGGAAAGACCAAGTTTAGCATGATGGTACCACAGCTGGAATCGAGATTAAACGAACTGAAACCGAATGCCGTCGTTCTTTTTGGATTGGAGGTCTGTAAAATTCTTGTAATTGGAAGTTGAACTAATTGTAGAGTTTCATTTTAGTCCCATGTTTGTATCGAACAGACAGCAATTGATCTGACTGAAAAGGGCTTGACGGTTTACGTTGTTGCGGATTGTAGCTGTTCACGATTGAATCAGGATCGGGATTTGGCTTTGGAACGTTTGCGCCAATTGGGATGCATCATAACAACAAGCGAGAGTGTAATCTTCGGCCTTTTGCAGGATAAAAATAATCCCAAGTTTGACATTGTAAGGAAATTTATCGCTGCACCATCCGTAGACATGGAGCTTTCCAAAAATACCGCAGCGAAGCTGTAAACACGGTTTTCCGCATATTATTTAAAAATTTTGATTGTTAAGTTTAATGAGAATGTGCTTAAGTTGGTTTTTGGTACGTTATTGGGGTCTAGCAAATATACACATACGTTTCACATGACCAACATTCGTTTACATTTGAAGAGAATATAGATTCTGGTGCCTTGCATGAGAAACTGTTCGGAGAAACACTAGGGAATCACGAATTGATTCGACAAACAGGTGGATGACTAGTGAGTGTACAATCCGGCCAAAAATTGTGGTCCAGTGTTTCAGCAATAAGCGAAAGTGGAAACACTGATATCAGACGACCGATAACATGAGCGAAATTGAAGTAAATTGGATGCCGTTTTAAGCGGTTGTATAAGGTAGAACGCTATAACTTCTTATAATCTTTGGCGAAAGAAAAGTGGGAGACATCCATTCATGCTAATGCAATCCTTTTTGCTGACGGAATTATGAAAGCAGATCAATTTCGTCTTATTTCCCAAGTTGAGCTGATGAAAGTTGCAAGTTATGGCATTTTCCAGAACGAAGTTTGGTTGAGGTCTGGTCATTCGCAAAGTTTGGAGCCGAATAAATTCTATTTCTTCAACGTCCCATAGGTAGGTATAGCTTATGCATAGTCATTATGGAGTATGCGTAGTATAGTTAGGTTTGGTTTGTGGGTTGGCGAGGAGAAAATATTCCGCCCCACACTCAGGTAAAAAATGACCCATTGTGATACCCGTAGGGCCGTAGGGGAAAAAGGGTTCATCAGAGAGACCTTCCTCAGATATAATACCCAGTTTACTAAGGTGTTTCATTTTGAGTCTACAATGCCCTGTTAGGTTACGGAGGTTATTTTTGCTCATGCTGATGCAAGCTTGGAATCTTTTCCGGTTGTATTGCCTAGAAGTTTCTTGGCCTGCCTCATGCCCTGAGTGTTATGCCAGGTTCTTGCCCTGTTTTCTTTCTCTAGTTTCCTAAATTCTTCTTTGAGGGTGTGATCCCCTATTCCGCAGAATACCGCAGGCACCCAGTAGAGGGTTATTTTGTTTTTCCTACCCAGTTCATTAAGTCTTTGTAGGCATTCCCATAGTTACTAGTTTGGATTTAATGATGTAGGAATTAAGTGCCGTAATAGCAACCTCATGGCTGTCTGACATTATAGCTATATCACAGTTGACTTTGTTTCTGTCGAGGTTGATTTTAACACATCTGTCTATCTCGGCATATGTCGATTTCCATTGGGATTTCGAGATTTTGCTCTCAGATTTCAGATTTTTCGTGCCCAATGGAACATAAAACGATATTTTTCTTCCTTTGCATCTGTGGTGGTGCGTGTTTTAAAAGTCACCTGTTCTTAAATTGTAATTTATGTGAATAAAAATCCATTCAATTTATTTTAATAAATATTGCAGCGGCCATATGTAATTTTTTTTCTATTTTTCACACACTTCTCGTCTAAAAACGTAAGTAAACACACTTTAAAGTTTGACAAACGAAAATCGTTTTGGTGGTAGTGCAAATAGGTGTGAATCTTGCTCGGATATCGAGATTTGCAAAATTGCTCTGACTCTCAAAAAAAGTGCTTTTTTTGCGCCCAATGGAACATGAAATCTGACAGCCAGCTGATTTCGAGAGCAGAAAAACTGCTCTGACTCTGAAAAAAAGTGCTTTTTCTGTCCCAATGAAAATCGACAATAGATTTCAGTCTGGAAGATGCTGGTATTTTTGCCCAAATACTCCCGCTCCAGTCCCATATTCAGTTCTCAACCCATCTGTGTAGGTGTAACACTTTCTCGTGGATTGCTGAGTCTTTTTTTTCTTGTTTGCGTCCAAAGGATGTGTAATCTTCATAGATACCAGTAGTCCGTACTAGCTGGTATGCACGATTCGCGGGATATGTTTCTCCAGTGCCACGCGCCTTACGTACTAAACCACACCCCTGTGTACTCTTCTACCACTCTCCCCGCGGAACTGCCGTTAGGTACTACTTCGCGGGGCTGGTTAGCAACTCATGCTAAATCATTTGCATATGCCACTTCGACTCTTCTTAGTCTTTCGGCTTTTCTCAGCTCGTTTGTACACTCGTTATGAATGAACATGTCTCCAACCAGTCGTCTTCTGACCTCAATATGTGGTAGTGGTTTATAAGAAGCTGCGGAATAGGTAAGCTCGCTCTTCCTCCTGAAAAGCGCTTACAGTGGAACATAACGTGCTTTGTATCTTCTTATTCTCCTGGGCATTAGGGGCATAAAGGCGAGCTATCGTGACCGAATCTGTGAAGATATTTTCGGTAGCCGCCGTGCCCGGACATCAGAAACTGCGTAAGGTGGTAGATGCGTGTTCTCTTAATCCAGACCTCGATGGTGGGGATCAGTTTGTGGGTCCGCATCTGCCTTTTTCCGTGTTATCCCACCGGGCTTGCCACAGTGCTATAGATGTTGCCCTTTCTTCTTCCTTTATCCTACTGGTAACGGCCTCTTGCCGGTTGACTGTTTGCCTAAGGTAGATCCTTTGCATTTCGTTAGCGAGAATGTCGATGGGAATCATTCCCACACTAACACAGGCTGCTTCGTCCGAAATTGTTCGGAATCCGCTTATTGTTCTTATTGCGCACAGAGCCTGTACACTGACGAGAGCTTCCTAGTTGTTTCCTTCGTTGTAAGAGCCCTTGCCCATACCGGTGCAGCGTACGTACAGAAGTATTGAACTAACCACTCTAGACCGATATTTGGCATAATCCGGGAAAGGGCTGCTTGCATCTGCCCTCTGGCTGCCGTAATGGACGTGAGTTTTAAAGCATAACCTGTTGTCGAGCATTACTCCGAGGTACATTAATGACTCCTTTGACCTAGTAGTTTGGATCCCAACGCGGAAATTCGCATATTCCACGGTCTTTCGGCTTGTTATCAAGACATCCTCGGTCTTTTGGTCAGCTAGTTCTAGCTCTGCAGTCGCTAGCCAATTCTTGATTCTGGCGACTTCTTCATTAGTGGTGGACTCTATCTCGTGGATATGTTTGCTCAGTCTGTGATCTGTGTATTGTGGATTCGCGTCTTCAATTCTTCTTATTGCTGAGGTTACTAAACTCTTCTGGAAATCAAATCTTTTGATGATATCGTCTCTAGGAAAGGCCAAAAATGGTCGTTTTTTGAGTAGTACGTCAAACTGACTCAGTGTGATGCACTTTCCTCTTCCTATTCCATCCTTGGCCATTCTTAGAATCGTTTTACTCGCACATTCCTCAACCACGAGGTGATGCAATGGAGCTAGTTACAATAGCACTTAGATAGCTGCTGTTGGGCAAGTTGTCATAGCCTCTGTAGCACATAGGCATGCCAGTCTTTGGACTTAATTGAGTGTCTTCCTTGTGGTTGATAGACTGGTTCTTTTTGGCAATGCAATTGCTCCATACGTGCTCTTTGGTCCCACTTTAGCAATATACATCCATCTGAGGATGACCAAGCTACATCCCCAGGATTTGCCAGCTAGGCTCCTGCAAATCATTAAAGCCCGCGTTGCTTTCCTTGTTATCTCTTCCCCTGACACACACCGTCCGCCTTTGCAGATCCAATGCCTTGTTGTCTGATTAAATATTACAGGTCAAGCTTTTATGGCAAAAGTGATAACTAGGATTTGTAAATATTACCCCATAACCTGGGGTTACTGCTACTATTATGCGTTTGTATCTACTTCACGTTAACCAAAAGAGCTGTAAGTCTCTTTAACATTCCCATTTCTCAAAGGTCGCAGCCACTTACTTCTTAAACGAAGCTAAGAAGGTGTTAACCTACTCCCAGGCATACATCTTCGGTGACAACTGTTCCCAGATCTCCCCATCAGCAACGAGTTGCGCTTATCAGCCGGCCAATATCATCCGCTTAATTTGAGCGTTTTTAAACACCCCACTTATATGGATAAGGCTAATTAATTATTTTGGCGCATTTTACCGTTCCATATCGCATCCAATAAGTATGTCTGACATTTATCCGCGTGCTCTTGGCCATTGGCTTCCACAAATGTTTCACAAACATGCGCCCAGAGTGGACATAAAACTCCATTCGGCAATACACATTACACATACAAATGACAGGAATCCGAATCAGATAACGTACACTTGTAGCTAAGTATCCATCGGATACGCAAGAAGTATTTTATCTTAGATTAATGCCATCGCGTAACAGCTGCAATGGAAACATTGCGACGAGCGTGTGGAATTCACGCCTCTCACCTATTATAGTACAGCGCACAGAACAGAAGTCATGGCGCTCGGTGCGCGCAACTTCCTTCAACATTTATCTCTGCGACACGATAACGTCGGTCGCCCTTTCGTGCGCTGCAGGATATTTATTGAATTTAATTATAAAATCACCTCCTAACTTGGAATTATTCATTTTGACCCCTTTCCCCAGCGATAGAGAGGGTAGATGGGCATGGGTGCAACGTGCAAGTGTATATAGCTGCGCCCCAATACAATAAACAAACTGATCCACGATATCGCTGCACCGGTCTCCGCCCACAGTCTAATTCACGTACTTAGCGGAATTAATTTCAATAATATTTTGTCCCTCTGGCCCGCCGGACCGCGCACAAGGAGTCAGGAATCCCGAATTAGATTCCAGATAGATCGTAAATTCCACCCGAACTGATCTTCACATTCTCGCGATAGTGTGTGGTCACAGAGATGTATACTCGTACTTACTGTGGCTTTCTGGGTTCTGGCTTCTTCTTCTTCGCCTCGAGCGCATCGTGGGGCATAAATTTCCACGATTCTAAGGAAATGCGTCTTCGGGACCCACCAATGGCAGAGGCCCCGCGTGGTAATAATCGCATCCTCCGAATCGACTACTGGGTGTATATTTATTTTTCGGCAGGCGCAACGGCTCTATGCGCTAAGATAGCATCGGGCAACGAATCAACATCGCTTAATCTTATTGCATGATAAGGGAAATAAGCGCACGAACTACGTGTGGTTGATGGGGATTGCGGATTGCCGATGTTGTATATGGGATGGCAAGCCCGTGCGCGCTCATAGATTTAGAGACGCTCGCGAGGAGAGATATACTCTTGGGGGCAATTTGCGTGCTACTCCTGATCCTTGGTAATCGTTGTCGGCACTCTGCGGAAGAAATATGTTTTAATTTACTATTCCGTGGTAATTATTCGGGAAAGAGTTTAGGACCAGAGAGCAGGAAACCGAACTAATAGATGCCATGTAACGAGTTATGCAACAACTTGTGCAACATTGTGTTGAACAGGTGAATTGGTGTAAAATAACCTGCACGAGCAAGTAATCTTGGTTTGGAACTAAGCCAACATTGTAGCTGGGATGATTAGGATCTGATCAGGAGGCGAAGGCTAAACAACATTGTCGAGAGAGCGTTTGTGATGAAAATCTTAATTCGACTTATTGTGACTTTCATTTGCGTTTGTTGTCTAGTACGCTGTTCCAGGAAATCTTAAATCTAATGTCGTTTTCCATTGGGACCACCAGAAATCCTTTTCGATATTGCTCTGCTTTTGTAAATGGATTAGTGCGTTACTTGACAACAATATCATCTGTTCAAATTACTTTCATTTTTAGCAAAATCACAAACTGATATCTACCTGAAAAATGTTTCACCTGTTGTAGATATAAATCAAGTATTATTTGTGATTTGTAGTCTTCAGATGACGAGGAAGTCAATGGAGATAATAATTCCTCTAAAATTATATCCATTCCCAAGTAGCATTTTGCGACTTCATGTGTCATGTGTCTTGAGCAACGTCCTTAAGACGGTTTTGTTACCAGAAAATAATCCCAACAAGTAACATTTCAGACACTTGCTAGGTAACATTTCGCTTTTAGGAATATTCCTATCTAGGAATTTTATATCTTCACAGTTACGTTATTGTGTCAAAATTGTTTCTTCAATGAAACATTTTGTCCGCAGAGTGTAAAATATATCTAGATGCGTGTTCGTGCACACAATCACGGTTGCCACTTGGTAATATTTTACCAAATTTGGTAACTTTTTTCTTAGTTGGTGATTTTTGGTAATTCGGTAATTTGTATATGGTTTTGGTAACTTTTTGAACCAGAAACACCAAAAAGAAGAACTCGATATCATCACTTGTAAATGCTGCCTTAATTTTTCAGAAAAAGGATTAAAAGTATTAATTGAACTTTTAATTATAAATTTTAAACAGCTTTTTTTCACTCTGCCTATTGATATTTTCGCGTGGAGAGTTAGTTGTGACATTTCGCGGCGCAAAATTTGTATGAAAAAATGGATTTCACTTGAGAGGCTTTACGTGCACTGTATATCGTGCATACTACGCTTAAACATAGGTACATTTTTCCACTGCCATGAAATTTTTTTATATTAAGTTCGTAAATCAGAGAAATATCTAACGATACCGAAAAGTCATATTCATACTGAATCATATTTTTGGTAACTTTTAGCTTGGTCTGGTAACTTTTTTTCCATTTTTGGTCGCTAATTTTTTTTTGCAAGTGGCAACCATGCAAACAATTCCTGTTCAACACAATTTAAATGCGATTCCCAGTAAGAAACATTAAGCTCGCAAATAAGAACATATTCCTAAATAGGAACTTCTTGTCAACACAAATCAAACGCGATTCCCGATTAAAAATATTTACTACACATATAAGAACGAATTCCTAATTGGGAGTATTTTACTGTAACCACTATTCCCAAATAGGAATTTGCTAGTTATCCATTTTGTATTGGACAAAAAAATGAATAACGAAAATAAAAAATTTTTAATTTACAGTTTTGGTGGATATTGGGTAATTAAATAGATTAAAATGCTCCTATTATGTCGTTATAGACATCGTAGATTTATTTTGTACTGATTTTATAATCGTCCTTATCAGCATTTAAAATAGCATAAATATTTATAAGAGAAATTTTTGATTAAATATTGAATATTTTGTAAGGATCAAGGTTTTTTTCGAAGTACGTTAGTAATATTTCAGAGCAAAATGATGTTCGCCATCAAATTTCAGTAGCTGTTTTCTGTTTGATAATGAAATGTTTGATACAGTCAGCACATTATTTTGGTACATAACAAAGGTACACAAAATGCATGACATATCATAACATCAGAAATTATATGGTATACATACAACATACACAATAAAAGAATTAGTATTGAAAATTATTATGGCCACACTCTTTACTCACACTATTACCTTATTGCTTGAGGAATGGAATGGAAATGATCAAAGATGGTATATAGGATTTGCGTCAAAAACAAATCCTACATTGTGTTGCGCCACTTCCGAAATATAAAAGGAAATGTTACTTGGTTGTTTCGAAACATAAGTTCCTAAATGGGATCACGAATTGACACCAGAACGTCGCCAGGCCTAAAATGTTTATTCAAATGCTAGTTGGGTTGCTATTTATGTATTTCGTTATTTTGGTTTTAATGGAACTTTATGCGCATTCGCTTTCAAAGCAAACTTCTTAAAATGACGTAAAACGGCTGTGCAAAGTATATTGGTAGGTATGTGTAAATCTGAAAAAAAAAATCGAGATCTGCAAAATGTGATCCGAATCAAAAAAAGATCGATTTTTTTGACCAATGAAAAGTGAATTAGATCAAAATCAAAGGCCTTTCCAATATTAATCTCCACCATCTTGCCAAATGTTCGCTTAATTTCGACAGTTCAAAGTTCAGCGAAAAAACCACCAAAACCGACTAAGTATCTACCTAGGTACCTACCCACATCCACATCATTCATTTGGAGATTTTGTTGATATTTTACTTGTTTTTTTTTTTTTTTATAACACGTTCCTAACCAACCTAGTACTTTATCAGTCAAAATGGAGTCAGAGAAAAATGTATTTGGCATTTAACTCGCTGATTTAAATTTTGAGGAGACTTTTTGTACAGTGGGAAACAAATTTACCTTGCACTGCGTTCAGCTCGGCTTAATTTTCTCTTATTTTTAAAGGTGAACTGCGTAATAGGTGTGGGTAAAAAATACTATCAAATTATTATAATAATGTTTGCACTATGGCGAAAAAACATTGCTCGTTCGAAAACCCAGTCAACTCGCTTTGTTTGAACTAGATTTACCCTAAACGCAAAAAAGGTCGCATCACTTTTCATGTCATATCAATGATTCAATAGAAGTGTCAATTGAGTAGGAGATAATCGTTTATGATTAACCGACCCTCCATATATATTTCAACGAGTCGTATGCCTGGCTTCACCCCAAACTGTAGATCCACATAAGTATAGGTAGAAGTTAATAATGCTAACTAAAAGAGCTGTTTAAGCTTAGTACGTTGCTCGAGCTAAACTACATTTTATCTGCTCTCCAATTCTTCTCTCCAAACATTAGCTAAGATCACAGCCAAATTTTGACTAAAGCACGCCGCAGATAAGTGTCACAGAAAACAGCTGTTCTTTCAAAATAACAGACTTACTTCAAAAATTCAACACTATTTCAACCATTTTAAATTCTAGTTACTCCTCGTCGCTCGTCGAGGTAATTCTTAAAAAAAACTAATTCTTGCTTACTTTTCCCATTCTCCGCCATACAAAATCGCAACAGAAAAACGGAACACAACGATCTGTCAAAATTTAGCTTGAGAAAATGTACCGCGCCAATAAATGGGCATGCTACATTTTGACAGATACATGAAGTACCTACATTCTGAAACAAAAGTTTGACTATTTAGCTCGAGCAGCGTAGCACTCAGCTAAATGGGTTCGCTTAGACTTAGCTCAGCTAAATTTTGTAGAGAATTTTGTATGGGAGTGAAAATTTAGCTCGAGCAGCGTACTAAGCTTTACGAGAGTTCAAGAAAACTAAACTAGCCCCGTGTTAATTAACAAAAATGTGCACTTGTTATTTAGCTGTATCATAACTCAGATAACATAACTACCGAGTTACCCGTTGATAATATTTAAACAGCCTCTTATTAAAATGAAAACAAGTGTTTTCAAAGTCAAAATTACAAATTGAAACGAATTTGCCTAGCTTATCAGTCTGGTTGTCAAATAACTAGAAATATGTAGTCCAGCGGCTCCCAACCTACGTGAAAAATGGGATATTTATTTTAATTTTTGAAATCTTAAGGTTTTTGACAGTTTCAAAAGTTAACGATTAACCCCCTTATTAATAAAAAAATGTGCACAAGTAAGTTAGCTAGCAAACGTCAGATAGCATACAAAAATTCGACATAACTGCTGAGTAACAAGCTGATAACTTTTACACAGTGTTTATTAATACGGGGGTAAATTTTCTACGGTGGACTTTATCTGTCAATCAATCGGTTGCAAATTTGTAATCTTTTGGCTGTGTGTTTTTTTTTTTTATTCAGGTTCTTTTTCAGGGCCTCGACTGTAATTATTGGTAATTATAATGCATATAATATTTTACGCATCACTTTTAAGTTCAGGGTCATTTTCAGCCCGAAAACTCTTGGCTTATGTCGTTTTCGATTTGGCTTTTCAGATCTTGATCTGAGATTTCAGATTTCTGCTGCCAAATCGAACATGAAATCAGAATTTTATTTGTCCTTGTGTGTAGTAGTTTTTACTTGCACTTGAAATCCACTTCGAATGATTTTCACACATTTATTATAATGCATTTGGAAATAATTTAAAATAAAAACTCTATCCCATACGCGTAAAATGAATAATTCAGCTAAAAAAAGCAATCCTTCCAACGATAAACCATTCGTAACCTTCAGCTGTGTGTCATAAACATTAGTATTAGTGAAAGTATTTGTAAATCTGAGAAAAAAATCGAGTTTTCTCAAAACTGACTTAGATCAAAAAATAAAAATAAAAATGGCTGTTTCTCCAAAAATTGATCTTTTTCCAAATTGAAAACGACATTAATCTCCAGACCTGCTGTCACTGTCATTAGGTGCGGACTGCGGAGGTCCATAATCAAGTAAGAGGGTCATGTCTTAAGTCCATGGAATCCCTTTGTTTAGACCTTAGATTGTCTTCTATGTGGATTTCAAAACACACGTTCTTAAAATTTATTTACCCAAACAGTATCGATTTATTTAAAATATATAAGGCATAATTTAAGCAAGAACCAACATTTACAGCCGTATTTATTAGATTCCCTTACGACGCCTCTACGATGTTGTTTAGTTGAACATCGCGTAAGGATTTACGCAGCCTCTATGTGGCTCTCCTAAAATACTTATTTATAAACATTTGCTTCTCTAACTTTACTAAACGAGGTTTGTGTCTAAAATAGTAAGAATTTCGATAAACTATTACAGAAAAGACTGAAATCTATTACTTTTTGCTCTGAAACCAACATTAGCTTCGTACGTAAAATCATTTGACACAAAAAAAAAAAGAGAAATTAACTGGCGCAGTTCCGAAATGTCTTCGAAGGGACTGCCGAAATATGAACCTGCTATCATGTAGGTATTTATGTGTCTTCCTATATCCATATACGTTGTCCAATTCCACCAACCACCACCAAATCTAATGCCTGGCCATAGGTAGACACACATCCTGAAACATTCCCTACAAGTAACAAAACTGAAGTAGAAGAACTTATCACAAACCCACAATTTGATTTGATATTTGCTAAGCCTAATTTCTATTTTATAAGTTAAGTTAAGTAATTAATTTGCCTCTCTGGCAGACGACATTAATATGTCATGTCTAAATAATTGTTTATTATTAGCAAAAATAATGTATTAATTAATTTTGTTAACTATAAATAAAAATTAAACTTAACTTAACTTAAACTTAACTTATTTTATAATTGCATTTGCAAACGAAATTCGTTTGGCGCAAATTTACAAATTTGCGGAATGAATGCACCCACAGAAATTAGTTCCACTTTTTGGTTTTGTTTACAATTCGACCACAACCAAATGATGTTTCACGCAAACACATATTTACGTAAGCTCTAAGCAGGCTGTAAACGCAAATTTTCGCGTTTAACTTACGCAGCCCTAAAGCAACGTTGATTAGGTTCGAAAAATGTTTATAAATCACATTTTCCTGCGTAAGGGCATTTTAGAGGGTGCGTAAAGATAAGCAGACTCTACAGTGATTTTATCAATGAGGCTGTTAGTTTTTAGTTCATCGTCAGCGGCGCAATCATGCAGAAGATTGACGAGTTTTAAGGAATATCTTATTTCACAGGTGTTTCTCAGACCTCACACAAGCAGAAGAGGACCTCTAGAGACAACCGAGTAGAAGTTGCAAATAAAAGCAGTTAGCTACATAAGGACCGAGCTTAGTCGAGAGCCTTTCGTTATAGTTTTGTCTCCTATCACTGCGAACTGGCGAACCGCTAAATAAGTTAACGTCGCGTTGATTTCCGCCGCCAGAAAACCAGGCGATTCGTATTTTGTTCGCTTCTAGTTCCCCAGAAGAAGATTTCATTTACCGACGAGCTTACCTGAGAATCCTATGCGAAACATGCATCGTGCGAAAGAGTTGACTTCGCGGCGAATATCGATGGACGAATAGCCGGTGATTCGCTAAAACCCAAGCAAAATAACTAAATGTAACCATCAAGAAGAAGTTTTTGCCAATTTAACAAGGGTATGTAAATTCGCGAGGGAAGTTGTGGTCGAAAAGTGATGAATCTGTCATATGCAGAATTTCATCATGACACCTATTGTTCCTATTAGTCGAAAGCCAACGAAAGCCTACACTACATAATAAATCCATCACACCAATAAATACTTTATGCCAGTGATTCAGACAGCGAATGCAGGACTCAAAACATGCACTTATACCCTGCCTGCATAGTGCATCAACACAGTGCTCCTGCGCACTAACAAAGAGGCCACAATCAAAAGGCTCACGTTCGTCTAATACACGTGCTTTCCCAACTCCTATCCACATGACTCTCTATCTAAATTAATAATTCCCAACACCTTGCATGCTGATTGAATCTGTACACTCGGTATGCCGGTATGCCGGTGCCGTAGCGACCTGCCTCCCTTAACGCGGAGTACGAGGGTATAGACTCTTTCTCAGTTGCACTGATTCTTAATTGGATATTTATCAAACGCGCGATATCTAGCGAGAATAATCTTAGCGCAAAGTGTTACTGATCGCCGGACGTGCTGTAAAATTTATTACTCCTGCCATGGCTGTGTGTGCGCGAAGGCGGCAATGATGTCAGGTCCCGGTTCGGGACTGTAAGACAGTCAATTGGGATCAGGAAACTAATTGAAACAAACGCCAAGAAGCAGAATGTTTGAGTAAGGGATCGCGTTAATAAATCTTGCTACTCCTTTCGTTTTCCCTTTTGCGCTAACTCAGGGCCCTATCAAAGGCGGCTCATAAACCAGCTATGACCATTCCGAATCGAAACCACCAGATAAGGAGCCGAAGATGACGTGCATGTCAGGCTGAATAATTTTATTGAAAGCATACCGCCTGGGTGTGTGTGCCAGCGGTTGCTATAGAAGATTCCTGTCCCTCGTATGACGCATGAGTCATAATCTGAGAAGGCGGTAATAAAATACTCATATTCATAGAGAGACAACTCAATGGTTATTATTTTATGGTGCGCCTAATGTGGGTTGTCAGCTTCTCGCAGGAGTTACCACCAGTTACGTAGGTACCTGTCCATACCATGGACACAGATGGCTGGTGCATATCATGCGTGCGCATGTTTATTTCCCATGTGGAGCAGAAGCAGACTGTGGACAGTGACGTTCAACGTTCGGCGGTCTTTTCAAGTGGATATAGATACGGGGAATTATGCAGTTCAATTTATGATAAATGCTGCAGGTTTAGGAAAGAGAAATGCATGGAAAGTGGATTGTGCGTGGGGGGAATGAATTTCACGATCTGGGTCAGGTATTCTCGGACAGTTCCTTATTGAAAGGAAACGGTCTCACGTCACACTCTGCACAATCAAAGTTTCATCTTGAGTGCTAATGCATGTTGTCGTTGTGTGAGCGGGGAGGGTACTAAACCAATTGAGGTACCTATAGTCAATTTATGGTGTTTAAAAAGGCGGTCCAAATGTTGTCCTCTTATAAGTGGCAACCGATTTTCTAGGAAATTGGAATTCATTTACTCACCTAGCATCGGTTTCTTCTCTTTTCGAAAATGTGCAAAATTTTGTCGTAGGTGTTACCATCTCTGAGATATTGGCAAATTACCGGCAGCGTTTTCTATGTTTTTCTATTTTTGAAACCTTTAATGCGGAATTTCAACTTGGCACCACTGGCACAGTTTTGAAGCCACAAATGAAGCGGCTGTTCCTCCTATTTTTAGAGGTCAAATAAAACCACGCTGAAGTAGGTACAGACATCACGGGGGAGCCTCGAAGTTCTAACTTCCATCAGTATCTAAGTGTCGCGGAATAGTCTACTTCCCTGTGTGCGATCAGCTCCGAATTTCCGCAGACCAGTTGTCACTGTGTGTAAACAGTTTCCAACCATTCCGACGTTTTGAGATTGAGCTTGGAATAACATCGCTCCCTCTACCTGAAGCATACCCTGACGGACTTTTTCATAGCTCCTCCTCTGCACAACAATCTCCACCGATCTACTCCTGATGTAAGCCTCAGGTCTTTTCCACCCGCCTGCGACCATATAAGAGAAAATTCCATCGTCATGTGAAAGCGATGTTCGCATATCCCCGGAGATTGCTGATTACTTGGCTGGTCCAGCTCAATATCTCTGTCCCTCGATGTTCGCTGATGTTATCTTACCGATTGTAAAGTGATCACAGTCTCTCAATGGTTTCCCCAGTCCGATCGTACCCAAGAGAGTTTTAATTCCCCCCCTCATACACCCCCGGCGGTATACCATATGAGACACCGGCACCTGATGGCTGCTAGAGGTGTTTAGTGGGAGATCCTCGAGGATTTTCTGGGTTATCGCGTGAAACTTTTTACAATTTTATGTGATACCATTTCGTTGTAAAAAAAAAAAACAAAAAAAAACTATAGACCGGTGGCAATGGCAGCACCTGTGCCACGATATCCCCATCAACCTGTTGACAACAGTTTCCCATCACCTCTGCTGGTGTACGGTCCCAGTTGGCTTCTTAGCATATTTTCATAATATGCTTCCGCCAGTAGCAGCATCGGTGATGTGATGCACGATAAGAATCTTGTTGGACGTCTTGTTTGCGGTATACGTCTGGCTATCGCATGGACATCGTGTCCACTCGCTTGTGAATCGCAGTCATAAAGATAAGACCACTATCGACATATGGCCGAAATGTCACTTGGAATGGCGCGTGATGGGTATGCGCGAATGTAATTACGGAAGTCCATTCAAATGATCGCATGGTATAATACAAGTGGAATGCCTTGGCGCGAGTCGCATCGTCCAAAGGAGCACTTGTTGTTTTTGACATCTAAATGTGCCGATCGCATGCCAAATGTTCGGTAGGGAATTTATGAGCTCAACAGAGGTTTTCCACTTCGACCGCAGATATTTTCACTTTTTGAGGAAGAACTCTGCCGCTAAAAGGTTTTGCAAAGTTATTACCCCATGGTTTGCCGGGGTAAGGAATCTACGATCAGGATGTGAATTTCTGTGTGCAACTGGACCTTGAAGGGGGTCGTAAATTTCTGGCAATGGACTAATTTCATTTAGTGACACAATTTATGGCATGTGTTGCATGGGATAGAGAGAGATGAATGAATTTAAGGCACGAATATGACCTTTTGCGATTGGTCGGGGTGCGCTTTTCCATGAAATTTCTTGGACAGCGGAGTTGTTAAATGGACGAGGGTGAAGTTGATGTTTGTATCATGGGCAATTGCAACTAGTAATTGGGGTGTTGCAGAAACTTCGAATTTATGCAGTTGCTTAAAGATGACGTTTGGAAAACGACGCACGCTCCTATATTGTCTAAGGAGATTTTGCCTGTTATCGATCTTCATTTCTGATTTATAATCATTGAATACAGATTGTCCTGGCCGCCAGAAGGCAGACTGTCAATTCGGACGTCCACGATTTCTTAATTCTTCATAATTTGATGATATTTTTTATAAAACTTTTAGCAATAAAATGTGAACGAATTATTAATTACAAAAAAAAAATGCTTTTTTAGATTAATTTTTGACATTTCAAGCCGAAAAATCAATGTCCCCATCGCAAATTTAAATCAAAAAATACGTCATAGGTCTGTTCGTTTACTTTTAAGTCTTACGAATTTTGACTTAATCTTACGAATTCTTACTCAGCGCCGTTCCTTAACTCGAAAAGTTCATAAAAGAGAGCGTCATCGAGAGAGCAAGATATTACCCTCCACTGAGAATCTTACGAATTTTTACTCAACAAATTTCTTGGTGTAAGAAGTGGAAAAGCTGTCAGTCACCTTACAAATAAAAAAGCGTGCATTAGTTTTGATTTCTTGCGTATTTAAACGCCATCAACAGGCGATAAAATAAAATTATTCTCCTCACGATTCTTTTCGAAATCTCCTACACGTAATTTTGAATGCAGTATCGCTTTTACCTCTTATCAAATGCCTATAGTTCAATCCAGTTCAATCAGTCCAAACTTTTCCACATACTCCGAAGTCGGAATCATCGAAAAGAAGTTCGAATACTTCCAAAACACTTTTATCGTTAGATGAATTAACTTATGTAAATAAATTAACAATAGCCAACTCTTCGAGTATATCAGGCATTTCAACGACTTTTCCTACCACTTTTTTTAATTATGTAGCTGTCATTTTGCATAGTTCCCTAACTTTTTCGTAAGCGTCTCTCTCTGAGAGAGAATTTATCCCCACCACACCAGTGTTGTTAGCACTCTACTTTCATTTATCCCACGAAGCGTGGTAATTTGTCCCTTTTTCCCTTTTCACTGAACTCAAAATCCCACGATACTCTTTCGCCTCAAAATCCAGTTTTTAGAAGTAAAATTTGTTATACAAGAAAATAAAATCACGCTTAATTAACTTTAAGTATACAAAATCACAGTTTGTAACATTATTACGATTATTTTTTGGTATACTAGAAAATTTAGATAAAAGAAGATTTATATGGGCTGTTTTTTATGCACATTCAGTGTCGATAATCATGGTGAAATGAAGGTGTTTTCATGAAATTTCAGCAAAAATTTATAGTTTGTGAATGTTTTTTGTAAGATTCCTCAAAATCCCACGATTTGGTGCTTTTTCCCTTCATCCCACGAAAGGCCTTTCGGACATCGAAATTTCCACAAAAAGGGATAAATCCCATGATATTACAACACTGCACCTCACCACTTCCATTTTGACAGTCTTTTCCATTCTTACTACAAAAGTAAAGGAGCAGATTTCATATTTCCTGTCAGATTTTTCAATAAAGAGGGCTATAATGATGAGGTGCTTAGCAAACAATTATGTCGCTTCCCATTGGGACCAAAAATCAATCTGTTTTTTGATCTAAATCACTTTTTACGTTCCATTGGGCAGAACAATCAATCTTTTGGATCACTTTTTGCAGATCTCGATATTTTTACAGATTTTTTTTCCACTCTTTATCTGGAAAAAAACACCTTATTTCGATAACAACTCAACTTCTGAAGTAAAGTCAACCGTCATGTCATCCCATCTTTCCGTCAATCCAAATACTCCACCTTTTACCAACCCTTATAAAGAACAAGCTCTTAAAGCCAACCTTAATAACAAGCGGTCATCAGGCATTTACGGGATATCTAATTTTATTTTACGAAAATGCTGTCATACACTCGATTCAATATTATCATCACTGTTTAACCATCGTATTAACAATGGATATTTTCCTACAATATGGAAACAAGCCAAACTTTTACCAGTAGCGAAATAATCATCGGCTAAAGAAATTAAAGAGTTTCGTCCAATATCACTGCTTTCGAATACCTATAGGAACATTTTTTGAAAAAATATTAGTTGATCACATCAACATCCTCTGCGATGATTCCGATGTGATTCAAAAAACTCAATTTGGATTTTGAAAAGAATACTCGACCGAACATGCAATACTCCTTTTATCCAATAATATTATCCAAAACTTAAGGAATAAGAAATACACAGTTGGGCTAGATGTTGGCCTTGAAAAAGCTTTCGATTCCCTGTGGCATAAAGGTGTGATTTTTAAACTAATATAATTAAACTTTCCTTCGTGGCTTACCTATTCGATTACTTTATAACTACCTACAAAATCGTTTTTCTTTAGTTATACTCTTCACCCTGAGTACTCAGAAACATTCCCAGTGCCGTCGGGTATTCCGCAAGGGTCTATTCTAGGACCAATTCTGTATTGTAATATTTCTCTATGATTTCCCACATGAATGTACATTAGATATGCCCAACGCGAATTCGGCGAAATCTTCTATGCAGACGATGCCTTGATAATAGCTAGCGATGCGAGACCTCAAACACGAAGATACTTACATATATACAAATCACTTATTAGACCAATGTTGGCGTATGGATTCTGTGCATGGTTCACTATTTCGCCCACAATAGCCAAAGAATTAGAACAATTTGAGAGAAAGGTCCTTAGATTCTGTTGCGGGAAGTATAGAAGACCAGATAGGAAATGCTATCCGAATAAATTACTGTATGAGACATGCAAGGTAACACCTCTAATGACATACCTTATCAATCTTTCTCTAAGAAAACTTAAACGCATAGAATTTCAAATGCCAAATGCGCTTATTAGGTCTTTATTGGACTCAAACATATGTGATATTTTAGACGACAATTACTACCTTTCACCATTTAACCTCCTTAATGAAAGATCCCTCCGTCATATCGAACAAAATGCTCGTAGTCTTTTGTTACCTTTTTATAATAAAACTTCGCGGTCTAATTTGAGAGGATAACTTAAACACCATTTGAAGCTTAAGATATGCGAATCTATACGTTTAATAAAATAACTTATTTATTTCAAACGCTCATATATGCTCGCATTCAATCTTCATAGGTAATGCTACTTTTGCAAATTGTATTGATTATTTAGGACTCAAATAAAGAAATTGTAAATTGTGAAAAAAAAAAATTCAGATTTACGCATACCACAGCCTTTTTAACATCAGTTTAAGAAGTTTGCTTTCGAGACAAATGCGCAAAGTTTCGTGAAAACCAAGAGAAAACATTTTTCAGGTCGATATCCATTTGTGATTTTGCCAAAAACGAATGCAATTTGAACAGCTGGTATTGTTGTCAAGTAACGCACTAATCCATTTACAAAAGTAGTTCAATTTCGTTGAACGTTCAATGAGCAGCGTTAAATCTGAGATCTGAAAAAGATTTCTGGTGGTCCCAATGGAAAACGACAGAAGGCTCGCTGGGAACTCCCGAGCGGACATTTTAAAACCCACTTATCGAAATTGTTCGTACAATTTATCTCCAACTAGCGACCCGCCCCGGCTTCGCACGTAGGGTTCAGCCTGTGTTTGCAATGTAAGCGCAAAAAATGTAACTATTTACGACATCACATTAGAAACCTCAAAAATAACAGAATTTCTCCACTATTAAATGGATGTTAATTTAATTTTAATTTAATTTTTTTTTTTTTTTTTTTAATTTAATTTAATTTATTTATTTACAAAAGTGGTTTGTACAATTAAGAACTAAGTTCTTTTACTAGTACATAAGAAACAGTATACATTAAGCGAGGTATGGCAACATAAATTTACTTACATACAATACAAAAAAAGAAAGAAAAGAAAAAACAATAAGAAATTTTAATAATTTACAATTGAAAAGACTAATAAATAAATAGTTAAAGTTACAGTTAAAATTGGAGAGAACAAGTGTGTTTAGTTCATTTTAAAGTATATTTAATTTAATCATGATTAACTATATTTGTGTCTTTTTTTTTTTTTTTTTTTTACCGATTTTTAAAATGATTGAAAAGGGAAGCACTGAAACTCCTTGATCCTACCATACGTCTAATTGCGCATGGCAACTTATTCCACAACCTAATAGCGTGAACAAAAAACAAACGGCTACTTTCTAGGAAATGATGAATTGGGAGAATCATATTTCCAGTTCTGGAAGAACTAGGAAACTGCAGCTTATCATATAAATAATTTGGCTTCTGTTGTGATATTAAATTTCCTAGGAACAGACAGTTTCGATAGTTTAGAAATTCTCGAAGCGAACATCCTAAAATAGACTTACTAAACATTGAAACATGATCGAATTTTCTCAAATGATAAACATATCTCACCATAGCATTGAAAGCGAGTTCTAACTTCCTATACGACGAAGAATCAAGGTTACTATAAATTAGACAGCTGTATAGGTTAATTGAGGTATGAGCAAAGTTTTAACCAATTTCAACCGGATGTTAAGCGGAGTATAGTCAGCAGATGTCCACAATGTACGCAGCCCAAAATATATATTTTTAACTACTACATCTATGTGTTCGTTTGCGGACATGGAGGTGTTAAGTACTATTCCAAGATTTTTTACTTTGTTCGAAAAAGCAATTGTTTCCTTGGATAAATAGATGTGCGGGTATTCGTCAACAGCACCAATATTCCTACCTATAGGTAAGCACAAAGATTTCTTAGGGTTGAGTTGTAGATCATTAGAAACAGCCCAATCATGTATTGCATTTAAATCCTCATTTAACCTGCCGACACAATCTCCAATCTGTGATCGCGGAGACGAATTATATATTTGGACATCGTCGGCATATAAATGTACAGAGGTGTGCCTACAAACAGAAGGAAGGTCGTTTATAAATAAGGCGAAAAGTAACGGTCCAAGAATCGAACCTTGTGGAACACAACATCGTGGAAGCAACTCCATTTAAAAAAACTTGTTGATATCTATCGCTAAGATAATTCGCTATCAATGCAACCGCTCTACTGTCTAGACCGTACCTGAAAAAGAGCTTGTTACAAAGTTTGCTGTGATTCACCGAATCAAATGCTTTCGAAAAATCCAAAAGACAAAGCAAGGTAACCTCGGATTTGTCGAAATTTAGACGAATATCATCAACTATTTTCAGCAACGCAGTAATACAGCTATGGTCCTTTCGATACGCAGATTGGTGGGGGAAATCAAGTTTCGGGTGTCAATGTGTGCTTGAAGTTGGCCTTTAATGATTAGTTCAAAGACTTTTGACAAACCGGGGAGAATGCTGATTGGCCGAAAATCAGAGCATTCTGAGGGATTTGATATTTTCGGAATTGGCGTTATTTTAGCAAATTTCCAACTTGAAGGAAAACAAGATTTTATTAGACAGCTATTATATATATGCGTTAAGGTATCAATCAAAAATGGTATGATAAGTTTAATAAATTTTAATGATATTCTATCCAACCCAATAGCAATGGACTTAACAGATCTTAATGCAAAAATAACATCAATGCTATTTACCGTTTTGAAAACGAATTTCGGTCCCAAATACTCTGGGCAGCTATGGTTGACATCGGATGAGAAATTTGGATCCGATACACTAGATGAAGCGGAGTAATCGTTTATGAAGTTGGACTAATATCGATGTTTACAGAAGTGTCTTTTTTATGTGTAACATTGAGCTTACGCAAATTGTTCCATAGATCACGGCTATTTAAGTTAATGTTGAGCTTAGAGGTGTAGAAAAGTTGTTTCCTTCTAAGTATCATAAGCTTTCTTACTTCATTGGAAAACCAAGGACGTCTGGGATCTTTTACGATAACTTCTTTTAATGGGACATGCTTATCAAACAGCTCTGTAACCATAGAATCGAACAGAGCAACTTTATTATCAACGTCAGACAGGTTCCAACACAAGTCCCAAGGGTAATTTGAGGCTTCATTATGCAAAGCCTCCAGGTTAATATTTTTGAAATCTCTAAATCTCCACATTTTCGGTGACTGATGAAGATTTATGTGAATATCATAAGTAAGAAAAATTAAATCATGAGGAGAGTTTAAACCAGGTACCGATAATTGATCCTGAAATATTACTTTGTTTTCGTCAGAGGTTAAAAAATAGTCCAAGAGCGAAGGACGGCAACCAACTCTAAAATGAGTAGGCACAGAGTTATGTTTAACACTGAGACCACAGTTAACAGCAAGATCATTCAGTGAAATTGATTTAGCATCGTTTTGCAAGAGGTTTTTATTAAAATCTCCACATAAAAATGTTATTATACATATAAACCTTCCTCTTCAATCACTCTATCTAGTAAAAAAAACAGCATCAAAATCCGTTGCGTAGTTTTAAAGATTTAAGCATACATAGGGACATAGGGACAGAGAAAGCTACTTTGCCTTATACTACTCATGTACTGATTTAGCTGAAAACAGTTTGCCGATTGAACCAATGAACCACCAAGAATTACAGCAATGGACTACGTTAATTCCGCATGCTCTACCCAACTGCTTTACCTAACCTACCAATGCCTGCCACCACTTACGCACTTATCCTTGTGATTCATCCTCTCAAAGTCATAAAATCCACACTCATGGACTAATACGCCTGCAGCACACCAGAGCTTGTCCGATCACCATCCAAACACATCCCAGTTATGGCGCACGCCTCAAAGCACCAATAAGGGCGATCATGTTCAGCACAACTCTGATTAAAACATAACATAACGATATGGGGCTTCCAGCAGTAGGTATCACTCGGCGGAGCCTTGCTACACGCTAATTACAAGTAATCTAGACTCCTTTGAATCGACCGCGCGAATTATAAAAGGGAAGGGCTGACAGCCCTCGGCGACATTCTTAATCTTTGCTAATTTGCATTGCGAATGGTAGAGGTGGATATAACGACCACAAGATCAATAAAGATACCAATCGTCAGAAGACCGCATAAACATTTACATAATCTTCACCTCCAGGGCAACAACACATAAGGCCATCTATCATGTCACTCCACACCAGACAATTATTAAAAAAAAAACAACAACAAAGAACAACCGTGTGCCCCAAACAATAGCGAGCCAGTGTGTCTACCATTTACAGTTGGCTGTCAACACTTGTACCCGCCTATTGTGGTGCACTACCAAATACGAATTCGCAGACTGAATCAATAGCAAAACAATGAGGTGCCACCGCATAAATTATGTCATTTGCCATAATGATAAACTTCCACTGCTGCTTGCCGCAAATACGATAGACGATACGTCGGTCGATACAATTGCCGCCGCGAATGGAAGTGGTCGCGATCGACCGAGCATACTCCAACGATATGGAACGTGACTCACCGTCACCGCACAGGCGCACTCCGTACTCCGTGTTATACGCGAAGCAGTAAATCAATCGAAACTGCTTAATTACTTTGAATTACAATCGAGACAAAGCTGTCGCTGCACAGAAGACGACGGACGACATTCGCTGACCATCTTCGCTGGTTATGGTGTGGCCGGGTTCGTTAATAGAAATAATTGTTGTTAATTAATAAATTTCTCTATTTGAGCTGAATTCCAGCTGAGATTCCACTGCAAGTCTCCTCACATTTATAATAGATACTTCCAAGTTCCAAGCTGGCACTATCCAGAATCCAGTATCCAGTATCCAGTTCCAGAGCAGCAGCCTTTTTGCCCATTTGCGGCGAATATTGTGTTCTGCCCATTTTTTGACGCATCTAATGAGCGTCGCCCGATACATGCAGTTGGTGCTTAATAACGCGCGCCGTGTGACCAAGAAATCCTACAGAAACTTAATTGAAAAATTTCCGTTTCAATCGGCCTTTCAAGGCGTTGCATTGCACGCCGCCACATAATTTGTATGGGTAGGGGTACACCCGACCGCGGTTGTGATGGAATTTTTTCCGGCGAAAAAATAAATAAAAATAAAATGAAAACGAACCAGACTCGCCGAGCAGACTGCAATCTGCAAAAGGTATTAGGCTGCAGAGGAACATGTGTTTACAAGGCATTACAATGTCGATTTGTCGCTATAAATGGGGCTTGTCATCGTCGATGTTACATGATGATCGGCTATTGCCAGCGATTGCGGAAGAAAGGATACAAGGTCAGGTGTGCATAGATAGAGCTTCTTCCTAACTCCTTCCAATTAACCATAACCGAGAGATGATTGTGCGTTAGTCTGCCCCTACATGCGTTCGATGAGGGATTACGGCACCGGAATGATGTAATCGGTGTTTGGTACGATGGCGTGTGTATAAAAAGCCGTGTAACATGGCTTTTTGTGAGGGCCAGCATTCTTGGCAATTACCTTTGTCCTACGAGAGAGTGGCTTGTGGGTTCCGTAGATCGTACAGTGGGTTTAACTCTGGCGAAGAAGAAGAAGAATTTATTGCGAGTTCAGTGACCAAGTCTGTTGGCCAGGAAGTCGGTTTTTGCATCGCGAGGCCCTTCCTATATGTGTCCGGTTATAAAATGTGAAGGAATTCCATGTGAAGAAGTCTATAGCGCTGTGATTGGCGGCAGATATTCAATAAAAATAAATAGTTGGCGCAACAGGTCCGGAGGGACCCTAGGCCTAGCTTCGAACAACCATTCGTTTTGTGCGAGTTTTTTATTTTTGGAACGAATGCAAGGGATCCACAATTTTATGTCCACTCCAAGAGGCTATTTGAGAAGCTCTTTCAGGACAGTTATACTCTCGGATGTTTGTCAGACGTTCGCTAGAGGCAAGCACGAGTGTTTGAGCCAAAAAATTCAGTTTTTTATAACCCAAAAGGGTGTCCCAAATCCTTCCATAACTCTGGATCTTCCGACGTTGGTTCTATTTCCCCAAGGGCAGTCCCCATATGGATAGATCAAAGGATGTTGGATTTCATGCGAACATTACTCCTAGAGCACGGCTGCCTGATAGCGCAAATTTTATTCGCGATCTTATTATATAAGTCGGTACCCTAATCCAATCAAATCTATCTATGGCAATGTTCGTTTGTAGCTTATACACTCAAAAACTGGTCGACCAATTTCGCTGAAAGTTCAACAGTCTACTCCTATTAGTGCTGACAGAGTTTAGACAGTAGTATGAATTATATCCGGTAGGTGGCGCTGTTGTATTTGCAATGTTTACCATTTTCGTCCATCTCTCTATGTTTGCGTTAATTTAGATAAATATAACTAAATGGATTTGAATGCGGACTTCGGATAAATAAACTTTGAAACAATAATGATAAAAAAGGGAAGGCAAACCTGTCAAAGTAAAGCACCGAGGGTGAAATGTCTTGATTTCAAAGAGCAGAGTGGATTTCACTGTTACCAACTTTGAAAAAAGTTGTGAGAAAAACACAACGAATTCTATTCTCCTGTGGTAACTATAAACTTCCGAGCTAACCCCTAGAATTTCAGTTGCATATAGCTTCTTGACTGTCTAATAAAATAATTAACTCGACGTTCAATTTGCATGTCAAATCATAATTAAATTGAAACAAAGTAAAGTGATGTTCCCACCAACAATTCGATTCAAATAAAGAATTGTTTAATGAGGTACGGACCTAGTGGACGACCGGCGAAAACGAGATCGATTACGGACTCAGCAACGCATTGATCTACAGTTTAAATGATCATTTTGAAGTTGCTCAACATGAAAAACGTGAGTTTATGCACTAATGTACGAGTTTAATAAAAATCTAAGCACATTTCGGAACTTTATGTCTGCTGTATGTCCTACACAGTTTCCAAAAAGCCATCTCTGTTAAGGCGATTGGTATTTTCTGTGTAAGAATAGTAAAAAACCCTGCGATCGCATTTGCTTACGACACTCTTTGTGATCCGAAAGCAAGCTTTAAAAGCAGGATCAATTCCAAGACCCATTACGTTTTATAGCTCCTATATCATATAATGTGTGCAATTAGGAACCTATTGAAATGTTGCTTACGATTTTGTGGCGCCCAACGTGGGGCCCGATTTAGACAAACCAATCCAACAGCAACCAAATTGCGGGCTCACGATTTTTTCTACATTCAAATTGGCCCGGTATTATCTCTTAACGATTATATCAACAATCGAGCGGGGTACCCCCCCCCCCCCCCCCCCCCCCCCCCCCCCCGACAGTTTACACCTTCCAAACGCGCCGAAGGGAAACTACCCAAGGGATACAAACAAATTACACTATCTCATTCCACGGCAACCGTGTAATTTTCCAGGAATCCACTAGCCGGTGTTTCGCATATCCTAAAACTATTTGTCTTCGACGGAACGCTGCCATGCACTCTTGTTTGCCGCATACTAAAAAAGTCTACACATGTCTCAATAATAATAGACCGTTTTCACTCCAATGGAACGCATACCACCTACCAATGATTATCGTTTGCATGCTAAGCGATATAAATCAAATCCGTGCAACGAAACAATCCACCCCAGCAAGAGCGGATAATAATTTATAGACTCACAAGGAAAATTCCAAACAGTCCATCATTAGGCCGGCCACAAACCCGGCCAATAAAAGAGTCTATAACTCATCAGTGAGTTTAGCTCCTCGTGCGCCTGTGGTGCCTTTAGTGCGCATATAGGTGCTGCTCGGGGTTTATCCGCGCAACCTGACCACCTCGCTGCCGATATGCTTAGAAAATGCTAAACACAGCGCTATCTGATTATCATACATGGTCAACGATGCGTATGATCGCGTCGATTGTTCTGGCCGTATATGCAGCAGCTAAGCCGCACCGCACACGAGATGCGAAGGTTCTCATTATCCGGCACACACGGATACCAATATAAAATTACCTCCTAGGCAAATCCTTCCCGTCGAGCGTCGCGTCGCGTCGGTAGTTGCATTTGGTACCAAAAAAGGGAATGAACATTTCACGCGCACCAGTTTGCATATGGCCGTAGAGATCACGACCACGTCCTGGTGGTGGTAATGGTGGCGGCGCACCACTAAAACGGTATCGTGGACACTTAGTGCGCATGGACCACATCGCGCAGCATGCAGGTGCGCGCGATTGCATACGTGTTACGCTTGCACATGTGCGCACTCGGCAGTCGGCGCACTGACAGCCCGGCTGACAGGCAAGCGGTAAGGTTTATCGGCAGTCGCAGCCATGTTATTACAAATGATCTATAGCTATCAAGATGAATGCGGCGCGGTAGCTTCGCCATTCGCCACCTTTTGGTCAAACATATATTGTAATATGGTTGGGCTCCTTTGTTTTGGAACTTACTCTCTCTCTCTCTCCATCTCCATGTGCGCACGTCATCGCTTCCTTAATATTATGATTTACTTAGCGTAATTCCATTGGGAGTAATAGTATGCTACTGTGGCTTCCGTGGCTCGACGCCGCGATCGGCGTTGACTTAATGGCGCGGCGCAGTGCATTTTTTCGGCCATTGATCTACTATACTGCGTGTGTGCAAAGGCAAAGGATATACCAGGGCAACTGGGATCTGGCATTCTTGGGAGTTCAAAGATCCATCCAGGTGTGCGCTCTGCTGAATTTAATTGTACTGGTTTAAAGGGCGTAAAATTGTTGGCGGATATTGCAGCATTAGGAGGTACCTTCACGCGGATCAAGATTAGCCATAAAGGAAGTATGCGGTCGTATAAATAGTTTGGCATCACTATGAATTGTATTATTGGGGCTGGTTCTAATTATCGTATTGGTCTAATATCTGGCGTTTGAAGGAGCAGAATACAATAATTGATCCTAATTATGGGCCTCCGTAGTTGAAGTGTTCTTTGATGGACAGGTCGCAATTATTTGGTAGTCTCACCTTGCAGTATTTGCAAACTTTATGAAGGAATTCAGGGCTTTCCCATTTATATAGCTTCAAAGAGATTGATATGCATTCATCTCTAATGCGCCACCAATTGGAAGGACTACAAAAATAAACTGTCGATCAGTTTTAAGTCACAGACTTCTTTTTATTTTCGTCTTGAAAATAGGATATGCCCACGGAGGCTTGAAGTCCCTTCCTAATTAGCGGAGTGACCCAAATTGAAAGGAAAATCGACACACTTCTGACTCAGCTGATGACAGAGAGCTAAATTCTAAATTCTAAAACTATGGGGATTCTTATATTTTTCAAGAGAATTTTCCGTTCCGACGGTCGACGGATACCTCGTTAGGGCCGAATATGTCAAATGCGTATTTTGGTGAAACGTGTTTTTATGCAAATGCATATAAATTACAAGAATCTAGGATGCAGGATGCTCATAACTTGCGAATTCCACCCCGACTCCCTTATGCGTCCCTACACCAAAAAAAAAACTAAGTACTAAGTACAAGAATGCAGCGATATCATGGTGGCCAAAAACCGCCTAGCATGCGTTGGTATAACGGGGGCAATGAAAACTTGTCCAACCGCAGCCATAGAGGCAATGCTCGGTCTTCTGACTTTACATATATCTGTAAAGAAGGAAGCTAGTCTCAGTGTCCTCAGGCTCTCTGATATATCAAATCTCAAAGCAGGAAATGTTACAGGACACCTTCGAGTACTACAAATGCTTCAAGATGATCCTGTGATCAAAGTATCAGACACCATGCTTAGAAGGCCTCGCTTCTCCAGAAAATTTAAGATAGTCATATCTGACAGGAGTACCTGCAGAACCAACCAATTCGTTACACCATCAGGATCACAAATGTGGTACACCGACGGTTCAAAGATGGAATATGAAGCCACCGGTGCTGGGGTCTATGGGCCTAGGTTCCAAAGAGCCGTAGCACTAGGAAAATCACCAGTCATCTTTCAAGCGGAGGTACACGCCATAGAGATATGTGTCCGGGAATGCTTACGGAGGCGCACTAAAGGTGCCCGTATCTACATCCTCTCAGACAGCCAGGCAGCTCTTAAGGCCCTAAGAACGTTTTCGATCAAAGCTAGTCTGGGAATGTTTCAATCTCCTCGAAGAACTGGCAAAGGACAACACAGTCACTGTTGCTTCGATACCAGGCCATGAGGGATTTGAGGGCAACGAACGAGCAGATTGTCTGGCGAGAAAAGGGCGCATCACGCCTGCTCACCGGTCCTGAGCCCTACTTCGGGTCACACACACTCAAAATGCAGGATATGGAAAGATGATCACCTTGCCGAATACTGGACGGAATCAAAAGGACAGAGGCAGGCAAAAAGATTCATAAGCCCAGCTCGTAGTAAAGCAAAAAAGTTAATACTTGAGCTAAGCAAAGACGATCTAAGGATCCTAATGGGGTATCTTAGGCCCCAGTTATAGCTTTCATTGAAATGCATCATTGAAAATTTTGATTTAAGATTTTAAGACGATTAATCAAATAATATTGGCTTTAGTTGGTGTCAAAATAAAGATAATCAATTGTGGAATTTTTCTACGAAAAAAACAACTTAATTCTGATTAAAACTTTTCTTTAAATCCACTTTTATTATTTCACTGATTGAAATTGATTTCAATGAACAGCTGATTTTCGTTCCTCTAATTTGGAACCCAATCGTTTCAATGATGTGTTCGATTCTCTTTCTGTTCTCAGCTGTCAGTTTTGCTTTTAATGATCAACTCCAACCTCAAAAACTGGAATTGTTTATTGCAAGTTGTTCTTTTGTTGTGCTTTGTTTGTGTTTTGGTTTGATTTGTTTAAACATGGAACAACGAAATTTAAAAGAATACAAAAATCAACAAAAAAGTGAAATGAGAGAATTCGAAATGAAATTAATTTTAGAAATAAAAAATCATTGCTGCGTTTACGCGAAAAATAGCCCGGAATACAGCAACCGTAGGAGCCGGGAAAATGCATGGGTGGACATTGCGCTTGTTTTGGGGAGAAGGGGTAAGAGTTATTTGATTTGCTGTTTAAAGTTTAAACAAAAGTTCATTTTTAGTTGCTGAATGCCAAAAAAAATGCAATTCCCTTCGTGACAGCTTTCGGGCCCACTTCAAAGAAGAGTCCAACACCCCAAGCGGGTCTGCCTCAACTGCAAAACCGAAGTGGGTGCATTTTGAGGCATTAACATTTTTAATACCTTATATTAAGGTTCCGGAAGAGTACGTATTTATTAGTCATATTATTAAATACATAATTACATTCAAATGTCTATTTTTGCACAGCGATTGCGGCAACTATTCAGAGGAAGCGGAATTTGAGTGGAATGCGGACGACCAAACACATGAGCCAAACATAACGTTTGGCAAACGAAATCAAGAACGTCAACTCAACCTCAACCAACGAAAAAAAAAGGAAGCAAGATGAAAACGAACTTGACAGGGTTTTGGAAGCCATCGACAAAAATGCAAGTTCTTCGAACAAACCTATGGAACTATTTTTCGAGGGTGTGGCAAAGCAGGTTGAACATTTCAATGCTAAAAAATGCATTGAGTTGCAGCAAAAGATTTTGCACATACTGGCCACGGATTTTGCCGATGATCTTTGAGCTTAATTTTGTTGTGTTTTATGTTAATGTTTTTGTTTTTTTTGTGTTATTCTTTTTAAATAAAATGAGGCTGTGCAGTGAATGCTTTTTTAGTTGAAGTTAAGTTGGTTTATTTCAATAAAAAAAATCTACAAAAAAGCGCTTAACTTTCTTTATCATTTTTTTCAAATTTTTTGGTACTGAAACTCCACATTGCCTTCATTAACCATCCAATCAGAAAAGTTATTCCTTATTAGAACTGCATTTGAAGCTGGTTGTTGCATTCTTGTTGTGTGATCAATGAGTGGTTCAGATAAAAGAACGTCATTTGTCTCTTGGCGTGTTTGTGGAGCTTGCAGATAATTGTGCAAAATACAGCAGCATAGTATCAACGGCTTTGCAACTACAGGCTGGACCTCAAGTGGTTTTAAGCGTATTCTCCAAGTATGAGCAAGAATGCCGAAAGTACTCTCTACAATTCTTCTAGCTCTGGAGTGCCTGAAACAAGTTGCATAATGTATTTAATGTATTTAAGAAATCAATTTATGTAAGTACCTATAATTATAAATTCGTTGATTATTGGTAAGTCCAGATCCAGAATACGGTGTAAGCATATTATATCTTAAACCAAAAGCCTCATCGCCAACCAGGACATAGGGTTGAGGTTCAGTTGTGTCCGGTAAAGGACTATCAGCAGGTACTTTAAGTTCTACTGGATTATTTATCCAACTTTTTCCGAAATATGAGGAAGAAAATACTGTCGAATCTGCGTTCGAACCATGGGCCCCGATGCCTACCATTATAAATCGGTAGTTTGCATCGGCTACAGCCATGAGGATCGTTGAGAAGCATTTTTTGTAATTAAAATTGAAACTTCCCGAGTTGCGAGGAGAAAACATTCTTATGTGTTTCCCATCAACTGCTCCTAAACAATTAGGAAAGTTCCAGTTTTGTAAAAAGCCATCGGCTATATCTTTCCAGTCCTTTGGGTTTCGAGTTGCGGGCATATAAAGTGCCTTCAGATGAAAATTGATGGCAGAAATTGTTTGAATTATACAATTCCGAACAGTGGTCTTTCCCATCAGAAAGCGAAATGATAGGTCAGCAAAGCTAGCCCCAGTAGCAAGGAATCTGAAAATAGATTATTCATGAATGTATTTGTTAAAAAATAAATAATTTCAAATTTACCGCAAAGTTAAACAAAGTTTCTCTTTTGAACTTATATAATCTTTTGGATTTCGGAACAAATTATTCTTGGGCTTTATATCAGTATGAATTTTCTTTAATATAAAATTAAATTGTTCTTTGCTCATCCGAAAATATTCATAAAACTTCATTGGAAACATTTCCAAGCGATGCATTAATGTAAAATATTCTCCCTGGTGTTTTCGGGCTCGATACAAAGGATGCACTTGGAACATTCGCTTTCGCGTACTGCAACTTTTTCTTTTTTTTAATAAACTGAGCATTGTCAATAGTAATAACAACATTTTTTTTCTTTTATGCAATCCCATAATTCCGATTAAGTTTTACCTACTTGCTTTCCGATTTTTCTATGTTTAATTTCACTGACAGGTCCTTCCACTGACAGCAACTTTTCAATGATTGCTATAACTGACTTGTCAAAAAAAGTAAACCATTATTCCACTCATTTGTTCCAATGATGCATTTCAATGATAGCTATAACTGGGGCCTTACTGGTCGCTGGCCACTAAGATATCATCTCAAAAAAATTGAACTTTCCGACGATGACTCCTGTCGACTCTGCGGAGAAGAGGAGGACACAACGGAACACATGCTCTACGCGAATGTCCTGCTGTGGCAAGGGGCAGAGCGATCCATATGCAAAGGGCGATTTTACGTCCTGCAGATATTGGAAACATGGAACCAAGAAGGGTGCTGAGGTTTATAAAGAGCCTCAACAGCTCCCTGGGTTAAATAATAAAGGCCAACACAATAGATCTCTTCTGGTCGCAGTCTACAGGGCCTATCACCTACAATACAATACAATACAAGTACAACTCTGAATTTAAAACGACAATTTTATAGAAATCACACACTAGCGTCAGTTGGTACCATTTTTGCGAAAAGAAGGATTTTCTAAAACTGACAGCACTTTAGCGTAAAATTGAGCACCGACGCAGCCAAGTTTGATATTTTCAACGTTAATTCGCTTTTTGATTTCAGTTAACTATTGGGATGGTGTGGCCTTTCTTAAACAGCGTCCTATGAGCTCAATTTAGTGGTAACAAAAAAAAATTTTTTTTTTCCAAAAGTAAGAGCTTTTGGTGCTACTTAATAATAAATAGTTCTACCAAATTTTGGTTATACAGTGGACGTCCAGTATAACGAATGATATAATTTTTGATGCCATTCAAAATATCGAGCACGTTCGTTATACCTATCGAAATTTTATACTATTTAAAAAAAGAAAGAAGTCATTGAAAAATATGTTTATTTTAAAAGGTTTTATTTGATTTAAAATTTAATAGATGATGGTTCGTCATTTAAATACATTGATGGTTCTTAACCCAATTCTCATATACGTTCCTTATATCGAATAGCAAAACGGTGGGCACCATTCGCTATACAGAGATACTAATGTATATCTGAAAACCGTTCATTATATCGCAAATTCGCTAAATCGGTTATTCGTTATAATGGAGGTTCACTGTACTTTTAAAAAATGCTTTTTTGACAAAAATTATTTAACAATTAAACTTCAAATTTTATTGAAAGGGAAAATTATAATTTTTTTTTTGTGCAACTTTTCAATAAATTCAAAAAAAAAAGAAACAAATTGTCCCATTGAAATATTTCACTTTGTTAATTTCGGATGTGCTTGTGTTGTTTAAGTTAATTATTTAGGATGTGGTCGTGGTCGTTATTCTGCGTTCCACAGTTTTGTATAAAAAAAAACTTCTGTAGATCTCTTAAAAAGCGAGCAGAATTTTGTAAAGTCTGCATTTCATTGAAAATATTTTCTTTAAGTAGAAATGAAAAGAATAAAACATTTTTCAAAAAGTGTAAACTTAAACTTTAGTACAGCATTAGGTACTTTGGTGCAACGTTAAAGTCATCGTGTATTAGGAGAGATTAGTAAATACTAAGAAACAGCTCTCTAACTTCGAAACCGGTGCCTAACTTTTTAGTTCATTATAAACGCTTTGTAACCTACCTACAAACTTGTACCAATCTTAGAGCGGGCGGCACGCAAATTTTTGTCAAACAGACCCAAGAATTGACAGTTTGAGAAACCAAACACAGTTTGGGGAATTTTGTAGGCCTGGCAATATTTTTAGAACTAAAGCCGGAACCACACTTGTAACGTGTGTTGTGATGTGGAGTGGCGTGTCGCTATCACTCCAATGGATTTTATATGCGTAGAAACATATTTTTCTCGTGTGTTGTGTTGCAGTGTGTCGCGTTGTGTCGAAATGGCTCCTGTACCGATTGCGCCACAACGCTCTATGGCGCAATGAAACGAGACATATATATTATCTGAAATTGCATATGTGAAAGAAAGAGCAAACATGAACTAGGAAATCCATAACGTCAAAAAAGCAAAACAAACAACATTTGAGTTCATAAAAAAAATGACAGCACACTAGATAAGTGTGCACAGAACACGAAACGACAGACCACACCACAACACACCACACGTTACAAGTCTGGCGCGGGCTTAACAATCGTCTGAACATACGTTGCAACTTGCAAAATCCAGAAATGGAAACCCCCGATTTGTTATAGGCTCTTGAATATTAAAATTTTCGATCAAGAACTGAACGTTTTTTTTTATTAAATCTATAGGGAGAGTAAAACTCTTCGTCATCAAAATATTCAAAAAGATTTGTTCGAGTTTTATAATCTTTTGTTTTTTCTTTAAAGGCCCAACATTCTCAAACATTTCGAGATCTTCAAAAATATTAAGAGGTATCCTGTTCCAAAAAATTTTTAAAATTTCAATTTCGCAATGGAAAAGACAGGTGGGAGACAGATAACAAAGTGATTGGATGTCCTAGCGGCTCACGCGCATTCTGGTCCATGGCAAAGGCAATCAGTAATAACTTTAGTTGCTCTTCTTTTCCAACTCTAGTAAAAGAAGACGGCACGCTAGCAACAACACCTAAAGAAAAGGCAGATCTTTTCGCTAGCATGTTTTCAGAGAATTCCACCCTAGATTCTGCACAGCTAGAGCCACCAAATATCCCGAGGATGCAATCATCGATGGCAGAAGTGAAATTTCGGCATCGAATAATTCAACTCATCCTTAAAGAACTAGATTGCAATAAGGCAACGGGACCCGATGGAATCCCGGCTATAGTACTCAAGAACTGTGCACCAGAACTTGCACCTGTACTCTGTAAGCTGTTTAGGATGGATGTCGTACTCCCAGAAGACATTTCCTTCTTGCTCGAAGACCACTCGCATTCAACCTATTCCAAAGAAAGGGAAGAAATGTCTGCCACAAAACTATCGCCCAATAGCGTTACTTTCAATGCTCTCTAAAGTAATGGAAAAGGCAATAAACGTCGAAATAATCAAATATCTAGAAGGCCATCGATTAATAAGCGACAGGCAATACGGATTTCGGAGCCGTCGTTCCACCGGTGACCTGTTAAGCTACGTAACGCACTTATGGACACAATCAATTGAACAACACGGCGAATCCAGAGCCGTAGCCTTGGACATATCAAAGGCATTTGACCGAGTCTGGCATAGAGCCCTATTAGGCAAGTTAGCGTCTTACGGATTACCACAACAACTCTGCGGATTGATGCAAAATTTTCTTCTGGGAAGATCGATCCAAGTTGTTGTAGATGGTGTATCTTCCAATTCGTTTGCTATAAATGCAGGAGTGCCCCAAGGATCTATTCTTTCTCCAACTCTATTTCTTCTCCACATCAACGATTTGCTTGGATCGACAAATAATAATACCTACAGCTTTGCAGATGACAGCACTCTCATATCCTCCATCTCGAACAATGGGCCTGTGAATACGGCTACATCCCACAATCAGAGATGTGAACAAATTAATTCTCTAAATCATGATCTGGACAAAATCTTGAAGTGGGGAAAGGACAACTTGGTTGTATTTAATGCAAACAAGACACAGCTCACAACATTTTCCAGAAAAAATGCATCAACAGTTCCTCAGATCAAAATGGATGACCATCCAATCCATCACAAGGACTCAATGCACCTTCTAGGAGTCACAGTCAATTCAGGAATCACATGGCAGGACCACATATCCTATATCGCAAGATCGGCGTCCGCAAAGTTGAGCTACCTATTTAAAGCAAAGAGGTACTTTAGCCCCATGCAACTTCTCCTTCTCTACAAAGCACAGGTTAGACCAGGCTTGGAATATTGTTCCCATATATGGAGCTCGGCCCCAAAGCATTCACTTAACCTGCTTGATAGCATACAGAGACGAGCAGTTCGACTCATTGGAGACCCTACACTCACATCGAATCTACAACCGTTGCTGCACAGAAGACAAGTCGCTGACCTATGCTTGTTCTATAGGTACTTCCATGGTAGATGTTCTGAGGAACTCAAGGACATTATCCCTCGAAATGCAAATTTTGGGCGCCCAACAAGACAAGTTGCTAATGCTCATGACCATAGAGTACATTTGACAACCGCGAGGACATCAACTTTCAAAAACTCCTTCTGTTACAGGACAAGCAAACTTTGGAACTCGCTTCCTGGGGATATATTTCCAGAAGACTACAATTTGCAGCAATTTAAGTGCAGAGCAAACATACATCTGCAAGCATCTCGGGGCGCTGTTGAAGCGTTATAGGTTCTCCTTTCCCGGAAGAAGTATATAAAAAAAAAAAAAAATAAGAGTCCATACTAAGGGATAAAATGTCCTTTTGGTGGTTTTAAATTTAATACCAAGTTATAACGAAAAGTGGGTTTTCAAATTATATAATTATAACATCATTATTACGTAAAGATTTGTCCTAAATTTGTCAGGTCAAGTGGGCTGTCGCATCGCACTCTCACGGAAGTCAAAAATGGCATCCAAAAATGACACCTGCAATCGTAGTTTCACAACTATTCGAAAGATCTATTTCGAAAGCTATTTCGATTACCGCTACACATCTCAAACTCAAATTCATGGAATAGTTCAAATTCATAGAAAATTGCGATTCCTTCCAGTTAACTAGCCACCAGTTCGAGATTCTCATGCTGAGCGCAGTAGAAACAACTTTACAGGACCTGTAAACACATCATTAAGGGGAAAACTTTTATTAGCATAGGAAATATTCCCCCTAAAGGCATCCATCAAATAATAAATGAGTAACTGTAAACAATTATGATCCATCGATGTGTATAACCTTCACTTCAGTTGCAAGCTATGCAGCATATAAATAACTCCACGATCACCTGAACAATCCCAGTCAAAAGACAGCAGCAACTATCAATAAATCCACAACGAGGGGCTCATCGCTTCCACCATCAGCAATCACCCCAAAGGGCCAATAACAAACAGTAGAAGAACGTTGCGATTGCATTCGCTCATCCAAACTGCACATGCACACACTAGGTCGCTGCATGTCCTGCAGCCACGTCATCAGAGCCGTAATTAAATGATAGTGCTTATAAATTCCACATTGGGCAGCACTAGCATCCATCACACCGAAGCCGGCCCCAGCCCGCATGAGTGGTGTGTGCATCCTGATGGCGGAAACATATATCAACGCATTATAATAGCATACCGTAGCTCACCAATCCATTCATTCATCGACTCCTGCCAGAGCGGCAATAAGTGAGTAATTCGGCTCCTAAACTACCATGAAATCGAACCCCATACGGAAGAGGAAGACTTTCTTTCGCGGGCGCGAACAGCCTTCCAGATCCACCGTCCGTGCGGAGAATTTATTTCAATTACATTCTCCGCGGAACATGCATTCGACGTGGCAACTTAATGATGGCATTAATCAAAACAAAACATAATTACCATTTATTATGTTTGCAGCCAAAGTTGAGGCCATCCGATGCAGAACTTGGCCGCGTCGCGCAGGTTGACTTGAGCGAGCGGGAAGCAGACCTGAATTATGACCTCTCGCCGTGGCTTAATCGGACGGTGATGCTATGCGGCTACCTCCAGCCTATAGTGAACAGGTTCGATATCAATCGAATTCGGGCTGGAATAGAGTCATTTGCACCTCGCAACGTTGAAGACGGCACTGAGCGTTCTATATGCAAAGAAGATATACCGGCGAAGATGTAATTGCTGCTATCATCGGCATCCGCAGTTGAACTTCATTGCACCGTTTCTTCGTTGAAAGGTTGCGCTCATAAAGTGTTCGCCTTCGTCGCGTCTACTCACTGACCATTGAGAATATTGACCTACAATTCATGCAGATGGAGAGATTATGGTGAAGAGAACCTGCTGCCGTACGTACCTTGTGCGGATCATTAGATTTTCGTAAAGGTGGGTTTGGATATCCTTCTGGTTATCTGGGTGACTAATGATGCGCCGTTGAGAGATTAAACTGCGATTTCGGATGATTACTCATTTAGGAGCGTTTGGCTGCAATGAAAATCCATGCCACGCAAACCAGGAAGACGGCCACTAATGACGGATTAAGTGCAGGTGGGCATATTGACATAGTAATCGTACCGCTTAAATGGAGATGGGGATGACCAACTGACTTGGATGGAGACTTATTTAGTTTTTGTACTGTAACCCCAAAAGCTTTTTTTTCAAACCACTGTCCTGTTTTATTGACCAAAGCAGATCAGAGCAAATTAAAGTAGAGAAAAGCCCAATAAAACATAGAAAAATCGATAAAACAGTCACATTTGTGATAAACTGGTACAAGTTGGCATATTTTCGGTGTTGTGTCTCGACTGACGTTCCCTTAGCTCCCTGTCGCTGAAAGTAAATCACTGAATCTGAATCTTCTTCGAAGTGTTACGGAAGATTGCGCTCTTTGGGTTGGTGGGTTGGTTTACGTGGCTGTATTCCCGTCTTCTGACGAAGGAAAAAACACAAATAGCGCATTGAGCGCCGTTTTGAGACCACAACTATTTGAACCTGAAGAAAAAGGAGGAGAAGGGAGTAAAGGGAGCTCAAAACCAGCCTGTGGAATTGAGAAATTTTATGAGTATGAGAGTGATTTCAAACCGATGACAAGCCCTGGTGCCCTGGAGAGTGTCTCCCTGCATTCCACCACAAGCTTGGATGTTGACTTAGTCGAACCGACAGCCTTAATCGCGGCCTGACTGTGGACGAAGATGCCTATTTTTTTTTTCCTATGTATCGCTATGTTAAGTAGCAGTCTACAAGCCTCCTTAATTGCCAGTACTTCTGCCTGAAAGACACTGGCTGCGTTGGGAAGGCGAAAAGTTTCGGAAAGTTTCACACAAAACGAATGGTTGTGAGAAGCTAGGCCCAGGGTCCCTCCGGACCTGATGCACCAACTAATTATTTTTACTATTATACATTTCGGTCTTCTTTCCTTTTTTAGTTGCGGCCGTTGTTCTTCTATCGCCGCCGAAGTTGACGTTTGCAAACTTTCGAAGTAAGATCAACAATCTTTAGATCCCCAAGCTGTTGAAATAAAAGTTCCTGCCCACCCTTCTTCCCTCCTACTACACACATTACACTGAATGGAACTCCCTCCATTATGCACACATGAACTATCCAACCCAACCGTTCATCTGCGACCACCTTCTAACGTTCCAATTTGTCACTGCACCACATCTCAGTGCAAATAGAGTTGCGATTTGGTGTGACAGCTGACAGGCGCCTGCCTACTACCAAACGTGGGACATCGCACACGCTTCTAAAATGGTTGGTGGCCTTTGGGGCATGTACCTTTCTTAATGGTTTCCGACACCTTTCCTCCTCCACTCGTTGCGTCAGCCTCCAATCACCACCAGCAAATTTGGATATCCGATTCATGTAGTACTGTAAGTTGCCATTGCCATATCCATTTGCCACATTATATGTAAGGCGAGGCAAGTTCACATGTGATGAAGATGGAGGTCGATCTGGCGGAAACATTCAGTGGGCCAACATGACAGGTGGGATGCACTAATGCTGTTTCTTTGTCAGATCTGTTGCCGTAAGTGCATCGCGAATGCATTCGTTTTTCAATTAAACAACCGAGCTCCTCCGCATGACAGAGATGTCAGCGCCGGTATGAATGGTCGAAGCAAGCGATAAAAAAATGTCCTTAACGCCTTCATACAAGAGCCTGACTTGATTTGCTTTATACGACCGCATCCTGTTGCGAAGGGACATTAACACTGTTTGCATTTGCGGGAACAACATTTGATTGGCATTGTATAGGATCGTAGAGTTGAAATGTTTGCTTAATGAATCGCAATCGTATAAACTTTATAGTCGGATGTTTGACCACGAGTTTAGTAACCTAAGTGGAAGTCGACGACGTACGAATCGAAATGGCCTTGAGCTGCGATAACTTTTTAATGAGAAACAGTGGATATTGATTGCAATTGTTGGTGTTTTTCATTGAAGGTCCTTCCAGGCTGCAGTTCTAATCAAATTGCAGAGACTCAATGGCGCATGCCGCCTTTAGGAATCGTAGTGCAATTTTATTGACTTTGCAGTTTATTTCTATTAGGATGTACGTCGCAGTGTATGATGGAGTTGGACGGCTGTCTTGTAGGTACCTTTAAAGGCTGTAGTAGGAACCAATAAAAAATCATTGTCACAGGAAACAAGTGACCATGATTGCTTCGAGTCTATTTGATGTTGTCAAAGACTGTTATGCGGGAAGACCGTACCAATTTTTCGCGAAAGTCCCTTAAGTAACATTTGATATCCAGCTGAAAGAGGCACAAGAAAATAATGACCCTAAAATTATGACTCCGAGAAGAGTATAGGCTATGTTTTTCATTACCACGCCCACTTTTTAGGGGCGTTTTAGATAAAAATGCTTTTTTTTTTTTACGATTTTTCTGCCTTTAATTTGGAATTACTCGAACAATTGTTGATCAGTTCAGACATTATTGTACCTAAAGCAGCCACCAGTCTCCAAAACGCTCTGATCAGCTTTTTTCTTCAGCCAGATGCTGAGCCATATGTCAAATAAACAACAACCCGCGAATGTTTAAGACAATGGGCCTTACCTACTAATAACTATTTTTGTATTAATTTATATGTTGCACGGTCATAAAATACAAGTAAATTCGAAAGGCGGCCAAAGGTCCTGAAGCTCAAAAGGGGGCCAAACGGCAACGGTGCGCGGAGCATCTTTCTTTTTTTTTTTGTCCGATCTTTGCTTCCTCTTTGTCGATGTACAGATTAGGCTTTAAGTAAAGTTTGAAACCAGGGTGACCGCAACCGAATTGTGAAAAGTCAAGGATCAATGAGAAAAAATGTTTAATTTCTGAAGCTTTTCTGCAAATTTAGAATTTTTTAACGACATTTAACATGCATTGGCTTACTAAACAATATAATAGTGCTGTGATATGCAACTGCTCTCAAAAAAAGTGCCAAGTCGCAACTTTAGTCGCACGGCCACGGTGGTTGTGACTCTTGGTAAAGGTTTTTCGTCTTCACTAACCTTAAGCGTTAGCTATTGCTCACCGGACGGAACTTGCAACTTTTAAAGGGTTTTTAGAGCTGAGCATTTGTTGTTTTTTTTTTTCTGCAATGGTGGCGACTTCCCAGATAAGATGGCAAAGCAAACTATTTTCGACTTTTCGATCTATGAAAGGTGCCACGCCCCTTTTTTCCACCATTAGTCACATTTTGTGAAGTTTGTGATGTGCTTTTTATCTGCGGCCGGGGTATTACTCGTCGGGTCCAGGGTTGCCCCCAAAGAAACACGAACTTTGGGGCGTTGTACAATTTTACTTTTATTTTTACCTTAAAAAGAATAATAATTCATAATTCGTAATCTTAATTCTACTTAAACGACCTTAACAATCATTGGATACGTAAGTGCTAGTTACGGGGAGGTCTGGCGGCGGTGGCGGATTGGAATAGCTCACAATAGGAAGGATAGGAAGCTATGGCGGATTGGAATAGCTCACAATACACGGCCCACAATAGGAAGGATAGGAGGCTGTGGCGGATTGGAATAGCTCACAATACACGGCCCACAATAGGAAGGATAGGAGGCTGTGGCGGATTGGAATAGCTCACAATACACGGCCCACAATAGGAAGGATAGGAGGCTGTGGCGGATTGGAATAGCTCACAATACACCGCCCACAATAGGAAGGATAGGAGGCTGTGGCGGATTGAAATAGCTCACAATACACGGCCCACAATAGGAAGGATAGGAGGGAAAGGCTTGTGACAATAGAGAACAGGTTCAAAGCCGGATGTATTGCACCCGAAACTGAGTGCACTGTCCTCCCCGAACTACTTTTACCCGTTTTGGATGTCGGTTGTTGATGTTGTTTATGCCTGGGCGATGGTAGGTAGGTAGTTCGAGGTACCGGTGGTTGGTGACTCATTGTCCAGTGGGGGTGATCAGTGGTAGTCAGTGGAGTCGATCAGAGGCGGGTTTCTTTGAGGTTAACCCCTCTTGCGGGGGTGGGTCGTTACAAGTTTCTGTTCCAAATCTTGATAAATTTTACTGACATATGTGACGATTTATATGTATTTTTTGTATAAATATAGCCCACATTGCGTAAATACTTTCACCAAGCCGTAAACGCCCGTTTACCAAATTTTAAGGCTGAAGCTGACCCAAATGTCGAGGTTTGAATAACTTTTTCGTTGCCCCGCCCAATACAGCAGAGTACCCTAACTCTCACAGACAATAAAAATCCATATACAAAATATTGCAACTATAGGTGCAAAAGATTCCAACATTTATCGTTTTATTGTGTACTAAAGACTAGCGTTTTAAAATGTTTTTTTTTTTTGGTGGCATGCTCCCTCATTCAAAACCCTTTGTATAGTGCAAGGGCCACTCTCAATGTTTGCTTCACATCATTAAAGCAACTTTAATTAGAATAATCTTACTCATTGTTGTATCAAACATTAACTGAGAGAGGAGCCTTTAATAACACTTAAATAGCTGGGACAAATAAAACCAAACAGTAAATATTCCCTTAGCTAGCTGCTGAATAATACTCCATTTTTACGAACTTGTAGGCCCCTTGTATTTTTTTAAGCATCAAACATAGATGGCACGCAAAACTCATCACATATTTGAGATGACTGGCGCCCAACAGACTCGCGTAGACCTTAGAATGAGTTCCCCTTAAATTCACAACCTCTATATTGCTGTCCCTCAATTTGATTACAACCCCCTACGATACATTGGTCATCAAACCTTAACTATTCCCATATGCAAACATCAGCTATATGACTCCATATCCATAGACATAACTTGATTACCGTTACTCCATACTTTCCATATACCCGGACAATGGTATTGTTTGGACCCTTTGTCAGAATTGCGCTTCTACGGCACCAATATATACAATTGACCCCCAGTGTATTGTTAGAGCAAAACAATTCTCGTGATTTGCATTATGCCAGCGCAAGACTGACGCGCTATAAGTGTAGCAACGCTGTTCCAATTCCTTATAGCAAACATTAGCGGAACGTGTTACCATTTTCGATTGCAGACCAATCACATTATCGCCATAAATCAAAATGTGCGCTCCCATATGCGGGTGCAATTCCCCAACAAAACTCCGTCCGTCAAAAGTGGTCAAATCAACAGTTATCCATCTCGAAACTGTACCACGCAAGAACTGTGGGCTTGTCGTCATCGTCGTCGTTGTCGTGTCGCATCCATCATGCTCTGGCATATCAAATCAATTTTAATTAAATCGTTTCCCGCTGCCGTCGTCGTTAGACTCCACATCCACTTACTGTGGGGCCGACACCAGGTACAGCTGTTGACCAACTGCTTCGATGAGGATGACGCCGTATATACAGTAACACCTACAAGAATGTGATTTACAGTTAAGCTCACCCCAAAACCATTCAAAATCACATCACCCAAGGAGGACTATTCGTATTCGCCTGCTCGGACGGTTACACAAATCCGAATTTGAATAACAGCTCCAGAGCAGGTAGCACTGTATGTACATCTCTTGCATAAGCCAGCGCCGGCCGGCCGCGGCGGCTGCGCATTGGTGTCCGCCTTCCCATCCAACCATCCAGCCACCAGTTATCCGTCTATTCGGCTGCGAGTTCGTAGGCCTTCGGTGAAGTGTTTATTTTGTAAATTGTCCATGGAAATGGTTAACGGCAGGCGGGTTCTGGAGGGCCGCATGAGCCTGCTGCTATGGCATTTACATTTACCTATGGTTTGCTTAGGTTAATGGTTCACTAGCAGCGAAGGCATTGCGTCGACGTGGACCACCATCACCTTGGATCCACTCAGGGTTCAATCAGTCGTTTCTGGACTGCATACACCTTTTCCTTCATTTAAACAAGACGTATTGACCATTCCGAGTGAAGAGGCTGCCCGCGATCTGCATTGGACTATGGGTGGGGGCACTTGGAGCGATGGTAACGGCAACGATATGGTCAGCTGGAATGATGCTTAAGTATGGGCGGATTGAATAAGGTTCTTGTGCGGTTTGCTGTGGTGTAATTTTCTCCAAAGGGAATGGAGAGGCAGGGTGCCCCATTTGCCATGCCATTGCATTGATGGCTATGAACTTAGGGTCCCCGCGCAGTCTATCATCATATTGGCATTGATAGAAGTTCTTATGCATAAAGAGATACATCGTGGTGCGAGTAATGATGCTATTATGTAATATTAGTTTGCAATATTCTGCGGTATTTGACGAAATGGGGCTGTAGGGTTACCGTTGTATTGGTGTTCGAAAGAGGTGCAGATAGACAGCAAGTGCACGTACGCCAAGCGGAGTGGGTGTGGTATGAACAATATTTTTAGAAGAGCCATTCATTTCAAAAGACAGAGCGGAATAAATGTGGTACCAAAAGATGGCAATCGTAATATTTACAGGCAGGGATGGCCTTAACGATCTAGGCGCCCCGGGCGAGTCATGCATTTGGCGCCCTTTTATATTTCATTAATTTAACGAAAAAAAGAAAGAAAAGGAATACCTAATTAAATAAGAAATAAAATCCTATTTTTTTAGCTTTTTGGTAAAATTCTCTGAAAAGACTGTCAAAATCTAGGTTTCCTGCAATTTGACTTTAATGGACAGTGAGGCCATACTAGTTAATCTTGTTTAGGACATTGTAGACCGCTAGTACGTTGTTATCAACTTAAAAAAAAACTGTGTTCGCCACACGGCGGTCACTGGTATTATAAACAGAATAAACAGCGATATCCAGATGTTGGGATATAACTACGGTGACCATTTTGCGGATGCAAAAAAAAAGAGGACAATCTATAATTACCTTAAACAAGTCTAAAAACAAACGATATTTATTCGAAATATTTAAAAACATAAAAAGTACTTAATTTAAAAGCTTAACTCAGAGGAAATGTTAGTTTTTGTATTTTTCTTCGCAGTGTATTTTTTTGAAGATGTCATCCCGACTTCTTAAAAAAGTCTGAAAATCTCCACAGTCATAGTCATAATTGCACTTTGTTATCAACATTGCCTCTAGAGTATCAACTTTTAATCGCGATTTGTCAGGTGTTCAAATATTATATGAAACTGAAAACACTCCCACACATTTGAAGCTGAAAGCGACAGCGAACAATAAAAAAACCAGATGACAGAACTAAATTTTTCAACCATTGCCGTCAACATTTCCGGCCTTACTAATAATCAAAAACCAGTCCATGGTCCTCTAAAATAGACGACGTATGGTTACCGTAACTATCGGCCACTTGAACACGGCCATTGACAAGAACTGTCAAGTGTCAAACTTTTAACAGTGACAAACGACAAAAATAGTAATTAATAAAAAAAAAAACCCGACTTGTGTAAAAAAGATCTCAATGACATTATTTTGTGTGACAATTGTTTTTTCTTTTAAAGTTATATTCTTATATTTATTTGTTTAGCCTATGACACTCCGGGAAAGAATATCAATTTAGGTCTGTTCCCTTACTTTCTGGTTCACTTTTGGCAATATGTCACATTTCTCTCATTGCGAGAGAATATGCTCACTGAAATTAAATATAACCAAAAAGAAAAGGAACGCGTTGAACCACAAATTTGAAAAATGTGAATTTTTTCTATTCAAATTTCAGTAGAAAAAAGCACAAATTTATATTTAAGACCAGGATTTGAATTGCTTTTGTTGCAGAAATTAAAAAGTACAATTCTTTTGTTTCTTACACCTATTTTTATGCGATACAATAAATATAAATGAAATTAAATAAAAAGTCAGTTACAAATTAGAATTTGAACGATTTGATTTAACCATCTGTCAGCAATAAGAAACTAGCCCGAAGAAATTTCTTGGGTTTATATTTGCAGGTTTTTTTTATGGGAGGAAATGTTTTGCTCTCTCTTTTTGGCTCTCTTCTGCCCAACTTTTGCGTAAAGGAACGAAGTTTGACTAAATTTGGCTCTTCAAAATTGGTCGAGCCGTTTGGGCTACAGGGCGTCACGAAGGAGCGTACATAGGATACGCGCGAAACAGATAACCCACCCTGTGTCCAGTCGGTTAAAAAAAGGATTTAGCAATACTTTCAGCGGAAAACGGTTTTTGAAACATTTTTGGGTATTTTTACTGGGGGGGAAATATTCCTGATATAAGCGATCGCTATAGATAATTCTTAGAATTTGATCACCTAAGCGAGACATTCGTCACATCGTGAGGCCCCATTTGGCACTTTTTTCTATTTTAGTTCGAGGAGACGTTTCTTTTGGTTTTTGGGATGGACTAGTAATCCAGCTTAAGTCAAAGTCGCTATAGGCAATTCTTAGAATTCTATCACTTTAGAGACATTCGTCACTTTGTGAGCCCCCATCTGACACTTTTTGGGATGGACTAGTAATCCAGCTTAAGTCAAAGTCGCTTTAGACAATTCTTAGAATTTTATCACTCTAGGGACATTCGCCACTTCGTTAGCTTCCATTTGACACTTTTTTCTGTTTTAGTTCGAGGAGACATTTCATTTGGTTTTTGGGATGGACTAGTAATCCAGCTTAAGTCAAAGTCGCTATAGACAATTCTTAAAATTCTATCACTTTAGAGACATTCGTTACTTCACGAGCTTCCATTTGACACTTTTTTCTATTTAAGTCCGTGTCGTTTGGTCTCGGTCTTTGCTATTAATCCAGCTTAAGTCAAAGTACGATAACATGTAAGTTGTATGTTTCCGGACCTAAGTGTATTTTCGTATATTTTTACCATTACCTTAAGACCACTCAATCCAATCGTGGCTCACCCCGAAGATTCAATATTTGTATACTGGGTTTGTGTACCTGCTTAATTCATCTAATACATTCTGTTGACTTAGGCCAGCTGACGCGACGCCATGATGCTTCTTCCACTGCGAAACTCGCATCCAACCATGCGGTAACACTGAAAGCAATGTTTCAATCTACACTAACTCGTACATACGCCTTCATGTAATCAAAAACGGTTCAATTCACGGACCAAATTGTTGCACAATAGTCCACTTCTTGCTATCTGCCTTCGAGTGATACTTACATACCCGACAAAATGTTCAATTTGAATTCTGTGTACACGATGAGTGTGGACATGACGACGACAAGCAAGACGTCGTCGTCGGTTGTCGCCTCTTCCTCGAACAAAAATAACAAAGATGAGCCTCCAACTGCAACTTGTGTGCGCGCGCTCGCAAGATGATGATGGTGATGCAGGAATATGAGGCACGCTTCACTGCACGGAGCCATTCATCATCGTCGGGGTGGTGGTGCGATGGTGGCGGCTGGTAGATGGTAGTTCCTAAGAGTGCACAGTTTATGTGGTAGTTTCCAACATGATTCGGCCGAAACTGTCCCGGCTCACGTAATGCCATTTGAAGGAACAAGTTTGTCCGCCGTGATAATGCCTATACTTCTGCTGGCTTCAACACTGTACATCATCTATCGACACACAAGATGACACATTACACGCTGCACTGGCTGAACCGCTGAATACCGTGCAAATTAATAGTCATAGAGTCCGATCATCATCTTCGACGCCATGGTCATTTTGCATTTTTTAACTGCTTCTTGGGCAGCAGGAAGAGCCAGTGTGTATATAGCGATGAGAGTCTTCGAGCAAGCGAACACGTCCGTCTAGAGCAGAGGAATGCATGGGCACTACCCTCATGTCGTGGACTATGATAATGAATTATGTTTACCCAATTGATTCCGTTTATTTGATTAAGGGTTAGGTAAGCAATCACTGCAGAGAAAAACTACATATTTCCAAACGGTACAGCAGCAGCGCTTAGAAAATGAAATGGAATGGAATGTCACGCGAGGTGTTTGTTGACCATGCGCTGCGCATGGATGGTATGACGAGCATTACGATTGCAATAAGTCATTCGGCAGAAGAGGGAGTTAATCCGAGTGGACTTATCGAATGACAACAGTTGATTTATATGAGAAGGCGCTTGGCGGAGGGACTATTGTGACTTGCAAGAGGAGATGTCAGATTTTGGCGAATGGCTTTGAGTTCTAGTAGTACCATTGTTACTCCTGGGAGTAGGCAATTTGGTAGGTGACTTATGATTTGACATGTCTAATAATGAACAATACAAACTCATGGAAACACCAATTTTCCGTTTTTCGGAGTTACTTCTGCCAGATTCATTTTAACGTCAGATTCTCGCCCGGGTTGCCAGAATTTGGTTTGCTTTAAGGGCCCAAGCCTTACACAAACTTAGCCAAAAAAATCGTGGACAATTTTGGTACTTTTCCCACTTACCCATCTCACTTATGCGCGCCGCAGATTTTATTTGACTTCTATTGGGTTTTGTGGCTTGTGTCAGATCAAAAGGCCTGCAAAATAAATTGGTGTACGTGAAAGATGCTATAGTTTAGGACCCGATAGGTGACGCTGTTGTCGATATTCTAAACCACTCAACCGACTTCAATAAAATTTTGTTGGTGGGTATGTTTGGTTGCAACTTGAAAGATAGGATAGTTTTGGACCCGGCAGGTGCCGCTGTTGTCGATCTTCTAAACCACCCAACCGACTTAAATGAAATTTTGTGGATGTATATGGTTGGTTTCAGTTTGAAAGATAGGATAGTCTTGGACACGATAGGTAGCGCTGTTGCCGATATATAAACATTTTGTTCAATTCTTTCAACTTAATTCTTAAAGTGAATACTTTTATGGACAAGCTGGACCTGGGGAGTGAACTGATAAAGCTAGGACTTACACAGACACTAGACTACGGAATCAGTTGATTTAATTAAATCTAAATCCAAACAATAAATACACTTATCTACTGCGCTGTATTAAGATTATCTTATATATAAAAATCACGTGTCACAGGTTGCTCCGCGATGGAATCCTAAACTACTGAACCGATTTTAGCTAATTTTGCACATTGTGTGCAGTTTTGTCCCACTTGAGAGATAGGATAGTTTATACCTCAATTTATAGTCGCTGATTTTTTTATTCCAATAAATTCATTTTTGTACACTTTGAAAAAAAAGAAAAAGATAAACTGGATAGAAATCGAGTAGTGACACTTCAAATACAAAAAAAAAAAAAATATTTTAAATTTTAAAAGCAATTGTTGTTGTCAATTATTTTAATTATTTTCCAACCAAATTGTTGTTGTCAACAATTTTGAAAGTTTTTTTTTTAAATACCTATAGGAACCTAAAAAGTTTGTTCTAATAAATTATGTTTACTAAGTTACATAAAGTAACTTTCTGAAATGAAGTAGATACTTTGATTATACAAAGATGATATGGCCGACGATATTTTGCATCGAATTCGTACTGTGATATCGGATAATGAACTGGAGATGTCAGATGGAATGCGCAACAAAGCTTTGATTTTGGTCGAGGATATGTGTCTGCTCATGAGTGGCAAAGTGCCAAAACGCATTTAATGCAGAATTGGAGCGAGAAATGGTCTTCGGTCGAATCGCATTGAGTTAGGCTGTTCGAACAAATGTGCCAATGTTGAATCAAGAATAAAAGAAAGTGTACGATGAATTGATGCAAGCAGTCGATAACGAAAATTGCGTAACTGGAAATACATTCATGATTTCACTTATTTTGGCTACAATTCGTTCGAGATCTGAGATCGCTTTGGCCCTAGCCTCTTCTGGGATAGCGGCTTCTTTGTTAGAAGGCGGTCGAACAGTTCATCCTGCATTGAAATTGCCATTGAATCTGTAAGTGGAAGAAGAACCTACATGCAACATTTCAAAGAACACTGCGATGGCGAAAGTACTGCAGCAATGTAAGATTACTATTATATGGGACGAATGCACAATGGCTTACAAACGCGCATTGGAGGCCCTGAATCGTTTACGTAATGACCTTTCGGTGGAGCAATGATCAACGGCCTGATTGAGTTTCCACAAAGTGTTTGCAACCTTACAACGACACCGGAAGAACTAATCATGAATGTTTTCCCGAATATCGCTCAGAATTATATTGACCATTGGCTGAGTGTAAGAGAAGAGTGATTTTGGCTGCGAAAAACAAGAACGTCGAACATTTGAATTTCGCCATTCAAAACCAAATCGCTGGTGAGTTGCATTCATAAAATCAGTCGACTCCGTGATGGATGAAAACGAAGCCACCAACTATCCCACGGAATTTTTAAATTCTTTGGATGCTTCGGGCTTGCCTCCACACAATTTGAAACTTAAAATCGTCTCAGTAATAATTTTGTTGCGCAACCTAAATGAACCAAGACTTTGTAGCGGTACACGTTTGATTGTGAAAAATTTAATATCAAATATAATTCAAGCAACGATTTTGATTGGAAAATTCATAGGAGAAGGTGTTGTTATTTCGCGGATTCCACTTATTCAGAACGATTTGCCGTTCGTATTTATGTAAGCGTCTTCAATTTCCCGTACGTCTCGCTTTTGCTAAGACAATTAATAAGTCGCAAGGACAATCGCTGGATGTGTGTGGAATAAATCTTGAATTTCACGTGTCGGCAAAGCTCTCGCTTTGTACGTGTACACACCCGATAATAGAAATAGAACAAAAAATGTTGTGTACCATTAATTATTTCAGTGAAAAAGCGGTAGGTTGGCCGACAAGGATTTGATTTTATTTATTTACTTAAATTTAATATACCTTTTGAATAGAATGAAGCGAAAGCTCGGAATTATTAACTTCATTACCTATATTAATGAATTTGGGCGGAACGAAGTTCGCCGGGCCAGCTAGTCTATATATAAAACTAACTTGATATTTTGTTTGTGTTTCCGTATAACTCACGTAATATTCAACCAATTTACTTGTGAGATAAAATTTTAACGACGCTTCAGCGAAATTTTTAAACTGAGTATTGTATTTATGATTATGATTGTGAAACGAAGAAATCCAAATAAAAATTTAGTTTTTAAATTAAATTTCTTGATACAACTCAACTACAACACAATACAATTTAACATCCACAGTTAGCGAGAGAAGTTTCACATCTGGAGTGTGGTCACAAGCACACTCTTAGTTCTGTTTTTTTGTGAAGCTATATGTAGCCCAAAATTCATATCTCTCGTTGTTTTTTATGAAATACGTTAAAAGGTACAATCTGGCAACCCGGCTACTCACCACCGCGTTAGTCTGCGTAGGGGGCTCTTGTCAGTTGCCACCCGCTTTGGCGGGGTTCTTGTTTTACATTCTTGCATCACCGACTTTACACAGCCACCCTTATAGTTCTTTCGAAATAAATGGCGTTTCTCCGCAACTCATTATTTCCGAATCATACCCTTCCTCGAATTTGAAATCTAAAATAATGTATTAGTGACTTATCTGTGAAATTGTCATCAAGGGCCAGGTCCAGATTGACGTGCATCCGTCTATATAGGTCCTCTACCACGTAATAGCTCATTACCTTATGCAATGATCCTCGCCTGTCAATCTACGAAATGTTGTAATACCCAAGACAGTATGCCCGATGGGGCAGTGGAATTCACTTAATGATCATCGCAGCAATAAACCACGCCGCCGGCCGACTTCTGCAGACAGTCCCCGTACCGCTTTCGCCTTTTAACAACCTGTCGTCGTCTGACGGTGAGTGAAATTGATCCGCCGGCCATGTGACAAGACTCAACTTTGTCCATTGACCATATTTAAAACAGATGACCATACACAGAGTGCCCGGCGTATATCAGCGGCGCGGCCCGAAATGAAATAGAAACCCATCATGGAATTCCATCAGGTTCACTGTCCTGTGCACTCTGGCCGCAGCTATACCGTACCGGGGCCTAGGTGGGAGAACATATAGCCAGCCATAGGGCACTACACTTTTACTCTAGTGGGCTGGCAGTTCGCCTGTTGTTGAAAATGGTCAGCGGAAGAATTTCTGACGGATGTCCTGCATAGGAGTAACATTCACTCTATCGATTGATGTTGGGGCGGACCGGTGTTTGTCACAGATCAATGACGTTTATGCTCATTATCCGTACATACGGAATTATCCTTAGATGCTCCTTTAAAACTCACAAACTAAGCTGCCACCAGAATGAATTTGAAAAGCAAGCAATTTAAATTGCTTCAATCTACTCCAGTCACCGATGACGGTCGCCCAGCCGGCGTCGAATGATGATGACAATTGGCATACCTCCTCGAGTAGATTGAATGCAGTGGCGCTGCACAAGGAATTGTCGGGGATTTCGATTTCACCTGTTAATTCAGCGGAATGCATTTTGCTGATTTCGGCTAATTGCCTTAGATTGAATCGGACAGGTGATAGTTCGTGTCGTCGTCGCCGTCGTTCGGTCGGCAGGAGAATTAGTTCCGCATTCAGCTATGCACAGTGGGGATCATCGGGACGATTATCATTGTCACTGATTGACAGGAGCTGTAAAATTGTTATTTACTGACTGATTGATTGGTATAATCGTATAATTGATGGTTTAGTGATGTGTGGGGCTAATTAAAATGGCAGTCGGGGAATTTAAACTGCCAGGAAACTACAACGAGAAGGGTTCTAACTAAGCTGAAGGTAATGGTTATTTAAGAGAATGAAGTTCGTTTTCTGAGGTTTAAGGATTACGGAATTGGTAAGTGCCGATAAAATACTTTCAGAGTTTACAGCACGAGTGATATTTTCTTCCGCAATAAACTTCAAACTTTAAAGCTTTATCTACTTCAAAGTTTTAAGTGCTTTCGAAAGACTATAAGCGAGGGTTTATTAAAAGATTTTTGGCGTTGCGCTGCTACAACTTAGTTATTTGCAGAATTGTTCTGTTCTGTTTGGCATATCATGGTTAATAAAAATAACAGCCGACTCATGGTTACGTTCCCAGAACCCAACATACAATTATAAAACATAATCTTAAACATTACAATGTTAGACGTAAGAAGAATACATTACAATGTTAGACGTAAGAAGAATCGAAATGTAATGTTTACACAAGAAATCGAAATCTCTTAATTGCGGCATATCTTTTAATGCCTTTTGCCTTCAGTGCAACAATGTTATTTAATACGATATATCTTTTGCTTTCATAAACAGCACAACAATGATGCGACATAGCTTCCTATGTCTTTTGCCCTAAGCACAACAATGTTATTTAATGCGGCATAGCTTTTAATGTCTTTTGCCTTCAGCATAATAAAATCACGACTAAGCATATCATCCACTTTGTATGATAGCTATTGGTCCAATACAGATTTCTTGGGTAAACAAAAGTCATCTATATAAGATGCTCCACTGATCAGTGAGAGTCAGTTCTAATTGTTCCTCGTATAGCTAAAGATTTCCCCCCACCAGTGGTAAGGGATCTGAAGCTTTTTAAAAGAATAAATAAATCCTTTTATCCAAAGTTGAAAAGTGTTTTTTTTCAAAATTTACAAAGTGAAAAACAAAATTGGCGCAGTCGGTAGGATTCTCGAAAGATCCATAGTATCTTACTTTCTTAAAAGTTTAATTCGGGAGGACTAAAAAAAAAAAAAATCGTCCTTTAAACTAAGTAAAATAGTTTGCCGGTGAATTCAAATCACATAAACGGCATAGGACAGAAAAACAAAAACAGTGAAAAACATAGTGAATCAAGATCCGTAAAGGACAATTTCACAAAGTCTCGTAGAGAGAATGTTGAACTGTTAAATGTTAAAAATAATAAAAATAAAAAATATTGTAAAAAGTGTCCATGTTACCTGAAAAAGGAGCAGAAGCACCCCAAGAAGAAAAACCAAAAACAACAGTGAACGAGTCAAAAAGCTGGATAGACGACAAGGCTACAGCTGACTTCCAGGAATATTTAAGAGCTCAACAACAACGTTTAAGACGACAACGATTAAGGCAAGATAGACCCACATGAGGAAATACAAGCCTTACCATATACCAGTAGCACTGTCATCAACATCAGAAGAAATTGAAACACCAGAAGTACCAAAAGGACCAGCAAAATCAACTGTTCCAGATAAAAACACAACAACAGAAAACAAGGTAAAAATGGCTACTATAAATATAGAACCTCTTAAATTATTAAAAACGTTGCCATACTTTAATGGAACAAAATCAAGTTGTAGTTTAATAATTTTTGTGAAAAAGGCAGAATTCATAATAAGCGCAACAAGCACATATAATGAAGGTGCAAAAGAATTTATATTAAATGAAATTAAATCAAAAATAACAGAAATCGCTTTAGATGTAGTTTTAAGAGGTGGCGATCCAAATAACTGGATAGACATAAAGAAAATTTTAGTAAATAATTTTGGTGAAAGAGAAACCTTTTTAAAATTAAAAGAACAAGCAGATAAAGTATACTGCAGAAATATTTCTCAACTGTATAATACATTTTCCGACATTCTTTGTAGACTAAATAATAAATATTATTTATGTGATGATAAACCAGAAGAATATAACGCTAGTAATAATGAATCGTCATTATTAGCAAAATTTTGTGAAAAGATTCCACCAAATGCAAGCTCAATTATAATAAATCATAATATAAAAACTCTTAGTGAAGCATTTTATAAATTAGAATCCTGTCATTGGACAAGAGAAGATAATAACAATATGAATGAAAAGTATATTCGAAACTATAGAAATGACAGTTACAATAACAATTTTAGATATGATCGAAATTACAAAAAAGATAATAACTATAACACAAACTATAGAAACAATAGAATTAATAAAAATGAAATCAGAAACTCAAATAATAACAGAAATTTTAACAACAATGGTCAAAACTTTTATAGAATTCAAAATGAACAATATCACAGGCAACCAAACAGAAGTGGTAATTTTTCTAATCAAAATCGTAACCCATTTGCCACACAAAATAGGAGAAACATGCCAGAACCAATGGAAGTAGATCATTTAGATCAAAACACATCTCGAACCGAAAATTTTCGAATAGATGCCTCAACAGACCATTACCCTGCATAGATGTACATATCTTTAATAAGAAACTTAGATTACTAATAGACACAGGAGCAGCAACCTCTGTCTTAAAACCAAATATATTTCCAAAAAAATTTGAAAGAAACTTAGACAATCCCATAACCCTTAAAACCTTATATCAGGATAATATAATATATAAAAAAATTATTTTACCATTACCCAACGAATTTAAAAAACCCCAATCTACAATGGAATTTTTAATGACTCAAATAACTAATAGTTCATTTGACGGAATTTTAGGAAACAATATCCTCATACCATTACAAGCCGAATTATCATATAAAACCTATACTTTGAATATTAATAGCATTAAGATCCCATTACTTTCAAAACCCAAGTTTGATCCTTTAGATAGATACATACAAGATGTATCAAATTCACAAATAAACATATGTAACATTAATTTAAAACCCAAAGATCTAATTAACAAGTTAATTCAACCATATATGAATAGCGAAGAAAAGAAAGCTCTTACTCAGATTTTAAAATATAATGAACAATTATTTTATAAAGAAGGAGATATATTAACTAACGTAAAAGAAGTAACTCATAAAATTGAGACAAAAGATGATAAACCGATATATTCACGCCTATATAGATATCCAGAAATACATAAGGAAGAGGTAGATAAACAAATAATCGACATGCTAAACCAAGGCATCATAAAAGAAAGTAAAAGTCCATATAATGCTCCTATCTGGATCGTACCCAAAAAGATAGATAACTCAGGACTTAAGAAATGGCGTATTGTCATAGATTATAGAAAACTTAACGAAGTAACCGTGGAAGACAAGTTTCCTATACCAAATATTGACGATATATTTAGTAAATTGGGGAGATCCCAATATTTTACCACGTTAGACCTAGCAAAAGGTTTTCATCAGATATTGGTGAATCCCAAAGATACACATAAAACAGCGTTTTCTACAGCCAATGGTCATTACGAATTTAATCGAATGCCATTTGGACTAAAAAATGCTCCCGCTACTTTTCAGCGTATGATAAATCATGTATTAGAAGGTCTTGTAGGAAAAATATGTGTCGTATATTTAGACGACATTCTTATATTCAGTACATCAATAGAAGAACATATTTGTTCAATTAATAAGGTGTTTGAAAAACTAAACAAACATAATTTAAAAATACAAATCGACAAATGCCGATTTTTTTGCAAAGAAACAGAATATTTGGGGCACGTAATTACTACAAATGGTATAAAACCAAATCCAGAAAAAATAAAAGCAATTGAAAAAATACCAATTCCCTGTACAACAAAACAAATAAAATCTTTTCTAGGACTAACAGGCTACTACAGAAAATTTATTCAAGATTATTCAAAAGTAGCAGTACCTATGACCAAATATCTTAAGAAAGGAGCAAAGATAAACATTAAAGACCCAGAATATGTGACAGCTTTTGAAGAACTTAAATTACTTATATCTAGTGACCCCGTTTTAAAATATCCTGATTATACAAAAGAATTCGTGTTAACAACAGATGCATCAAATTATGCAATCGGATCTGTTCTTTCACAATTAAATCACCCAATATGCTATGCATCTCGCACCCTCAATGAACATGAGCGCAAATATAGTACTATAGAGAAAGAATTATTAAGTATTGTATGGTCAACAAAATATTTCCGACCATATCTATACGGTCGCAAGTTCAAAGTACGAACCGATCACCGACCTTTAATTTGGTTAAGTAACCTTAAAGAACCAAATTCAAAACTCCAAAGATGGAAAATCAATTTAAATGAATATGACTTTGACATTGAATACCTTAAAGGAAAAGAAAATCACGTAGCAGACTATCTTAGTCGATTAGAAGTAAACGCTATTAATAAAGGCGAAAATTCATCATTAGGAACAAATCATAGTGGAATAGAAGAAATCAATGATCACATAGGAATTTCAGAATTACCTACAAATACATTTAAGCACCAAATAGAAGTTATAAGTTCAGAGGATGAAGGTAAAAACATCAAATATATATATCAAGGTGTAAGAAGACTTACTATTAAATTAAAAAATATAAGCGACAATTTTACTGAAGCATTAAGGGCCTTTTTACCCGATCACGGCAAAGTGGCAATTTATTGTCCAAGCGATAAGTTATTTTGCAAAATTCAGGAAAAATATGTAGAGCTTTACAGCAATCAAAGTAAACTAAAATTACTAAGATGCACTAGGCTTTTAAAAGATTTAAGTAACACAAATGATGCGTTGAATCTCATTCAAAGGATTCATCAACAATTTAATCACAGAGGGATAAATGAAACATATCTTGAAATTAAGAATGAATACTATTTTCCAAAATTAAGGGAATTAATAAGAAGATACATAAACAACTGTACAGTGTGTCAAACAGCGAAACATGATAGAAGTGCAGAAAAAATAAAATTTGAAATAAGCAAAACTGCACTTAAACCAAACGAACTTGTACATATGGACATTTATATTCCAAGTAAAGATATTTATTTTTTGACTATATTAGATAAATTTACAAAGCATTTAACAGCTTTTCCCATTGCAAGTAGGAATACATATAAAATCATCGAGCAACTAAAACTTAGAAATTCAATTATAGGTAAACCCCAAGAAATTATATGCGATAACGAATTTAATAGTCTAGAATTTAAAGAATATTGCAACGAAGAAGGAATAAAAATTAAATTCATAACTCCAAATCATAAGACAGGAAACTCAGATGTAGAAAGAGTGCATGGTACACTCAACGAACACATAAGAATATATAATGCACAAGAACAGAAAAAGAATATATTAAACTTAAAAGAAAAAGTTATAAAAGCAGTTGGTATTTACAATTGTACAATTCACTCAACGACATTAAAGAAACCCTTAGATTTTATACAAAATAAAGTGAAGACAGAGGAAGTAGAAGAAGTAGGAATAAGAATTCAAAAAACAAAAGAAGACAATATTAATAGGCTTAATCGAAATAAAACCGAATTTATCGAGCCAGATTTAAATAAAGACATATATGTTAAAGCCGACGTAGTCAGAACAGCAAAGAAAATTGCAGCAAAATATAAGAAAACTAAAGTAGAAAAGAAAGATAACCAATATTATGCAAATCAGAAAAAAATACATAAAATTCATTTTAAAAGAAAATACAAATATCAAAATAGTGTTCTCACAAAATCATGAAAGCATTCTGATTTTGCCAGTACCAAATAATCAAGGTTTCGAGGTAGAAATCACAAAATATAATTATATTATACATAACAAAACATTATATGAAAATAATGAAACTAAATATATAAAAAAACTTAAGAAGAGCATAGCGTGTATCCAAAGTTTATATGAAACAAAATATGAGAATTGTAAAATAAAGCCTAACAAATATCAAGAATTAATCGAATTAGAAGACGGACTTATTCTTACAAAAAATTTATTCAAAACAAGTCTAAATAACTATTGTAATAATATCGAATACAAAATTACTGAAAATAACCTTATATATTTTAAAGACTGCAACATAAAAATAAATGCAACTATATACAATAACGAAAAGAAAACATTTAAACAAAATATTCTTATTCCTTTATATAATACATTAAATACTACTAATGCTAACTTGACGTTAGACGATATACATTTAAGTCATATAGAGAACCTAAAAACCTTAAAACAAATAAAATATAGAAACAATGTAAAACATATAATATCTTTTAGTAGTATCACAATTATAATTGTTATAATTGCAATTTTATTATTATACTTAAAATATAAGAATATGCAACAAATAAATATAGAAAATAAAATTAGAGATACTCAGGAGAGCATCGAACTTAAGGGGGGAGGGGTTACGTTCCCAGAACCCAACATACAATTATAAAACATAATCTTAAACATTACAATGTTAGACGTAAGAAGAATACATTACAATGTTAGACGTAAGAAGAATCGAAATGTAATGTTTACACAAGAAATCGAAATCTCTTAATTGCGGCATATCTTTTAATGCCTTTTGCCTTCAGTGCAACAATGTTATTTAATACGATATATCTTTTGCTTTCATAAACAGCACAACAATGATGCGACATAGCTTCCTATGTCTTTTGCCCTAAGCACAACAATGTTATTTAATGCGGCATAGCTTTTAATGTCTTTTGCCTTCAGCATAATAAAATCACGACTAAGCATATCATCCACTTTGTATGATAGCTATTGGTCCAATACAGATTTCTTGGGTAAACAAAAGTCATCTATATAAGATGCTCCACTGATCAGTGAGAGTCAGTTCTAATTGTTCCTCGTATAGCTAAAGATTTCCCCCCACCAGTGGTAAGGGATCTGAAGCTTTTTAAAAGAATAAATAAATCCTTTTATCCAAAGTTGAAAAGTGTTTTTTTTCAAAATTTACAAAGTGAAAAACAAAATTTCATGTCGTACCAACTCCTTCAGTGAGTTGGATTTTTTAAAGAAAGCAACGTTACACCCAACTACTATTTGCCATCAGTCCATGTGCAAACATTTTTTTAATGAGAGACACCTCTTACCTAACTAGTATCTGATGGCGTCTAGTGACAAAGAACAGCAGGGGAGACTGAATACAAAATTTTCGTAGCAAAACTAGAATAGCTTTGTATGTTGCCGCAGTAATGAATCATAAGTCATGTCAGAAAAAAGGTCGAAAAACAAGTTAAAAACGTGGCGAAAGTCCGTCAAAAATTGCATTAAAATCTGATCGGAAAAGGTGTCAATACAGCTCCAAAGAAGCTTTGAAAATTGTGGAAAATAACATGGAAAAAAGTGCCCAAAAATGAGACGAAAGCGTCTCAAAAAGGCCTTAAAACGTGTCGTAAAATATCTGGTCGAAAAAGGCCTCAATACTGCTCCAAAGAAGCTCGAAAAATGCCTCAATACAGCTCCAAAGAAGCTTTGAAAATTGTGGAAAATAACATGGAAAAAAGTGCCCAAAAATGAGACGGAAGCGTCTCAAAAAGGCCTAAAAACGCGTCTTAAAATATCTGGTCAAAAAAGGCCTCAATACAGCTCCAAAGAAGCTTTGAAAATTGTGGAAAATAACATGGAAAAAAGTGCCCAAAAATGAGACGGAAGCGTCTCAAAAAGGCCTAAAAACGCGTCTTAAAATATCTGGTCAAAAAAGGCCTCAATACAGCTCCAAAGAAGCTTCGAAAATTGTGGAAAATAACATGGAAAAAAGTGCCCAAAAATGAGACGAAAGCGTCTCAAAAAGGCCTAAAAACGCGTCTTAAAATATCTGGTCGAAAAAGGCCTCAATACAGCTCCAAAGAAGCTTCGAAAATTGTGGAAAATAACATGGAAAAAAGTGCCCAAAAAAGAGACGAAAGCGTGTCAAAAAGGCACAAAAACGCGTCTTTAAATATCTGCTCAAAAGGCCCTCAATACAGCTGCTCCAAAGAAACTTCGAAAATTGTGGAAAATAACATGGAAAAAAGTGCCCGAAAATGAGACAAAAGCGTGTCAAAACAGACCCAAAAACGCGACGTTACAATATTTGGTCGAAAAAGGCCTCAATACAGCACCAAAGAAGCTTCGAAAAATGTGGAAAAAAAAAACGTGGAAAAAACGAGACAAAGACGTGTCAAAAAGGCCCAAAAACGGGTCGTTAAAATATTTGATCGAAAGAGACCCAATACAGCACCAAAGAAGCTTCGAAAAATGTGAAAAAAAACGTGGAAAAAAGTGCCCCAAAAATGAGACAAAGGCGTGTCAAAAAGATCCAAAAACGCGTCCAAAATACGCGAGTCAGAAACAGCGTCCAAATACACTTTGGAAAATTTAAAATTGCATAAAATAGGCTCCAAAAGAAAACATTTGCTGAAAAAATTAGAAAAAAAAACTCGACAAATAACGCCTTCAAAATTCGTCAGAAATCCTGGAAAACTACGTCAAAGAACGCTAAAAACACACGTAAAAAACGCGTCGAAACTTTTTTTAAAAATGCGAGGAAAAAAGCGCTCCAAGGGCGTAAAAAAAAGACCTCAAAACAACTCGAAAAACGCATCGAAAACTGGCTTAAAATATTTTCAAATATATCAAACCGAATGTGAAGAAAGGTGGCTAGGACAACGACACCAAACCAAACGCCTCTTCGACATGAATCCTCTACAGACACTGTGCCACTTAATTTTATCTTCTGATGGATGACTCCAAAAGGCCCAGCCTGCATGATGCACGCAACGGAAAGTATACGTATGTACATAGCTACTTGTAGCAAGCAAACGCACCTGATTATTTACACTTTCCACAAATGTAATACAATTAGGCTTCCAATTAAGCATATTCCAGCGCTCTACCATCAGCACAGGGAGTCAGGGAGAGAGCAAAATTCATTAAACAATCCAAAACCTATAACAGCTGCGATCCACTGACCCATATCTCACACACTAATCGCCAAACAAGACTACTGCTGCTGCTGCTGTGATTCCCACGAATAAATAAATTGGCTCGCGAAAGTGTGAACGGACTTTGGTCCGTCGAATGCTAATCGATCCGTTGGCCGTGCTGAGCATGAGCACATTTCTTCATCTTCGTCGACTTCCTTTCGAAATCGTTCGTCGCTCTAGGGGCGCGCTTGCCGCTGTTGTCAGGACTCTCACCGCATAGCTGGATGCCGCCGCAATTGAGGCCTTTACCAACAATAAATAAGCATTCATCAGCATAATCATCATCAACATCAACATCAACATGAACATCAGCATCAGCATTGGCATTGGTATTGGCATTGGAATCTCTTGCATTCACATCTCCTCCGGTCAGATTGGAATGCTTTTGCTTTGGCAGTATTTTTTATGATGATCGGGTTGCTTTTCCACGGTTTCGATTTTGTCTGGCTCTCTGAAGGCCGATGGGGTTTTTCGCACCTTTTCTTTGTAGCGGCTGGCGTGCGCGCGCTCAATCCACGAACATCGGTTAGTGGTTCTTTATTGGACCTTAGACTAGCACTTTCTTGGGGCAGATTGGATTTCTACGCATTAATTGCATCCAGCGGCAACTAACATTGTAGTCGATCGGTTTGGGTATAGTAAAGTCAATCAAGTGGAAACTTATCAATGGCGGCATCTAATCGAATCGATAAGGTTCAGTCGATAAAACTTCATCAATTTTGGATTTAATTCGATTGAAACGAACAAATAAAGCCGCCTGCCTGTTGGTGCTCGTTAGCGGGAAAACAGACAGTGCAGTCAGTAGGTGGCCACAATGGGTTACTTGAAACTAGAGAAAACCAGCCGTCAAAACGTGACCGCATTCTGGGGGAATGTTTTTTTAAGGTTTTGGCATATACCTACATAGTTAATGGAGGCACGCTTACATTGCCTTTATGACAACATAATCTAAAAGAACGAATATGCTGCGAGAAGTATGAATTTCGAAGGTTTTCCCTCAATCAACTGGTAGGATACAACAAATACTTGTAGCCTATTCTACGCATGTGATTCAGTAACTCTGTGTTTTTTTTTTTTTCATATATCTTTCGTTTGTGACAAAAGAATCAATTCGACAATTCACCTTTCATTTGGTCCATATTTTATAAAAATTGGTTTCGAAATAACACATTAAGGGGTACGGCGAAAAAAAGTTACTAGATGACACCGGTGGCTGAGTAGTGAGTATTTGGAATGACTCCCTGAAATTACGCCAATGAGTGCGTTTTGGAAAAAAAGACCAAAATAATTGCGCCGTAATGCCTTTCGAAAAAACGTCAATAGTTATTTCAGCATTTAGAAATCTCAAATCCGATAAGGCTATTTCAGCATTTAAGTTTTGATAAAATAATAGTTCGAAATTTGGGCGAATTTTGTTTATTCGTTTTCAATTTGGAAAAAAATATCAAAAAAACTTTATTAAGCCACGTAAGCCACAACTTTGTAGGTTTTTGGAACTTTTTTTCATTTTAATTTGTCGGTGTAATTTCCGGGAGCTTTTGGAGTGTCAACTTATTTCTGGCGTTGGTGGCAGATATGGTGGACTGTAGAGTTTCTCGCAGCTGATCAAACCTACAGTCATCACTATACAATTACCAAAACGTTCCAACTGGAATTGGAAAATAACTTTGTGTTATTATAAAAAAAAAAAACACATTTTGGACCCCTTACCAACCCCACTGTGATCTCTTAAACGCGTGCTGGTACTTGCGTCTGGGTGGTACACTGCAGTAGTCTAGTTCAAAGTCTATTGCGACGATCATTTCTCTCATCAGAACTGCAGTCTCCCATTAGGGCGAACACATTATCGGCTTAAGAAGAACGTTTGTTGGTAATTTATTGTTCTCCCGGAATTGGGTGAGTAAGTAAAGTACCATGTAACTGTTATTCGTATATACTGGCACTCGGGCAGCAGCTTGACATACTTTTTCGCTAAGTAGGTACTGTAATCCTAGACAGGATCTTGAATTGATCGTATGCTTCTTACCTCATTTCGAAAATGTAACGCTTCTGAATTGACGGTGTGATTTAAATAAGTTTTGTAGTTGACTGTGTTTTGCTACTCAAGATAGGTAGAGATGTTTGCATTATTGCTTGTATTCCAAGACGTGTCACATTGTATCCGTTTCATGAGGCTGGCCAGCCATTAGGTATATAGGCCCTTAATGAGATGGCTACATTAAGAGGGCACTAGCACCCCGGTTCAAAATATTTGTAATTATCTCCGGACGGGGTGGACATGCGCTAATTTTTCTTTTGAAATGCGATGTGAATCTTCCCACTTTCACAAAATCTACCATTTCCCAAAGAGCGACAAGATCAACGATAGGTACGGAAAATAATGATTAAACAATTAATTCCCATCTACATTGGAAAATGTGCTGCATTCAGCTTTTTAGCTTTGACTATTGTGGACTCATTTTATTTATTTCGATTGCGGACTCAGAAGAGAAAGCTGCAAAGGTGGCTATGCAGCTCCCGGCCTCTAAGACAGATTTAATTACGATTGAGGCACTTTTCTGGAATTACTCCAAATGTCTCTACATAATACCATTGTCCTATTCTATGTTCCATTGTAGCACCTCTTATCTGGCGAAAGCACACTTCGGTATAAATATCATTTTAGTTAAAGTACCCACTTTCATTGGAGATACAGCTTCAATTACAGATCGTACAAGTGTTGTAAACTTACCCGTAAGTACCCATTGATTTGTTATCGATGGATTCCAATCGCAAACGAAAATCATTTCACTTTTAATGAGTGAAGTGCGCCTAATTATTTTTCAACCACTTTTTGGTCCTGCTTTAATTATTTTCGATATGGGTGGGGCACTTTTAAATCTAATGAAGACGTAACCTGTCTACATTGGCAAGGCCCCCCATTATGCCGGCGTATATACATCACTCTGCGGTAGTGGCAGACTACGATATGAATGCCTCTTAATGAGGCTGCGCATGTGCGTCGTAATTGAACGACTTGTGAGATGTTTTTTTTTTTTGTAGCTAGAATTTTTTAGGTACCACTGAACCAGAATGGTTGACATTGATCTATCAGAAACTGAAGGAATTTGTGTCTATATCTCTACAAAAAGCAGATAATGGTTCGAGTCCGATTGAGACATCTGACAACCACACCCGCGATCGGTACCCGGTCTATGATGGCACACTCACACATTAGGCGTTTTTATTATGCCCGCATGATCCTTATAGTTCAATGGTTTTCATGGTTTACAACAACAGTCGGATCTCGTATTATTGATGGAAACGCCCTACATTCCGGATGGACACGTCCAATGAATCCTTATATCACTAAAGTCTCACCTGACATGTTAATCAACACCGTACCAGCAAATCTATACACCTGACGAATAAAAATAAATTGTTGGAACGCCCCATTAACAGACCTAACCCAACAGAGGGCTAAATACCTCTTATGCAATCAAAACAGATTCTGCAGGTGTTCATCCCCGAAATGGTTTTCCTTGATTCATTAATGGAGTTTACAATCAATAAACTGCTGCCATGCTTGATTGGTCTTCCAAATGCCTCGAGGAGATTTCATCAAAATGCCCTGCCGAAGGATTTTTTTACGACACTATGTAGTTTTGTCCAATTTAATAGGAAATCCATTGAAGAACTTTGATTGAATTTACAAAAGCCAAACCATTCAAGTAACCACTGTTTAACATGTGCAATAATTTACGAAAGCCTGGGGCTATCGAACGGCCATTTCATATTAACTAACACGTAACAATGGTGCCATTGGATACAGTTTTTTGTTTTGTTAACCGTTGAATGTAAGTGAGCACCACTATAGTTATTTCGTTCGTTTTATTGCGCTTTGAAGCTATTTAATAACAAGGACATTAGAGTGGTACGCTTTCCAATGGGAGAAAACAATTTAGGGCAGTCGTTGCCTTCGGGAAAATCATTAACACGGAGTAACCCGAGGTTTGAAATTCTTAATCGTGCAGGAAGGGATGCCAAATTGGAGAGGATTTCTCGTTAATGGAGGATAAATTGTTGGGGGTTATTGATTCATTTGTGCGGAATTATAAAGTGCTGGAAGCCAACTCTGATGATGGCCGAAAGTAGATGAATCGTTATTGTAGATATACGAGTGTATGACAAGTTTCGATAACACCAGACCGTTTAGTGTTTTCAAAGTTGCAGATCAATTCACTGCTCTTGTCGATTTAGAATTCCAACTACCGCCAATTTTTAGAAAATATGGGTATGACAATATGGAGTTTACAATACTTATGATCGTAGCAAAAATATGGTCCAAAAGTGCCGATTATAAGCAACTTGCACAGGGTTCGGACTTCAACAATCCATTTATGTAGTAGATTTTTCGAAAAAGAGGAGTAAATCCGAATTTTGCGGAGTAGATTTTTGTAATTATGATAAAAGTGTCACTACCAATGACGGAGTTTTAATAAATATGTCATAATTTTTTTTTTTTTTTCATTATTTTTGTGATAATTAACACAATTATATTGCACAATTCGTAGGGGCAGTGGCTTAGTGGTTAGTGTGTTGGACTACTAAGCGCGGGGTCCCAGGTTCGAATACCGCAAAAACCAAAATTCCAACTTAGGGTTTTTTTCCACAGCGCCACCTATTGCGAACGCCTGACAAACATCCGAGAGTATAACTGTCTTGAAAGAGCTTCTCAATTAGCCGTTTGGAGTCGGCATAAAATTGTAGATCCCCTTCATTGGTTCCAAAAATGAAAAACTCACACAAAACGAATGGTTGTGAGAAGCTAGGCTCAGGGTCCCCCCGGACCTGTTGCGCCAACTATTTATTTATTTTTATATTGCACAATTCAAAATAAATAAAACTAAAATAGATCACAAATCTTTCATTTCATCGTTCGTAGTTAATTCTTCGTATCATTCCTAACATATTAGGGGTATTTACGATCCGATGCAACTGGTACCCTGCAGAATTCTTGAAATTTCTTCTGAGTACGGTGCAAGGACGAAATGGAGAAATTTTATTTCACATCAACAAAAAGCTGAAATTAATATGCCCCAGCTCATGAACGTATGCAATGATAAAATGTATGCAATGATAAAACCCAGTGACGCATTCCCTGTCCCCGCAAGTTAAATGTGTGGAATTACTCCACCAGATTCCAAAAAATGTATGCAATGATAAAACATTGTGACGCATTTCCGTCCCCGCAAGTTAAATGTGTGGAATTACTCCACCAGATTCCAACAACGCGCCCTTAGATGTTAACACATCAATAAAATTGCCTATGTTCACCTTTTAATTAAGTAAGCTAAGTGTGTTTTCATTTTTTTTTTTCATTTATGCCTAGAATTCATAAAATTTAACTTTTAGTTTTGTCAAAATACTTGCCGACTAGTAACGGGGTGCCTGTTATTGGTTTCCTTTTTTTCATTTTCATTTCATTTTCAATCAATCTTGACAGAAAGGCAGGTCAGTTGGTGTAAATGGAAACACCTTCTGCCTTTTTTAAACCAAATTTTGAAAAAATAAAAAATAAAAACAAAAATGTTTGGTACTTCTTTTAAACTTTCCGATTTAAAAATTATTATTAAAAAACAGCAAGAATCGTACTGGTGATCATCGCAGTTCTGATCTGTAACCATGAAGCAGAAAATAGTGCTGTTACATTTATCTCGGCGTTTTTACATTTCCCCCAATTATTTTTTAAAATCAAGGGCTTAATGGAAACACTCCGTTTGATTCCTGTAGACACTAGGGACTTAGGTATGGGGTGAATGTAAACAAGTAAGAACTGGCTTATTGCACATTGATTTTTTACGACTAAAATTTTCAGTGATATATGTAAGTCACCGGCGAGTAAGTAATGCGATTGGCGGCAATTCAAATTGTTTTTTTTTTTGTTTCTTTTTTGTTTACAATCACCCCGTGTTTACATTTTACCCCAACTGACCCTATCGTACCTCTGCAGTACGAAATGAGTCCCTTTACGCATGAAAAACATTGAATATTGAAGACTGGTATGCTAGAGCTAGTTGACAACACTCATGACGAGAATGTGGCTGCTGTAGCCGAGAGTATATGAGACTCAATTTACGAACATGAAAACGAAGAACTTTCGAAACAACGGTGAGCGGGTTATTTTAACCGACTTTTGTTTTTACTGGAAGTAAAGACACGGATTTGGACGACCTCTGGTTCATGCAGGATGGCGCGCCATGCCACACAGCAGATGCCACAATCGATCTCTGGCGCACCAAATTCCCAAATCATGCTGATAAACGTCTTAACGATGTCAATTGGCCGCCTCGGAGCTGCGATTTGACCTCTTTGAACTTATTTTTTTGTGTGGTCGCGTGAAGAACCGATGTTATACCAACAATCCGGAAACAATTCAAGCACTTAACGCCAATATCATCCAACAAATCCGTGAGCTACAGCCTAAAACCATCAACAAGTTCTTGGAAAATTAGAGTGACAGAATGAGTTCCATAATTAATGGAAATGTTTGCTCTTACTTATAAAGCCATACCTAACACTTGGAAACAAATTTAATTTTGTTCATTTTTTTGAATTTTTAAAAAGAAACTTGTATTTGACCCACCCGGTATATAAAGCCCCAACATAAAATTAAATAAAAAAAATTTAATATTTCCCCTGATTATCATAACCAAAGTTTTTGTGTCGAAGCCTTAGATATCCAGCCTTAGCCTGTAAAAATCTGCCCCTACCACCGCCAGTCTCCCATTGGAATAAGAAAATATTGCCACGGGTGGTCCTCTGTCTGTAAGAAAAATCCGCATCATTTACTTTCATTCACATACTCCGCGGCGGATTGTAGGTACGTCCGCAGTTCCTACCTTGACAGAAACAAGCTCACGGAAACAGACTTAAAAAAAAAAAAAAAAAAAAAAACAATTAGTCCTATCGACGGATTTCCGAAAGTGGTTTGTTTTCACCTAAGCCTAAGGTCTATTTCGCTTGGAATCAGATGAAAGTTCTTCCCGCCGCCGATGCGATTCAGGTACATCCCACATACTCTCACTTTCCACGGTGCCGACACACAAGTTCACCTCACTCGATACCTAATTAATGAATGTCAATGCCATTCAAGATCGGTATCGGCCCGATAAGATTTATGGAAAGCTACATTCGTTGTTTGTCTCCTAGGGCCCCCTTTTACTCGTATAACAGCAGAAGATGACTATGACCTGTGTTCCAGCGGCACATTAATATGCAATTTCAACTGATTAGTGAATCTCGAACCGACGATTATTGTATACAGAACATTTTCATAAGCTGGTAGTCATAATAACGGCTTCCCGCCGCAAAAAAAAAAAGTTTATTTCTTCTCCACAACAGCATTTGGGAAGGGGAAAGTCATCATCGCAGGTTTGGAGGCCTTTTGAAGCCATAATTCACTTTTATTCCAATTCCTGTCTTTAGCTTCTGGTTTGTTAATGGTTTGTTGTCCAGAGAGCGGTTTCAAGTTATTTTCGGGCATTCGCTGACATGGATTTAGACCACTAGTTCAGTGGGTTAGAAATTTCCGTGCGTTGACGGACGGGTTAGATGAAAAAGCCGAATGAAAGTAAACTTGACAATGATGAAGACGACAACGTGCGTATTATTGGGAAACACATTTAACTGCTTTTAGTCGTGCGGCTTAAATGCGATCGATTCAAATGTATGCAAGGCAGAGAAGTTGTGGGAATGGCATGTAGTAGTCAGTGGGATTCCTGTTGTATTGCCGGATGGCCGACGTTTAACTGATACCTGATCTTTGGAATTCCATTGTCTTAGAGTCACACTAAGAAGGCATAATTAAGAGGCCATACTGCTTTAAAAACCCCAAGGTATTGTTTTGAGCTTTGTTCTGTTGCATACAACAAACTTCCGAGCTAGCGTCGCAGCTTGTAGATGGTGTTATGCCTATAGCTGTATTGGAGTTTCTTAAATCATTATAATTAATGGTGAAGGAAATTAGTGAGAGTATGGATGGAATTATGTTGATGACCCGTTTCGATAAGATAACAATCCGTGAAAAATGACAAGGAAATCTGTTATTGGAAAATCATCTTTGAGAAGCCTGTCGGCTTAAAAGTATATGTCTATCTATACTAGCCACGGTACTAAAGACAGTCAGACTTCGATTTGCGTTAATGGCGATTTTTACCAGAGACGATAAATCAAGTTTTGAATATTCGGTTCCACCCCCAAAGTAGCTACGAGCTTTCCGTCGATGGTGGGTGAGCGTTACACCTACAGGGGTATAAGGGGACGATTACTTGATACCGACATTGAATTAAACAAAAAATAAAAAAATAAATAGTTGGCGCAACAGGTCCGGAGGGACCCTAGGCCTAGCTTCTCACAACCATTCGTTTTGTGTGAGTTTTTCATTTTGTTTTGGAATGAATGGAAGGGATCTACAATTTTATGCCGACTCCAAACGTCTAATTGAGAAGCTCTTTCAAGACAGTTATACTCTCGGATGTTTGTCAGACGTTCGCGAGAGGTGGCGCAGTGAAAAAAACCCTAAGTTGGAATTTGGGTTTTTGCGGGATTCGAACCTCGACCCCTCGCATAGTAGTCCAACACACTAACCACTAAGCTACTGCGCCCACCAACATTGAATTAGAGTCCCAAATAAAACCTTGAACCTGTTGGGGACTATAATATTTGGTCTCTTCTTAACCAAGCATCTGTATTTGCTTTCTTAGATGGGAGTGGGATTACTCAAAAGTCTCATGAATGTTTATACATGAACATGGTGGAAGGCGTTACAGAATGACTTTGTAAGGCAGGAATCTGAAAAGCTTAAATAGATTCCAACTGTTTCACTGCGATTACCTATAAACGGTTTTCAGTTCGGACTCTTATCTTTCGGAGCTCAAGATGGAAGCTTGAAAAACATGTACTCTTGGAATGGACAAGCTGCTCAATAAGATTAGGTTGGTTAAGACGAAGACGTTTCTTTGAAACAATCGCATCTACAGGTGGGCCAAAAGAGATCATCCTATTGCAAATGGCCGTCGATGTCAAATCTGTTTTGACATTTGTTGACTAGACAGATGTAGAATACAAGCAAACAAGCCATTGAGCGATACACTCCCCAAGAACGCGGAATAATTTCGAATTTTCGATTTTTCGACCAAAATCATAATGAGCGATGAGGCCCATTTCCACCTCAGCGGGTACGTGAACAAGCAAAACTATCGCTTCTGTGGCACCGAAAATCCACGAGTAATGCACGAGGAGCATTACACCCGCTCAAAGTTACTGCATGGTGCGCTGTTCACGCTGGAGAAGTCATCGGGCCATTTTTTTTCGAGAACGCCGCTGGTCAAACAACAACAATGGACGGTGCGCGCTATAGGGCCATGTTAACCGAGTTTTTTCTGCCGCAATTGGACGAATTAGGACTGGAGGACATGTGGTTGCAACAGGACGGAGCTACACACACTGCGCGAGCCACAACCGATATTCTGAAGGCGGCGTTCCCGGGTCGCCTCATCTCTCGTTTTGGCGATTTGCACTGGCCCGCAAGATCGCCCGATTTAACCGTCCCAGACTTTTTTTTGTGGTTTTTTTTTTTTAAGTACCGTGTTTACGTGAACAAACCCGAGATCCTAGAAGCCCTCAAGGACAACATTCGACACGAGTGCGAGAATCTTTCGTCCGAAGTTCTCGCCGAAGTTATGAAAAATGCCATAAAACGAGCCCGTATGGCAATCAATTGTGACGGCCGATACCACCTTCTCGACTTGACCAATAAAATTCTAAAGGTTCAGATAAACATACTCAAAAAACAGAATCGAAGTTTCTCATTTAGAAAAAAAATGAGAGCCAAACAACTTTGGATGACTTCTTTTGACCCATGTACTATTATAGCATCTTTTCAAAGGCACTAACGATGTGTTCTTTAAGAAAGGCCGACGCTAGCTGGACGAAATCACACGAGGAAACGCTTATCAGACCGATGGAAAGACACTTTCTAGGCTGCACTGATGTGTCTGCAAAGTGACAGTGCGAGTGCATAAAAATGATGCATCAGGCAGGGAATGGTGAAAGATGAAATCGATGAAAAGGATATATTCTGGGATTTGGGTTTATAAACGAATCGCACGGCATCAGTGACGATCAAACAAAAAATGGCTGATCTAACAAAATACGCTGTAAGGAGGTGAAGGTGTCCTTTTCGATAGAAATATCAACGTTCACTCTGACAGCCAGGGTGACAGGGAATATCAAAAAGGCGTACGTCTCTGGCATGTATAAAAACTCTGTTAAGTCCGCTAACATACAAAAGTGAGAGCCATACGAAGGTAATCTAGGTGATAGGGAGTTTATTCATAAAAAGGGCTTAGAGGTTTGACCCTCACTTTGATTGCCTATATTTCAGAAATAAAATCAAAGGTTTTTAAAGGCTTTCGATTAAAAAAGCCATGAAATTTATAAGGCTGAAGCAGTCTGTGAGTAACGCTGAAAAACACTGTTAATGATCCCCGTTGCGGCTGAATGGTCGAATGCATGAATGTGTGGGGTTCGAGAAGGAACACGAAAAAAAGTGTGGGAAAACAATCACTTCTTGGTTGGCTAATGAATAGAGAGGAGGCAGTTTCCGAATTGCCAGTTACGATTTTTTAAAATCAAGAAGTTGAGTAATTTAGTAGAAAGCAAATATAAAGGAAAAGGAAGGAGATCAGGAGAAAGTGGAAAAACTGTTCGTAGTTAGGTGATTTATTAAAAGAAGAAGTAATTCCGTTGGCTTCCGTTACGTAAAATTCCCGAAAAAGAACGGGACGCGCCATCCCTTTCCATTGTTATTTTTAACCTTCGCAATCTGGATTTTCGCCCATTTTCTTTATTTTGTAACACATCGGCTTTGTCCCTTATACACCTAAATAAACACTGTATTTCGAGGAGTGCATGGTTTTGGATAGTTAATTGCTGATAGAACAAACTTTTCCATACCAGCTCCTGGGAAGAAAAAACCCAAACCCAAACCCAACAATTTTGTTTCAGACACAGGCTTGGAAGATTGGGCTATTTAACAGAAATTCGGCTATCTTTATCCTAAATTTCCGACAAAATTTAAGTATGATAGCCAAATCCTAATTGGGCTTATATCTGACCATATTTTTATCTTGGGCGACTATTTTGCTATAGCGCTTTACGCCCCCTAAACGTACCCTTAAGGAATTCCCGAATTTGCCACTACTTCTTATTCACTGATTTTACTCATTGATTTCAAATTAACCACAACTATGATTTTGTATTGTTTAATTTTTGTTTTTTTTTTCATAAAGATGTGTTTATTTCCTGTTAATTTTAAAATAAAAATAAAATCTTATTGAAGTTGTAAAAAAAAAAAAAATTGGTTGTAGCTTTTTGGCTACAACAATTTTGAAATTGGGCTATTGAACTAGTTCAAGACCAGGTCAGACATATCGCACCACCTGGCACTCTTCAAAATAAATTCGCTGAAATATTTATTCCTTGCCTTAAACACAATTTGACCCAGCAGATCATTATGCCTAAGAATGCAATTACCTCAAAGTCGTTATTACCATCACTTCCTATTATCTAACCTGCAGTAGAACCCCGCGTGAAACCTGTAAAGAGCTCATAAAAATTGAGTCATTAGGAAGATACAATCATCGCCTTAACACGCCAAAACAATACATAAGAGTGCACAAAAAAAAAAAAAAAAAAAACCGAAACTCCCCTCTTAGCGCTTTTGGTAGTGCGAATTATTTAAGACCAACTGGTGCGCTTACCATGCGGACGCATGCAGCCTTCATGCTGAACCTAACAAGAAGAAAGTTAACACCGAATCTAATGAACGATCCAATAAATAAATTTCAACACCTACAGGCGGTCCGTGGCAATTTTTCATGACTTTGCTCAGTGTGCTGGAGAAATATTCAGCTCATTGGGTAATAATGGATTGGGGGCGATTGAGTGGACGAACGGGCTTTTTGTGAATACGGTTCAATCGTTAACTGATGGCGCTTTTAATATGAGTGGGTTTTTGGAAAATATTCTACTTAATTCGCGGGATATTTTATTGCTGAAGAATTGGTGGAGTTATGGGTGTGAAAAACGAGAGACGACAGATGACAGGAAAATGGTTGATGTGAGTTTCGGTTTTAAGTACACACAACAAAAATGGATATCTGCCGATGGGGTTGCAACTATAATGCCACCGATCTGTACATACTATTCAAAGCATTTTTTAAGTTTTGTATATAGAGTTCTTGAGTCCTGACCACTTTGATGTTCATATGTAATTTTTGGAAATGTTTTTTCCATCGGCTTTTTTGGTCATAGCAAGCATTTCGATGAAACTATATTAGTTCATTGATTTTTCCCGACGTTTCGGCTGGGATTGCTGCCTACTTCAGTGTTTACTATTTTCAGAACTACTTTAATAAAAGAGAATTAGGACATTCTGTAGAACAATTTAAATAAAAAGAAGAAAAGAACAAAATTAACGTACTTTTAAGTGTAACAGTTCAATTTAAGTTTAGTCTAATCTTGTCTCATTCAAGCGCCTAAGACAAAAAAATCCGACGGAAACATTATTTCCACAAATTATATATTTTTTATTTTTGTGTTTGATAGTTCGCTGAAAGGGAAAATCATCGAAATGCATTGCAGAGCTAGAGCATTGCGATGGGTGCTTCTTATTATAGTGAGTGACTTTAACGTTTTACCCATCTAAAAAACGTTCCTGAGGAACTTAATTTCGTCGTTCCGAAAGCGATTATACGTAGATAATCGTTCGACTAATCGAAAATTGAATTATTTAACAAATTTAAAATAAAAATTCGCCGGTTGTCGGATTTAATAATTTTTATAACAAAAATTGAACCTTACCAATCAACATTTTTAGCTCCGACTCTAAATTTTGGTAAATAATTCAAAATGTGTAGGCGCAGTGGATCAGTGGTTAGTGTGTTGGACTACTAAGCAAGTGCTCCCAGGTTCGAATCCCGCCAAAACCTAAATTCCAACTTAGGGATTTTTTCACTGCGCCACTTCTCGCGAACGTCTGACAAACATTCGAGAGTATAACTGTCTTTAGCCGTTTGGCATAAAATTGTAGATCCCTTCCATCCGTTCCAAAAATACAAAACTCACACAAAACGAATGGTTGTGAGAAGCTAGGCCTAGGGTCCCTCCGGACCTAGTTTTACTTGCCTTTGTGTTGCGATACTTATTAGAAGGTCAATTCAGCATTCGCCTTTACCTATCATAAATACATGTTATGTGGAAAATGTCGGTATTGAAATCAAGTTGAAAAATCAAAAAGAAATTAAGATATTTTGTGTCTACTTTCCTGGGGGTGCTACATCAGCTGAGAAGAGATTAAGTTTTAAAAATGATTTAAGGAGAATACTTTCAATGAATGACGATTTTCTAATTGCAGGTGACATTAACTGTCGTCATAGGGACTGGGGCTGTTTAAGAGCAAATGCTTGGGGAAACATACTTTCTAGTCTATCTGTTATGTTGCCATTTTCTGTTCTGTTTCCTCCAAGTCCCACATATTTTCCAGCTAGTTCTCGTGGTAGTCCTTCTGTCCTTGACCTATTTATTACCAATGTGCCATGTCTATTTACTCAACCATTATGTTTAAATGAACTAAGCTCCGACCACAACCCTGTAGTTTGTCGGCTTCTATGGTCGGGTGAAAAAAGAATACAATATATACAAAATTTCAAAAATGCGAACTGGCCGCGTTTCCGTTCTGAAATCAAACAAAGATTACGTGACGATCCAATGAATGTTGATAACGTCATGTGCAAGGAGGACATTGATTCAATTGTCAACACCTTTTCCGCAAACATTTTAAGTTCGGCTGAACAATCTATCCCAAAAATACCAAAAAAGTATCACACCAAAAAATTACCCCCCCATATCTTGGAGTTAATTAAGCTACGGAACATTAGCAGAAGATTTTGGCAAAGATATCGCCAGCCCATATTTCGATACCAAATGCTATTCTTAAAAAAACAAGTGTCCAATGAAATATTCAAGCACCGAAACGCAGAATGGAATTACAAACTCAGCTGCTTAGATAAAAACGCAAAACCATTCTGGAATATTGTGAAAGTGATAAAAACAAAAAACAGACAGTTGCCATTTCTAAAAAGCGCAACCAATTCCTACTTCACGGATACTGAAAAAGCTAACGCTCTTGCCTGTAGCTTTGCAAACAATCATTCCGTATCTCAGCATCTAGGTGATGCATATACGAATAACATGGTGAGAGACACTGTTCAAGCCTTCACTTCAGCAAATGCTAATTGTATATCTGATGTGTTTGTAAGTGAAGAGGATATACAATTCATTGTTAACGGCCTGCGCATTAGAAAGGTGGGAGGTGTTGACCATATAAGAAATATCTATCTTAAACAACTACCCAAAATAGGCATCAAATTCATAACCTTTATAATAAACGCCTGTATTAAATTACAATACTTTCCCGTTGCTTGGAAAAAAGCTAAAGTGGTTCCAATACTGAAAGCTGGAAAAACACCAGAACACCCAGAAAGCTATAGGCCCATAAGCTTACTAAGCAATCTGAGTAAAATATATGAAAAGGTTATTAAGGAACAAATCTTAAAATTTATCAACGAACACCAAATTTACCCCAATGAACAATTTGGATTCAGACGTTTTCATAACACATCGCATCAGGTACTAAGAATCTGCAACTTTGTTAAAGAAAAACGTTCTCAAGGTAAATCCACTGGCATGATATTATTAGACATCGAAAAAGCCTTTGACTCAGTTTGACATGAGGGCCTTGTTTACAAAATGATTAATTTCAACTTTCCTCCGTCTCTTTGTAAAATAGTACAGTCTTTCTTGTCCAACCGTTGTTTTAATGTCCACATTAATAGTTGCGTTTCTAGTTTAGTTGACTTTGAAGCAGGGGTACCACAAGGCTCAGTCCTCGGACCTGTATTATACAATATCTACACGTCGGATTTTCCCACTATACCGTTCTGTGAAGTGGCTATCTTTGCTGATGACACTGCCATATATTCATCCCATCAATTCGCTCTTAATATTGAGAGGAATTTAATAGATGGAATGAGTTTACTAGAAAGTTATTATAGGAGATGGAAAATTAAGCTAAATGATGCAAAAACTCAAGCGATCTTTTTTACAAGAAAAAGAAAAGCTTGTTTTCTTCCCAGCAGTCAGTTCCTTGTAAATGGAAGCAATATAAATTGGGAACCTTCGATTAGGTATTTGGGTGTTCATCTAGACACTAAACTTACATTTAGGGATCACATCAACAAAACGATCAAGAAAACAGGCATTGCAATTAAGATGTTGTACCCCTTCATAAACCGAAATTCCTTGCTCTCAATCGAAAATAAAATTATTATTTACAAAATAATTTTTCAGGCAATCCTGCTATACGGTTGCCAAGTATGGGGCGACTCTGCTGCCTGCCATATCAAAAAGTTGCAAGTTACGCAAAATAAAATATTGAAAATGATATTTAATTTACCATGGAGGTATCCAACTTTAGAGCTCCATGAAAAGGCGAATGTTGAGTTGATTGCTCAAAGAATCCAAAAGCTTAAAGGTACATTCCTAACAAGAAGTAGTTTTGCCGACAATCCCCTCGTTAACCAATTAAATACTTAACCTAGTCATTTCTCATACTTGTTTCTATAAATTTTTGAAATGTTTCTTGTTACATAGAATTTTAATTATTTGTTTTTTTAGATGTTCTTTGTTAACTCTTTAAGTGTTCAATCATTGTTAATTTATGTTTATATATATATATATATATATTTATCATTTGCAAATGTGTTATTTATTTCTTTATTTATTTAATGTTTTCCTTATTTATTTATTTATTCATTATTTATTTATTTATTTATTTATTTATTTATATATTTATTCATTTATTTATTTATTTATTCATTTATTTATATATTTATTTATTTATTTATTTATTTATTTACTTATTTACTTATTTATTTATTTATTTATTTATTTATTTAATTACTTTGTTATTATATATTATCTTATTTATATATTTACTTACTACTAAATGTGATACATATTTATAAATTAATTTTATTTTTGAGCCTTTCTAGTCAACCATTTCCTTCTTTTTCTTTTCTTTTTTTTTTTGCTTTTTGAATTTGAGGTTTTTCTTGTATTTTCCTCAAAAGTCGATTTGTCTACATGTTAATTGTCATAATAAAAAACACCATATTCCAATAGAAAGATAATTACCATTATCAAATTATTGTATTGTAAAATGTGCGGTTACAAACTACCATTGTAAATCTTATATACTTAATAAAAAATATCTATCTATCTACTTGCCTTAGCTTAGCTTATTTTTATAGATCAAGAGGTATTATCCATTGTTATGACTTATGAGTCTTGGCTGGTCACAGGGTCATCTTCGGAGCAGTGGAGGAGGACGGTGGCAGACTCGCGGTTGCACGGCTATTGCTCGATGGACTTGCTCAAAAAAAAAAAAAAAAATCGAGCCCAAAGACAACAAAAGAAGGATAACTATAATTTTAAATGGCTGCGGATGGACAGATCAAAGGTAGGAAAGAGAAGAGAAGAGAGTGAAAGAAAAGAAAAAAAGGAAAGCTCAACAACCTGTGCCCAGTGTGACCAATTCAGCATATGAAATCATGCTAAGTTGCTAAAAATCATGACAAATATTTTTTTTTTAAATCTATACCTGCGAAAAATCAACAAAATTAACAAAACAGTTGTTTAAAAAAGAAGAAGAAGAAGATATATTTCACAAAATTAATCTATATATACCTATATATAAAATAATTTGTTAAATTTTGATCGTAGTATACAGTGAGATCGTATTTGTTAAAAGATATTTTGGATCTAGTGAATGCTCCAAATTATTTTAGTCAAAAAGTAAATTTTGGGTGGGACGAAGTTCGCCAGGCCCGCTAGTATTAAATAAAAATCACTTCGTGACGGTAAGTACCTATTACATAAAAATAGCATTTCAATTCAAGTAAGTTCAATCTTTTGTTTCTGTTAAATAAGAATAAATATTATTAAAAAAAGTATACAAGTATTAAAATAATATAATATAGTTGGGCTTCGCTTAAAGCCTCCGCGCATATATCTTGTTGATATGCAATTGCAAACTTGCTGATTTCGTGTTCACTGTCAAATGAGAATTGTTACGTATTTTTTCTCACTAAGGTACGTCTGCTTTAATTTTATTTCATTGTCTTAATTCATAATTTGACTAAACCGAAATCCTGCTATTTTTTTCTGATATACAGAATGAAATTATGGCCCCAGTTATAGCCATACGTAAAATGCAACGGAAAAAGTTGGAACAGTATGAAAAAGATTTTTATTTCGTTTAGGCAGTCATAGCGAAATATCCATCAGAAAAATGTTTCCCTTCCATACGAAAAAAATTACAACAAACCAACAGTGGGGGTTGGATTCCATCAGAAAAAAAATTCCTGACAGATGGAACAGTAATGAAATGAAATACTTCAGTGGAATGATTCGGTTTTCTTTTGTGGAATTGACTGAGAAGTTGATCAGAAAAAAGTTTTTCGTACGGAAAAATGAATAAATTATTTTTCTAGAAAATTTAAAGATCATTTGCATATTTTGTTTTGATAATCTAACTTTATAATTCATAAGCAGCATTTTAAGACCAAGATTGAGTTAAACCATCAAGTTGAAGTGGTCAAAAAAAGCAAAAGAAAATTTTTACGTATTGCCATAACTTGGGCCTTTGTTAAAAAAATGCTTGCATGATTTGAAAAAAAGAGGCTAAAAATAAAAAAAATCCTTCTAAATTTAACTAAATTGGTCACACTGCCTGTGCCTATGGCACATCAAGAAGTGACTCCAGAAAGTCAGATGCAATTCGGTTATTTCCTAGCTACCGGCGGAGTTGAGAAGCCTACTTCTGTGCATTTGAGCAACTTTTTTAACTTCAACTTCAAACATTTCTTCAAAACATGTTTTTTTTTACCTTTGATAAGGTATGCGTATGCAGATTCCAATTGCAATCGATGTAATTCTGAAAACTGTTGCAATCTTTATTGGCATCATCATTATGCGTTTTTAATTACAGTCCCCACTTTATCAATACAGATCATTGTTTACATCAATAATACGAGATCCAACTGTTGTTGTAAATCATGAAAATCAGTGATCTATATGGATCATGCGGGCACAATAAGAAACGCCTATTAAGACGTTTATCCACAAATCGCACCCATGGAAAGTCTCTTAATTTTCAAAACGGTCAATTCGTCGACACGCTTTTAGCGATAATCGTATTTACGAAAGACCGCTTTGCAAAAGATAGACCAATTAACACCAAAAAATCAATTAAAACTCAATTAACCGCGGCCTTGTATGGAGATAGATACATTTGCAATAATGTAAATGACCCCTAATCAGCAGTGGCTCAGCTCAGCTAGTGCTCCAGTTCTTTTGTGCGCGACCATTCATTTCGCTAAAAATAATTTTCTGGTCCAAGTCCAATTAGCGAAACTGCCCATGTCCATGTCCGCCAATTGAATTCATTTTTGGACGCTCCAACAGCAGCCACAGTCTGCGTGTATACGGTTAATAGCCGCAACCGCAACAACGCACTGCATTATCTCATGCATCTTTAGAGAGTGACCACAAATTATCCAATAAGCCCCATCTCGTGACCGCGTCCAATCGGATTTATTAGGATTAACACTGCCGTGTTGTCATATTGATCACTTTACGCGCGTACGTATATACGCAGCACGGTAGCGGCAGTGCAATGGGAAAGTGTGAAAGCCCCCAGTGTGCAAATATTACAATAGCACAACTTGTTGTCCTAAAGAACTACATTCGTGCCAGAGCGGAGGCAGGCATTCGCCAACTTACTGTACGGGGAAAGGTCATTGGATTCAGACTTGATAAGTACTCCGAGTGGCTATGTGTGCGCATTGAAAATGAAAGGAGGGACAGCGTATGAGAATAGACGCAGTACTTGTACCTACTCTTGGATTGTTGTCAACCGATGTGTACAATCATGCGCATGCACCTGGGAGGAATTATGATGTCGCCGCAATGACCACTGGCTTACGCGGGAAAGTCGCGTGTGAATCAGGGTTGTATGTGGTCGGGGGACACAATAACACCACCGCCTCAGAATGCAGAGCAATAAATTGCGAATTTGAAAAGTGAGTCGTGAGATGAAGCCGTAATTAGAATTCTGCACTAAATTGGATGTTTCTGCTTTTTGTTTTGTTGTGGCGACTAAGTTTGAGGTCAAGTGCGCAAAATACTTTCACTGGGCCTTCGCAGATGCAATAAGCGCTGGACGTATGGTAGTATTTAAAATTTTACATATACCATGGAAGGGAAAGTGGTTTGGAGCAAAGTTGCGGACTGTGCCTATCAGAAGTGTGGATGATGCTGATGGTTAAGCATCCAGAATCGGCTTCTATGGATATGGGCTTGGAAGGTGTTACACTTCTCCATGCCTACGCATGGAATCTGTAAAATGGCAACTTTTGTGAGATTTAAATGGCGGACGGGTTAATATACAATCGATATCGTTCATTTCGGAGTAAGTGAAACCTTTCTTTTGAGTTCTTATAAGGTTTGCTCGACTACCGCCTCCTATTTATTATCGAGTGTAGGTAGATGTAGGTATAGGTCCTCTGTTCCCCTTGGTAGTTAAATCCGCTGCCAGTTCCAGCGAAATACTCTGACAGATAAGTCGGGTAGGAAGGCGTTTTCCATCTGTTATCTTTCCTGCGACTTGTCCAAGCTTTGAGTTGCCCAAGAGTTCAATTTGATCCGACGAAAGTCCAGCCGATGGTAGAAAATCATTAGTGACCCCTACAGAGTAAATAGTCAAAACAAGTCAGTAATAAATATTACTAACATTTCTAAATACAAAAAAAGTTGTATGTGTGTTTGAACACGCATCACTTTAAAACTACTCATGCCAGTCCATATGGATCTCTTACAAATCATAGGGCTTGATATGCAGCAGCATTTAGTAGCCCTTTTAAGTCCGAGCTTCATAAAAGAACTTTCGAGGGTTCGTTTTTTGAGCTTACCAAGCCTGTGGACCTGGGACTGACTCCCTTATTGGGTGTACGGTTTTTGCAAAAGCATCTGCTATACGAAAAGTTACATCACAAACTCAAGCCTCGATTACATTTTTACGACTCCAATACCCTAAGCAGGTGTGCGGACTTTTTTTTATAGCTACTTAAATACACATGCTGGTAAACAATTTCCACTGATGGCAAACATCTACAGGTCGTGCACTCATTGTATGACATAAACGAGTCAATTCCTAACTGCCATCAATAAAATTACATAACCATTCGGAGGCCACATATAGCCAAGTCAGAAGTCAACAACCGGAATGGGCCTTCCGCCAGTACCTACGTGCGGACCATTTATTACCCAACCATTTCAATCAACTGCCACTCGGCATGGTCGCAGCCGACCATGCAGCAAAACCCATCAAAAGGATGTTCCAACTCACGTTTTGGCCTATACGATGCTACATACATATAGCAGCACCCGAGAGGACTCCAAAGGTGGACGGCCAACAATGCACCGCCACGCTCCGACGAATTCGAAATTTAATGATCACCATTACTGTCCCGGCAACAAATTGTCTGCAATAACTTTCCGGCCAGCTTCGCCATCTGTAAACTATCCCTGCCAACGTGCGAACCGAGAGCGGGCGAACGAAAGAGAAAGCGTATATATACACACAGGACACATCAGACCCCAAGTCCGACTAATAACTCCAATAAAGAGAGATCTATGCGCAGGCAATTTCAATGGCAGATCGACTGCGCGGCTAAGCGGGAGCGCGTAAAAGATGAACATTTCGCCACCACTATTTACCCGTCAGCTGGACAATAAAATGGCATCAATCTATGGCAATGGCAATTGCAAGGTCCTCCATCCATGACAATAAACTGCGCCAAGATATAGTGGCATATTGTGTCGGTGGTGGCGAAGATGCGCGGCTTCCTCATTGCAGCCCATCCAGATCTTCGCAATACCGATCCATGATCCATTGATCTGCAAATCGGCAGATCGATTTATTTACTATACCCAAACCGATGTAGCAACAGCTTTGGACACCATGCGCCGCTGCTGAGCGCTTCCCAACTCTGGTGTGGCGAATTTCATTATTAATGGCGCCACCATCGCCCGAGTAAAGCAAAGACCGATGATGAGACGCGGAAGCAGCGTCAGGAACAATTGATACCTCATGCCGTCCGTCGTCTCTGCATTTAGTTTGGACAGGATAAGCACAAGTTTTGCGATTTTATTGCCGGAAAAGGATGACAATAAACTTGGCCATGATTTGTGTGCTGTCGGCAGACAGCCCGCGATCTATTGATGGAGTCCTGGTTACTAGGCTGTAATTAGAAGCACTAAAGTTCCGCCTCTATAATCAGGGGCATTCGTATACTGGTTGGGAGGACTCGGTTACCTGTTGCGAATGGTTACTATAAAAACAGTTGTTGATTAGAATTGGATAAGGATGGGAAAACTGACTAGAAAGACCAACAACAGATGGCGACCCACCGGTGCCTTGTGCGCTTTTTTATGGGACTATTACTGTAGGACTGTTTTAAGTACGAAGTTAACACATCCCTGCGGAATGGATTTTAAGGAATTCCAGTCAAATTCTTGGATGGGGTAGATACGGAAGTTGAAGCACCCAGCATAGGAGGAAAATGCGTGCATCGCGAGGCGTGTTTAATGAAGATGTCCAGAGGTTACGCACCTGCCCCTTATATTAATACGTGCGAAATTGAGTTGCGATTGGGTTAGGGAGGCGATCAAGTGAGTGCGTGCGTATATTTGGGAGCTGTAGAATGATACTCAGAAAGGTCGGTAGAAAACTCCTTGCTCCATAAAATTGGGACGAGTGCAGCCACGTGAGCGCTGAAAGCAATTTCTAAAATATCTAACTGAAGCTGTAGGTGCCTGCGAAAATTCCTAGTATTGATTGGGGAAAACACCCGGAAGCGTAGTGCGATTTGTTAAGGAAGTGGAGGGATCTTGAGGTTAAAACACGTAAAAATGCTGCTAGTATGGTCATGGCTCTGGCCTAGCTGAGAAGATTTTGTTATCCCAGTGGCGTTGGAACGTCGTTTCCGGCATATGGCCTCAAATGGAACGCAATCTGGAAGCCAAATTGTTGATCACTTTATCTAGCAGCTTGGTTGCCCATATATCTGAAACAAAGACAAGACAAATGTTGACTTCCAACTTCCAAGTAATCAAACGTCTAAGAAGAATTGTTAAGTATTAAGTAAGCAGTATTAATACTAAGTGACAATTTAAAACCTTTATTAGAGATGATGATTGAAGAGAGATTAAAACAAGGTAAATTCAATAAAAGCGTGGTAGTTCATTTTTGGTGAAGATGTCAAAGCGACAACTGCCTGTCAACATTTGTGGCGTGTGGGTTGCCAACTACCACTAGACCACTTTCACTTCACATATTCCCACAGAAAACAGTCCCTAAATGTGGGATCTGACGATCATCCATTCGATCACGGAAGGTTTCACTTGTTGCAAGGGAAACTTTCTTCACTTTAACCCTAAAAAGCTAACGTTACCAGACTTCCATGAAAAGCTAACCATTCGTCTTTTTGACGACCATTTAAAAACATTTTTATTTTTTAAACAAATTATTAGGTTTTATTCAGTTTTTTACCATAAATAAGGAAAGTAGTATATACGTAAAAGATAATTATAAAAAAGAAAGTCCACCGGCTGCTGAGTTGGCGCGAAAGCACGATTACGTAAGTCAAATAATAAGGAAGGGAGAGGAAAAAATTGATTTTATGTTCGTCGTTTTGACGAACGTTAGCTTTCTAGGGTTAACGTCATTTAAACGAGCGTCTAAAAAGTCAGCATTCATGGTTCAATAGTACAGTGGGCGGCATCATCATCATCATTTGAAGTGGATGTAACGTCAAACGTCTTTAATTCTGTCACTATAAACAGTGCAACCAATTTAAAAACCAAGGCCCATTGTAAAATAAAGTCCACGACTGGGTCGGACGGAACTTTCTCGTTCATCAAAAGTTTGGTTGAGTAAATGTTGTACATACAAATGTAAGATAAAATTAACTTTCAGGTTATTTCTTCGATATGGTAGTAATTCGATTTTTTTGAGAAAAACTTAGTAAGGGATCTAAGTTCGAATTATTTTATAATCCTAAGTATGTATTTTAATCAAATTATTCAGAAAAAACAGTCACAGATATTGCAATATTTACTACATATTGCTATTGCCATTTGGTCGAAGTTATTGTTCAGGATGTAAGCATTACTTAGTTTTTAAAGTTTTATCCAAATCTAAAATGGGGTTTTCGAGATACGAGCAGTTTTTTTAAATTAAATTTTTCGGTGATTCGAATTGAAAATTAGGGACGCAATCATTTTGAAAACATCAACTTTATTCTAAGTTTGCATTTTGGTCAATATAGATACATAGATATGATATGATATGATATGATATATAATACAGAGAAAAGCTGAGCTTGTCATCAAGTTAGAAACGACCATATTGCCTTAGAAATGAATTTTTTTGCAATCGCATGGACCGTTTTCGAGATGCCCAACTTTCAAAAGTATCGTTATTCGATTTGTTAGTAAAAAACTGAGTATTCAGTCAAGGTAACCTCGCTTATTAAGCTTTAATATCAATTTTGGTTGAAATCGTTAGAGCCGTTTTCGAACAAATAAAACTGGTACGAACTTTTTATATGGGAAGTACCATTAATATTGAGGTTAACTTGCAGAAAAAAAACCGACACCGAACTGTAGGCTCACAAACTCCAAATCCCAAGTTTGAATCAAATCCGGGCAACCGTTTAGGCTGTAGGCTTGTGAAGCATGCAGACAGACAGACAGACAGAATTTTACGACCCACTTTTTTGAGTTCCTATATCATCGTAATGTCAGAATTGATAAACATCTCAAGCTCGAATTTTTTTACGAAAACAATCTCATACTACGTACCTGATCGAGAAAGAGCAGAGAAATACAAAAGAATGCAAAATATTAACTAAGGTATCTTATAAATAAAGGTGACATTGGTGTCAATACTAATGAAGTGCTGTTTTAAATAATCAAATAATAGGGCTGTAGGAAATAAGGCCCCAAAAGGGAAAAAATTGGGGTGTTTTTTCATAATGAAATAAAACCCCAATTTCAAATATGAAATAAGGCCCCACTGCGATGAAATAAGGCCCCAAAATAAAAAGAAATAAGGCCCTAAATTTGTGGTTTATTTCACAATGAAATTAAAAATAAATGAAAACTACTTTTCATTTAATATTGTTGATATTGGATAGACTAGCTTAGATTAAAGGAACTTTTTATATACTCAACCTCACACCCATCTCGCAATCTAACAGTAAATCCAAGCAGGGGGGTTGCAGGGGGCAGCATGCCCCCACATATGCATTCCATATCGGAAGGGTAACAATTAATAATAAAAAAATAATTTTGGGGACTTATTTCATTTCTTCTTTTGGGGTCTTATTTCATAATGAAATAAGACCCCAATTTTCATTAAGAAATAAGGCCCCAAAAAAAGAAATAACAACCCAAATTCTATTAAATCGCTGTTGTTGTTTCCTGTATAATTTTTGGGGGGCTTTATTTCATTGGGGCCTTATTTCGCAGAGCCAAATAATAGAACACAGCTAATCCTAATAAATAGTTGGCGGTCTGTAGCTCTTACAACTCCTGGGGTACCTCAGGGCACTATATTTGGACCCTGGTTACTTCAGTTGTAGAATGTAGACACATGTGGTAGACTAGATTATGAAATTTTGCCAAATATCATTACTAGCGGACTATGCCCTGTTATTTATAAGATGAAAGGATGTAAGTGTGCTTTTAAATCACCTTTATTTCGATTTAATGAGTCTTCGACGACCATTTGAACTAAGAAGTGGACAAACGTTTACTTAGGTTAGGTTTTGAACTGACAAGGAGTACAAGGACACAGTCAGATTAAACTGAGCTACTGTCCTACCCTATCTTTAAGTTCTGTTATTATCTACTCTACTATACGCCGTTGGATACAAACCATCCCTGAGGGTGTGATGAAGTTCATTATTTTGTCTGTTGATGTGCTGAGACCTGAGAGGCTCATCAACAGGTTGGAGACCCTTGCAGTGTCATAGGAAGAGCGTTGTGCCTCAGTCTGGTAACGCAGACTATTGTGCTTTGCTATGATACCCTCGCGCCCCGAGGATAAAAATGGATCTTCTATTATTTCGTTTGAGTTTCTCGGTACTGGTTTCATTGAAGTGCTGCCACCTGCCACAGCTTTCCTGTAGTTTTTATGATTCATTTATTTGTGTGTTTGGAAGCTAGTAGACTGTAAACTTTTTTAATGAAAAGAACATAATACTTTCAAATTAATTTGTAGACAAAACACGTCCTGTGTTTATTTCACAATTGAATTCAAAGGAAACGTTTGTAGCCTTCAGCTGTTGATCGAATCCCATTGGTGAGAGGACCGAACGGTAGCGCACTATCGGTCACTCAAGTGAAAATCTGTGCGCAGCAAGCGTCTCACCTCGACATCTGTTTCGTTGCGCATAGGTAGATGCGCACGAGTAATCTGGACTCAATATTTGTAGCAATATTGAGCAATATGTGAGGGACCATCTGTCGTTCGCCGCTTTTCTAGCTTTTTCGCCAACTCCGCATTCTCATTTTGGAATGGCTTAGAATCCACAAATGGTTCCAACTTCCAAAAGCTTCGTTTTTATTTCTGCTGCAGTTATTGTCTATACCCCAGACCCGTACGCTGCTCTTGTCCCGCCAGTACCTCCGTTTGGAAGACGATGCTCAGGTCCGGAGGCTTACTGATGTTGGCATGGCCAATGTGTCGGGGAAGACTCCTGCCTTTACACCGCTGTCCAGTTGTCAATCGTCTGTAGATACGATTGTGAATGGCGTGTTTAGAAATAAGTCCATCTCCCCACAGACGGGTCGCGAAGAGTCTCGACTTCAGGGACTTAAATTGACTACATTCAAGAATAATAACATCTAAACGATTCATTTCAAGAGTCTCAGAAACTTGCCTCCTCATCAGGACTCTTTTTACTGCCAAAAAACTTTGTAAACTCATCAGTGGCTTTGAGAAACCAAGACTCCATAACCTCCCCACACTAATCGGCTGTCTATTTCCTTCCTTTCTATGCCATATGCGAGGTCACTGCATGACAAAGCCGCATACCCATCCATCTTCGCATCTCGAAGTTCGTGAACTGTTCCTATTCCAGGGCATTTATGCCCATCTCCATTCCAACCATAATAACGACTTGGTCTACTTTGGTAGTCAATTTCTACTGGGAAGCCACTCAGACTCAGACCTTTTCATCGAGTAAATTAAAATATTTCCCTCCTCTCATCGGTTTACAAACTCAAAGTTCACAGCGCGCAATGTTAGCTCTAGAAAGTTGGTCTCTATCTTGGCTAATTGCAATTGGGTCAAGAAGATACAATGCCTCAATTCACGAAGAGCACCATCCTAACCTTACCCACACGCTATGGTCTTCGACCAAATAAACTCCGAACTAGGTACTACCTGCAGAAGCAATTCCTCTTCACAATAATCCCAATAATGGCACATTATTCCCAAAAAAACTAAGCCACATCCAACATCCAGGTGCAATATGGACAACACAATGCCATCCGATACACCGTATACAATTATTATTATTACAGATATATTCCACACCACTGGCACAATTGTTGTTGGTGCGCGCCTCTCAATGCCACCACCAGAGATGCACACTTCCGATAGGTTTGGGCATGGATCTACCAGTACCAGCCCGGCAGATTGGGATGTAATACTGTTCGACGGCTGCGCACCACCAATCGAACACCGATCGAACTTGGGCCAAAGGCCAGAGGTGATTTATTCGAGAAAATGCCTTCAGCCGAGTCGGGCAGCAACATCCCCCTCGCGCGATCTCTGTCGAATTCCCGAAATGAGCTATATGCCTCGGGACGCTCACTGGAAGAAGCATGCAAAGCATGACTCCATCCCGAGGCAGCAGCAACAATGGCCAGCAAGTGAATTTGGGGAGCGTCTCCCCTTCCACACAGCGACGTTTGCGTCTTGGTCGTGTCGTAAATATGAACATTACCGGATTCCACGGGAGGCGATGATGGTGAAGCAACCCGTACGGCGGTGTATATCGTCGGTTGTATCTCGAGTATTCATTGTGCGCCAAATTCAAGGAATCTCCGGCCGTTGTGTACACCGCACCAGCTAGTGTGTTCCAAATGAAGTCATAAAATATAGGACAAAGGTACAGAGATGCTGTGGGAATTTCCTACATCGGATGCAGTTCCATACACACCGCATCAGCAGAAGCAACTGTGTAGCGCACTCGGCTCTCAGAAGACAGTTCAATCATGGAATTCATAATGGAGACTTATGGTCGGGGTTGTTGCGTGTCGTTTTGTATGTGATTTATGGCTCGAAGCGATGCCGGCAAGAATGCGAATGCACTCCGCGAGAGCCGGCAGGAATTATGGAGGAAAATGGGCCTTTAGACAGGGCAAACTATGTTGTCATGTATTGTAACGGGGATTCATATATACGTATGGCTGGGAGGCGTATTAGGATGTTCGCCAGACGTTCAATGGTAGGTGTTACATGACGGGCGTAGGTACTTGCGAGTCCGCCTAGTCGGCTTGTTTAATGGATTTCCGAACAGAGGAGGCGCCTGCTATTTGGTCAAGTCTGGTATGAGGAGATGCAAGTTGATTTGGCCTAGGGAGACAAGTCCTTTGGAAGACAAACAACGTTTCAGTTGCGGAAAATGTTAATAGACGCACTCATAAAAGGCGGCTTAAAATATATTAAGACTGGACCTCGTTAGCATTACCCGCTACTAATAAATTTTGTTGAGTAATATTGGACGAGAATAAAAATGATCCCTTTCTCAGTCCTCACATAAGGTCTGTTCCTTTACTTTTAAATCTTACCAATTTGTACTACTTCTTAAGAAGTTTTACTCAATGCCGTTCCTTAACTCGAAAATTTCGTAAAAGAGAGCGTCATCGAAAGAGGAATATATTACCCCTCCGGCATCCACTGGACCACAACGGGCCCATCGCAACTACTGAAAAAACGTTTCGAAGCGCCCAAACCTTAAAAAAATGTAGCCCAATATCGTTGCTCAGAAAGAAGCATAAAAATCGTTGAATTTGGTATTTTTCAGACTTATTCTCACCGTGTTTTTTTTTACTTCTCGCCTTGGATTTTATTTGACTTATTTTTTCTGCTATTGGCTTTTGTGGCTTGTGTCAAACCAAAAGGCTTGCAAAATGAACTAATGTCCGATGTCACTTAACTGCAAGAGTGCTGCCAAGTTTTAAAGTGCGGGTTTGTTCGAAAATATTTCTTTTTTTAGTTTTGTGAAAGAATAAAACAAACAAATTAACACACAATTTGTAAGACGATATGTAACCCAAAATTGTGTTGGGCGCTCATGGAGGAAATTTCTATCGTTTTTTAAGTAAAAAGATAGCCCAAAAAACCCCAAAGCGCCCAATCTGGCAACCGTGGCTGCAGCCTGTAGAGCTCATTTTTTTTCGGCTGTCAGGGTCAGCGTTGCCGTTTACCCTACTTTGAGTCGCAAGACCTCTGGCAGCCATTTTTTTAAAAATTATAAAAATGGTAACTTCTTCAGTTTAAGTAAGATTTTATTCTTTATTGAACGAAAAAATGCGAAGATATGAAAAGAAGTGTTTCGTAATAAATACTTTTTTTTTTTTTTATAAATGTGTACGCTGGTCGTTGTTTTTTTTTTTTTTTTTTGCTATAGGTACTTTTTCCAGCTCGGACCCCTTTTGAGTCGCCTATGGGCAAGGCACCTGGCTCTGCTTCTGGGGAGTGCTACAAGTTAGTTCTAACAAGAGCGAGATGAAAACCTGAACAAAAAGCGCTAAATTGCGCTAGACTATGCAAACAAAAATCATTGAAAACTTAGCACCAGTACTGAAATTCTGACGTATTCTGATCTAGCTATAAAGTATTTATTATCTTAGGAAATCTTAGAAGATTCAACTCTCAAAATTTATATATGTAGTCTTGGTTACAAATCAATCAAACCGTGCGTCTATATCAGGTACCTACATCTATTGAACCTATGATATCATAGGGAAATTCAATTTGGTCGTCTTTTTACAAAAATATTCTTCCATTTTTGCAAAAGCCTACAAGATTTGCACCCTAACCAGCGTTTCACATGAATCAAAGTGTAACACCAATATACTCTAATAAAGTATCAAATTAAAAGCGCAAGAAATTTCGCTAGGAGCTAGAATTTTTTTAATGCACACTAAAACTATGTCAAAAAAGCGCCAGATCTAGCTCCGAAAGCGATAAACTGGCAGCATTGCCTAGCACTAGCTTTGCTTTTGGCTGGGTCTGGCTGCTATCGAAAAAGCTTTTAAATAGTGGGAGAGATTATTTTTGTTTTGATGTGTCATTTAGATAAGATAGAAACTAATTTGTGTTGAAAGCAGAAATGTTTATATTTTTGTGGACTGAGGCAACGTAGAATATTTTACAAGAAATTGGATTAGAAAAATTTGTTGCTGTATCACTAGGTAGAGAAGGTTTTATTTTCGCGTACTCATGTTTATTCATTAATTAAATCAAATCAAGTGATCAGCTTAAGCTGGCCCAGACACATTCATGTTTAGGGTGTGTCAGCAGTGTTGCCTGGTTAGAAAACTGAAAATCGTGTTTTAACGAACTAAAAAATATTTTTTTCAAGATTTTTTCAAAATACAAAAAAGGAAAATATAACATACAATTTTCAAGTACCATAAATAAAAATTATATTTATTTTTTCGACGAAATTACACTAGGTATATAACGGGTGATTTTTTTAAGCGTAGTTTTTTTTTAAATCGAACAAACACCCAAATTTACATCAAATATCCAAAAATGTTATCGTAATCGATAAATAGGGCCTTGCTATTTTCGTTTCAAAGACAACTTCATGTAAATGTTGTCCGCGGCTCCCTTTGAAATGGTCCATTCGGAAGGTCCAATTTTGCGTAATTTTTTCGAGCATTTCGGCTTCTGTTCCACGAACTACGCGTGTTATGTTATTCGTAAGGCTTCAGGCTTGTCCACATAGACCAACGACTTTACATAACCCCACAAGAAATAATCAAGAGGCTTTAGATCGCATGATCTTGGCGGCCAACTCACAGGTCCATTTCGTGAGATAAGCTGCTCACCACTTCAACATTTCCATTGTTTCACGAGCTGTGTGCCATGTGGCACCGTCTTGATGAAATCACATGTCAACTAGGTTCAACTCAGCCAACTGGGGCAACAAAAATTGTTGATTCACCAGGGCGATTATGACGACCATAATATGGTCGTAACAAACGGTGCACGTTTTTCACAGAGCCCCAATTTTTATAACAAAATTTCAATAATTTGCAATCGTTGCTTGTTAAATGGCAGAGTATACTGAAAACTTTTTACTTTGACAGATGACGTTTGGACGCCATTACTAACCAGTGCTGCCAACCTAAAAAACTTAACTCTTAAAAAATCACCCGTTACAATATACATACATAATACATAAATCACATGAATATCGAAAAAAAAAACTTTGGTTATAAATAAATGTCATCGCTGTTTAAAATTTTGGAGCAATTCGCTTCATTAACGCGCAAGAAATCCTTTGTAAAAATAAATCTTTCAACGGTTTCAGTTCCTAAACTATTACGAATTTTTGTTTATTTAAATTTACAGCAAAGAATATTCTTTCTATATTTACAGAGGAATGTTTAAGGAGGAGATTGTATAATTATGCATAAATATATCATATATATTTTATTCGCTGTTTTCACTCCTAAAAAATATAAAAAAAAACATGTTACCTACATTTTAATTCGTGTTTTTTTTTTATGAAAACGTTAATTCCACTCATAGTTATTATGGAAATAATAGTAGGTAAAATAAGAAAATAAAAAAATTCTTAATATCAAAAATTTTGAAATTTGATGAATTTGATGTAAAAAGTCTTGCACATTATTTTGGAGTTCAAACATCTTGAAAAAAGATATATCTTGTAATCTGGCATCACTGTATGTCAGATATTCCAATGCAAGTAGTGTTGCCATACAAATATTTTGACAAATCTGCAATGATGACAAGAAAAATCTGCAGTGAAGATTTCTATGGAAAAATCTTACTTCATAATTTTTTTTAAGTAGCAATAACAACAAGAAAAGAGCTGAATACGAAAATGATCTCATACAGCAAAAGTAAATGTGCAAAAAATTGTGCAATTCTTTTTTAAAAAGAACAAAATTTGTTATTGCGAATGCAGACAAAATCTGCAGCGCAGATTTTTGGTTGTTAAAAGTCTGCAGCTTGGTTGAAAATCAAGATACCAGTGCATTTGAAATTTTAGGGCTTATGGCAGAGATTTTGTTTTAACGACGTTAGTTGAAATATATGCTTTATAAGTATTGAACATTCCTTTTACTAACAATTTAATTTTGTTTTAGTTTAGGTAAGAGAATAAGACATCGGAAAATGACCTTCATTATCTTGTTTGTGCTGTTGAATCGTCTTTTCCAAATCGAAAATCGAATTAGATGCCGCTCAAAATGTTGCGCTCAAAATTACCGAAAATATCTGCATTTGACTGGCATAATCTCCACGTTTCTGCATTATAAAGCAGAACTGAGATAACCTAGGTCTAAAATGTATGGTCTCCGTCAATGGTGTCTCACCAGGGTGTGCAAGGTGACCATGATCACTGTGTAATAAATAATACTAACACACACAAATATGATATGCACAATTTCACAAGCCATAAAACCTCCATTACACAGCCTATACCATATTCATATTCATCCTTCCTAATTTTTCTTTCAAAAATTCTTTCATCGCTGAGAAAAAACAAATTCGCTGTTCACGTGTTCTGTTGATTTCATCAAATAAATTCATCCAACTCCAAATTTCTACAAAATTTTCATGCAAAATAAAGCAGTGCACGAAAGCCGATGAATGAATGAATGAACTTCGCTTTTCGTTTAAGTGGTTGCGCAGTATCGCGCCGTGCTTTTGATTTTGATTACGAAAGTTGCATTTTCTGTATTTAATTTTGAAAATAAAATAAGATATCAATAACATCAGAACAATGATTGAGAAAACAATAAATGGGTCGTGTTTTCAGGCAATTAATTGATATTTTTAAGAAAATATATATATTTTCAAGAATTGCACACCAGGCTTGTCAACTTGAAGGTTGAAACATAGCTTCGGACAAATTTATGTACCGAAAGAGTGGGACGGAGAAATAAACATTGGGACAAAGATTTAATTTTCCAACTGAAATAACAAATATTTTAGTACACCTTAAAATAACCTGAAAAATATGTTTTCCATAACCAAGGTTATTTGTGTACATTACTCCATTTTTTAGTTATTTGTTGAATTAAATTACCTTTCGGACTGAGAAATCATCGGGAAGGACATTGGGAAAGACAAATACTTTTTCCCAAATGTAGCGTGTTGGCAACCGTGTTGCACACTCATCTAAATAATTTACGCGACGCCACTGGTCTATATCTATTTCTTGACAAGGATGTACTATTCATTTTTTCATTCGGCCGAAGTAACAGCGATTGGCAAATTTGACTCATTGCTTAACTGTCGAGTATCGAGGTCCTCGTCCTCAACTACGTTATTGGTACCTACTGTACCGTTCTGTACGATTTTTTTAAGCTATGGCGTCTCTTATTGTTGACATCATTATAATAATTCGCTTCATCATTACTCATGTACGTATCGGTATCAGTGACAGCTCACCGTGATCGGTCAATAAAATCAATGAAAACCACAAACGCACTTGATGTACTATGGACTTTTTCTGGTGTGGGCTTACTGAAATTTTTTTTAAACTCACCTGGAAAAATATTGACGGCATTGCAAGTTATAGCAACAAGTGGAAGAGTTTAGTACTACCCAATTATGCATACATTTATATTTGACATTGCTATAGCATAATTATAACTACTAGTATCGCCTGCGGTCGAAATTCCACCATTTCTGTCTGAATATAAACTAATGAAAGGCAACTTGTTTTTTACATAATTTATTTATTTTTTATTTTAATTTATTTCCAAACTAAAATTTTATTTTTTCGATTTTCCAAATAAACACTGAAATTGCGCTTCGACATGAAATTAAAACTGCAATTGAACGCAATTCAACGAAGCGAATGGAAGAATATATCTATAACGTGAACATGAACACGGACTTTTAGTGAACATAAATCCAAAATATCATTTTTGATTCCAGTCAAATTCAAACATAACATATCCGAAGAAATGGGTAGGTACTTGTTGGGTATTGGAGAAAAGAATATAAGTTGGTGTGGGAAAGAGAATAAAGATTGAATATACTTTCGTTTATTTTTTTTTTTTCAAGTTAAATTCCAAGATTTATGTTCACACTTCGTGCTTTAGTGCTACGATCGTAGCAAAGTGGCAGCGCTGCAGATTATATGGAAACAAAGCGTTCATTGTGCTGCGGCTGCCACACAAAATACAGCTTCAGGCGTTGAATCGACTTTAGATCGTAAATATCGTAAAGTTCAACGCGACGCCTGAGTAGAGCAGCGTTGCCAGTTTGGGGGTTTTCCCCCCAAATTTAGTTTTTTCTTGGTCGACGGGAGAAAATCTGGGGGTTTTTAAAATTCTGCTTTATTTGTATTTCGTTATAAAATCCTTTTTGGTAACCTAAAAATGAGCTTTCGCAGAAAAATGAAATTTATAGGCATTCGGTGAACGTAAGAAACGCTGAGTAACATATTCTTAAGTATATGTACTTAGCGTAGAGATTCTTCGTTCTGTTCACAACTAAATTCAAAATTGAGCAAAATTGATTAACAAAACACTTTTTGCAAAAGAAGTTAGTGCCAGTTTCATAAGGAAAAGTTAAAAAAAGGCATAAAATTCTAGATCCCTTCCATTCGTTCCAAAAGTGAAAAACGTACACAAAACGAATGCATGTAAGAAGCTTGGCCTAGGGCCTCCACGGATCTGTTGCGCCAACTATTTATTTATTCTTAAGTTGTACATAAGACTTGTTTAAAAAAATAATGACAAAATGTTGGAAATCTGGGGGTTTTCCAGATTCATCTGGGGGAAATATTTTGACGGTCTGGGAACGCCGGAGTAGAGCTACTCTCTTGTCTCTACTACCACGCGCTTTTGACAACTTTGGAATTTCGAATTGTTCGATTTGAGGTCATGGAGCGTGTCGTGTATTTAGAGTGGCACAGATCCGCTAATGTTTATCACACACAACTTTCAAAGAGTTTTTTTTTGATTTTTTTCAATGCAAATTAATCAATTCAGTGTGTGTAAATGAGGAATACCATTTTTTTTTTTTTTTTAGAGAAACTACTAATTTCCTTAGGGCGGGTCTGTTCGCAGCTGGTTAAAGCCTTGGTTAGGTAACAACCAGCAGCGTCGCGTGAATTATTTAGATGGGTGTGCAAATTCTTTAAAATTATATATTTTTTAGAAATATCAATTAATTGCCTGAAAACACGTCCCATTTATTGTTTTCTCAATCATTGTTTTGCTGTTTTTGATATCTTATTTTGTTTTAAAAATAAAATATAGAAAAATAAAACTTTCGCATACAAAATCAAAAGCACCGCACGAAACTGCAACCCCAATCCCCAACCACTTAAACGAAAAGCTAAGTTCAACCATTCATTCATCGGCTTTCGTGCACAGCTTTTATTTGCACGAGTTCCGATGTAATACATTGTGTATTTGACTTGTGACGCTTTACGGAAACAGAACAGAACAGATGCAAAAGAAGAGAAAATGAATACAGCCCGTGCACAGAAAACCTTCGCACGAGTTCACTACAAGTTCATCAAAGTAAATCGATTTAAGTACGGTGGCGTGCGGGTGACGAATGACGATGGGGATGAATACTGGAGAAATCTATAGGGATAGGGATATAGTTTGGAGTTGGATGAATTTATTTGATGAAATCAATAGAATGGTGCACAGCGAGTTTTTGTACGAGTTAATTTTTTTTTTCTCAGCGGTGAAGGCATTTTGAAAGAAGATTTATAATTTATAAAGGATGAATAATGAATAGGTATGGTGTAGGCTGTAGCTGTTGGCTGTGTTATGGAGGTTTTATGGGTTATGGACTTGTGCATATCATTATTTGTGTGTAATTATTATTACACAGTGTTTGATGAGGGACTTTTTTTCCGTTAGATCAGGGTGTGCAATGCACACCTTGCACACCCTGACGAGACGCCACTGGTAACAACAGATTTAGGTTAACCCATGATTATAAATCAGTGATAATCAATGAGTGTCTGTTGACCGATTTTTCACTTCGGTCACCAAACCATAGCTTTGCAGCAAATCTTTCCATTTTTCCCGTTTATTTGTCATTTAGTAATTGACCGAATCCATGGTTATATTTTTTGTTTTTCGGGTCCGTTTGTTTATTTATTTTATTTAGGTAGGTATTTTATTAATGTATTTATTTTAAGTAAACTTAGGCGGCTCTCCCACTGAAGCAACAAGCAACAAGCAACAACTGGCAATAGGAAACATGCGATATTATCGCTAACAGTTATTTTACATTGAATCAAATTAGACGTCTCACATTAAAGCAACTCAATATCGGTTGAACGAAAAATGTTGCTGATTGCGGCAACATTATTGCTGGCGATACACAGCGCATGTTGAAAAGCGATATATATCGCGTCGTTCTATCAATATTTGCGAGTAGTGAGTGCAGTGATAGTACATGTAGGTAAAAAAAATGACGCCGTAGGCAAAAAGGGACAGATTTGTAACGTAGGTATTTTTTTCGGATGAAACATTTTCATCTTATTTTTAAGTAAATTGATTTGCTCAGTCAAAAAATGTTTATTATTTTTGTTTGTCTATTATATTTTGCTCTTACATTCGTCGATATTAGCTAAGGAATGAAATGGGATGACATAACTTGAAGAGTCAACAAATAGGAAAAATTAATTTGTGGTTGAAATTGAGTATGAGAAGTTTGATTCGATTTTATTCATGTATAATAAAATAGGTATATAGAGAGTTCGTATTGAAAATTATTCGACGGTGTAGGGAAAAGTAGGGACTTTCTTTGTGTACTGTAAGGATTTTTCCTGTGTTTTCTGTACTATCACTGAGTGAGTGACAGGTCGCTAGAAATACTGTTGCTTCAATGTGAGAATAGGTTAAAATAAAAGTTGCGTGTTGCTTATTGCTTGTTGCCTCAGTGGGAGAGCCGCCTTAATAAACACAAAAATGAATGTCATAACAAATTATACAGGAATTTTTTAAGAGCTAAAGAGTGAAACTTTGTATTTGTTAGTCAATGATTTTTTGAGAACAAAACCGAAATAAAGCCAAAACCAATAAAATTTATTACAAATTAACAGGCCACCATGTAAATTTATTCAACGACAATCGCAATTTTCTCGTTCTCTAAATATTTTTCTTAACGCGTGTGCTTTATCTCAATTTATGAAAACTGTCATCGGCCAAAAATTGTTGAAAATAATCTTACTTCATCCTTTTATTTTGGCGTGGTGTGTATTCAATATAAATATGTGTCAGTTGAAGACCTCAACGAAACCGATATGAACGATTTTATTGGTTCACTCCATCTTGCGTTATAAATATTCCTTCGTTCTACTATTTGCATGTTCAAACGTTTTTGTATATCAGCAAAGTCAAAATGACCTACGTAGTCCTTAAAAAATCTTGAACAAACGAAATTACAGAAAATCAGTGGTTAAATCTCATTAACCGCTCAAAATCGGCTGGTTATCGATTTCACTTGTGAACTTACCAAACTACTGATTCTCTGCTTAATATTTTGCTGAACAAACGCATTTGATGTTTACCAGCTGGAATAAGCGATGAATAAAGATAACCAAGATTGAAGAAACCGGGCCTTAGACTTTTTTGGAGAAAAAATATTAATCAAGGGTTTTCCACCCGTATTAAAGTTGTTTTTTTGCTTTGATATAATATTGTTAAATATGATTTTCGTGTATTCTGTAGAAACGTTTTTCAAGTCGTGCATAAAAATTACAGCTTAAAGAAAAAGGGAAGTATACTTGAAATTTTAATTCTGCTCTAAATTTTTATTTTTCAGCCAAAAAACAAACCGAACTTTTAGTCAGAATTTCGTTTTACAAAATTGTTACTCGCGCGCTTTGGCATATAAAATCGTAAAATTTATATAAAGCGTGTCCGACCGACCCCACCCCACCCGCAAGCGGATTCCTCTTATCCTTGTAAGAATAATATTTGCTGTTTTGTCCCGGGGAGTTGACTCGATCCACAGTCCATTCACATCTGTGATAAATATAATTATCGAATCCGCCGGAAAGTTGTCTTTTAATTATCAAATTATCAATACCCACCAGGTCCCTCCTTTATTTATCATAAACTCATTACTCACCCCTGAGTCCGGTCTTACAAGCCGCCGGAAGAACAACATTGCCGACCCAATTTTGTAGATCACAATAGTTAATTTTTTGTAGTACATAGTTAAGGATTTATTAACCAGTAACCCGGACAAATTGACACAGAATCGGGCCCTAAGGACACGATTCATGAGATTTCTCCCCAAATTGAGATTAAAAAAGCAAAACAGAGATATCTAACTAGCACTTGTCAAACGCTTGCATATTGTCAGACTGACTTGGAGGAGGGTGACACTAGTTGTTTTACTTTACTTTCGCTGAGATAGGATGTTTGTTTTAAGTCCTACAACAAAAACAAACAAAAATGGACCAATCTTCAGAATTTTATATTTCTGTCGGTGTAGCAGGTAGAATCTTTATTTTTGCATGGACCGAAGTGGAAAAAACCGGGGCGTCCAATAAAAATAAAAGAAGAAAAAAAAAAAAAAAAACTCCGGATTGACGTAAGTTTTATCGTGTTCTCCAGGAAAAGGTGGAAAACCCTGGCGAATGGGACCCTAGCACACGTTCAACACCGAATTGTGAATTGGGCATGCCCCTAAATTAATTTCTTACAATTGCTCACTTTTAGGGGCAGGTAAATTGCATACCCTTATGGGTAAATGATTCTATCCAACGGAAACAGGTTCTAATATATGATGATTTATATTTGAATACGTTAGTTACTATGGTAATTTATGGCGGCGACAAATTGATTGTCAACAAAATTATTAATTACCTGTTTTGTATGGGGATATCATAACTTAATTTTAACAGGCTTAATGGCGACATACACCCACGATTTTGGGTTTGTGCACATCTACGGCACAGTACCTTCAAAATAACATAAGTTTCATTCTCCTCATTTCATATTAAATACTAAAAAAGCGTACGGAAAGAAAAATGTTCACGTATTAATATAATGATATTTAATAATTAATAATAATAGCTACGAGTGATTCTTTCTTATCAACCTACTGTTATAATTATAACAAAGCAATATTAATATAACTTTTCTAATCAAAAAAAAAAAAAAAAAAAAAAAAAAAAAAAAAAAACACCTCAACCTTCTAATGAATTTGTAGTTAGTTACCACAAGTCTCTTGAATATGGAACGTTGGCAAAATTCGGTGGCGGTCGTAACTGGCGCAAGCAGTGGAATTGGTGAAGCAATTGCCAAAGATCTAGTCACGGCGGGACTGCGTGTTGTCGCGTTGGGTCGCCGTCAAGAACGTCTCGAAGAAAACCGACTAAAGTTGCCGAAAGATCTGCAAGCCCGCTTTTATATAAGAAAGTGTGATGTTTCGATTGAAGCCGATGTGAAGGCTACCTTCGAGTGGATCGAACACACTCTGGGCGGCATTGATATTCTTGTTAGCAATGCGGGAGTTATACGAAATGGAAATTTGGTCGACATGGACACCTCACTGATTGATGAAGTTCTAAATACAAACGTTAAGGGTTTAATTTACTGTACCCAAGCGGCCTTCAAGAGCATGAAGCAAAGGAACTTCGCTGGACACATTGTTCACATTAACAGCATTGCAGGACACAAGGTCGTAATGATAGGAGATGTCACCTATAATATGTATTCACCATCGAAATTTGCTGTAACTGCGATCAACGAAACTTTACGCAATGAGCTGAGGAATTTGGGAACAAAGATTAAGACAACCGTGAGTGCGGGTGCTTGTTTTTAAATGTTTTTAGTATTGCAATACTTCCTTTTACAGAGCATTAGTCCTGGAATAGTTCGGAATATCCAGGAAGCCAGGAATATCCAAGGAGTTTACAAATTCAGTTGGATAGTTGGTTGCCAATAGATTTGAATGAATCTGATCCTGAATTAGAAAGTTTTTTATTCTCAGCCGCTGCAATTACTCGCTTACTCAACCATTCATTATTTTTGTGGTTAGATAAAATTGAGACAAAATTGCAAAAATTCGAAGGAAATAAAATCAATCCACTTAATTCTTCGACGACCATTACCGATAGTCAGCAATCGCTCCGAAAAATCTGGAGCAGATTGATCGTTCAGCAATGCAACTCTCATGTTTGCTGTCAGCTGATGTTTCTCACATAGCGCCACAGATTTCATGATTTGAGGCAAGCAAAGTCGAATCTCTTACGAACAATACATTCATTTGAACTAATGTGTCTAATCCAAGCCAATCATATTCAAAAGTAATATTAAATACAATAGTAATAAAATAAGAATAACATTGTCGATGTTTTTCAATCAAATTGCAATGATTTACGTGTCGGTCAACCTTCCGCTTTTTCACTGAAGTGCTTTATTGTACACAACATTTTTTGTTCTATTAGATATATGTATAGTGCGTACACGTACACAGTGTTGGCAAAAAAAGTAATCCGATTACTGATTACTGATTACTGATTTTGTAATCAGTAATCGAATTACTGATTTTGTAATCAGTAATCGATTACTGATTACCAGCAGCGTCGCGTGAATTATTTAGATGGGTGTGCAAATTCTTTAAAATTATACATTTTTTAGAAATATCAATTAATTGCCTGAAAACACGTCCCATTTATTGTTTTCTCAATCATTGTTTTGCTGTTTTTGATATCTTATTTTGTTTTCAAAATAAAATATAGAAAAATAAAACTTTCGCATACAAAATCAAAAGCACCGCACGAAACTGCAACCCCAATTCCCAACCACTTATACGAAAAGCTAAGTTCAACCATTCATTCATCGGCTTTCGTGCACAGCTTTTATTTGCACGAGTATCGATGTAATACATTGTGTATTTGACATGATGACGCTTTACGGAAACAAAACAGAACAGATGCAAAAGAAGAGAAAATGAATACAGCCCGTGCACAGAAAACCTTCGCACGAGTTCACTACAAGTTCATCAAAGTAAAGCGATTTAAGTACGGTGGCGTGCGGGTGACGAATGACGATGGGGATGAATACTGGAGAAATCTTGTACCTACATATAGGGATATAGTTTGGAGTTGGATGAATTTATTTGATGAAATCAAAAGAATGGTGCACAGTAAGGTATATAGGTATATACCTTGGGTGCACAGCGAGTTTTTGTACGAGTTAATTTGTTTTTCTCAGCGGTGAAGGAATTTTGAAAGAAGATTTATAATTTATAAAGGATGAATATAAATAGGTATGGTGTAGGCTGTAGCTGTTGGCTGTGTTATGGAGGTTTTATGGGTTATGGAATTGTGCATATCATTATTTGTGTGTAATTATTATTACACAGTGTTTGATGAGGGACTTATTTTCGTTAGATCAGGGTGTGCAATGCACACCTTGCACACCCTGACGAGACGCCACTGCTGATTACAGTAATCAGTAATCCGATTACTGATTACTGTAATCAGTAATCGATTACTGATTACAGTCAAATTACATTTTTTTGATTACATTTGTTTTTTTTTTAATAGTTTGTGGAACCAACAGAAACCATATAAAACAATAGAAATTTGTTTAAAATTTTATTATAAAACTCACAAAATTAATATTAAAAGAATTTTAAGATTATGTAACATAAAAGTACCTAATTCATAAATTAAAAAAAAAAAAAAACATACTACATAATTTAAAAGTAACATGAAACTTAGAAAAATAAATCAAAAGCAAAATAATATAGGTATATTTATGTACGTTATTTTTTACAATATTTTAAATTAGATTTCATAACAACCCGTTCTTCAAATACCTCATCTGACTGTCTGTGTGACTTTGGTGAGTTATGCATGGTTGCATATGAAAACATTCTCTCGACAGACCCTGAGGATGGCATCGGTGTGTTATATTTCATGAAAACACTTTTTAGCTCAGGATAACGATGCAAAAGGGATACGTCACGGCTTTTTTCGGTGAAATAGTTCTTTATTATCAGGTCTGCCTTTCTTTTGAAGTTGATTGGTTGGTCCTCGCTCCCTGAGTCGGAGTTAAAATCAAAATAGTCATCATCCTTCTCCTCAGGGTTCTCTTTGTCGTTTTGCTGGTCTTCTTGGTTTTCTTAATTTTCAGATAGCTCTTTGCTCAAAGCTGATTTGATCCAAGTAAGGCACTTTTTTTCCGTAGCCGAATCAATGCACGAAAACCATTTGTTTTTAAAACGTGGATAGGAAAGTGATGCATTTGCGGCATATTTCGCTGTCTCATTTGAAAAGTTTAAAAACTGTTCAAACCTGAACTCAAGTCTTTCTAAATATTTGTTCGCCAAGGGCTTACAATATTTAAAGCTTTGTTTGAAAAGTTTTTGTAGTTTTTGTCTCAAAGCAAGTAGGTATGGTATAACAATTCCGTAGAAGGACTCATCGGCCTGAAGTATGTCAATTGCTTTTGCTATTGGATCAGCACACTGCACGAATTCCTTGATGTAATCAAAATCTGCTTCTCTGATCGGGTTTCTTACTTCAAGAGCTCGGACAAGTTGTGAGTTTTTTTTTTTTGATTTTGATAATATTTTTTAGAGCATCATAAAGACTGTTCCATCTTGTTGCTCCTGGACGTGATAGAGTGTGGCCGAGAATTTCTTGAATAATTTCAGCTGATTTAGGTCTTCCGGCTGCGTTCCATAGCTCATTGCATTTCGCCATAACATCTGTATGTGTTTTTCCCAAAATAGTTGATCTGTTCCGCTTTCCGCACAATATTATAAAAAAACAAAATGTAATCAAAAAAAATGTAATTTGATTACTAATTACTGATTACTGATTACAAATGTAATCAGGATTACTGATTACAAATGTAATCTGATTACTTGTAATCAGATTACTTGTAATCGATTACTTTTGTAATCGATTACGTAATCGATTACTTGAAGTAATCGATTACTGCCAACACTGCGGACGTACATAGCGGGAGGTTTGCCAACACGTGGCTCGCCACATACAATTGACCATGAAATGTCGTTTTCCATTGGGATAAAAAATCAATATTTTTTTTAGGTCTAATTTATTTTTCATGTTCCATTGGGCAAAAAATCTATCTTTTTTCGATTCGAATCACTGTTTGCAGTTATCGATAATTTTCAAGATTTACACATACTACGACAATAACCACTATACTTTGGACAGGTGTTTTACGTCATTTTAAGAAGTTGTCTTTCAAGATAAATACGCAAAGTTTCGTGAAAACCAAAATAACGAAATACTCGTACATAAATAATTAATAGCTATGGATATGATTTCGGAGAATTATTATCTTCTCGTCATATGAATATTACAAATCACCAAAAATACTTAATTTGTATCTGCAACAGGGGAAACATTTTTCAAGTCGATTTCCATAACAGCTGATATTTTTGACAAGTAACGCACTAATTTACAAAAGCAGATCAATTTCGTTGCATGTTCCATGAGCAGCGTAAAATCTGAAAATGAATTTTCTTCAATTTTTTTCTTCTTCTTGTTCGGGCGGAAACCAGTCCGAATTGGTGTAAACCATTGACATCGGTTCAGGTGTTCTTGACAAGGTTAGTAACTATCGTCACTCGCTCCATACAAAATGTGTGGGAAAATTCGTTTTCTTCATAAATTTTGTTTTTCGGGGATTTTTCGGGAATTTTCTTTGAATTTTCTTCTTGTTTGGCTGGAGATCAGTCCGAATTGTTCCGAATCATCGAAATCTGTCCAGGCTTTCTTGAGTTATAAGATTAGATACTAACATCACTTTCTTTTATATATATAGATAGTAGGTAGCTTTAGTTTAGTTTAATTATTTTTTATCATCACAAGACATCTACCTACGTATTGTAAAAGATCGGTAAATTGGATACAAAAAAAAGAAGAAAGAACTATAAGATCAGGGCAACAAGGTCCGTGTTACACACATGACGACTCTCACAATCGTTCATTTTGTGTAATACTTTATTTTACAATTTTACTCCGAGTCCGAACGGATAACTGAAAAGCTCTTTTATGACAGGTATGCCTTCGGATGTTTGAAAGACGATCGCGAGAGGTGACGCAGCGGAACAAACCTTAAGATATAATTTGTGCTATTCCAGGGATCGAACCAGAAACCCCTCCGTCATCCGTCAGTAGTCCAAGAGACTAACCACAGGGCCAAAGTGCTGTGCAGGATAGCAAGAGATTTTATATTAACTAGCCTACTTATACCTTATAGGAATGCCAAAGCATTTGAAAATTTATCAAAAGAATACACAATTGAAACCGCTGTTAAACTTGTGGAACAATTTCTTTTTAAAGACTGTGATTCATTGGGAGTTCAAAAAGAATTGAAATATGTTCGCTTATGTTCCGAGTATTTCTGATTTTGCGTCTGCCAAGCAGCGTTGCCAGACGGTAAAAATATGCCCCCCCCCCGGATAAATCTGAAAAACCACCAGATTTGGTTATTTTTTCTTAAAAAAAAAAACCCTCAACTTTAGTCCAACATCTTTGAAAAAACAATTCATTTTCACTGCAAATATAGTTTTGGAGGATCGATCTATTATTTCACAAGATTTTAAAAAAACACCCACATTATTATTTTATCATCGAATCTCATGCTCAATTTTGAATCATTTGGTTGTGGACAGAACAGAACAAAGGATCTCCAAGCTACCTCATTGTTAGGTTTAAGTTACTCAGCGTTTCTTACGTTCGCAGAATGCCTATTATTTTAATTTTTCTATGGAGGCGCATTTTAAGGTTACCAAAAAGGATTAAATAACGAAATAAAAATAAAACAACATTTAAAAAAAAACCGCAGATTTCACCCTAAACAATTTCTACCCCCAGATTTCGCCCCGTCGAAAAAAAAAAACCCTAGATCTGGGGCGAAAAACAATGTTGCAAAAAGGCTTACTTTTATACTGATTTCTGTACTATTTGACTTTCCCGAGTACGGAAATACCACTTCTCAGTTTGGAGTACTTTTGTACTTTTTTGAATTTTTGAAATAAATCGAACATAGCTATATTATTTCTCTAACGGCCATATTATTCACTCAAAAAATTAAGCCCAAGTGCATAATATTCATAATATTCAGTCATTAAACCCAAACATAAACTAATTTTTTTTTTTTAAATATATCGGCGTTTAATCCGATGAAATTTAAACTGCACTGCGGTGACCAGTTTACGGTCCGTTTGCTGATACTACCAGTGTTGCCGCAAGCTTTTTTAAAAGTGTAACAATTTTGTTCAAAAAGTGTAACAAATGGATAAAAAATGTAACAAATTGGAAAAAAAATTGTAATAATAAAGTGTAAATTCAGAAACGCCAAACATTTGCGCAGTGTTGCGGCATCACTGCTTATTTGCTATGCTGATGCGATGCACAGTTTATGCTGATGCGTTGGTGATTGAATGTTTCGTTTGAGTTTTAGAACGCATTGATTGTGAAAAAAAATGATATAAAAAGTTCAACAAAAACTTATAAATGTGTCTTTCAAAAGCATAGTAATCTATACATAAAAATGTTTATTTACTTATTTTTCTTTCACCTCCGGCATTTTGCTCACTTTTTTGCCCGCGAATCAACAGCGCATCAGGTATTTCTGTGATGCTTTTTTGCGTTATGTTTGCGCATCAGTTTGATCAACTTTGCAATAATGAACACTTGACGTTGAAAGTGATGCCAAAAGTTTGCATTAATGAACATTTTGCAAAGCATCATGATGCTAGTGATGCGTTACTGAATTTATACAAAATCATCGTTTTTCAACTCAAAATTTTTTTTATTAGGAACTCTATCACATTTAAAAAAAAGCCCTTCTTTGACCTACCTGTCCATTTTGTGTTTAACAAATAAAAAAAAAAAAAAAAATTATTTACCATCGAAGTAGATTTCAATTTCTATTTCACAAACTTTATTTACCTCGAGATGTAGAACATTCTCAACGGCAACGCGGCGAGACAGAAAAATATTGATGTATTTTCTCGTTTCCTCCCATTCCCATATCCCATTCCCACCCGCAGTTTAACGTTTTGCACAACTTTCGCTCTGTGTAGACAAACAAATACAGTGACAAAAATTGGTAGAAGTTTGCTCGAAAGAAAAAAGTGCTGCCAGTTCGACTTTTCAATATTTTTAATGAGAAAAACAAAAAGGAATTTTAATGGGAAAAATTGTAACAAAGCGAAAAAGAAAGTAACATTGTAACAAAATTATAAAATAATTGAAAAGTGTAACACTTTTGTTACACTTGTAACATTGTGGCAACGCTGGATACTACTCATAGCGATTTAAGTTCTACTTGTACCTTATGGGGCTAGTTTTTCTATGTCATAAACTGTCACATAATGTATTGAAGTTAAACTTCAAATCCGTATGAGTATAGTATCAGAAAACGGGCCAAAGTATTTTATCTCGGGTTAAAACTCAATTTCATAATATTGACATTTCTTCGTTCAGGAAACAAGTGAAAGGGAAAATAGTAAAATGTAGCAGGAAGCTAAAAAAATGGATTTCATTTGTAAAGTGGATGAAATTTTGATTGCTTCGTCGTTGGAAGTGGAATTTATTCCAGAGCTGATGGAACAGTAGATGGTAAAATCAACATCGTCTTCGCCTTCCGCTATATCAAATGCACAAGCGGGCTAGGGCTTGAGTCAATGATTACGATATCGAGGATTTCCGGAAATATTTCTGGCTAAAAAAAGAGTCATATTGGAGGCTAAATTCATAACTAATACACTAAAAATGAAATTCAGCACACAGCAAATCAAATCAATTGCCAAGTGACAAACAACAAAGAAGAGATGTATTTTTATGTAAAATTTAACATAACGTTGGTTTAAATTGAGCGAAAACTGGTTTAAATTCCGCGTTTAAACGCGTCTATCCAACGGGTCTAATGCATGTTTTTGAGTGAATTTTATAAAATGTAAACTTAAATCATCGGGTTAAAAAAATACGGATTGTAAACAATACGAGTGTAAAATTAGTTTGAATCTAATTTACACTCGGAGTAAATAGTACCATATGGCCGTTAGATTCAATAAAATATGTTTTTTTTTTTACTTGAATGCAATATTTTTGTTATGGCATTTAAAAAAAAAAGGTAACATTTTTTTACGTTTCAGTACTATTTCTTTTCAGTTTTTAGTACAATTGAGAAAAGTCGATTTGCATCACTGGCGAAAACCTCCAAACTGGTAACGCTGCTCCCATCCCAAGAGCTAGTTGTCTGTTTCAAAGCAAGGAAAGAGCTTCTAACTTCTCTAAGATTGCGTTTATTTATACTTTAAATAAATAATATTGTATATAGTAAAAGTATTGGCGCAAAGAAAGTAGTAAAAAATAATTCGATTGCGCTTTTCAATTAGAATATAAATATCTTTCACTAATCATTGCGCAATCGGTTGAAATTGAATTGCAAATCATTTCAATGCCACTTGGAAGCCATTTTATTTATTTATTTATTTCTTCATCAAATTAGAACATTCACTGCTCTAGATAGATTACTTAATACAAAATTTAAATACTTAAATACTACCACCAAAGCCTAAAGTTAAAATTAATTTATTCTTAAATGAGTCTCTACTAAGATCAAACTCGAACAAACTACTATAATTATTAGATTCTCTTAAGCATCTGGTAACTGGTTCATTACAACCATAGTTAACTCTATGATATGGAACATAAAATAAAAAGCGATTTCTAAGCACTCTAGATGGAGCATAAAAACCAACTAAAGATAAAAGAAAAGGGCAGTCGATATGGTTGTTTATCAAATCCCGAATAAACATAAGTGAAAAATATTGCCTACGCTTAAAAAGAGGTAAAATACCCAGTAATTTGCATCTTGTCTCATACGATGGCATTTCGATATTCCAGCGTAATCTACGAACGGCAACTCTAGTAAAACGTTTTTGAATCTTCTCAATTCTACTGGAATGTACTTCGTAAAATGGATTCCATACTATACTACAGTATTCAAGATTAGACCTAACAAAAGCAAAGAATAGACATTTAAGAGTATGCGGATCATGAAAGTCTTTAGAATTCCGCAATATAAAACCCAGCATAGAATTACTTTTAGCAACCAGAAAGTCAATATGCTTACAGAAATCAAGTTTTTTGTCAAATATGACTCCCAGGTCTTTTTTAGAGGAGATAACAGACAGAGGGATATTATCGATCCTGTACGTGTATGATACTGGGGAGAGGTTACGACAAAATGACATGCTTTGACATTTAGAGACATTAAGGCGAAGGTGATTATTATGACACCACAAAGAAAGTCTCTTAAGATCTTCCTGCAAAAGTATGCAGTCATGTTCAGACTGAATATGCCGGAACACTTTTACATCATCAGCAAACATCAGACATTTTGAATTCAAAAAGAGATCAGGTATGTCGTTAACAAATAAAAGGAAAAGTAAAGGGCCCAAGTGACTACCCTGAGGCACTCCGGAGGTGACAAAAACTGGTGATGAAAGTACATCCTTTATACGAACATACTGAATGCGATCCGTGAGATAGGAGCGAATCCATTCTAGAAAGTTGGAATGAAATCCCAATCTCTTAAGTTTTGAAATTAAAGCATGGTGATTAACGCTGTCAAAAGCTTTGGCAAAGTCGGTATAAACTACATCACATTGTAAACCTTTCTCAAGGTTATTCATCACCATGTTACAAAATTTTTGTCCAAATTTGATCGAACTACGCCTCTGTCGTTTTGCAGGCTAATCTTATTATGTGTATGGAATCTTCCAGAGCCTAAAGTGCTATATTCACATTTTTATTTATCTTTGTGATAATCAGAAGAATATAATAATTCATAATCTTTGAAGAGCTAAAGTGCCACACTAGCTCAAGGCTCGCTTGCACTTCAAAATGAAAGAAGAGATTACAAAAAATGTTGGCAAGATGATGAGCCATTTGTTAATCCATAGAACATAAATTATATTTCGTTAATAGGTATCTACAAAAACGTTTCACCTACAGGTTTAACAGTGATTTCGTGGATCTGCACATGCGGTGGTGTCGATATGGCAAACAAGACAGCTTGTGAAATATCTTCCGCATTCAAGACACTCTCTTTAAGACTGTCGTAGAATTTCTCTGACAAGATTTCAGTTCGAGTTGCACCAGGACTGATGCTCTAAAACAAACAAAGATTAGTTTTAGATAAATACAAATATTTCAAGCCAATTTCCCACTCACGGTTGTCTTAATCTTTGTTCCCAAATTCCTCAGCTCATTCCGGAACGTTTCGTTGATCGCAGTTACAGCAAACTTGGATGGTGAATAAATATTAGAGCCGGCACCTTCCACCGCCTTGACCACGTGTCCTCCAATGCTGTTAATGTGAATAATGTGGCCAGCGAAGTTCCTCTCCTTCATGCTCTTGAAAGCCGCCTGACTACAGTAAATTAAACCCATAACGTTTGTATTTAGAACCTCATCAATCAGTGATGTTTCCATGTCAATTAAATTGCCTGGACGGTTAACTCCGGCATTGTTTACTAGAATATCAACACCACCCAGGGTAGTTATGATCCATTCAAATGTCGCCTTGACATCAGATTCATTTGAAACATCGCACTTTTTCACATAAAAGTGGTCTTGCAGATCTTTCGATAACTTCAATCGATTCTCATCCAAACGCTCTTGACGACGACCCAACGCGACAACACGCAGTCCCGCCGTGACTAGATCTTTAGCAATTGCTTCACCAATTCCACTACTTGCGCCAGTTACGACCGCCACCGAATTTTGCCAACGATCCATGATTGACTAACTAACACGAACAACTGAAAAAGCATTTCGAAGTTCGAATCGAAGTTGCCTGTGGCAGTGCTTCAGCTTATATATTTTATATTTATTATAGTATTGGGCAGTGCTGCCGCTGGAAATTTAAAAAAGAGGACGAAAAAGAGGCCTTAAACTGAAAAAGGGGCCATTTTGATCATTTTGTAAGAAGTGGAAATTTCACGAAATGGAAATTTGGTCGACATGGACACCTCACTGATTGATGAAGTTCTAAGTACAAACGTAAGGCTGAAGGAAATAAGGCCCCAAATAGATAATGAAATAAGACCCCAAATTTGGGGTGTTATTTCGTAATGAAATAACATCCCAATTTCAAATATGAAATAAGGCCCCACTGCGATGAAATAAGGCCCCGAAATAAAAAGAAATAAGCCCCAAATTTGTGGTTTATTTCATTATGAAATTAAAAATAATGAAAACTACTTTTCATTTAATATTGTTGATATTGGATAAACTAGTTTAGATTAAAGGAACTTTTTATATACTCAACCTCGCACCCACCCCGCAATATAACAGGAAACCCAAGCAGGGGGGTTGCAGGGGGGCAGCATGGCCCCCCATACGCAGACCACATCGGAAGGGTAAAAATTAATAATAAAAAAATAATTTTGGGCACATTATTAAATCATATTAAATTCTTATTTAAATCTAATTATTCGGATAATTACTTTGTATTTAAAATTACATAATCTAAAATCTTGTCTATTTCTTAATTGATAGGGTTGTGAATCTCCTACGTATCTCAAGTATTTTCGCATATACTTCGGAAGCATTTTTTTTAAATACAAAACACAATATATTTACAAGAATTCTTTGTTTTACATTTAACCATAAAAGCATATCCAACATTAGTCTAACAGAAGTACAACGATTGCACTTAATAATTCTTCTCATAGCTCTATTTTGTAACCATTATAACTTTAGCAACGACGTACCACAACAAAGGTATAAAATAGACGAACAATATTCAAAATGGGGCTTATACCATGTTCCCACCAACGTGATTTAGCCGAAGTGATTTATAAATCACGAAACGCGTACCCACCGAACTTTAAGTGATTAAGTGTGACATTTACGCCAACTTTGCCATTTCAGTGATGGGACTTCTAACACTTAAGTGGTGTTTCAACCAGAGACAATACTGAGACCCCCAACTTCGGCCGATTTCCCGTTACCTTGTCTACAAGCAATACTTGTACGAAGTGTACACAATTTAGTGCGGTAGTATTGATACATAGAAATTCGTATTGACAAATGTCACGAAACTTCAACACACCAACACACCCTCAAAAAATATCAACAACTTCCGGTGACTTCCGGTGTCGGCAAAGTTGTTTTCAGCGTTCATAGAATTTTTTCCGTTAAATTTGAAATTATTCGTTACTCGTGAATAGTATTTTATTTTAGGAATAAGTACACTTTTTCTGAAAATATTTATGAAAAATGATTACTGAAGAATGGTTGTAGGAAAATAAAAACATTTTGAGCAATTTTTCTTCAGTTATTTAAGAAAAATTTACTCGTGAAATCGAAGTTAATGTTATTCAAAAACGGAAAATACACAACAATGTTTGTCCTAATATGTTTCTAGTATATTAAACAACTCATTTAGATAGTATTATTAACCAAACAAATTATATTAATCGACTCTTAAAAAATTTATAATAATCAACCAATAGCATTCATCCCCCATCGTTGGTAGCGGTTGGCAGCATTGAAATTATATTTTCTGTATGTTTTTACGTGCCACACGGATTCTAAATTGACATAACAACGATAGGGCACAAAATGGCGAATTTGAAAAAAAAACTGAGGGGGCCAGCGGCAAGAGGATTGTGAGTTGGGGGTCTCAGTATTGTCTCTGGTTTCAACCACTTTTTACATTTTCGAAAATTCTACCAACCTGAACTCGGAATCTACCACCTTTTAACAAAGCTATTCGCTAATAATATTTATTTTCCATCATTAAATTGAAAATTGTATACCTACTATACCTACTGCTACTCGCCTTACTTTTACCCATACACACTCAGCTATCAGTATTTTTCTCGAAGAATTGCATCAGCAAAAACTTCCAGTCCAGTATACACCATTTACTGCGCCATTACTTCATTATTTGACTGTATTAGTGCGAGGGTGTTTTGCTAAGTTTTGATATTTTGTATTTAATGATGAGTTGGATCTATGCAATTTTTTCTGTAGTGTTTTTTTCAAAATCTGAATTCAAAGTTTAAAAGCTGCCAGGAACTTCTGAAGAACGGGACGATTTTGAACCCCCGAAATAATTGGTAAAATATGCTTCAAAATATAAATTCGCAGACGGTTGCAACACGAAGTAATAATTAAGTTTTTTGTTTTGAACAACAAATGTGATTATTAAAAATAATTGAAATTAATAATTAGAAATGACTTTTTATATTTATTTTATTTCGTTTTTTTTTTGTTTTTTTTTTTGTTATTACTACTATTTCATCGGTATGTATAATTAAATGAATTATTTATCATGGACAATTTTTTTTTCTACCACTTCTACCTCCGTTTCACTTTCCTCAAGTCCCATCACTGACTTTTCGTTTGCTGAATGAAGTGCTGAACATAATAAAGGTATGTTCGATTTAATTTTGTTTGGACAGATACGTTATTAAAATTTAAACACGTCCAAATCACGTAAATCTTAATCACGAAAATGTATGATAAATCACGTAATTTATGAGATGATTTAGCTAAATCAAGTGAATTTTTCTTTGAATACCAAAATAACACCTCTTATTGGAAAACCCTTTATCATATTTTCCAGTTTTAACAACTATCATAGAGTTTGTAATTCTCAGCAGCTCGTTTTGAATTACTTCGCCGATTAAATTTGGATCCTCGCTTCTAATAAAAACATTGCTAATTCGTAACTGGTGTAGGAATGTGGATCTATTCTATTTCAGAATCTTTGTTTTGGTTTCGACCGATCCTTCCCTGATTTTAATTTCGAAATTGTAATCGATTACAATCGTTTCATGGTCGCTAATTTTAAGCTCGATATTAGATTAGATTGTAAGGGAGTTTTCAATGAGCTCTGGCACTGCGGCTTCTTAGAGGAGCCTATTGTGCCTTCCCTGGTAAATTCTTAGAGCCATATTTTCAGTCCAGAGACCGTCAGGAAGACCAGGATCATCTCTGGGTGTATATTAGCAAGAGATGCTGAATCAATGATTTCATCACCAAGGACGTTTTTTCTGAGGCGACAAAGGGCCGGACATTCTGTGATTATGTGAAGAGAGGATATGTCACTCTCGAGACAAAGTCTACAGATGGGATCCGGTGAGACACCAATGCGGCGAAGATGTTTTCTCACGCGACCGTGGCCACTGATTATTCCTTTTAGTATTCGCAGGTTGTTGAAGTGAAACTTCTTATGCGACTTCCAACTCAAGGTGGCGCACATTGCACAAGCACGTTCATATGAAAAAAAAACTGAGTGGTGTTTTCTCCAAAATAAGTGGAATGAAAGAGAAGTATGCGACGTGAATGTGTATGTAATCAACAGCGACAATGTGTTTCTGAGGAAATGCGCAGATGGCTGTTGACGTGCGCTGAAGGACGTATGGTGGTGTATATAGAAATTGAGTTCAAGGTTTTTGTTTAATGGTTGTTATAGTACCTACGTTGATACCTACAGTTAAGAATTGAAGAATTCAAGAAGTAAAGACGATATAAGTGAATTATGTTGTTTGATTTATTGAAGTGAAACTTCTTATGCGACTTCCAACCAGGTTGTGTTAAACGCTTAACGCTACTATAAGCATTGCATACTAAAAGGTGTGAGGGTACCGCTCACGCTTCAGAGTATGCAATGGGTAGTGAGTTTATTGACACCAATTGCTGGGAGAGGAGTATTCTATGGTGGAGATTAATTTCCAAAATTAATGACTAAATCGGCAATTAATGTCTTGTTGAAGTGAAACTTCTAATGCGACTTCCAACCAAGGTAACGGGTGATTTTTTAAGAGGCTTAGAAATTAAAAAAAAAAAAACACAAAAAATTCGAAAAAATGAATGAAATATTTATTTGAATTGATAGTTTCAACCTTGCAATTTAATGTTTAAAGATAATTTCATGCAAATGTTGACCGCGGCTGCGTCTCAGGTAGTCCATCCGCTGAGTCCAATTTTGGCATACTCTTTCACACATATCGGCCGGTATCTCACGAATGAATGCATGGATGTTGGCTTCCAGTGCGTCAATCGAAGCGGGCTTGTCCCTATACACATTAGCCTTGACATACCCCCACAAAAAATAATCTAATGGTGTCAAATCGCACGATCTAGGCGGCCAATTGACCGGCCCGAAACGTGAAATTAACTGTTCACCAAACTCGCCTCGCAATTGCGCCATTGTTTCGCGTGCTGTGTGGCATGTGGCACCGTCTTGTTGAAACCACATATCATGCAAGTCAAGAACTTCCATTTCGGGCAAAAAAAAGTTTGTTATCATCGCTCGGTAGCGTTCACCATTGACAGTAACGCTGCGATTCGCATCATCTTTGAAGAAATATGGCCCAATAATGCCGCCGGCCCATAAACCGCACCAAACAGTGGCTTTTTCGGGATGCATTGGTAGCTGTTGCAATGCTTCTGGCTGATCTTCACTCTAAATGCGGCAATTTTGCTTATTTACGTACCCATTCAACCAAAAATGAGCCTCATCGCTGAACACAATTTTTCGATAAAAAAGCGGATCCTCGGCCAGCTTTCCAAGAGCCCATTCACCAAAAATTCGGCGTTGTGGTAGGTCGGCTGGCTTTAGTTCTTGCACAAGCTGTATCTTAAAAGGCTTTACGCACAAATCCTTCCGCAAAATTTTCCACGTATGATATTTTCGAATCATATCTCCGGAATAGATTCTTCCGTGTTAGACATGGAAACGAATACTCTGAGCTTAAGGAAATTTCGGCCGGCGTGCCGCAAGGAAGTGTCCTTGGGCCCCTTCTCTATCTGCTATATACTCGCGATATACCGAGAGAAGATGGCACTACTCTCGCTTCGTTCGCCGACGACACCGCTATCCTAGCAGTCAGTGTTCTTAGCACTCTCTCTTCATTTATCCCACGAAGCTACCATTTTTCCCTCTTTTCCCTTTTCACTGTACTCAAAATCCCTTTTAAGTCCCACGACACTTTTTCGCCTCAAAATCCAGTTTTTAGAAGTACAATTTGTTACACAAGGAAAGAAAATCACGTTTAATTAACTTTTAGTATAAAAATCACAGTTTGTAACATTATTACGATTATTTTTTGGTACTAGACAATTTTGATAAGAGACAATTTATATGAGCAGTTTTTTTATGCACATTCAGTGTGTTAATAATCATCATGAAAATCCCACGATTTGGTGCTTTTTCCCTTTATCCCACGAAAGGCTTTTCGGACATCGAAATTCCCACGAAAAGGGATAAATCCCACGATATAACAACATTGTGTCATAGTACAAACCAGAGACAATACTGAGACCCCCAACTTCGACCGATTAACAGTTATTTGCCTATAAGCTAAATTTTACGCTCCCAAAAAGTTTAGGTGCGCTAGTATTATTGCAAAGAAATTCGTATTGACAAATGTCATAAATCCTCTCAAACAACACATTCGCACCTAATCTTTTTACATTTCACTGTGGGCAAAGCAAAACGGATAGGAATTGGCGTACACGGATAGGACAACAAAATGGCGGATTCCTGGCAAAAATTGAGGGGGCCAGCGGCAAGAGGATTGTGAGTTGGGGGTCTCAGTATGATTTGTTTATGGTACAAACAAAGCACAGTCAAACTGGTTTTGCGTAACTCAAAATCATAGAGAACCATAAACTCGAATGAGGGTAATTAATGCGTTGTTTTTCGACGCGCCTCGCTCACTGGTAGTGTATGGTGGATGGGTTGGTGATCTGATGCATCGCATGCCCTAATGCGATGAAAGTGGATGTGTCGCGAGGAGGTAGATATTGAAAAATTGGGATCATTTTCGTTGTATGAAGTGGTGGGTTCTATATTAATTTGTCTATGGTAACACTATTGAAGAGACGACTGCAAAACTGCAAATCGCACTGAATTAGGTAAATGAATGGAAGAGGGACTGGCGGGTCACCCTCAACGAAACTAAATCTGTTCACGTGAATTTCCGTATAAGAAAACAAATGATTTGCCAATTTTTATTAAACTTGGCCCGAATACCCTTTGCAAATGAGGCCAAATACCTGGGAATGACACTCGACGCAAAGATGAAATGGAATTCGCACGTGAAAATGAAATGTTAAGAACTTGATATCATCTATATAGAGAAATGTACTAGTTACTCGGAAAACATTCCCACCTCAGTACCGAAAACAAACTGCTTCTACACAAGCAAGTGCTAAAGCCGGTGTGGCGCCGACTACAAAGAACGAAACCGTTCGACTTGGCAAGATAAGAATAACCGCGTCTAAATTGCGGAACATGCAGGATCTTTCATTGGAAAGTAGCCTGTCAAAAGTTGTTATTTCGTTATAGAAAAATTGCTTGATAAGTTATATCCTAGTTGCAGTATCTAACAATCTTTCGAAGGGTGCTGTTTTTAGTCAGTAAAAATCTGACACTACTATGAGCACGCGCTTGTTATTCTCATAGTGTCTTTGGAAGATTTTCACCTACCCTGGGTATAAAAAAGATTCTGGTTTAAGTTTTCAATGGTTGGAAGTATTGTTCGTGATAGCTCGATATCTTTACATAAAAACTAGTGATGCGCGATAATCCAAATAATATCGATACATCGATACTTCAGTATCGAAAGGAAAATATCGATGCAAGAAAATAATCGGTCCGAAAAAATCGATAATATCGATAATTTCGATGTTTTTTTAATTAAAAGCTAAATATTTGTTTGCAGTTAATAATTCATACCAACAAATAGGTCACAATACAATATAAATAAAAACGTCAAAATTTCATGTTTCCTTACTTTATAGAACTTAAAATAACTTATTTTTATTAAATAAACTAGCTGACCCGGCGAAGATCGTTCCGCCCAAATTCGTGAATGGAATGAAAATAATCTCCCTTATTGCAGTTGTCAACTAATGAACCGATTGATAGTTGGTAAAATGTATCAATCAATTGATACCTACTTTTGTACTCAGTTGATAAAGGTTTTGATCATTGTGACTGAAATTGACTGTTTTGACATGAAAATTGAATTTGCTGTGAATATTTTTTGTTTTAATTTAAAAATTCCATTTTATTATGGAATGAGAATTGTGGTTTGACATTTATGAGGAAGAGGATACTTTTTTTTTGGAAATAGCGAGAAGAAAGAAGCAACTAAGGGATGCTTTAAACCCCCTAGAATTAGAAGAATAATCAATTAGCTTAGCACAGTCCAAATTTTCAGTTACCTATCTTTAAAGTTATTTGTTAATGCACTGGAAGCATGTAGGTAGTTGTCGCAAATGGTATTTGAGCCATCAAAATAGTTAAATAAACTAGAAACTTTACAAACAGTTTTTATTTTCAGTTGAAAGAAATAGATACAAAATGAAAGAAAAGTCAATGATAATTGACACTCGCAATACCGATTTTTGTATTCACAATCAAAAATTAATGGAAATTGACAATGAATCACCAATCCAGTGCCAATTGACAATCACAATACCGATTAAAGTAATTGGTTGACAATTACGTAATTTTAATAGTTATTCGAATCCATCAAATCTGAGACCATCCAAATCGGTCCAGCCGTTCTTGAGTTATAAATGGTGTAACTATCCTGACTTTGTTTTATTTATATTAATATATCTAACATTAAAAGAAAACTTAATAAACTTCCATTATTTAATGCAATAACAACTAAATAATAATTACTTAGGAACTTTGATTGTATTAAAATACGTATTTAGTTTGTTTAAATTTATAAAGCGAAGGTTAACATACTGAAACAAGCACTTCCAAAATTATGTTTTTTTTTTTTTTAAGCTTGTTTTAATGACTGCACAATGCGCTGCAGTACATAACATCACTAGATGTTACCTAGAAAAATTGGTGGACTGAGAAAATGTCTTAAGTTTGTTGAGGCGCGTCGTGATGTATTTTAATAAATGACCGAACAATAAAAAAACTATTAAAGTCCCAGTTGTGTTGGAGTGCAAAAAATCGGTGGTAAATCATCGATGCATCGATAATATCGAGAATAAATTATCGAGTGAAATAATCGATATTTTTTACGAAAATATCGATGAATCGAGTGATTCGATATTTATCGCGCATCACTAATAAAAACATGTATATGCATACACAAAAATTCAGAGATTTGTTTTTGAATTTGCATCAGCAGTTAGAAACTGCATATGTGGGGGGGTGCAAATGAAGTGGGATTTTCTGATTGTGTAAACTCCAAGTGGTTGGAATATTTTAAGGTGCATAAACAAAATAAAAATAAGTTTTGCGTTGCTGTTATTGCATTTTTAATGGCTGTTGCAATTTGAATTTTAAAGTACATTATTAAGTTATGAAAATATATATGAACAGAGGTCGGCTTCTGGGTAGCCATTTTTAAGAAATAATTAAAGAAACGGATTTATTCGAATTATTTCAGAAAAACTAGCTACGGGATCTTATTTAGAATACTGAGATTATCTTTACTATGAATTTTGATTAATATTGTTAGAGCGGTTTTTGTAAAATTTGGCAGATAAAACAGTACCAAATGTACCAAATTGCAATGTTTAGTTTGAAAAATAATATTGGTTACCTTTTTAGCTGAAAACCGAGTATAAATTATTGTTCGTAATGAAGGCATAATTTGGTTTGTAAGGTTTTATCACATTCGAAAATGGGGTTTTCGAGATAGAGCATTTTTCATAATTACGTTTTTCGGTTATTCGAATTGAAAATGAAGGACACAATAATTTTGAGAATATCAATTTTACTCGAAGTTTGTATTTTGGTTAAAATCGTTATTGCCGTTTTCAGGTAAACTAAAGAAAACTAAGTTTTTAAAAAATTACCTTTTTCAAAAATCCATTTAACGATAATACAGATAAAAACCGAGTTTGCCATTAAGTTAGAAACTACCAACCCCATCTACTTAAGCGTAAATATTAATTTTGGTTGAAATCGTTAGAGCCGTTTTCGAACAAATCAAAGTGGTACTAAAATTTTATATGGGAAGTACCATTAATATTGAGGTTACCTCGCAAAAAAAAAAAAAAACTGCCTCGATCTGTAGGCCCTCAAACTCCGAATCCGAAGTTTTAATGAAATCCGGGTAGCCATTTAGGCTGTAGGCCTGTGGAAGAACGGACAGTCGGACAGAATTTTGGAAATTTTGTACGAATACAATATTTTCTTCTCTTACTTACGTAATGGAGGAAGTTAAAAACAGTCGATACCACCAAGTAGGATGACTGCTGGTGTCATTATTTCCTTATACCCACCATTCAGACAGAGTCTACATTTGGTCTTCAGGCACAAACTGCTTTCCTTAGCTCATTTCCTCACTTACTTTTTGATCAATGACAACCTGGCCCAAAATAAAGCCCCAACCAAGCCCCAACCATTCATCCACACGAAAGAAACACCACGTCAAATATTTTCCCAACCACTAGTTCACAATCGGTAAATCTTCGTTACACTAGATCTTTCGATCTGTTCATCTCTGACTCGTTGGCCTCATTCAATTAGCCACACTGAGCCAGTCACGTTCCGTGTAAACACCAACTTTTCAGTCTCAAGGACCACTTTTCAAGATTACAACCAAGCATTCTCCGCACCGTGTTAGATGGCTGACTGTAAAACATTTGCCAACAACAATGGAGAATGGTGAAAAAACAGTACAACTTATGAGGTGTCAGTTATTCTATTATTCACCACTTTTATCTAACACAAAATACGAACAATTAAACGCGCGGCCTAAGCCAGGCACGTTCTGCCGCATAGGCCATCATCAGGCATTAACAAATGCCGCGTATGAATCACGTGCACGCGGTCGCCCATAAGTCTACTTCAGAACGATGAAAGCGGCACGATGACGACGATGACAAGAATCACCGATAGTGGATATCCTTTGGCTCGCGCGCTACAATAAAATCGCAATACTCAATCTGGCGATCTCACAATCTCACGGTCTCTGCAGGAATCGGTGGCACATCTGAATCTGAAATAAAGAAGAGACCTCACTCTATTGCCGACAAACGTGCGAATCGTTTCCTTGTTTACGATTAGATAACAATGGCCACTGGTGTAAGCGTGCTCCTTTGATTCTGGCAGGATCTCATCGCACTGAGCCGACATGGGCTCGGACACGATTGCACCGATTGTACTTGCATTGTTAACGCTGACAAGTCCGCTATCTTTCGGCCCATTGTGCTGGGTGAATTAATTTAAGCTCCGGAGGGTATGATGTGGCATGGTCATGGTAAGGGATCAGTCGGTTCGGGGATGATTAATTGAGTGAGCCTTAAAACAGCGGCGGTACAGCTGCTAGGTGAAACAGTAGCGCGCGTGTTATCGATAAGATGGATTGTCTTGTTGGTGTAACGGAGGCGGTGGGTTACCTACTATTGGATGTGATACTTTCGGTTTGTGCAAGGAATTCGTCCGCAGTAACGGTACGATGATATATACCTGTGGATCTTCAAGTCCGGGAAAAGAGCTCGCAAAAGAAGTGTCGTGCAGGCTATGTTCGGTAATCGCCAAGTAGACCTCTGATTTGGCAAGGAACTTGCAATCCACTTCAAGTCAATTGAATAGAATAGAAGTCGCAAGCCTGAAGAGTATATACGTGAGGAGTATACTTGCAAGAATTTGGTGCAAGACGATTGAAACCAAAACTGGCGTGAGATCTACATCCAATGGTCCATTATGAGGGTTTTATCGAGCATATTCCCCAGCTCCCCAGCATTTGTAAACAGGTAAACTTGGGGGCCACCTAACTTACAGCCGGACACCCGCCAACTGAACATGAACAACCACTCCCCGACTACTTGTCAAGGGTTACCGTAGGGAAATCCAGACACGCCAACCCTGTTGATGCTCTCACGCAAAAGAGGGAAAGTTCACAAAATCCTTACCCAGCTCGACTTCTTTGTGCCATTCCAGGCCTCTTCCCTAATCAAATTCGCATTTCTCCCTCCTGACGTCTCAATCTTTGCACACAACGACAAAAATGGCCTGGCATTGACCTCATTTCCATATTATATCCCGAATTAATTTAAAGTGATTTACATTAAATCGAACATCAGATACTACAACATCGTGCAACAGTGTTTGGCACTAATGTTGAATGCAGAATGCAACACACCGGCGGAACATAAATCTCAGCTCTTTTCAATAAGGGTACTACACGTGTTTCATATCAGGAGTGGGGCTCATGCCTATAGATGCCAGCGCGAAAACAAACAAGAAAAGTTCAAATCTATTCGTTGTATCTGAACGATGTTAACAGAAGTGTTACAACAACAGGACTCTCCTCCTACCGCGGCTCCTTATCCTTTTTTTCCAATGGATATTGTGTGTCTGTACTAAGAGATACATTGTAGTCAGTTTTGGTTATAAGTTCACTCGTGGAATAAATCATTTAAACAGTGGATGCGAAGGAGATTAAGGAGAGAAGGATGGTGCAGTTTGAAGGAGGTGCGAGGTGTTTTTTTTTTTTTAGCGGGCCACATGGGTAGGTGAGAATGGCAGTTGAAATGAAGTCACCAAATATGGGGGATTGTGTAGATGGAATTTCGTTTCAATGGGCATATGACTCGAGTCCTATATGTTGGGCATTGGCTGGCGGGGAGAGATCGCTTCTTGGAAATGTTGACATTGCACTTACCAGACTAGGTAGGGCTTACCTAGTAGTGTGGGATGGAAAGCAGTGGCACACGGCGAGGACTTGTCGAAAATTACAAAAGCTACTTTTTTTTTTTTTGTATAGTTCATTTTGGTTACATTGTGAAGGACTTCAGTGAGTACAAGAAAAATTTACATCGGGGCTTTTGTCATTGTTCGAGGCTTTCCAATAAATGGTTTACTCTCGTCTTCGTTATTGTATTTCAATGGGTATCAGATTTGAGTTTCTAAGTCGTGTCTTTCTCAGGCATGATAGATGAAAAACAGCACCAAGAACGCACTTGTATGTCATGATAATGACCTTCGTTCATTTTCGAACATTTTTAACATTAGAAAAAGTTCTAACATGGTTGACCCTTAAGAGCCTTTGCTAGCTTAGGCAGTAGTTTTGTTTTTAACATGCGCTTTCAAGGGGCTTTCTATTCTACAGAAAAGTTCTACTATAGGTTAGGTTAGGTTGAAATGGCTGTCGGCTGACTGGTTAGGTTAGTCGACACACTTAGACCATTATAAGGTCCCTTGTGATACCACGTGAATCTATAATTCATTCCTCCTACTCGTTGAACCAATCGGAGCTTCTGATGAAGCGTAGTAGATTTCGGATGTCTATGTTTTTTAGATCGTTCAGATCACTAAGGTAGAAAGCTCCAAAGTGGAGTTTTCGTCTCTGTGAGAGAGCCGGACAAGTACAGAGAAGATGGAGAACAGTCTCCTCCTCCTCCTCGTCAAAACAGCTTCTGCAAAAATCATTAGAGAATACGCCAAGCCTTTTTGCATGCCTGCCGATAAGACAGTGTCCCGTGATGACACCTATTGTAGCACTAATATGCTTCCTATCAAGGGAGATCAGATGCCTAGAACGCTTTAGATCCAGCTTTGGCCAGATCTGCTTTGTCACTAGACAAGTCGAGCCGGTTGACCACCTAAGATTTGTTCTTTCGATAGCGTCCTGCTTTATTTTGAGTTTGCAAGTAACGAATGGAATACCTAAGGAATCCTTAACTGGGAGCAGAGGTATCGTAGTTCCGTGTTTGGCGAGTTCATCAGCCCTGCAGTTACCTGGAATGTCCCTATGCCCCGGCACCCAACAAAGGTGAATGTTAAACTGCTCCGCCATCTCCATGAGAGACGAACGGCAGTCTTGGGCTGTTATGGAATTCGTGGAAACTGATTCCAGGCACTTGATAGCGGCTTGGCTATCAGAGAAGATACGGATATCTTTAGCAGATATCACGTTTTCCCTTAGCCAAGATAAGACCTCTTTTATCGCCATTATTTCCGCCTGAAAAACGCTACAGTGATCAGGAAGACGGAAGGAGAGACTAAGATTAAGTCTATTAGAGAAGACACCGCCACCAACACCGTCCACAGTTTTCGAACCATCTGTGTAGAAGTGGATCGATTCATCATCCACGGATGCTTCCTCCTCCCAGAATGATCTAGTAGGAATGGAGACCTGGAAGTTTTTATCAAATTGTAGTTCTGGTGTGGTGTAGTCGATGTTTACTGGAAGGTTCCTAATGTTGTTGAGGATAGCGGCATGGCCAGTTGTTTTGCTTGTCCATTGTGAAATAGCTTTGAGGCGTACGGCTGCCGAAGCTGCCGTTTGCCTGCTGAAGATGTCAATGGGTGTCAGATGAAACAGGATGTCAAGTGCAGCGGAGGGGGTGCTGCGAAGAGCTCCGCCGATGCACAAGCAAGCCGTTCTTTGGACTTTGCTTAATTTATCGCGATTAATCGCTTTTTCTAAGGCAGTCCACCAGACAACCACACCGTACGTGAGTATAGGTCTTATGACCGAGACATATAGCCAGTGAGTGACGCGGGGCTGTAAACCCCATTTGTTCCCTATGGCTTTTTTGCAAGAGAAAAGTGCCACAGTGGCCTTCTTAACTCTTTCTTGGATGTTAGGCTTCCAGGTTAACTTTCTATCAAAAATAAGGCCTAAGTATTTAGCTTCATTTGAGAACGTCAAGCTAGTGCCATTTATAGATGGAGGGTCAATGTGTGGAATCTTATATTTCCTAGAGAAGAGGACAAGTTCAGTTTTGTGAGAGTTTACACCCAACCCACAACTGTTTGTCCATTTTATTAGCTTGTTGAGAGCGTGTTGTAGAAGTTCTTTTAAAGTGTTAAGGTACTTTCCCGAGAGGGCAATAGCAACGTCGTCCGCATAGGCAATCACATTGTAGCCTTCCGCTTCCAGGGATATCAGCAGTTGATTCACCACTAAATTCCAGAGAAGGGGAGACAGGACACCACCTTGTGGTGTTCCTCTACTGACAGATCTTCTGGAAGATATCTCACCTAGACTTGAGTTGATAATCCGGCTATTAAGCATCAAATTGATCAGCTTGCCAAGTGAGACGTCAACGTTCAGAGCTGCCAGGGCACCAGCGATTGCAGATGAGTCGACGTTGTTGAAGGCGCCCTCTATATCCAGGAATGCAACCATTGTATACTCCTTATGACGAAGGGAATCTTCTATGGAGCGCGTTAGCGTGTGTAGGGCCGTTTCTACTGATTTGCCCTTAGAGTAAGCATGTTGAGCTGTTGACAGTCGATTTTTGTCAATGCTATTGCGTAAATGGATTTCAATCAGTCGCTCCAAAGTTTTTAGGAGAAATGATGAAAGACTAATAGGTCTGAGATCTTTCGGACTCACGTGAGAGCATTTACCTGCTTTGGGTATGAAAACTACTTTAACTTCTCTCCATAGCAATGGGATGTACACCAGATCTAGACAGCTTCTCAGGATTGTCATTAGCGTTGGCAGAATGATATCCGATGTTCTTTGAAGCTCGGCCGGTATTATGCCATCTGGTCCCGAAGATTTGTATGATTTGAAGCTATGCAGCGCCCAAAGCACTTTTTCTCTAGTGATCAGACCTTGTAAGTTGGTACATTGCAAGTTTGATCTGTTTGGATCTGTTTGGGCAATACCTTTACAGCTGCCTGGGAAATGGGTGTCGAGCAGCAGATTAAGCGATTCTTCGCTAGAAGTCGTCCAAGAGCCATCTGTCTTTTTCAGACAGCTTGACATAGTTGGGTTTGTCGAGAGTATCTTTCTTAGCCTTGATGCTTCGGAGGATTCTTCTATCTTACCACAGAAGATTCTCCAAGATACTCGTTTGGCTTTTCTTAAATCTTTCTTATATAATTTAAGGGCTTCTTTATAGGAGTCCCAATCAGTCGCTTTTCTTGTGTCTTTGGCACGATTGAAAAGTTTTCTGCAATTTGATTTACTAAGTCCCAACTCCGAAGACCACCAATGTGGTTTCTTCTTCCCTCTTGGAAGAATTAGGGGACACGAGGAGGACATTGCCTTGTTTAAAGCCAACGTAAGATTCTTGACTTTAACATCAAGCTCATTGGCATTACAGGGGGTACTTGAGAGCTCTGGGGTAATTGATTGTTTCAGAGTCTCCCTATATTTGAGCCAATCTGTTTTCCTGAAATTTCTGAAAGGAAGTTGGCAAGGAGAGTCATCGGCTAAATTGAATTGAATATATCGATGATCTGAAAAGGAGTGCTCAGCTGATACTTTCCAGTTGGTAATCAGTTGATTAACAGTATCGGAGACAAGGGTGATGTCTAAAACTTCTTGTCGGTTTTTTGTTATGAAAGTAGGTTCGGTTCCTACATTGCTTATGATAAGGTTTGTTTTTAAAATGTAATCAAAAAGTAACTCACCTCTATCATTGATGTCAGTACTACCCCATACCGAGTGGTGAGCATTAGCATCACACCCGATTATGAGGTTGGTTTTGGTCCTCTCTGCTTCCGCGATCACTCTCTCTAGTTTTTCCCCAAGGAGAGGGCCCGTGTAGTCATAGGCCAGATATGCCGATGCTATCCAGTATGCGCCTTTCGGAGTCACTAGTTTAGCAACAGTTACATCTAGATCACTGAAAATAGGGAGTAAAAGTAATTTAAGGCTACGTTTCGCTAGTATACATGTTCTGGGTCTACCTTTATCAGTCACATACAGCTTTTCGTATCCAGGAGTCTCGAGTCCACGAACCACGCTGTTGTCAAACCATGGTTCCTGTATCAAGACTATGTCTTCTCTGCTCTTTGATAGGCGGAGGATGAGGGCGGCCGAAGCCTCAATGGAGTGATGGAGGTTAATCTGCACTAACTGCAGCATTCTTGCTACAATCAGGCGGAGAGACCTCCACCACGGTGTTGTTAAGTTCTTCCGCTTCTGAAGATGAACCAAGAAGTTCATCCTCGCTCAGAAGAATTTTGTTGAAATCGTCCATGTCCATGTCCGAAAGTTCGTGATCCATGGTAGGAGTGATTGTGCTGGAGGCATCGTCATCCAGTGATGGAAATGAAACCAATGCTCCAGGGTCTGAGGCTCCAGGTTCTGAACCCGTAGGGTAGGGAGGCATGTTGCCTGAATCAAGCTCATCTTTTTTGTAAACTTTAAGGGTGATAGATTCGAAACCGAATCTAATCACCCCTTTACTGAGCGTTAAGGGAGCAAGCGACTCTTTGTTGACGACGATAAGAGCGCACCTATAGAGACCTCGTTGCTCCTCCAGCTTTACAACCTTCCAGTTGTGAGTCGGGAGTGTAGGATTGCTCAATCGAATAATTTCGAGAACCTCCTCACTTGATGAGGGTTCGGCTGGGATCCAGGTACGAGTTCTAGGTCGGCTTGGGATATCCTCCCTTGCGACGACATCGAGTTTCGCACCCGGCCAAACTTCTCCGAGTTTGCCTATGGCAAACTTATAGAGATCGCAAGTTCTACTATAAGAAAGAAACTGTTCATTAAAGTTCTACTATAAGAAACTGTTCATTAAAACAGAGCTAAAGCATTACAGCAAGAAGTATTCTTAAAGCTTTGTTAACGAAGGATAAGGTCATGATATTTTATTAGATCTATTTTAGAGCTTGACGTCGAAAAGGTATACTCGAAATGACTGGGAAAATTAAGTTTTTGTCAAACGGATCCGAAAACTAACACTTATGGTGGCTATGGCGCCTTAAAAACAAGCCCCTACAGTCCGATCCGCCCCTAGCTAGATGCTGGCGTTACACCGCCCAAAATGGTTTAGGTCGCTTTTCAATTTTCAGGGCCCATTGTTATGACGTCTTGCTTTGCTTCAGGGGCGAATTTATAAAGACTTATCGGGGATGGTCCGTTGTTGTCCTTAAGCTCCGATCAACCTAAATCAATCCAAGCCTTTATTTTTAAAGACTGAATAGCTCAAAAGATCTGTGAATCAACTTTAACACCCTCCTTCGATTCGAAGAGGTTTTAAACGATTTTGTATCATGATCCATATTCACCGGAAGACTTATATGAAGAGGTTTTACACGATTTTATACCATAACCAATATTCAGCAAAAGACTTACTCTTTTAATGCTTTGCGCATACGATAATGAGGTTCCAATCTTCGGGCATACTTTTTTTCTCTGGGGTGCAACTTCTCCCGCTGCTCCTTGTTGGACTTAAATTTGAATATCGCCATTCTCTCTTCATGTTGTTCTGGGTGCACGGAAGTTTGAAATCGTTAAGTATTACGACCCACACGCAAAATAGTTGGTCCACCCACTTTCTTGCACTTGGAAACTTCTTTATTATTAGTTTAACATACATACATATTTAATTTTTAAAAAAATAAAAAAACTTTTCATAGAAAATTATACTCTTTGATTGAATTACCGACACAAATAAGCAATATCACAAAAAATACCGTTAAAACTGTGTGCTTTCTCATTTGGTAATGAGTGCAAAATAGTTGGTCTACGTCATTCGCGATGCAAAAGAGTTGGTCTACTCCACATCATCCTATGATTAAGTTAACCGTTAGGAAAAATTAAGTAAAAACAAGTGTGCTCTTGCTTTGACAGGTTATAAGTGTACTTGTGCAATAAGTTGAAATTCATTTGTTGGGTTATCATGGCACGTGGTGTTCCCTTATCTAAAGATCTTAGGGAATCAATTGTAAAAGCTTTTGAAAATGGCTTTTAAAACTACAAAACTGCAACAAATTTCAATCTCCCTCGTTCATCAGTACAGAATATTATTTCGTTCTTTACTGAGATGGGTAACATTAAAACCCGAAAGAAAAGTGGGCGGCAAATGATAGCTAGAGCCCGCGATTGTAGGGTATTAAAAAAAAATAATTAAGGAAAATCGTCGTCAAACTGCTGCTGGGGTAACTGTAGAGTGGAAAAGCTGCATCAAAAAAGAAATATCCGTCGACACTTGTATGAAGAAAATGGAATATAAATTTTACAAGGTTTGTTTAAAAATCTTTTCTTTGTTTTGCATTGTGATTTTTTCAACCCATATTAATAGACGAAAGAAAAGCCTCTTCTTACGCCAAGTCAAAAGGAGAGGCGACTTGAATGGGCTAAAGAGCACACAAATTGAACCTTACATCAGTGGCGGGAAGTAATTTGGAGCGATGAATCCAGATTTGAGGTTTGTGCTGGCGATGAGCGAAAGCGTGTACTTCGCACCTCCAAAGAAGCTTTCCATAAAGACTGTCTGAAACGAACGATAAAATTTCCAGCATCGCAAATGATATGGGGGTGCATGTTTGGGCGTGGTGTTGGTAGATTATGTTTTGTTGACGGCCTTGTGAATTCTGCGAAATATCGCAACATCTTGGAAGATTATCTGCTTCCATCAATAACACAACTTCAGTCAACCGAGGGAGTCTACGTATTTCAGCAAGACGGTGCATCTTGCCATACGGCAAAGGCAACTAAAGCCTGGTTATCTACTGAAGCCATTCCTTTAGTGGAATGGCCATTCAACAGCCCTGATCTTTCGCCAATCGAAACTCTATGGCACAAAATGAAACAAACGTTAAGACAGCAACTAGCAAGGACCCGCACAGATCTACGACAGACTATCAATGATATTTGGCAATCATTTACAACCCATGATTGCCAAAAACTTGTGGACACAATGCCACAACGAATTCAAGCAGTGATAGCAAAGAAAAGTGAGTGAGCAAAGTAACGCAGTGGTAAAATCAAATTTTTAATTCTTAGACCAACTATTTTGCACTCAAACAAAAGATGAAAAAAATATTACTTATGTTTATTCAGTAATAACTTCAAGTGTAACAACTTGTTGATTAAACTTTTGTTTTATTTGTAACAAAAATATAAATAAAAATTTATTTTCGTAAACAAAACTTTTTATTTTAAGAAACAAAACAAGTTTGAATTTCTAAACAGAATATATTCGTAATCAAATAGCATAGACCAACTATTTTGCGTTTGGGCTCGTATTATGCCTGACATAGGATTGTTGGATGTCTATCGGTTAACCAGTCTATACAACCATTAATTCTATATCTCAACTGTAAATCTACTACCGTTTTCACATACTCATTTCTGCAGACTTTGGTCGGACCTTGTAACATTGGTTAAGGTGGAACTTTCACACATTTCCACTGCAGTGCACTTGATTAAGCTACGCTTCTCGTCCATTTTTTGTTCCTTCTTCTGAGGTTGGTCCGCAGCTTTGACTAAAAGACAAAAGAGATCTGGATACAGCTGGATCTAAAACATTTAAGATATTCGATCTCCCTCGATAGCAAGCATATCAGCGCAACAATAGGACACTGTCAGGCAGACATGCAATAAGGCTTGTCCTATTTTCAAACGATTGTTGCAGGAGCTGAGGAGGAGTAAAAACTACTCACCATCTTCTGTGTACTTGTCTTGCTCTCACACAAAGATAAAAACTCCACTTGGGAGCGTTCTATACTATAGTGATCTGAACGATCTAGAAAACACAGACATTCGAAACCTTCTAAGCTTCATCAGAAGGGTTCAACGAGTAGGAAGTTAAATACATAGATTCATGTGGTACCTATCACAAGGGACCTTATAATGGTCTAAGTGTGTCGGCTAGTGGACAGCCACTTCAACCTAACCTTGACGAAAAGACCTCGATCCAAGCAGCTTGTGCCACTGTAATCCCTTTTTAACCAGAGGTTGCGTAGTGGTTGTGTAGTGGCCCTGGTGTTGAAAATTAATCTACCCATTTACAGCTCTTCAAACTTTAGAGCTGTTGGAAAGATTGTGCCTTAGTCAGCAGGACACTCCCCAGTTAACGGGGAATTGAAACGATCCCAACATCGATATTGATGCAATCTTTAAAAAAATTAAACGATTAAACGAGTTCAAGGCGTCCACAATTTTTGAGCTGGCCTTTGTCTCTCAAATGAAAGACAACTGTAGCTAAAGAGTGCATTTTCAAAAGGAAAACTTATATAGCTGCAGTTTCGTCTAGAACTTTGTCGCTGGAACCGAGTTTGCTACCGACTTTTTACACAAAGGCATAGCCACTTATGCAATTTTTCGTACCTTTCCTGCAAACTTCAATAAAAAAGAACAAAAAAGGAACCGTGTGCAAAGAACAAGAAAGATCTCATAGAAACGAATGTCTAGCCCTATATAGACCTGTTGCAGAAAGCGTTTTTTAAAAGTCAATGCTCCTATGGACAGAAGTTCCGAGCTATGATAAAGCGACTGGTTAAAGAAGGCTTTATAGACTATAGACTTAAAAGTCCACGAAGACGTATCGATTTTGCATTTCTGTTGAATTAACCCGAGTGTGAAGATTTTTTCGATTATTGATTGGATCAAAAACCTTCTCCATCTTCATTTAAAGCCGTAGTCAGATAGGCAGACGAACCAAAAGAGAAACAACAGCGCTTCATATCACCTTTCATGCCACCACTAATCGAAACAAACTTTTAATTTCCAGAGACGTCGGTCGATTACCTTCTAAGTCTAATAATCGAATCAGCAATTTACACAGAAAGAATTGAAAATCACCATTTGCAAAACTATTCGTGATTCTGCGCTTATTTTTCTCGATTTGATATTAAAATTCTTTTCGTGTAATTATAACTACACGCTAAACAATTGGCTCTAACCAAGCGTGGTGTTTGGTCGGTAAAAAAAATGTGTTAAGATTAAGCAAGTAAGTGAGTATTGTTTTTAAGAATAGCCGAGATAAAAAATACTGATAAAAAAAAAACAAACAATCTTTAACAATGGTTATTAACAATTGTTATTCCAAGTTTTTAGATTAACATAGCAAATTTCGTTTGGCCCCCATTTAATGCCTTCAGATAAGCTCCAGACTGATAACAAAATACAGATAATTCAAATTTCAATGTGATTTATTTGAATATGATAAACAATCTTTTTGGAATTGTTTTCCGGCGCAAAAACAAACAACGAAGATGGTTTGCCACACGCGAACAAGCAACGTACAGTTGACCTTGCGGGCCTAACCAAAATCGCAAAATCCGCTTGAATTGGAATGGAAGCTCAGTTGGAATAATCGGAATTCGTGGGATAAGGACTTCATTTCCTTTGAATATGCCCTTGATGATCGTCGCTTGAATCACATTGTTTATCCGTTTATTGACGGACAACCGCATACCGTTGCGCAATTTCGGATGATTCAGATTCCGCAACATGATTATTATCAATCCCACATTCAGTAGTCGCAGTAGCTTAGTGGTTAGTGTGTTGGACTGCTATGCGAGGGTTCAAGGTTCGAATCCCGCAAAAACCCAATTCCGCCTTTGTAGGGTTTTTTCCGCTGCGCTACCTCTCGCGAACGTCTGACAAACATCCGAGAGTATAAATGTCTTGTAAGAGCTTCTCAATTAGCCGTTTGGAGTCGGCATAAAACTGTAGATCCCTTCCATTCGTTCCAAAAATGAAAAACTCACACATAACGAATGGTTGTGAGAAGCTAGGCCTAGGGTCTCTCCGGTCCTGTTGCGCCAACTATTTATTTATTTATTTTACATTCAGTTGTAAACTACTATGCGTCGGAGTTCCTGGCACATCAAGCGAGTTCAAAAATTCCGTCGGATAGTTGGTCGAATGCAGTTCTCCAGTGATTTGATTTCAAATAATGATATTCAAGCTACGCCCTTATTCTTGGCTGCTAGTATTGCCCGTTCACTACTCCAATCGAGATTCTTATAATTTTGTGCAATGCCAGGAAACATGAACTCGCAACAATTTTCCGGGAACGATATCAATCAAATCGAAACGTCAACAGGAATTTGGCTATTGCCAAGCGCTAGCTGTTGTCTCAAGAATTCAGCAGCCGATAGGTCGTTCTGCGACTCTCATGTTCGTGGTGTATTTCAACTTCTTGAAATTCCGCCAGTGGTCCCAGAACCTACCTATCCTATCTACTCCAAGACGACGATATAAGGCATGCATTAAGTTCATCGGCAGCAGTAGATTTCGGTATGACGGAGAGCCCCACCAAATCGTCTTGAATCACCTCGTAAATCCTTCATTGTTCTGTCAAATGCCTTCATAGTTCGTTCATGCGCCATCGTGCATTCATCCCATATGACGGTTTTGCATTCTAGCATCAATTTCGCTGTCGCCGAATTCCTGGTCATTGTGCGTGTTGGCTTCTCAACCGTGAGAAGATTCATCGGCAGAATGTGCAGTTCCACCGCCTTCCAACAATGTGGCAGAAATGCCAGAGGATGCAGTAGCCACAGAAATTTGAGATGTTGACCGAATGGCTGCCAGAATCAACGAAATGACGAATTTCTTGCCTGTCCCACCGGAAGCATCGTGAAAGTAAATGCCTCCCGTTCCATCGTCAACAACCTTCAACAGCGAATCTTATACGTTCTTCTGCTCACCATTCAACAGCGGCACATCTTTTCGGACTCTTACGGCCAGCTCATCTCGATTATGGTCTTGCTCCCGTTGCAAATCGCGATTGAATTGCATCGAGCATGGAACGATTTGGCGCTGGCATTTCCAATATCGACAGCAGACTTCCGCACATGAGCACGCACACGTCCTCGATCAGAACTATCAGAACTAACGCTTTCATTGCGCATCTCGTCGTCAATTTCAAGATCGAAATTAGAAGTTGTCGTGCGAACTCTGTGCCAAATGTCGTCAGCCATCTCGTCCTTGTATTTGTCTCTATCCGAAATTTTCCACGCTTCACAAATAATTTTCCACCTTTACATCAAAGAGATCTAGTTTGCCGAGTTTTTCACTAAGAATTTTCTATTTCCCCCTTCGAAAAGCCATTCCGGAACAATTGCACACAAAATTCCATACAAAAACTTCATATACGATTATTCCAATTTCCCATTTTCCCGACTTTTCCGGAGGGTTTTCCAAAATTTTCTTTCGTAACATAATAAAACGGTTATTTTTAAACGAGTTTTCTTAAACAGGTTGACTCGGTTATTTTTAGTCCACTAAATCTGTAGGAACCTTAATAGTAGAAATAGTTGTACGAGTAAGCTGGCGTCTATTTCCAGCTAGAGAACTCATAGTGTTGCTGCAGGCCTGGTAAAGTCTACCCTCTGCAGATGCTTTCAAAATGCGTTAATACTCCTGTTACGGTGCGTTAACCAAGGCCACACATTCCTCATTCTGAAATTTATCGCTAAAAATGTGTTCCAACTTATCCGATCTTGCAATCAAAGCCTCCGCTGGAACGCTACGGCCTCCGGAGTCCGGAAATCCTTAATCTTCAACTACATCTCACTCATAACATTTTCCATTTCTTTTCGCTTCCTCATCTCACACGAATTTGCAAACCAATTTCTCCAATTTCAAGTCGAACATAACCTGACCTTCGTGGTATTTTCTCACATTCTCCTCCCCTCATATGTCTGCAGGTATTTGGAAAATTAATTCCCAACGAGACACCAATCATGAGCTGCTCCAGCTTCGCGAAGAATTCAATTTGCAAAGACAAACATCCGTTGGCTGCTCTGCTCTGATCTGGTCTGGTCTGCTCTGGTCTGGCTTGAGAGGCATTCAACCGAAAAATCCATTCGAAGACGACAACGATGTGATACTTTCACAGATCTCGATCTCTGAACCCTTCCGCGCGCAGTGCAGTCATACACACACACACACGTATGCTGCATAATTGTCGCGCCGCCGTTAGCCATAGCCACCTTCTCGATGCAGTACCGAAATCTCAAAGTTCCTCCTCATAAAGCAACGATCGGAGATCGAAAACGAGCGAACATTTGTTAACATAGCAATTATTTAGGTTGCTCGTGTCAGGGCCAACCGATTCGATGCACAATTGAGACCGATTTGCAGTTCTACTTGTGGCCTTGTGTACGAGACGGGTATATGCGGTTCCGCTCCTCAATGAGGTAGCCATTTATTTTTTGTTTCGTCTTGATATGAATATAACTTTCGCCGCTTCGCGCATGTGAGTGTTTCGGTATATCGGGGGTGTTTGCACCAGATATGCTTGACTGGGGGAGACATTTTGTTTATCGAACAAATTTAATGCATTCCAGTGCACGAGGAAGTAGCCGGTCCTAGATCAGCAAGCGGCGAAGGCATTTGCATTTGACGGTAAATTTCGAAATGCTGCCCACAAGACACACATACTGATGTCAATGTAATCCGAAGGTCACGCTGAGGAGTATAAAATCGAAGAGGGGCATAAATTTGGAGACCAGCAGTGATAAGTTGGGCCAGCACCTATGCTCTTATTAGAGCGAGGAAAAGAGCCTCGGTCTATAATGGAGTGTGCACCTAGGGTTGGGTTGGAATGGTGGGACCTCTGTTCAAGCCTTTAGCTATATGTGATGGTTATCACTGGGGTCTTGGAAGTTGAACTTGTTGTCCTTTGGTCACATGCTCATAGGTAGAAATAGGCGCGGTAGTGGGTACCAAAGTGACAGTATCAGGGTCCCTATTCTCGGGGTCAAAAGCATGGAAGAGTTTGAGCAGGAACTTGATGGTCTGCAGGACAGGGCTAGGTAACTTTAGGGGAAAGAGTAGTGCTTACAGCGCCAAAGCACCAGACTATGTCATTAACGCCACAAACTGCGCTAAGAGAAAGACGAATCCTAGCTATGATAGCTAGGCTAGGACTACATTGCATCTGCGATTAGTATAGTCGAAAATTAGTCTAGGACTAATGTACTGCAACCAATTGAATTCGAAGAGGAATACCCAGATGGAACATGGCCAGGATAGACGAAGTGCAGTAATGGCCGGATTTAGGGTAGGGCATCCTAGGATTTTCAGCCCACATTTACAACAACTGCAGTGAGTCTTCGAAGTCTCAAGTAGAGTGTAGTTGTTGTAATTCCTTGCTGAAAATCCTACTTTACTTTGCTTTGCTGAGATCGAAGCTCAAAAAAACAAGCCTGTTATCGAATTAAGAATACTGCGCCAACATATATCACCTAAAAGAAGAAAAGGCTTAGAGGCAACAGATTATGTTTCCGCTGAACTTCGGGGGCAAGAGTAGAAAAAAAAACAAAGGACTTTTGTCTCGCCGTTAACAGCGAACAGGGGCTGGGCTAAAAGGTGACTTTAAAGAGACAGGATCAGCCCTAAACGGGGGAAGAAAACAAAAATTAGGAACTCCTCATTAGAGAACAGAAAGCTCTATGAAAATAATTATAAAAGGTTAAGTTTGGTTAGGTCTAGGAAGATACACTAATAGAACATATGTACCACCATGTCCATTGTGATACCAAGTGACTGAGGAACACCTTTTTTTAAGAAGCTGTGAGTAGTAAAAGTAAAAGTTTAATTCCGAGGCCTTAAGGGTTAAGTCAACCTATTTATAGAGTTGGATTAAGGTAATGGTCAAGCCCCATCGATATGGTTTACACTTTCTGGTGATGTTCTATTTGGAGAAGTCAATGTGTAAGCGAAACAGTTTCAGTCTAAGGCCATTGACAATCTGTCTGTGAAAAAGACGAAGTGAAGCTTAACATCGAAGATAGTTATATTCGGGCAAGACTATAGATACAGTCAGAGAAATTTGGAAAGTGATCACCAAACTCTTCACACGACTTGTGTTAATAAGAATTGAGAGAATGACACCCGAGTACTCGTACTCGTACTCGATACTCGATATGATTAGAAAACTTAAGGAGATGATGCTCAAATTTTCAAAATTTAGTTGTTTCGAAAAAATTTGTCTTCGAGTCTATCACGGTGGGATAACGCGGTAGAGGAAATCCCAACCTTAGCTGGCGCCCAGAAGTAGGGGTCGACCTTAACTGGTGTGGAGTTCGCTCCAGCAAAGAACCAGGTGAACTGAAAGAGCTTCTTACGTAAAACCTAAGCCCGCCTAAACTGTAGGAATTTCTCAGAAGAATGAGTCGTCTGAAAATTGTAGTGGTTTCATGTTTGGTACCGGTTGACTTAAAAACTGCTGGACAGATGAGAAGATAAAATTTTTCAAATATTTCTTAGGACTCCGAGAAAACTAAGGGCTATTTCGTTTATTGCCACGCCTACTTTTTGGGCGGGATTTTTGACTTAACGGCCTATAATTCGGAAATAAATAAATTTCTAATTAAACCAAAAACAGAGAAATCCTTGGGGGAAACGGCTATCAATTGGCTTTGTGCTTCATCTGGAAGTTGAGCTAAGGACCAAAGTCCACAAATCAGAATAAACTTATTTTATTAAGTATAGGAGCAACGATTATTCTTGGCCATGGATCATGTAACAAATTTGAATGCCTCTGACTTAAAAATCATAATCTGTTAGGAGTATTCTGGAGAGCTTCGAAACGTCGGTAGATTATGTGGGAAATATGGACTTCCAGACTTTTTCTTCTTCGAAAATAAAGCCTTTCAGACTTCTTTCGAAAATATGGACCTTCAAACTTTGAACTGTTTGTCAGACCCACCAAAGCAGATGATTAGTCTAAGTTCCTCTAGCTATATCGGTTAGTTTTTTTTTTCGGTGTCTTACTTAAAAAATTCTCAATCTTTTATGCAACTATAATATTCATGCACTCCGCTTGCGTTTGACACTCACCTTGTTCTCTTTTGTGAGTATTTCGATTTCCAACTCTCAGTTAACAGGTCCGTCTAAGTGACCGCAACATTGTCGCGTTCTCAGTGCTAATCTCAACGTCCATCGAACACTTTGTCAAACTCACAGAATCTCTTCACAAACTGTTGCACTTTGCTCAGCTTGTTAGTGAGTATTCCTTTTGATTGCGGCAGGCTGCAGGATGACACGTCAAAGTCATGTTAGCAAAGTCTATCATTTTGCTGCCGTAGTTGAATTTCCTCGCCGACATAACAATGCGCCAACACAGAGTATTTCACATCTCGAGTGCGGCATGGCTTATGTCGAACCGGTAAGTAACCACTCTGGTCTCTGGTGTTCGCGCTACCATCATTGAGGGTGGTTCGTGGCTCGCTTGTACCCATACCTCATCCTTGTAATGAATGCAAACGAGTTGCGATTAATCTCGCATCGTGAAAACACAAACGACACAACACAACAATCCAGCGCATGCGGAGCGGAGGGTATCTGGTACAGTCAACAACGCGGCCAATTTGATTAGGGAATCAGCATTCAGCAGTTGTAACACACAGAGCTGCAGCTTCTCTTCTTCATATTGAATTCCTCCACCACCACCGCCATCACCACTGCACTGAGTGCTTCGATCAATTTTAATGGTTCCATTGCACCAATGGAATGGTTAATGTGACCCGAGCACAGAAGTTGGTCCGATCGCAGCTGCTGCTGCTCGTGGTACAATATTTCTCTAATTTGCATTCGACTTGGTGTCGGAGATGGTGGTGTTGGCTGTTGGCCCACCGTAATGAAGATAAAGAGTTGGTTGTGGCTTTTTCTCACCTGAGCAGCTTAGTTGCTGGCGCGCCAATTTACCGAAAAGTTAGGATTAGAATTCATTATTCTCGCTTCGACAGTTGAGGAACCGGCAACCGGGTGGTGTTTCAGATTCTAATTGGATGTGTCAGTTGTTGTAGGGAGATTGCATTTTCCTGAACTCAATTGTTTTTAACACCAGACAACTCTGGAGCCTATTTCACCCATGGAAGGGTGGTACCTACCTTTTTCGTGTGGTGATGGTTATGGAGTAATTTGCGGATCAATGGTTATTGGTTCGATGATGGGTGCGGTGTGTGATATTCTGTGCCGTTCATTGAGCATCAGCCTTTCATAATAAAAATAATAGCGCTGCTCTAGATGTTCTTGCAGTTAGTTAGCTCAAACTCATCGGAGAAGTGTTATTCTCATACCTGACGCCTCCTCATCAGTGTGACTCAAATGGAACATTAGAAGCGATCACTGACCCAATAATTGGAATGCGATTGTTAGCATGTAGGCCTAGGCATACCGATTTCGAACCGACATGTTAAGGGAAGGCCGCTTTCGACTATAAGAGATGTCATGTGACTTTTTGTTTTTACGCTTTTTGGAAAGGGATTTTCGTTTCGTGGAAAACGTTTTTGGTCGTGTTTTCGGACGCGTTTTTGGTCTTCTTTTTTTTGGCCGCTTCTTTGGATAGCTTTTTGATCTTTTATTTTTACGGGTTATCGGTGGCGTCTTTGGAGTGCTTTTTGGTCGCTCTTTGGGCACAAGCTTGGTCGGATTTTCCGACCCGTTTTGCTTTGGGAATATGTTAGCTATTGGGGAGGCGCTTTTGGCCTCGTTTTTGGGTGTTTTTTTATTGTGTGATTTTTGTCGAGTTTCTGGACGCGTCTTTGATAACATTTTTAGGCTTGATTTCCTTGCAGGTCCTTTTTGCATGCTTTTTTCATCATGATTTTGGGTCCGTTTATGCACTCAGTTCGAGGCTATTTTTAAATAAGTTCCAGGGCACATTTTTGGACGTTGATTTCGGGGCATTTGAGTATGGTTTTTTGGATGCGTTGTTGATTGCGTTGTTAGACCGGTTTTAGGACGCGTTTTTGATCACATTAAAGATAGCTTTTTTAAACGTGTTTCATTCAGCATTTTTTGACCCGTTTTTGATTGCGGTTTTGGGCGCTTTTTGGTGCTTTTTTGGTCTGTTTTGATGCAGTTTTTTAAAACATTTGTGGGCGAATTTTTGGAACTGTTTTCGGACAAAGGAAAAAAGATATTTTTGACCCCCGTTTTTTGATGGGTTTTTCTGGCGTTTTAGTCATACACAGCAATTTATAGAAGTCTTGCGAGCAAAGGTTTTGCCTGTGAGACTATCCCACGTAAAACCAGCTCCATTTGTTTAAATAGATATTTACTTCTCTCAGAAGTTCAGATTCTTTAACGCTTTAAGGACGCCTAAAATGCTTGCAGACATTTACAAAGTTCTGGGTGCAGGGAAGTAAGTTGGAAGCAAAACCACTTTCGTGAAGTGGTAAGGTGAAGAACAAGGTCAATCCGGATGCAGAACGTGACATTTGATTTTTATGAAACTTTCTAGATTTGTTTCTCATATGACACATTTTAATTGCTATTATAAGTCAAAAGAAAAAAAAGGAACAAAATTTCCATACTAGAGTGACCCACCCTACTTCACATTCAAAAATAGGAAGAGAGAACTAAGTTCCAACATTTAGAATTGGATGATTTTTTTTTTAAATAATTGCCCCGACTTTTATTTGATTGTTAGGAAGTTAGTTTCGAGGGAAAATGAGATCTCAGTATATACTGACGGATCTAAAACCAGTGAGGGTACGGGGTCAGGTATATACTCCAACGAGTTGGACCTACATATGGCCCTGAGACTACCGGACACATGCAGTGTGTTCCAGGCAGAGATTCTGGCCGTACTCAAAGCTGCGGAGGTACTTGAGATGAGATCGATATCCAATAAGAATATCGCCATCTACATTGATAGTCAGGCTGCGCTTAAAGCGCTAGAGTCACATACCACTAAATCTGAACTAGTCAGGAATTGCCGCGCAATGCTTAAGGCATTATGTTCGCAGAACCGTGTTAGATTATGTTGGGTACCTGGGCATTGTGATATTGAGGGCAACGAAACGGCCGACGTTTTGGCTAAGGAAGGAGCGGAACTCCCAATAAATAACGGGTGATTTTTTAAGAGGTTTAGAACTTTAAAAAAAAAAAAACACAAAAAATTCGAAAAAATGAATAAAATATTTATTTGAATCGAAAGTTTAAAGATAATTTCATGCAAATGTTGACCGCGGCTGCGTCTCAGGTAGTCCATCCGCTGAGTCCAATTTTGGCATACTCTTTCACACATATCGGCCGGTATCTCACGAATGAATGCATGGATGTTGGCTTCCAGTGCGTCAATCGAAGCGGGCTTGTCCCTATACAAATTAGCCTTGACATACCCCCACAAAAAATAATCTAATGGTGTCAAATCGCACGATCTAGGCGGCCAATTGACCGGCCCGAAACGTGAAATTAACTGTTCACCAAACTCGCCTCGCAATTGCGCCATTGTTTCGCGTGCTGTGTGGCATGTGGCACCGTCTTGTTGAAACCACATATCATGCAAGTCAAGAACTTCCATTTCGGGCAAAAAAAAGTTTGTTATCATCGCTCGGTAGCGTTCACCATTGACAGTAACGCTGCGATTCGCATCATCTTTGAAGAAATATGGCCCAATAATGCCGCCGGCCCATAAACCGCACCAAACAGTGGCTTTTTCGGGATGCATTGGTAGCTGTTGCAATGCTTCTGGCTGATCTTCACTCCAAATGCGGCAATTTTGCTTATTTACGTACCCATTCAACCAAAAATGAGCCTCATCGCTGAACACAATTTTTCGATAAAAAAGCGGATCCTCGGCCAGCTTTCCAAAAGCCCATTCACAAAAAATTCGGCGTTGTGGTAGGTCGGCTGGCTTTAGTTCTTGCACAAGTTGTATCTTAAAAGGCTTTACGCACAAATCCTTCCGCAAAATTTTCCACGTAGTGCTGTAACAAAGGCCTAACTGCTGGGAACGGCGCCGAATCGACATTTCGCGGTCTTCTGTCACACTAGCTGATACGGCCGCAATATTTTCTTCACTACGCACAGTACGTAAACGTGTTGGTGGTTTAATGTCCAACAAAGTAAATTTGGTGCGAAATTTGGTCACAATCTTCCGAATAGACTGCTCAGAAGGTCGAGAATGCCGATCATAAAATGGAAGCAGCGCGCGATGAACATTTCGAACCGAGCACGAATTTTGATAGTAAAATTCAATAATTTGCAAGCGTTGTTCATTTGTAAGACGATCCATGGTTGAATTGCAAACCAAACTGAAGCTGTTTGATAGTGACGCAAGGTACTAAACACACGTCAGCTGTCAAAACCAGTGTTGCCAAAACCAAACCAGCTAAAAAATCACCCGTTACAATGATTGAGGGCATCAGACCACCTATGGCTGTTGCTAAAAGGGTTATCGTTGAGGAAATTACCAATAAAGCAGCTACAAGATGGTCACAGCTAGAGGGGCACAGGGTCTCAAAGGCACTGTGGCCCGCTTTAAATCGGAAGAAATCCGAAGAATTAATCAATCTCAGTAGAACAAAGTTAAGATTAACGGTAGGAATACTCTCTGGACACTGCCTTTTAAGGAAGCATGCCATGAGACTAGGCTTAGCTAATACGGATACATGTAGGTACTGTGAGGACCTACAAGCTACGGAGGACATCTCCCACCTTCTATGCGAGTGTCAAGCAATTGCTCGGAGTAGAAGGAAGCACCTAGGCAGGTTCTTCTTTAATAACTTAGAGGAGGTTGGTTCCTCAAATGATATTAGGACCATAACCAAATTCTGTAGGGAAATTGATTGTTTGGGCGAATGGGTTTAGGTTTTTAACCGTAATGGTTCCCTGGGGATGGCGATGGGCCCGCTTTGGTGCCTGGTCTTTTGTGACGATCTCACAACCCCACCCAATCTAACCTAACCCAAACTTTATTTGATTGTTTTCAGATTCTTGCAAGCTGAATTTCGATTTTGAAATTTTTTTTAATTAAATTGTACATATAGGTATTACTCAGGGAGAGTACGATAACTTTGGCGCCAAAAAAGTATAACGGTTTTTTATACAGCAGTTATAAATACAAGCACTTTTTAATATGGGAGGGGGGGGGGGGTTATCTCGCTCCGTTTTGGCTGGAGGGGTAATTTGAGAAAAAAAAAAAAAAAAAAAACATAGTTCTGCACTAAGTTCTGCACCCAAATTGTTGTAAGTTGTAGTTAGTACTCAGCGGGTTCCTATGTCAGACTCAGTCGCAAGCGATTGTAGATTTGACCTCATATTAGTCGATCTTTTCATCTCTATGAACCGTCAAAAAGTTTAAGTGAACGTTTTGACTCCGAGCTCCATATATTTGTGCTTTGTCCGAGCCCTGATGTAGGGTCTCCATATACCTCAAACGAAAAAAGAGGACATATTTTACAAACCCCTAACCTCCCAATACCCCCTTTTTTTGGTTATTCAAGAAAAACCTTTATACTGTGTATAAGTGGACATCACGTACCATAGGTGACTGCTACAGATGTGGCACGTGAGTGTCGTTGACAAAAGAGAATAGAAATAAAGAGAACAAAAAGAGGACAAAAAAAGAGCCAAACGAAAAAAGAAAGTATAAAATAGATCGCTGACAAAAAAGAGGACATGTTCTCTTTAAAGGAGATGTTCTGGAAACCGTACCCTGGTGCAGCCTGGTTTTCAAATGTTAACCTTACTTTGAGAAAGCTAATCTTGCCGTTTTCGACCTGTGGGGTTTGATATTTGATATTTTATTGTGCGTGTATTCTTTGTACAGATAAGATAAGTTAATCTTTTAAAAACTGAACAAGCTTATAATTATAAATTTACAATCGCTAATAATTTATTATATGACATCAATTACAGTAATAATAAATAAATAAATAAATAAATAAAGATAAGGCATAATGTAACCAGGGACAAAGGATATAAGAGAAAGAGGGAAAGAGAAAGAGAAGAAAGAGGGAAATCCATTAAAATTTATTTGCAAAATGTTGAAAAACGTCTTTGTTGAACGTAATTGCATTGTTCGTACACTTAATATTATGGGGCAAACTATTCCAAAGGTGAATCGAATGGACAAAAAATTGACGTGTGGTGACTAGAAACTTATGTGTTGGAGTAATTATTTGTTGAGTTCTTTGTTGTTGGTTGCCATGTTATTTTCGAATTGTTTGTGACCACAAAAAGGTTCATCGGTTCAGTGGGATAAGTTGGTCGTCTGAGTAATTTGTTTTTTGTTTTTTTTTTTTAATTTGGACCATTTTATTTTTGAAGAGGTGCTGCATCAGTTCAGCAAGTCTCCGACATTAAGATTTTGTCCAGATCTTCCGTCACTTACAGAGCTCATTTGCTTACATCTGTGACTTTGTGATGAAGTTGACAGACGAATCATAAGACTCCTGCCATTAGCAAACACTTCTACTACGACTCTATGGACTTCCCCTCTAACCCACAGCTCAATAGATCACTTTCTTTCTGTATCCAATTATAAAATTCCTTCACAGCCTATTTTCAAAATTAATACCAAATAGATATTTCGCCGCGCCCATTAATCATTTGACGGGGGCTCATCGCCATAGAATTCCATTAGTTACTGACAAAACGCTTTGGACAGGGCACAAATCAATTACTTGTGCGATTGCATGCGCGCGAAGAAAGGCTTCGAGGGCGTCATTCAATCGCGGCAATAAATTTCACTACAATCCGTTCAGCGGCCACAATACTTCCTACACCGTGTGACCTCCGCTCTAATGCGGTGGACTCGTCCTCCATCACCAACGCCACGCTCTCCACCTGCGCCTGTATCTAACGTTACCTTGTGCGAATTTGTTGGCCCATTACTTTAACTGGCATTGGTGTCTTTGTTTGGCCAACGCCAGAACTGGAGTTCTATTGCGGAGTACCATTCGGTATCCTTGCGGGTTTCGGGATGTTGTGCGATTATGACGATGCGGTGGGTGGGTGCAAATGTGTGTTTATGTTTATGGCACCACACAATAACGATGTGGACACAGTGGACACAAATGTGGGACACTTCTGGCCTCCAACTATCCGCGATTAAGTGTCCGGGACTTGTGTTTGCACCGAACGGGAATACAACATGGGAATGGGCATTGATACACTCGGCGTATGATAGGTATTAGGCGCACACGCGTCACACTCAAACACTTTGCCAGCGTCAACGATTGATTGTGATATAGCAATAGGGTCAATCGCGTTGATTGGCAGTCATTTAGGGCAGGGCAGACTTTAGCAGCAAAAGGTGATGTCATGAAAAATTTGTCGCTTTGACCATTTGATCCTGCCGCCCACAGACACGCAGCCGGCGAGTATACCTTGCTGTGTACATGAACTTGGTGTATCGGTGCGATCGCTGCACCATTATGGCTTGGGACACATAAATCGGATGTCATCTAACGAGCTGCTTAGCTGGCCCGAAACTGTTCCAGAGTGCTCCGTGGAATGTGGGTTTTTGTTGGTTTGGTGTGGAGGCCGGCTGTCCAGGATTGCATGCTGTGGTCGGCATGGGAGACCTTCGAAGCGACTGTAATGCGTGTCCGCTTGGCTTGGAATGTTCGTGCATCGGTGATTTTGGTATTTATGCGGCCGACATTTGAGACGCCCACACGGTGTGCTGTCTAAAACTGTAGAAACAGTCGTCCCATTTGTGGGTCCATTGCTGCACGAGGAACATATATAGCCTAGAACATAAATGGGCCACGATCGGAATGGATGGCATTCAGTTTCGGGTGATGTCTTATTTTCCATTTTTATTGCGTGCTCGGAGTATTGGCGTAGGGCTCAATTTCAAATGGAAATTAGGGCAAGGGTGTCAGTTTGGATCGGGTGGCGACTGCCTGTGGGTTGTAGGTTAATAGGAATGGCGCGGGATGTCGAATGTGTACTGCAGGCTGGGTTAACTGGTGGACTTGAATGGTGTCACTAAAATCTTTAAAATTATGTGGAACATCAGGATGGGGATGCTGTTTGGAAGAGAACGAGTTTTCTGTACTGACTTAGGTTATACAGATGGAAGGGGTGGATGGGAAAAGTAAGCATTGGCGAAGGTAGACCCACTGCAATGCCCTAGGTCAAGAAGTAATGACTTCGATGCAGTGAAATCTATGGACTTCGAAGGCCTCCATGACGTTTACGAATTGGTGCATTCGTATACACGTCTGACAGAGAGTTCTTCTTAACAACTGAACTAGAAGAGGCTTTAAGGAAGTTGATTTCTGTATCTCTTGATACATATTTATACATCTTTCAGGACATACTTAGAAGGAAACTTGAACCCCTTCCAAATCGAATCAAAATTGCTCTAAGGTTATAACCCTGTAAGTCAGAAGTTGCTTTGTTTAGGGAGTTTTAGAAAAAGAACTTGTGATGTGCTTTTTTCTAGCTCGCCAAGGTTCTTCCTAAAGAAACACAAACTTCAAAGGAGAGGAGTTTCCTTTTATTATTTTTCTTTCTTATATCTAGGTTTATAATTTACAATTCAAAGTTTTATTTAATCAGCTCTTCTATTTACAATGATAATTCCAATAAATTCTTAATTAACACTGGTACGGCTTAAACCGGCCTATGTCCTCTGGTTGGTACTGGTGTGACTCTGGTGGGTTTGCGGGAGCCCTGGCAGTCTGCAGGTCCGTCTTTTGACAGTCCCGACAATCTACAGGTCCGTCTTGCGACAGTGTTGGCAATCGCCTTGCAGCAGTCCCGGAAATCTACAGGTCCGTCCTGCGACAGTCCCGTCAATCTACAAATCTTCCTTGCGGAGGACTCGGCTACCCGCAGGAATGCTAGCACCAAAAATTTCAAGTAGTCCAACAACTCCTTGAGAAACAAATTCAGCGCTACATGGATTGGTACGGTCAACTGTGAGTTTTGCTCGATTTGTTTGAGATCTCACTGGTGGTCTCATAGAATCCAAGACAACGAGCGGGTGTGAATTCTATCACGAACAAAAATCATCGGTTGGCAAAACCATATAAATTATTACTACCAACACTGGACTAGTGAGGGGGTGTACCTAGTACACTAAATTGTAAAGAGAGCGGGGCGGTACCATAAATGTTGTTGGTGGGGCGACAGTGTGTCGAATTCACGTGCAATGTATCAGCGATAATAAATAAATAAATAGTTGGCGCAACAGGTCCGGAGAGACCCTAGGCCTAGCTTCTCACAACCATTCGTTTTGTGTGAGTTTTCATTTTTTTGGAACGAATGGAAGGGATCTACAATTTTATACCGACTCTAAACGGCTAATTGAGAAGCTCTTTCAAGACAGTCATACTCTCGGATGTTTGTCAGACGTTCGCAAGAGGTGGCGCAGTGAAAAAAACCCTAAGATGGAATGTGGGTTTTTGCGGGATTCGAACCTCGACCCCTAGCGTAGTAGTCCAACACACTAACCACCAAGCCTACACCATTGATGTTGTGAGAAAAACAAAAGACAACTTTGTATACCGGTATGGCGGCGAAGCAGTCGATCGGTTGTGCTTGGTGCTTATAGTTAATGGAACAAAGAAACGAAATGCATCGTTATAAGCCAAAGCTTGATAAGTGTATTGAAAAAGCGGAAGCCACTGTAACCAAGAAGATAATGTTGCTACGTTCATCTAAAGCGGAAAGATTGGCAAATATTACAAACCTCTCGACAAGAATCTTCAGACCATCCTGCTAAAAAGTATGGAAAGCCTGTTGTACCTAGTTGTACTTGTACAAGTTTGCCCTTCGAGGCTCTCTCTTTGTGATATTTAATAAGCCTATCACGCCAAGTAAATCCTGCGTGAAAACTCTCCAAAACCTGTTGGTTGGAGCTCATATGATGCTTTGATAAGTGTCTTCGTTAAAATAAAGCACCCTTTCAACATAGCAACTTTAGCGTATGGTGCTAATCAGACACCCATCTTTTCTATCGAGGTTTTATTCGCCGTAATAAAGAAGTCGAATATCTCGGAGTAAAAGTCAAGGTGCTTTGGGATATGCATGCCTACGACCTTTATCGCGTTGATGATACTTTTAATAGGTACTGCTATGCAGAAATTAAATTCGAATATAGGAAAAGTTTTACAACTTAGAAGCAAGAACAGTTCTGTGTATTCAATTGAGCTTCAAGAAAGAAAACAATTGACCTGTAAAAAAATTACTATGTAGCCACTTAGACCTAATTTGGGCCTTATTTTCTGCCAAATGCATGCAATTAACAGAAACCTGCAGCGGTATAGATAACTTTCTCTTTTCACAGCTAATTTGCAAAATATATGCCACACAAATATTTCCCTGCGACCATTAATCATCGAAATTGCTAATTCGTTAGAATAGTTTTTTATTTGATAATTTTTTTTGTGCTTAGAGCTCCCTTTAAAAGAATAGAGCGAACTATTTTTTTTTTTTTCTAAAGAATATACCTAGTGAAATTTTGACTTAAGGCGAACGTGTGTTTTCCAATTGGGATGAATGTTATTTTCTTAGGAACGTATATCTATAATTTTCTCATCAAAAGCTGTATACTAAAATTAGTGAATGGCTTGCCACCAATGCTCTCATTCAGCTAATTTTTGTATGAAAGAGCAAGTAATTTTTAAGAAAGTGCTTTTTTGCTCATTGTTTTTAGTTTTTAGTTTTTAGTCAGGCTTGATTTTTAAATTGAATTTTCATCTGCACAGGGAGACAACTTTCGAACATTGACAAATAAAACAATAATTAAATATGAAAAAATAAAAAAAATATTAAATTATTGTGCTTCTTGTTGAAACCGTCACACAAATTACAAAACTTTAGAGATCCGGAAAGAAAACCGGTCCTAGCGAGGTATCCGTCGGAACGGAAAATTCTCCGCAGCGCATACTCTTTCGGAGGTTCAAATTCCATTCGAGGTTTCCCGTTTTCGGAAGAGAAATAAATACTTGCGATGGCGCACTGCACTCCAAATTGTAATTAAATTCCGCAACCAATTTTAAAAAAAAAAATTAAAAAAAAAAACGCTTCATCGCACTTCAACGTAATTTGTCGATATGCGTTACAAAATGTCAAAACAATTCTCCGAACAGTTGTTCCGAGGAATACCGAGGAATTTTCCGTTCCGACGGATACCTCGCTAGGGCCGAATAATGGAGCAATCAATGCGACATAGAAATTTAACTTTTAACTTCAGGTAGTTTATACTGAACTATAGCTGTAGGCACAGGCACCGGGTAAAATTTAATTTCAGAACATTTGATGAAAGAAAATTGTCGTCTTGTAAAGGAGAACATGATTGTGTTTTTTTTTTTCAACTAATCGATGGAAGAAAGGACCGGCGAAAGATATTGTAGTATTATGACGCGACGGAACTTGAACTTCAATCCGGTTTAAAAAACATTCCAACTAACTCAAGTCTGTGCTAAAACACACCTCACTCACATCTAAGAGTGTTTTTCTCATATATCTAGGTTTGCCTTCTCCGATATTTAGTATTGTTAACTGTGCGTCATATTGTAAGTCAAGTGCAATTGAGTAGGTATAGCGCCAAAACATCGACGCGACGCACGATTTGAAACGTGCATTGATTTTACCTATACCTCTGACGATAGGTAAAGTTTGTCTAAATTCGTCTTAATCCTAGAAGGCTAAGGTTAGGTACTGACCACCCCTAATATAAAATATATTTATGTTAAGCTTTATGTAATACATACAGTTCTACTTTTTTTCCTGCAACAATTAGAAAGGTGTTGCCAAATGAAAAACGCGATTTTTACTAAATAAATACTTCAGTTTTTATTATTATACACAACATTTATAAGTATTTTCAAGTATACCTAACTTACATTGACAATCGGAGACTGTAGTGTACAGTGTACATACGCAGCCTCAAAAAAAAAAAAAAAAAAAAAAAAATATAAGTATCCTCCGACTGCAAAATAGTTAGGTATACTTGAATGTGTTTTGTTCATATATTTTTAGCTCTCTTTTTTTACAGTCAGACGGGTTTTTTGATTTTTTAAATTACTTGTTTTTATTTTAATCTTTTTAGCCTATCTATGACACTCCGGGGAAGAAAACGAATCTAGTGACACCTCACTCTTTAAAATCGGTCAAGCCGTTTAGGCTACATTACGTCACGTAGGATCGTACATGGGATTCGCGCGAAACACATAACCCTCCCTGTGTCCAGTCGGGTAAAAAGAAAAAGAAATCGAAAAAATGCTGATCTCTTTTCTTCTTTTTTTTGAAAACAAAGTGGAAATCATGGCCGTAAGTATTTTCTATAGAACTGTGAAAAATACACCTGAAATCGACCAGAACTGCATAAATTTAATTTACATGATTATAAGAGAGGAAGCCAACATGTTTGGACAACCAACAAACGTTTGAAAGGTACAATTTCCAATATAGCTACTTAAACATTAAAAAAGCCTTAAGGTCCAAGAAAATCAAACCACTACTGAACTTTATTCGTGTTTTCTCTTAACTCCATTTAGATGATCTTTTCAGTTGAGCTGTCAGTTGCTTTCTGTCAACATGATATGCAAAAATTTAGGCTAAAAGACTCGGAACTGACAGAATTCTCATATGCTTACAGCTATCAATATTTCAAACCATTTCTTGCCAAAAATCTGGAACATGTAACAGAAAATGCAGTGTCCCTAGAATTTGTATTCCCAGTGCAACTATATATCCACAACTTACACTCTACGAGTATACGGTTAAAGCTCAAACCTAGTCCAGCAGCTGATTTAGGATCAACACGCATTTTGTAACCCCGAACAATGCCATATAGTCCTCACCTCCCTGTCAAGACATTAACTGTTTAAAACAATGTTCAAAGCGCCTCGTTGACATTTCAGTTATGTGCCCGCTGTCAGTGTACACAATATTAAGTTGAAAATGTAATCGCGTCCACAACCTATGCGCACACACAGCTCCATTGTTTATTTAACAGCTGCTTGGACAAGCGACGATCAGAGGAAGGAATGCGCCATAAGACAATAGCAAGGCTCCGGCATCTCTCACTGTACCAACGCGAATTACAATAGTTACCGTTTATGTCGTGCATTTTGAATCCGACAGCCTCCAGGCAGCAGCAGTCGCAGCAACAATACGACAACAGCGAGCAACAAAGTTCACCATGAATTGGATTCCATATCGAGATAAGCCGCAACAAATGCAACATGCGCGCGCAGCAAGGAGATCTATATATGTATATGTACGAGTACTTTGTGTGTTATACTGGAACACTGCGCACAGTCCATTATGTGCCAGAGAGCACTGACTGTAATCACCTGAAACATCTGGTGGAAGTTGTCAGTGTCTCGCTTTAAATTTTGAATTCCGAACAAACGTTTTGACAGCACGCTGCACCGGAATAACCCGAGATGGCCGCCAGAGCGAGAAATTAGGACAACACCATCGAGATCAAATCAGCGCGACGATGATGCCCACGACAAACAAGACATTTCTCATTCAATCTGCGCGGCTCCGGCTCCGAATTCAATCACGATCCGAATCTGGAGGAAGCAGCAGCAGCTTCTACACAATCGATGTTTGGCGCTGCTGTAACTCTGAGACACTGACGCCCACAGAAGGGCCATTCTCCTTTGTCATCTGGGCGGGTGTATGATTAAAATTTAAATCAGTAGTGTTCCCGCGACAACAATCTCTGGTCACAGGATATGCTGCTACTGCTGCTGCTGACCAGAGCAACGTCGTGTGGACACAACACCAGTGTGCAGTGTCCCTTCGATTGGATCAGCGGCAAAGGATGCCCATGGCTACTGTACGCTGCGCCTGTTTTTCCTGCGCTTTCGCGTTCTGTTTGTGTGTCCAATTAAGCAGAGGCACAGATAAAAACCTAAAGATTCTCCCACTTAGATCACGTTCGATGTTTGCTTAGCCCGAAAACACAGCCTAAGCCATATGCCTGCCCTTCACTCCAATCGCTGGATCATTAACAGAGTAATTTGCGAAATAGTTGAATTCTGTCGCCAAAAGGCGCAAGAAGGTAGCCGATAGACGCGAAGCAGTGGCCACGCATTCGAGTACCTCCCAGAATGCGGAGATGCGGAATTAGCTGCTAATGGAATTACCGTGTATTTTTTACGAGCGCGCGCTCTCCTCGGTGCGCATCGCTTATGCAAGCCTTTTGGCCAAATGAGCATGAACGCTACACGACCGCTTTATTACATCCAAATGTGGGCATTATGATGAAACGCGCAATTAGAAGGACGACCACGCGGAGTGTGCAACAGTGGCAGTGGCAGCGGCAGTGGCATGTGTGCCCGTGTTAATTGTGGTGATTTGCATGCCAAATAGGGAGGCAAGTGGCAGTGAAAATAAAAGTGTGAGTCAGGCTTTGGCAAATGGGTTCCCACATTAGTCCCTGAAAGTACAAGTTTTCTAATTTGGGCATAATTTGTGTGCCTGCTCCTTCGGCGGCGGGCCGGCGGGGATGCTTATGTCATTTTTCAATTCCAAGTTGGATGAGCAGGCTTAAACCGTCCAATCAATTTTGTGTTAGCTGAGTTGGAGTATACCTATATGGAATGTGCTCGATATGTGATGACGGAGGTAGACAGAGCTTCGTTCTTGATGAAAGGCGTATGTCGAATCATGCCTAGCCAGGGATTGGTTATACATTTGACTCCCATCCAACAGTCTGGAAATAAAGGCCCCGAAAATAAACCACGGCAAGCCTAAAGACCTTGGAAATTGTGTATAGTAGGCTAGGTTTACTCCACAGGCTTTAAGTCCGTGGACACCACTTTCAGCCATCCACCGTGAAGACAGAACTTTTTCTTCAAGCTCTATGGTTCGGTAGTCGAATGTAAATTTTTCTTGAAGTCAACAAAATGTGGGCTTAAAAAAATTACCATTTTCGGGCTTTTCTGTTCCATTCGAAAGTTTTTGATGCCGTTTGCGGATTTTTGTGAAACCGGTCTTACATTTTTTTAATGAAAAATATACAGATTCCTGGCGAATAGAGGACTTCCCCAGGTTGAACTTGAAGGCATCCCCTTGATAGCAGGTCTTAATCATTCTACAAACCCATGCCATACGGATATCCCATGCGGGACTTCGGCCAAAATACGACTTAAAAGATGATTTTCCCCAAGTCTAATACTAGTTTCGTTAAAATTGATTGGAAAAAGATTCGTTCTAAAATGAGTAGGTACATGCTTTCAAATTTGAATATCTGCGATGCCAGAAGCTTAGGGCTCCAAATGAACCTTTTGCGTTCTTAATATATTTTTAACTGATTCAATTCCTGTCCCAAAGAACCGGCCGTGAGACCGTGCCTTATCACGAGTCATAGTTCATGGGTGAAAGGAAATTCAATTCAATACGATGAGTAGTCCAAGTTTGTAGGAAGCGACCCAGCGATTAATCGTGATTCCTGGTTGATAAGAGCGGTCTAACTACGAAGGATGCTTCTGATAAAGGAACATAAGTCCCAATTTTAACATTTGAGACTGATATCCCACTTAAGTAAGTCCTTAATTCGATTTGCAATTCATGTCGATTTGGAACTTATGACGATTTGGGGCTTATGTCTCACACCAACGGGACAGACCAAACAAAAATGTTGGCCCTTTTGTCCGACCTAACAAATTTCTATTTTTGATAAGCTGAGTAGGTCAAACAGGTCTTTTTGCTATTTTATTTTAGTTTACTTTTATGTATTTGCGGAAAACAATGCAAGCGTGACAGCAATTGGTTTCTTAGTTAGTCCAGTTTTTGATCTTATAAGGCCAGTGTCGTGGAAATAGAAAGTAACACTACAAACACTGAAAATGTTAAACGATTTGCGTTTATTCCATTGTTCAGATTTTGGATTCTAGTTTTTGAGAATTTTAATTTGAAAAAAAATTTAAAATTTAAAGTTAAAAAATAAAAATAAATTTAAAATTAAAAAGAAGCAAGACAAAAAATTAAAAAGAAACAAAAATGTCTGCTTTACAAAATTCTGCAAACATTAAAAAAAATGGTTGGAAAATGTTAAGCACCTTTGAACATTTTCCAAACGTTTATTTTATTGTTTGTAAAATATTTAGATAGTTGATTGTCGCTTTTTCGATTGTCGTTTTTGTTTATCAACTCTTCTTTGCTCTTCGTAAAGCGATCACTAAAAAATAATTAATTATTGGCAGCACTTAGAGTTTTAAACGGCACTTCCTTGCCGATGCTGTCATTCCGGGCTGCTGACCTATATTCGAAGTGTTCTTTTTTTATTGTGAAAAATTTAAGTTGAGAATAAGAATATGTCAAAAAATTACAATCATATTTTGTTAAGGTTTGAAGCAAATAACTAGCAATTACTTTGACCCATTGGTGCCACTCAGTCAGACCTGACTTGTCTTTGATAGCCACCACCCCTAAGGAGATTTAAAGTTACAGCTAATTGAAATATAGGTCGGACATGCGTTGATCTTATTCCAGTTGGTAAATCAAGCAGTCTCAAAACAAACATGAACGTTTTTTTTTGTCAAGTCGAAACATTTTCAGGAATCTAAAATAAGTCATTTATGTGTTTATAATAACTTCTTATAGAATAATTATAATAAACCTCATACATCGGGTTAGGAAGTTGCAGAAAATATTTGCTTTATTTCTTAAGTGAATTCTGAGCAATCGGACTTTTTTGTAATTATTTTCTTCATTTCTCGCTGCGGCATAGAATATTCCCATTGTAGTAAACATTGCGCTAAAATGTATTTTTTTTTTCATGACTTTGAAACACTTTTTTCACAGCACTTTCAATTTTTGGTTGACTTGTACTTGAGCTGAGCCAACCTACACTGAAAAAAAAAGGTACACCATAGTAGTGAAAAAGTTCATCAATGTGATGAAAAAACCAACAATTTTAGTCCAGTGAACTTTTTCATTAGTTTGATGAAACCGATTTCGTCAATATGATGTTGTTCATCATTCATCAACTTTGTGTGTCAATATTATGAAAAATTCATCCATATGATGAACCCAAATTCCCCTTTAATTTCATAATGTGATGAATGTATTCATTATATTGACAAATTTGTTCATCAATATGATGCACACTTTCTGTGCTGTCAAATTTGTTTTCATGTAGTTGTAAGACTATTCACACAAATAAAAACATGAAATAAAAATACTGACACCAATATAAATCGTAAAGATATAGCCTTCTCACTTTCATGGGGATGCTAAAATACTTAAACGAGCATAATGTCATGAAAATGGTAATGGTAATATTATGTGAATTTAACTATTAAATTTCTTCGCATCCGAAAGGAAAATATTCAAACGAAAATCAGTTTCACCACGAAAGTCAATAAAGTGTAGTGGCAAAAACTCACGCGCTCAAGAAATATTGAAGATTTATAAAAATAAATTTTATTTCTGAGTTACTTTTATCACTCCTGGGACAATTTTTTTTTTTTTTTTCATAATGGATCCCAATGAGAATCAGAGAACGGCCATTTGCCTGCCATATGCATAGAGTCACAGGGTGCATGTGCATACATTTGTGTTGGAAATGTTTTTTTGCGTTTTTTGTTCTTTAGTTATAATTTTATTGATCCATTCTGTTGAATTTTATAATGTTGAGGCGTGAGAGAACAATGTACGAGAAAAGTTTGGTTAAATAACAATATTACATTGATTTTTAAAATATTTTTAAAAAGTAAATATTTATTTACATTTATGTGTGTAATGGAATCACAACGTTATAATTATATAGCGAGCTCTTTTTTTTTACCAAAGGAAAATCGTTGTGAAAATTCATGATAATTGTAGTTTTATTTTAATGACATATTTATTTAACGTCAAAAATCGAAAAATCGATCGACTGCTAAGTTTCCACCGGAGAATAACTGCGAGATTTAGAAAAATTTCCGTAAATCCCGCATAAATCTCGGAACTTATCATACGAAAGTAATCTTATAAAAAGGGAGATTAGAAATAAAACAAACACACTTTTCACAGCTCGATATGTCAAAAGTTAAAAAAAAAAAATTTGAAGAAAAGACATCAAAAATGGAAAAATGTCTCTCTCTCTCTCTCTCTCTCTCTCTCGTGAAATGTAATTTTCTCTCAAATGGACAGAGCCAGAGAGAATACGTCAAGTTAATCTTCTTTTATTTGGTGGAAACACTTCGGGATTAATTCTAAACCTCTTGTACTTAATCTTGGTATTTGTGTTCGGTGGAAACGTAGCTTAACCTACCTTTTAGAAGTATGTATTCTAAAACACGTACAACAACATTTTTCGATATTTACGTTTTACTTTTTACAAATGAAAAAGCTATATCAAGATATCGGAAAAATAAGCCCCTTTGAAAATTAGATAGTCTTACTCATGATTTAGCTTTTAAAACGTCGCTATGAACATTTAGAGCAAACAGTTTATGCCGAAAAACGTTCGTTTACATAGTAAAATCATTGAAAAGAAATCACTTGGTCAACACCTCCCAGATATATTTATGCAACTGAATTAAAGTTACACATTAATTGCATACCTTTAATTAAGGCTAGGTAAATTGCATTCTTTTTAGGGTAAATGAGGCGCTCCATCGAAGATATATGTTCTAATTATATAAGTTTCATTATACTGATAACATAATAAATACTTAAAATATATTAATATATTAAAGCTATTTATGCAAAATTTATAACACTTTATATAATGTGAATAATCGAAGTTAGACTATAGCTTTTTTATATTTCCACCATTCTTACACTAATATTGAATTTTTCACACTTCATTTATTGTTTTAAATTGTATATACTGCAGTTTATTTAGCAAAACCAGTCGCCCGTAGTAAAAGAAAAAATAAAAAAGTTTGTTCATCGGCAAGCAATTGTCAATACATTGTTTAAAATGCAAATGGATACTTTTGGGGGAACATTAATTAAAAGATAAACAAATAGTTATGTGATGAAATTTCTAAATCACATATATCGAATTTTTTCATCGTAAAACCATTCACAATTTTCTTCTATGCCACCCTGTGTAGATACTTTACGCTTGATGAGCAATGACATATAATTATCTACGCATATATACATTTAAAGATTCATCATGCGTGTGTGAGTATAAATGCTGTACCAACATCGCGTGTGTACACCTACAGCATACATCATATTTACAATCTGTGCATCACATTGAAGAAACCGATGAAAAAAGTTCATCAATATGAGGATTCCATTCATCAATATGATAAATATAACGATGAATTTAATTTTTTTCATCAATATAACGAATTAGTTCATCTATATTATGAAGGTTTACATGAACGTTCTCCTTAATAAAAATTAATGTCTGTTTTTTGACGAACACTGTCATCAATATAATAAAAGCCGTCATCAAAACGATGAACGTCGTTATCAATATGATAAAAATTCAAAACTTGGCAATCGTACTTGAATATGATGATTCCATTCATCAATAAGACGAATAAATCATCAACTGAATGAACAAATGACTAAATTCATCAAAATAAGTGTTTTCGTCATATTGATGAAATGTTTTGATGAAATAATGAACGTAGTTCATAAAAACATACGCTAAATTCTCTTCAGAATCCTGTTGAAAAAATTGATGAATTCATTTTCATCATATTGAAAAACTGTTCATCAATTGTCAAAAAGTTTTCATGAATTTGTTCATCATATTTATGAAAAGTTCGTCATATCAATGAATATCATGTTGATGAACGCCATTCATCAATACGACGCCGACTTTTTTTTTCAGTGTACATTGCTCAAGAAAACGACACGACAATGCAGCAAAAGCAAGCAGTGGTAAAAATGCGATAGTCAATTTGATAAATCATCTTACGTGAAACCAAAGCGTGAATTTTGATCATTAACTATCACCTTCGATTACTTACTTACTTAAGGTTGCGCTACAGTCCGGGGTTGACCTGGGCCTCAACCAACAAGCGTCTCCAGCCAGCACGATCATTGGCCAGCTGTCTCCAGTTTCGCACGCTAAGTTGGTTAAGGTCCCCTTCCACTTGCGTGCGCCACCTGAGTCGCGGTATTCCTCTACTGCGCCGTTCCTCGGGTGTGGATTCGAAGATCTTTCGGGCCGGAGCATTGACGTCCATTCGCTCTACATGACCCAGCCACCTTAGTCGTTGGACCTTCACTCTTCTGGCTAGGTCGATGTCGCTGTACAGCCCGTACAGCTCGTCGTTGTATCTCCTCCTCCATTCACCGTCTATGCAGACGGGACCGAAAATTACTCGAAGAATTTTCCTCTCGAAGTAACCAAGAGTAGCCTCATCCGCCTTGGATAGAGTCCATGCCTCTGCACCATAAAGTAGGACTGGGATGATCAAGGTCTTATAAAGGGTCACTTTAGTTGTTCGAGAGAGGGCTTTGCTACTCAACTGCTTTCTTAGCCCAAAGAAACAGCGATTGGCAAGAGTTATTCTTCGTTTAATCTCAGCACTGGTGTCATTGCCTGAAGTCATAGCGGAGCCTAGGTAGACAAAGTCCTTTACCACCCTTAAAGTTATATCTGCCTATGGTGACATTTTGTCCAAGACGTCGGTGTTGGGTGTCCTTTCTTGATGACAGCATATACTTTGTCTTGCCCTCATTGACCGCCAAACCCATCTTTGCCGCTTCCGTCTCAATGCTCACGAACGCGCCAGTGACATCACGCTGCGTTCTGCCGATTATGTCGATGTCGTCGGCGTAAGCGAGTAGGTGGACGGACTTATGGAAGAAAGTGCCTCTGGTGTTAGCGTTTGAGTTTTGCACTATTCTTTCAAGAACGATGTTGAAGAAGTCACATGACAGCGCATCGCCTTGTCTAAATCGTTTTTTGACATCGAAGGTCTCAGTGAGTTCTTTACCGAACTTAATGGAGAAGCGTGCATTCTCCATTTTCATCCTGCACAAACGGACAAGTTTGGCAGGGATGCCAAAACTAGACATTGCTCTATATAGCTCGTCTCTATAAATGCTGTCATAAGCGGCCTTAAAATCGATAAAAAGGTGGCGGGTATCGATTTGGACTTCCTGGGTTTACTCCAAGATCTGTCGCAGTGTGAATATTTGGTCAACGGTAGACTTTCCTGGCCTGAAGCCACACTGATTGGGACCAATCAGGTTGTTGACGAAAGGCTTCAGGCGTTCACACAACACGGCAGATAAGCTCTTGTAGGCGATGTTAAGAATACTTATACCTCTGTAGTTGGCGCAGTTCAGAGGATCTCCTTTCTTGAGGATCGGGCAAATAATGCTGAGGTTCCATTCATCGGGCATACATTCCTCCGACCATATTTTACAGATCAGTTGGTGCATGCTCCTACCCAAGTCATCGCCTGCCGCTTTGAACAGCTCGGCGGCTAGGCCATCTGCTCCAGCGGCTTTGTTGGGCTTCAGCTTAGATATGGCTATCTTCACTTCGTCCAGGTCGGGTGGACGGAATTGTTGGTCTTCATCGTCCAGGTTGAATGGTTCATTCTGCCTGACAGCGGGATTTTGTTCGTCATCACCGTTAAACAGTCTGCACCTTCGATTACAACCCAGAATTTTGTTACAAAAAATGTTAAAGCTGAGTTTTATAGAAATAATTTTGACCCCAACCAGTTAAATGTAGATTTCATATAGGTACAGGGTGTGCCTTTTTTCGTTTTAGCATTTTTCTCATTTCTTTTTTACGATTTTCTTAAACAAAACTTGTGGTATAAAATCTACAGCGATACAAATAAAAGTAACATGTTGGTGTGTTTTGGATCGTAATAAGGGATCAACTGTCCGTATATTTATGTAAACCTACTTCTTCGCTTGTGCTATATACAGTTACGATTTGGAAAATTGTTTAAGCACGACTCTCGTTGTTTTTGAAAGAACGAGTATACGTCAACTATACAGCACTTAAAAAATATTTGTTCACTATAAAACAGAAAAGACTATAACGAGTTTAAACTATAGGTACGCATAATTTTTCGTCGCCCTGTATTTCTAGACCATAATGCAGCATTTGGTATATGATATGGCTAGAGGTGCATTTTCCGAAATGATCCCCAACCCAAAAGCGTGTTTTGGATCGCTTCCCGCCTTCAATCAACAGGTACACCTTTCTATTGTACAAAAACAGGGTACCCCGACTAATTATAGTTCAGTGTCAGTTATTAGTCCCTTCGGCGAAGCGTTAAAAAAAAATGTTCAATTCACTCACAAGATTTCTTATGAAACCTCTTCCATATTTTTGAAGTGAACTCGCCGGTGTACATAAGCTCTATGGCGCTTTCCTCAGGCATCAGCGCAGCCTTTCCCCTTCGGTATCATTGAATTACGAAGCCCCACTGTAAACAGTAGTCGGCTCTAAATATATTCAACATACCAAATAACTGCTATTATTTTATAAGTACCCCCATCAGCCGGCGGCAGTAATTGCAATTAAAATCTTACAACCATCGGAGCAATAGGCCAACTCTCCACGTCTCCACCGTTCGACTCAGCCGCTGGAGAGTACCACTATAGCTTTAGGTATTAGGTATACACATTTCAGAATAATTGCGCTTAATGTAGCGATACGAATCCCCCTGCGTCGTTCACTATATTCCGCGCATATCGGCTTAATTTCATTTTGCGGAACATTTTTGTCTACTGACCCAATTTGCTGCTATCCTAGGTTGGCGCTGACCACAATAACAATAACGCATAGCAGCAGCCGCTTTGCATGCACAAGTTTGTTGTGCATTATTAACCACGTTCGCCGACTAATTCTCACTCAAACGGAGAGAGATATTATCGCCAGGCTTACAGAATACAGATCTATCTGGATCCGGTAGCATCGTTAGTGGTCATATATGCAAAACGCCAGCCAGCCAACCCTCGAACCACCAGATGCAGTGTTACCTCATAAACTTGGCTCTAAATTGCGAATTAGAATTAGAGCAAGTCGTACATTTGGAATTTTTTTTTTGTATTTTGGGAAAATCAGGTCAACACGTTCTGGGAACACCTGAGTCGGCTTAACGGTGACGCTGACGAAGGAGAGTATGCGAGCGGATGATTTTCTTCCCAGATACCTTAGATGGTAGCGTTCACCTTCGAACTGTCTGTTGGTATGATAGTTTTGCATGAGTTGCCTGGTTGATATATGGTTGGATACCCAGCGCGTCTAATGAGACCAAATACAAAGTCAGTACCTAGATCCTTTAAGGAAGTCACGTCTGGAATGAGTGGTTGTCACGTTCTTGTGTAGCCTCCGGATGGCAACAAATTATGTTGCGATCGCGACATGCATTGGTAGGGTATTTACTGTGGATGCACTTGTCAGTGCGGAAGTGACCGCAGGGATTATTAATTATTTAGTGGCAATGAGCAGAATGATGGGAACCGAATGGGTGCGAGTTCACCGAAGGAAATCAACTCCGTTAACACAGCTACCAGCGTTATCTGTTAACGAAAAAATTGCATGTCTCGATTTCACCTCTGCAACGCCTTAATTGCCAGCAAACAGATAGTGACACTAATTAGCAAAGGTTACAACAAAGTTTCAACGAAATCCCGCCACCACCTGCGCTGCGCGAAAGTCTTCTCCTCGAGAACGAAAGGATTGTAATGGTTGTGTAAATCAATGAAAGCGAATTCAATCTTCTAGCTGCATTTCAGCTGCATGAGTAATAGCCCAGCCACACCTGAAATTTGTATGAACGCACCGGCACAGCAACAGTGTGATGCTGCAGAAACATTTCTGCACATACCATCGGACCATCTGCATCAGGCTTTTAAACGCTCTAAACGTTGAAAGGCACTTAAATTACATAATTTTTGACATGCAACCGAGAGAGGTTTTCCTTGTCCTTCAGGCACCTTGGGGTATACTGTTAAACTTGGGCATTCCATCTGAGAACTGAGAGATGTCTGCTCTCTGACACGGCGCAGTTAGACAAATTTAAACGCACGCTAGATTGGTTAAGGTTTGGCGGGTGCCATACCAAGCGTATATACAGTTAGAATGCACTAAACCCCGGTCGTAAATAATAACTTCCCTGTTGGGGGTTAGGTTCTTAAATAATTTAGTTGTCTTCATGATTGTGTACCTGGGCATTATGACAACGCAATGTTATCGGAGGAACATTATGGGGTAGATGATAACCGATTGGGTGTTGATGCTGGCGAAGATGAATTTGGACATGCAAAGTAGATTTGATGACACTTTTGTGTTGTGGGAAGTTGGGCGATAAAACAACTTTATGCACTTTATGTTTGTTAACGAATTCTTGTCGTGGAATTTATGTTCTTCATGAGACCATAAATAGAAACTTTGATCAGGGCAGTGAATTTTCGTTGAGGAAGAGGCGGAACTGGGACATCTCCAAGGTTCTTAGCCAGTTTACTTCCTGCATTAGGAGGTTCGGCCCTAAAAATGATGAAATCCAAACAGTTAAAAAAGAAGATACAGAAGATAGCAGCTGAGGAATAAAATAAGAAGATGGAAGATGGAAGATAGAAGATAGAAGGTAGTAGGTATAAGATAGAAGATAGTAGGTAGGAGATAGAAGATAAAATATAGAAGATAGAAGGCAGAAGATAGAAGATAGAAGATAGTAGGTAAGAGATAGAAGATAAAAGATAGAAGATAGAAGATGGAAGATAGAAGATAGGAGATAAAAGGTAGAAGGTAGGAGGTAGAAGATAGAAGATAGAAGATAGAAGATAAAATACAGAAGATAGAAGGCAGAAGGTAGAAGAATGAAGATAGAAGATAGAAGATAGTAGGTAGGAGATAGAAGATAAAAGATAGAAGATAGTAGGTAGGAGATAGAAGATAAAAGATAAAAGATAGAAGATAGACGGCAAAAGATAGAAGATAGTATGTAGGAGATAGAAGATAAAAGATAGAAGGCAGAAGATAGAAGATAGAAGATAGTAGGTAGGAGATAGAAGATAAAAGATAGAAGATAGAAGGCAGAAGATAGAAGATAGAAGATAGTAGGTAGGAGATAGAAGATAAAAGATAGAAGATAGAAGATGGAAGATAGAAGATAGGAGATAAAAGGTAGAAGGTAGGAGGTAGAAGATAGAAGATAGAAGATAAAATACAGAAGATAGAAGGCAGAAGGTAGAAGAATGAAGATAGAAGATAGAAGATGGAAGATAGAAGATAGGAGATAGAAGATAGAAGGTAGAAGAATGAAGATAGGAGATCGAAGATTGAAGATCGGAGATCGAAGATTGGAGATAGAAGATAGAAGATGGAAGATAGAAGATAGGAGATAGAAGATAGAAGATAGAAGGCAGAAGATAGAAGTTAAAAGGTGGAAGATGTAAGACAGAAAATGGCATAAGATGAAAGATGAAAGAAGGAAGATGAAAGGCAGAAGACGGAAGATGAGGTAATGATGCGTTCATCTTTTTACGTTGCCCATCAGTTTTACCTGTGCAGAACTTGTAGTTTTGACTTTCAGTGCAATCTTCTGCAACAGTTCACGATTCAATAAGTGACATCCCTCGGCGCACACTCCAAAGAAGATTGTTAAGCAAATATTGTTGAGTTTCTCAAACATTTAAAGCTTAAATTTCTTGCTCTAATTATTATTATTGGAAACAAGAAATCTTTTTTAAGTTTTCAAGAATCAATTCATTCAGCGCAAGAATAATATATTCTCCATAACCATTTTCTTACGTCATTTCCAACACTTGTATTCGTTTTGTATATTTGGATAATTTAAAAAAACGAAATTTGGTGGCATTACACGTTTTCCTCAAAGTGATGGCTTCACACTTCAAATTACAAACACTTTTGACAGTTTCTCCGAATGTAGCAGAAATGTGTCTCAAGGCTGACATCTTTTTGATTATTGTATCGCCTCGGCAAATACGAAAGATATGGCATTTTATTTCTTATATCGCATTAGCGGTCCCACGGACTGACGAGTTCAGTTATCCGGACGCAGACTTGATACTTCGACCATGAGAAAATTAAACAACAATTTCATTTAAAAACAATTATTATGATCAATTAAGAAAATTTGTTGTTCGTCTTCCTGGAACTCAACTACCCAATACACTAACTTCTTAGACCCGGCAATTCAGGTGCCTTTACATGCAGTCCCTGTTCCCATTCACTTCAATGACTAGATCAGGTGAGCATTTTATTTTTTGTGACCACAAATTTCTAGTACCAAGACAAAGTCTCAGAAAGCACCTTTCTGGTAAACCTGATCTACAACCCATCTGATAGCAATAAATCACGACTTTCCACTCAAATGATGATGCTGCTAATTCGCGGAAAGACATCCAATAAAAGGTCCCCGCCTTGCCAACTTTGACCATAGAATCTCAATCACCAATCACTTGGTTGTCACTCCTTAAAACGCCTGCTGGAAGGATACAAAAAAACCTTTGTAAACGTCAACCAATTTACGATTGACATTTCCGCGTTCAGCCTCATATATAGAGACGCCCAGACCAGATACCCGTACTTCCATTGTTGTCACCAATGAATGTCATATCATCTGTGAACTGATGAGCAAATTATATCACGACTTCCTTTGCCAGCCCAGATACTTACTCAACTGGCCGCCATTCGACTGCTGATGGCAAATTTTATGATTTCACTCAAGCCATAAACACAACACGTCTGTTGACAGCTTGACATATTGGTGTCCGTGACTAGCAACAAAGGGCTTCCGTTTCATCTGCTGCTCCAATCGTTTGATGTCCCTCTGCAAGGTCCGCAAATAGAAAAAGAAACACAATTCGACTTCGCATTCCATTCGTCTTGCTGAAAGGTGGTAGACGCAATTTCCCAGCGCACCATAATGTCGAACGGGGAATTTATTACTCCTTGACCGTTGCACATTTAAATAGCGTGCCCCAAGTGTCCGTTTGTGCGGTGTGTTTTGAGGGGAAGGGGAACAAAAAATATCCCTAATATGGATCGTAAATATGACATGAACAAGTCGGCAGGTTTCACCACCTAGAGGCTCACCTACAATCGAAGCGGTGCACCAAACGATGCGATTAAGTTCAAGGAATGCGCAACTCCAAGTGGTAATGGCATACAAATTGGATCTGTAACTGGAGGTCCGCAGGACAATAATACGATGCTTCTGATATATATAAGCACACATGAACCAGGAAATGTTGTCCCAGCATGTGGGCAGCAGATATACAAGCGGAGTGTTAGTTCTTTAGCAGAGTAACAAGCCGGAGACTGTGGTCGCGTGCTTACTGTAATAACCCATGCTTTGTAGTTCTTCCAATTAGGCGCGAGCTGCAAGGGTGCAATGTAGTTAAGGTAATGCAACTGCTTTTACTGCTCTGTAAAATAAGCTTATGTAAAATGAAATCAGAGCGGTGGACATAAATTCGGCTTGACCTCCATGTACTTGTACATCCAGTATATACGTAGGTAGAGTAATAAACGTTATTGCCGCGGATTTGTAGGGCGGGCATTCAGATGAGGCTTGATTTTGATTCGATTGATTTTATGGCTGCCACTTTTGCCTTTATAATAGTGCGTCCTGGTGTGAAGTTTTGAACAGCTGTTTCAATTGCTTCTGGTGAGCCTTTAATTATTTTACTTCGAACTATGACTGACCCTGTAGTATGTACAAAGCACACTGCTTTGTGGACAAAATTTCGCTGCGATGACCCTGAGTTTAGGACACAATCTATCAAAGTTTCTATTTTCAAGGACAATACCTTTGGTACCTAGAAAGCGGTTGACTCTCCCATTTATTTTTCTCCAGATGTAAATCAATTCTGACATTACAAATACGCCTCTAATCGCCTGACTTGTGGAAGTCGATATTGAGGGAACTTAAATAAAGTGAAATAGCTAAAATAGGTTTGTTTTCTAGTTTTGTTCTACCTACACGATGATAGAGTAACCCAAAAACCTGGGTTGCCCGAATTTAGTTCAAACTTCGGATTTGGAGTCTGTGCGCCTACAGTTCGGGTTTCTTGTTGCAAGGTAACCTCAATATTAATGGTGGTTCCCATATAAAATTTTAGTTTCATACCAGTGTGATTTGTCGAAAACGGCTCTAACGATTTCAAAAAAAAAAAAAAAAACATTTTAAAAAATTTGGTTTTCCTAAGTTTATACCTAAAACGGTGCTAACGATTTTGACCAAAATGCATATCTATAGTAAAAAAATTAATTTCCAATTCGAATCACCGAAAACTCTTATTTACAAACTGCTTATGTCTCAAATAGGAACCTACACGATTTTCAATTGGAATAGAACTTTAAAAAACAATTAATGCTTACGCCCCAAAACGTATACTCAAATTTCAACTAAATATAGTTCAGCAATAATATTTTTCAAACTAAATATTGCAAAAAATATTGTTACTATTTTTTCCTGTTACAACAGGTCCGTAGGGACCCTAGGCCTAGCTTCTCATAACCATTCGTTTTGTGTGCGTTCTTCATTTTTGGAACGAATGGAAGGGATCTACAATTTTGTGCCGATTCCAAACCACCCTACTTCCCTTAGGGAATGCGACACAAGGCCAAGTATTAAAATTTTGGCTTATGACAGTTTTCTAAAGAATCGTTTTCCCCTTATGTCACGGCTCCGTGTCATTTCTGAATCTATTCTTTAAATTTAGAATTTTTGAACCATATTTATCAACCATTGGCTCGTTAAACACTATAGTATTGTGATAGGCTTGGTACATTTTACAGGAAGTAAGAGCATTTAAAAAAATTTCGAAGCGCCTTTTCCACCTAAAATTGGTGGCAACAAATTGTGCCATTAGGCTACCGAAAAAGTGCAACTTTAGTTGCACAGCGGTCACGATCCTAAGGTTATTAAAAAATAAGTTAGCGCAACAGGTTCACATTAGGCTTTCCATAACCATTATTTTTGTGTGATTCAGTTTTTTTTTTCTGGACAATTGGAAAGGACCTACGATTTTATACTGAATCCGAACGGCTAATTCAGAAGTTTTTTCATGACAGATACACTCCTCGCCACTTGAATAGGACAACCCGTACACTCTCTACGCAATTGCTCTTAACTTGAAAGCAAAATGACAAAATAACGGTATTTTTGCACGTTTTCTTTGTACCTACATTTATATTTCGCTCTTTGTGAAAATTACAAGTTCTGAAAAAGAGCCGTTATAATATTTTTTTCCACTTTATGTTAGCATTTGTTGGGATTTAGACAATATTTTTGCGCCACACAAAAAAACGTAAAATGGGTCGAGGGAAAGCTTTAACCGAAACGGAAAAAGGACAAATCAAAGCCTACAAGGACGCTGGCTTATCTATTGCCAAAATAGCTAAGAAAATCGAGAGGTGCCGACTGCCGACACGTTATATACACATTTTTAAGTAATGAAACTAAATATGAAAGAAACATGAAAGGCCGCACACAAAGTGCTCTTACTAATGCAGAAAGGCGACTTATATTAAGAAAAGCGTCAAATTCTCACGAATCTTTGGCAAAAATCAAGGCAAAATGTGATGTTTTGGCAGGTCTCCCAACTATGCGACGTGTTATTTTCAATGCTAAGCACATAAAAAGACTGAAAATCAAGAAGCACGCTTTAACCCGGTTCGAAAAGCGCAACGCCTCAGTTTTTGTAGCACTCAAGTGACCTGGACTTCGGAGTGGAATCGCGTAGTCTTCTCAGACGAGAAAAAAATTAATTTGGAAGGCTCCGATGGCTATAGCTACTATTTTCATGACCTGCGCAAGGAAACTCATCCATTCGACCGGCTGCATAGCAGAGTTGGAGGTTTGATGGTATGGGGGGCCATTTCTTACTATGGCACCTGTAAATTAACATTTTTGTCAACTACAATGAATGCGATGCCTTACAATGGTATTTTGAAAGAGGCATTTCCATGCTTTCATAACCTTTTTGGACCTCTGCATTGGATTTATCAACATGATAATGCGCCCATTCATACAGCCCGAGTTGTTAAAACGTACATAGAGAGCTAACCGAAGTCATTGAATTAGCTTGCAGCTCGATTTCGCTAAACTATTTGGCAATTGATAAGCATCCCTCCCAAACCGGATGTGAGAAGTTTTGGAGCAGTAAAGTGGCTCGTGTGTTGAGCCACCTATTAAACTTTTTTTTTTTAATTTAAACTATACTCCAATTAGGTACCTAAAATTTAATAAATGTTTCTGTTCAAAAGAATCAGAATTCCCTGAAACGTTTTTTTCATAAAGTGTCCTATTCAAGTGGCGAAAATTACGATCTCGTATTTTGTCATTTTTTTGTTATTCATATCTTGTTAATACTCAAAGCTTTAGTATTAAATATTCTTTTTGGTCAAATTATATAATAAACTCATAATTTAAAAAAAGTGGGCGATAGAAAACAGAAATAAGGGGTGTCCTATTCAAGTGGCGAGGAGTGTATATCCACTCTCGGATGTTTGTCGGACCTTCGCGAGAGGTGGCGCAGATGTAATTTCTGTATATCAGGGAACCTGTTACCCTGCATCTACAGTTTCAGTAGGGTTTCGTTATTACTTTTCCGAAATATTACATTTTTGAATGCCGATAGTATATAAATACTGTTGAAGATAAAAAAACGAATATGAGGAAGAGAGACAAATTTTCCTTAGACAGGTGATCTGTAAGAACGCCGCAGTCCTAACCTGGAGAGAACAGAACTGTGTATTTCATAGAAGAAGTTTTCGACTCAAATTGCAAGGACCCTAAAACGGCCGACGTGCGATAAATCGCACCTCATTATACTCCATTGAGTAACATGCAGCAAGCTCCTCTGGAGTTTGCAAAAAACATCCATCAGCTAATCGCCACAATAATCGGTGGAAATTCCAACGCCCACACTATTTCCCAGAGGAATTTGTATAGATGCATACTCTGCCCACATCAACTGTAAGTGCTTCGCCTGGAACCTGACAAATATGTCCAAAACACTTGGAGTTACATCGTTATTACTCTTGCTGGTAAGTTCGTTTTAAACATCTCTCCTGCTCCACTTATGTAGGTGAGTTAAAGAATTTTTACTTTATGGCCATTGTGGGCTATATATACCAACACCGCAGGAACCCCACATGCCTCATGTCACACGAAAATCACACAAAAATGTGGGTCACCACCAGAGACCAGACCATAGCACGGTTCTTCTTGTTACACTTAACAGCGTTGACATTTCGTGTATTCGATCTGCTTCCGTATTTGATGAAACGTAATGAATCCCGCAGTCGAAAAGCCTTACCTCCCGAACCAAGCCCCACAGACAAGACATCACACCAAAACCAAGCACAACCGCATTGCAAAAGAACGCTCACGATCTAGAAAAATACCAAAACAACACAAACCGACCCAAAAAAAAAAAAAAAAAAAACAAGCAAAAACCCAGCAGACCAAAATACGAACGTTTTGTCGTTCGCATATTTAATTATTTCCAAGCCACCCACTTATACCTACTCCCCGGGCTTGTATCGGGGGAATCAAAAACACGATTTACACCAGAATTCCACATTTTGTCCCGCACCGCTCTGCAGCGCTCTGTCAAAAGAGCCAAAACCGCCAGAAAACACTGAACCGTATTAGTCGGTATTAGACGGCGATGGTGGTGGTGGTGGTGGTGGTGGTGTCCTCCCACCAGCCCTCTCCGAGATAAAGTTTCTCACGTTTTTCGATTTTGTCGCCAAGTCTGCAAACTGCAAGTCACCGTGAGCAGCCCCGGTTCTCCATCTCCATCTCCATCTCCCCAGGCTATATGTAATGGAACAGTAATGAAATGTGTCAATAATTAATTGAATTTAATTAAAAAAAGAAGAAGAAGACGAAAACAAAAATCCCCACAGATACGGCCATCTGGAAGCTGAAAGATACTCGTTGGCATAAGAGCGCAGCATCCACGAATTCGCTATGAAATTTTAGTATCTCTCGTCGAGTGTTGCGCTTAATTAAGATGGATCCGTGTCAGTATCTGGAATTAGTATAAGGTCATCCCATGGGGGATGTGTATTTGAGAGTTTCTCTCTTAACCCGCAGTGAACCCGAGCAGTGGAACGCATTTAATGAGTCACAACGAGCACGACGATGCAAGAGTAAGAGTGCAACAACTACGAGCAACGTGCAATTAACCCGATTCCCATGATTTTTTGAGTGGGACTCGGTACTCGGTAGCTGCGATGGGGAGATGGTCTCACTGGGTAGCTCGTCCACTGTCCAGCCGGGTTATCAACATGACATTTGTGCGATTTGACCGAATGAAAGTGCTGCCACTGTCCGGCACATGTGCGGAGGAGGATGCATGAGTGCGATGTTAGGAGATTGACATTTGCAAATGTATTGAATTCTGTTTGCCGAAGATGCCGTCCGTAGATAATGGCGGATCATGATGGAACTCGGTTCATCGGAGAGAAAACTATGGGAAAATCGTATTTAAATGGCGTAAATGGAATCACTGATTGAAAATCGCATTCGAGCGGATTGTGGAGGGAGTGAAAGTGGCCATACCTCATGCGGCTTTGGTGGATTGGTCAAGGTTGAACGCTTCACTGGGACTCTACATTGTTGCCTGTTGTGTGTATGTGAAGGAAGAAGTTCTCACAGAGGAGGATGGAAAGTGCGGTCAAATGTTGAGAGTGATCAGATTTTTTATGCGAATGAAGATGGAAGGTGATTGGGGTGATTCGGAGGCTCCAATGCATCAGTTACAAGTGTCTGGTGCCGTTCACAGTCCTGTGAGAGAGAATTCACTTTGTTGAAATCATTTAAGCAACACCCCAGTGAATAAAATACGGCCGCCTTTTCGGAACCCCGTTCAAACTTCGGGGTCATCAGCCTTTCCTTAAACCTAAGCAGATACTGTAATTTAGACCATTTAAACGGTGAGTTGGTGGTAATTCATTGAGGATACGGCTGAGGGCTGAGTATGTATTTCTGAAGGTCGTTTTCTCTGTTGGAGCGAAACGGTAGAGAAGTATGCAATAATTGCCGTTTTTTATTATTAGCCAAGAACCATATAGATCATAGATTTACATGCACTTATAACAACAGCATTTATGATCCTAATTTTCATCGGGATCACAGATCATGATCTAAAAATTGATTCTAGTATTTCTCGCTGCTTTTTTGTTTCATTCTTAAATGCTGGTGTGCCTGTAAACGATAGCCAAGCCACATAGTCATGTTGCCAGACTAAAATATTCAACACAATTCATAACTCAAACAATCAATAAGTATATTTTTCACCTGCGAATAAATTTCCCATCCGTTTTTTGAGATGTTGCTTTTGCATTCTATTATGGTATGCCCAGACAACTGCTGCCAGTGTGACCAGTTCAATATTTGAAATCATGCTAAGTTCAGCAATATAGCAATTTCTTTTTTTTGGTTTAAAAAGGTGCTAGAAATAGTGAGGGCCATTTCGAGATCTTTTGCGAATCAAATATTTTACATAAAATCCTTCCTTAAAAAATTAGACTGCATTATATTAATTGTATTTATTATTATTATTTATTTAATGCAATATGTTTCTTACATTGAGCTTAAAAGAAATAAACCAAAAAATCGCATATGTATTACTCTTTTTACTAATTCACAGACATCTTCTGGCTTTGAGCCACTTGATGAAAATAAATAGAATCAACTTAAAATTTAATAATATCTTAATATAATCCTAACATACACATATTATATCTTAATTCGTTTTGCAAGATATGGTTTATAAATGCAATTTTTACAGTTACTCTAGTTGCCATGCATAAAATCTTTAAGGCTCATTAACGAGTGAATAATTTCATATGATAGCGTATTTCGATTATCTGTTTTTATATTGTTCGATGTTCATAGACAAAAAACACGCTCAGCAGATGCGCGCTGCTACGTGGAAGACTTAAAAATTTAGATATTACAAAAGAAGAAATATTTTTTAATAACGGAACACCAGCAAAATTTTTCATTTCGTTCAACTGATCCACCCACTATTTTATAGCAGTCATGTTGCCAGACTTATCATTTATAAATGTAAACCATGATGTTCTTTATTTATTTCTTCGGGACAGTGCAGCTCTTCAGCCATTATATTTTCAGGGCAACTGAATAAGTTTGGAAATTTTATTAACAGTGTTTTCAAACAGTTCATGAAATTCAAGCCCGTAATATATCTCATTAAGAGGTTTTAAGGAGAAAGGTTTGAATTTGACTTCACTCATATTAGGTATTTTTAAGTTACCTAAGTAATCAGCTTTCAAAAAAGTCCAAACACTGGACGAGATTGACGTGAGAAAAGTCAAATCATTAAACGAGTGAAATTCTAATTATTTGTTTTCGGGTGGAAACACATTGTAGTGGCGATTGTTTGTATTAACCTTTGAAATCTTTTTATTTATTATTAAGAACTAGATATATGATACGATGTAAGATCTTCTAAAATTAAGATTTGGGGCCCATTGCTAATTGGTCCGGGCAAGGGCCAACATAAAAACCAAGGGCCTAATTGGCCTGATCGAGTACTTTGTGGCAATGCTGCTAGAAATCATGCTAAATATTTTTTGAAATCAAAATCTTCTAAAAACCCAAAGTATTAACAAAAAACTGTTTTTCAGAAAAAATATGATAGGTTAATAAAAATAGTTGGCGCAACAGGCTCGGAGGGACCCTAGGCCTAGCTAGGTTAGGTATATTAAAAAAAAACATTAAATAAAGTGTGTCTTTGTAAAGTTGATTGATGAATTCGGTGAATGGCTGTGTTCACTGTCAAATGGGAATTGTAATGGCTTGTTCACACTAAAGCTTGCCTGCTTTGACTTTTATATTATTTTAATTCGCATTTGGGCTAGACCAAAAGCCTGCTAAAGAAAATGACTGCATGATTGAAAAAAAAAAAAACGCTTAAAATACAAAAAGGGAGTATGGTTGTCTGCCCACAGCCACACACCAGATTCCAGATGTGAAACTTCTCTCCAAATGGATGACCATCCAATCCATCACAAGGACTCAATGCACCTCCTAGGAGTCACAGTCAGTTCAGGAATCACATGGCAGGACCACATATCCTATATCGCAAAATCAGCGTCCGCAAAGTTGAGCTACCTATTTAGAGCAAAGAGGTACTTTAGCCCAAAGCAACTTCTCCTTCTCTACAAAGCACAGGTTAGATTCGGTTGGGATATTGTTCCCATATATGGAGCTCGGCCCCAAAACATTCACTTAACCTGCTTGATAGCATACAAAGACGAGCAGTTCGACTAATTGGAGACCCTACACTCACATCGAATCTACAACCGTTGGTGCACAGAAGACAAGTCGCTGACCTATGCTTGTTCTATAGGTACTTCCATGGTAGATGTTCTGAGGAACTCAAAGACATTATCCCTCGAAATGCAACTTTTGGGCGCCCAACAAGACAGTCTGCTAATGCTCATGACCATACAGTACACTTGACAACCGCGAGGACATCAACTTTCCAAAACTCCTTCTTTGGAACTTGCTTCCTGGGGATATATTTCCAGAAGACTACAATTTGCAGCAATTTAAGTGCAGAGCAAACATACATCTGCAGGCATCTCGGGGCGCTGTTGAAGCGTTATAGGTTCGCCTTTCCCGGGAGAAGTATATATAAAAAAATGCAAATACAAAAAATATAAAGTAAATGCTGCCAACCGCTGTCAACCGTAAAGGTTTGTGAACGAGTTCTCTCTTCTCTCTGGTTTTCATAACGCAATCCAATCCAAACGTTTCCTATTTTTAGAGTTTTTGTTTGCATTCAGATTTCATTTAATCCATATAAGTAATCACTTTAAGAATTAAGTTGAAAGAATTGCGAAAATGTTTATATTCTATCTTTCAAACTGGAACCAACCATATACATCCACAAAATTTCATTGAAATCGGTTGAGTGGTTTTGAAAATCGACAACAGCGCCACCTATCGGGTCCAAAACTATCCGATCTTTCATGTTGCAACCAACTAAATTTCATTGAAGTTGGTTGAGGGGTTTAAGAGTCGAGAGCGGCGACGTAGTGATGGCGATGGCGACAGGCCAATTTCCGCCATCGCCACGGAATTTCCATCCTGATGGTCGAGTCGATTTTATTTCCAAGTCTCGTCCATAAATAACTCACATCGATAATGGTAAATTGGTCACACTGACTGTTGCTAATAATCTTTTGCGTACCACTTTTGAGCTCTTCATCTTTTACCTAGATCAAACTTTTACACCCTCACTGAGAGATGTAGGTACTTTATATATTTTTGTATTCATTTCTTAATTACATGCTGCAAAAGAAGTTGCGAGCATCGGTCGTAGGTGCTGAGTAATAAGTATAATGGAATGCCAACTCAACACTCCACAATCAACTTAAAGCAACCACAGATCTGCAAGTGCTCCACGGATCTTCTCAGCTCTAGCTACTCAAAATCACTTCCAGCACTTAGGACAGAAGGGCCTAATCATTCAAATGGTCAATTTCGGAAGCAAGAAATACACACCAGCGGCATTCTCCTACTTATTTCAATAACAGGAAACAGATATAACCAACACGTAACCGTTACAAAACCAAAATGATTGAAAATTCCTACAAATCCAATTAAATTGCCGAATGAAAGTAATAACGCTACCGCGACCAATATAATCCAACAGTCCAAGCCACGGTCAAGGTCCATGACTTATTCTTCTCGAATGAGAAATCAAAATTCCTTTTGCGGTCACAGGTAGCCTTACAGAAGTAATCGAAACTTCATAATGGAATTTTGCTGTCAAATCGGGTCTGCCATAGGTCCCAGTAGCAGTACCAGTACCGCAGTCCCAGAGAAACCGCCAATAGCTCTCTCCCTCTCCCTACACAATGCACAGTGCAATGCAAAAGTTCTTTCCAAACTGTAGAGGTGCACAATTCCATTTGGAACATGTCGATGATGGCGTCGTCACCACCGCCGCCACCCCCCTGAACAACATTGTGATCTATCTGTGGCGCAATAGACGGACGACGGATGGACTATTAGATTGTGGCACGGCCTAAATGATTTCCTCATTGGCCAAGGTTACCCTCTCTTGATATTGTCCGACAGTGACTTGCGTCCATTTGCGTAGCGCGAACTACACAGGCAAACGGTGCTAATAATGACTGTGTATATCGGATGGATGATGCGAATAGGCGGTGGTGGTGGTCTCTATGGTGTATCTCGCTCAGATCCTCGGGACTTGTGGAGGATGGAACATATATATGCATAACCAACAAAAGATGATTATAGGTTTTGCAACTGGTGGTCATCTGGCACGCAAGGTATTGTTCTGTGTTCTGGACTGTATACACGTTCGCTGTTGTCGAACTGCGATACTTATCGACGTAAATATTTGCTTATTTCATAATAATTGGCAATTGAATGTCGACTATGAGGACGATCCGCCAAAGGCAGCGTGCAGAATGCGATATGCGCCTTGGAATAGCTGGATGCCATTTGCCGCCAGAGGCTGATACGCTGATAGTATATGCGCGCGGATGAATATTGGAGAATTAAAGACACGAATGTGTCCGTTACTAAGGGGAATGGATGCGAGATTGTGATATTTAGTTTTGTTCTCCTAAATGGTATTGAAAATCACAGTTGATCACACAAGAAGTAAACAGGAAGTTGAGCGAGTTTGATCTGAAATGTTGCGCTTTCGCAAATAGTTCGTGCATTGAATTGAGTCAGCTGAAACTGGCATACATTGATAGATGTTAAAGAATTTGTCGAAAAGAAGTCTTAACCCAAAAGTATGCAGCAATTTTTATTTCTTAAGGCAAATTGAGGGCACTTTCATTGCTGTTGCTGTTGGCGTAGAACTACTCGATATATTTCCATGAAACTTTTTCTAAATTTTTGCTAAGACTCGGGGACGACCATAGGTGGTCTTGCTCATTGCCACGCCTACCTTTTAGGGAACGATTTTGACCAAAATGTAGCTTTTTATTGGTTTTACTTCTTTTAACTTGCGAATACTAGAACAGTACTTGAGCTAATACAAACAAAGTGCACGACTGGGTCGAACGAAACTTTTTCGTTCATCAAAAGTTTGGTTGGTAGTTTATTTTATTTTATTAGGTAGGTAGGTGAAGATCTGAGAACCGGTGCTAGATAAAAGAAACGGTTCATAAAGTATACGAATAGTGTTCAATAAAATCTACTTTTGGTGGATAACCCAATACGGCAGTAGGTACCTATTTATATAAAAAATCAGCTTTTATAAGTGGAATCTCTCAGCAACAGGCAACTGTCGCAAGTTCTGGTTAAAGAGTTGTGAGCTCCTATTCCAATAATTTTGACTACAAGGCAAAGAGTTCTTATTTTTGACTGGAATATAAATACTAGTTACGAAGGTTTAAGGTCTCTATTATTGGAAGAAAGAGCCTTGTTAGACCGATATCTTTACATAGAAATGCAAGATTTAAAGAATGTGTTTTATCAAATAAAGTGAGATTTTTTGATTGTGTAAACTCCAATTGGTTGGAATTATCTTAAGGTGAATATTCAATATGTTTGAAAAAAAAAAGAAGTGGGTAATGTTGCTAAAAAAAAAGAAGTTTGCGTAGCTGTTATTGCGTTTTTATTGCAAGTGGGGTATTAAGATGATTTCAGAAATATACCGTAGATATGTAAAAATATATCGGAAAATATAAGAAAAACTAAGTACGGGATCTTATACAGAATACTGATATTATCTAAATTTGTATTTTGATCAAAATCGTTAGAGCAGTTTTTGTAAATTTATGCAGACAAATGAGTAGAAAATACTGCAATGTTTAGTTTGAAAAATAAAGGGTTTTCCAATAAGAGGTGTTATCGTGAATGACCCGCTATTTCGGTAGCTGTAACTTTTGAAGCTTTTATTCTTTGACATTTAACAAGCAGAAACTACGCCATTATTAAAAATTGAACGATTCATGCTTCAACAACGCATTTAAATTATTAAAATTCACTACAAAGATGCTGAAAATCTTGCAATCACAGTTCGCAAGACTAAAGCATTTTTTTGGTCGTCGTGAAGCACCTTGTCGGACCGCAATACAGAAATTGCTGGAAAAATTCGAGCTGTTGGGACAAGTTAGTGATGTAAAGAATAAAACCCGTGCACGTCGCTCAAGAACAACTGAGAATATTGCTGCTGTAGCCCAAAGTGTTGAAGAAAACCCAGGTTTGTCCATTCCTCGTCGTTCTTTTGAATTGGGCATTCCACAAACGTCATTACACCGTATTTTGCATAAAGACTTGGATCTTAAGGCTTATAAAGTTCAGTTAACACAAGAACTCAAGCCGGCCGATCATCAACAACGTCGTGTCTTTGCTGATTGGGTCCTTGAAATGTATGAAAATGATCCGGAATTCCATCGAAAAATCATCTTGACTGATGCGGCCCTTTTTCACCTCGGTGGCTACGTCAACAAGCAAAATTGTCGCATCTGGGGCTCGGAAAACCCAAGAGTTATTGTTGAGAAGCCTCTCCATCCTCAACGTGTGACTGTTTGGTGCGGTTTATGGTCCGGCGGGGTCATTGGACCTTACTTTTTCGAAAATGAGGTTGGATCAACAGTTACGGTGAATGGATTGCGCTATCGAGCGATGATTATTGATTTTTTATGGTCGGAGTTGGATGGTATTGATCTGCACAACGTTTACTTTCAACAATACGGCGCTAAGTGTCACACAAGTAACGAAACCATTGATCTTTTACGGGAAAAGTTTCCGGACCGTGTTATCTCTCGAAGGGGTGACCACAATTGGCCATCGAAATCTTGTGATTTAACACCTTGCGACTTCTTTCTTTGGGGCCACGTGAAAGATAAGGTTTACGCCAACAGCCCAGCTTCGATGCAAGACCTCAAAGATAAAATTCGTGAAGCTATCGAGGACATAAGGCAGCCACTTTGCGATTTGGTTATAGAAAATTTCATGAAAAGGATATGATCATTTATGCGTGCTTGTGGTGGCTATTTGGCTGTTGCTGTTTGTCGTTATTAACGGCATACCTTTCTCTTTATTACGAAATAAACATTTAATCACTTATCTCAAAAAATGGTATTTTTCTTTGAATACAAAAATAACACCTCTTATTGAAAAACCCTTTACTATTGTTTAACTATTTAGCTGAAAACTCGGTATAAGTTATTGTTCTAGACGTAAGCATTACTTGGTTGTTAAAGTTTTATCGAAATCGAGAATGGGGTTTTGGAAATTGGGGTTTTCGAGATATGAGCATGTTTTTAAAATTAACGTTTTCGGTGTTTCGAATTGGATATTAATTATTTTGGAAACGTCAATTTTACTCTAAGTATTCATTTTCGTCAAAATCGTAAGTACAGTTTTAACGTAAAGTAAAGAAAACAAATTTTAAAACAAGGGACTTTTTTCAAAAATTCAGTCTACGATAGAGAAAAACTGAGTTTGCTATTAAGTTAGAAATGAGTTGTTACAATCGTAAGACCGTTTTCGAGATACATATGTCCAAATTGCAAAAGTTAGATACTTAATTCGATTCTTTTTTAGCCAAAAACTGGGTATGGAGTCATGTTAACCTCACCTAAGCTTAAATATTAATTTTGTTTGAAATCGTTAAAGCCGTTTGCGAAAAAATCAAACTAGTATGAACATTTTATATGGCAAGTTAGTATTTACCATTACCTAGTTTCGCTTGTGGTCGAAAATTGACACCACATTTTTAAGCGAAAAAGTGAAATCTACATATCGATAAAATACGCCCATTTGAAAATAGTTTTACTCGTGATTAATATTTGAATACTTACGTCACTATGCAAATTTAGGGCAAACATCTTATGTCGAAAAATGTTCGTTTCCATATAGTAACATCGTTGAAAACAATCGACAACCGTTTTCAACATCTCGCAGCTTATGCCGCATAAGTTATGCCCCTGAATTAAAATTACGTGCACAATTGCTTACTTTTTGGGGTAGGTAAATTACATTCTTTCGAAGATAGGTTCTAATCTAAGATGATATAATTTGAATAGTTTACTATGGCAATATGGCGGCAACAAAATGAATGTCACCAGAATGGGTTCAATTAACTGATAAGCATTTTGTATGGGGAATTCTTAACTTCACCAGTCTTAATGGCGACATATACCTACCCACGTTTTTTTTTTGTGCACATCAATGGCACAGTATACCTACCTTTCAAGTAGTACGTAAACTCCGGATGTTATGATACTGAGGTTACCTTGCAACAAAAAAACGGCCCCCAAACTGTAAGCTCCCAAACTCCAAATCCGTTTAGACTGTAGGCCTTGGGACACACGAACAGACGGACAGAACTTCGAGACCAACTTTTTTGCAATGTCCGAATTAATTAACATCTCGAGTTCCAAATTTTGTACGAAAACAATAAATTTCTCCTACGAGAAAGCTAAAAATAAGTAAAACTGAAGGGAACCAAGCCTTCCATAAATATTTTAAGCTCTCAATCAGCTTTCTGTTTCTACCAGATGCTGTTCTACAGGGTGAAATTTATAGCTTGCTCAAATGAAATTTCAAGTTTCAATAAATTGAAAAAAATATCAGGAACGACCGTTCTTGATCTTGGTTCTGATTTAAGGTGGTCAGCGCAGGCTTTGTTGATGAGTTTCCTTTAGGACATTATGTAATAGAAACGCACATCTTTCAACTGGCTTTAATAAAAAAAAAAAAAAAAAAAAAAAACGGGAACTCATTCCCAAAGTGCAACAGCATCAAAAATACGCTACCATAGCATTTCTTCAATACCACACGCTGAATTATATGGATGGTGCAAAAATCTGTCTAGCCACTTGGCCATGGGCATGCAGGATACCACTAAACAAAAGCGTTTCTCGTTCATACCTCTGACTGAATTAAATTTACGAGGTTAATACCAAACTACAAAAGCCACCCAGAAATGCTGGCACATTTTCGAAGTATCCGTCAACTTATCCCCTATTATAGCCCCCCCCCCCTTTTTTTTTAATGAACCGCCGAATGAATTATATCCTCGCACTATCTCAGATCATCAATCAGGCCAAGCAATTCCCAGCACTCAAATGGAATGAAGTCGCCTTGAAATAGGCAAAGAAATGGAAATCCCCATCCAACCTGACATTAATTCCATCACCAAAGCCAGAGCTAAATGTCCAAATACCGTATGCCTGCCAACGGTATTACAAGCACCTATTGTATAATAAGCGCCTTAATTGCGCCAACAAACACCAGTGAACTTCAACAGAGCGAGCGCGCGCACCCAAACACCGAAACAAGAGTAAGCGCGCGCACTGCACTGGCACTGGTGGCACCTTTGAAGCGTTATGCGAAGGTGGTGCCCCCGGTGGTGGAAATATATAAATGCACACCACCACCATCTCTTTTTGTGGAATTTTTTTATTTCGTATTTTTTTGGAAGGCTCATTCTCAGGCATGAAATGAATAACAAAGCCATGGATTAGATCCCTTGTGCTACGTTCCAACACTATCTCTCATCTTGAGTATTAAGGAAGTCCATTGAAAATTCAAATATATTCCGCGAGCTAGTTTGCAAAAATGCCATTTGCATGGTCTTCCCCCATGTGGAAGTTGGAAACACCTAGAGAACGAGAGAACAGCACTGCAAATAAAAGAAGAGCAGCCCATCAGGCAGCAGGCGATGGCGAATAAAATCACAATCTTCATCTGTAAAGTTGGTAAAAATGAGTCCAGGAATTGTTTCGCTCCGACCAAGAACCAAGAAGACCCGAGAAGTGCCAAAGAACAGCCCATCTGCGCTGAACGCGCCGGCATACGGAAAGGGAGCGCGTTCCTCGTCCGAGAAGTGCAAATGGGTAGGTATATATACGGCGCGGTAGCCACTGTAAATAGTGCTGCTCTTGCAGTTTGCAGATCGAATATCACTGCCGGAAAACATATAAAAAATCGTCTCTTAGATTTGTTTCCACCGTGGGGATGGGGACTGGGTTTGGGTATAGACTGGGGTGATACTGTGCTGCTGGCTCGTTCACGTTCCGCTAATAACCAACTTAGATGAGAGTTTAGTGTGCGGCAGCGCGCACAGCTTTTACCATCTTAAGCATGCACATGCCATTTTGCATCTAATGATTTACTATCTGATCAAGAATATCTAATTTATTGTGTGCATGTCTGCGTGTGCGGACTGCGAATTGGGGGAAGAATCTGCGGGTGGAATGTGTGTGCGGCAGTGCACTTGGCATGTATACGAGCAAATGATGATGCTGTTTGCCTTGTGGTGCAGTTTGATAAGAAATTAAATTGCAGCCGGGGGCGGATACGCTTGTTGAGGTGGGTAATGCAAGAGCTTTTTTGCCCAGCAAAGTCGGCGCACTAGCTTAGTGGTTAGTGTGTTGGACTACTAAGCGAGGGGTCGAGGTTCGAGTCCCGCAAAAACCCAAATTCCAACTTAGGGTTTTTTTCCACTGTGCCACCTCGCGCGAACGTCTGACAAACGTCCCAGAGTATAACTGTCTTGAAAGAGCTTCTCAATTAGTTTGGAGTAGGCATGTCTCCCTTCCATTCGTTCCAAAAAGAAAAAACTCACACAAAACGAATGGCTGCGAGAAGCTAGGCCTAGGGTCCCTCCGGATCTGTTGCGCCAACTATTTATTTTTAAAGTCGGCCGAGACCATAACCACTGTCAACTGATATTAGCCATTTGGGTCATTAGTTGTTTGTGTTGCATAAGGTGCTGTCGGGGGTTTTATTGCCGGTAGATTCATTTTTCTTGCCAAACATAAGAGGCTGTAATCGGAGGTGTATGATGGCGTCGATAGGCAACGTCTCAGGTAAAGTCGGTTCTAGGAAAGAATCCTTTCGACAAAGATCGGCCTATTATTTATTAGTTCCGTTGGGCGCCAGTTATTTTTGTAACTATATTTGGCATCTTTTTGGGGTTACTGCTTTGGAGTACTGAGGAGTATCTCGAAATTTGGTTGTCAGAAACCAGCAAGTGTTTCGAGGACTGTTTTGGAAGAGCTTCTAATAGGAATTGGCATCCTTTCTAGAATATACCTACACAAAAGAATTTGGAAGGACTACTTTATGGATACTAGCAGGAAGAGGATTTTTTTTAATAAGTCCCATGCCCAGTTGGCTGTCACTGCGACCTGAAAGATCTATTGTATCAAAAAGGGATAACACGATTGCAAAGGTATTTTCTAGTTTTTCAGGTTTTGGCTTAGAGTTCTAAGTGGTGTTTGACTGTACGCGAGTGTGGACTGGGTTACATTTTATCCGATTAATGTTTGCAAAATATCTGCATCCTTAGTTTTCCATTCGAATCTGGTACTGAAACTGTTCATATCTCGAAAACCCCACTTTCGATTTAGAAACAGTAAATGTAGGTACTCCGCAGATTGTATAAATTGAGCCCTTGGCTATGGGTATGGAAGCATATTTTTAAAATGCTTCAAACTTCGATACGTTTTGTAAACGTTGACGTGTTTCTTTTGAATGGCAAAGAGCTCTGTGTTTCAACAAAATTTCGTTTGGCTAACATATAAGGCATAGTTACCTATACCCAGCATTTTGTCATCCTGTGATAGCACCACTTATTTCTATGCGCTCAATGAAGAAGTACTCTATTGAGTACTTTTCAGAATTTGTAATTCCTGAAATAGAATACGGAAGCGCAGATAAACTATTCTTTCACTCGGTTATCCAGTGGGGGTTGAACATGTGAATAATCACCTACAGATGACCGACAAGCAGGACAAATAACATCATCAAGAATATAAAAAAAAACAAAATACAGAGACTAACAGTGACAGAGCGACATAGGATAAATTAGAGGGACTAACAGTGATAGAGGTTTACTAAGAACAGATGCCTGCAACAGCTCTTGCACCGAAAATAGCTGTAAGAAAAGACACCTTACATACATGCCGAACTTAATCTTTTTCGCGATTCAAATAAATCCATCAACTTAAGAAAATATGAAACATTTTGTTAGAGATCGTCCATGCTTAGAGTATGGGAAGCTGCCACTCAAATGATTTATTTTTCTGTTAGAGAAAACCCTGGGTCAACCACATCGAAAACGTTTTTTCACGATCTGCGGTCTAATCCTTCAAAGCAAAAATGACTCATTTTTGTGTCTTAGAAATAGATCAGACCAAAGAACGACAAGTAAGTAACAAAGGAACTTTTTGAAAGTTATAAATATTCGAGCGCCTTTTTCACTTCAGGTAGTCTTCCGTCATAACTTTAAAGAAGGAAGACGGATCGGCAGCAAAAAATACTTAAGAAAAGTCTGAAATAACAGAAGGCATCATCTTTAATAATAATCGAATGAGCAAAAATACAAATGTTAATAATTGTTCACTAAAAGTGGTATAAAATTTGAGTTTGCCGCTCTAACGGCCATCTTTGTTGAAAGATAAGAAATAATTAAAAAACGGATTTATTCGGTTTTTTTGATCAAAATCGTTAGGGCGGATTTTGCAAAACTATGCAGACAAAATAGTAATAATTTTTTCAATATTTAGTTTGGAAAATACTAAATATTGCTTATTTTATTTCACTAAAAGGTGAATAATAGATATTGTTCGAGATATAGGCATCACTTTTTTTTATGCAACTCACAAATGGGGTTTTCGAGATATGAGCAGTTTTTACGGTGATTCGAATTGAGAATTAAGGACACAATAATTTTGAAAACATCAATTTTACTCTAAGTATGCATTTGGTCAAAATATTTTGTTTCAGGTAGGTAATGTAAGGAAAACTAAGTTTTTTAAAAAAATACTTTTTTCAAAAATCCATTTTACGAAAATGCAGAGAAAAACTGAGTTCGCCATTGAGTTATAAATGACCATATTACCCTAGAAATGCATTTTTGGTTCAATCTTATGGATCGTTTTCGAGATTATGTCCAAATTTCAAAAATACTGTTATTCGATTTTTTAGGGAAAAACTAAGTATACAGTCATGTTAATCTCAGCTACTTAGGCTTGAATATCAATTTTGGTTGAAATCATTGGAGCCGTTTCCAAACAAATCAAACTCGTATGAAAATTGTACAATGGAAGATAGGTACCATTAATATTAAGGTTACCGTGCGAAAAAAAATCGGCCCCGAACTAACTCAAAATCCGAAGTTTTAACCAAATTTGGACAGCCGTTTAGGCCTCGGGTCTCGGGAGCATACGGACAGACAGACCTGTTGAGGTATGTTACTTCATTATGAAAAAAAAAAAAACAATGCGGAATCTAAAGCTTGGCCATCTCAAAAGCTTTAAAGAGGGTTCGGTGATCCTATTAACAAGCTAACCTCTTATGGACTATCACACTATATCTGAGGATGGTTGCAAATAGTCTTTCCACAGGTTTACACATATTTTAGCCATTATATGGCGTATCGCGTATCATTGCATTCCTGTGCTTTAAACGAAAGACTGCCGTAAGGTTCTATGCTTTTCCCAACTGTATATCCTCTCCAAATCAATGATTTGCTTAGGCTGTCGAAAAATAATATTTATAGCTTTGCTGATGACAGCACTCTTACATCTTAGTTATCGACGTCGTTCTACATTGCATAGCCAGGGATGCGAGTAAATTAATTCTCGAAATAAGGATCTGAAAAGAAAATCTTGATTGAAAAAGGACAAATACTTACTCAACGAAAATCAACTTACAGGCTTGAAAAGCTCGCATGGTATCTCAATTACCTACTTAGTTCTTCCAATTGTCAGTGCCAACTTCTTTTGAGGATCCAAAACCCCTCCTGGCTCCCAGAAAACAGACCCTAGCAGAACCAACCCCAAATGATGCCCACTGACACTTCTTGTCACGCATTTACCTTGGCCGCATTAAATATCGGCCAGTGATATCAGAAAATTCTGGTAATTGCTTGTCATCCGACCGTGGTCGTGTCTCGGATGTCGTCTTTTTATCCAACCACCTCGCTGCACCCCAGATCCAATTGCTTCATGGTTCTCACGTTCGACCAGCCAGCCAACGAGATGTCCCACTATCATTCCATGCAAACAAGCTGAGCTAAATTGAGGAAGAAAGAAAAAATAAAACAAAATAAAAGGATCGTGTCCCGTATTATCATCATCAAGCCAATATCGGTGGTGGATGCCTACCACAAAAGTGCTGCACACAAAAATCCATCGTATCCGCGCGCTCGCGATAATCGTGAATTAAATGACCCAGTCGAGCACGGCTCGCGCATAGCCGGCAGAAGAAGAGCCCGCACCACTCCGCGCCCTATCTGGCAAGCCAAATGCCAATAATCATTATCGAGCTTGCGGCCTGCCAGCGGCCAAGCAAACCTCCAACAAGAAGACAGCTGAAGGCGATGGAATGAATACCTGTTAGAAACTAAAATCGCGATACCAACGACGACGACAACGACAACGAGGACCACTTCTGCCGCTGATGGTGCTTGGTTGTTGCTACAATTTGGCGATCCAAAGCCAAACTGTAATCGAAAGTGGGTCATAAACTTTCTGGGAAGAGGAATCTTCCTATGTCAAGCGCGCTGCACTCTGGCTGGCAATAATAATTATTCGGTCCGGTTCTCAGCGCTCAGCGCTCAGCCTCTCAGGTGGAGATAAACAAATTCACCGCTGCGCCGCCGATCATCGGAGGATATTTCGTGAGTTAGAGTGTGCGCGAGCGCGCGCGCGTATCCATCCAACCATGAAAGCTGCTGCAATGATCATTCCCCCATATTCTATGGATTAGGGATAATTGAGACACTCTGCACTGCATTGCATCGCTGCGCTGAAGAAAGTTGCCTCCGGGATGGCAAGCTTCACTTTCCTTCCAGGCTGATGCTGCTGCTGGCCTGGCCGACTGTATACGCAAATGGTAGTAAGCGATGTGACCCTGCTACCATACCATATCTGCCGTCGACGACCGACCATCGGTCTAACGTCTGATGAATTATTTATAATGTCAACGGGATGTGTGCGTGCGTGCATGGTTCCATCTGCAGTGCGCGACACTCGTCGGCTGCCTTGCCGGCGAGTACACTCGTATAATGGCGAATTTGGCGCGCAATCGTGGCAGTGACAGTGGTACAGTGAAAATCGTTTTATATGGTTTTTGGCACCGATTAGGCCGGCTTGGTGTTGGTTCGCCGGATATTACCATATTTGATCAAGCTGATGGTGATTTTTCAAGGTCTCTGGTGGCTGTGCACTTTGTACAGTGGAATCTGAATTTCAAGTCACGAATTTGACCAATATGAGCCGGAGCGGCACTTGGGAAGAAGATTGGGCTTGGATTTCGATTTGGAAGCGATGCCATTGCCATCGCGCAGGCGCGTCGTTATTATTAGATATCGCTGACTCCCTGCGATGACATGAATTTTGTGTTTTATTTTCTGGCAAACAAATGAAAGTGCGCGCGATTAGTGTCAGTTGGAGATGTGCTGCTGAGAATTTTTATTATTTGCAAAACAACAAGGGTGATGGAGGGAGGGGGTTTCTACTACGATGTTCGATGGGAATGGGAAGTTTCACATTTGAAATGACATAAACGGAAACACCTTCTTGGTTTGTTTTGTAAGTTTTGATAGAGTTTGGAGCTGTGGGGGGAACCTGAGCATTAAGGGGCCTATTTTCGAAGTAAGTCCAGGGCACTAACTCTTATCCGCCTCCTTTAAGTAGAGGATTTGAATTTGGCAGACAAGTTTTTTGTTCTCTTTTCAATACATTTATGTGTTTCTAGCTTACATTTGTTTTGAAATTGTCTTATAAAATCAGCGATGCCATTCTAGCATTTTTGATGCTGGATGTATAATTTTCGACGACTTGAATGCATTTTTTTAAGTGGTACTTTTTCATAATTTCTTTTTAACATTTTCTAAATTTTTTTATATTTTTTTACTGGCCTTTTGGTCATTTGTGTATTAATACATTAAGCTGCTGTACAGTGTAACTTTTAGATGTTGAGATATTACGATTAAAGTTAAAAAAAAATTAATTCCCCGTAAAAATTATTTATTACAAATTTTTGAATTTCCTTTTAAATTTTTCAAAATTTCTCGCCGTGTGAACTTTCCTTAGGCGTAGACAAACACAACAAAGAAAAGATAGCTCATCTCGGACGATCCGTTCTCGAGTGATGGGCGTTCTTACGGATGCAACTTAAAAATGAAGTAACACTGACTTGGGTACGAGGACACATAGGGATCGAAGGCAACGAAAAGGCGGACTCCCTTGCAAAACAGAGGTCAACTGAAAAGTTGCTGGGACCAGAACCATTCTCTTCAATTGGCAAAGGAATGGTAGAACAGCTGATTCACAAATGGATAACGTCAGAACACCTGAGACGGTGGTCAACCGTGGAACAATGTAGACAGGCTAAAATGGCAATTAAGTGGCCGGCCTGCTCCACTAAAAGAAGGTTCTAAGCATGAGTCGAGGAACATTGAAATGGGTGGTGGCTTTGTTAACAGGACATGGTAATTTCGGGTATCACTTAAGGAAGATGGGCCTTAGAGAAGATGATATCTGTAAATTATGCCTGGAGGAACCTGAGACAGTGGCACATGTCAATGTCCGGCGTTGGCTGGCAAAAGAATGAGGATCTTGGGACACCGTTGGGTCGAGACCTAATCGATGAAATAGATCTCCCATAAACAGATGCTAGCGTTAACACTAGGAATTGAGCTCAGGGAAGAACTCTGGAGAAATCCAGAAAGTATCTCTGGGTAAGATTTATAGTGGTAGAGAGACGAAAAGAGACCCGACAATGGTGGTCCGATTCGAATATCTCTCGAAATCTATATATATACGGATGCAACTTTGTTTTATATATGCATGTATGCGCTGCAACGTGTATTTTCCATGTATATGATATCAGCACACAGTAAACATACAACACACGCTCATAAACCAGATGTTGACGTGGACAAAACCAGATGTTGACATGACTCACGAACGCGTTGACCAATTTCTTTCAAACTTTAGATAAACCAACTACACGACTATGCAAACGAACCCTACAAATTTGATCGAATTCGGTTTGACCGTTCGTGAGTTATAAAGTCACAACGCTTTTGCAACTCTCTTTTATATATATAGAGAAGAGAAGAAAAGAGAAGAGATTATACAGATAGGCAGGGAAAATATCTTTAGATATTTTTTTGTTTAAAAAATAAATAATTGACGCAACGGGTCCGGAGGGACCCTAGGCCTAGCTTCTCACAACCATTCGTTTTGTGTGTGCTTTCTCATTTTTGTAACGAATGGAAGGGATCTACAATTTTATGCCGGCTCCAAACGGCTAATTGAGAAGCTCTTTCAAGACATTTATACCCTCGGATGTTTGTCAGACGTTCGCGAGAGGTAGCGCAGTGGACAAAAAAACCATAAGTTAGAGTTTGGGTTTTTGCGGGATTCGAGCCTGAGACCCCTCGCTTAGTAGTCCAACACACTAACACTAAGCCGCTGCACACACTTTTTTGTTTAACATTTTTTTTTTTATGCCGACTCCAAAGGGCTACTTGAGAAGCTATTTCAAGACAGTTATACTCTCGGATGTTTGTCAACGATTATTGGTATCACGCGTTATCTTAAAGAGACAGCCTACCAGCTACACCATTCACACAACTAAAGCCCTCTTAGGGACTGCATCACTTTTAATAGCGACATAATTGCCCTACGGCTTTGAACCAAGTCGAAGGCTTTTCACAAATTTAATCACCTCCTGCCGTAGGTATTCTCCAAATTGATTTGTCAAGCCATCTCACTTTCTATGACATGGTTCTGTAACTCTCAAAGCCACAGAGGCTAAACCAAAGCTCATAAAACATCCCATACAACGAGATCAAAACGGTTCTCTCCTTTAGCCATACCTTCAAGCATCAAGATCTGTGTTGAATTCCCCCGCACAAAGCCTACGCATTATCCGTCAAATCTTTGCTCCACATAGGGACTAACTATAAATCCCGCATAAGAATCCCACCATAAACAAACCGCGCGCGCACTTGCTCCGGCCAATTGTTGCAGATGAATAATGCACCATAATCGCATAATTCGCGCTCAACCTCCCAACACCTTTACCGAATCGATTGTGATCGAAATTTATGGCGAGATACTTGGCTCGCACTATTTATATTGCCAGCGAATTTATCGCCTGTCCTGGATCTGGCCTGGGCCGGAATTCTGCGTTGGATGGCGGACGACACGGCATGGCTCGTGCTAGCGCTGCAGGGCTCTGTGTAATAAAACGCCTGCGTCGGTGACGATGTAGAAGGTGGCTGTGCGCAGAGGTGACACAAGGTGGAATATGACTTTGAATGACTTACGAGGTGGCTTCAATTTGTACGTGTGCCCATGTTCATCATGACTGGTGACACACTAAGGGTATTGTGAGGGAAAGTATCTCCAACAGTAGCAATGAGCATCGTATCCGACTAAGTGACGAATTACGGTCGATATTGGGTGACTTTATGGTTTCTATCTCGTATACTCCTGGTGGCGTGCACGCGACGAGTGTGGGCGCGAGATCTCTATGCGAAGATACCGCGGCTATAAATGCGCTGTACGTGTTCGGGATGGCGAAAATGTTCACGAGGTGTTTTATGGATTTACCTCAGACAGACGGTTAGATTTATCTTTTCACTGTTGAAGGCAGGAATGTCGGTGGATATGGGTGTTTGGCTTGGCAAGTGCTGATGGCGATGGTATGGCATGCTGCAGATGGGTGCAAATGGGTGCAGATGGGTGCTGATAGGTGCTTAATGTGGGAAGTGATGTTTAGGATAAAGTGTTCGCCAATCGAAAGTTATGGAAATTAGTGGATTGGTATTCTGGCTGATATGGGGTGAGGTTGTCAAATTGTTTGCCACTTGTGAGGTTTCGATTCGATAAGTCAACCAAATTTGGGGCAAACCGAATCTCCTTCAGCAGTACAGACTTTCTTTGGAAAGATTTTCACATTTCGGGCGCTTTCCTTAGATGGACGGTCATTTTAAAGCGAGAAGTACTCCATCTAGGGATGAAAAGGGAAACGCAAGTGAGCGGGTGAGAAGACGTTTAAGTGAGCGATCCGAATAATAATAATAATTACAAGAAACTTAAGACACTTTGGTGATAAAAGTTTCATCGCACGAGAGGTGAACACAAATAGTAAAACTGTGGAGACATTTTTTCCATAATTATAATGCGAGAGTGTTTTAAATGCAAAAATTCGATTCGAGGAGAAGCGGGAATATTATGCGCTCGCCTTTTGGGGAAAAAGCTTCCACCCTACGGTAAAGTGGTATTCTCGAATCGAAACCGATGGTCTTCTATTTTCTATTATATATAAAAATCAATTGCTGTGCGTTAGTCGGGTTAAGGCTCCAGAACGGCGCGACCGATTTGAATGATTTTTGTTTTGTTTTGTTCGTCTTGAATCAGAGATGGATTAGAAATACAAAAGTCTGAAAATTTCGTCTAGGCGAATATTTCGTTTTTCAGTTCAAAGGTCAATTCAATAAATAATCTTTAATAAAGGGTGTTCGCGAAACAATTTTCGAATTTAAAATTAAATAATAAAAGATTCACAGGTTTTTATATAATCGTTTTTATTTTAAAATAAAACATACAAATGCGGATTTATGTTTTGAAAATAATTGAAGTTAAATGTTTACCACGGAGACGAACACACTCATTTAAACGAAACACCATATTTTTTGTGAAAACTTTTTTGCAAGTTTCTTGCGAAATTCCTCTGATTTCGTTGCGAATATCTTTTCAGTTGCAATAAATTTCGCGGTTTGTTAACGTAGACTTTAGATTTAAGAAATCCCCATAAAAAAAAAGTCCGCAGGTGTTAAGTCTGGCGATCTGGGGGGCCATGGGATATCACCATAACGACTTATGACTTTTTCGGGGAAAATGCGCCTTACAATGTTCATTGATGCCTCCATCCTGTTGAAACCATGTCGATCCGTTTACCCATTCATTGTTCTCCAACTCAGGTTCCAAAAAGTTTTCCAACATAGACGAATAGGTTTGGGAATTTTTTTTCTTAGTGAAAGACGTGGATTTGCAATAACATCACGACGAACTGCTTCAATTGTTTCGTCAGTTCTCACAGTTCGCGATACACCTGGCCCATGTCCCACTACAGGTCCTTGTTCACGAAAACTTCGCACCCACTTGCCAATAAGTTGCGTACTAGGACAATCCCGTATACGCCGAATATTGAAATGTCTTGCGAATAGCCACGGGAGAATCGTTATTTTTAAAATATGCCTCTACAGCAAACGCACGATGCTCCGCCGACCAACGATCCATGGCTACTAAAATCCGCACGACGCGTAAGGGTAATGAATACGCCTCCCCCCTCCGCCGATACCCCGCTCGCCGTTTATTCAAATTCAAAGTCGAAAATTCTTTGGCGGACACCCTTTATGTAATTCTCTTTAAACTCGATGAAGATATAACTCGATATCCACTGGTCCAATTTTCATGATTCTTCTTTTGTTTTGTTCGTATCGTTGCCCGGATAGGTGACGCTGTTGCGCTGTTGTCGATCTCCGAACCAACTCACCCGATTTCAATGAAATTTTGTGGATGCCCGATAAGTAGTGTTTTTGTCTATCTACGAAACCACTCCACCGATAATGAAATTTTGTGGATGTATATTGTTTGTTCTCGCTTAAAGGATAGGATAGTTTTGGACCCTATAGGTGGTACTTTGCAAAACTTTATAGGAAAACGCGTTGTGGAACCTCCATTCAAAAAAAAAAAAAAAAAAAAATTAAGCGCTTTTTCTAAGGTTTCATAATTAAAATTATTAATGGACATTGTCCAAATAAATCACTTTGCGAAATCTGAGCAGGACTTAATACGAAAGATACGGGCAAAGCTGGGTGGTTACAGCACATATAAAAGAGACTGACGTCCATAAATGCACTCATAACTCGGGAACGAATCGTTCGATTTTTATGATTTTTGGTTTAAATTCGCATGGGCCCAAGGATGGACTGGACATATGCTACTTTTTGTTGTGAAAACAAAACTTTATGGGGATATGTTGAATTTTTGAATTATTTGGATGTTCCGGGCTTACGTCTACACAATGTGAAACTGAAAGTCGGTCAGTTATAATTTTATTGCGCAACCTCGATTCACCGAAACTTTGTAACGGATCGCGTTTTATTTGATGGTGAAGGATCTCAAATTAAATGTCATGTAAGCGACGTTATTGAGGGGAAAATTCAAAGGCAAACATTTCCATTCCGCGGTTTCTGCTTATTCAGAACGATTTGCCATTCGTATTCAAGCGTCTTGAATTTCACGCTCATTTCGCTTTCACTATGACAAATAATTTATAGCTGGATATTTGTGGATTTGTGGCATCAATCTTGAATTCCCATGTTTCTTAGATGGTCAATGTAGTGAATAACTTTTGAATAAAGAATTTGAATTGACCGAATTTCATAAAGTAGTAAGTGCATTGTGCATGCTCGGAATTATTACTTTCATTGCATTAACGAATTTGGGCGGAACTAAGTTCGCCGGGTCAGCCCAGCCCAGAAGGCCCAGTTAGCTTGTGCTGTAAGATTTCAAATAAAACTGAAATTTATTTACTTTTTAAATAATAATAATAATAATAATAATAATAACAACAATAATAATAATAATGATAAATGTAAGGCAGTGGAAATGATACGTGGTAGAATTGAAAGAACTGACGGTTTCAGCTTTGAAGATGTCACTATTGAATTTTAGATGAAAATGAAAGCTATAAATATCTAGGAGTCCAAGAGATGCATGGTATCCAACATAACACAATGAAGACACGGCTAAAAAAATGCTTTATTGAACGAATAAAAACACTGTGCAGAACAAAATTGAAACTAAGGCAGTCAATACCTATGCTATACCGGTGCTGATATATTCCTTTGGTTTAGTAAAGTGGAGTCAAACGGAGCTGGAAGACCTTGATAGACAAATAAGGGTAGTGATGGCATCGCAAAGATTTCACCACCCGAAATCGGCTATCGAGAGAGCAACCTTACATAGAAATGAAGGTGGACAAGGGATAATAAACTTATTGAACCAGCACAACATACAAATCGGAAAATTGAAGCAGTATTTTATGGAGAGTCAAACCAATAATCTAAAGCACCAAATTATTATGCGAATGGACGAAAATTATACCCCATTAAAGCTAGTAGAGCCAGAATATCAACCGCGAATTTTGTCGATAGATCACAGGATCGAGCAATGGAAGGCCAAAGCTATTCATGGAAAGTATCCTTACCAGCTGAATTCAGTTGAAATTGATAAAAATAGCTCAACAGAATGGCTTCAAAGAGGTCAGCTATTTCCCGAAACCGAAGGATTTGCCATGGCCATTCAAGATGGAATCATCGCAACAAGACAGTACCGCCGGGCAATTCTTCAATGTTGGCAAATCATGAATACCTTAAACGTCACAACGATGTTATGAAGATAATTCTCCAGGAACTCGCCTTGAGGTCGAAACTTTTGAGCTGCAAGAAACCATATTACCAGTACCAAGCTGATGAAGTCCTTATCAGCAACAATTTTAAACTTTATTGGGATCGTCAAATAAGTACGGACCACACAATAATGGCAAACCGCCCGGATATTGTATGGATAGACAAAAGGAATAGATGTATATAATAGTCATAATAATAACAAATATTTATGTGAAGATTGTATTTTGTATATGCACAATGTTGATCTGGTGTTGAAGGACATGCAGAAAGCTGTGAATACAAATGGAAATTATTTTAAAGAATACAATTAAATAAATTGTGTGGGATTTATTACAATTATTTTAATTTTTAATTCAGGCTGAACAACAGCGTATTTAAATTCGCTCCTATTGCGAAATTTAATACCGCGATTTTGGACGGTTGGGCAGCACTCGTCTTCAAAATGACATTAAGGGAGGATTTATTTAGCTAATGCCCGAGTCAAACATGACTTTCTCAATATTAACATTTGACCCTACAGTTAGTTAGTGATATTCTCACATAAATTTGTATTTATTGGTGAAGGAATTATGGAAAGGTAGTCGCAGTAGCTTAGTGGTTAGTGTGTTGGACTGCTATGCGGGGGTCCCAGGTTCGAATCCCGCAAAAACCCAATTCCGACTTAGGGTTTTTTTCCGCTGCGCTACCTCTTGCGAACGTCTGACAAACATCCGAGAGTATAAATGGCTTGAAAGAGCTTCTCAATTAGCCGTTTGGAGTCGGCATAAAATTGAAGATCCCTTCCATTCGTTCCAAAAATGAGAAACTCACACAAAACGAATGGTTGTGAGAAGCTAGGCCTAGGGTCTCTCCGGACCTGTTGCGCCAACTATTTGTTTTTTTTTTTTAATTATGGAAAGAGTGCTTAAACTGCCACACTAAAGTTGATTATTGGCAAGGCCGATTATCTGAAAGGGAGGGATCACGGAAGTAGCTGCCTGAGCATTGAGTCCCATACTTTGGTCTTGAATCGGCAAACTTAAAAAGAACTGTAGACAAATTGCGCCAAAAGGCTGGTGTTAAAATATTTCGCACTAAAAGGATCTGCGCACACAATTCTACAAGTGAACTCTTCCCGCTGATTGATTTAAAATACCATAAAAGCCCAACGCCGCAGAACTGCACTGCAGATACTTCACTACCGTTGATATGTGCATTGTTATGGCAGTCATTTCCTCAATTTGCGCGATCGAAACCACTCAACTTGGCAGTTTGCAACAAAATTGACTCCCGAGTCCCGACTGTGCAATGCTGTCAATCCATTAGCACGTCGTAATAAGCTACCAATCATCATTCACCAGAACGTGGTATTCCACTATCAAGCACTTGCATTCTTCATCGCTGCTGAACGGATCGGCAGTATATAGTAAACATTCTTTTTGGCCAGCAAAAGTGTCGGAACAGCGGAAAAACGCGATCGCATCCAAGTGCATACACTCGGCCAAGCCAACCGGTGAAATGTTTGCGGTTGTAGAGCATTTTGCTAGGCCACCTCGAGGTGTTAAACCCAAGAATCAAGTCGGTCATTCACCAGGCACCAGAGAGTGTTTTGCATGCGATCGCACACTCCACCGATCAGGTGTGGTCGGGAGTGCCTACATGTGTCCGATGAATGATTGAGCTGGGTATACACAATCGGAATCGAACACACAGTGCACATGAGCTGTCAATTCACGGCGATTACCGCTTCTTCTTCGATTAATTTGAATGCCACACCGCGACCGATG